>OX451740.1:438817883-440156674 GCA_948472305.1 Vicia faba | reverse complement strand
AACAACTGTGGATGCAGAGGCATCCCTTTGAATTTTTCCGCTCTTAATACCAGCTTCCACCCGCTCGCCAGTCAGAATTAGTTCGGTAAACCCTGCAGAAGAGCTCCCGATCAAATGGTTGAAGAAAGGGCCAGATAGGGTCCCCAAGAACATATCAACTAGCTCCCTATCTGAAAGCGGTGGTTGCACCCTTCCGGCCAAGTCGCGCCATTTCTGGGTGTATTCTTTGAACCCCTCATTTGAGGCCATTCCCATACTTTGTAGCTGAGTACGGGTTGGCGCCAAGTCGGCGTTATATTGATACTGGCGATAGAAGGCAGCTGCCAAGTCTTCCCAGTTATGCACTTCTGACCTCTCAAGCTGGTAAAACCAATCTAGCTGAGTACCGGACAAGCTGTCCTGGAAAAAGTGTACCCAGAGATTTCTATCGGATGAATGAGGTTGAATTTTTCTGACATACGACCTCAGGTGCATCTTCGGGCAAGACAGACCGTCGTATTTTGCAAAAGTTGGCACCTTAAACTTTGGAGGGATCACAATCCCAGCAATCAATCCCAATTCTTCAAAATCTAGCCCGGGAACCCTTTGCAGCTCCATAGCTGCCAGTCTATCCTCCATGTTTTTGTATTTGTCGTTCGCTGGCGGGTATTGCTGCTCTGAGTAGTCTTCATCTTCCTCAACCTCTTCCTCTTCAGCCTCGGACTCAGAAGGTAATGCAGCTCCTTTTCCTTTGTCGGTCCCCTCATCAGATGTGGAGGGGAATTCAAGAACTCTCCTAGCTTCATTCTCAAATCTTCTTCCCAGTGTAGCTACCCCAACTCTTTTCTTCTTCTTTTTTCCTTTTTCTTGCTCTTTATTCCCTAATAGTGCTTTAAGATCCTCCTGACCCTTTGCCAAGGTCATAAGGAGCTGTTGAAACTGCGAGTTTTGTGCCTGCAGATCTTTGACCGTCTGCTCAATATCCATCTTACTGAAATAAACAGCAGAAAGATAAGGAAACCTGGTGTGAAGACCTATTTATGCATATGATGAATGATATGTTTATTCATGTAATGCATTCAAGGATTTAGAAATTTAAAATTGTTGCAGACAAAAAGAACAGACGTCATATTAATAAGAAGAGATTTTGTCAGTACATAAATGCCCCATGGACCAAATATTACAAAAACTTCTCAAGGTAAAAAGACATTGCGCATCCTCTTTGGTGCGATGTAAGTGTTAAGGGCCTCCTCCTCGTGAAGTCGGCGGGTAAGCTCTAAAACCTTCTTCTCACTGGCGTAGAAGCTGGCTTCAAAAGTATCCCTTTCTTCCTTGAGTTGGATCCAACTCTTCTGCATTTCCTCCCATGATGTTGGCATGTCAGGATGTAGGATGGTGTATGGAACCTCTCCTTCCTTAACAGGCTCTTTGATCAAAGGGAGAATGTGAGGGTAGGGCATCATAAGACTCTGGGCACGGGTTCGTACCCACTTGAGATAAGGCTCAAGAGGGATGGAGTTCTTGTGTCCCAGTGTCTTGCTATCTACCTTGTTAGGCATCCTCCAAGCTCTGATGAATCTTTATCGAAGTCCTTGCGCATCGTTGTCGAAGTCAAAAACTAAGTCAGGAATCAACATGTCATGAGGGCCGTCCCTCCATGCGTATCCAAATTATCTTAAAGCTAGACAGGGGTTGTAGGTAATGCCTCCCCTAATGCCAAGTAATGGAACATTAGGGAACTCACCACAATGATCGATGATGATGACATTTTCTCTGGACCGAGAACACCAATGTATATCAGAATGTGTGAGGGTCATCAACCATTGTAACCACCTTAAGCCTTGCTCATTCTTCAAAACAGATTGTGGAAGGTGAGAAATAAACCACCTTGCAAGGAGAGGAGTACAACAAATGAGAACACCCCTCTTCCTCATTGTTTGTGTGTAAAATGAGTGGAGGATGTCCCCAAGCAATGTAGGTATGGGATTCCTGGATATGAAGATTTTGACAGCATTCACATCTATAAGTTGGTCAGGATTTGGGAACAAGACCAACCCATAAATAAGGAGTGCCACAATCTCTTCAAAGACTTGCAGATCCAGGGAATTCCAACACTCTTGTGCCTTCTCGAATAAGAACTTTGCCAAGAAGCCTTTGACACCACTTCTAGTTTCCCAATGCCCCTTGATGTCAGATGGTTGCAAGTGTAGTGCTTGAGCAACATCTTCAGGCTTTGGTTATTTTTCCGTACCGTTGTAGGGTAGTTGATTAAGAATAGGAATTCTCAGGAGTTGAGAAAATTCCTCCAAAGTAGGCACCAATTGGTAGTCTGGGAATGTGAAACAGTGGTGAAGGGGGTCAAAGAACTGGAACAACACTTTCACCATGTCTTCTTCAATGCTGGTGTTGACTAGGTTGAGAAGTCTACCATGTCTTTCACTGAAGAGAAAGCTTTCTGGAATTCTGGATGTAAGCTCCTTGAGTTGAGGAGGGATTCTCACAAGGTTGACTTGGATAGTTTCCCTGCGAAGAGTTTACATGACCTACAAAACAAGAACAAAGATGAAGATCCAAACCCTTGAAATGGTTAGTGGATGCATATGATGCTTTATGATGTTCATGATGTATGCACAAACATATGTACAAGCAATTCACACAAAACCCTAGTTTCAGGCTTGCATGGGGTTTCATAGGTAAGTACCCTCTTGAGTGTAGCTGGCTTAAAAACCTGTCCTATAAATAGTAACCGGGTTCTAAGGAGCTCAATATCATTGGATTATTTTCTGTGTTCATTGTTTTGATTTAGCCACTTAACTAGCGGCCAAAATATTCCAAGAAAACAACCCTCAATGAGTGTAGTATCGAGTATCTACCAACTTCGGACTGCACCAAAGCCGGTCATCTCACTACCCCTAATAAAAGGCCAAGATGGTCAAGTAAGGTTCTAGGTCATTAGTGCTTAGTGACATCACTCAGCGGCCCCATACTCTCCTTGATTGAACTCAAGGGTTACCGGTACTTACAAATATGTCGCACTAATATAGCTATTGCTTCAACCGTGTCGGTATACCCCGTACAGTTTCCACAATGTATTGCTATCTATGAATGTTTCCCCAAATCCGGGTGTAGGATTTCAAGCCCAAACAAGAGAACCAAAATGTAAAGCAATCAAAGAAAACAATTAGTCATGCAAAAGGGTGATCTAGGCCCTAAGGTTACTCCACTTTTAGAACATTTCCCCAGCAGAGTCGCCAGTTCTGTGATACGGTGGGAGAACTGACTTGGGTTTCACGTTTGTATTTGCAAATGTTCGGTTTAGCAAGAGTCGCTACCGAATTTTTATTTTATCCTAAGGAAAGGTTAAAAAGCACAGGAAAAACCTTTGAGATGTTTTCTTGGGTTCGGGGAGTAGATTATAGAAAGGGAAGGTATTATCACCCTTTCTATCCATGGTTATCCATGGGCTCTTAGTTACTTGCTTAGATCACTTGCTTTTGCTTTTCAATTGTTTGAAATGGTGCTTTGTGTGTGGTTTTGAAAATATTTTGAAAAGAGGCCATCGTCGTGGCAACCTTTGTAATGATTCTTGTTTGAATGTATACAAAGGTGTTTGTCTTTTTGAAAAGTTTTCAATGTTTTGAAAGTTGTTTGGAAATTGTGTTTGTGAAGTGTGTTTGAAAATGGCAAGGATTGTTTTTCAAGATTGATCAAGTAACCAAGAGCTATCTACTCTAAATTTCTCAAAGATCTTTCTCATGTTTTAACCCTTTTAACAGTGTTGTTTCACCATTGTATTTGGCGAACAACCTTGTGTTAGGATGTTAACGGGACGGGCGCGGGTCATCGTTTAGACCATGAATGCAATAGTGTCAAGTATTTTGGCAATTTTCTTGAGGGACTATGATCATTTTGTTTAGGCAACAAGATAGCGTCATCGAGGCACTATGATCATTTTGTTTGTTTTTGTTTTGTTTTGTTTTGCGAAAGTACTTGACATGCAAACATGGCCCATTTTTGAAGGCAACAAGTGGATGTAACCCTAGGGGTGTAAGTGTGCAAGTGTGTTTTATTGCATACAAGAGTTTATATTTGAATTAGGATTTTCTATTTCATTGATTTTATCTTGCCATACACATCCTAATTACTAGCATTTATATTTGAAAGCAATAAAAAGCAGAAATATAAAATATTACGCTATTACAGCAATTAGGGGGGTGGGGATACATATTTGTACATGGGGTGGTTCAATAAAAAAATAGATAAGAAAAGAAAATAACAAAGGCAAGATAGAGAGAAAGAGAGAGAGAGAGCCAGCACGCTGCTGAGAGGCCATCAGAAGTTCTGACTCAGGCCTACTGCCAGATTATCAACCTTTTGGTTAAACTGGATGAGTCAGAACTTCTGACTCTGGCACCTGCAAAACAGAAACCTGTTAGTGGGAAGATCAGAAGTTATGACCCCCATGCGCTGCAAGACAAAAGTTTGTTAGTGGGGAAATCAGAAGTTCTGATCCTGCTGGAGATACAATAATCTTCAGAAGTTCTGATATTATTGACAGCAGAACAGGCTTCAGATGTGCTAACGTCAAAGTCAGCACTTGGCTTCTCCCTGTTCTAGTCAGAACATCTACACTTTTGTTATTTTTCCACAGAACAGAAAACATGTTTGGGCCAGCTTCAACAAATGTCAAAGTGTTTTAGGAGACAGAACCAACAAGGTCACAGGCAGGTTCTACGCTGATTTACTTCCTACTCAAACATTCTGAGGTATGAAAATCCTCAGAACGCAAACAACAGCAACATGATATTTACATTATGTTTATTTGAGCATGCAAAGCTTATGATGCTTAGCAGCGTGATGAAGGTCAGCAAGTGCTTACCTGGCTGTTGGAAAAGTTTGTGAGTGAGAGCTAGCTTTTAACTCTAATGGTGTTCTGGACAGGTTCTTTTTTAAAGGGGTGGATGGAGAGTATATGTGGTCAGAATCTGTAGGGGCGTATTTCTTTAATCAAGAAGCAATCTGGGTACAAATGAGGTTTTGAGACAAGAGATTCAAAGTTATGTTTGAGGCTCTTGAAACACCCAGATTTTTTTTGACAGAGTTTCAAAGTATTTTCTTGCTAAAAATTTATGTTTCTCTTCTAGCAATTTTTCTGGTTTCTCTGGCCCCCGCTCCTTAGTGGTCAATGGTGCTCTATTTATAGGCAAAGCTCTTGTGGATTCTTGAACATTAAAGGCGCCAATAGAGGTTAAATTGTTTTTTGAAAGAATTTCCTGGAAAGTTGTGATAATGGATAGCTTTTCAACCTAGGCTGGAACAGCAGGCAAGGATTGAGGAGAAGTGACCTCTATAGGTGGAAGGTGGCGCAGAGACCCATGCCTAAGCCTGCATAAAGGTGTTTACCAAGCCACACGTGAAGAGACCTCTTGGATGAATGTTCAGGAGTGGTTGGGAGAATTAATGAGCATTAAATGGTGATGAGACTTATCAACACCAAAATTCTTGTAATAGGAGAAAACCTGAACCAACAGTTCTGTTTTATCAAAAACAACGTGAACCAAGCTTTGATCTTGGCCTCTTGCTGTCTCAGCAAATTCTGGGGATTCTCCTGACTTTCTAACACGTTCCTTGGATTTGCTTCTGGAAATCCCGGACTTAGAGATTCTGTGTCAGTGTAACACCCACTCTTCTGACCCTTTCATCTTCTGATTCCAGCATGTTCTGAATGAGCCTTCAGACTTCTTTGCTTCCTTTGCATTCCTCTAGCAAACTCTGGCTGAGCTTGCGTAACTGCTGAAAGAGCCATGTTCTGTTTGAGGTTTACGTATTGAACCACGTTTGCAACCTCTAACTGAGTTAATGTAGCTGCTGAAGAGCCAACTTCTGACTGCGTTGAGCCAAGCTTGCAACTTCTGACCGTTTCTGTCTGGAGGTTGGCCCAGAAGTTCTGAAGTGCTACTTTCTTTTTAAACACCCATTTTTAGAGAAAAATTCCAAATATTTAGAATTTAATTTTTCAAGGTAAAAGCGTTGCCTTTAGAGCTTGTGTGATCATTTTGCTCTTGTAAATGGTTTGCTTGGGAAGAAATGATAACTCAGGACTTGGATTTGTTTCAGAGAGACTTTGAGAATCCAGGATGATTTCCTGAAGAGTGAGAGGGAAAATTTTGGGGTAAAACAGAAACAAAACTGTACCTTTCAAACCATTGCCTTGGACCGTCGTGGAGAGGAGAGGGCGAAGGTGGTGCTCTGACAACCTAGGGCATAGAGAGAATCAGCATTTGTGAAAGATGAGAGAAACGAAGAAGAAGGAGGCGCCGTTGTGGACAAAGTTTGCAAACCCTAGTTCAGAATGCCAAACCCTAAAAAATGTCACAACACTTCAATTAGGCCTTCGCCCCAAATAAAACCATAAGCCCACAACGCTTCTGCTAAGCACGCCCCCCCCCCCCCCCCCCCCTTTTGCTCATTCTGACTTACACGTTATTCTTCTTCATCTTTTCTTATTTGGGCCACAACACTCTTTAGGCATGTCTTTTTTCCTTTCTTTTCTTTAAATTTCTTCTCTTCAAATTTTTTCTCTTTGAATTTCTTTTCTTTAGACCAGGGTTTTTTCTTTTTAATTATTTTCACTCTAAAATAATTTGTTTTGTTAATAATAAAGAAAACCAATAATAAATTAAAGTTTGTTTTGATTTTTTTCCAATATAATTTTCTTTAGTATTTGTTACATTTAATTAAATACAAAAATACTAGAATCTTTGTTTAACTAATCTTTTTTTACAAAAGTTCCTAAAAAACATAAAACACAATAATAATAATTTTTTTTTTAATCTTTCTTAATTAGGTTAAATTTTATTTGTTTATTTGTAAATAAATACATGCATCTCATATTTCTTTGATTTTCTTTATCTTATAATTTGTTATAATTTTTACATTGAATTGCAATAGTTCGATTTGGTTGTAACGCATAATACTTGGAAATTATTATTCTGATAAGACTCATCCCCATTTATAAATAATTTTACCCCCATTCCCGGATACTTTTTTGTAATAACTTAGACTTTAAATTCCCGCAATTTATTGCTTTCAATATACTGTATAGTAATTAGGGTTTGTATGGCAAGATTCAAAATCAATCGCTAGGTGACCTAATACAAGAATAAACACATGAAAATCAATACACAATTCACACTTACACCTCTAGGGTAACCTTACTCGTTGCTTCGGAAACACAATCATGTCCCTCGAGTATTTGACACTCTAGCAAATGCCCCTTCAATAAACAAAGGTCGTAGTCCCTCGATGACCCTTGATATTGCCTTCGATAAAATGATCTCGTCCCTTATAAAATTGCTAGAGCGTCTCACAAGTTGCTTTCAAATGATTGTATACAATGACTCGCGTCTGTCCCTGTTGTACCCCAAATTTTGACCTAAGATACCATCTCCCATCTGCATCATTATATTGCAAGGGTTTTGACCTATTTTTATCAATTGTCAAAGCAGATTTAAAATTCATAACTTTTTCAAGTCGAGAGCTGTTTATTTGTTGAACGCTAAGTTTATTAATTGATCAGACAATGTTTATTAATTATTTATTATCTTAAATTTAAATAATTGGAATTTTCTTTTCAGTTATTATATAATTTAAAGATTTTAAATAATAAAATAAATATTTGAAAAGAAGGTTATTAATTGATCAAACGATGTTATTTAATTATTTATTGTTCTAGGTTTAAATAATTGAAATTTTATTTTCAGCTATTATAATTTAGAAGAATTATAAATAATGAAATAATTAATTAAAGAGAATTTAATTGATCAATGATGTTTGTTTAATTATTTATCATTCTAAATTTAAATAATTGGAATTTGATTTTCAGTTATTATATAATTTAAAGAGTTATAAATGATAAAATAAATAATTGGAAAGAAGAAAATAATTAACTGGAAAATAATAGAATTTTATTCATTTTATTCTAATTGTACAATTGTTGTGTAAATACTGTATTTATTTACAACGTATTTACAATAATAATTTTTACAAGTTTAAAATAAAATAAAAGCTATCCTATTTTTTTTCCTAAGTTCTAAATCTTCATCTTCTGTCCAATGCTTCTTTGTCTGCTCATTTAATTTTACCTGCAAAAGAATTAAAAGAAAAGTCAGAAACGAATATAATTAAAAGCAAAAAATTAATTTAGTGTTCATCATTAAAAGCAAACGGCTGGAATCAGTTTTACCCTTTTTGCAAATCACGGGATTTCTCCCGGTTCACAAAAAGGGGTGAATTTTTATTTTCAAAAAATAAACTGCACAAGTTAAAAGATGCACAAATTCATTTTGTTTTCAAAACTGCATAATTAAAAATCAATTGCATTTTCAAAAGTCTACTGCATATTTCAAACAACATATGCATAATCAAATTACATATGCAAGCAAGTGCAACGTAAACCATGTCATGCATATAGGAAGATGCCAAAACAATAGGCTCCTCTACTGTTACATTGCAAGTCAAAGAGAAGCATGCAGTTTTAAAATCAAATATGCAAGCATGAAATCTTTCTATTCTCATCATTTTCCAGCCTATGCCATTTCAGAACAAGAACAGCATACATCATTTTAATGTATCAAATTGTACTAAGAGAGAGAAGAGAGATAGAAGTATGGTTTTACAGGTTTTGGTTTAGGTAGGAAGAGATACAAAACAAACTGCAGCAGCATACAGTAGGAAATAAGAAAGCATGAAAAAGGAATGTGGACAAAACTGATAAAACAGTATGGTGCAGAGTATCAAGAAAGATACCAATGCATACAACCTGTAACGTAAACCTTAGGGATAGGAAGGCCAAAATATATAACACAAAAAACTCCTTAAAACAAAAAAAAGGAGCTGATAACCTGCTAAAAACTCTTCAAGCCTTAAAAACAAAAGCTGTCAAACATACAAACCAATTCTCAAAGTCTCAAGAAACCTGTTATCAACATAAACATAACCTGCATAAACCATTTCAAAGCCTTAAGCCTCGAAACCTCATTCATCACAAACCTGTTCCATAACCTGTTAAACCATAAAACCTTTTCAAACTCTCCAACCTTATGTCCTAAACCATCAAACCAACATGGCCTAAACCATAAAGAACCTGCTATCTCATAAACCAACAACCTGTTCCATAACCTGTTAAACACAACCTTATGGCCTAAACCATTAACCTGCATAATCATCACCAAACCTGTACCATCCATAAAACCTTGGCCTAAACCATATCAAAACCTTAACCATGGCCTAAACCTGCGTAAACCAGTAACCATAAACCAGAACAACCTTAGGCCACAAACTAAAAACCTTGTGAACCCTAATCCCAAACTAAACATTTGTTTAACCCCTAAAACTAATCAATAATGTATGGGCCTTAACCCTGTCCCCTTAGCCAAAGCCCAAACGATTTTCTTGAAACACCCCCATCTCTGTTTCTAATTGGCACCCTTTAAAACCTTTTAGCTCATATGTTTAGTTTATGTCTCACCCCTTTATTTCTAAATACACCTTTTTTCTATTTTTAGTTTTTTAGAACTTTATTGATTTAGTTAATTATTAGAGTTAATCAAAATGAGAGGTATAATTTAATTAAAACTTTTTTTAATAATGGGATCATTTTGTTAGTTTAACATTAGGTTTAATCTAGAAATGTTAGTATTTTTTATTAGGTTTAGTTAAATAACTTTTAAAGTTTAATTTAGTTTAGATTTATTTATCAAGTAATCCTAAAAATATTAATATTACAAAAACATAAAAATTAAAACTTTAAAAAAACATTTTATCTTTTCATTAATTATTTCTCTTGCGTTATTAATATTAAACAAAAAAAATACAAAAATGCATGTTCACACACTTAGTCTTTTATTTAATTATTATATATCATTATCCGCATAATTTTTCTGTTTAATTATTTCATATTTACATGATTATTCTGTTTACGCCTAAATCCAAGGGAAAAACGATTAAATTTGTTGACTTCATGTCCTCAAGTCCGATCACGCGAATGTTTTTTGCATTTCATTAAAGCTCAAGACAATTTTCCCCCCAAAACTCAATCTTTTCAAAACTTATACCGTTCAAGCCAAAACTTCGACATTAGGTCGTCGCATCTTCAAAAACCCGTCCGTACCCCTTTTCGGCCAAAACAATTTATTTTTAATCAAACGAACATTTTAATAAACAGATATTTCAAAAGGTTCCTATAGAGTACTATAGATACATTGGGTGCTAATACCTTCCCATTGTATAACCAACCCCTGAACCATAGATCTCTTTTCAAAACGCCTTGTATTTTTATTACTTTAAAAAAGTATTATTTTACATTGCATATTTAGGATTTTATTTCGCTCTTTTCCCTTTTCCCTTGGAAATAATAAAGCGCGGTGGCGACTCTTGCTTTTGTGAGACGAATTAATCAATAATTCGATCTCCGATTTACCCCGCTACATTTTTTATCGCTACAGAATTGGCGACTCTGCTGGGGATAGATTGACCTCTTGCTGGTCCATCCCTAAGTGGGTTAAGCCTAATTTGTTTTATCTGTTTTATTATTATTTGATTTGTTTGATTATGTGTTTAAATTGGGGTGTTTGGGTTTTTTGCAAAGGACGAATCCTATACCCGGATTAAGTTACACTTAAGAATAGGACGGGCGGTACAGTCATGTTAACTTTGAGGGAGTAATCCCGAAGAAGGAGGCATGAGATCCCCCACTCAATGGAAGGCCCTCTTGAACTTAATATTTGTTTACCGAGTAATCGGGAAGACATTATTATTTTCGACCTAGGAGACCGAGAAGTTGAGGACCGTAGAACCCTAACCCATCTTGGCCTTTTTAGGTGTAGCGCGGAGACTATAACGGAGTAATTCGGAATTAGTTGTTACGCGATGCTACGCTCGGACGAGTTTCTCTTAAGAATATTGCTAATTATTGAGTAATCAAGACGTTGGTAATATCCGAAGGAGGAATGTAGACTCTGGGAACTCTTAGAACCTTGTCTTGCATGTGATTGAACCGATAGTACATACCTTTGGGTGGGCTTTACCCTCGACTCCATGCCGAACATTGAACCTTTGAACCCCATGTTTGCAAACTTGTGTGTAACTGTTGCATTATCATTCATTCATGCATTCATCAACATTTTTGTAAAAAACTTGTTTTTCAAGGAACTTAGGAATGATTTTTGCAGACATCTCAGCTATTATGGAATTTGGAAGGAGAAACACTCGGAGTTTTAGTTTTAAGGAGCCCGAGATTGAAGAACTGAAGAGTTTTATTCCGAAGATCGAGAACCCGACGGATTTTCAGAGAAAGTATGGGTCCATTATATCTCTCATGAAGCGCAAGATGAAGGAAGGCATCCTTAGCACGTTGGTCCAATTCTATGATCCTTTGTACCGATGTTTCACCTTTCCGGATTACCAGTTGATGCCCACTTTAGAAGAGTATTCCTACATACTTGGTTTGCCGATCACCGTCTGTGTTCCTTTTTCTGGCTTAGAAGAGGAACCCAAATCTCACGAGATAGCAACCATCACCCACTTGAAGAAATCAGAGATAGAGGAGAACATGACTACAAAAGGGGGAATCCGAGGCTTGTCTGCGCAGTTTTTGTTGAGGAAAGCTCGTCATTTCGCAGAGATAAAAGATACTATTTCCTTTGAAGACGTCTTTGCTTTACTCGCTTATGGTCTATTCTTGTTCCCTAACGTTGATAAGTTTGTGGATATCAACGCCATCAGAATTTTCTTGATTGGAAATCCGGTCCCTACGCTGCTAGGAGATACCTACTACTCCATCCATCTTCGAAACTCTTATCAAGGAGGGATGATTATTTGTTGTGCACCGTTGTTGTATCAGTGGTATGTTTCGCATCTACCTGGGTCTGATGTTTTCTGGGATCTCGAGAAGGAGCCGCATTGGGCGCCAAAGATTATGGCTCTCACTCATTTCGACATTGATTGGTATAATCGAGTTTACTATGACGTGAAGATTATCGATAGCTGTGGTGCTTTTCCTAACGTGCCTCTTCTTGGTACGAAAGGTGGAATTAACTATAACCCTGTTCTCGTGCGCCGTCAGTTTGGATACCCGATGAGGGACAAGTCGAACAACCTCCATGTGAGTGGTTTCTTTCTACAGGAAGGACAAGATCATCAGGCAGCCAAGAGGGAGATCGAAGGAGCTTGGCGCCACATCCATAGGAAAGGGAGAGATATGTTAGGACATAGGGGTGCCGTTTCTTTGGAACCTTACCTACATTGGGTCCGTGCTAGGGCTTGTGCTCTCAAGATGCCCTATAAACTTGAGAAACCTTTATTCCCTACCGTTGCATCATCATCTGTTGTTATCCCTATTGCGAATATAGGAGAATACCAAGGAAATCTGGCCAGGATGAAGTCTGAGAGAGATGCTTGGAAAGAAAAGTATAATATGTCTGAATATGAGAATCGGGTCCTGGCTCGACAACTAAAGGAAAAGGAGGATTTACTCTTTATTCAAGACGGTTGGTTCGTTGATCATGATGAGAAGCTTCGTCAAAAGGATGTTTTGCTGAAGAAGTATGCTAGTGAAAGGAAGAGAAAGAAGGAAGGTTCGGTAAGCGTTGCTCTTGTTCCTAATCCGCAAAAGGAAATCATTGATCGACTGGTAGTTGAGAAGCAAGAGATGGAAGACTTTTATGAAGAGAAGATCAGGAAGCTCCGGTTATAGTTGGCATTTGGTCCTTCATCTGATGATTCTGAGTGATCTTTAGCTTTTAGTTTTATTTTATTGATGTCATTTTGTAAAACTTTGTAAAAGGGCTTCATGTTCCAAAGTTGTAATTTACTGCTTTTATTATGGACTTCATGTTCCAAAGTTGTAATTAATTGCTTTATTATGGGCTTCATGTTCCAAAGTTGTAGTTTACTGCTTTTATTATTGGGTTGTTATCCCAAGTGTAATTTATTGTTTTGATTGTTCCAAAGTTGTAAGTTGTAATTTACCGCTTTTGATTAATGGATTGAGTTTTTGTTGTTCCAAATTCCTTTACCATTGATGTGTGCAAAATCATTGAAGGACCTTGAAAAACTATTAAAATGAATCATCATTTGCATCACACATCATGCATCATTCAACATTACACTTCACATGTTTTCTAGAGTCTTATCCTTGTTTCTTTTTCCACTCCAAAGGTTGTCAAGCTGTCTCATCGATACGATACTCGAGCCAATCGTCAGAGAAATATGGAAGATCTGGAACAGGAAAACCATGAGCTTCGTGAGGAGGTCGCTACCCTTCGTGTCGGTATAGAAAAGTTAACTGCGCTAGTGGAAAGTTTGGTGGCTGTTCAGAATCAGCCATCGACTACGGCTGCTGAGATTCAGACTTCAACTACTGTGGTTTCCGAGATTATCACTGTTCCTACATCTGTGACTCAAATCAACTCTCCGCTTCAACATCAGATGCCGAAAGGTTTTCCGTGGGGAATGCCTTACAACTTTGTGCCAGAGGGGTATCAGCCTGTCATACAACCTTTGTTTCAACCTGCTTTGTCTCTTCCTCAACCAGAGACAACTGCCATGCCACTGGTAATCCCGTCTGTAACACCTTTTCCGCAACCGGTAATGACAACTGTTGCTCCTGTGGTTCACTCCGTGCAATACTTGAATGAACCTACTTATCCTGTCGAGCCTGCTGAAAGTTTGGGTCTTTTTGATAGAATGGAAGAATTTCAAGATCAGTTCCAAGAAATGCAGAAGGAGCTCAGAGCGTTAAAGGGGAAGGATTTGTTTGGGAAGAACACGCATGACCTTTGTTTAGTTCCGAATGTCAAGATTCCAGAAAAATTCAAAGTGCCGGACTTTGAGAGATATAAGGGTGATTCGTGTCCTAGAAGTCATTTGACTATGTACGTGAGAAAGATGTCTACGTATTCCGATTATCATGACTTGTTGATTCATTATTTTCAAGACAGTTTGACGGGTGCTGCTCTAAAGTGGTATATGGGTTTAGACAGTATTCGGATCCACAACTTCAACGATCTTAGCGAAGCTTTTGTCCACCAGTATAAGTATAACGTTGACATGGCACTGGACAGGGATCAACTCCGGGCGATGTCGCAAAGAGACAGAGAATCTTTTAAGGAATACGCCCAGAGGTGGCGTGAAATTGCTGCTCAAATCTATCCACCTCTTGAGGAGAAAGAGATGACGAAGATATTTTTGAAGACTTTAGGTTCCTTTTACTATGAAAGAATGATTGCCAGCGCACCCAGTGACTTCACCGAAATGGTAAGCATGGGCATGCGGTTAGAGGAAGGGATTCGTGAAGGGCGTTTGGTTAAAGAAGGAAGTCCGTCTAGCAGTACTAAGAAGTTTGGAAGTGTTTTCCCGAAAAGAAAAGAGCAGGATGTCAGCACATTGTTCCCAGGGAGACCGAGGAGAGGTTACTCTCACGTTGCGGCAGTCACTCCGGCTGTCCGCCCAGCTTTGATGACCCCAGCTCATCAAACCCCGCCAACTCAACAACGACCTTTTCAGCAGCAGCCTCGACAACAGGCTTATCCATTCAACAATCAGAACCGTTCACCCAGAAAACCGCAGTTCGATGCCATTCCTATGACTTATACTTAATTGTTCCCTGCTCTTATCAGAAAGAATCTCATAACGACAAAGCCTCCTCCTGTCGCACCAAACAGTACTTCTCCGTGGTATAAGGCGGAATAGTTTTGTGAATATCATCAAGGGTCTCCAGGGCACAACCTTGAAAATTGTTTTGCTTTGAAGGCGGACGTGCAGAGATTGATTAAGAATGGTATCTTGTCTTTCAAGGATGTTAATCCGAATGTTAGAGATAATCCTTTGCCTCGACATGGGGCAGCTTCAGTGAATATGGTGGAAGGTTGTCCGGGAAAGTTTCGAGTTTTTCAAGTTGAACACATAAGAGAGTCGTTGATCAGGTTACATCAGAGTTTGAGAAGACTTGCCTTTGTTAGACATCAGCATGATTATGATGTTTGTGAATTTTGTTCAAGAGAGGTTGATTGTCCTATTGTGAAGGAGGATATTCAGAAGTTGTTAGACCAGAGAGTTATCACTATTACGTATGACAGAGATCCGGAGGATGAAGTGAATGTTATAATACCACAATTCAATTTGCCTGAATCAGTAGAGATCGTTTACGACAGTCAGACTGCACCTGTTGCTCCTTTGACCATTTATCCGCCTGGTCCTGTGCCTTAAAACTCAGACCAAGCTATACCGTACAAGTATAATGCCACAATGATTGAGAATGGGGTAGAAATCCCTATACCGACAAGGCCGTCTTTTGTTAACATTGCTGATGTGAGTAGAGTTACGAGAAGTGGACGTGTCTTTGCAGCAGTACCTTTGAAGAGACCAGAAGTTCAAGTCAGGAGGCCCATACCGGCGGAAATTCCAGTGAGAAATGTTGAACCAAGGGTTGAGATAGGCCGATCCAATGAACCTATCCCTCACCCTGAGGATGATGAGATTCTGAAGCTTATCAAGAGAAGTGAATATAAGATTGTGGACCAACTATTGAAAACTCCTTCCAAGATTTCTTTGCTTGCTTTACTGAGAGATTATGGTGCCCATAGAGAGGCTTTGATGAAGGTCTTGGACCAAGCGTTCGTGGATCATGACGTGACGGTTGACCAATTTGATGGAATTGTGGGAAATATTACTTCGTGTAAAAATCTTGGTTTCAGTGATGAAGAACTCCCGGAGGAGGGAAGGAACCATAATATGGCTTTGCATATCTCAATAAGTTGTGGAAATGATACTTTATCAAGTGTGTTGGTAGATACAGGTTCGTCGTTAAATGTGATGCCCAAAACTACATTGTCTCGACTCTCATATCAAGGTGCTCCCATGAGACCTAGTGGAGTAATTGTTAAAGCGTTTGATGGTTCTAGGAAGACTGCCATTGGTGAAGTGGATCTTCCTATAGTAATTGGTCCTCATACTTTTCAAATCACTTTCCAAGTAATGGATATTCGTGCTGCCTACAGTTGCTTATTGGGTCGTCCATGGACCCATGATGCAGGGGCAGTCACCTCCACGCTCCATCAGAGACTGAAGTTTGTGAGGCATGGGAAGCTAGTGATGATTGGTGGAGAGCAGGCTATGGTGGTAAGCCATTTGTCATCTTTCTCTTTTATTGATGCTGATGAGGATGTTGGAACCCAGTTCCAAGCTCTATCTGTTGCCAAGAATGAAGTGAAGAAGCAAGGGGCATCCATTTCTTCTTTTGAGGATGCGCGACGAGTGGTGGAAAGTGGTTCAGCCAAAGGATGGGGCCAAGTGTTGACTTTGCCCGAGAACAAATCTGGAGAAGGTCTTGGTTTTCGTCCCGTGTCTGCGAGAGTCAAGCAGGAGGTGGTTGCTCGTCCGATTCAAGAGGTTTTCCGAAGCACTGGTTTTATCCATCCGACTCCTCCTGAGGTTGATGCTATCATAGAAGATGATTCCGAGGAGGATTTACCCGATTTTGTGACGCATGGATTGGCTTGCCAAAACTGGATAGCTGTTGATGTTCATGTTGTGATGCATATTTCCGAGTAATGTTTTGTTTTGTTTTTTGAAAAAAACTTTCGCTATGCCCAAGGCGAAAAGTATTTTGTGTCGGGCTATGATAAAAATAAATCCTTTTGCTCTGCCCAAGGCAAAAGAGAAATGTCTGGGCCCTTTGTTTCAAGTATTTCCCTTCAATGAATAAAAATGTTATTTTGTCCACTACTGTTTTATTTTTCACTTTTTTTGGGAAATAGTAATGAAAATTAATTGATAGTAATAGGAAAATATAACAATATTTTGTTTTTCATTTGTACAACATTCATATTAATCGATTTCTAAAATAAAGCATAATCATATGTGCAGATTAATCCATGACTTAACCTTTGAAAACAATGATCCTATGCCCTCTCCCAACTTTGAATTGTGTTCAGAGCCGAAGAAGAGGATGGTGAAGAGGTTCCTGTTGAAATTTCGCGTTTGCTTGAGCATGATGAGAAGATCATTCAGCCATTTGAAGAACCTGTAGAGTTGATCAATTTGGGTGATGAAGAAGATAAAAAGGAAGTCAAAGTCGGAGCATTGCTTATCCCAGAGGTCAAAGAGAAAATGTTGGAGCTTCTCAAAGAGTATGTTGATGTGTTTGCTTGGTCCTACCAAGATATGCCGGGTTTGGACAACGATATTGTGGAGCATCGTTTACCGCTGAGACCTGAATGTCCGCCGATTAAGCAGAAGTTGAGAAGGACTCGTCCCGATATGGCTGACAAGATCAAAGAAGAGGTTCAAAAGCAGATTAATGCAAGTTTCCTTGTTACATCGGTCTATCCTCAGTGGTTAGCCAACATAGTGCCTGTTGCTAAGAAAGATGGCAAAGTTCGGATGTGTGTAGACTATCGAGATCTGAATAGAGCTAGCCCAAAGGATGACTTCCCATTACCGCACATTGACGTACTGGTCGATAGTACCGCCAAGTTCAAAGTCTTTTCTTTCATGGATGGCTTCTCTGGTTACAATCAAATCAAGATGGCACCAGAAGATATGGAGAAGACAACTTTCATTACACCTTGGGGAACATTTTGTTATCGGGTTATGCCGTTTGGTCTGAGGAATGCTGGCGCAACATAACTAAGAGCCATGACTGCTTTGTTCCATGACATGATGCATAAGGAGATAGAAGTGTATGTGGATGACATGATTGCCAAATCACAGACTGAGGAAGATCATTTGGAACACTTGTTGAAGTTATTCCAATGTTTGAGGAAGTATAAACTCCATTTGAATCCCAACAAGTGCACTTTTGGTGTTCGTTCTGGAAGACTTCTGGGTTTCATTGTCAGTCAGAAAGGTATTGAGGTAGATCCTGATAAAGTCAAAGCTATTCGGGAAATGCCCGCACCCAAGATGGAAAAACAAGTAAGAGGATTCCTTGGGAGACTGAACTATATCTCCAAATTTATATCTCATATGACTGCTCCTTGTGGGCCGATTTTCAAGCTTCTCCGAAAGAACCAAGGATGTGTGTGGACAGAAGATTGTCAGAGAGCTTTTGATAGCATCAAAGAATATTTGCTTGAACCTCCCATTTTGATTCCTCCGGTGGAAGGAAGACCTTTGATTATGTACCTGACTATATTGGAAGATTCCATGGGATGTGTGCTTGGTCAACAAGATGAGACTGGAAGAAAGGAACATGCTGTATATTATCTGAGTAAGAAATTCACAGACTGTGAGTCTCGATACTCATTGCTTGAGAAAACCTGTTGTGCTTTAGCTTGGGCTGCTCTCCGTCTGCGCCAGTATATGATTAACCACACCACTTGGTTGATCTCCAAAATGGATCCGATCAAGTATATCTTTGAGAAACCCGCCTTATCTGGAAGAATAGCCCGTTGGCAGATGTTGTTATCTGAATATGACATTGAGTATCATACTCTGAAAGCAATCAAAGGGAGTATTTTAGCCGATCATTTGGCTCACCAACCAATTGACGATTATCAATCCATCAAGTTTGATTTCCCAGATGAAGATGTTATGTACTTGAAAGCTAAAGATTGTGAAGAGCCGTTACCTGAAGAAGGACCTGATCCTGAATCGCATTGGGGTTTGATATTTGACGGAGCTGTGAATTCTTATGGAAATGGAATTGGGGCAATCATTGTCACTCTCCGAGGCACTCATATCCCGTTCACGGCGAGATTGAAGTTTGACTGCACGAACAACATGGCTGAATATGAGGCATGTATTATGGGTCTCGAAGAAGCAGTGGATCTAAGGATTAAGATTCTTGATATTTACGGAGATTCGGCATTGGTAATTAATCAAATCAAAGGAGAATGGGAGACTCGTCATCCTGGTTTGATCCCTTACAGAGACTATGCTAGAAGATTGTTAACTTTCTTTAACAAAGTGGAATTACATCATATCCCTAGAGATGAGAACCAAATGGCTGATGCTTTGGCTACTTTGTCTTCAATGTTTCAAGTGAATGGTTGGAACGATGTGCCTACAATCCAGGTTATGCGCCTCGACAGACCTGCTCATGTGTTCTCAGTAGAAGAGGTCCCCGACGACAAACCGTGGTTCTATGACATTAAACGTGTTCTTCAAACTCAAGAGTATCCGCATGGGGCATCCAATAAAGATAGGAAGACATTGAGAAGATTAGCAAGCAGTTTCTTCCTCAATGAAGAGGTTTTGTATAAGAAGAATTACGACATGGTCTTGCTCAGATGTGTAGACAGACGTGAAGCAGACATGCTAATGCAAGAAGTACATGAAGGATCCTTTGGCACTCATGCCAACGGACATGCAATGGCTAGAAAGATGTTGAGAGCTGGTTACTATTGGATGACAATGGAATCTGATTGCTGCAAATATGTGAAGAAATGTCATAAATGCCAGATTTATGCGGACAAGATGCATGTGCCACCGACCCTCCTCAATGTTATCTCTTCACCTTGGCCTTTATCTATGTGGGGCATTGATATGATTGGAATGATTGAACCCAAAGCTTCAAATGGTCATCGTTTCATCTTGGTAGCGATCGATTATTTTACTAAATGGGTGGAAGCAACATCTTATGCTAATGTAACCAGACAGGCGGTAGTCAGATTTATCAAGAATCAGATCATTTGTCGATACGGTATCCCGAGCAAGATCATCACTGATAATGGTTCGAATTTGAATAACAAGATGATAAGAGAGCTTTGTGAAGAGTTCAAGATCGAACATCATAATTCTTCTCCTTACAGACCGAAGATGAATGGAGCTGTTGAAGCTGCTAACAAGAATATCAAGAAGATTGTCCAGAAGATGGTGGTAACTTATAAAGATTGGCATGAAATGCTTCCGTTTGCTCTGCATGGATATCGTACTTCAGTTCGAACTTCAACAGGTGCAACTCCATTTTCCCTAGTTTATGGTATGGAAGCAGTACTCCCCGTGGAGGTTGAGATTTCGTCTCTGAGAGTGTGTTGGCTCCTAAATTCGACACCCTTATTTTATTAATGTCAGCCATTAAAGCTGAAGAATGTTTTCGACTAGCTAAGTCCGTCGAAATGCCCATCGAAAGATGGCAAGGTATTTGAAGGATTTCTTCCAAGGGAGAAGTTGGTTGCCTTCGACGTCGAAGGAGTTTCTCGTCGAAGATGTATCTCGACGAAGATGTTCGATGGTTCAGAGTGGAGCAGTTTGAAATTCAAGCGTTTGGAGGGAAAACGGTTTCCAGCGGTTACCAAGTGCAACGTGCAAAGATCTGGAGCGTCGAACGTTGAGAACGTGCCAAGTGGAGTCATCTCGAAGCAGTGTAACTGCCCGACAGTTACTTGGGATGTTTTAGTATAAATAGTAGTAGACATGTAGTTTCTCGGGTGTGTTCACAATTCTATACAAAGTCACTCATATAGATTCGAGTACCCAGCGTGTGAGAAAGAATTGTTGAGAGATGTATGTGTGAAACACCAACTTTATTAATCAAAGTCATTTACTTTTCCAGAAATTTACTTGCTTTCTTCTTTACATTTCTGTCGAACCCTTTCATTTAAAGCCTTATTTATTTTACCAAGTCCTCTCTTCATGCAATTTATTTAAAGCCTCTTTATTTAAAGCCTTATCCAATTTAATCAAAACTTCAAAATCAACCTATGTCCTAGGATCAATCTGATCGATCCTGCGAGTAACCAAATAAGTAACCATTTGGAGGATCAGCGGTTGTTTACCAAATACCAAGGTAAACAAATTGGCACACCTGATGGGACTGTGTGTTGATTGTTGAAAATAATCTCATCTTTTCGAGGAGTGTTGTATGTTATTGAGAAGTGGTAGAATATACACTAACGATAACAATACTGCCAGAAGAAGGGAAGAGATGGCGAATCCGCCAAACAATAACGAAATCCCACAAACGAATGTGGGAGCAACGGTTAGTACGACCGTAAGTGAAGCGACAACTGTTGGTTCGACACCAGCAGTAACGGTCACAGCAACGGGGCCATTACTTTCGTTCACGGGCCCCAGGATGCCTTTGGGAACTCCCCCACCCAGGGGAAATAATGGCACAAGGCCTTTTGCGCCACCAGGATTTATGCCACTCTATGGTATGCCAACTTCTGAATTGGCTAGCCTGACGAATGCTACGTCCACGTTTTCAGACCCTTTAGTGAGTGCCTCTTCGCCACTCCAAGGTTCTGGAGTAGGCATGGCGAATAGAAATAGGACCCAACTCGTAGGAGGAACGTCCCAAGTAGCCCATGGCCTTACAAATGCCTCGACAGCAGTCTTGAGGCAACAAATGGACGAAAGCAACCATGATATGGTGCAAATGTTGGCACAAACTTTGAGTACAGTGCTAAACCCTCTAATACAAAACACTACTCAATCGAATCAGCAAGTGACAGCGCAAATGACGCGTTTGGCTGATTTCTTTGGAGTACCCCAACCTATTCGACAGCCCCAAAGGGCGCAAATAAGGGGAAACCAGGGGATATTTTTAGAGGAAGAAACCACCATTAACCAGGCTCAACAGCCTGTCGAAGAAAACCATAGGGCACGATTGGAGCAACCTGTCGAGGAACCTAGGGTAATAACCCCAGAGGTAAGGTTAATTAACAGAAACCAAAATGCTGACGAAGTAGTCCAGCATATCCAATACCAGAATACGGGTTTGGAAAATAATCTGGCAACCATGATCGAAAGGATCATGACTCAAAATGGGATGAACATGGGCTTTCGAAGGCCCAACTTTACATCTCCATTGTCAGAGTACGTGTTACAGACAGACTTACCTCCTAGATGCAAAGTCCCTAAATTTACTAAGTTCTCTGGGGACACGACAGAATCTACTGTCGAGCATGTGGCGAGATACTTGATCGAAGCAGGTGACATTTCGAATAACGAAAACCTAAGGATCAAGTATTTCCCAAGTTCTTTAACAAATAACGCTTTTACTTGGTTTACAACTCTCCCCCCCAATTCGATCCATCACTGGACCCAGTTGGAAAGATTGTTCCATGAACAATTCTACATGGGGCAAACCAAGATAAGCCTGAAGGAATTGGCCAGTGTGAAGAGACGTTTCACTGAACCTATAGACGAATATCTAAATAGGTTTAGGTTGCTCAAGGCGAGATGTTTTACACAAGTGCCAGAACATGAGTTAGTCGAAATAGCCGCAGGCGGTTTAGATTATTCCATTAGGAAGAAGCTAGACACCCAATACCTGAGAGACATGGCCCAACTGGCCGATAGAGTTCGACAGGTAGAACGCCTCAAAGCTGAAAAAGCAAAGGCAACGAAAACTCACAAGAGAGAGAGGATAGCGTACGTTGAGATGGATGACGAAGATCCGGAATCCTTCGACGATACTTTAGCAGTCGAAGAAGGAGAAGTCGATTTAGCAGAACTGAAACAAGGGCCACCATACTCTTGTAAACTGTTAGTCCCCTCAAGTGGGAAAAATCCCATTGGTCCAGAAAGGACCAACGATAGGTTCCCCAAAAAGACTTATAGTTTTGACATCACAAAATGTGATGAAATATTCGACTTGCTTGTTAAAGATGGCCAAATGATAGTACCCCCAGGGGTAAAAGTGCCTCCTCTTGATCAAAGAAAGAAGAGAGGTTTTTGCAAATATCATAATTTTTTGGGCCATAAAACTTCTCAATGTTTTCTTTTCAGGAATCTTGTGCAAGACGCTATCGAAGAAGGGAGGTTGAAGTTTGCTGACAAAACCCCCATGGCTGTCGACTAAAATCCATTGCAGGCTGAAGCCCACTATGCTGAGCCCTCTGAGGTGAACGTGATAGAGGCAACCAAGAGCCAGTCGAAGAAGCCAGGAATTACAATGGTCGAAGTCTCAAAGGACCACATCAACATGCCAATCTTTGGCAGTTTTTCTGGAAATTTATCCAGGAAGACAATTGAAGCAGTTCAGAAAGCGGTCGAAAGCCCGAAGGTGGAGACCGCTGAAGCACAAAAAACTGGACCAAAACCCAGTTCCCACTTGGCCACAGTTCAAGGCCAGACAGAGAATCTGGAGATACAAATGAAGCAGTTAACTCTTGCTAACAAAGATACAATGAATATCAACATGGTCGAACTTTCTGACCCAAAAGCATCAGAAGAGGCCATGAGGCAAGAACAGGCTAATAAGACTGCTTTCCCTCGGGAAAATGAAAATTTGGCAGATTTTCTACAAAGATGCCAGAAAAAGAAATCAGAGGTGATGCTGTGTCCAAGATGCAGTTCGATCTTTGACAAAAAAGCTGCTGAGCACATTCAAGGCGTGAGAGCAGCGAATAAAAGAAGGGAAAATGTTGATCTTCGACATGATCCCAGAAGAGCCTCCCAAAGAGGTTCAAACCAAGAAAAGAGGCCATTGACTTTTAGGCCTCCCACAAATGTGCCAGTAGATACTTGGTACAAAACCTCTGGTCGAAAAAGGCCAAGTGAGGAGAGATGGCACTCTTTCGAAGTGCCAAGGGGTTCCTCTTTGACTCAAAAGAAAGAGCCTCAGGTTGCTGCACCTAAAGTTGCACAAGTGTCAAGCAACTACAAAGGTAAAATCCCATGTCTCGATCTCAATGGAGGAGATACCAAAGGAGACGAAAAGCTGAAAGGGAGGCTGCCAATGAACCAAAGGCAGAAACCAGTTCGAATGTTCCTCAAAGGAAGCAAAGGAAACCTCTAGAAAGAGAGCCAGTAACCAACAGGTTAGTTTGGCCTAACCAAAGTGAAGTCGAAGACGAAGACGATTCTGAGTCTGATGATACTTTGGACATAATGGTGAATATAGTCTCAGTGCTGCCCAGAGAATTCAACCGACAGGTGGAGGTCGAAGCAAGTGACTGGGAAGTGGAGCAAGAAATGGCCAAACATAGGCCAGTGTGCTATTTTGTCATGGACAATGGCACCACTGAGGAACAAAATGGGTTCTTCGAGCCACCTACAGAGGCGATGAAAAATCACCTCAAGCCTTTATTTATAAGGGCTAAACTCGAAGAAACTACTGTGAATAAAATTTTGGTGGATTGCGGGGCGACCATCAACATTATTCCTCACTCTATGCTAAGGAAAATTGGCAAAAGGGATGAGGACATTAAGCCTCATAACATGGTCCTGTCGAACTATGAGGGCGGCATAGGGACCACTATGGGAGTGATCCAGCTGGATATCAAAGTAGGGTCTATCCTTCGACCAACGATGTTTATGGTCATATCGGCCAAACCTAACTACAATCTTTTGTTGGGCCGTGAATGGATTCATGGTGTTGGAGCTGTGCCATCATCAATGCACCAGAGGCTGCTCCTATGGCGTCCAGATGGGATGGTCGAAAACATAGAGGCAGATCAAAGCTACTACCTGGGAGAAGTGAATCACCTGGGGTTGGCAGATTTCGACAAGAACTTGGCTCACATAGGGCCATGTCCAACACCTGACTTCGACATGGCGCCAGCGCCAAACACTTTTTGTTCCCTATACCTGCATCCTGAGCATGGTTTCCAATGGGACAGAGAAGACTTGTCCCACATAGACTTCAGTGGGTTAACTGATATCCAACCAACTGGTTGGGGAAGTGAATTCAGTGATAATGACTGAGTCACAATCTTTGAAGCGAATTTCGGCTTATGTAGCCGAAACTAAGATGATAACGGCTCTCGAAGCCGAAGTGAAGTACATGGCCACACAGGCCAAGGATCAACAGTTATCTGCTGCAGGTCCAGGAAAGGATTTCGATCCAAAACCCCCTGATATCATGCCAGAAGAAATGCAGGAACAGAGGCTCGACGCCATCTATGACGATGAGCCTTTGGGCTTCGAAAAGGACCCCTTGGCGAACAACATTAAAATGTTAGCGCAAGATCCTTTAGAAGAAATCAACTTAGGCGAAGGGTCAGAGAAAAGGCCAACTTACATCATCGCCAAAATTGATCCAGAACTTAGGTTGGAAGTAATCCAATTGCTAAAAGAGTTCAAAGACTGTTTTGCATGGGATTATGACGAAATGCCTGGTCTCGACAGAGGATTGGTAGAACTTCAGTTGCCAATCAAACCTGGGAAGAAGCCAATCAAGCAAAATCCAAGGTGCTTCGCTCCAGAAATACTGTCGAAGATCAAAATGGAAGTCGAAAGACTGCTGAAATGCAGATTCATACGTGTTACAAGGTATGTCGAATGGATTGCAAATATTGTGCCAGTAATTAAGAAAAATGGTACGTTAAGGGTGTGCATAGATTTCAAAGATTTGAATGCTGCCACACCCAAAGATGAATATCCTATGCCTGTGGCGGAAATGCTAGTCGATTCTGCCGCTGGCTATGAATACCTGAGTATGCTCGATGGTTATTCAGGATATAATCAAATATTCATTGCTGAAGAGGATGTGTCGAAAACAGCTTTTCGATGCCCTGGGGCCTTAGGCACTTACGAATGGGTAGTGATGCCTTTTGGCCTAAAGAACGCTGGGGCAACGTACCAGCGAGCAATGAATACTATCTTCCATGATTTTATTAACACTTTTATGCAAGTATATATTGATGACATTGTTATAAAATCTGTTTCCAGGAAGAATCATATTGACCACCTTCGACAATCATTCGAAAGAATGAGAGAACATGGTCTGAAGATGAACCCTTTGAAGTGTGCATTCTGTGTGAAAGCTGGAGATTTCTTGGGCTTCGTTGTCCACAAGAAAGGAATCGAAATCAACCAGAACAAGACGAAGGCAATTCTGGAAGCGAAAGCGCCATCGAATAAGAAGGAACTGCAATCTCTGTTAGGCAAGATAAATTTCTTAAGGAGATTCATATCTAATCTAAGTGCGAAAGCTCAGGCCTTTTCACCCTTGCTTCGACTGAATAAAGAAGGGTTCGAATGGGGGCAAGAGCAATAGGAAGCCTTCGACAAAATCAAAGGGTACCTCACTAAGCCACCTATTTTGGTGCCTCCTTGTAGCAATAGGAGTATGAGATTGTACATAGCTGCATCCGACAAAACTTTGGGAAGCATGTTAGCCCAAGAAGATGAGAATGGAGTCGAAAGACCCATTTACTATCTCAGTAGAGTTTTGAACGATGCAGAAACTAGATATAGTGAAGTTGAAAAATTGTGTCTATGTCTGTATTTCTCTTGTACAAAACTCAAGCAATATATAAAACCAGTTGATGTGTATGTTTCGTCTCATTTTGATGTTTTCAAGTATATGTTGTCGAAACCTATCTTGCATAGTCGAATTGGCAAGTGGGCATTAGCATTAACTGAATACTCCTTGACCTTTATGCCTCTTAAGGCAGTAAAAGGAGAAGTGGTTGCAGACTTCATAGTCGACCACTCAATTCAAGTTGAGGATATTAATTATGTGGAGATAGAGCCTTGGAAATTCTACTTCGATGGTTCCAGCCATAAAGATGGAACAGGGGTAGGAGTCTTGATTATTTCTCCAGATAAAATTCCAACAACATTCAAGTACAAAATATCAGGTTCTTGTTCGAACAATGAGGCTGAGTATGAAGCTCTAATTACTGGCCTTGAGATATTGTTGGAATTGGGGGCAACTCGAGTCGAAATAATGGGAGACTCAGAGTTAGTCATTAAGCAAGTCACAAAGGAATATAAATGCATAAGAGAAAATCTCATTATGTACTTTGTGATAGCAAATCGTTTATTGAAAAAAATTGAAACGGTCAATATTCGACACATACCCAGAGTCGAAAATCAAATAGCCAACAACTTGGCACAAATTGCATCTGGGTATAAGATTTCAAAAACTCGATTACAAAGAGCAATCGAAGTTCGAGAAAAGATAAAAGCAACTTGTCTATCACCAACAGACTTGGAATCGACGAGACTAGGATATGCTGATCAAAGTAACTTCGAAATTTCGTTCATAGATAATTTATCAGAGCAAGATTGGAGGAAACCCGTTGTGGACTATCTTCAAAATCCAGGAGCTTTGACAGAACGAAAAACAAAGTACAGAGCGTTGAGTTATGTACTCATGGGTAATGAGTTATTCAAGAAAACGCCTGAAGGGGTATTGCTAAAATGCTTAAGTGAAACTGAGGCATACATAGCCCTTTCGACTACGCACGCTGGGGCATGTGGGGCTCACCAAGCAGGCCATAAGATGAAATGGTTGTTGTTTCGACAAGGATTATATTGGCCCACTATGTTGAAAGATTGTGTTGAGTTCGCCAAAGGTTGTCAAGAGTGTCAAGTCCATACAGGCATCCAACATGTACCAGCAAGCGAACTTCACTCGATAGTGAAGCCTTGGCCCTTTAGAGGATGGGCGTTGGACCTCATTGGAGAGATTCGACCAGCATCATCAAAGAGCCAGAAATACATACTGGTAGGCATTGATTACTTTACTAAGTGGATCGAAGCTATCCCTTTAGTCAATGTAGACCAAGAAAATGTCATTGAATTTATTCAAAAGAACATTATTTTTAGGTATGGAATCCCTGAGACGTTAACAACTGATCAAGGATCAGTTTTCACCGGTCGAAAGATGCAGGAATTTGCTCAGGAAACAGGTTTCAAACTCCTAACATCAACGCCCTATTATGCACAGGAAAATGGTCAAGTCGAAGCAGCCAACAAAGTGGTGATTGGCTTGATAAAGAAGCATGTTGGGAAGAAACCAAAGAATTGGCATAAGACGTTAGACCAGATTTTATGGGCTTGTCGAACGTCCCCAAAAGAAGCCACGGGTACAACACCATATAGGCTAACTTTTGGCCATGATGCAGTGTTGCCAGCAGAAATTTGTCTTCAATCTGCAAGGGTTCAGAGGCATTATGATATTCCCTCTGAGATTTATTGGAACATGATGTTAGACGAACTGGTGGATTTAGACGAAGAGAGATTGCGCGCTCTTGACCTACTCAGGCTTCATAAGAAAAGAGTAGAAGAATCTTATAATAAGAAGGTAAAACCTAAGGTATTTTTGCCTGAAGAACTAGTTTGGAAGGTAATTCTTCCCATGGATCGAAGGGATCGAAGCATGGGGAAATGGTCACCCAAATGGGAAGGACCATTCATAGTTATCCAAACTTTTTCTGGTGGAGCCTATGAAGTCGAAGAGTTAGGTGAAGATAAAAGGCTCTTGAGAGTAAATGGTAAATATTTGAAAAAATACAAACCTACACTCCAAGAGATAAAAATAAAATAACAAGACTAAATTAACCATAAAAAGCCAAAATGGAAATTTTTTATAAATTTAGCCAAGATGGCAATGTTGTCGAATATAGATTACAAAATATGGTTACAAAAGTTGAATCAATCAGAAGGGAACAGAGTCCTTGAGTCGAAGGTATTTGACTTGCTGCAGCTCCAATCTTTTCTTGCACCAGGCATTCTCCTGCACAAGCTTGGCAATCTGAGCGTCGAAGCCTTGGGCCTTCTCAGCAAATTCCAGGCCCTGTTTGACTTCAGTTTGACTCTCGGTGTCTGGGATGGTCGAAAGAAGTTCCTCCTTGCGTTTAGTGTTGGCATTTATCTTAGCCTCTATTTCTTCGATTTGTGCCCTGAAGGAAGCATTCTCTCGATCGATGGCATCGACTTCTTCCTGCGTAGATGCTTTTTGCTTCGACAACTCCGCAATTCGAGAAGTCGTATCCGAAACAGCAGCCCACGCAGAGGAGCTTTTGCCATATAACACCTCAAGCTGACTATTAAAACCCCTTTGGCGCCTATAATCTGCTGAGACTTAATCAATCATAGAGTGTAACTCCATGATCAAGCCTGAAACTTCTGGAGCTACAGCTAACAAGTCGACAGCATTCAAAACATCCCTCAAGTATGATGGAGCAGTGGGGTCCCCCTCTAAAGCCTTCATCAAGTCCTTCTTGAAAAACTGGGCCTTAACCTTCGCTAAAGCTTCATCAAGAGGAGAGGTTTCAGTGGACTTCCCCGACAGGGTAGGAACCTCCTGACTAGCATCGGATGAACTCTTGCTCTCGATGATTGCGTTGAGATAGCTAACAGGGTCAGTTTGTTTCAAGAGTTCTAAGTCCTCTTTCGACCTGTTCTTCGTTGAGGTAACCCTTGCAACAGCATTGTCTTGGGTTTGAGGCTGTTGAGTGTTAGGTGCCTCGACTTGTTCCCCTTCGACTCGGACTGGGGCAGTACCAGCGTCATCTTGGTGCCCTTCGCCAGCGTTACCTTAGTGCCCTTCGCCAGTGTCACCTTGGTTCTCTTCGCCAACGGCACCTTGGTTTTCTTCGCCAGTAGTGCCATGGTCCCCTTCGTCACGGTTCTCTTCCGACAGATCCACCACCTGAACCTCTTCTGGCTGTTGCTCTTCCGTTTGAGGATCCTCTGCTGGTTTTTCTACCGTCTCAGCATTGGCCTCATTTATTTCAGTATGGGCTTCGTCATTTTCCAAGCATTTTTCTTGTGGCCTGCTGAGTTCAGCAGACTCCAGTGTTTCAGAGGTCCTTGGTGGTGAGCTCTCAGTGGTGTCCTGAGAAAGGAAAGAGGAAGAGTCTTCAGAAATCGAAAAAGACATAATCGAATGTAGGTATCTACACCTAAGTTACAAAAAGGTCTAAGAGATTACCTGTAAATTAGCTTCAGCCCCAGGGCTGGAATTGTCGCTTTCGACAGGCTTATTGAGAATAACGTTTAGTTCCTCCTCCGTTGGCTCCTCGATGATCACTGGAGGTGGCCTGGGCTTTCTCCCAGCAACCTTTATTCTAATTGTTCGACCCTCAGGAGCAGGAGCAGGAGCAGGAGCGTCCTTCGTCAGCTTTCGCCTTTTTAGAGGAGCAGGGGGAGAATCACCTTCTTCATCGCTCCCAGATTCGACCACCAGTGCTGGCCGTTTCTTGGGCGAAGGTGCCTAAAAAACCAATGGGAATTCGATTAGCAATTGCATCGAAAGTCAAAAATCGAAAGCCAGAAGAAAATAATGAAAGTCTGGTTACCGATACAGAAGGCTTCTTCGAAGGGCCTTCCCCCTGTTGGTTGATTGTGGTCTTCGCCGGCGCTATAGTCTTCGCCGGCGGTGGAGGTTTTGTTGAGGGGCCTCCTCCCTGTTGGCTTTTTGCAGCCTTTTTGGCTACAGGCTTTCGAACAACTGAAATCAAATAAATAGTTAACAGGCTAGCAGTCGAAAGAGAAAGACAAAGTAATGTGAAAGGACGAACTCACATTTCTTTATTTTGTCCAACACAAGGACAAAAGATTTCTGAAGCTCATCCACGAAGTCCTTCTCGTCGAAAAACTCCTCAGCGTAATAACTTTTCCACCACTCCTCGAAGGATGGTGAGCAAAGAAAGTTGAGCTGGTAGTCAAACAACGAGAGGACTGTTCGACCAGCATATCTTCTGATATGCTTAATGGCAGCTTCTTCGGTGTAATCATTGCAGAAGTACAACATAGACTTCTCTCTTGGAAAAATTGGAGAAGGTAGGGTTTGGATAATACCAAACTGGCGAGATACCAGGTTTGGTTGGTATGCAATCAGACTCAAGTGAGTCTTAGAGCTCCTGAATCGAAGAGGCATGATCCTTGGTGTGAGGAACGCCTCCCACAGTATTGTATGTTCGTCAACATTAGGACCACTCGACGTCCTTGGATGTGGCCTTGTGAACCATGCTGGGCCTACCTTCCGTCGAGCAAACGGAGCCATAGTCGAAGCAAACTCTTTCCTTCGAGCAAACATCAGAACGAAGTTGGTGAAAGTTTGTTGAAACTCCAGTCCATCTTCCATAGGCGTCAACAGAGCCAGTCTGGTTCCTTCGACGCGTCTGTTCGCTATCTCTGGAGCCTGCTCGTTTATTTGAACCTTCTTAGGCAAGAAAGATTCGAAGGTGGCATTGAGCCACAGTTGGAGCAGCTAAAAAGGCCTAGCAAGTAGCAAACTGGCCCTGTTCTCGATAATTTTTAGAAGAGTCGCCCCATTACTGATCGAATCATAGAGGCTAGCCAAAATCAATTCTGCCAAACAGATATTTTGGCGATGATGGAGTTGAGTGGCGAGAGTGACCATCTTTTTGGTCACCTGTAAGGACTTCGAGCAAAATACAAAGCGAGTCAGCCATAAGGCTAGAAACTCTATGTGTTCGACATCCGACACAGTATCTGTCGACCTGTCGTGGTAGTGATTGATGAAGGTGGTGTATGTTGGTTTGGTGGCAGAAAATCCAATTTGATCCTCCGACATCTCCTCCGGATCGAAGTAGTCCCCGGTGGGTCGAAGGCCAGTGATAGCGGCCACATCGAAGAGTGTGGGAGTCAGCATCCCACAGGGAAGATGGAAAGTAAAGTGGGAGTAGTCCCAGAAAAGTAGAGAAGCTATCAACATCTCCGGAGAATAGTTCAAACCTGTCTTCGACAGCATCACCAGGTCGAAAATCCCCATGTCTTTCCAGATCGAAGCTTGGCGTTTCTCCATCTTTTCCAGCCAAGCAACGTAATCAGGAGTAAGGCTAGGGCCAGACCTGAAAGCCCTAACACCTTTGTTGAAGAAACGGAGGTCGATTTTTTCATGCGCAGGGTCTTCATTGTCCTCTGCGTCTTTCTTGGCGCATGAAACCGGTTTGAGTTTCTCAACTACCGGAAAATAACTCTTGATCTTCATGGCCTCAGCAATACTTGGATACAAGGGGCCAAACATAGCAAAGATCTGGTTGGAGTATCCAACCGGGATCATAAGGTGGCGTGAGTAAGCATCACGAACGGCGATGTCCAAGGGTTCAGGGACCCTTCGTTGGCCCGTGGAGGTTACTACTGGAGCAGTGACGAAAACCTTAGGTTTGGCGTTCCCAGATGGTACGGTAGCGCTAGGAGCATTGGAACCAGATGCCATTGTTAATGATGAGGTTGAAGACGAAGTGAAGGAAGGAAGGTTTTTGCAAAGATGACAAGTTTGTATGAAGACAGAGAAGTCTGAAAGCTAGATGGCGTAAAAAGTCCCACAATGGGTTACTTACTGCTATTTATAGTAGTGGGGGAAAATCCCCAAAACCGAGGACATTAAATGCCATTTAATTATTGCAGGAGATAGTGGGACACGTGGCATCCCCCTGTTGTTTTAGCCGTTCTGCAGAAATAGAGGGACGCAGTGTGCGTCCTCGTTTTTGGGAATTGTCATAATGACAAATTCTGAAATGACGTTTGGCACTGCACGCTGTGCTGAAGTGACGTCTTAGGTACGGATAAATGATGGTTTTCTTGGGATTGCCAGTGGTTGGTAGAAGACAACAAAAAATGCACAAATTAATTTGTGACTAAGCGTGAAAAGACAGGTGTCGAATGGCGTTTCAAAGAATGCCTTTTTCTTTCAGAGTCGAAATAAGGCATTCTTGGGGGGCAATTTGTTGGCTCCTAAATTCGACACCCTTGTTTTATTAATGTCAGCCATTAAAGCTGAAGGATGTTTTCGACTAGCTAAGTCCGTCAAAATGCCCATCGAAAGATGGCAAGGTATTTGAAGGATTTCTTCCAAGGGAGAAGTTGGTTGCCTTCGACGTCGAAGGAGTTTCTCGTCGAAGATGTATCTCGACGAAGGTGTTCGATGGTTCAGAGTGGAGCAGTTTGAAATTCAAGCGTTTGGAGGGAAAACGGTTTCCAGCGGTTACCAAGTGCAACGTGCAAAGATCTGGAGCGTCGAACGTTGAGAACATGCCAAGTGGAGTCATCTCGAAGCAGTGTAACTGCCCGACGGTTACTTGGGATGTTTTAGTATAAATAGTAGTAGACATGTAGTTTCTCGGGTGTGTTCACAATTCTATACAAAGTCACTCATATAGATTCGAGTACCCAGCGTGTGAGAAAGAATTGTTGAGAAATGTATGTGTGAAACACCAACTTTATTAATCAAAGTCATTTACTTTTCCAGAAATTTACTTGCTTTCTTCTTTACATTTCTGTCGAACCCTTTCATTTAAAGCCTTATTTATTTTACCAAGTCCTCTCTTCATGCAATTTATTTAAAGCCTCTTTATTTAAAGCCTTATCCAATTTAATCAAAACTTCAAAATCAACCTATGTCCTAGGATCAATCTGATCGATCCTGCGAGTAACCAAATAAGTAACCATTTGGAGGATCAGCGGTTGTTTACCAAATACCAAGGTAAACAGAGTGTTGATGGAAGCTAAACTTTCTGAGGCTGAATGGTGTCAAAGTAGATATGATCAGTTGAATTTAATCGAAGACAAGAGATTGACAGCTTTGTGTCACGGTCAATTGTATCAGCAGAGAATGAAGAAGGCTTTTGATAAGAAAGTTCGACCACGTGAGTTCAGAGAAGGTGACCTTGTGATCAAGAAGATATTATCTTTCCAACCTGATTCTAGGGGCAAGTGGGCTCTGAGCTATGAAGGACCGTATGTCATTAAGAAAGTTTTCTCTGGAGGTGCCTTGATTCTCACCAATATGGACGGTGACGAGCTCCCGCGCCCTTTGAACGCCAATGCAGTCAAGAAGTATTTCGCTTAGGCGAGCTTTTGGTCAGACTAGTCCTGGCACTTGAGCACATTTCGGAATTCGAAGTTGTTAGGGAGAATAGTGATCATTGTTTTTGTGTAACCTTTTCCTTTCATGTACTATTTCCCAAGCTTTTGTAAACCGTTGGAGTCGCATTGTTAGCGAACTACCATCTTATTAATGAAATTTGAGCATTTACCTTTTGTGGGCAAAATTTTAATTTTTTCGGCAATATTTGAAACAAAGTTACTTAAAGTATTCTTATTTTTAAAATGTGTCGTGAATAGCGAAAGAAATATTAACAGTTGTTCCGAGGATGGTCAAGCCATGAAATGCAAAACAATACAGTAATTTATCCTTGCATGATGAACATGTTTTATTTCAAAATCGTCATGAGGTGTTGGTTGTGTAAACTTGTGTTTCTGGTGGTACTAAGTTTGGTGACTCCCCAGTTGTTCCAGTTAAGCTCTGTTTTGGTTACCTTTAGTTGGGCGATTTCTGAAGTGTGGTACGCTTTGTCTCATGCCAGTAGCCTGTTGGTATTAGAAGATTTGGATTTGGATACTTTTCTCTTCAGAAGACTTGAACCTTGTGGCGTGTTATGCTCTGACGTTGCTCTGTGGTTCCAGTTCCAGTTTATTTTCCGTCTTTTTTAAGATTGGCCGAGTATCTATCTTGTCGTGACATCTTATTGTCTTCAAGATATTTCGTCTGCTCGTTTCGTCAGCATAACATTCATTTATTCATTTACACTTATACCACGCATGCATATTCACATTTGCCGCTGATTTTGGGTTGTACTTTGTTTATTCAAACAACGTACATGTTTCTTTCTAAGTAAAAGGTTAGCTTAGGCAGAAAATATGCTTACTTTCTAAATTCCCCAACTGAGCTAATCCTCATGGATGATTTTTGATTTAGCTTACCTTGTCCATTTCTGGATAGGATGAATCCCCAATCAAGTTACTTTCTCATTGGGTGGAGTCTTGTTTGACTGTTTTCTCTCTAGTTTATTCCTGGATGAAGTTGTTGTCTCTTGCATAGGCTATCTCATTGATTTTCCCCAGTGAAATCGCGACCTAGACGAATGGTGCATTTATTTTGCACATTTAAGTATGTGATCTCCTCGGGAAGGACTGATTCATGATTCTCTTTGACGAAGATTTTTATTCTCTGCCAGTGTCATCGCAACTTCCTTCTGAGTTACTTTTCGGAAAACGACAAGCGGCAGCTCTTCACGAGCAACTTGTACGTTATTATTATCTTGTGGAAAACGACAAGCGGCGGTCTCTTCATGAGCAACTTGTACGTTATTATTACTTTGGAAAACGACAAGCGACAACTCTTCACGAGCAACTTGTACGTTATTATTACTTTGGAAAACGACAAACGGCAGCTCTTCACGAGCAACTTGTGCGCTATCATTATTTTCGGAAAACGACAAGCGGCAGCTCTTCACGAGCAACTTGTACGTTATAGACATCGGAAAACGACAAGCGGCAGCTCTTCACGAGCAACTTGTGCATTATTATTATTTTTGGAAAACGACAAGCGGCGGTCTCTTCATGAGCAACTTGTACGTTATAGACATCGTTAGAAAACGGCAAGCGGCAGTCTCTTTATTTGAGCAACTTGTACTTTATTATCTTTCTGGAATACAGCAAGCGGCAACTTCTTTATTTGAGCAGCTCGTTTGTTATTGGTTTTTTTTCTGGAAGACAGCAAGTGGCAGCCTCTTTATTTGAGCAACTCGTATGTTATTGGTATTTTCTTTGGAAAACAGCAAGTGGCGGCTTCTTTATTTGAGCAGCTTGTGTGTTATTGATACCCTTGGACGACAACAAGTGGCAGCTTCTTTATTTGAACAACTTGCGTATCTACAATCTTATTATTATCTCAACATTAATTGGTATATCTTGGAAATCTCGCAGAGAAGTTTGTCATGAATCGTTACCTTCAGAAGTCGGTAATCCGTCATCAGCAAATTTGATACTCTCTGTCTATCTTTGACCTTAAGTTGTGAACTCACTGTTATTTTTGGGTCGATAATCTGTTTGTATGGCCTATGCAAGATGCCTTCTTTGTTAGGGTCAGAGGTCGTATTCCCTCAATTTTATTCGCTGTCAAGAGTCTGTCATTTGAGGTCGATGGCTCGTTTCCCCAGTAGTGTATAATCCATGTCTCTGTGTTTTGTTGGTGCTTGATTTCTCCAGCATTGTCTTGTCTCATACAATATCTTTCTCTGTGAATTCAATCACTACATTCATATCAAGCATAATGGCGGTATCTTAGGGCAAAATTTGCATATTATGTATTTAAGTACCTTCAATCCCGTCGAAACGAAGATTTTAATCTTCATATCTCCAGATAGAAGAAACTTAAATAGGGGCAGCTGTTGTACCCCAAATTTTGACCTAAGATACCATCTGCCATCTGCATCATTACATTGCAAGGGTTTTGACCTATTTTTATCAATTTTCAAAGCAGATTTAAAATTCATAACTTTTTCAAGTCGAGAGCTGTTTATTTGTTGAACGCTAAGTTTATTAATTGATCAGACAATGTTTATTAATTATTTATTATCTTAAATTTAAATAATTGGAATTTTCTTTTCAGTTATTATATAATTTAAAGATTTTAAATAATAAAATAAATATTTGAAAAGAAGGTTATTAATTGATCAAACGATGTTATTTAATTATTTATTGTTCTAGGTTTAAATAATTGAAATTTTATTTTCAGTTATTATAATTTAGAAGAATTATAAATAATGAAATAATTAATTGAAGAGAATTTAATTGATCAATGATGTTTGTTTAATTATTTATCATTCTAAATTTAAATAATTGGAATTTGATTTTCAGTTATTATATAATTTAAAGAGTTATAAATGATAAAATAAATAATTGGAAAGAAGAAAATAATTAACTGGAAAATAATAGAATTTTATTCATTTTATTCTAATTGTACAATTGTTGTGTAAATACTGTATTTATTTACAACGTATTTACAATAATAATTTTTACAAGTTTAAAATGAAATAAAAGCTATCCTATTTTTTTTCCTAAGTTCTAAATCTTCATCTTCTGTCCAATGCTTCTTTGTCTGCTCATTTAATTTTACCTGCAAAAGAATTAAAAGAAAAGTCAGAAACGAATATAATTAAAAGCAAAAAATTAATTTAATGTTCATCATTAAAAGCAAACGGCTGGAATCAGCTTTACCCTTTTTGCAAATCACGGGATTTCTCCCGGTTCACAAAAAGGGGTGAATTTTTATTTTCAAAAAATAAACTGCACAAGTTAAAAGATGCACAAATTCATTTTGTTTTCAAAACTGCATAATTAAAAATCAATTGCATTTTCAAAAGTCCACTGCATATTTCAAACAACATATGCATAATCAAATTACATATGCAAGCAAGTGCAACGTAAACCATGCCATGCATATAGGAAGATGCCAAAACAATAGGCTCCTCTATTGTTACATTGCAAGTCAAAGAGAAGCATGCAGTTTTAAAATCAAATATGCAAGCATGAAATCTTTCTATTCTCATCATTTTCCAGCCTATGCCATTTCAGAACAAGTACAACATACATCATTTTAATGTATCAAATTGTACTAAGAGAGAGAAGAGAGATAGAAGTATGGTTTTGCAGGTTTTGGTTTAGGCAGGAAGAGATACAAAACAAACTGCAGCAGCATACAGTAGGAAATAAGAAAGTATGAAAAAGGAATGTGGACAAAACTGATAAAACAGTATGGTGCAGAGTATCAAGAAAGATACCAATGCATACAACCTGTAACGTAAACCTTAGGGATAGGAAGGCCAAAATATATAACACAAAAAACTCCTTAAAACAAAAAAAAAGAGCTGATAACCTGCTAAAAACTCTTCAAGCCTTAAAAACAAAAGCTATCAAACATACAAACCAATTCTCAAAGTCTCAAGAAACCTGCTATCAACATAAACATAACCTGCATAAACCATTTCAAAGCCTTAAGCCTCGAAACCTCATTCATCACAAACCTGTTCCATAACCTGTTAAACCATAAAACCTTTTCAAACTCTCCAACCTTATGTCCTAAAACATCAAACCAACATGGCCTAAACCATAAAGAACCTGCTATCTCATAAACCACCAACCTGTTCCATAACCTGTTAAACACAACCTTATGGCCTAAACCATTAACCTGCATAATCATCACCAAACTTGTACCATCCATAAAACCTTGGCCTAAACCATATCAAAACCTTAACCATGGCCTAAACCTGCGTAAACCAGTAACCATAAACCAGAACAACCTTAGGCCACAAACTAAAAACCTTGTGAACCCTAATCCCAAACTAAACATTTGTTTAACCCCTAAAACTAATCAATAATGTATGGGCCTTAACCCTGTCCCCTTAGCCAAAGCCCAAACGATTTTCTTGAAACACCCCCATCTCTGTTTCTAATTGGCACCCTTTAAAACCTTTTAGCTCATATGTTTAGTTTATGTCTCACCCCTTTATTTCTAAATACACCTTTTTTCTATTTTTAGTTTTTTTGAACTTTATTGATTTAGTTAATTATTAGAGTTAATCAAAATGAGAGGTATAATTTAATTAAAACTTTTTTTAATAATGGGATCATTTTGTTAGTTTAACATTAGGTTTAATCTAGAAATGTTAGTATTTTTTATTAGGTTTAGTTAAATAACTTTTAAAGTTTAATTTAGTTTAGATTTATTTATCAAGTAATCCTTTATATTAATACCAAAAATACCTAAAAATATTAATATTACAAAAACATAAAAATTAAAACTTTAAAAAAACATTTTATCTTTTCATTAATTATTTCTCTTGCGTTATTAATATTAAACAAAAAATACAAAAATACATGTTCACACACCTAGTCTTTTATTTAATTATTATATATCATTATCCGCATAATTTTTCTGTTTAATTATTTCATATTTACATGATTATTCTGTTTACGCCTAAATCCAAGGGAAAAACGATTAAATTTGTTGACTTCATGTCCTCAAGTCCGATCACGCGAATGTTTTTTGCATTTCATTAAAGCTCAAGACAATTTTCCCCCCAAAACTCAATCTTTTCAAAACTTATACCGTTCAAGCTAAAACTTCGACATTAGGTCGTCGCATCTTCAAAAACCCGTCCGTACCCCTTTTCGGCCAAAACAATTTATTTTTAATCAAACGAACATTTTAATAAACAGATATTTCAAAAGGTTCCTATAGAGTACTATAGATACATTGGGTGCTAATACCTTCCCATTGTATAACCAACCCCCGAACCATAGATCTCTTTTCAAAACGCCTTGTATTTTTATTACTTTAAAAAAGTATTATTTTACATTGCATATTTAGGGTTTTATTTCGCTCTTTTCCCTTTTCCCTTGGAAATAATAAAGCGCGGTGGCGACTCTTGCTTTTGTGAGACGAATTAATCAATAATTCGATCTCCGATTTACCCCGCTACATTTTTTATCGCTACAGTCCCGTTTAAACATCCTAACACAAGGTTGTTTATCAAATACAATGGTGAAACAACACTGTTAAAAGGGTTAAAAACATAAGAAAGATCTTTGAGTAAAATAGGGTAGACAACTCTTAGTTACTTGATTAAAAGCTTGCAAAACATCCTTGCCATGTTTCAAACACAACTTCAAAACAATTTCAAAACAACTTTCAAAACATTGAAATATCTTTTCAAAAAGACACACACCTTTGTATATATTCAAACAAGAATCATTACAAAGGTTTCCTAGACAAGGCCTCTATTTCTAAGCATTTTCAAAAACCACACACAAAGCACAATTTCAAACAATTGAAAAGCAAAGGAAAGTGATCTAAAACAAGTAACTAAGAGCCCATGGAAAACCATGGATGAAAAGGGTGCTAGCACCTTCCCTTTTCATAATCTACCCCCCGAACCCAAGAAAACATCTCAAAGGTCTTTCCTGTGCTTTTTGACCTTTCCTTTGGATAAAATAAAAAGTCGGTGGCGACTCTTGCTAAACCGAACAAATGCGAACACAAACGCGAAACCTCAAGTCAGTTCTCCCACCGTATCACAGGGGTAGATTATAGATAGGGAAGGTTTTAACACCCTTTCTATCTGTGGTTTTCCACGGGCTCTTAGGTACTTGCTCATTTTTTAAATTGCTTATGTGTGCTTGTTTTGAAAAAGTTTTGTTTACTTCGTGATAACCCTTGTATCGGTCCTCAAGAGTGTGATGAAGTTGTTTCGAAAACTGTTTTGAAAAGTGTTTGTGTGAAAAGTTTTTATTTTGAACAAGTACTTAAGATTTCTACCTACTCGAAAAAACTCTTTTCGTTTTTGTTTCTTTTAGACAGTGCTATCTTACTATTAAAGAGTAGGTAGTTCCATCGTTGGATTTTTTAAAGGGACGTTCGAAGGGATGAAATGGTCTCTGAAGGCAACAAGTAAAGATACCTTAGCATTTCGAAGGGACTATCGTCATAAGATCAGTTCGTAGGCAACTCGAGGGACAAGTAGGGACTATGATCTTTATGACGATTTTGAATCGCGGGTCTTTTCTAAAGTATCCCTGCGTTCGAGGGATACGACCATTATTTCCGAGGCAACCAAATGGGGAAAACCCTAGGAGCGAGCATGTGCAAGTGTGTTTTTTTCCAGTTAATTATCTTTGCATAATTAGGGTTATCTACTGCTTTAAAGTGATTTATCTTGCCATTCAATCCTATTATCTATACATCTATCCAGTTTATAATTACGGAAAGTAAAGTGCGAAACCCTAGCTATTACAAGGCCTTAGGGAGGGGGATTACATAATAAAAAAAACGGGGGAAATAATAAATGCGAAATAGTAAACCTAATTAACTATTACAAACTCGGAGCAGTTACAATAATTAATAAAAATAAGGAAAAAAAACAATGCGCGAAAGTTAAGCCGGGAACAAATTAGAAGCCTAAAAAATCTAATTAATTAAAAAATATTTTTGTATTTTTTATTGAGAAAAATAGTTGCAATTTGCAAGTTAAACCTAATTTACTAATTAATTTTATTTAACAAAATAACCAATGTTGAAATAACTAAAATAATTAATTTTCAAAAATTATTTTTAAATATGGAAAGAAAAATTATTTAAATTAACCTAATTTCTATTGAATTTTAATTACAAAAAAAAGTGTTTAAATTAATTAATTAATGGTAATTAAATATTTTATGAAAAAAAGTAAATCTAATTTTTAGTGTTTTTCTGATTTTATGATTTAATTAAAAAAATATTTTTTTTTGTGAAAATAATTAAAACAAGGAATTAACACAAAATAAAGAAATTAGAAAAAAAAATAGAGGAAATGGGCCTGATATGATGAGTAACTTGGGGGTTGTATTTCCAATTTTGTGTTAGGCCCAAAGTTGGCCCAGCGTCTGGCGCCTGATCCAGTGAAATCATCTTCTGAGGACTCATGGTGGACCCTCAAGGCTGGGGCGTGGGATCTACATGGTGATGGATCTCAAGGATGAGATTAGGGGCGTATGGTGGACATCTTTGGATATTATGCACTGGAACCTGTAGGAAATGTTAGGAAAAATGCAAAAGCACACGCTTGGGGTCGAACCCAGGATGTGCACTTCATAGACCTTTCTCCCTGCCAACTGTGCTACTAAGCCATTCGTTTATATAATAACACAAAAATAATTAAAAGGAAAACCAGTGTTAGATCTAGGTCATCAAAAATGAGCGCGTTGGCAATACAAGCCAACAAATCAAGATACATCAAATTGACACCCAGGCTTCCCAACCGGAGTCAATATTCAACAACACTGGAGAGAGTCTCCGGTCATCTTCTCCGGGAGGATGAAAATCCAAAACCTGCAAAAAGTGGAATTTAAAAAGGGGAAAAGGATCCTAAACCCCCTGAAATTTTCCCAGGAAACCAAATATAGGGTTAGTTTGGTCTGAAGGTCCCTAGATCAAGAGTTTCGCAAGCTTCAGTTCGTGATGCCCTAACAATGGCATCACGTGATTGAGGCCTTGAAACTCTAATGTAAAGCGTCCAACCTGTCCTAAAAGGTGTCCTGAATACAAATCAACATATCAAACATGTCAACAATGCCTAAATTAACAATTTCGAATTCAACAAACCTTGCTAACCGGTGACACTTGGTTGTTGCAATCTGGAATGCTTCAAGCTTCAAGAGTGCAAGAGATAAACTCTTGGGATTCTCAGAAGCGTGATAGAGTGCTTAGATCTCATTGAGGGGTACTGGATCGAGTGTTTGAGAGTTGCACCACTTTTGGAATTTTTGAAGCTTTGTTCTTGGATTGGGAAGCCAGCTGCGCGTATGTGTCTCTGTTTTAGGGTTAGAATCTCTTCCTTATGTATGAGGCAAGACCTAGGTTAACATATGTGGAGAGAATCCAAAAGAATAATGACCTTTTAAGATTGCTTCCAAACTTTCCATTTTTGAATATTCTCTTCCTTTTCCATGGATTGCACGATTTCTTGGCCATAATCAACATATATTGCCATTCATTAAATGGAAAACCATTTCAAAATATTTTTATACCATTTACTTAATTTAATTTGGATTTTTAATGATTAAAAACCAAAATAAATAAAATAAATGAGAAGATGAAGCATGGATGGGTTTATGGGTCGTGGACCATGTTGAGAATGAGTTCCAAACTTGAAAAATTAGGCCCATTTAGAAAAAATTCAAATCTGATCAACATTTACCAAATGCAAATTTCCAAAAATGGTCAACTTTGACATTGCACATCTCTCTCAGTTTTGACCTTATGAGGGTGTTCGATGACTTTTTAGAAAGCTTGGGATGTCCCCTAAACAACCCTTTGTTTTCATCTAAATTGGATCTTCCATGTTCATGTAAGAAGCTTTGACCCAAAAGGTGTTTTTGTTGACTTTTAGAATGACCTATAATGTCTGAATTCATATCTTTCCATGAGTGCATTTCTTGAACTTGAGGACTGAAGATGAGTTGTAGGGAATTGAATTCTCTTCAAAATGAGCCTTGGATGAGAAATTTCTGATAAAGTATGAAAACGTTATGCTTGGTCAAAGTTTGGTTGACTTTTCCTAAGAAACCCTAATTTAGCAACATCTGAGTTTTGATGGATTAGGAGCCTTCCTTGGGGAATCATCACCAACCCTTTATCAAATGATGGATATGACTTCAAAATGTTGATGTTGACCAAAAATATTGAAGTTTGACTGCATTTGGAGCCCCAATTGACTTTTGATCTGATATAGTTGATTTTCAAGCATCTGAGCAGTTGACTGGGCAAACTTCTTGTGCAAGGCATGAAACATGGCATGAATGGTTTTGAGAACATATTAGGACTATGGAGATAATATGAGGCCCTTGGGACTCACCCATCTTGATGAAAATGGAAACCCTAGTTGGAGGTTCATTGCTTTAGGAGAGAGTTTGCTTGGTCAATTCTTGGGCATCCTTGAGCAAGTTAAGTATCTTAGTGAACATATGTTAAGTAAAATGGGAGGGAAAATTTTGGGGTATAACATCTGCCCATGTTCAATCGTCTTAAACCTGAGGATGTAGATTGGCTGGTCTGCCTTTCGTGATCTAAAGGTGGAAGATGATTGAACACTAGAGTGCTCAGAAATTTGCACTCGCATGAAGTAACACTGATCGGTGATATCGGGAATGGGCTTACAAATGCCATTTGGGAGTCGACAGAGATTCGTCGGAGATGGGCTTAAAGATGCCATCCAGAAAAGATATCAGTCGCATGAGATTTCTTTGTGAGAATTCCTGTACCTACTATTGAGGAGGACTTCACTGGGAAAAGTTGGTTTATGTCCTGGGAAGTAGAGTCTAGGAGCTTCGGTTGTCCATTACTTTACTAGGGAATTAACTCTTGAGGAGGAGAAAGTGAACTGTATATCTGGTCAGGGTCCAGGCTGCACAACGACTTATTGGGGAATTGTGAAATTGACCGTATCTAGTCGGGTCCAGGTCTTACAGTGTTGTAAACAGTTGTCTGGAGATAAAAGAGAAGGAACCTGAATAGTAGGGTTACTTCGAAATGAAAGCCTGGATAGTAGGGCTATGAGAAGGAATCTGGATAGTAGGGTTACTTCGAGATGAAAGCCTGGATAGTAGGGCTATGAGAAGGAACCTGGATAGTAGGGTTACTTCGAGATGAAAGCCTGGATAGTAGGGCTATGAGAAGGAACCTGGATAGTAGGGTTACTTCGAGATGAAGGCCTGGATAGTAGGGCTATGAGAAGGAACCTGGATAGTAGGGTTACTTCGAGATGAAATCCTGGATAGTAGGTCTATGGGAAGGAACCTGTATAGTAGGGTTACTTTGAAATGAAAGCCTGGATAGTAGGGCTATGAAAAGGAACCTGGGTAGTAGGGTTACTTCGAGATGAAAGCCTGGATAGTAGGGATATGAGAAGGAACCTGGGTTATAGGGTTATTTCGAAGTGAAAGCATGGATAGTAGGGCTATGGGAAGGAACCTGGATAGTAGGGTTATGATAAGGAACCTTGATAGTAGGGTTACTTCGAGATGAAATCCTGGATAGTAGGGTTATGAGAAGGAACCTGGATAGTAGGGTTACTTCGAGATGAAAGCCTGGATAGTAGGGCTATGAGAAGGAACCTGGATAGTAGGGTTACTTCGAGATGAAAGCCTGGATAGTAGGGCTATGAGAAGGAACCTGGATAGTAGGGTTACTTCGAGATGAAATCCTGGATAGTAGGGCTATGAGAAGGAACCTGGATAGTAGTGTTACTTTGAGATGAAAGCCTGGATAGTAGGGCTATGAGAAGGAACCTGTATAGTAAGGTTACTTCGAGATAAAAGCCTGGATAGTAGGGCTATGAGAAGGAACCTGGATAGTAGGGTTACTTCGAGATGAAAGGCTAGATAGTAGGGCTATGAGAAGGAACCTGGATAGTAGGGTTACTTCGAGATGAAAACCTGGATAGTAGGGCTATGAGAAGGAACCTGGATAGTAGGGTTACTTCGAAATGAAAGCCTGGATGGTAGGGCTGTGAGAAGGAACCTGGATAGTAGGGTTACTTCGAAATGAAATCCTGGATGGTAGGGCTGTGAGAAGGAACCTGGATAGTAGGGTTACTTCGACATAAAAGCCTGGGTAGTAGGGCTACTTTATTTAATTACGTAGATTATTTGACCCGTTTGGTTTCTAGAACTAATTTTGCATTAGTTGGCTTCATGTATTTAATCTTGAATTGTTGGAATTGCTGATGATAACCATCTTTCCTGAAAAGGTGGATGGTTAACTATTTGTGATGCATGAAATGTATTGTGTGATGATGTTTTCAAAATAAATAAGATTATGATGTATGCAATATGTATGCGTACGTCATGGTGTATGAATATGAAATGCTATTGGGACATGTCCGAGTATGGGAAAATAAATCCCTGATTGCTACTGGAGAGTACTAGAAATTGAATTCCTGACCGTTGTAGAAAAAGTGGTTCTTCTACTTCCGCTGGGGATGGTGAACGAAAATGATTATGATGGAACATTACTCCTTGTTGTTTGTGAATATTCTGCCAGGGGGGACTTTGTTCGAGAATAGCTCTGCGGGGGGAAAACCCTGTTGGACGAACAACTTCCGTAGCTGAAGTAATAAGCTCTGTTGGGGATTGAGCTTCTGTGTTCAGAAAAATGAACTCTGCTTGGGGAGATTTACTTCCTGCTTTGGGAAAGTTGATATCAAATGCCTTGATTAATTTTACTCTGTGGGGATTATAGATGTGTTGTACCCCAAAATTTGCCCTCTCATATTTCTCAAAACATTGCAAGAAAAAATCTCCAAGTGGCTCAAGATTGCTCAAGAGTTGGACAACCAAGCTATCTCCTAAGGCAGTCAATCCCAAATTAGGGTTTTGTGTTGCATCAAGATCCTTGAGTCCAAATGACCTCAAATGCTCCCTAATGTCCTAATATGCTCTCAAGATCATCCATGTCAAATTTCAAGCCTTGTAGAGGAAGTTTGCTCAGTCAATTGCTCAAAGGGTCCAAAAATCGACTGTGCTGGGGCAAAAGTCAACTGTGACCCAAGTACAGTCAAACTTCAATATTTTTTGTCAACATTATCATTTTGAAGGATATTTCATCATTTGATCAAGTGTTTATCATGATTCATCAAGGATTGCTCAAAATTCATCAAGACTCAAAAGTTGCTAAATTAGGGTTTTGCAGGAAAAGTCAACTCAACTTTGACCAAGCATAACATTCTCATACTTTATGAGAAATGACCCATCCAAAGCTCATTTTGAATATGATGAAGTTTCCTACAATCCATCTTCATACCCCAAGATCAAGAAATGCACTCATAAAAAGTTACAAATTTGGACATTATAGGTCATTTTTGAAAGTCAACAAAAACACCTTTTTTGCCAAATCTTATAACTTGATAATGGAACATAAAATTTAGATGATACCAAAAGGGTTGGTTAGAGTACATCTCAAGCTTTCTAAAAAGTCCAATAACACTTCCAAAAGTTCAAAATTGAAGAAGTTATGCATTGTTGAAGTTGGGCATTTTTGCAAAATTGCCAAAAGTCAACTATCCCCAAAACTTCAAATTTTGTCAAATGGGCCCATTCTTTTCCACTTGATTTGATCTTGTCACACTACACACGTGTCCTAGCTTCAGCCTTGTGCCCATTTATCAATTTTTCTATTTTTATTTGATTTTTTATTGAATTATTTCATTTTAAATCAATTTTCAGGATCTTTTTCTATTTTCAGGACCTAATCATCATCAATGTCATGATCAAATTCGTGTCAAGCATTCCATGTGCAAAAAGATTGGATTTTTGGCAAATTAAGCAAGTTTTCAATGGAGGATCAAATCCAATCTCAAGGCATTAATGTACAAGGATTCAAGACCAATTTGTTGACCTAATACATTGCAGCATACATATACAATCCAAGGCACACGAATTTGAGACCTAGAGGCTGCAAGAATACCAAGAACCAAACTTGGAAAAAGGTGGAAAAAGTGTGAAACCAATATCACACTTAGAGGCATTTTCAGAATCAAAACTCAACACCAATCGCTTACTGGAGGATCACTGAAGCAGAACCAACCTAAAGCCAATCTTCATACACGCTCTAAAGCTCTGTAAGTATCTCAAAATACCGCCCTTCTCTTGAATTCGCAACTCCTATTTCTTGCATCTTTTGCATAAATTATTGGCATATTCATAATCCTCGTTCAATTTACAAGCATTCTGCATTAGCCAATTGCGTTTATCTGGCCTGTAACCCCATAGCCGAATCTAGGGCTCGTGGTTTGTTTTTTTGGGCATTTCTTTTACAGGCGAAATCAAGACTCAAGAGAGATGTAGGTTTGTTCAGGAAGCCTAGGCGAGCACAACCATGGTCTTGGGGGTCGTTTTCATAGCCTAGAATGGATTTTAGGATCAACCTACGGATTCAGCTGCGGATATGAATCCGCGGGAAAAATTACAGGTCTGAAGGTCAGGGACGACAGACGTGTCCCCCTCTTAGTGGCCGGTTCAAACTTTACGCGTTTTATTTTTTTATTTCTGGCATATTACGCGTTTTCCTATATTATTATTATTGTCCAATATGTTAACAGATGAAGCATGATGGTTGAGTGGTAGTGGCGTGTGTTCAGGGACCAACAGGACCTGGGTTCGAATCCCAGGTCCCCCATGTATTTGTTATATTTTTTCTACATGTTATCCAATGCAAACCCAAGTGCGTAGCCTACCATGCTCCCTCATTCAATCACTTGCCAGATGGCCCCAGGCCAGATCTGGTGGTCCAGATGGGATGTCCACCATACTACCTAGACAAAGTGCATGCGCTGGATCACAAAAAGTCCACCAGGCCTGCATGTTAATGGGCCACAAAATTGCCATTCTCACCCCCCCTAATCAGGCCCAAACCCTAACTCTTTCTCTTTTATTATTTATTTATTTTAATTATTTATTGTTATTATTTTTAATTATTAACCAACCAATCAAATCTTTTTTCTTCATAAAATTAAGAACCAAAAAATATATTTTGTTTATTAAATTAAATTTCAGTATTTTATTTTTGTTAAAAATATTTAATTTAATTAATTTAGTTTTAATTAGGAATAACTTTTAATATATTTTGCAATAATTAAAATTAACTTAGACAATTAGGTTTTATTAACATTGATCAAATTTATTTTTATTTCTTTAAATACCAAAAACCCAAAAATATTTTTATTAATTAATTTATTTATTAACTTAATAATTAACTTAGTTTAATTCCTTTTTAATTCAAAAACAAACCAAAAATCCTTTCTTTAACAATTAAAGGGTCAAAACCCTAGAACGCGCCCGATTTAATTTCCCGCATGCGATCCATTTTATTTCAATACTGTATCTGTTTCCGGAGTGTAATAGATAATTAGGACTTTACTATTTTTACCGCTTTATTTATTTTCCGCATTTTAATTTCAAGGGTTGCTTTTGGCGATGTAAATACCCGACGCCTTGTAATAGTTAGTTTAATTTCCGTAATTTAATTTCTTCAACTTATAAACTGTTAGATGTTTGATAATAGGAAATGCATGACAAGATCAAATGTTTAACTTAAAATCAACATAGATAACCATTGACATGTATAAAGACAAAATTAACTGAAAACAACACACTCGCACATACGCACTCTTAGGGTACACCTCACTTGGCTGCCTTCGTACGTGGTCATTAAGTATAGGAAGTTTTAGAGGTCGCCCTCTCGTCCAAAGATCATAGTTGCCTCGAAACTGTTGCCTCAGAAAAATGATCTAAGACATTAGGGTTACCGCTAAGGCGTCCTAACATTGCTTTAGTGACCACATGTACCTTAATCGATTTGACCCTTAAAACTCCAACGACGATGCTACATACTCATCAATAGTGGGATAGCATTGCCTAAAGGAAGATAGCATAGAACGATTCCTTTTTCGAGTAGGTAGATGGTTCTTAAGTACTTGCTCTTTCGAAAACAAAAATCTTTTTTTCACACTTACACTCCTTTTCAAACAAAAACTTCTTCAAACCCACAAACACAAAGAAAAGCAATTTTGAAAACACTTTGAGAAAGTACCTAAGAGCCCGTGGATAACCACGGATAGAAAGGGTGCTAACACCTTCCCTTTCTATAATCTACCCCCCGGATCCGAGAAATATCTCGAAAAAGGAATTTTTCTGTGCTTTTTTCCTTTCCTTGTTGGATAAAATAAAAGACGGTGGCGACTCTTGCTTACCGCGACATTTTGCGAAAACAAACACAAAACCCAAACCAGCATTCCAAAAAATAGTCAGTTCTCTCCCACCGTATCACAAGATGTTACGAGGTTGTATGCATTGGTGATTATGTTTCTAAGTCGCCTATGCCTCAGTGCCTGCTGGACAGAGTGACTGTCGGGTTTGATATTTCTTATTTTTGCCCCTGTTTCTTAAGTCATGAGCAATTGTCTTTTCGTTTCTTATGTAAATATTTATGAGCAGCAATCATATTCAAATGCATATGTCATGAATAAATCATTGGACGTTTTTGCAAAACAAAACACAAAAGGAAAAAACACATAGTTTTGTAAAAATGATTTGTATTGATTTTCTAAGTTGGCCTATAATAGGCATTTTTGTACAAGGAGGCTGACGCTCTAGTAAGAGAACGTCGCCATAAAAATAGAAGCTATATAATATTTGTGTAACAAGAAAACAGCTATGTGCAACAATCCAATTGGGTTCCAACTCTGTTATTGTCCCCATGTCTTCGAGCGTCTCATCACTTTGCTGCTTGTCCGAAGCTGATTAGATTGAACAATGCCGTTCGAGCTTGACAGTTGATACTGAGGTCTGGTCGCAAGATGATCCAATGGGACATAGTGATATGCTTTACATCTCTAACTTTTTCCTGGACCTCCCTTTCGGGTTTTCAGTCCACGGGGATACCCTTTTTTTCCCAAGCCACCTTTTCAGGTTTTCGGCTTGCCAGGTGTACAAATTTTCATTTTCATCCCTTATTTTTGCCCGAACCCTTTTGGTTCGCCGGGAAGCCCTTATTTTTGCCTAGGCCAGTCAACCTAGCGGGTCTTTGATCAGGCGTAGTATCTTTTCACTATGTCTGCATTGACAGGGCGAGGAAGGTCGTCACCATCCATGGTGGTTAGAATCATAGCTCCATCCGAGAAAATGTTTTTAACTTCAAATGGCCCCTCGTATATGGGATTCCATTTGCCCCTGGGATCTCCTTGCGGCAATATGATGCACTTAATTACCAAATTTTTGACTTGATACTCTTGACGTCTAACTTTTTGTTGAAAGCCTTGATCATTCTTTTTTGATACGTCTGACCATGACAGACAGCAGCAAGCCTCTTCTTGTCGATCAGATTTAGTTGATCAAGTCGGGTCTGGATCCAGTCGTCTTCGTTCAAACCCGCATCTTTCATAATCCTCAAAGAAGGAATCTGGACCTCAATGGGTAGGACAACTTCCATGCCATATACCAGAGAGTAAGGTGTTTCCCCTGTCGACGTCCGTGCTGAGGTACAGTACCCATGAAGAGCGAATGGTAACATTTCATGTCAGTCTTTGTATGTCACCGTCATCTTCTGTATAATCTTTTTGATGTTCTTGTTAGCCGCTTCGACAACGCCATTCATCTTCGACCGGTACAGAGAAGAGTTATGATGTTGTATCTTGAATTGTTTATAGAGCTTGGTGATTATCGTGTTATTGAGATTTGTACCATTGTCAGTAATAATTCTCTCTGGCACACCATACCGAAAAATCAGATTATATCGGATAAACCGCTCTACAATGTTCTTGGTCACAGTAGTGAAAGAGGTTGCCTCAATGCATTTTGTGAAGTAATCAATGGCCACCAGGATGAAGCGATGTCCATTGGAAGCGGTAGGCCTGATTTCTCCGATCATGTCAATTCCCCACATTGTAAAGGGCCACGGAGCTGTCAAGACATTCAAAGGAACTGGAGGCACATGCACCTTATCAGCATAAATTTGGCACTTATGACAAGTTCAAGCGTGATGATAACAATCTGCTTCCATAGTGGACCAGTAGTATCCTGCTCGTAGGATCTTCTTAGCCATGGTATGTGTGATCGGTGGGAATGATAACTGACTGTTTTGGAATGCTGGTTCACGTTTGCGTTTGTTTTCGCAAAATGTCGCGGTAAGCAAGAGTCGCCACCGTCTTTTATTTTATCCAACAAGGAAAGGACAAAAGCACAGAAAAATTCCTTTTTGAGATATTTCTCGGGTTCAGGAGGTAGATTATAGAAAGGGAAGGTGTTAGCACGCTTTCTATCCGTGGTTATCCACGGGCTCTTAGGTACTTGCTCATTGTGTTTTCAAAAGTTTGCTTTTCTTTGTGATTGTGGTTGTGAAAAGAGTTTTTGTTTTGAAGAGAGTGTAAGTGTGAAAAGTTTTGTTATGTTTTAAAAGGAGCAAGTACTTAAGAACCTCTACCTACTCGAAAAGGAATTAAACTGTGAAAATATCCTTTAGACAAAGCTATCTCACTATTGAGGAGTAGGTAGCACCATTGTTGGAGTTTTCGGGTCAATTCGATTAAGAGACGTGTGGTCACTAAAGTAATGTTAGGACGCCTTAGCGGTAACCCTAATGTCTTAAATCATATTTATCCGAGGCAACTGTTTCGAGGCAACTTATGATCTTGGGACAAAATGGCGACCTCTAAAACTTCCTATACTCAATGACCACGTTCGAGGCAACCAAGTGAGGTATACCCTAGGAGTGGCATGTGCGAGTGTATTGTTTTTCAATTATATTATCTTTGTACATGTTAATGGTGATCTAATGTTGTTTTTAAATTAAAAGATTAATCTTGTCATGCATAGCCTATTTATCAAACATCTAACAGTTAATGGTTGCGGAAATTAAATTGCGGAAAATAAATATAAGCTATTACAAGGCGTCGGGTATTTACATCGCCAAAGACAAACCCTTTTAAAATTAAATTGCGAAAAATAAATAAAAGTGATAAATAAATAAATAAATAAAGTCCTAAGTTAAAAATTATTACATCCTCGAAGCCGTTATAATATTGATCAAAAATAATTCACGCGAGAAAAATTAAATCGGAGTGTCCTAGGGTTTTGACCCTTTTTTTCCATTAAATAAAGCATATTTTTGTTATTTTTGAATTAAGAATTTAATTCTAAATTGATAATTGAATTAATTAATTAAATGAAAATATTTTTGGTTTTTTATTTTAATTAAGGAAATAAAATGAGAATGATTAAAAAAATATTAAAAAAACTAATTGTATATTGACTTTAATTTAATGCAAAATATATTAAAATTGAACCTAATTAAAACTAAATTAATTGGTTAAAATTTGTTTACAAAAATAATAAAATAGTGAAATTAAAAAATATTATTTTTTGTTGTTTCTGATTTTTTTATGAAAAAAGTTAATTAGTTAATTAATTAATTATGATAATAATGATAATAAAATAAAAATAGTGAAAAGAAAATAAAATAAAGAAACAAACTCAGGGGGTGCTGGGCTTGAAAAGGGAGTATGAATTGCAATTTCTAGCCCATATTCAATCAGCCTGTTTGACTTTCCCATTCCAATATACGCTGGTTGACTTTAGTCCATGGTGCTCCTTCAATCTTGATCATTGGATCTGTCTGGTGGGCCACTTGGCAATTGAGATCTAGAGGCATTTGGTGAACCACGCTAGGAGCATTGCACATGAGTACCTGAGGAACAAAATCAAATAAATGTTTGGGGGACCTGGGATTCGAACCCATGTCCTAATGCTCATTGCCTGCACGCTTAACCACTCCACCAAACTGCTTCATTTGTTATTGTAATAAGAAACAAATATTATATACAAAACCATCAATTATTCCCTGCAAAAAATAAAAACGCGCTAATAATTCAAATGAGCCAATAGACGCTAGCCACATTATCGTCTTCCTCAACGCGTCCCTGGTTATTTACCTGCGGATTTTCATCCGCATGAAGTTTCGTAGAATGTCTCAAAAATCCTTTCCAGGCCATGTAAATGAAATCCAAGAGTACCAACGTACTCGTCTCTTCCTCCTGGTCATCCCTATACCTATCATTAGCCTTAATTTTACCTGCATAAAAAACGCCTAAAAGTAAGAACAAGAACCCTAGGTTCTGGATACGGGGTTAGAAGCCACAAAAATAAAATCAAATATTGCAGAATCAATGGAAATTGGATGGTAAGTATGAATGTGCAAGAAAATTGGCAAGAGGATGCAAGAAAATTATTTCACGATATCATGTCCAGAGTAATGTTCGTGGAGACTTACAGTGAGTTCTAGGCAATGAAAAGGCTTGGTTTCGATTGGTATAACTCCACTGGATGTCAAGGAAGAGAGTAGCGTTGAGCTTTTTGTCTGAATTGGCCTCCAAGTTTGTTTTCGATCTCACACTTTTCAAGCTTTTTTACAAACTTGGTATGACCGTTTCTGCAGAGCTTTGTGCGTGTCTTAGGTTTGTGTAGCTTGTATGCATATAATGGAATGAGTTTAGGTCAAAATTTGGGCCAATATCCATGTGCATTGAAGAATCAAGATTGGATTTTGATCACCATTAACATATTTCCAAATATAGGCCAAATATGATTTTTTGTACATAACCAAGCTTGATACGAATTTGATTTGTCTCATAATGATAATTTCAAGTTGTACAAATCACTAGAATCCCTTTACATCAATTTTTAGATTTTATTTGATTTAATATTGATTTAAAATGAATTAAATCAATAAAAATAAAATAAAATAGAAAAATAAATGAATGGCCATGAAATTAAAGATGGAACACGTGTGTGGCATGGCAAGACTATATCAAGTGGAAAAAAGTGGTCCCTTTTGTCAAAAATTGGAGTTTTGAGGATAGTTGACTTTTGGCAAATTTGGAAAATTGCCCAACTTCAACAATGCATAACTCCGTCAATTTTGAATTTTTGGAGGTGTTATTGGACTTTTTAGAAACCTTGAGATGTCCTATAACCAAACCTTTTTTTATCATCTTATTTTGATGTTCCATGCTCAAGTTATAAGCTTTGGAAAAAATGTGTTTTTGTTGACTTTCAAAAATGACCTATAATGTCCAAATTTATACATTTTTGTGAGAGCATTTCTTGATCTTGGGGTGTGCATATGGATTGTAGGAAATTGCGTCCTCTTAAAAATGGGCTTTGGATGGGTCATTTCTCATAAAGTATGAGAAAGTTATGCTTGGTCAAAGTTGAGTTGACTTTTTCTGCAAAACCCTAATTTAGCAACTTTTGAATCTTGATGAATCTTGAGCAATCCTTGATGAATCATGATCAACAATTGATCAAATGATGAATTTACTTTCAAAATGAGAATGTTGACAAAAAATCTTGAGGTTTCACTGTATTTGGGTCACAGTTGACTTTTGCCCTAGCTCAGTCGATTTTTGGACCTTCTGAGCAATTGACTGACCAAACTTCCTCTGCAAGGCTTGAAATTTGATATGGATGAACTTAAGAACATATTAGGACATTGGGGAACACTTGAGGTCATTTGTATGTGAGTACCTTGATGCAACACAAAACCCTAATTTTGACTTGACTGCCTTAGGAGGTGAGTTGACTGTCCAATCCTTGAGCCAACTTGAGCAACTTGAAGATTATTCTTGGCAAATATTGAGGAATATGGGAGGGCAAATTTTGGGGTACAAAAATTGCCCCTGTTCAATTTTCTTAAGCCTGAGGATATAGATTGGCTTTTGAGCCTTTCGTGATCCGAAGGTGGAAGATAATTGAACACTAGAGTGCCCAGAAATTTGCACTCACATGGTGTAGTATCATCATTGTGATGTCGGTAATGGGCTTACAGATGCCATTTGGAGATTTTTGGTAGGAGGATGGGCTTATAGATGCCATCTACAGGAGTGTCGATCGCATAAGAGATTCCTTAGCGAGAACTTTCATTCTTGTGGTTTGTAGAAGATTCCGCTGGGGAAGTCTAACTTTTTTTGAGATTTAGGAACTTGCATGTACTTCAACTGAGAGAATGCCTCGAATGAGTCTTAAGAACCTGTCTGTAATTCAACTGGGGGGAAACATCTTCATCAAGATCTAGGAACTGTCTCATGCTCAATGGAGTATACCGTTGAGGTTATAGAACTTGTCCACACTATGACAGAGGAAAACATCAAGATCTAGGAACTGACTCGTGCTCAATGGAGTATACCGTTGAGGTTATAGTACTCGTCCACACTATGATGTAGGGAAACATCTTCATCAAGATCTAGGAACTGTCTCGTGCTAAATGGAGTATACCGTTGAGGTTATAGAACTTGTCCACACTATGACGGAGGAAAACATCAAGATCTAGGAACTGACTCGTGCTCAATGGAGTATACCGTTGAGGTTATAGTACTTGTCCACACTATGACGGAGGAAAACATCAAGATCTAGGAACTGTCTCGTGCTCAATGGAGTATACCGTTGAGGTTATAGTACTTGTCCATACTATGACGTAGGGAAACATCTTCATCAAGATCTAGGAACTGTCTCGTGCTCAATGGAGTATACCGTTGAGGTTATAGAACTTGTCCATACTATGACGGAGGAAAACATCAAGATCTAGGAACTGACTCGTGCTCAATGGAGTATACAGTTGAGGTTATAGTACTCGTCCATACTATGACGTAGGGAAACATCTTCATCAAGATCTAGGAATTGTCTCGTGCTCAATGGAGTATACCGTTGAGGTTATAGAACTTGTCCACACTATGACGGAGGAAAACATCAAGATCTAGGAACTGACTCGTGCTCAATGGAGTATACTGTTGAGGTTATAGTACTTGTCCACACTATAACGTAGGGAAACATCTTCATCAAGATCTAGGAACTGTCTCGTGCTCAATGGAGTATACCGTTGGGGTTATAGAACTTGTCCATACTATGGCGGAGGGAAACTGTCGAGATTGAGAACCTTATCTGAAATTCAGCCGAGGATAATTCAATTGAGATTTAAGAACCGGTCAGGTCTTCGACTAAGCTGAGAACTTTAACTGTATCTTTCCTGAAAGGTAAAGGTCAGTCATATGCAATGCATGATATGGATCAGGCAATGATGTTCTCAAAATAAATGAGATTGTATTCATGATGCCTATATGCATGTATCATGATGTATGGAAATGCGATGTTTTAGCTGGGGAAAAATAAATCCCGGAGCTGCTGGAGAGTAAAGTTGAGTTCTTCGTTTCTGCTGGAGATGATGAACAAAGATGATAAACCTATAGGAGAGAAAAAACTCCATTGGGGAATAAACTGATGAAGAGATTACTCCGAGGGGAATTACTCTGTGGGGTAGAGACGTTCTGCTGAAGATTTTAACGATAACTCCGCTGGGAACTCTGTTGATACGCTCTGTTGGGGATTTTGTTGATAAGCTCTGTTGGGGATTTTAATGATGAACTCCGCTGGGGATAGAAAGAACTTTGCTGGGGATGATCCTTCAGTGGCAACTTGCTGAGGATAACCCAGTTAGACTATTGTGAGGATAGCCTTCTGAATTTGGCTGGGGAGATTTATTTGTGCTCAGCAGGGGATAAGCTTCCAGAATCTACTGGGTAAGATGATTCAGCTCTGGCGGGGAAGCCTTTTTTAGACTGCACTGGGGAAATGACTCCACTGGGGTATCTTGTATTCCGCCGGGGAACATTCTTATATTCCGTCGGGGAATATTAAGACTGCCGGGGATGCTCTTATACTTGCTGGAGGATATCTTTATACTCCGCTAGGGAAGATTAAAACCTTCTGGGGATACCCAAACTTTTTAGGGCTGATGGTAGATTAACTCTTCTTGGGGAGAGCATTTTTGATTCGTTCATAGTTGCAAGTCTCAGTGGGGAGAGCTACCATTACTGTTTTACTCTGCGGGGAGTGATGGTATCTTGGTCATATTCTTCAGCTGAACCTACCTTGGTACCTTGGTGAACAAAGTAACTATACAGTTTGGACATTTCTTATGTCCCTGTTTCTGATATTACCCGTAATTCGTCCTTTGTTTCACATGTAAATATTTATGAGTAGAAATTAATTTCAAATGCATATATCAAAAATGAACATTGGACATTCTTTGCAAAACAAAAACGGATAAAGGAAAAACAATTTGAAATTTGTCTGAAAATGAATTTGTATTGATTTTGAAGTTTTCCTGTAAATAGGCGTTTTCGTACAAGAGGCTGACGTCCTAGTAAGAGAACACCGCCGAACAAATAGAATTTATACAATTCTGTGAAAAGAAAACAAAACAGCTATGTGAATAGTCCCACTGGGTTCCAACTCTGCTATTGCCTTTATATCTTCAAGCATCTAATCGCTTTGCTGCTTAGTTGAAGATGAATTTGTTTGATTGGTGTTGTCCGAGCTTGTTAGTTGATACCGAAGTCTAGATGCGAGGTGATCCAATGAGACATAGTGTTACGCTTTAATCCCTAACTTTTTCCTGAACCGCCCTTTCGAGTTTTCAGTCCACCGGGATACCCATTTTTGCCCAAGCCGCCTTTTCAGGTTTTCGACTTGCCGGGTGTACAGATTTTTTTATTTTCATCCCTTATTTTTGCCCGAACCCTTTTGGTTCACCGGGAAGCCCTTATTTTTGCCTAGGCCAGTCAACCTAGCGGGTCTTTGATTATGCGTAGTATCTTTTCACTATGTCCGCATTGACGGGGTGAGGAAGGTCGTCACCATCCATGGTGGTTAGAATCATAGCTCCTCTTGAGAAAATGTTCTTAACCACAAGTGGCCCTTCGTAAGTATGGGTCCATTTGCCCCTGGGATCACCTTGAGGTAGAATAATGCGCTTGATTACCAGATCCCCAACTTGATACTCTTGTCGTCAAACTTTCTTGTTAAATGCCTTGATCATTCGTTTTTGGTACGTCTGACCATGACAAATAGCAGTAAGTCTTTTTCTGTCGATTAGGTTTAGTTGATCAAGTCGGGTCTGAATCCAGTCATATTCGCTCAAACCTGCATCCTTCATGATCCGAAGAGAGGGTATCTGAACTTCAATAGGCAAGACTACCTCCATGCCATAAACCAAGGAATAGGGTGTTTCCCCTGTTGACGTCCGTGTTGAGGTACGGTACCCGTGAAGAGCAAATGGTAACATCTCGTGCCAGTCTTTGTATGTCACTGTCATCTTCTGCACAATCTTCTTAATGTTCTTATTTGCCGCTTCGACAACCCCATTCATCTTCGGCCGGTAGGGAGAAGAGTTGTGATGCTGTATCTTGAATTGCTCGCAGAGCTCAGTGATCATCTTGTTGTTAAGATTGGTACCATTGTCCGTAATGATCCTCTCTGGTACACCGTATCGACAGATCAGGTTGTGCCGAATGAACCGTGCCACGACGTTCTTGGTTACGGTAGCAAAGGAAGCTGCTTCAACCCACTTTGTAAAGTAATCAATCACTACCAGGATGAAGCGATGCCCGTTGGATGCCGTAGGTATGATCTCGCCGATCATATCAATGCCCCACATTGCAAAAGGCCAAGGGGCTGTCAAGACGTTTAGAGGGACTGGAGGTATGTGCACCTTATCAGCATAGACCTGGCACTTGTGACATGTCCGAGAATGCTGATAACAGTCAGCTTCCATTGTGGACCAGTAATATCCTGCCCGAAGGATTTTCTTTGCCATGGTATGTCCACTGGAATGAGTCCCGAAAGTACCTTCATGAAGCTCTACCATAATCCTTTCTGCTTCATTTTTATCCACACAGTGTAGTAAGGTCGAATCATGGTTACGTTTGTAAAGAATGCCATTGCTGATGAAGAACTTGGATGCAAACCTCCTCAGAAACTTCTTGTCATTAACAGATGCACCCTCGGGGTATTCCTGAGCTTCAAGGTACCTCTTTACTTCATGATACCAGGGCTTTTCTGTTACCTCTTTAGTCTCAAGATCACAACAATGTGCAGGTTCGTCAAATCTTTCAATAATGATCCGGGGAGTCTCGTTGTCCCATTTGACTTTGAACATAGAAGACATCGTAGCTAGCGCGTCCGCCAACTGATTCTCCTCTCTAGGGAAATGTTCAAAGGTTATCTCCTCAAAATGGGGAAGCAATGTCAACACATACTCTTTGTAAGGAATAAGATTTGGGTGTTTCGTATCCTACTCGCCTTTGATCTGACTGATCACGAGAGCGGAATCTCCGAAGACACTCAGAAACTTAATCCTTAGGTCAATTTCTGCTCGAAGACCCATAATGCACGCTTCATACTCTGCCATGTTGTTGGTGCAGTTGAAACATAGTCGGGCGGTAAACGGAGTGTGAGAGCCTTTAGGAGATATGATCACAGCGCCAATGCCTTTACCCAAAGTGTTTGAAGCTCCATCAAAGTACATAGACCATCGGGATCCTTCCTCCGGTCCTTCATCCGGTCCAGGTGTCTCACAACCAGTCACTACCATGATATTCTCGTCTGGAAATTCAAAGTTCATAGACCGGTAATCATCCACTGCCTGATGTGCCAAATGGTCTGCCAATACACTTCCCTTGATTGCTTTTTGAGTCGCGTACTGGATGTCATACTCAGTCAGGATCATCTGCCATCTTGCTATTCTTCCAGACAAGGCGGGCTTTTTGAAGATATACTTGATTGGATCCATTTTTGAAATCAACAGAGTAGTGTGAGTCAGCATATACTGTCTCAGCCGGCGAGCAGCCCATGCCAAAGCGCAACAAGTTTTCTCAAGCAGTGACTATCGGGTCTCACAGTCGGTAAACGTTTTGCTAAGGTAATAAATAGCATGCTCTTTTCGGCCAGACTCGTCATGCTGCCCCAACACACACCCCATCGAGTTATCGAGTACTGTCAAGTATAAGATCAGAGGTCTCCCTTCAACTGGTGGAATTAGAATAGGTGGCTCCTGGAGATACTCTTTGATCCTTTCGAAAGCAGCCTGGCATTCATCATTCCAACGTACCACTTGATCTTTCTTCAGTAACTTGAAGATTGGCTCACAAGTAGCAGTTAGGTGCGAGATGAATTGGGAAATGTAGTTCAATCGTCCCAAAAAGCCTCTGACTTCTTTCTCTGTCTTGGGAACTGGCATCTCTTGTATGGCTTTCACCTTTGCCGGATCCACTTGAATACCTTTGTCGCTCACAACGAAACCTAGTAGTTTACCAGACCTCACCCCGAAGGTGCACTTGTTCGGGTTCAATCTCAGCTTGTACAACTTCAACCTGTCAAACAGCTTCTGTAGATGGTCAAGGTGTTCTTCCTCAGTCTGGGACCTTGCATTCATGTCGTCGACGTATACTTCAATCTCATGATGGATCATGTCATGAAACAAAGCAACCATGGCACGCTGATATGTTGCCCCAACATTTTTCAACCCAAAAGGCATGACCTTGTAGCAAAAGGTACCCCACTGAGTAACAAAGGTGGTCTTCTCCATGTCTTCGGGAGCCATCTTAATTTGATTATATCCGGAGAAACCATCCATAAAGGAGAACAGCTTATGCTGAGTAGTATTGTCAACCAGAATGTCAATATGAGGCAGAGGGAAGTCATCCTTAGGGCTCGCCCTGTTCAAATCCCTGTAGTCAACACACATTCGAACCTTACCATCCATCTTCAGTACCGGAACCACATTGGCAACCCACTGAGGGTAAGAAGTTACTGCTAGAAAACCAACGTCAAACTGTTTCATAACCTCAGCCTTGATTTTCTCAGACATCTATGGGCGCATACGGCGAACCTTCTGTTTTACTAGAGGACAATCTTCCTTGGTAGGCAGGCGATGAACCACAATGTCAGTATCCAAACCAGGCATATCTTTGTAAGACCAGGCAAAGATCTCAACATAGTCACGCAACATCTAAATTAACCGTTGTTTTACACTAATCTCCAGATTTGCACCGATCTTGACTTCCTTCTTGTCTGTCTCAGTACCCAGATTCACCATTTCCACTGGCTCTTCGTGTGGCTGAATGACCCTCTCTTCCTGGAGCAGCAGTCTTGCAAGTTCACCAGGCACTTCACAATCATCTTCACCTTCGTCTTCGGCTAAGTTGATCGGATTTTCGAAGTCATAACTGGCAGTAGCATAGTCGTTACCAGTGAGATCCAGAGTGGATTGAGACATGTATATGTGAGTGTGTGTAAAATAGTTGTTTTGCAATATATAATAAAGAAAAACAAGGAGCGCAAAATTTGAAATGCAAGAAAAGTCCAATGCTTTTATTAATGATATATGAAAATGGCACATAAAAGCCCTCACAAATGAAGCCACGGTGCCCCGGGTAAGACACCGGGCCATAAAGTTTCACAACATTGTCTGTTACAAATTCAAAACAAAGAGTTCATTACTGGTTAACAAAAGTAATAGGGATGAAGTCCTTTGTTGTCCAGTTGCTTGGTCCACTGTTGGTCATAGGATAGATCCAACTGTCGAATTCAGACTCTTCCACATCATCTTCAATGGCATTTACTCTCGAGTTGCTGATGAACACGGGAGGTCTTCCAATTCTTGCACTACGAACAACCCTTTGAGCTTCTGCAGTGAAACCCAACCCAAACTTGTTAGTCTTCTGAGTGAAATCAGGAAGTTGGCCCCAATTTGCACACTCACCCTTCTCAATAACATCCCAGGCATCCTTTAAGGAAGCCATCTTCATAGGAGAATCTTCAACCACAGTCTCAGTTGATGCTAGTGTCTGAGACACCTCTTCAAAGTGCTGAAACGGGGTCTGAATGAACTCCCCATCCATCTCTACGTATCTGAACGAGTTGAGGTGGCTGACCATGTACTCTTCCTCCCCCTGAACTATCATAATCTTCCCCCTGACTGGGTACTTCAGCTTCTGGTGGAGCGTTGAGGTTACGGCTCCAGCTTTGTGGATCCATGGACGACCCAGCAAACAAGAATAGGATGGCCGGATATCCATCACGTAGAATGTAGAATTGAAGACCTGAGAACCAACTTTAATTGGAATATCAACCTCACCATGCACTATCCTTTTAGACCCGTCAAAGGCCTTGACAATGATGTTGCTGAGCTTTAGCTCCAACCCTTCGCAATCCAACTGGTCTAGAGCTTTCTTGGGCAAGACGTTCAATGAGGAACCAGTGTCAACCAATACATGTGTAAGAGTAGTGCCCCTGCATTCAATGGAGACATGTAGGGCATCGTTATGATTTTTCCCCTTGGCAGTCAAATCAGCGTCGGAGAAATCCAAACCATTATCAGTAGTTAAATTAGCCATATAATCGGTAAACTGGTCAGCTGATGTCTCTTGTGGTACGTGGGCAGTCTTCAGGATGGTAATCAGAGCTTTGGCATGGGCCTCTGAACACAACAACAGTGACAACATAGAAATCTTGGATGGGGTTTTCCCCAACTGCTCAACTACGTTATAATCACTCTTCTTAATAATCTTCAAAATCTCTTCCGTCTCCTGTTTGGAAGCTTCAACAGTAATGGTCTTCGGTGCCTCCGTCTGGGCAGGCACATCAGTGGTGATTCCTTTGCCCCGAGCGTTAGATGACTCGGCGACCGGGGTACAACTAAGAACTTGATCAGGAATGGCATTAGGCACACTTGCAGGTGTAATGACAACAGGTCTTCGGGCAGATGGTGGAGCAATATCAGGTGAGAAAAGTCTACCGCTGCGGGTGACTTTAGCAGGCCCAATAATGTTGCTGACGCCGGTATCAACATCCAACTCTTGCTTAACTCCAAGAACATAAACATCTACCCCATAGTGCCAAGGGAAAGCTTTGTCAGAGGTGTAGGGGATGGGCCCCGGAACAGTGATGATTACAGGTGCGATCTTCGGAGTAGATGTAATCCTAACAGGCTTCCTCGAGGGAGCCTTGGAAGAATTGTTGAAAATGGTAATGATGGCAACTTCTTCAGTAGGCATGGAAGGAACAACAATCTTCTCAAACAGTATCTCCTTATTATCCATCAGGTTTTGGATACCTGACTTCAGAAATGGGCAATTAGTATGTAAAACAGAACACATATGGCAACCTTCGCCACAACCCGGAAATAAACCGACTAGCAACAGGTTCTTCTTGACAGTCATCAGAGGGGTAACAATATCATCCACAGAAACTACAAACAAGTCTTCCTCTACAGCATTTACTCCATGTTTGGGCATGGGAGCGGTCACAACATTAGGCCTCTCGGGCGCCTCAAACTCAATCTCCTTTGCATCAATTAGGTCTTGCACCCTGTTCCTCAAAACCCAACAATCATCTATATTATGCCCCGGGCTATTAGAGTGAAAAGCGCAGAGGTCATTAGGGTTGTACTTTGGTGATGTGGTACTCGGATTCTTCGAAGCTTCTTTTAGAGTCACCAAATTGGTCTTCAGCAACTGTGGCAGAATCTGAGACAAAGTCATGCTGAGATGAGTGAATTGCCTTCAAGGTCTCTCGTCCTTTTGTTAATTGTGATGCTGAGGAGCATCAGTAGGTTTTGAAATAACAACCGCGTTGATAGCTTGGCGGTGTTCAGGTCTATTCTGTCTTCTCGAACTGTAGACAGCACTGGACTCTTTCTTAAACGGTTTCTTCTCGGTGCTCGATGAGGCACCCTTCTGTATCTTCCCAGCCTTAATACCAGCTTCAATCCTCTCACCAGTCAAAATAAGATCTGTGAACCCAGCTGAAGAGCTTCCAATTAGATGGTTAAAGAATGGACCAGACAGGGTCCCCAAAAACATGTCAACGAGTTCACGATCAGCCAAAGGTGGTTGCATCCTTCCGGTAAGGTCTCTCCATTTTTGAGCATACTCTTTGAATCCTTCACCCGTTCCTATTGACATACCCTGGAGTTGGGTACGCGTAGGAGCGAGGTCGGAATTGTACTGATACTTCCTATAGAATGCAGTAGCCAAATCTTCCCAGCTACGGATACTGGCTCCGTCCAATTGATAGAACCACTCAAGCTGAGTCCCTGATAGACTATCTTGAAAGAAATGGATCCACAAGTTCTTATCAGCAGTGTAAGGCTGGATCTTCTTCACATATGATTGGAGGTGCAGCTTTGGACAGGAAGCTCCGTCATACTTGGAAAAGGCAGGTGCCTTGAATTTATGGGGAATCACCACCCCAGAGGATAGACCCAGATCTCTGAAGTCCTGTCCGGGCACTTTCTGTATCTCCATAGCGCTTAAACGGTCTTCCAGCTGTTTGTACTTATCCTCAGCAGGAGGATACTGTTCTTCATCATAGTCCGTCTCGTTGTCGGAGACCATAGGGCTAGGAGCCCTCCTTTCTTGTGGACTATCTTTCCCTCCAAATGAGGTGGTCAGATCAACTTCATTCTGCAGCCCGTTTCCAAACCTGCGCCCAGTATTGAACATGATGGTCCTCTTCTTCTTCTTCTTCTTCTTCTTCTTCTTTTTCAGAATCAAAGTCTTGAGGTCCTGCTCACCCTTAGCCAGATTCATGAACAACTCTTGAAACTGGGCATTCTGGGCCTGGAGGGCCTTGATAGCTTGCTCAGTTGAAGGTTCAGCAGACATGATGATTGCTGAAATAAACAACGAAGAAGATAAGAGACCTGTAATGGGGTACCTGTTTATGAAGTGCATGGGATGAAATGCGTATGATTTATGATTTCAAAGACAATCGAGATTCAAATTTGTAAACAAGAAAGAAAACAAACTTTATTATATTAAACTTCAAAATTTAAATTGTTCTACAAACTGCCCTTAGGAGTTAAAAGAATGGAAATACTAAAAAGTAAATAAAAACTGTAAAAGAAATCAACAAAGGTCCATCAATGCTCCCATGGTCTCTTCTTCTCAGTGCGGACATAATCGTTCAGGATCCGCTCGTTCTCCAGTTGCCTAGTCAGCTTCTGGATCTTCTTCTCCTATTCATTGAACCTCTCCCGATAAGAATCCCGTTCATTCCTCAATTGCATCCAAGACCTCTTCAGTTCCCCAATATCAGTGGGCATATAAGGGTGGAGAATAGTTGGAAGAACCCCCTCTTCATCAGCAACTTCAAGAGTAACAGGCCTGACAGCTTCATATGGCATACCTAGCTTCTGGGCGCGGATGCGAACCCATCTGAGATATGGCTCCATTGGCAGAGAAGTCTTTGGTTCTGTAGCGGTGAAAATCGGAGATCAATCTATTAATTAACTTGACTCACAAAAGCAAGAGTCGCCACCACGCTTTATTATTTCCAAGGAAAAAGGGAAAAGAGCAAAATAAAACCCTAAAACATGCAATGTAAAATAATACTACAATGCGTTTTTGAAAGAGATCAAGAGTTCGGGGGTTGGTTATGCAATGGGAAGGTATTAGCACCCAATGCATCTGCGGTACTCCACAGGAACCTTTTGAAATATTTGTTTTTGGTTAAAATTGTTTTTTATATACAAGGGTGTATTTATCTACAACTATGTTTGCTTAAGGGGAAAAAATGAGTTTTTATTATTGCGTTCGTGAGGGTCTCGCGACCCTTTGCCTACGTATCCAATGAAGGAATCAAAACACTGTAGTTCCTCTAGAAAAAAGTTGATTCGTTTGTGTTTTTTAGTGGGCGACATCATTTTAGCAATAAGCACGGCCGGTATCGCGGTAGAATGGAGATAATATGCCCTTGGGGGGAGTTTGGATTTGTTGAGTGTTTTGTGAGTTTTAAGATATGTTCAAGTAATGATTAAAGAGTGTTTTTTTGATTTTTTTTTGTTTGTTTACTTGTTGATTTTATCTTGCTATACACCTAATTACTAGTATGTGTACAAAGTAAAAAAATGCAGAAAGATAAAAACCTACGCTATTACAAACATATCAAAAGGCATAAAAAATATGAAAGGAAAAAAATAAGATAAAAGTAAGAAAAGAGTGTCTTTCGACCCAGGCAGTGGCATCCTTCGATTGGCATTCTGCTGGCTTCCTTCGATTAGGCTGGCAACAGCAAAGTCACGTCTTTCGATTTGGGCCTTGGCAGGGGCGAAGTCCTGTCCTTCGATTGGGAAAAGGCAGCAGCAAGTTGTATCCTTCGACTGGGAGTTCGCGCCAGTGAGATTTTGTCCTTCGATTGGCAAAGGCAGCAGCAAGTTGTATCCTTCGACTGGGCAAAGGCAGCAGCAAGGTCCTGTCCTTCGATTGGGGGCTGGCACCAGTGAGGCTCTGTCCTTCGATTGGGGGAAGTCAGTGAAGCGTATCTCTGGCTGGGCCTTGTTGCCTTCTTCAACTGGGCCTGGAGTCAGTGAGGAAATGTCTTTCGATTGGACATGGTTTGCCTCCTGTTTGTCTCTTTCTTTCGACCGGGAGAATGAGGGTAGAAGCCAGAAGCTTCGTTCCCTATTTCCTGTTTCCTGTTTCTTTCATTTCAAACATTAAATGACAACATGGCCTGTGGCCATGCTAGTAAAACAATTTAATAATTAAAGCTAGTTCAAGTAAACAGTAAGCAGAAACGAAAGAGGTAGTTCTGAAAGGTATGTTAAAAATGTGGAAACGAAAGGAACAGTATGTACATGCTTGAAACGAATAAAGGTATTATTTACATGTTATGCTGGAAATGAAAAGTTCAAGGGTAAGAGTGACTTACCTGGATTCAGGCTGGAACGTGTGCTGGGCAGTAAGGTGGTTGCCTGAAGCGCTTCTGGATTCGAAGGGAGGGACCAGGGGTTTGGCCTTTGATGCTGGATTCGAAAGAGGATAACAGGCGTGAGGTTCTTCCCGCTGGATTCGAATGGTAACAAGGTACAGGGTGTTTGCTTTTGGTTCAAAGGGTTATCACAGAAGGTTGTTTTTCTGGGTTTGAACAAAACAACTATGTGTGGGGTGTTCTTCGGAATCGAAGGAGACTGAAGTGTGTGGGATTCTTATTTTTCTCTCACAAGTATTGAAGGGACTTGAGAGACTTTTTTGGTGTTTGAGAAAATCTGGGAGGTTTGTTCCTTTGGTCCCCAAAAATCCTCTCTCTTCTTTTTTGTGATTTCTACAGTGTTTATGAACTTTGAGAGTTTTACTGTGTTTTAGAAAATTTGGGAGGGGTTCGACTGGTCCAAAAATCCTCCTTTGAACATGTTGTGAAGCCTTGTATTTATAGGCAAGCTTTGATATGGTTTTGGGGGGAAATCAAATATTATTTGAATTATTTGGGTATACTGCCCCCTTGTTTTCTTCAATGCGGTTCTTGTGCACTCCGTTTTCGTGCAAGTACAGGACTGTCAATGCAGGCTTTTCAGTCTTTTGGAGTTTAGTGGCAGGTTGGTGCAGGACTGTGCAGCAGTTTTGAGCTTGGCAGTACAGTGGTCCAACTTGTGAATTGAAGGAGACTGTATTTCCCATCGAAGCTTGTGGATCGAAGGGAGACTGTATTACCCATCGAAGCTTGTGGATCGAAACAGACGTATTGCCCAATCGAAAGCCCGTGTTCGAAGGAAGCAATGTTGTGCAATCGAAGCATGTTTGCAGGCAGTAAGTTGTCCAGATTCGAAAGTGGCATGCAGGCAGCACTCTTGGTGAATCGAAATAGGCTTGCAGGCAGCACTTTTGGTGAATCCAAATAGGCTTGTAGGCAGCACTTGTCCAATCGAAGCAGGCCAAATTGAAGGAGGCTTTTGCTCAGAACGAAGGATGTAATCCAAGTTGCATTCGGAAGAGACCTGTCAACACATGAAATCAAAGAAACAAAAAACACACATTTCGTGCTTAATTAGAAGTTAGTGATACATAGGCTAAGAATGTTCAAAACACTTGACAATTTCTGCATAATCAATGCTCAAAGGTGAGAGGTTAAAAACCAACTGTATTTAGTGACCTTGACTTTTGTATAAAAAAATGCAAAAATGCAAATGGGATCTTAGGTCAAAAATTGGGGTACAACAGCTTCCCCTATTTAAGTTTCTTCTATTCGGAGATATGAAGATTGTAATCTTCATTTCGACGAGATTGAAGGGACTTAAATATAGAATACACAATTTTTGGCCTTAAGATACCACAATTATGTTCATGATATGATATGAATGCAATGCTCTGAATTTTATGGGGAATGACGCCATATGAGGCAAACTATGCTGGAGAGACCAAGCACATTATACAGTAATCACACAGGGGAAGAGATTATAACTCAACTGGGGAAACAAGAGTCATAGGCTTCAAATGAGAGACTCTTGAATGATTTACATCAGTATTGAGACTGGAAAAGACATGATTGACATCAGTACGGTGACTGGAAAAGAAATGATTTACATCAGCACTGTGACTGGAAAAGGAAATGATTGACATCAGTATTGTGACTGGAAAAGAAATGATTTACATCAGCACTGTGACTGGAAAAGGAAATGATTGACATCAGTACTGTGACTGGAAATAAACATCTCTGACTTTTGAATTTTACCAAGAACGGTAACACATTTCTTCTTTAACCAAGATATCACTTGAAAAGGATAAAATAACAAACTTCCCCACGGGACTTTTCCGAAGGGATGCCATTTGCTGAGTAGACATTATTGTTGGGGATACACAAGCTGCTCAAATAAAGAGGCCGCCACTTGCTTCCTTTCAAAGGTGTCAATAACATACAAGTTTCTCATGAAGAGACCGCCGCTTGCTATTTTCAAAGAATATTAAAGCACACAAGCTGCTCATGAAGAGTCCGCCACTTGTTGCCAAAAAACCCACAAGCTGCTCATAAAGAAGCTGCCACTTGCTGTCTTCAAAGAATATCAAAGCACACAAGCTGCTCATAAAGAGTCTGCCACTTGTTGCAATAACCCACAAGCTGCTCATAACGAAGCTGCCACTTGCTGTCTTCAAAGGATATCAAAGCACACAAGCTGCTCATGAAGAGTCCGCCACTTGTTGCCAATAACCCACAAGTTGCTCATAAAGAAGTTGCCACTTGCTGTCTTCAAAGAATATCAAAGCACACAAGCTGCTCATCAAGAGTCCGCCACTTGTTGCCAATAACCCACAAGCTGCTCATAAAGAAGCTGCCACTTGCTGTCTTCAAAGAATATCAAAGCACATAAGCTGCTCATGAAGAGTCCGCCACTTGTTGCCAATAACCCACAAGCTGCTCATAAAGAAGCTGCCACTTGCTGTCTTCAAAGAATATCAAAGCACACAAGCTGCTCATGAAGAGTCCGCCACTTGTTGCCAATAACCCACAAGCTGCTCATAAAGAAGCTGCCACTTGCTGTCTTCAAAGAATATCAAAGCAGACAAGCTGCTCATGAAGAGTCCGCCACTTGTTGCCAATAACCCACAAGCTGCTCATAAAGAAGCTTCCACCTGTTGTCTTCAAAGAATATCAAAGCACACAAGCTGCTCATGAAGAGTCTGCCACTTGTTGCCAATAACCCATAAGCTGCTCATAAAGAAGCTGCCACTTGCTGTCTTCAAAGAATATCAAAGCACACAAGCTGCTCATGAAGAGTCCGCCACTTGTTGCCAATAACCCACAAGCTGCTCATAAAGAAGCTGCCACTTGCTGTCTTCAAAGAATATCAAAGCACACAAGCTGCTCATGAAGAGTCTGCCACTTGTTGCCAATAACCCACAAGCTGCTCATAAAGAAGCTGCCACTTGCTGTCTTCAAAGAATATCAAAGCACACAAGCTGCTCATGAAGAGTCCGCCACTTGTTGCTTTCAAAGGTACTGACAAAATATCATGAAGATATTGCTGGAGGTGAGAATCAATAATTTCATCGAGGATGGACAAACTGCTCATGAAGAGACCGCCATTTGTTATAAAGAAATTCAGAAATGATCAAACTGCTCAAATAAAGAGTCAGTCGCTTGTTGTCCCGTCGATATTCCAGAAGAAGGTTATGATAACACTATTAGGGAATAAAGTTCATCTTCAATGGGGAACCATGAATAAATCCTTCTTGAGGAGACCAAGTATTTACATTGCAAAATAAATGCACTCTCCATCTAGGTTTCACAGCCTAGAGAGATCCATAGGGTATCGTTCACAAGAGACAAAGCTCAATCCAGGAATAAACTGGAGAGAAAACGGTCAAACAAGGCTCCACCCAATGAGGAAACAACTCAAATGGGGATTAATCCTATCCAGAGATGGAAAAGGAAAGCTAAAGCAAGATTCTTCCACGAGAGTTAACTCAGTGGGGAATTAGAAAGGAGGCGCACTTTCTGCTTAAGTTGACACTCTATTTGGAAAGATCAAATACACTATTTGAATAAACATAACTGAGGTATACGGACTCAATGACACCAACAAATACAAATGTGCATGCATGATGCAAGTATGAACGAATAAATGAATGTCATGTATATGCTGACAAAACAGACAGGGGAGATAGACAGAAGATGATAAGACATCATAGTACAACTCGACACTCGGCTAATCTCAACAGGATGAGAACATTACTGGAGATAGAACACAGGCCATCATTGGAGTAAGGTTCTTTTACAAGGCTTGAATCTCTTTGGAGAGGAAGATATTTTTCGGTAGAAAGCCCAAAGTCCAGTCTTCTATCATCAACAATCTATTAAAAGGATAACAACACGAACAATGTTTCAGCTGGAAAAAGTCATGCTTAGCTGAAGATATTGGGAACACCACCCTTTGATAATGTGTGCAAAACATATCTTGAAAAATCTAGATTGCCCCTGGGACTAATTTTGGATGCCCCAAGTTTACTGCTGATAAGCTGCGTGTTGCACGATAATTCTTGTGAATAACTTCACTTCTAAAATGCCCTAAGCTATATGGTTGATGAGGAGAAATCGTCTCAAGAGGATTTTACGAAAGACCTGGCATTCACCATGCTCTGGTGTCTTCAAACTCTTAGAGAGATTCATCAAATATCGACGTGATTGCCCCAGATTGACTGTAGTTGGAACAACAAAGTCTTCAAATTTTTCCCCAAAAGAGTAAACAAGTTGGAGAAGCATTAACTGGGAGAAGCAAAATGTCCATGCTCAAGGTCTTCAGGTGACATGCCCCTGGATATGATTTTTTTGAAATGATTCTCCAATTACTCAACATAGTTTCAGGCCTCAAAAGAATGAAATCATCATGGTGCTTATATGTGAGCTTCCTTGATATCAAACAAATGTTTTGCAGTTAGAAAAAGTTTATTATGAGAATGAAAATTCTAATGCAACAGTTATGTAAGTCTTGAAGATTTTGAAAAGATATCGCACAAATTTTGCGAGTTAGAGCACCATTTATTTTTGTATAGGAAAAACATATGATACCAACATAACTATTTAGATCATTCATGGGAGTCAGGAACACCATCTCATTGAAGTATGCCTTCAAAATAACCTTGCTTCAATTAGGACTTTTGAAGGTTGTAATGTGGTCTGGTTCATGGTTTTTTAAAAAAAGATTTTAAGGCTCAAAATTTATAGGTGCCCACCCATTCTTCGTGATGTTCTCCAATCCTATGTTCAGTTAATTCAACATGAGCGTTCATCTCTTAAAAGGATTTTGTGACGGTTAAGGAAACGACGAGGCTTTCGGAGTAGAAACCACCCTTATGTCTTCGTGTTTGTAGTCACCAATTTGTTCTTTGCTGAGGACTTTTCTTTGTAGTCCTTTCTTTGCAATTTTTATTTTCCCTAACTTTTGCCTGAACTAATTCTTTTGAATTGATAGTCCAGCGGGATGCCTTAATTTTGCCTAAGTCATACGTTTTCATGTTTTTTGACTTAGCAGGCTTTTTCTTTTTCTTGATTTTTGACTTTTTGAACAAAATGTGTGACATTAGCTTGTATTTGCTTGTTGAGAGGATTGTGATTGCCTCGTTTCTTGATGAATGAGGGTTAACATTGTGGTTCCACATCCTCTAGCTTCATTATACATGGAGGATAGCCCTCGTAGTTTCTCTTCAGAAATATCTTCCTTATGAATTTTGAACACTCAATCAGATTAACTGAAAACTACCCTGCCCCAGGTTAAAAGTTGAGGGTTTTTTCGTATAGAAAAGAAACTTCTACTTCAAGGCTCAAAAGGGGTTAGCAAGGGATTATCTTCCTTATATCTCCGGTGTTTAGGGATTTGAAACAATGCTTGTACATCGTCAGCAAGATTTTATTCAAAAGCATACAACCAGAGATTTTGTGTTCTTTAGATCATCATCCCCCCTTCAATCTCTGCCTAGGCAAGAGAATGGGCAACAAGTTGGTATCATAATGCAAAAAGAAATTTAACATTTGAAAAAAAATATGAGTGAAACAAATGAATTTCTTCAAGACAAACATACTCATTGTATTAAGATAATCATTCAGATGCAAACAAGTTCTTACATGCAAACAATGTTTTGATAAACAAGAAAAATTACAAAAAGCATAAATAAGTTAATCATCTGGGAAGGCTTTCCATCTGGATTTGTGTTGAAGGAAACCTCTCCTTAACTTCAAGGCCAAAATCAACAGAGATTCGCTTATGCTTTAGCAAAGGGGTTGACTTGAATGTTAAGACTGTTCTCTTCATATGAACATCCCTTTCAGGCATCTTCGTCTAGATGCACTCCCATGTTCACCCTCGCTTCTTCCTTCCTAAAAGGATTGACTTGGGCGCCAACCAAAATTTCAACCAAAACAGTTGAGTGATCCGTACTAGCTTTCAAATTAGTCACCTCCCTGAGGAGTTCAGAAACCTCTTGCTTGATATTCTCCACTGTTATCTTAGCGTGAGTGTTGTACTGGTGAGACCAAAGGAAAAAATAAGACTTGGAAAAAAAGACCTTTGAAAGTGAAACCAAAAATGTAGAATGATGCATGATATGCAAAAGAGTTTTTATTTGACTTTCAAGGAACTCAAGATATTAAGTTGTAAACATCAAAGTATAAAGATGAAAGATGAATTTTAAATTGGATCAAAGCATTGATCAAGTTATCATCAAGATCAATCATCCATTTTGGTGGATTAGGGTTTTCACCCTATCAACACCCAAGATCCATTGAGCTTGACGAAAATTGTGATGTTTACAAAGAAAGACCTCCAAATTCCTTGAAAATCAAGTGAAAAGGGTTTCATGGATGCATGAATGCATGGCTATGCAACAACCACAAGCAAGGTCACAAATAAAGTTGAAAGGTTCAACGTCACGAGCATGGAGTAAAGGGTAAAAAACATTCCCAAGGTATGTACTAAAGGTTTAATCACACCTGTAAAACATGGTTCTAAAAGTTCCCAGAGTCTACATTCCTCCTTCGGATATTACCAATGTCCCAATTACTCGGTAATCAGCAATATTCTCAAGAGAAACTCGTCTGAGTGCAGCATCGCGTAACAATTACTTCCGGATTACTCCGCTATAATCTCCGCGCTACACCTAAAAGGCCAAGATGGGTTAGGGTTCTACGGTTCTCAGCTTCACTGGCTCCCAGGTCAAAAGCAATAATGTCTTCCCGATTACTCGGTAAACAAATACTACGTTCAAAGGGGCTTCCACTGAGTGGGGGATTTCATGCCTCCTTCTTCGGGATTACTCCCTCAAAGTTAACATGACTATACCGCCCGTCCTATTCCTAAGTCTAACTTAGTCAGAGTATAGGACTTGTCCTTTGTAATCAACACCCAAATAACCACAATATATCACAATTAAACAAACAAGTAATAACAACAAAAAACAAATATGACAAATTAGGCTTAACCCACTTAGGGATGGACCAACAAGAGGTCAATCTGTCCCCAGCAGAGTCGCCAATTCTGTAGCGGTGTAAATAGGAGATCAAGCTATTAATTAACTTGACTCACAAAAGCAAGAGTCGCCACCGCGCTTTATTATTTCCAAGGAAAAAGGGAAAAGAGCGAAATAAAACCCTAAAACATGCAATGTAAAATAATACTATAATGCGTTTTTGAAAGAGATCAAGAGTTCGGGGGTTGGTTATGCAATGGGAAGGTATTAGCACCCAATGCATCTGCGGTACTCCACAGGAACCTTTTGAAATATCTGTTTTTGGTTAAAATTGTTTGTTATATACAAGGGTGTATTTATCTACAATTATGTTTGCTTAAGGGAAAAAATGAGTTTTTATTATTGCGTTCGTGAGGGTCTCGCGGCCCTTTGCCTACGTATCTAATGAAGGAATCAAAACATCGTAGTTCCTCTAGAAAAAAGTTGATTCATTTGTGTTTTTTAGTGGGCGACATCATTCTAGCAATAAGCACGACCGGTATCGCGGTAGAACGGAGATAATATGCCCTTGGGGGAGTTTTGATTTATTGAGTGTTTTTGTGAGTTTTAAGATATGTTCAAGTAATGATTAAAGAGTGTTTTTTTTTGTTTTTTTTGGTTTGTTTACTTGTTGATTTTATCTTGCTATACACCTAATTACTAGCATGTGTACAAAGTAAAAAAAATGCAGAAAGATAAAAACCTACGCTATTACAAACATATCAAAAGGCATAAAAAATATGAAAGGAAAAAAATAAGATAAAAGTAAGAAAAGAGTGTCTTTCGACCCAGGCAGTGGCATCCTTCAATTGGCATTCTGCTGGCTTCCTTCGATTGGGCTGGCAACAGCAAAGTCATGTCTTTCGATTTGGGCCTTGGCAGGGGCGAAGTCCTGTCCTTCGATTGGGCAAAGGCAACAGTAAGTTGTATCCTTCGACTGGGAGTTTGCGCCAGTGAGATTATGTCCTTCGATTGGCAAAGGCAGCAGCAAGTGGTATCCTTCGACTGAGCAAAGGCAGCAGCAAGGTCTTATCCTTCGATTGGGGGCTGGCACCAGTGAGGCTCTGTCCTTCGATTGGGGGAAGTCAGTGAAGCGTGTCTCTGGCTGGGCCTTGTTACCTTCTTCGACTGGGCCTGGAGTCAGTGAGGAAATGCCTTTCGATTGGACATGGTTTTCCTCCTGTTTGTCTCTTTCGTTCGACCTGGAGAATAAGGGTAGAAGCTAGAAGCTCCGTTCCCTATTTCCTGTTTTCTGTTTCTTTCATTTAAAACATTAAATGACAACATGGCCTGTGGCCATGCTAGTAAAACAGTTTAATAATTAAAGCTAGTTCAAGTAAACAGTAAGCAGAAACGAAAGAGGTAGTTCTGAAAGGTATGTTAAAAATGTGGAAACGAAAGGAACAGTATGTACATGCTTGAAACGAATAAACGTATTATTTACATGTTATGCTGGAAATGAAAAGTTCAAGGGTAAGAGTGACTTAGCTGGCTTCAGGCTGGAACGTGTGTTGGGCAGTAAGGTGGTTGCCTGGAGCGCTTCTGGATTCGAAGGGAGGGACCAGGGGTTTGGCCTTTGATGTTGGATTCGAAAGAGGATAACAGGCGTGAGGTTCTTCCCGCTGGATTCGAATGGTAACAAGGTACAGGGTGTTTGCTTTTGGTTCGAAGGGTTGTCACATAAGGTTGTTTTTCTGGGTTTGAACAAAACAACTATGTGTGGGGTGTTCTTCAGAATCGAAGGAGACTGAAGTGTGTGGGATTCTTTTTTTTTCTCACAAGTATTGAAGGGACTTGAGAGACTTTTTTGGTGTTTGAGAAAATCTGGGAGGTTTGTTCCTTTGGTCCCCAAAAATCCTCTCTCTTCTTTTTTGTGATTTCTACAGTGTTTATGAACTTTGAGAGTTTTACTGTGTTTTAGAAAATTTGGGAGGGGTTCGACTGGTCCAAAAATCCTCCTTTGAACATGTTGTGAAGCCTTGTATTTATAGGCAAGATTTGATATGGTTTTGGGGGGAAATCAAATATTATTTGAATTATTTGGGTATACTGCCCCCTTGTTTTCTTCAATGCAGTTCTTGTGCACTCCGTTTTCGTGCAAGTACAGGACTGTCAACGCAGGCTTTTCAGTCTTTTGGAGTTTAGTGGCAGGTTGGTGCAGGACTATGCAACAGTTTTGAGCTTGGCAGTACAGTGGTCCAACTTGTGAATCGAAGGAGACTGTATTGCCCATCAAAGCTTGTGGATCGAAGGGAGACTGTATTGCCCATCGAAGCTTGTGGATCGAAACATACGTATTGCCCAATCGAAAGCCCGTGTTTGAAGGAAGCAATGTTGTGCAATCGAAGCATGTTTGCAGGCAGTAACTTGTCCATATTCGAAAGTGGCATGCAGAAAGCACTCTTGGTGAATCGAAATAGGCTTGCAGGCAGCACTTTTGGTGAATCCAAATAGGCTTGTAGGCAGCACTTGTCCAATCGAAGCAGGCTGAATCGAAGGAGGCTTTTGCTCAGAACGAAGGATGTAATCCAAGTTGCATTCGGAAAAGACCTGTCAGCACATGAAATCAAAGAAACAAAAAACACACATTTCGTGCTTGATTAGAAGTTAGTGATACATAGGCTAAGAATGTTCAAAACACTTGAAAATTTCTGCATAATCAATGCTCAAAGGTGAGAGGTTAAAAACCAACTGTATTTAGTGACCTTGACTTTTGTATAAAAAATGCAAAAATGCAAATGGGATCTTAGGTAAAAAATTGGGGTACAACAGGTCCCAACTCATGTGGGTCAGATTGGTGAACTCTGTCCCAAGCCCTTATGAATCTACGACGTAGCTTGTCGCTATCTCCCTGAAAATCAAAGATGATATGAGGCATTAACATCTCATGAGGTCCTTCTCTTCTGGCCCTTCCAAACTGACGAGAGCTAAACATGGGTTGTAAGAAATCCCTCCATGGGTTCCGATCAATGGAACATTAGGATACTCTCCACAACGATCAATGATAGTCACCTCATCCATACCTTTGAGAGTCCAGATAATGTCATTATTAGAAAGAGACATCACCCTATAAGCCCAGCCCATTCCTTCTTTGTTCTTCAGTACGGACTTAGGGAGGTGCGAAATAAACCACCTCGACAATAAAGGAGCACAACACATTAAAGTTCTCCGCTTTCGGGCAGTACGAGCATATAGATGATGAAGGATATCACCCAAGAGGGTGGGTACCGGATTCTGAGAGATGAATATCTTTATGGAATTAATATCGACAAAAGTGTCAGGATTCAGAAACAATACCAAGCCATAAATCAAGAGAGCTAGAATGTCCTCATATGCCTTAAAGTCTAAGCTGTCCCAGAAGTAATTAGCTTTGTCAACCAAAAACTTAGTCAGAAAACCCTTAGCTCCACTTCTAGTCTCCCAGTTAGCCATTACCTCCTCCTTGGTCAAGTGAAGGGCTGCAGCAATTTCTTCGGGCTTAAGAGTCTTTTCCCAACCAGTAAACGGTGTCTGTTCCAGGACGGAGATACCGAGCAGCTCAGAGAACTCTTTTAGGGTAGGCACCAGCTGGAAATCCTGGAAAGTAAAACAATGGTACAACGGATCATAGAATTGGAGAAGAACACTCATCATTTGCTCGTCCAATTTTGAGGTGACCAAACTAAGGAGAGAACCATGCCTTTTGATGAAGGAAGTAAATCTTTAAGCAGGGTAGGTACTTGGACAAAGTTAATCCTAATAGTATTCCTACGCATTAGCATCATGATGACCTACAAAAATAGAGCAAAGATGAAACCCTCTTGTCCTTGAAATAGGTTAGTCCTTATGCAAGATGTATGCAATGTTATGATGTCATGATGTCATGATAATGGCACACCACAAATATCCACAAAAGGAAAACATGGTAAAGGCACACAAGTCACACAAAAGAGCCCTTAGATTTCAGTCTGGCATGAAGCTTAGGTACTACCCTCTTTCAGTTTCAGTTGGTTAAGACTTGTCCTAAAAATAGTAACCGGGTTCTAAAGGATCTCAATATCACTGACTACCCTCAATCGGTCATAATTCCAGTTTAGCAACCTTTTTTTGCAGCCGGAATCATCGCGAGAGTTTAGTCTCAATGAGTGTAGCATACTGCTACTGTTCTATGGCCAAGTTGGTCAATTTAAGGTTCTAAGGTCAATTGGTGCTTAATGACTCCTTAGAAGATCCATATTCTCTTCGTTCCAACACAAGGGATATCGGTACAGACCAAGGTGCCACACCAACGTAGCTACTGCTTCATCCGTATCGGTCTACGCCGTACAGATCCCTCACAGTTTATTGCTACTTACCTAAAGGGTATCCCCAGATCCGAGTTAGGATCTATAGAACTCTGATACAAGCCCACAAAATTAAAGCATACAAAGCATACAATTGAAAACACAAGTGATCTAATCCTAAGGTACACCTAACTTATAAAAGAATTCCCCAGCAGAGTCGCCAGTTCTGTGATCGGTGGGAATGAGAACTGACTGTTTTGGAATGCTGGTTCGCGTTTGCGTTTGTTTTTGCAAAATGTCGCGGTAAGCAAGAGTCGCCACCGTCTTTTATTTTATCCAACAAGGAAAGGACAAAAGCACAGAAAAATTCCTTTTTGAGATATTTCTCGGGTTCGGGAGGTAGATTATAGAAAGGGAAGGTGTTAGCACGTTTTCTATCCGTGGTTATCCACGGGCTCTTAGGTACTTTCTCATTGTGTTTTCAAAAGTTTGCTTTTCTTTGTGATTGTGGTTGTGAAAAGAGTTTTTGTTTTGAAGAGAGTGTAAGTGCGAAAAGTTTTGTTTTGTTTTAAAAGGAGCAAGTACTTAAGAACCTCTACCTACTCGAAAAGGAATTAAACTGTGCAAATGTCCTTTAGACAATGCTATCCCACTATTGAGGAGTAGGTAGCACCGTCATTGGAGTTTTCGGGTCAATTCGATTAAGGGACGTGTGGTCACTAAAGTAATGTTAGGACTCCTTAGCGGTAACCCTAATGTCTTAGATCATATTTATTCGAGGCAACCGTTTCGAGGCAACTTATGATCTTGGGACAAGAGGGCGACCTCTAAAACTTCCTATACTCAATGACCACGTTCGAGGCAACCAAGTGAGGTATACCCTAGGAGTGGCATGTGCGAGTGTATTATTTTTCAATTATATTATCTTTGTACATGTTAATGGTGATCTACTATTGATTTTAAATTAAAAGATTAATCTTGTCATGCATAGCCTATTTATCAAACATCTAACAGTTAATGGTTGCGGAAATTAAATTACGGAAAATAAATCTAAGCTATTACAAGGCGTCGGGTATTTACATCGCCAAAGACAAACCCTTTTAAAATTAAATTGCGAAAAATAAATAAAAGCGATAAATAAATAAATAAAGTCCTAAGTTAAAAATTATTACATCCTCGAAGCAGTTACAATATTGATCAAAAATAATTCGCGCGAGAAAAATTGAATCGGAGTGTCCTAGGGTTTTGACCATTTTTTTCATTAAATAAAGCATATTTTTGTTATTTTTGAATTAAGAATTTAAGTCTAAATTAATAATTGAATTAATTAATTAAATGAAAATATTTTTGGTTTTTTATTTTAATTAAGGAAATAAAATGAGAATGATTAAAAAATATTAAAAAAACTAATTCTATATTGACTTTAATTTAATGCAAAATATATTAAAATTGAACTTAATTAAAACTAAATTAATTGGTTAAAATTTGTTTACAAAAATAATAAAATAGTGAAATTAAAAAATATTTTTTTTTGTTGTTTCTGATTTTTTTATGAAAAAAGTTAATTAGTTAATTAATTAATTATGATAATAATGATAATAAAATAAAAATAGTGAAAAGAAAATAAAATAAAGAAACAAACTCAAGGGGTGCTGGGCTTGAAAAGGGAGTATGAATTGCAATTTCTAGCCCATATTCAATCAGCCTGTTTGACTTTCCCATTCCAATATGTGCTGGTTGACTTTAGTCCATGGTGCTCCTTCAATCTTGATCATTGGATCTGCCTGGTGGGCCACTTGGCAATTGAGATCTAGAGGCATTTGGTGAACCACGCTAGGAGCATTTCACATGAGTACCTGAGGAACAAAATCAAATAAATGTTTGGGGTACCTGGGATTCGAACCCAGGTCCTAATGCTCATTGCCTGCATGCTTAACCACTCCACCAAACTGCTTCATTTGTTATTGTAATAAGAAACAAATATTATATACAAAACCATCAATTATTCCCTGCAAAAAATAAAAAACGCGCTAATAATTCAAATGAGCCAATAGACGCTAGCCACGTTATCGTCTTCCTCAACGCGTCCCTGGTTATTTACCTGCGGATTTTCATCCGCAGGAAGTTTCGTAGGATGTCTCAAAAATCCTTTCTAGGCCATGTAAATGAAATCCAAGAGTACCAACGTACTCGTCTCTTCCTCCTGGTCATCCCTATACCTATCATTAGCCTTAATTTTACCTGCATAAAAAACGCCTAAAAACAAGAACCCTAGGTTCTAGATACGGGGTTAGAAGCCACAAAAATAAAATAAAATATTGCAGAATCAATGGAAATTGGATGGTAAGTATGAATGTGCAAGAAAATTGGCAAGAGGATGCAAGAAAATGATTTCATGATATCATGTCCAGAGCAATGTTCGTGGAGACTTACAGTGAGTTCTAGGCAATGAAAAGGCTTGGTTTCGATTGGTATAGCTCCACTGGATGTCAAGGAAGAGAGTAGCGTTGAGCTTTTTGTTTGAATTGGCCTCCAAGGTTGTTTTCGATCTCACACTTTTCAAGCTTTTTTACAAACTTGGTATGGCCGTTTCTAGAGAGCTTTGTGCGTGTCTTAGGTTTGTGTAGCTTGTATGCATATAATGGAATGAGTTTAGGTCAAAATTTGGGCCAATATCCATGTACATTGAAGAATCAATATTGGATTTTGATCACCATTAACATGTTTCCAAATATAGGCCAAATATGATTTTTTGTACATAACCAAGCTTGATACGAATTTGATTTGGCTCATAATGACAATTGCAAGTTGTACAAATCACTAGAATCCCTTTACGTCAATTTTTAGATTTTATTTGATTTAATATTGATTTAAAATGAATTAAATCAATAAAAATAAAATAAAATAGAAAAATAAATGAATGGCCATGAAATTAAAGATGGAACACTTGTGTGGCATGGACAGACTATATCAAGTGGAAAAAAGTGGGCCCTTTTGTCAAAAATTGGAGTTTTGAGGATAGTTGACTTTTGGCAAATTTGGAAAAATGCCCAACTTCAACAATGCATAACTCCCTCAATTTTGAACTTTTGGAGGTATTCTTGGACTTTTTAGAAACCTTGAGATGTCCTCTAACAAAACCTTTTGGTATCATCTCATTTTGATGTTACATGCTCAAGTTATAATATTTGGAAAAAAAGGTGTTTTTGTTGACTTTCAAAAATGACCTATAATGTCCAAATTTATAAATTTTTGTGAGAGCATTTCTTGATCTTTGGGTGTGAATATGGATTGTGGTAAATTGCATCCTCTTCAAAATGGACTTTGGGTGGGTCATTTCTCATAAAGTATGAGATTGTTATGCTTGGTCAAAGTTGAGTTGACTTTTCCTACAAAACCCTAATTTAGCAACTTTTGAATCTTGATGAATCTTGAGGAATCCTTGATGATTCATGATCAACCCTTGATCAAATGATGAATTATCTTTAAAAATGAGAATGTTGACAAAAAATCTTGAGGTTTCACTGTATTTGGGTCACAGTTGACTTTTGCCCTAAATAGTCAATTTTTGGACCTTTTGAGCAATTGACTGACCAAACTTCCTCTGCAAGGCTTGAAATTTGATATGGATGAACTTAAGAACATATTAGGACATTGGGGAACACTTGAGGTCATTTGTATGTGAGGACCTTGATGCAACACAAAACCCTAATTTTGACTTGACTGCCTTAGGAGGTGACTTGATTGTCCAATCCTTGAGCCAACTTGAGCAACTTGAAGATTATTCTTGGCAAATCTTGAGGAATATGGGAGGGTAAATTTTGGGGTACAACAGTATGCCCACTTGAATGGGTTCCAAAAGTACCTTCATGTAGATCTATCATAATCCTCTATGCTTCGCTCTTGTCTATACACCACAATAAGTTAGAGTCATGGTTGCACTTGTAGAAGATTTCATTATTGAGGAAGAATTTCGCAGCGAACCTTCTCAAAAACTTCTTATCATTGATAGATGCCCCTTCGAGATACTCCTGAGTCTCGAGGTACTTCTTCACTTCATGAAACCAGGGTTTGTCTGCCACCTATTCGGTATCAATCTCACAACAATGTGTTGGTTCGTCCAACCTTTTGATGGTGATTCGGGGAGCTTCATTGTCCCACCTGACTTTGAACATAGAAGACATGGTAGCTAGCGCGTCCACTAACTGATTCTTCTCTCGTGGGAAATTTTCAAAGGTTACTTCATCAAAGTGTGGGAGCAATGTCAACACATGCTCTTTGTATGGGATGAGATTCAGATGCTTTGCATCCCATTCACCTTTGATCTGACTTATCACTAAGGATAAATCCCCGAAGACATTTAAGAACTTTATCCTGAGGTCAATAGCGGCTTTGAGACCCATGATGCAGGCTTCATACTCCGCCATGTTATTAGTGCAGTTGAAACATAGTCGGGCAGTGAAAGGAGTATGACAGCCCTCAGTAGATATGATTACATCGCTAATGCCATTACCAAGTGCGTTTGAAGCTCCATCAAATACCATAGTCCATCGAGATCCTTCTTCAGGTCCTTCATCTGGTCCAAGTTCTTTGTAGTCAGTCACCAGCATAATGTTCTCGTCCAGGAACTCAAAAATCATGGACTGGTAGTCATCCATGGCCTGATGAGCCAAATGATTAGCCAATATACTTCCCTTGATTGCTTTCTGGGTTTTATATTGTATATCGTATTCAGTTAAGATCATCTTCCATCTCGCTATTCTTTCGGAGAGAGAGGGCTTCTCGAAGATGTATTTGATTGGATCCATCTTAGATATCAACAAAGTAGTGTGGGTCAGCATATATTGTCTTAGTCGGAGAGTAGCCCATGCCAAAGTGCAGCAAGTTTTCTCGAGCAGTGAATATCGTGTCTCACATTCGGTAGAATTTATCTAAGGTAGTATATTGCGTGCTCTTTTCGACCAGACTCGTCATGCTGCCCCAGCACACACCCTATTGAATTGTCTAGCACTGTTAAGTACAATATCAAAGGTCTTCCTTCAACTGGAGGCATCATAATTAGCGGTTCTTTGAGATATTCTTTGATCCTTTCGAAAGCGGTCTGGCATTCGTCATTCCACTTTACCACTTGATCTTTCTTCAGAAGCTTGAAGATGGGCTCACAAGTAGTAGTCAGATGTGAAATGAACCTGGAAATATAGTTCAAGCGTCCCAAGAAACCTCTAACTTCTTTCTCTGTACGGGGAGCCGACATATCTTGTATGGCCTTTACCTTTGTGGGGTCTACCTGAATACCTTTGTCACTGAAGATGAAACCTAGAAGCTTACCAGACCTTACCCCGAAAGTGCACTTGTTCGGGTTCAACCTCAGCTTGTATATCTTCAATCTGTCGAACAACTTTTGTAGATGATTCAGGTGTTCCTCTTCAGTTTGAGACCTGACTATCATGTCATCAACATAAACCTCGATCTCATGGTGAATCATACAGTGGAACAAAGTGACCATGGCTCGCTGATAGGTTGGCTCAACATTTTTCAACCCAAAAGGCATTACCTTGTAACAGAAAGCGCCCCACTATGTGACGAAGGTTGTCTTCTCCATGTCTTCAGGAGCCATCTTGATCTGGTTGTAGCCAGAGAAACCATCCATGAAGGAGAAGATTTTGTACGGAGCGGTGTTGTCAACCATAACATCAATGTGAGGAAGCGGGAAGTCATCCTTGGGGCTCGCCCTGTTCAGGTCTCTGTAATCCACACACATCCATACCTTTTCGTCCTTCTTAGGTACCGGAACAATGTTAGCAACCCACTGTGGATAGGAGGTGACAACTAAGAACCTTGCGTCGAGCTGCTTCATGACCTCTGGCTTGATCTTCTCTGACATTTCAGGGCGCATACGACGAACCTTCTGTTAAACCGAAGGACAATATTCTTTAGTCGACAGGCGGTGTACCATGATATCAGTGTCTAAACCAGACATGTATTTATATGACCAGGCGAAGATCTCAACATAGTCATGCAACAACTGTATCAACTGATGTTTGATCTTAGTCTCTAGATTTACGCCGATCTTGACTTCTTTTCTGTCCTCCTCCAGGCACCTCACAATCATCCTCACCTTCGTCCTCGGCTTGGTTGATCAGATTTTCGAAATCATAACTGGCAGTAGCAGAATTGTTATCAATGGGATCCAGAGTGGATATGGATCTGCAGTTTTTTACGTGAGTGTGTGTAAGAGCATAACTGTAAAAATAAAGGCAGAAAAGAAAAACAGAGAGCACAAAATTTGTATGCAAATAAGGTCCAATGTTTTATTGATGATATATGAAATGACACAATAACCCTCATAGATAGAACCAATTGTGCCTCGGGTAAGACACAAGGCCATAAAGTTTAAATTGTTTATTACAAACTTTAGAAAACAAGTAAGACAATTACTGCGGAATAAAAGAAACTGGTATAAAATTCCTAGCCGTCCAGTTACTCGGTCCACCGTTGGTAGTCGGGTATATCCAGCTGTCAATGTCAGAGTCTTCATCACTGTCTTCAATGGCATTAATTCCCCGATTGTTGATGCGTACGGGAGGTCCTCCAGCTCGAGCGCGTCGAATAGCCCTTTGAGCTCCTAAAGTAAATCCCAAACCAAACTTGTCAGTTTTGTGAATAAAATCAAGGAGTTGTCCCTAGTTGGTATACCCACCTTCTTCAACCACTGCTCTGGTGTCTTTGAGAGAAGCCATTTTCAGAGGAGGTTTGGTGCCGGTAGTAGTCTCAGTCGACGCCAAAATCTGGGGAACCTCTTCAAAGTTTTGATAAGGAGTCTCTATGAATTCCACGTCCATCTCCACATACCTGAAGGAGTTCAGGTGGCTCACCATATACTCCTCCTCGCCACACACAGTGACAATCTTTCCCTTCACCGGATACTTCAGCATTTGGTGTAGTGTAAAAGTAACAACCCTAGCTTCATGGATCCAAGGACGACCCAACAAACAAGAGTATGACGGCCTGATGTCCATCACATAGAAGGTGGACTCAAAGGTCTGAGAGCCTACCTTGACAGGGATGTCCACCTCCCCATGCACCATTCTCTTCGACCCGTCAAAAGCCCTTACCACAATGTTACTAGGCTTTGAGGTCAAGCCTTCACAATCCAGCCGATCAAGAGCCTTCTTAGGCAGAACATTCAGCGAAGACCCAGTATCCACCAGCACATGAGCCATAGTGGTGCCCCTGCATCCGATCGAGACATGCAGAGCATCATTATGCTTCCTCCCTTTTGGTGTTAAGTCGGCATCTGAAAAACCCAGCCCATTGTCAGCACTCAAGCTGGCTACACAGTCTTTGAATTGATCAGCCGAGGCCTCTTGCGGAACATGCGCAATCTTGAGGAATGCGATCAAATCCTTCGCATGGGCCTTAGAATACAACAACAGAGACAACATGGATATCTTCGAGGGGGTCTTCCCCAGATGCTCGACCACATTGTAGTCGCTCTTTTTAATTATGTTTAATATTTCCTCTATCTCTTGCTTAGAGGCTTCTACGACGATCTTTCTAGGTTCCTCCGTTCGGGAAGGCTCGCCTTTAGCTTCTTTGCCTCGGGTCCCAGATGACTCGACGGTAGGAGTGACAATTGGAGTAAGAACAGGAGTAGTAATTGAAGTACCGGTAGGAATAGCAGGTGAAATAACAACAGGCTTATTGACAGTCTTTGGGGAAATCTCGGGAGAGAAAACCCTTCCACTTATGGTAATATTACTGGTCCCGATAATGTTACTAACATCGGGATCAGCCTCTTCATTCTTTAGATCTTGTTTAACACCATGATAGTAAACATCGGCGCCATAATGCCAAGGGACAACTTTGTTCGAGGCGTACGGGACAGGACCAGGAAAAGGGATTATTAACGGAGCAACTCTCGGAGCGGGTGTAATCCTAACAAGTCTTCTCGAGGAGACCTTGGAAGGATTGGCGAAAATGGTTATAATAGTAACATCTTCGAACAGAACAGTTGGAATCAAATTTTTCTCGAACAAAATTTCTCTGCTGTCCATCAGGCGCTGGACACCTGTTTTCAGCAAATAGAAACCAGAAGGCAGAGATGAACACATGTGGAAACCTTTACAACAAACCAGAAATAAACCGGCCAGTAACAAATTCTTTGTAACAATCATAAGGGGAGTATAAACTTCATCAACTGAGGTCACAAACAAATCGGTATCAACGACATTGACTCGTAGGTTGTGCTTAGGCATGGGAGCAGTTATGACATTGGGCTTCTCTGGAGCATCGAACTCAATCTCCTTGGCTTCAATCAGATCTTGTACCTTATTTATCAGAGCCCATCACTCATCTGTATCGTGGATGGGACTCTCAGAGTGGTAGGCATAACGAGCGTTTGGATTGTACCGAGGAGACATGGTATTAGGATTCTTGGGAGCCTCTTTCAAGGTTGCCAAGTTGGATCTCATCAGATGGGGTAGAACCTCTGTCAATGTCATGTTAATCCGGGTAAACTTCCTTTGTGGTCTTTCTACCTTTTGTTGATTTTTGCATTGTGGAGCAGCCACAGGCCTAGGTATCATTACAACACTTATTGTCGGGTGTTCAACTTTGCTTTGACCTCTTGGGCTATAGATGGAACTGGCCTCCTTCTTACCAGTGAAAGGCTTCTTTACCAAACTCGAATAGGTGTCTTTCTGTATTTTACCGCTCCGGATCCCAGCTTCTACCCTCTCTCCAGTTAATATCAGCTCAGTGAAACCAGCTGATGAGCTACCAATCAAATGATTAAAGAATGGACCAGACAGCATCCCCAGAAACATGTCAACCAACTCCTTATCAGACAAAGGGGGTTGGACTCTCCCAGCCAAGTCTCTCCACCTCTGCGCATAGTCCTTAAAGCTTTCACCTGCACCGATGGACATACTCTAGAGTTGAGTATGAGTAGGGGCAAGGTCGGCGTTGTATTGATACTGCTTATGAAAAGAAGCAGCCAGATCCTCCCAGTTTTGGACATTGGTTCTCTCCAGTTGGTAGAACCATTCAAGCTGAGTCCCTGATAGACTGTCTTGAAAGAAGTGAACCCATAAGTTTCTATCAGCGGTGTGGGGATGGATCTTCCTTACATAGGAACAAAGGTGGAGTTTTGGGCAAGATACTCTGTCATACTTTGCGAAAATTGGAGGCTTAAATTTCTGCGGGATGACCACTCTCGACACCAATCCCAGTTCTTCGAAATCCAACTCGGGTATTCTATGGACTTCTATAGAACTCAAACGATGTTCCAACTGCTTGTATTCATCCTCAGTGGGAGGATACTTCTCATCATTATAGTCTGTCTCATTGTCAGAAACTTCAGGACTAGGGTCATTCTCCCTTGTCTCCCTTTCTTGGTTCTCCCCTTCCTTGGATGAGGAGGTCAGATTGACTGGTTGCTTTAACGGCCCCCTGAACCTTCTGCCCATATTCAGAATACCAGAGACCTTCTTATGTTTCTTCTTCTCCTTCAGGATGAGGGCTTTCAGATCCTCCGACCCTTTAGCTAGAGTTATGAACATCTGTTGAAATTGGGCATTTTGTGCCTGAAGATCTTTGATGCTTTGTTCAGAAGACATTTTTGCTGAAATAAACAACGAAGAAGATGAGAAGCCTGTAATGGTACCTGTATATGCAATGTTATGGATGGGATGCGTATGCGATGATTTCAAGGACTTTGGGAAATTTAAATTTGCGAACCAAAATGAAATAAAGATTTTATTAGTAGAATTCAAAGTACAATTTCCTTTTAGGCGTTACAATTAAAAATTCTAAAAACTAAAAAATCAAGTTTCCCATGGATGCTTCCTCTTCGTTTCGAGATAGACATTAAGGCTTCTTTCCTCATGAAGCTGCTTTGTGAGCTCTAAAACCTTCTTCTTCTGGGAATAGAACTGGTCCCTATAAGTATCACGCTCCTTCTTCAACTGGATCCAAGACCTTTGTAGTTCTTCAAGATCAGTGGGCATATCAGGATGAAGAACCGTGTAGGGAATATCCTCTTCAGTAATGGGCTCCACAATCACTGGTAAGACGACTATGTAGGGCATCATAAGTTTCTGAGTGTGAGCTCGTACCCATTGGAGATAAGGTTCCATAGTAATGGAATTCTTTGGCTCCAAAGTCTTGGCGTTAGATCTGTTTGTCATGCCCCAAGCTCGTATGAACCTCTGGTGACACCCTTGAACATCATCCTCATAGTTAAATACAATGCCCTGGATAAGTAACTCATGAGGACCATCCCTTCCAGCGTAACCAAATTGTCGCAGAGCCAAACAAGGATTGTAAGTTATGCCTCCCCTAATGCCAAGTAGTGGGACATTAGGGAACTCCCCACAGCGGTCAATAATAGCAATATCTCCCACAATTCGGGAATACCAGAGAATATCCGTGTGATAAAGTGACATTATCCTTTACGACCAACCCAAACCTTCTTCATTCTTCAGTACTGACTTAGGGAGATGAGAAGTAAACCACCTTGACAGCAATGGCATGCAGCACATAAGAACCCCTCTTCTCTTCATGGTACGAGTATGGAGAGTGTGCAATATATCTCCAAGCAAAGAAGGCACGGGGTTGCAAGAGAGGAAGATCTTGATAGCATTCACATCTATGATCAAGTCTGGATTAGGGAACAGTACTAACCCATAGATAAGAAGAGCCAAAACCTCCTCAAAAGCCCGAAAGTCCAAATCATTCCAAAACAGCTGGGCCTTCTCTATTAGGAACTTGGCTAGAAAACCTTGACTCCACTTCTTGTTTCCCAATTGGATACCACGTCGGCCCATTTCAGATGCAAAGCAGAGGCGATGACTTCTGGCTTAGGAACCTCTTCTAAACCTGTGAAAGGCACCTAGTCAAGAATGGGTATATTCAATAACTGAGATAAATCTTCCATGGTAGGCACCAACTAATAGTCTGGAAAGGTGAAGCAGTGGTGCTTGGGATCAAAGAACTGAAAGATTAAACCCATCATCTTTTCATCAAAGCTTGAAGTAACTAGGTTGAGAAGTCGACCATGTCTCTTAGTGAATGCAGAAGTTTTAGGAACCCTTGATATTAGTTATTTGAGTTGGGGAGGTATTCTCACAAAGCTGATTCGAATAGTGTTTCTACGAGCGGAAGCCATGATCTGTAAAATAGAACAAATATAAATTCCCTTGGTCCTTGAAATGGTTAGTGTGATGAGAATCAAAACTATGTTATGATGCATGATGTTATGTTCAAACAGAGTAAATCACACACAAGCAAAGCACACAATAGACATTAGGTTCAAAGGCTTGAATGAGGTTAAAGGTAAGTACCCTCTTGAAGTTTAGTTGGTTTCAAACCTATCTTATAAAAGTAACTGGGTTCTACGGATTCCCAATATCACTGATCATCCATTATCGAACATTGTTTCAGCTCAGACAATCTTTTCTTGCGGCCGAAATATCCTGAAAGTCTGACTTCAATGAGTGTAGCATCGAGTATCAATCATCCTCACCTTTATACCGAGGTCGGCTATCTCACTACTTTCTAATTGCTAAGTTTGTTCAACTAAGGTTCTAAGGTCCGTTAGTGCTTCACGACACCATACAGCGGCCCCGTATTCTCCTTGTTTCCACACGAAGGATACTGGTACCAACCAAAGTGTCACACCAACACAGTCATCGCTTAAACCATATCGGTCTACGCCGTACAGTCTCCAGGATCTATTGTTGTTTACCTAAAGAGTGTCCCCAGATTCGGGTGTAGGATCTTCAATAATACCCATGCAAAATCCTTAAAGATAAAGCAGACAAAACAAACAAGAAAGCAATTTTTTAGAAATGACCTAGATCCTAAAGAAATTATTTATGTCCCCAGCAGAGACGCTAGTTTTATGATACAGTGGTGTGATACAGTGGCAGGACCGACTGTTTTAATACTGGTTTGCGTTTTGCGTTTTTTATTTGCAAAATGTCGCGATAAGTAAGAGTCGCCACCGACTTTTATTTCATCCAATCATGGAAAAGGAAAAAGAACAGAAAAAACCTTTTTTTTTAGATTTCTGAGTACGGGGGGTAGATTATAGAAAGGGAAGGTGTTAGCACCCTTTATATCCATGGTTTTCCATGGGATCTTAGGTACTTTCTCATCTTTTTAAAATTGCTTGTGTGTGTGCTTGTTTTGAAAAAGTTTTACTTCGTGATAACCCTTGTATCAGTCCTCAAGGGTGTGACGAAGTTTGTTTTGAAAATTTGTTTTTAAAGGTGTTTGTGTGAAAAGTTTTGTTGAGCAAGTACTTAAGATTCTACCTACTTGAAAAAAATATTGTTCGTTCTCGTTTCCTTTAGACAACGCTATCCTACTATTGAGGAGTAGGTAGCCCCATCGTTGGAGTTTGTAAGGGATGTTCGAAAGGGACAAGTACAGTCACTAAAGCAATGGTTAGAAAACTTTAGTAGTAACCCTAGAGTCTTAAGATCTTTCTGAGGCAACATTTCTGAGGCAACATTTGAATGGGACATTTGATCTTTTAGACAGGAGGATAACCACTAAAATCTCCTATGCTTAAATGACTATTTTACCGAAGGCAACCGAAGTGAGGCAAACCCTAGGAGTGAATATGTGCATGTGAATTTTTTAGTTAATTAGTCTTTGCACATTAGGTAATCTATCGTTTTAATTTTCAAACAATCTTTTCATACAATCCTATTAGCCATGCATCTAGACAGTTAAAGATTTGCAAGAATTTAAAGTGCGAGAAAATAAACCTAACTATTACAGGGCTTCGGCAGTTACATAATCATCTTGACTGAAAATAAAAATGCGGATGTTTAAAACTCTAATTACTATTATAATCCCAGAGCAGTTACAATAATAATAAAAGAATTAAAATGCGCGCGGCAAATTGAATGCGAGAAAAAATTGAAAACCCTAAAAATGTAATTGAAAAAAATTTAAGTTATTTTGAGGAAAAAATTAATTAAGTTATGTACAATTAAAACCCTAATTCTAATTATTTTTAATTATAAAAAAAAGATTAAATTGCCCTAAGTAAATTAAACTAAATTAATTAAGAAATAAAAAATATTCTTTTATGAAGAAAAAAATGATTTTGGTGTTTTTTTAATGATTTTTTTTATTAAATAAAAAATGATTTTAGATATTATTTGTGAAAAGAAAAGTAATTAAGAAATAAAAAAAATAAATTGAAAAAATAGAGAAAGAGAGGAATTAGGCATGTGTTGTGCTGAATGGGGGGTGCAATGTTGAATTTCCCAGGCCCATTAGCCATCCAAGTCCAGTCAGGGCTTGGTTCCATGTGGCGTTGACATGAGGGTGTACCATGGGTCCTTCATTGTTATGCGTTGGATTTGGTTGACTATGAATCTAAAGGATGGATGGTTGATAGCGCATGGTGAACGCTAAGGCAGGTGATGCACAAGATCTGCAAATAGAAAATAAAATAATGTTTTGCTGGGACCTGGGATCGAACCCAGGTCCTTATACTCTCCACCAATGCGCCTCGCCATTGGGCCAACTGTCTTATTTGTTAATGTTATAAGAACAAATCATAATATACAAACAACATCGTTAAATGAAAAAATGCGCACGAGATTCAAATGACCCAATGGTTGGCTGCCACATATCGTCTTCTCCAGGGATCTGTCGCTTTAGATATTCACCCTATACCCATGGACAACGCTTGTAGCCATAACCCTATACAACTCAAAAACTCACAAAATGAAATATAAATGAGATTAAAGGCCAGGGTTCAACTGGTTATAATGTCACGGTCATCATGGTACCTTATTCATGGCCTAATTTTACCTGTAGCCAAAAACCCTAAAACACATGTGGAAACCCTAACAATGGAAAGTACATGTATAGGCTTCAAAAATGTAATTAAACTATTCAGTCAGCTTGCAAACATGTCAAAGATCACAAATATGTCAATTAAATGTGCTAATAATGCAGGAATTATGGTAATTGATTCTGGAAAAAAATTGCAAACTGTGTGAGTTACAGATTGCGTTTCTTGATGCTTCAGACCTTGCAAACAATTGGGATGGCTTCCTGAGACGTCCAGCAATTGATTGGCAATGCTAGGATGGCTTGAGATGGCCTGTGGAGTGAAAACCGATTCACACTTTTCTTTGAATTTTTTTGAATTTGCTCTGCCTCTTTCACGACTGCTAACCCTTGTCTTATGCCTTGTACATGTTCATTATATATCCTAGAACGGATTAGGGTTATAAAACTGGCCTGTATCCTTACCATTATGGAAGATTTGATTTGATTTCCATGCCATAAGAAAACTTGCTATATTGAGCCAAATTATCCCTTTCTTGTACCAATCATGCTTGATTCGATTCCTTTGATGAGAGTTCCTGTTCCTATTGTTGATGAGGAATCTGTTGAGGAATGTTGGTATCTGTCTTGGGAGAAATAGAATTTTAGGAGCTTCAGTTTCTGTTACTCTATTGGGGAAATAACTCTTGTTTGAGGAAGCGGAAGTAAACTTCATATTTGGTCAGGGTACAAGCTGCACCGCGACTTACTGGGGAAATGTGAAACCAATCGTGTTTGATAGGGTCCCAGTCTTACAGTGTTGTGGACTGCTGTCTGGAAACATGGATGGTAAGGTTATGATAAGGAACCTGGATAATAGGGTTACTTCGAAATGAAACCCTGGATAGTAGGGTTGTGAGAAGGAACCTTGGTCGTAGGGTTACTTAGATATGAAAGCCTGGATAGTAGGGTTGTGAGAAGCAACCTGGATAGTAGGGTTACTTCGATATGAAAGCCTGGATAGTAGGGCTGTGAGAAGGAACCTGGGTCGTAGGGTTACTTCGATATGAAAGCCTGGATAGTAGGGTTGTGAGAAGGAACCTGGATAGTAGGGTTACTTCGATATGAAAGCCTGGATAGTAGGTTTGTGAGAAGGAACCTGGATAGTAGAGTTACTTCGATATGAAAGCCTGGATAGTAGGGCTATGAGAAGGAACCTGAATAGTAGGGTTACTTCGATATGAAAGCCTGGATAGTAGGGCTATGAGAAGGAACCTGGGTCATAGGGTTACTTCGATATGAAAGCCTGGATAGTAGGTGTGATACGGTGGCATAACCGGGACGTTGTTTCCCTTTTTTTTAGGAATTGCTGGTTTGCATTTTGTGTTTGTGTTTTCAAAATGTCGCGATAAGCAGGAGTCACCGCCGACTTTTATTTTATCCAACAAGGAAAGGAAAAAAGCACATAAAAATTCCTTTTTTGAGATATTTCTGAGTACGGGGGATAGATTATAGAAAGGAAAGGTATTAGCACCCTTTCTATCAGTAGTTATCTACGGGATCTTAGGTACTTGCTCATCATTTTCAAAATTGTTTTCTTTGTGTTTGTGTGATTTGAAAAGCTTTTGTTTTGACTTTGATTTAACTCTTGCTTCTGTCTTCAAGAGTGTAATGAAGTGTTTTTGAAAACTTTGTTTGTAAAGGAGTGTAAGTGTGAAAAATTTGTTTTGGATTGAGCAAGTACTTAAGAGCCAATCTACCTACTCGAAAAAAGAATTGTTCTGTATTTGTTTCCTTTAGACAACGTTATCCCACTATTAGTGAGTAGGTAGCATCATCGTTGGAGTTTTGAGGGTCAATTATAAAGGGATGTACGGTCACTAAAGTAATGTTAGGACGTCTTAGTAATAACCCTAATGTCTTAGATCAATTATCCGAGGCAACAATATCTGAGGCAACCTTTCCGAGGTAACTTTGATCTTTGGACAAAAGGACGACCACTAAAGCATCATATACTAAATGATTGTTTACCGAAGGCAACCAAGTGGGAGTGTACCCTAGGAGTGCGCATGTGCGAGTGATTCAATTTCATATTATTATCTTTGCACATTTTAGGGTTATCTAACTGTTTTAAAGTTTATCATATATTCTTGTCATGCATCCCTAATATCATACATCTAACAGTTTAATATTTGCGGAATTTAAAGCGCGGAAATTAAACTAAACTATTACAAGGCTTCGGGTATTACATAGCCAAAAACAAACCCTTTGAAAATAAAGCGATAAATGAAAATAAAGACCTAATTAACTATTACAACTTGTGAGCAGTTACAATAATAGGATAAAAATAAAACAATAAAGCGCGCGCGAGGAAAATTAGTAACGATACGAAATTAGGGTTTTGACCCTTTTTTAACCTAATTAAAAGAAAAATGTTTTTTGTTGTTTTTAATTATTTTTAAGAAAAGGATTAGGTTTTCTAAATTAAATACAAAAATTAATTAGCTAATTAAATTAATTAATAAAAATGATTACATGACCTATTTTTGTGGTTTTGATTATTTTTAAGAAAAGAAAGTATAATTAAGTAAAATCCTAATTATTCTAATTATTTTTAATTTATTTAAGAAAAAGAATTAAAGTTATCTAAAATTAAAAACCTAATTAAATTAATTTTATTTTTGATAAAAAATAAAATCTAAACCTAAATTGATGAAAAGTATTATTTTTATGATTTTTTTGATAAAAAGAAAATAATTGATTGGTTAGTAAAATAAAATAAATAAATTAAATTAAATTAAATAAATGAAGAAAAAAAAAGATGAAGAGAAACAAGTTTGGGCCTGCAATTAATTGAAGGGGGTGTGAGAAGCAATCTGGCCCAAGACCATGAAGTCCACGCTTGACTTTTTTGGGATCCCATGTCATGCGTTTGACTAGGCGTTTGGTGCTCCCTCATGGATGGCCCTTGGATCTGGCCATCTGGCCACTTGGCAGACTGGATCTTGAGGGAGTATGGTAGTCATTAGCTTCATGTGCGTGCTGGAACCTGAAAAGATAAAATATATGAAAGAAAGGGGGGACCTGGGATTCGAACCCAGGTCTTGAAGCATTATCCAACACTACACTTACCAACTGCGCCACTTGCTCTTTTTGTACATAAAATAAGTAATAATAATAATATGGAAAACAACAAAACATTAAAACTCTGCGCGCGGAAATTTGAACAAACCAATGGTTATTTGCCAGCTGGTCATCTTCCTCCTTAGATCTGTTGGTAAAAGTTCCAAACTTTTACCTACGGACGCTTGTCCGTAGCTACAAGTCCTGCAAATCTCAAAACTCAACACAAGCGTGATAAATAAAAATAAAGGGCATGGACGACTTCGTCTAGATCTGCTGAGTTCATTGGTGGCCCTTTCATGGCCTAATTTTTCCTGTAAACAAAACTCCTAAATCGAACCATAAAACCCTAGCTATGGTGAAATCCAATACAAGCCATGAAAATGCAATCAAATGTTACAAGAAGCTTGCAAACATGATGGTGATCAAGAATATATCATTAATTCAAGCTATCAATGCCTAAATCATACAAACCGAATTCAAGAAATAAGCAATGTCGTGATGGACTTACAGTGAGATATAGGGCTTGGGAACGCTTGCTTTTGATTGCTTTTGCTTGCTGATGACCTTAGGAAACGATTGGGATGGTCAAAGGGTCCTGAATTTTCCTGTAACTAGGAATTCGATTCACCACTTTTTCTTGTTTTTTCCAAGTTTTGTTCTTGATCACACGCCTCCTTCTCTAGCCTCTTTTGGTCTGCATATGTTCTATATGTACTGTGGAGTGAATTAGGGTTAAAAGAATGTGCTCAATCTTCCTCTATCAATGAGTTTGATTTTGATTTGATACACCTTGAATATCTTTCCAAAAATGTCCTAATTCAATCTTTTTGTGCACCTCATGCTTTTACACGAATTTGATTTGATGCTAGCTGGATATTAAGACCTGAATCATGTAAAAAATCTTTCAATTTCAATGTTTTGGATTTTATATGATTTGTTTTGATTTAAAATGATTTAATTCAAATAAAAATCAAAATGAATAATATAAATAAGATAATGACAAGTGGAAAAGGCTAGGGCTCGTGGACCATGTTGCCAACTTAAAACAAGTGAAAAAGATTGGGCCCATTTGGAAAAATTTGAAGTTTTAGGCATAGTTGACTTTTGGCAATTTTGCAAAAAGGGTCAACTTCACCAATGCATAACTTCCTCAATTTTGACTCTTTTAGGTGTTATTTGACTTTTTAGAAAGCTTGAGATATCCTCTAAGCATCCCTTTTGGTCGCATCTCAATTTGATATTCCATGCTCGTGTATGAAGCTTTGACAAAAAAAGGTGTTTTGTTGACTTTTCAAAATGACCTATAATGTCCAAATTCATAACTTCTTGTGGGTGCATATTTTGGACTTGGGAGATGAATATGGATTGTAGAGCATGGCATCCTCTTCAAAATGAGCTTTGGACGGGTCATTTCTCATAAAGTATGAGAAAGTTATGCTTGGTCAAAGTTGAGTTGACTTTTCCTACAAAACCCTAATTTAGCAACTTTTGAGTCTTGATGAATTATGAGAAATACTTGAGGAATCATGATCAACCCTTGATCAAATGATGAAATATACTTCAAAATGAGGATGTTGATCAAAAATATTGAAGTTTGACTGTATGTGGGCCACAATTGACTTTTGCATTAGCATAGTCGATTTTCAGGCCTTTGAGCAATTGACTGAGAAAATTTTCTCTGCAAGGCTTGAAAATTGACATGGATGATATTGAGAACATATTAGGACAATGTTTAGCATTTGGGGTCCTTTGGACTCAAGTATCTTGATGCAACATGAAACCCTAATTTGAGGTAAACTGCCTTAGGAGAGAGCTTGTCTGGTCAACCCTTGGACTTCCTTGAGCAACTTGAGGATCTTTCTTGAAATGTTTTGAAAAATATGGGAGGGAAAATTTTGGGGTACAACAGCTACCCCTGTTCAATCTTCTTAAACCTGAGGATGTAGACTGGCTTTCGTGCCTTTCGTGATCCCAAGGTGGAAGATGATTGAACACTAGAGGGCCCAGAAATTCGCACTCGCATGAAGTGTTATCCGTCTTGCGATGTCGGGAATGGGCTTACAGATGCCATTTGGAAATTGCCGATGGGGAATGGGCTTAAATATGACATCCGAAGGAGTGTCGATCGCATAAGAGATTTCTTAGCGAGAGCTTGTATACCTGTTGTTGAGGAAGATTCTGCTGAGGAATGTTGATCTCTGTCTTGAGAGAAATGGAATTTTAGGAGCTTCAGTCATCCGTTATTCTACTGTGGAATCGTCTCTATTGAATTTTAGGAACTTCGGTCGTCCGTTATTCTATTGAGGAATCATCTCTGTTGAAATTTAGGAACTTCGGTCGTCCGTTATTCTACTGAGGAATCATCTCTGTTGAAATTTAGGAACTTCGGTCGTCCGTTATTCTACTGAGGAATCATCTCTGTTGAAATTTAGGAAATTTGATTGTCCGTTATTCTATTGAGGAATCATCTCTGTTGAAATTTAGGAACTTCGGTCGTCCGTTATTCTACTAAGGAATCATCTCTGTTTAAATTTAGGAACTTCGGTCATCCGGTATTCTACTGTGGAATCATCTCTGTTGAAATTTAGGAACTTCGATCGTCCGTTATTCTACTGAGGAATCATCTCTGTTGAAATTTAGGAACTTCGGTCGTCCGTTATTCTATTGAGGAATCATCTATGTTGAAATTTAGGAACTTCGGTCGTCCGTTATTCTACTGAGGAATCATCTCTATTGAAATTTAGGAACTTTGATCGTCCGTTATTCTATTGAGGAATCATCTCTGTTGAAATTTAGGAACTTCGGTCGTCTGTTATTCTACTGAGGAATCATCTCTGTTGAAATTTAGGAACTTCGATCGTCCGTTTTTCTACTGAGGAATCATCTCTGTTGAAATTTAGGAACTTCGGTCGTCCGTTATTCTCCTGAGGAATCATCTCTGTTGAAATTTAGGAACTTCAGTCGTCCGTTATTCTACTGAGGAATCGTCAATGTTGAAATTTAGGAATTTCAGTCGTCCGTTATTCTACTGAGGAATCATCTCTATTGAAGAGGAAAGTTGAATTTTAGCAGCTTCGGTCATCTGTTATTCTACTAAGGAATCATCTCTGTTGAAATTTAGGAACTTCGGTCGTCCGTTATTCTATTGAGGAATCATCTCTGTTGAAATTTAGGAACTTCGGTCGTCCGTTATTCTACTGAGAAATCATCTTTGTTGAAATTTAGGAACTTCGGTCGTCCGTTATTCTACTGAGGAATCATCTCTGTTGAAATTTTAGAACATCGTTCGTCCGTTATTCTACTGAGGAATCATCTCTGTTGAAATTTAGGAACTTCGGTCATCCGTTATTCTACTGAGGATTCATCTATGTGTAAATTTAGGAACTTTGGTCGTCCGTTATTCTACTGAGGAATCATCTCTGTTAAAATTTAGGAACTTCGGTCGTCCGTTATTCTACTGAGGAATCATCTCTGTTGAAATTTAGGAACTTTGGTCGTCCGTTATTCTACTGAGGAATCATCTCTGTTGAAATTTAGGAACTTCGGTCATCCATTATTCTACTGAGAAATCATCTCTGTTGAAATTTAGAAACTTCGGTCGTCCGTTATTCTACTGAGGAATCATCTCCGTTGAAATTTAGGAACTTTGGTCGTTCGTTATTCTACTGAGGAATCATCTCTGTTGAAATTTAGGAACTTCGGTCGTCCGTTATTCTACTGAGAAATCATCTATGTTGAAATTTAGGAACTTCAGTCGTCCGTTATTCTACTGAGGAATCATCTCTGTTTAAATTTAGGAACTTCAGTCGTCCGTTATTCTACTGAGGAATCATCTCTGTTTAAATTTAGGAACTTCGGTCGTCCGTTATTCTATTGAGGAATCATCTCTATTGAACATTAGGAACTACGGTCGTCTGTTATTCTACTGAGGAAGCATCTCTGTTGAAATTTAGGAACTTCGGTCATCCATTATTCTACTGAGGAATCATCTCTGTTGAAATTTAGGAACATCGGTCGTCCGTTATTCTACTGAGGAATTATCTCTGTTGAAATTTAGGAACTTTGGTCGTCCGTTATTCTACTGAGGAATCATCTCTGTTGAAATTTAGGAACTTTGGTCGTCTGTTATTCTACTGAGGAATCATCTCTGTTGAAATTTAGGAACTTCAGTCGTCCGTTAATCTACTGAGGAATCATCTCTGTTGAAATTTAGGAACTTCGGTCGTCCGTTATTCTACTGAGGAATTATCTCTGTTGAAATTTTGGAACTTCGGTCATCCGTTATTCTACTGAGGAATCATCTCTATTGAAGACGAAAGTTGAATTTTAGGAGCTTTGGTCATCCGTTATTATACTAAGGAATCATCTCTGTTGAAATTTAGGAACTTCGGTCGTTCGTTATTCTACTGATGAATCATATCTGTTGAAATTTAGGAACTTTGGTTGTCCATTATTCCACTGAGGAATCATCTTTGTTGAAATTTAGGAACTTCGGTCGTCCGTTATTCTACTGAGGAATCATCTCTGTTGAAATTTAGGAACTTCGGTCGTCCGTTATTCAACTGAGGAATCATCTCTGTTGAAATTTAGGAACTTCGGTCATCCGTTATTCTACTGAGAAATCATCTCTGTTGAAATTTAGGAACTTCGGTCGTCCGTTATTCTATTGAGGAATCATCTCTGTTGAAATTTAGGAACTTCGGTCGTCCGTTATTCTATTGAGGAATCATCTCTGTTGAAATTTAGGAACTTCGGTCGTCCGTTATTCTACTGAGGAATCATCTCTGTTGAAATTTAGGAACTTCGGTCGTCCGTTATTCTACTGAGGAATCATCTCTGTTGAAATTTAGGAAATTTGATTGTCCGTTATTCTATTGAGGAATCATCTCTGTTGAAATTTAGGAACTTCGGTCGTCCGTTATTCTACTAAGGAATCATCTCTGTTTAAATTTAGGAACTTCGGTCATCCGGTATTCTACTGCAGAATCATCTCTGTTGAAATTTAGGAACTCCGATCGTCCGTTATTCTACTGAGGAATCATCTCTGTTGAAATTTAGGAACTTCGGTCGTCCGTTATTCTATTGAGGAATCATCTATGTTGAAATTTAGGAACTTCGGTCGTCCGTTATTCTACTGAGGAATCATCTCTGTTGAAATTTAGGAACTTTGATCGTCCGTTATTCTATTGAGGAATCATCTCTGTTGAAATTTAGGAACTTCGGTCGTCTGTTATTCTACTGAGGAATCATCTCTGTTGAAATTTAGGAACTTCGATCGTCTGTTTTTCTACTGAGGAATCATCTCTATTGAAATTTAGGAACTTCGGTCGTCCGTTATTCTCCTGAGGAATCATCTCTGTTGAAATTTAGGAACTTCAGTCGTCCGTTATTCTATTGAGGAATCAGCTCTGTTGAAATTTAGGAATTTCGGTCGTCCGTTATTCTACTGAGGAATCATCTCTATTGAAGAGGAAAGTTGAATTTTAGCAGCTTCGGTCATCTGTTATTCTACTAAGGAATCATCTCTGTTGAAATTTAGGAACTTCAGTCGTTCGTTATTCTATTGAGGAATCATCTCTGTTGAAATTTAGGAACTTCGGTCGTCCGTTATTCTACTGAGAAATCATCTTTGTTGAAATTTAGGAACTTCGGTCGTCCGTTATTCTACTGAGGAATCATCTCTGTTGAAATTTTAGAACATCGTTCGTCCGTTATTCTACTGAGGAATCATCTCTGTTGAAATTTAGGAACTTCGGTCATCCGTTATTCTACTGAGGATTCATCTATGTGTAAATTTAGGAACTTTGGTCGTCCGTTATTCTACTGAGGAATCATCTCTGTTAAAATTTAGGAACTTCGGTCGTCCGTTATTCTACTGAGGAATCATCTCTGTTGAAATTTAGGAACTTTGGTCGTCCGTTATTCTACTGAGGAATCATCTCTGTTGAAATTTATTAACTTCGGTCATCCATTATTCTACTGAGGAATCATCTCTTTTGAAATTTAGGAACATCGGTCGTCCGTTGTTCTACTCAGGAATTATCTCTGTTGAAATTTAAGAACTTCGACCGCCTGTTATTCTACTGAGGAATCATCTCTGTTGAAATTTAGGAACTTTGGTCATCCGTTATTCTACTGAGGAATCATCTCTGTTGAAATTTAGGAACTTCGGTCGTCCGTTATTCTACTGAGGAATCATCTCTGTTGAAATTTAGGAACTTCAGTCGTCCGTTATTCTACTGAGAAATCATCTCTGCGGAAATTTAGGAACTTCGGTCGTCCGTTATTCTACTGAGGAATCATCTCTGTTGAAATTTAGGAACTTCGATCGTCTGTTATTCTACTGAGAAATCATCTCTGTTGAAATTTAGAAACTTCGGTCGTCCGTTATTCTACTGAGGAATCATCTCCGTTGAAATTTAGGAACTTTGGTCGTTCGTTATTCTACTGAGGAATCATCTCTGTTGAAATTTAGGAACTTCGGTCGTCCGTTATTCTACTGAGAAATCATCTATGTTGAAATTTAGGAACTTCAGTCGTCCGTTATTCTACTGAGGAATCATCTCTGTTTAAATTTAGGAACTTCAGTCGTCCGTTATTCTACTGAGGAATCATCTCTGTTTAAATTTAGGAACTTCGGTCGTCCGTTATTCTATTGAGGAATCATCTCTATTGAACATTAGGAACTACGGTCGTCTGTTATTCTACTGAGGAAGCATCTCTGTTGAAATTTAGGAACTTCGGTCATCCATTATTCTACTGAGGAATCATCTCTGTTGAAATTTAGGAACATCGGTCGTCTGTTATTCTATTGAGGAATTATGTCTGTTGAAATTTAGGAACTTCGGGCGTCCGTTATTCTACTGAGGAATCATCTCTGTTGAAATTTAGGAACTTTGGTCGTCTGTTATTCTACTGAGGAATCATCTCTGTTGAAATTTAGGAACTTCAGTCGTCCGTTAATCTACTGAGGAATCATCTCTGTTGAAATTTAGGAACTTCGGTCGTCCGTTATTCTACTGAGGAATTATCTCTGTTGAAATTTTGGAACTTCGGTCATCCGTTATTCTACTGAGGAATCATCTCTATTGAAGACGAAAGTTGAATTTTAGGAGCTTTGGTCATCCGTTATTATACTAAGGAATCATCTCTGTTGAAATTTAGGAACTTCGGTCGTTCGTTATTCTACTGATGAATCATATCTGTTGAAATTTAGGAACTTTGGTTGTCCATTATTCCACTGAGGAATCATCTTTGTTGAAATTTAGGAACTTCGGTCGTCCGTTATTCTACTGAGGAATCATCTCTGTTGAAATTTAGGAACTTCGGTCGTCCGTTATTCAACTGAGGAATCATCTCTGTTGAAATTTAGGAACTTCGGTCATCCGTTATTCTACTGAGAAATCATCTCTGTTGAAATTTAGGAACTTCGGTCGTCCGTTATTCTATTGAGGAATCATCTCTGTTGAAATTTAGGAACTTCGGTCGTCCGTTATTCTATTGAGGAATCATCTCTGTTGAAATTTAGGAACTTCGGTCGTCCGTTATTCTACTGAGGAATCATCTCTGTTGAAATTTAGGAACTTCGGTCGTCCGTTATTCTACTGAGGAATCATCTCTGTTGAAATTTAGGAAATTTGATTGTCCGTTATTCTATTGAGGAATCATCTCTGTTGAAATTTAGGAACTTCGGTCGTCCGTTATTCTACTAAGGAATCATCTCTGTTTAAATTTAGGAACTTCGGTCATCCGGTATTCTACTGCAGAATCATCTCTGTTGAAATTTAGGAACTCCGATCGTCCGTTATTCTACTGAGGAATCATCTCTGTTGAAATTTAGGAACTTCGGTCGTCCGTTATTCTATTGAGGAATCATCTATGTTGAAATTTAGGAACTTCGGTCGTCCGTTATTCTACTGAGGAATCATCTCTGTTGAAATTTAGGAACTTTGATCGTCCGTTATTCTATTGAGGAATCATCTCTGTTGAAATTTAGGAACTTCGGTCGTCTGTTATTCTACTGAGGAATCATCTCTGTTGAAATTTAGGAACTTCGATCGTCTGTTTTTCTACTGAGGAATCATCTCTATTGAAATTTAGGAACTTCGGTCGTCCGTTATTCTCCTGAGGAATCATCTCTGTTGAAATTTAGGAACTTCAGTCGTCCGTTATTCTATTGAGGAATCAGCTCTGTTGAAATTTAGGAATTTCGGTCGTCCGTTATTCTACTGAGGAATCATCTCTATTGAAGAGGAAAGTTGAATTTTAGCAGCTTCGGTCATCTGTTATTCTACTAAGGAATCATCTCTGTTGAAATTTAGGAACTTCAGTCGTTCGTTATTCTATTGAGGAATCATCTCTGTTGAAATTTAGGAACTTCGGTCGTCCGTTATTCTACTGAGAAATCATCTTTGTTGAAATTTAGGAACTTCGGTCGTCCGTTATTCTACTGAGGAATCATCTCTGTTGAAATTTTAGAACATCGTTCGTCCGTTATTCTACTGAGGAATCATCTCTGTTGAAATTTAGGAACTTCGGTCATCCGTTATTCTACTGAGGATTCATCTATGTGTAAATTTAGGAACTTTGGTCGTCCGTTATTCTACTGAGGAATCATCTCTGTTAAAATTTAGGAACTTCGGTCGTCCGTTATTCTACTGAGGAATCATCTCTGTTGAAATTTAGGAACTTTGGTCGTCCGTTATTCTACTGAGGAATCATCTCTGTTGAAATTTATTAACTTCGGTCATCCATTATTCTACTGAGGAATCATCTCTTTTGAAATTTAGGAACATCGGTCGTCCGTTGTTCTACTCAGGAATTATCTCTGTTGAAATTTAAGAACTTCGACCGCCTGTTATTCTACTGAGGAATCATCTCTGTTGAAATTTAGGAACTTTGGTCATCCGTTATTCTACTGAGGAATCATCTCTGTTGAAATTTAGGAACTTCGGTCGTCCGTTATTCTACTGAGGAATCATCTCTGTTGAAATTTAGGAACTTCAGTCGTCCGTTATTCTACTGAGAAATCATCTCTGCGGAAATTTAGGAACTTCGGTCGTCCGTTATTCTACTGAGGAATCATCTCTGTTGAAATTTAGGAACTTCGATCGTCTGTTATTCTACTGAGAAATCATCTCTGTTGAAATTTAGAAACTTCGGTCGTCCGTTATTCTACTGAGGAATCATCTCCGTTGAAATTTAGGAACTTTGGTCGTTCGTTATTCTACTGAGGAATCATCTCTGTTGAAATTTAGGAACTTCGGTCGTCCGTTATTCTACTGAGAAATCATCTATGTTGAAATTTAGGAACTTCAGTCGTCCGTTATTCTACTGAGGAATCATCTCTGTTTAAATTTAGGAACTTCAGTCGTCCGTTATTCTACTGAGGAATCATCTCTGTTTAAATTTAGGAACTTCGGTCGTCCGTTATTCTATTGAGGAATCATCTCTATTGAACATTAGGAACTACGGTCGTCTGTTATTCTACTGAGGAAGCATCTCTGTTGAAATTTAGGAACTTCGGTCATCCATTATTCTACTGAGGAATCATCTCTGTTGAAATTTAGGAACATCGGTCGTCTGTTATTCTATTGAGGAATTATGTCTGTTGAAATTTAGGAACTTCGGGCGTCCGTTATTCTACTGAGGAATCATCTCTGTTGAAATTTAGGAACTTTGGTCGTCTGTTATTCTACTGAGGAATCATCTCTGTTGAAATTTAGGAACTTCAGTCGTCCGTTAATCTACTGAGGAATCATCTCTGTTGAAATTTAGGAACTTCGGTCGTCCGTTATTCTACTGAGGAATTATCTCTGTTGAAATTTTGGAACTTCGGTCATCCGTTATTCTACTGAGGAATCATCTCTATTGAAGACGAAAGTTGAATTTTAGGAGCTTTGGTCATCCGTTATTATACTAAGGAATCATCTCTGTTGAAATTTAGGAACTTCGGTCGTTCGTTATTCTACTGATGAATCATATCTGTTGAAATTTAGGAACTTTGGTTGTCCATTATTCCACTGAGGAATCATCTTTGTTGAAATTTAGGAACTTCGGTCGTCCGTTATTCTACTGAGGAATCATCTCTGTTGAAATTTAGGAACTTCGGTCGTCCGTTATTCAACTGAGGAATCATCTCTGTTGAAATTTAGGAACTTCGGTCATCCGTTATTCTACTGAGAAATCATCTCTGTTGAAATTTAGGAACTTCGGTCGTCCGTTATTCTATTGAGGAATCATCTCTGTTGAAATTTAGGAACTTCGGTCGTCCGTTATTCTATTGAGGAATCATCTCTGTTGAAATTTAGGAACTTCGGTCGTCCGTTATTCTACTGAGGAATCATCTCTGTTGAAATTTAGGAACTTCGGTCGTCCGTTATTCTACTGAGGAATCATCTCTGTTGAAATTTAGGAAATTTGATTGTCCGTTATTCTATTGAGGAATCATCTCTGTTGAAATTTAGGAACTTCGGTCGTCCGTTATTCTACTAAGGAATCATCTCTGTTTAAATTTAGGAACTTCGGTCATCCGGTATTCTACTGCGGAATCATCTCTGTTGAAATTTAGGAACTCCGATCGTCCGTTATTCTACTGAGGAATCATCTCTGTTGAAATTTAGGAACTTCGGTCGTCCGTTATTCTATTGAGGAATCATCTATGTTGAAATTTAGGAACTTCGGTCGTCCGTTATTCTACTGAGGAATCATCTCTGTTGAAATTTAGGAACTTTGATCGTCCGTTATTCTATTGAGGAATCATCTCTGTTGAAATTTAGGAACTTCGGTCGTCTGTTATTCTACTGAGGAATCATCTCTGTTGAAATTTAGGAACTTCGATCGTCTGTTTTTCTACTGAGGAATCATCTCTGTTGAAATTTAGGAACTTCGGTCGTCCGTTATTCTCCTGAGGAATCATCTCTGTTGAAATTTAGGAACTTCAGTCGTCCGTTATTCTATTGAGGAATCAGCTCTGTTGAAATTTAGGAATTTCGGTCGTCCGTTATTCTACTGAGGAATCATCTCTATTGAAGAGGAAAGTTGAATTTTAGCAGCTTCGGTCATCTGTTATTCTACTAAGGAATCATCTCTGTTGAAATTTAGGAACTTCAGTCGTTCGTTATTCTACTGAGGAATCATCTCTGTTGAAATTTAGGAACTTCGGTCGTCCGTTATTCTCCTGAGAAATCATCTTTGTTGAAATTTAGGAACTTCGGTCGTCCGTTATTCTACTGAGGAATCATCTCTGTTGAAATTTTAGAACATCGTTCGTCCGTTATTCTACTGAGGAATCATCTCTGTTGAAATTTAGGAACTTCGGTCATCCGTTATTCTACTGAGGATTCATCTATGTTGAAATTTAGGAACTTTGGTCGTCCGTTATTCTACTGAGGAATCATCTCTGTTGAAATTTAGGAACTTCGGTCGTCCGTTATTCTACTGAGGAATCATCTCTGTTGAAATTTAGGAACTTTGGTCGTCCGTTATTCTACTGAGGAATCATCTCTGTTGAAATTTAGTAACTTCGGTCATCCATTGTTCTACTGAGGAATCATCTCTTTTGAAATTTAGGAACATCGGTCGTCCGTTATTCTACTGAGGAATTATCTCTGTTGAAATTTAAGAACTTCGACCGTCTGTTATTCTACTGAGGAATCATCTCTGTTGAAATTTAAGAACTTTGGTCATCCGTTATTCTACTGAGGAATCATCTCTGTTGAAATTTAGGAACTTCGGTCGTCCGTTATTCTACTGAGGAATCATCTCTGTTGAAATTTAGGAACTTCAGTCATCCGCTATTCTACTGAGAAATCATCTCTGCGGAAATTTAGGAACTTCGGTCGTCCGTTATTCTACTGAGGAATCATCTCTGTTGAAATTTAGGAACTTCGATCGTCTGTTATTCTACTGAGAAATCATCTCTGTTGAAATTTAGGAACTTCGGTCGTCCGTTATTCTACTGAGGAATCATCTCTGTTGAAATTTAGGAACTTTGGTCGTTCGTTATTCTACTGAGGAATCATCTCTGTTGAAATTTAGGAACTTCGGTCGTCCGTTTTTCTACTGAGAAATCATCTATGTTGAAATTTAGGAACTTCGGTCGTCCGTTATTCTACTGAGGAATCATCTCTGTTTAAATTTAGGAACTTCGGTCGTCCGTTATTCTACTGAGGAATCATCTCTGTTTAAATTTAGGAACTTCGGTCGTCCGTTATTCTATTGAGGAATCATCTCTATTGAACATTAGGAACTACGGTCGTCTGTTATTCTACTGAGGAAGCATCTCTGTTGAAATTTAGGAACTTCGGTCATCCATTATTCTACTGAGGAATCATCTCTGTTGAAATTTAGGAACATCGGTCGTCTGTTATTCTATTGAGGAATTATGTCTGTTGAAATTTAGGAACTTCGGGCGTCCGTTATTCTACTGAGGAATCATCTCTGTTGAAATTTAGGAACTTTGGTCGTCTGTTATTCTACTGAGGAATCATCTCTGTTGAAATTTAGGAACTTCAGTCGTCCGTTAATCTACTGAGGAATCATCTCTGTTGAAATTTAGGAACTTCGGTCGTCCGTTATTCTACTGAGGAATTATCTCTGTTGAAATTTTGGAACTTCGGTCATCCGTTATTCTACTGAGGAATCATCTCTATTGAAGACGAAAGTTGAATTTTAGGAGCTTTGGTCATCCGTTATTATACTAAGGAATCATCTCTGTTGAAATTTAGGAACTTCGGTCGTTCGTTATTCTACTGATGAATCATATCTGTTGAAATTTAGGAACTTTGGTTGTCCATTATTCCACTGAGGAATCATCTTTGTTGAAATTTAGGAACTTCGGTCGTCCGTTATTCTACTGAGGAATCATCTCTGTTGAAATTTAGGAACTTCGGTCGTCCGTTATTCAACTGAGGAATCATCTCTGTTGAAATTTAGGAACTTCGGTCATCCGTTATTCTACTGAGAAATCATCTCTGTTGAAATTTAGGAACTTCGGTCGTCCGTTATTCTATTGAGGAATCATCTCTGTTGAAATTTAGGAACTTCGGTCGTCCGTTATTCTATTGAGGAATCATCTCTGTTGAAATTTAGGAACTTCGGTCGTCCGTTATTCTACTGAGGAATCATCTCTGTTGAAATTTAGGAACTTCGGTCGTCCGTTATTCTACTGAGGAATCATCTCTGTTGAAATTTAGGAAATTTGATTGTCCGTTATTCTATTGAGGAATCATCTCTGTTGAAATTTAGGAACTTCGGTCGTCCGTTATTCTACTAAGGAATCATCTCTGTTTAAATTTAGGAACTTCGGTCATCCGGTATTCTACTGCGGAATCATCTCTGTTGAAATTTAGGAACTCCGATCGTCCGTTATTCTACTGAGGAATCATCTCTGTTGAAATTTAGGAACTTCGGTCGTCCGTTATTCTATTGAGGAATCATCTATGTTGAAATTTAGGAACTTCGGTCGTCCGTTATTCTACTGAGGAATCATCTCTGTTGAAATTTAGGAACTTTGATCGTCCGTTATTCTATTGAGGAATCATCTCTGTTGAAATTTAGGAACTTCGGTCGTCTGTTATTCTACTGAGGAATCATCTCTGTTGAAATTTAGGAACTTCGATCGTCTGTTTTTCTACTGAGGAATCATCTCTGTTGAAATTTAGGAACTTCGGTCGTCCGTTATTCTCCTGAGGAATCATCTCTGTTGAAATTTAGGAACTTCAGTCGTCCGTTATTCTATTGAGGAATCAGCTCTGTTGAAATTTAGGAATTTCGGTCGTCCGTTATTCTACTGAGGAATCATCTCTATTGAAGAGGAAAGTTGAATTTTAGCAGCTTCGGTCATCTGTTATTCTACTAAGGAATCATCTCTGTTGAAATTTAGGAACTTCAGTCGTTCGTTATTCTACTGAGGAATCATCTCTGTTGAAATTTAGGAACTTCGGTCGTCCGTTATTCTCCTGAGAAATCATCTTTGTTGAAATTTAGGAACTTCGGTCGTCCGTTATTCTACTGAGGAATCATCTTTGTTGAAATTTTAGAACATCGTTCGTCCGTTATTCTACTGAGGAATCATCTCTGTTGAAATTTAGGAACTTCGGTCATCCGTTATTCTACTGAGGATTCATCTATGTTGAAATTTAGGAACTTTGGTCGTCCGTTATTCTACTGAGGAATCATCTCTGTTGAAATTTAGGAACTTCGGTCGTCCGTTATTCTACTGAGGAATCATCTCTGTTGAAATTTAGGAACTTTGGTCGTCCGTTATTCTACTGAGGAATCATCTCTGTTGAAATTTAGTAACTTCGGGCATCCATTGTTCTACTGAGGAATCATCTCTTTTGAAATTTAGGAACATCGGTCGTCCGTTATTCTACTGAGGAATTATCTCTGTTGAAATTTAAGAACTTCGACCGTCTGTTATTCTACTGAGGAATCATCTCTGTTGAAATTTAAGAACTTTGGTCATCCGTTATTCTACTGAGGAATCATCTCTGTTGAAATTTAGGAACTTCGGTCGTCCGTTATTCTACTGAGGAATCATCTCTGTTGAAATTTAGGAACTTCAGTCATCCGCTATTCTACTGAGAAATCATCTCTGCGGAAATTTAGGAACTTCGGTCGTCCGTTATTCTACTGAGGAATCATCTCTGTTGAAATTTAGGAACTTCGATCGTCTGTTATTCTACTGAGAAATCATCTCTGTTGAAATTTAGGAACTTCGGTCGTCCGTTATTCTACTGAGGAATCATCTCTGTTGAAATTTAGGAACTTTGGTCGTTCGTTATTCTACTGAGGAATCATCTCTGTTGAAATTTAGGAACTTCGGTCGTCCGTTTTTCTACTGAGAAATCATCTATGTTGAAATTTAGGAACTTCGGTCGTCCGTTATTCTACTGAGGAATCATCTCTGTTTAAATTTAGGAACTTCGGTCGTCCGTTATTCTACTGAGGAATCATCTCTGTTTAAATTTAGGAACTTCAGTCGTCCGTTATTCTATTGAGGAATCATCTCTATTGAACATTAGGAACTATGGTTGTCTGTTATTCTACTGAGGAAGCATCTCTGTTGAAATTTAGGAACTTCGGTCATCCATTATTCTACTGAGGAATCATCTCTGTTGAAATTTAGGAACATCGGTCGTCTGTTATTCTATTGAGGAATTATGTCTGTTGAAATTTAGGAACTTCGGCCCTCCGTTATTCTACTGAGGAATCATCTCTGTTGAAATTTAGGAACTTTGGTCGTCTGTTATTCTACTGAGGAATCATCTCTGTTGAAATTTAGGAACTTTAGTCGTCCGTTAATCTACTGAGGAATCATCTCTGTTGAAATTTAGGAACTTCGGTCGTCCGTTATTCTACTGAGGAATTATCTCTGTTGAAATTTTGGAACTTCGGTCATCCGTTATTCTACTGAGGAATCATCTCTATTGAAGACGAAAGTTGAATTTTAGGAGCTTTGGTCATCCGTTATTATACTAAGGAATCATCTCTGTTGAAATTTAGGAACTTCGGTCGTTCGTTATTCTACTGAGGAATCATATCTGTTGAAATTTAGGAACTTCGGTTGTCCGTTATTCCACTGAGGAATCATCTTTGTTGAAATTTAGGAACTTCGGTCGTCCGTTATTCTACCGAGGAATCATCTCTGTTGAAATTTAGGAACTTCGGTCGTCCGTTATTCAACTGAGGAATCATCTCTGTTGAAATTTAGGAACTTCGGTCATCCGTTATTCTACTGAGAAATCATCTCTGTTGAAATTTAGGAACTTCGGTCGTCCGTTATTCTATTGAGGAATCATCTCTGTTAAAATTTAGGAACTTTGATCGTCCGTTATTCTATTGAGGAATCATCTCTGTTGAAATTTAGGAACTTCGATCGTCTGTTATTCTATTAAGGAATCATCTTTGTTTAAATTTAGGAACTTCGATCGTCCGTTTTTCTACTGAGGAATCATCTCTATTGAAATTTAGGAACTTCGGTCGTCCGTTATTCTATTGAGGAATCATCTCTGTGCAAATTTAGGAACTTCGGTCGTCCGTTATTCTACTGAGGAATCATCTCTGTTGAAATTTAGGAACTTTGATCGTCCGTTATTCTATTGAGGAATCATCTCTGTTGAAATTTAGGAACTTCGGTCGTCCGTTATTCTACTGAAGAATCATCTCTGTTGAAATTTAGGAACTACGATCGTCCGTTTTTCTACTGAGGAATCATCTCTATTGAAGACGAAGGTTGAATTTTAGGAGCTTCGGTCATCCGTTATTATACTAAGGAGTCATCTCTGTTGAAATTTAGGAACTTCGGTCGTCCGTTATTCTACTGAGGAATCATCTCTTTTGAAATTTAGGAACTTCGATCGTCCGTTATTCTACCGAGGAATCATCTTTGTTGAAATTTAGGAACTTCGGTCGTCCATTATTCTACTGAGGAATCATCTCTGTTGAAATTTAGGAACTTCAGTCGTTTGTTATTCTACTGAGGAATCGTCTCTGTTGAAATTTAGGGACTTCGGTCGTCCGTTATTCTACTGAGGAATCATCTCTATTGAAGAGGAAAGTTGAATTTTAGCAGCTTTCGTCATTTGTTATTCTACTAAGGAATCATCTCTGTTGAAATTTAGGAACTTCGGTCGTCCGTTATTCTACTGAGGAATCATCTCTGTTGAAATTTAGGAACTTCGGTCGTCCGTTATTCTACTGAGAAATCATCTCTATTGAAATTTAGGAACTTCGGTTGTCCGTTATTGTACTGAGGAATCATCTCTGTTGAAATTTAGGAACTTCGATCGTCTGTTATTCTACTGAGGAATCATCTCTGTTGAAATTTAGGAACTTCGGTCATCCGTTATTCTACTTAGGTATCATCTCTGTTGAAATTTTAGAACATCGTTCGTCCGTTATTCTACTGAGGAATCATCTCTGTTGAAATTTAGGAACTTCGGTCGTCCGTTATTCTACTGAGGAATCATCTATGTTGAAATTTAGGAACTTTGGTCGTTCGTTATTCTACTGAGGAATAATCTCTGTTGAAATTTAGGAACTTCGGTCGTCCGTTATTCTACTGAGGAATCATCTCTGTTGAAATTTAGGAACTTCGGTCGTCCGTTATTCTACTGAGGAATCATCTTTGTTTAAATTTAGGAACTTCGGTCGTCCGGTATTCTACTGTGGAATCATCTCTATTGAAATTTAGGAACTTCGTTCGTCTGTTATTCTACTGAGGAATCATCTCTGTCGAAATTTAGGAACTTCGGTCGTCCGTTATTCTATTGAGGAATCATCTCTGTGGAAATTTAGGAACTTCGGTCGTCCGTTATTCTACTGAGGAATCATCTCTGTTGAAATTTAGGAACTTTGATCGTCCGTTATTCTATTGAGGAATCATCTCTGTTGAAATTTAGGAACTTCGGTCGTCCGTTATTCTACTGAAGAATCATCTCTGTTGAAATTTAGGAACTTCGATCGTCCGTTTTTCTACTGAGGAATCATCTCTATTGAATACGAAGGTTGAATTTTAGGAGCTTCGGTCATCCGTTATTATACTAAGGAGTCATCTCTGTTGAAATTTAGGAACTTCGGTCGTCCGTTATTCTACTGAGGAATCATCTCTGTTGAAATTTAGGAACTTCGATCGTCCGTTATTCTACTGAGGAATCATCTTTGTTGAAATTTAGGAACTTCGTTCGTCCATTATTCTACTGAGGAATCATCTCTGTTGAAATTTAGGAACTTCAGTCGTCTGTTATTCTACTGAGGAATCGTCTCTGTTGAAATTTAGGGACTTCGGTCGTCCGTTATTCTACTGAGGAATCATCTCTATTGAAGAGGAAAGTTTAATTTTAGCAGCTTTCGTCATTTGTTATTCTACTAAGGAATCATCTCTGTTGAAATTTAGGAACTTCGGTCGTCCGTTATTCTATTGAGGAATCATCTCTGTTGAAATTTAGGAACTTCTGTCGTCCGTTATTCTACTGAGAAATCATCTCTGTTGAAATTTAGGAACTTCAGTCGTCCGTTATTCTACTGAGGAATCATCTCTGTTGAAATTTAGGAACTTCGGTCGTCTGTTATTCTACTGAGGAATCATCTCTGTTGAAATTTAGGAACTTCGGTCATCCGTTATTCTACTTAGGAATCATCTCTGTTGAAATTTTAGAACATCGTTCGTCCGTTATTCTACTGAGGAATCATCTCTGTTGAAATTTAGGAACTTCGGTCGTCCGTTATTCTACTGAGGAATCATCTATGTTGAAATTTAGGAACTTTGGTCGTTCGTTATTCTACTGAGGAATAATCTCTGTTGAAATTTAGGAACTTCGGTCGTCCGTTATTCTACTGAGGAATCATCTCTGTTGAAATTTAGGAACTTCGGTCGTCTGTTATTCTACTGAGAAATCATCTCTGTTGAAATTTAGGAACTTCGGTCGTCCGTTATTACACTGAGGAATCATCTATGTTGAAATTTAGGAACTTCGGTCGTCCGTTATTCTACTGAGAAATCATCTCTGTTGAAATTTAGGAACTTCGGTCGTCTGTTATTCTACTGAGGAATCATCTCTGTTGAAATTTAGGAACTTCGGTCTTCCATTATTCTACTGAGGATTCATCTCTGTTGAAATTTTAGAACATCGTTCGTCCGTTATTCTACTGAGGAATCATCTATGTTGAAATTTAGGAACTTCGGTCGTCCGTTATTCTACTGAGGAATCATCTATGTTGAAATTTAGGAACTTTGGTCGTCTGTTATTCTACTGAGGAATCATCTCTGTTGAAATTTAGGAACTTCGTTCGTCCGTTATTCTACTGAGGAATCATCTCTGTTGAAATTTAGGAACTTCGGTCGTCCGTTATTCTACTGAGGAATCACCTCTGTTGAAATTTAGGAACTTCGGTCATCCGTTATTCTACTGAGGAATCATCTCTGTTAAAATTTAGGAACTTCGGTCGTCCGTTATTCTACTGAGGAATCGTCTCTGTTGAAATTTAGGAACTTCGGTCGTCCATTATTCTACTGAGGAATCATCTCTATTGAAGAGGAATGTTGAATTTTAGGAGCTTCGGTCATCCGTTATTCTACTAAGGAATCATCTCTGTTGAAATTTAGGAACTTCGGTCGTCCGTTATTCTACTGAGGAATCATCTCTGTTGAAATTTAGGAACTTCGGTTGTCCGTTATTCTACTGAGGAATCATCTCTGTTGAAATTTAGGAACTTCGGTCGTCCGTTATTCTATTGAGGAACCATCTCTGTTGAAGAGGAAAGTTGAGAATGAACTACTATCTCGTTGTGGTCCAAGCTTCATAGTTATATGACTGACTGCTATCTGGTCGTAATCCAAGCTTTACAGGAATTTGTTGAGCGGTTATCTGGTCGTAATTCGGGCTTCATAGCTTGAATTTTGTGAGAATTTGATTGTATCTTTCCTGAAAGGTAAAGGTAAATTGTATGTAATGCATGATATGTATCAAGCAATGATGTTCTCAAAATAAATGAGATCGTGTTGTATGATGCGTATGCGTATGTCATGATGTATGGACATGTAATGTTTTATGATATCCGCTAGCTCGGGAAAATAAATTCCGAATTGCTGCTGGAGAAAAGAGTTGAATTCTTCGTTTCTGCTGGAGACAGTGGATGCAGATGACTGCGAGAATAAACCTGAAGGGAGGATAACTCTGCTGGGGAATAAACTGACGAGGAAATGACTCTGTGGGGAGGACATATTCTGCTAGAGGACCTGTTGATTTGGAGGAATAATCTCGGTTGGGGATGAATTATCATTTCTGACGACGATGAACCCTGTTGGGGATTGAGTTTCTGCTTGTGAAAGGAATGAACTCCGCTGGGGATGATTTTCCAGTTGCGACCTCATCGGGGATAATCTTTTAGACTCTACTGGGGACAGTCCTCCAGACTCTACTGGGGATAACTCTCCAAACTCCACTGGGCGTAATTTTCTAGTGTTGATGATAGATAAACTCTGCATGGGGAGAATATTTTCGATTCATTCGCGATTGTGAACCTAAGCTGGGGAGAGTGATGTCCTGTTCGGGACCGCTAATGTCACTGTCTTTTTCTTACTCTGCAGGGAGTGAACGTACCTTCAATCGTTTTCTCCAACTAGGTTTATCCCTACACCTGGTGGATAGAGCAACTGTACGGTTTAGACATTTCTTATTTGCCCCTATTTCTGATATTACGAGTAATTGTCTTTTGTTTTGCATGTAAATATTTATGAGCAGCAATTATTGTCAAATGCATATATCAAAAATGAAACATTGGACGTTCTTGCAAAACAAAACAGAAAAATAAAACAATTTGAAATTTCTTTGTGAAAATGAATTGTATTGATTTTGAAGTCGGCCTGTAAAATAGGCGTTTTTTTTACAAGAGGTTGACGTCCTAGTAAGAGAACACCGCCGAACAATAGAGTTTATACAATTTATGAAAAACAAAGAAAAACAGCTATGCGAACAATCCCACTTGGTTCCAACTCTGTTATTGCCTTTATATCCTCGAGCATGTCATCACTTTGCTACTTGGTTGAAGGTAGATCAGATTGATTAGCGCCGTCCGAGCTTGATAGTCGATACTGAAGTTTGGTTGCAAGATGATCCAATGAGACATAGTGTTACGCTTTAATCCCTAATTTTTGCCTGGACCGCCCTTTCGGGTTTTCAGTCCACCGGGATACCCTTTTTTGCCCAAGCCGCCTTTTCAGGTTTTCGACTTGCCGTGTGTATAGTTTTTTTCATTTTCATCCCTTATTTTTTCCCAAACCCTTTTAGTTCGCCGGGAAGCCCTTATTTTTTCCTAGGCCAGTCAACCTAGCGGGTCTTTGATTATGCGTAGTATTTTTTCACTATGTTTTCATTGACGGGGTGAGGAAGGTCGTCACCATCTATGGTGGTTAGAATCATAGCTCCTCCTGAGAAAATGTTCTTAACCACAAATGGCCCTTCGTAAGTAGGGGTCCATTTGCCCTTGGGATCACCTTGAGGTAATATGATGCGCTTGATTACCAGATCCCCAACTTGATACTCTTGTCGTCTAACTTTCTTGTTAAATGCCTTGATCATCCATTTTTGATACGTCTGACCATGACAAATAGAAGTAAGTCTCTTTTCGTCAATTAAGTTCAGCTGATCAAGTCGGGTCTGGATCCAGTCGTTCTCACTCAGACCTGCATGCTTCATAATCCGAAGAGAGGGTATCTGGATTTCAACGGGCAAGACAGCTTCCATGCCATATACCAAAGAATAGGGTGTTGCCTCTGTTGACGTCCGTGCTGAGGTACGGTACCCATGAAGAGCGAACGGTAACATCTCGTGCCAACCTTTGTATGTCACCGTCATCTTCTGCACAATCTTCTTGATATTCTTATTAGTCGCTTCTACAGCCCCATTCATCTTCGGCCGGTAAGGAGAAGAGTTGTTATGCTGTATCTTGAACTGCTTGCAGAGCTCGGTGATCATTGTATTATTAAGATTTTTACCATTTTCCGTAATGATCCTCTCTGGTACACCATATCGACATATCAGATTATGCCGAATAAACCTTTCCACGACGTTCTTGGTCACTGTAGCAAATGAAGCTGCCCCAACCCACTTCGTAAAGTAATCAATAGCTACCAGAATGAAACGATGCCCGTTGGACGCAGTAGGTCTGATCTCACCAATCATATCGATGCCCCACATTGCGAAAGGCCAAGGAGCTGTCAAGACGTTCAGAGGACTTGGAGGTATGTGCACCTTATCAGCATAGACTTGGCACTTATGACAAGTCCGAGAATGCTGATAACAGTCGGCTTCCATGGTAGACCAATAATATCCTACCCGTAGGATCTTCTTTGCCATGGTGTGTCCACTGGAATAAGTTCCGAAAGTACCTTCATGTAACTCTACCATAATCCTTTCTGCATCGTTCTTATCCACACATCGCAGTAAGGTTGAGTCATGGTTACGCTTGTAAAGGATACCATTGCTGATGAAAAACTTCGCAACGAACCTCCTCAGAAACTTCTTGTCATTAACAGATGCACCCTCGGGGTATTCCTGAGCCTCAAGATACCTCTTTACCTCATGAAACCAGGGTTTATATGTTACCTCCTTAGTCTCAATGTCACAGTAATGTGCAGGTTCGTCTAACCTCTCAATGGTAATCTGGGGAGCTTCATTGTCCCACCTGACCTTGAACATAGAAGACATAGTAGCTAGCGCGTCCGCTAACTGATTCTCTTCTCTAGGGAAGTGTTCAAAGGTTATCTCCTCAAAGTGCGGAAGCAACGTCAATACATACTCTTTGTAAGGAATAAGATTTGGGTGCTTCGTAACCCACTCGCCTTTGATCTGACTGATCACGAGAGCGGAATCTCCAAATACACTCAAGAACTTAATCCTTAGGTCGATTGCTGCTCGGAGGCCCATAATGCATGCTTCATACTCCTCTATGTTGTTGGTGCAGTTAAAACATAATCAGGCGGTAAATGGAGTATGACAACCTTCAGGAGATATGATCATGGCGCCAATGCCATTGCCCAAAGCGTTTGAAGCTCCATCAACATAGATAGACCATCGGGATCCTTCCTCAGGTCCTTCATCCGGTCCAGGTGTTTCACAGTCGGACACCAACATGATGTTCTCATCTGGAAACTCGAAGTTCATAGACTGGTAATCGTCCACGACCTGATGCGACAAATGATCTGCCAACACACTCCCCTTTATTGCTTTTTGAGTCATGTATTGGATGTCATACTCAGTCAAGATCATCTGCCATCTTGCTATTCTTCCAGACAAGGCAGGCTTTTCGAAGATATACTTGATTGGATCCATCTTTGATATCAATAGAGTAGTGTGAGTCAGCATATACTGCCTCAGCCGGCGAGCAGCTCATGCCAAAGCGCAGCAAGTTTTCTCAAGCAGTGAGTATCGGGTCTCACAGTCGGTAAACTTTTTGGTAAGGTAATAAATAGCATGCTCTTTTCGGCCTGACTCGTCATGCTGCCCCAGCACACACCCCATAGAATTGTCGAGTACTGTCAAGTATAAGATTAAAGGTCTCTCTTCAACTGGAGGCATCATAATAGGAGGCTCTTGGAGATATTCCTTAATCCTTTCGAAAGTCGCCTGACATTCATCGTTCCATCTTACCACTTGATCTTTCTTCAGTAACTTGAAGATTGGCTCACAAGTAGTAGTCAGGTATAAGATGAATCAGGCAATATAGTTCAATCGTCCCAGAAAGCCTTTGACTTCTTTTTCTGTTCGGGGAGCTGGCATTTCCTATATAGCCTTCACCTTTGCAAGATCCACTTGAATACTTTTATCACTAACGATGAAACCCAGTAGCTTACCAGATCTTACCCCGAAGGTGCACTTGTTCGTATTTAACCTTAGCTTGTACAATTTCAACCTGTCAAATAGCTTCTGGAGATGGTCGAGGTATTCTTCCTTAGTTTGGGATCTTGCAATCATGTCGTCAACGTATACCTCAATCTCATGATGAATCATGTCGTGAAATAAAGCGACCATGGCGCGCTGATACGTTGCACCAGCATTCTTTAATCCGAAGGGCATAACTTTGTAGCAAAAGGTACCCCACTACGTAACAAAGGTTGTCTTTTCCATATCCTCAAGAGCCATTTTAATCTGATTGTAACCTGAGAAACCATCCATAAAGGAAAAGACCTTATGCTGTGTGGTGTTGTCGACCAAAACATCGATGTGAGGCAGAGGGAAATCATCCTTGGGGCTTGCCCTGTTTAGATCCCTATAGTCAACACACATTCGAACCTTACCATCCTTCTTCAGTACTGGAACTACGTTGGCAACCCACTTCGGGTAAGAAGTAACTGCTAGAAAACCGGCATCAAATTGTTTCATAACCTCAGCTTTGATTTTCTCAGACATCTCTGGGCGCATTCGGCGAACTTTGTTTCACTGGAGGACAGTCTTCTTTAGTTGGCAAGCGGTGAACCACAATATCGGTATCCAACCCAGGCATATCTTCATAAGACCAGGAAAAGATCTCAACATAGTCGCACAACATTTGTATTAACCGTTACTTGACACTAGACTCCAGATTTGCACCGATCTTGACCTCTTTCTTGTCTTCTTTCGTACCCAGTTTCACTGATACCACTGGCTCTTCATGGGGCTGTATGGCCTCTCTTCCTGTAGTAACAGTCTAGTAAGTTCATCAAGCACTTCACAATCATCCTCACCCCCGTCCTCGGCTTGGTTGATCGTACTTTCGAAGTCATAACTGGCAGTATCAGAGTCGTTATCAGTGGGATCCATAGTGGATGTGGACCTGTATTAGGATATGTGAGTGTGTGTAAGACTATAGTTGTTTTAATAAAGTGCAAGATAGAAAAACAAGGAGCACAAAATTTGTAATGCAAGAGAACTTCCAATGCTTTATTGATAATATATGGAAATGACAAATATTAAGCCCTCACAAACAAAGCCACGGCGTCTCGGGCAAAGCCCCGGGCCGTAAAAGTTTCAAATTTTCTGTTACAGATCTCAAAACAAAAGTCTATTACTGTGTAATAAAAGAAATGGGCACGAAGTCCTTCGCCGTCCAATTGCTTAATCCGCCATCAGTAGTCGGGTAAATCCAACTGTCAAACTCATACTCTTCGTCATCATCTTCAATTGCATTCACTTCCGGATTACTGATATGCATGGGAGGTCTTCCAATCCGCGCACGCCGAACAACCCTTTGAGCTTCTACAGTAAAACCCAAACCAAACTTGTCAGTCTTGTGGGCAAAGTCAAGGAGTTGTCCCCAATTCACCCACCCACCTTTTTCAATAACAACCCGGGCATCCTTGAGGGAAGCCATCTTCATTTGAGGATCTTCAGTAACAGTTTCAGTCGACGCCAGAGTCTGGGAGACTTCTTCAAAATTTTGACACGGGGTTTCAATGAACTCCCCATCCATCTCCACATATCGAAAAGAGTTAAGGTGGATCACCATGTACTCCTCTTCTCCTTGTACTATAACAATTTTCCCTTTCACTGGGTATTTTAACATCTGATGGAGCGTGGAAGTCACTGCCCCAGCTTTATGAATCCACAAGTGACCCAGCAAACAAGAATAAGATAGCCGAATGTCCATCACATAGAATGTAGACGCGAAAGTCTGGGAACCAACCTTAACAGGAATATCCACCTCTCCATGTACCATCCTTTTGGACCCGTCAAAGGCCCTAACCACAATAATACTTGGCTTCATAACCAACCCTTCACAGTCTAACTGGTCTAACGCTTTCTTGGGTAAAACATTTAATGAGGACCCAGTATCCACCAGCACGTGAGCCAGAGTAGTGCCCCTGCACTCGATTGAAACATGCAGAGTGTCATTGTGATTCTTTCCTTTGGCAGTCAGATCTACGTCGGAGAAACCCAACCCGTTGTCAGTTGTCAAACAAGCCACACCATCTTTGAATTGATCAGCAGATGTCTCCTGCGGCACATGCGCAGTTTTCAGGAAAGCAATTAAAGCCTTAGCATGGGCTTCTGAGCACAACAATAAGGATAACATGGAGATCTTCGACGAGGTTTGCCCCAGCTGTTCGACTACGTTGCAGTCACTTTTATTGACAATCTTCAAAATCTCCTTTATCTCTTGTCTAGAGGTTTCAACAATAATCTTCTTCGGTGCCTCCATCCGAGCAGACTCACCAGTGATCTCTTTGCCCCGAGCATTAGATGACTCGGCGACAGGGGTAATGATTGGAGCATGAATAGGGCTAGTAGCAGATGTACTGGCAGATGAAATAGCAACATGTTTTTGAACAGTTGGTGGGGAAATCTCAAGAGAGAAAAGTCTTCCGCTTCGGGTGACCTTGCTAGACCCAACAATATTGCTGACATCATTATCAGCCCCTTCAACCTTTAAGTCCATGACAATACACATCGGCCCCATAGTGCCACGGGACAGCCTTATCCGAAGTGTACGGGATAGGTCCAGGAATATTAATGATCAACAGAGCAACTCTCGGAATAGATGTAATCCTAACAGGCTTTCTCGAGGAAGCCTTGGAAGAATTGGTGGAAATGGTGATTATAGAAACATCTTCAACAAGAATCAATGGAACCAAAGTTTTCTCGAACAAGATTTCTTTGTTATCTATCATGCGTTGAACACCTGACTTTAATAGATGGCAACCAGTAGGTAGGATGGAACATAGGTGGAAACCTTCGCCACAACCCGGAAATAAATCGGCCGATAATAGGTTCTTCTTTACTGTCATCAATGGAGTAGAAACGTCTTCCGCAGAGGTTATGAATGAATCATCATCCACAACATTTACTCCATGCTTGGGCATAGGAGAAGTCATGAAATTAGGATTTTCTGGCGCGTCAAGTTCAATCTCTTTAGCTTCAATCAAATCTTGCACCTTATTCCTCAAGGCCCAATAGTTGTTTGTATCATGCCCTGGGCTATCGGAGTGATAAGCGCAGCGGACGTTTGGATTATAAAGCGGTGATGTAGTACTGGGATTCTTCGGAGCTTCCCTCAGAGTCACCAAGTTGGTTTTCAACAATTGCGGAAAAATTTGAGATAGAGTCATAATGAGCCGAGTATACTGTCTTTGCGGTCTCTCTACTCTTTGCTGATTGTTGTGTTGTGGGGAAACAGTTGGTCTTGACATTACCACCACATTAACTGCTTGGTGGCGTTCAGGTCAGTTCTGGCTCCTCGAGTTGTATACTGCACTAGCTTCTTTTCTGAAAGGCTTCTTTTTTGTGCTTGATGAAGCACCTTTTTATATTTTGCCACTTTTGATACCGTCTTCAACTCTCTCCCCAGTCATAATCAATTCAGTGAACCCAAATGATGAACTACCGATCAAATGATTGAAGTATGGACCAGACAAAGTCCCAAGAAACATATCCACCAACTCCCTATCAGACAGAGGGGGTTGGACTCTTCCAGCAATATCTCTCCACTTCTGAGCGTAGTCCTTAAAGCCTTTGCCTGTACCCATAGACATACTCTGAAGTTGAGTACGTGTGGGGGAAAGGTCGACATTATACTGGTATTGCTTCTAAAAAGCAGCAGCAAGGTCCTCCTAGTTGCGGACGTTAGCTCCTTCTAGTTGATAGAACCATTCAAGTTGAGTCCCTGACAGACTATCATGAAATAAATGAACCCACAGGTTCCTATCAACAGTATATGGTTGAATCTTTCTGACATACGGGCGGAGGTGTAGCTTCGGGAAGGATACCCCATCGTACTTAGCAAAGACAGGAGCTTTAAACTTGTGCGAGATCACCACCCCAGATGCCAAACCCAAATCTCCGAAGTCCATCCCAGGTATCTTCTGGATCTCCATTGCACTCAACCGGTCTTTAAGTTGCTTATATCTATCCTCGGCAGGAGGATACTGGTCTTCATCAAAATCAGTGTCATCATCGGAGACCACAGGACTAGGAGCCTTCCTTTCCTCTTGATTCTCTCCTCCTCCAGATGAATGAGACAAATCAACTTCCTCTCGCAACCTATTCCCAAATCTGTGACCCATATTCAACAGGACCACCTTCTTCTTCTTCTTCTTCTTCTTCTTGTCCTTCAAGATGAGAGTCTTCAAATCTTGTTGTCCTTTAGCCAAATTCAAGAACATCTCCTGGAACTGAGCATTATGAACTTGAAGAGCCTTGCTAGCTTGATCAGTAGGTGTTTCAAAAGACATGTTGTGCTGAAATAAACAGCAAAGAAGATGAGAAACCTGTAATGGTACCTATAATGAGGTGCATGGGAATGGAATGCGTATGAAATGATTTCAAAGACTTAGGGAGATTCAAATTTGTAAACCAAAATAAAACACACTTTATTAGATTAAAACTTGTAACAATGTTTAACAAATTCCTTTAAGGCGTTACAAAAGAAATACTGAAAAGCAAATCTAAACTAGAACCAATAAAAAAACATAAAAAATCCCAAAGTCGTTTTCCCTTCGTGCTGACATAATCGTTGATTGTCCTCTCGTTCTCAAGCTGCCTTGTAAGCTTCAGGATCTTCCTCTCTTGCTCATGATACTTTTCTCTGTAAGTATCCCTTTCTTCCTTTAGCTAGATCCAAGATCTCTTCAATGCCCCAATATCAGTAGGCATGTATGGATGGAGGACCGTATAAGGAACACCTTCTTCATAAGTATGCTCTATGATCACCGGCAAAACAGCTTCATATGGCATTCCCAACTTTTGAGCACGGGCTCGAACCCATTGGAGATATGGTTGCATCGGGAGAGAAGTCTTCATTCCTAGCTCATGTGGACCAGACCTGTTCACCGCGCCCCAAGCTCGTATAAACATGTGGCGATGTCCCTCAACATCCCCCTTGAAGTCAAAGACAATGCCTGTAAGCAGCAGCTCATGGGGACCATCTCTTCGAGCGTGTCCAAACTGTCGCAAAGCCAAGCAAGGATTATATGTGATACCCCCTCGAATTCCAAGCAACGGAACATTAGGGTATTCCCCACATCGATCAATGACAACTACTTTTTCCATATCTTTAGTACTCCAAAGGATGTCTGTATGAGCTAGGGACATGATTCTGTAAGCCCAACCTACACCTTCCTCATTCTTCAAAACAGACTTGGGGAGGTGCGAAATAAACCACCTCGCCAGCAGTGGCGTACAACACAAGAGGGTCCCTCTTCTTCGCACGGTACAAGTATAGAGAGCATGTAGAATATCACCTAGAAGAGTAGGCACTGGATTACGAGACATGAAGATCTTGATCGCGTTCACATCTATGAAAGAATCTGGATTTGGGAAAAGAACCAAGCCGTAGATGAGGAGAGCCAAGATGTCTTCAAATGCTTGAAAATCCAAGTTATCCTAGAACTGTTGAGCTTGATCGATCAAAAACTTAGCCAAGAAACCTTTAACCCCGCTCCAAGTCTCCCAGTTAGATACTACATCAGCCATTTTTAGATGTAGGGCTGAAGCAATATCCTCTGTCCTAGGAGCTATCTCCAAACCTGTAAAGGGTGTCTGCTCGAGGATAGATATACCCAGTAAATCAGAAAACTCCTCCAAAGTAGGGACTAACTGATAATCCGGGAAGGTGAAACAGTGATGCAATGGGTCAAAGAACTGGAACAACACGCTCATCATTTGCTCATCCAACTTTGAAGTGACCAGGCTAAAGAGATTACCATGTCTTCTAACAAAGGAAGAAGTATCAGGAACCGTTGAGGCTAACTCTCTGAGCTGAGCAGGGATTTGCATGAAGCTGATTCGAATGGTATTTCTACGCATAGAAGCCATGTTCTGCAAAACAAAACAAAGATGAATCCCCTCGGTATTTGAAATTGTTAGTCTAATGAAATATGCATGCTATGTCATGATGCATGATGTCATGATAAAAACACACCACAGGTATCACAGATAGCAAACATGGTAAAGGCAAACAAGTCACACAAGAGCCCTTAAATTTCAGGCTGGCATGGAGTTTAGGTATTACCCTCTTTTAGTTTAGTTGGTTCAACCTGTCCTAATAATAGTAACCGGGTTCTAGAGGTTCTCAATATCACTGACCATCCTCCATTGGTCATAATTCCAGTCATGCAATCTTTTCTTGCGGCCGGAACCATATCGAGAGTATGGTCTCAATGAGTGTAGCATACTGCTACTTTCTATGGCCAAGTTGGTCAATTATAGGTTCTAAGGCCAGTTGATGCTTAATGACCCATTAGAAGCCCCATACTCTCCTTGTTGCTCCACAAGGGATATCGGTACCAACTAATGTGTCACACCAACGTAGCTACTGCTTCAACCGTATCAGTCTACGTCATACAGTTCCCTCACAGTCTATTGCTACTTACCTAAAAGGTATCCCCCAGATCTGGGTTTGGATCTATAGTAACTCCGATACAAAGCCCACAAAAGTAAAGCAATCAAATCAAATAATAGAAAACAGTATGATGAACTAATCCTAAGGTACACCCCACTTATTAATTCCCCAGCAGAGTCGCCAGTTCTGTGATACGGTGGCAGAACTAGGACGTTGTTTCCCTTTTTTTAGGAATTGCTGGTTTGCGTTTTGCGTTTGTGTTTGCAAAATGTCGCGATAAGCAGGAGTCACCGCCGACTTTTATTTTATCCAACAAGGAAAGGAAAAAAGCACAGAAAAATTCCTTTTTCGAGATATTTCTGAGTACGGGGGGTAGATTATAGAAAGGGAAGGTATTAGCACCCTTTCTATCCGTAGTTATCTACGGGCTCTTAGGTACTTGCTCATCATTTTCAAAATTGTTTTCTTTGTGTTTATGTGATTTAAAAAGCTTTTGTTTTAACTTCGATTTAACTCTTGCTTCTGTCTTCAAGAGTGTAATGAAGTGTTTTTGAAAACTTTGTTTGTAAAGGAGTGTAAGTGTGAAAATTTTGTTTTGGATTGAGCAAGTACTTAAGAGCCAATCTACCTACTCGAAAAAAGAATCGTTCTGTATTCGTATCCTTTAGACAGCGCTATCCCACTATTAGTGAGTAGGTAGCATCATCGTTGGAGTTTTGAGGGTCAATTCGAAAGGGACGTACGATCACTAAAGCAATGTTAGGACGTCTTAGTAATAACCCTAATGTCTTAGATCAATTATCTGAGGCAACAATATCTGAGGCAACCTTTCCGAGGAAACTTTGATCTTTGGACAAAAGGACGACCACTAAAGCATCCTATACTCAATGATCGTTTACCGAAGGCAACCAAGTGAGAGTGTACCCTAGGAGTGCGAGTGATTCAATTTCAGATTATTATCTTTGCACATTTTAGGGTTATCTAACTGTTTTAAAGTTTATCATACATTCTTGTCATGCATCCCTAATATCATACATCTAACAGTTTAATATTTGCGGAAATTAAATTAAACTATTACAAGGCTTCGAGTATTACATAGCGAAAAACAAACCCTTTGAAAATAAAGCGATAAATGAAAATAAAGCGATAAATGAAAATAAAGACCTAATTAACTATTACAACTTGTGAGCAGTTACAATAATAGGATAAAAATAAAACAATAAAGCGCGCGCGAGGAAAATTAGCAACGATACAAAATTAGGGTTTTGACCCTTTTTTAATTTAATTAAAAGAAAAATGTTTTTTATTGTTTTTAATTATTTTTAAGAAAAGGATTAGGTTTTCTAAATTAAATACAAAAATTAATTAGCTAATTAAATTAATTAATAAAAATGATTACATGGCCTATTTTTGTGATTTTGATTATTTTTAAGAAAAGAAAATATAATTAAGTAAAATCCTAATTATTCTAACTATTTTTAATTTATTCAATAAAAAGAATTAAAGTTATCTAAAATTAACAACCTAATTAAATTAATTTAATTTTTGATAAAAAATAAAATCTAAACCTAAATTGATGAAAAGTATTGTTTTTATGATTTTTTTGATAAAAAGAAAATAATTGATTGGTTAGTAAAATAAAATAAATAAATTAAATTAAATAAAATAAATGTAAAAAAAAAAAAAAGATGAAGAGAAAGAAGTTTGGGCCTGTAATTAATTGAAGGGAGTGTGAGAAGCAATCTGGCCCAAGACCATGAAGTCCACGCTTGACTTTTTTGGGATCCCATGCCATGCGTTTGACTAGGCGTTTGGTGCTCCCTCATGGATGGCCTTTGGATCTGGCCATCTGGCCACTTGGCAGACTGGATCTTGAGGGAGTATGGTAGTCATTAGCTTCATGTGCACGTTGGAACCTGAAAAGATAAAATATATGAAAGAAATGGGGGACCTGGGATTCGAACCCAGGTCCTAAAGCATTATCCAACACTACACTTACCAACTGCACCACTTTCTCTTTTTGTACATAAAATAAGTAATAATAATAATATGGAAAACAACAAAACATTAAAACTCTGCGCAGAGAAATTTGAACAAACCAATGGTTATTTTCCAGTTGGTCATCTTCCTCCTTGGATCTGTTGGTAAAAGTTCCAAACTTTTACCTACGGACGCTTGTCCGTAGCTACAAGTCCTGCAAATCTCAAAACTCAACACAAGCGTGATAAATAAAAACGAAGGCCATGGACGGCTCTGTCTGGATCTGCTGAGTTCATTAGTGGCCCTTTCATGGCCTAATTTTGCCTGTAAACAAAACTCCTAAATTGAACCATAAAACCCTAGCTATGGTGAAATCCAATACAAGCCATGAAAATGCAATCAAATGTTACAGGAAGCTTGCAAACATGATGGTGATCAAGAATATATCATTAATTCATGCTATCAATGCCTAAATCATGCAAACCTAATTCAAGAAATAAGCAATGTCGTGATGGACTTACAGTGAGATATAGGGCTTGGGAACGCTTGCTTTTGATTGCTTTTGCTTGCTGATGACCTTAGGAAATAATTTGGATGGTCAAAGGGTCCTGAATTTGCCTGTAACTAGGAATTCGATTCACCACTTTTTCTTGTTTTTTTTCAAGTTTTGTTCTTGATCACATGCCTCCTTCTCTAGCCTCTTTTGGTCTGCATATGTTCTATATGTACTGTGGAGTGAATTAGGGTTAAAAGAATGTGTTCAATCTTCCTCCATCAATGAGTTTGATTTTGATTTGATACACCTTGAATATCTTTCCAAAAATGGCCTAATTAAATCTTTTTGTGCACCTCATGCTTTTACACGAATTTGATTTGATGCTAGCTGGATATTAAGACCTGAATCATGTAAAAAATCTTTGAATTTCAATGTTTTGGATTTTATATGATTTGTTTTGATTTAAAATGATTTAATTCAAATAAAAATCAAAATAAATAATATAAATAAGATAATGACATGTGGAAAAGTCTAGGGCTCGTGGACCATGTTTCCTGAAAATTCTGGCTGCAGATACTCAATGTCACGTCCAATGTTATGACACCGTATCTGACTTACTATATGACAGTAAATACAAAAGCAGTAAAGAACACAGTCAATTGTTTACCCAGTTCAGTGTGCAACAACACCTACTCTGGGGGCTACCAAGCCAGGGAGAGAATCCACTATAAGAGATGTTAATTCAGGAATAAACCAACCAGTTTATCTCCTTCACTTAAGACCTACCCAATGCAATTCTAATCTAAGTACAACTTAAACCTGAGTTCCTACTCACTCCCCCTCAATCACAGCAGTGATACATAAACCAATTTGACATAAGAATTGATGAAGACACTCTTCAAAAAAAAACACACACTTGATTAAACTTCACAGCTTTTTAATCAAGCAACACAATCACTCGTGCTTCACAGCTTTGAGTGATGTACACAACTAACTTGACTCTGCTTCACAGCTTTAGTCAAGGGACATTCAAACACTCTTGCTTCAAAGCTTTGAGTGCTACACAACCCTTACAATTGAAACCTATTCCAAGGCACTTATCACAATGATAATTGCTTGGAGTACAATAAACAAATCTATACAGATTACAAAATTGATCTTCTAATCAATCAGCAGGGATGTCTTGAAAAACAGCAGCTCTGTTGAATATATAGCAGCTGCAACTTCAGTTAGGGTTTCCAAAAACCTAGGGTTAATTCCGTTTGACCTAAAGACCAGGTCACAGGACTTTATTAACCAGGTTATGGTTGAGCTAGGTTACTCCTCAGAAAACGCAAGATTCTGTTCAGAAAGGACTGAGTTATTTCCTGAAAAAACTCAAACTTATCCAATCCTGCAATCCTGTTAGTTCAGAACAGGATGTCATAACATCTGTTATGACATCTGAGAAAACCTGTCTACTGATTTAGCAAAATGTGATCATTTTGCAAACATGCTCAGATACACACTTATAAACATCAGTATTTGAATTACAATATTTTTCTGCACATGTACCTAATGAGTTAGTACAACCTGAACTAGAATGTTATGACATCAGTCATGACATTCACACATACACTTGGGATTTACCAAAAATGCAAGCCAATACCTAAACACCTACAAACTCCCCCTTTGGCAGATTTTTGGCTAAAGTCCCTAAACAATCAGAGATAGATAGCAGCAAAAATAAGTGACAGCGGAAAAATATAATGTCAAGTACTAATTAAGCAAGTACCAAAATATTCTCCCCCTCTTTAGCCACAAATGGGCCAAAGTTACATGTTCATAAAATTATACAGTTATCCATAACAAAATAATGAGATCAGCAGCAGACAACAGCAGAACATACTTCCAAACTCCACCAGCAACACCACCAAGCAGCAATCAACCTTCAAGCACTGTCATCAGACTCAGAGGAGCCAGTTTCTTCAATGTTGAGCTGTCCTTCAGCTTCTATACCTTCTTCCCTTCTGCTTTCTTCAGCTTCCTCCTTTTCTAGCCTGGCAATTAGAGCTTCTAGGGTCCTTTTTCTAGCATCCAGATCTTTGCAAGTTTCTTTTAAAACAGCTATGACATCTGATGTCTTGGACTGGGTCTTTGCAGACGATGTCTCAGCTGATGTTATGACAATGTCTGGGGCATGAGATCCCTGAAACAGTTTGTAGTGCAGGCCAAGGGCAGGAGCTCTTTTGCAGACTGTATCTCTTGCTACAAGGATGTCAGGGTATTGTGCAAGGATGATTCCACAAAGGAGGGAGGGAAAGGCAATTGGTCATTTGACAGCATAACTGCCAGCATGCTTCAAAGTTTGTTCAAAGATGTACCTTCCATAGTCAAAGGCAGTCTTGGTTCCTACAGCATAGATAAATCTCCCCAATCCTGTGGAGATGGTTGATTTTTGATTTGTAGGCACCCAGTTTGCTGCACCTATTTTATGCAAGATGGCAAATTTCATGCTGAGTTTACTAGCATTCAGCTTCCCTTTCAATGGCCAGCACTTTACTTGCCTGGCTGTGATGGTTAAACAAACTTCATTGTCAGTTTCCTCTAGATCAGGACAGTCCTTATTTGTTCTTCCAAGAAACTTGTTGATTTCTGATGGAGAGAACTTGACCCTTCTTCCTCTAACAAAGACACTTTCAAAGTCAGCTGACCTTCCATCAGCACAATCATTTGACAAGTTCACTACAAACTCCTTAACCAGATTTTCATAGCATCTGTTAAACTTTGTCACTGTCTTCATTAGCCCAGCATTCTTGATTAGATCCATGATGTCTTTGCACTCCAAGGCATCATTGTTGAGCTCTCTCTCCAAGGCTATTCTCTTCAAGCAAACATACTTCCATCTGTTTGCATTGTCAGGATGATGAAAGGAGAAGTTGTCTGTTGGCACTTCAGGCACTCTAGCAATCTTGCTGGAGGGGAGCTTCCTTCTGATGGGAGTTTCTTAAATATCAATCTCAAATTCTGATTCATCATCAGAATCAGAAGTTTCAGGTTCTTTACTTTTCTTAGAGATTGGTTGTCTAGCAGTCTGCACCTGTGCCTTCTTCCCTTTTGTCTGAATACTTTTCTCAGCCATCCCTTCAGCCTTGGATTTCTTAGCATCAGGTTTAACATTCTGACTACTCTTTCTTTTCATCAATCTCCTAGCAATGCTAGGGTTCACATTAGCAATCAGTTCATTATCTGAGTAATCTTCATCCACATCAATGATAGGTGGATCAGCAGCCTTTTCAGAGGGGTTCTGAATGTTGTCTTTTGGTGTCACAACATCCTCAGTGACATCTACATTTTCAGAACCTTCCACATTTAGACTTTCTGATTGATTCAAAGGGATAGAAATCCCCGGTACAGATTGGTTGCCACTCAGAATGCTAGTAACCAGCCTAGCAATAGCTTGGTGTACTTGAACTGATCCTTCTCTATTAGGTATAGAAGACGAAGGATGAGGAGAATTACCAGAGGCTGTAGCTTGAGCTCTTCCTGCATGTCTGGTTCTGAGCTTTTTGACTCTGGCTGGGTCAGTTGCCATCTCCCTGAGAGGAGTGACCTCAAGAACTTCAGATTCTATGCATGTAGTGATTGCCCTAGAATCTTGATCAGATGATGACGATGATGAGGAAGACGAAGCCGCCATGGTGGAAGACGATGTCTGAGACATTTTGTTTAACTTTGAGTAATAGTAGCAGTTTGAGAAAAATCTTTGATTGGGAGGAGGAAACAGGTTGCAAGGATGAGAGAGGTAGGGGGTAAAAGGGAGTCTCTTCAACTTCTTAAGGCTTTTGAAGGAATTGTGAATGAATATGATTAACCCACTAAATATAGACTTAATAAAATTAATCCCTTCAACCCTTGTTTTCAGCAAAACTAATTGCTATAATTTCTCATGTTGGTGAATACCCAACCTGCCCCTCAAATTTTCAAGTTTATTTCCAACAAGCGCCTTGGTAGAAGAATCAGTCAGCTGAAGCTTAAATGACTTCTTCTCTTCAAAGTCAATAGGGTTCAAGGAAATGTTGAATGTTTTTAGATTGTCACAACACAATGTCACAACATCTTGTGTAACATTGTACTCAGGGAGCATCTGTTTTGACCAGATGTTTTGAGAACAGAATTTATGAGACTTGTTATTTCCAACATCCTTGTCAAGATGACTTAAGGTTCTGACAACACATTCTTCTTCAAGTTTATTTGCCACATCACATATATTATCAGCCTGTAGTTTTGGAGTTCTTCTGACAGCTTCCATAGAAATAGCTCTTTTCATTCTTCCAAGCTTGTGCTGCCACAGTTTCATCTCTTTTTCTTCTTTGATGATTTGACTCATAGTGGAGATATCAGTGTTCTCAGGCTGCCACACATAACAGTTATCTTTGGATTTGATTCCTCTCATTACAACATCTAGTTTTTCATTAAATACTAGACATTCAGATCTTGAGAAGTTGACCATGAATCCTAGATCACATAATTGACTGATGCTAATGAGATTAGTAGTCAACCCTTTTACCAGCAGTACCTTATTCATACTTGGAACTCCAGGGCAGTCCAAATTACCAACTCCTTTGACTTCACCTTTAGCACCATCTCCAAAGGTCACAAAACTGGTGGTGTGAGGCATAACATTATTGAGGAGATTTTTGAATCCAGTCATGTGTCTGGAACATCCACTGTCAAAGTACCAATCTTCCTTTGCAGAGACCCTCAGGGAAGTGTGAGCTATCAGTGCAGTAGCCTTTTTCTTCCATTGAGAAGCATGTGGTACCTTTTTAGACTTAGGTTTGACATCTGAGTTCTGATTAGGATATCCATGTAGTCTGAAGCAGAAGGGCTTTATGTGACCATATTTCCCACAATGATGACATTTCCATCTTTGGTACCTCTTCTTCATATGTCTCTGTCCCTGATGTTGAGAGTAATGTTGAGACATCCGTTTTGACATTTGCTTCCCAGTACCAGATTTCTTTGTTTCCACAAATCCTAGGCCATATTTATTTCCCATATTTTGTCCAGCCTGAAGGATCTCTTCCAATTTGTCTGTTCCATTGGTCAACATCTTGACAGATTTGGTCATTTGATTCAGTTGTGAGTTCAGCAATTGAACTTCTCCTTCTAGATGACTTATAGTTTCAAGATTCGCCCTTTTTTCAGCCTCCAGTTTGATAATGAGTTTTGATTGTTTCTCATTCTGCACACAGACTTCAGCACTTCTGATACACAATTTCTTGTAGGTATCAGCCAGTTCTTCAAATGTTACTTCTTCATCACTAGTATCACTTTCAGAAGTATAAACACTAGTTAGGGCAGTAACTAGTTTAGCAGATTCTTCTTCAGAATTACTTTCTGAATCATAGTCAGACCAAGTAACAGTCATTCCTTTCTTTTGCTTCTTAAGAAAGGTAGGACATTCAGCTCGAATATGTCCATATCCTTCACATCCATGGCATTGAATACCTCTGCCTTGGTTTCCCTTATCTTCTGACCTTGGTCTTCTGCTGGAACTGTCAATGTCAGAGGGAATGTTATGAACATTAGACCTTGACTTTGGGTCCATTCTTTTGATGAGCCTGTTGAACTGTCTTCCAAGCATGGCAATAGCTTCAGATAGGTTTTCTTCTTCATCCTCCTTGTATTCAACATCAGTATTGGATACAAGTGCTATGCTTTTGTTCTTCTTGTCTCCATTATCAGTGATCCCCATCTCAAAAGTCTGAAGAGACCCAATAAGTTCATCCATTTTCAACTTGCTAATGTCCTGGGCTTCCTCTATGGCAGTTACCTTCATTGCAAATCTTTTAGGCAAGGATCTGAGAATCTTCCTCACCAGTTTTTCTTCTGACATTTTTTCTCCCAGTGCTCCTGAGGTGTTGGCAATCTCCAAGATGTTCATGTGAAACTCATGAATGGTTTCATCTTCCATCATTTTTAGATTCTCAAACTTAGTGGTCAACATCTGAAGCCTTGACATTTTTACTTTGGAAGTTCCCTCATGAGTAGTTTTGAGAGTGTCCCAAACTTCCTTGGCCAGTTCATATTGATGTACTAGTCTGAAGATGTTTCTATCAATTCCATTAAACAAGGCATTTAAAGCTTTTGAATTTCCCAGAGCTAACTCATCTTCTTCTTTACTTCAATCTTCCTCAGGCTTCAGACTGATTGTCCCATCTCTCTCAGTTATGGTGGGATGAATCCATCCTTTGTCAGCAGCTCTCCAAGCCTTTTTGTCCAGAGATTTTAGGAAGGCAATCATACGAGGTTTCCAGTAGTCATAATTGGTTCCATCCAGAATGGGTGGTCTATTTCCAAAAACTCCTTCTTTGTCCATAGTGCCAGAAAGTGATATCCCTAGATCTCACCCAGTAATACAGGCAGGGTGCCTGCTCTGATGCCAATTGAAAATTCTGGCTGCAGATACTAAATGTCACGTCCAATGTTATGACACCGTATCTGACTTACTATATGACAGTAAATACAAAAGCAGTAAAGAACACAGTCAATTGTTTACCCAGTTCAGTGTGCAACAACACCTACTCTGGGGGCTACCAAGCCAGGGAGAGAATCCACTATAAGAGATGTTAATTCAGGAATAAACCAACCAGTTTATCTCCTTCACTTAAGACCTACCCAATGCAATTCTAATCTAAGTACAACTTAAACCTGAGTTCCTACTCACTCCCCCTCAATCACAGCAGTGATACATAAACCAATTTGACATAAGAATTGATGAAGACACTCTTAAAAAAAAACACACACTTGATTAAACTTCACAGCTTTTTAATCAAGCAACACAATCACTCGTGCTTCACAGCTTTGAGTGATGTACACAACTAACTTGACTCTGCTTCACAGCTTTAGTCAAGGGACATTCAAACACTCTTGCTTCAAAGCTTTGAGTGCTACACAACCCTTACAATTGAAACTTATTCCAAGGCACTTATCACAATGATAATTGCTTGGAGTACAATAAACAAATCTATACAGATTACAAAATTGATCTTCTAATCAATCAGCAGGGATGTCTTGAAAAACAGCAACTCTGTTGAATATATAGCAGCTGCAACTTCAGTTAGGGTTTCCAAAAACCTAGGGTTAATTCCGTTTGACCTAAAGACCAGGTCACAGGACTTTATTAACCAGGTTAGGGTTGAGCTAGGTTACTCCTCAGAAAACGCAGGATTCTGTTCAGAAAGGACTGAGTTATTTCCTGAAAAAACTCAGACTTATCCAATCCTGCAATCCTGTTAGTTCAGAACAGGATGTCATAACATCTGTTATGACATCTGAGAAAACCTGTCTACTGATTTAGCAAAATGTGATCATTTTGCAAACATGCTCATATACACACTTATAAACATCAGTATTTGAATTACAATATTTTTCTGCACATGTACCTAATGAGTTAGTACAACCTGAACTAGAATGTTATGACATCAGTCATGACATTCACACATACACTTGGGATTTACCAAAAATGCAAGCCAATACCTAAACACCTACATTTCCAACTTAAAACAAGTGAAAAAGATTGGGCCCATTTGGCAATATTTGAAGTTTTAGGCATAGTTGACTTTTGGCAATTTTGCAAAAAGGGTCAACTTCACCAATGCATAACTTCCTCAATTTTGACTCTTTGGAGGTGTTCTTAGACTTTTTATAAATATTGAGATGTCCTATAAGCAACCCTTTTGATCTCATCTCAATTTGATATTACATGCTCATGTATGAAGCTTTGACAAAAAAAGTGTTTTTGTTGACTTTTCAAAATGACCTATAATGTCCAAATTCATAACTTCTTATGGGTGCATATTTTGGACTTTGGAGATGAAGATGGATTGTAGATAATGGAATCCTCTTCAAAATGATCTTTGGATGGGTCATTTCTCATAAAGTATGAGAAAGTTATGCTTGGTCAAAGTTGAGTTGACTTTTCCTACAAAACCCTAATTTAGCAACTTTTGAGTCTTGATGAATTATGAGCAATCCTTGAGTAATCATGATCAACCCTTGATAAAATGATGAAATATACTTCAAAATTAGGATTTTAATCAAAAATCTTGAAGTTTGACTGTATGTGGGCCACAATTGACTTTTTCCCTAGCACTGTCGATTTTCAGGCCTTTGAGCAATTGACTGAGCAAACTTTCTCTGCAAGGCTTGAAACTTGACATGGATGATCTTGAGAACATATTAGGACAATGTTGAGCATTTTGGGTCCTTTGGACTCAAGTATCTTGATGCAACATGAAACCCTAATTTGAGGTAGACTGCCTTAGGAGAGAGCTTGTCTGGTCAACCCTTGGACTTCCTTGAGCAACTTGAGGATCTTTCTTGAAATGTTTTGAAAAATATGGGAGGGCAAATTTTGGGGTACAACAGTAGGGCTATGAGAAGGAACCTGGGTCGTAGGGTTTCTTCGATATGAAAGCCTGGATAGTAGGGTTGTGAGAAGAAACCTGGATAGTAGGGTTACTTCGATATTAAAGCCTGGATAGTAGGGCTGTGAAAAGGAACCTGGATAGTTGGGTTACTTCGATATGAAAGCCTGGATAGTAGGGTTGTGAGAAGGAACCTGGATAGTAGGGTTACTTCGATATGAAAGCCTGGATAGTAGGGCTATGAGAAGGAACCTGGGTCATAGGGTTACTTCGATATGAAAGCCTGGATAGTAGGGCTATGAGAAGGAACCTGGATAGTAGGGTTACTTCTATATGAAATCCTGGATAGTAGGCCTGTGAGAAGGAACATGGGTCGTAGGGTTACTTCGATATGAAAGCCTGGATAGTAGGGGTGTAAGAAGGAACCTGGGTCATAGGGTTTCTTTGATATGAAGCCTGGATAGTAGGACTGTGAGAAGGAACCTGGGTCGTAGGGTTACTTTGATATGAAAGCCTGGGTAGTAGGGCTTGTGGGAAGAAAACCTAGATAGTAGGGTTACTTCAAAGCGATAGTGTAGATTAGTTGACCCGTTTGGTTTTGGGAACTGAGTTTCCATTAGTCGTCTGCAGATGTGATTTGTATAACTGCTGAATTTGTTGAAGCTAATCCTCTTTTCCTAGAAAGATATCAGGGTTAGTTATATGAGATGCATGAAATGCAGGGTGATATGATGTTCTCAAATAAATGAGATTATGATGTATATGACATGTGTGCGTATGTCATGATGTATGTTCATGAAATGCTATCCGGGTATGCTCGCGTCTGGGAAAATAAATCCCTGACAGTTGCTAGAGATTGGTAAATATTCTGTCGGGAGGAGATGCTGCTTGAGGATAAACTTTGCGGGGAATGAACCTAGAAAGTGTATTCTTGTAGCTGAAGTGATGGACTCTGTCAGGGATTGAGCTTCTGTATCTGGAGAAATAAACTCTACTTGGGGGATGAAATTTAATGACTCGCCTGCGATTATGAACCTTGGTTGGGGTGGTTACGTCCTATTTCAGGAAAGCTGACATCAATGCCTTTGGATACTTTTACCCTGTGGGAGTGTATGTACCAATAATTATGTTTCCAAGCTGGCTTTATCCCGGTATCTACTAGGCAGATTAACCGTTGGGTTCGGCACTTCTTGTTTTTGCCCCTGTTTCTGGAATTACGAGTAATTGTCTTTTGTTTCTTATGTAAATATTTATGAGAAGTAATCATTTTCAAATGCATATATCAAAAATAAGTCATTGGACGTTCTTGAAAAACAAAATAGATAACAAAAACAAACTTGAAGTGAAAATAATTTTGTATTGATTTTTGAAGTTGGCCTGTAGTAGGCATTTTTGTACAAAGAGGTTGACGCTCTATTAAGAGAACACCGCCGAAAGATAGAATTTATACAATTTGTGTAAATGAAAGAAAAACATCTATGTGAAACAACCCCATTGGGGTCCAACTCTGCTATTGCCTTTATAACTTCAAGCGTCTCATCACTTTGCTTCTTGGTCGAAAGTTGATCAAATTGATTGGTGCCATCTGAGCTTGATAGTTTGATACCGAAAAGTCTGGTCACAAGATGATCCAATGAGACATAGTGATACGCTTCATATCCCTAACTTTTTCCTGGACCGCCCTTCCGGGTTTTCAGTCCACCAGGATACCCCTTTTTTCCCAAGCCGCCCTTTCGGGTTTTCGACTTGTCGGGTGTATAGATTTTTTTCATTTTCATCCCTTACTTTTTCCAGAACCCTTTTGGTTCAACGGGAAGCCCTTATTTTTGTCTAGGCCAGTCAACCTAGCGGGTCTTTTAGTTAGGCGTAGTATCTTTTCACTATGTCTGCATTGACAGGGTGAGGAAGGTTGTCACCATCCATGGTGGTTAGAATCATAGCTCCTCCCGAGAAAATATTCTTAACCACAAATGGCCCTTCATACGTGGGGGTCTAGTTGCCCCTGGGATCACCTTGCGGCAGTATGATGCGCTTGATCACCAGATCCCTGACTTGATATTCTTGGCATCTGACTTTCTTGTTAAAAGCCTTGATCATTCGCTTTTGATACGTCTGACCATGGAAGATAGAAGTAAGTCTCTTTTCATCGATTATATTTAATAGATCAAGTCGGGTTTAGCTCCACTCGTTCTCGTTCAAACCCGTATCCTTCATAATCCTGAGAGAAGGTATCTGGACTTCAATGGGTAGGACTGCCTCCATGCCATATACCAGAGAGTAGGGTGTTTCCCCTGTCGACGTCCGGGATGAGGTGTGGTACCCATGAAGAGTGAATGGTAACATCTCATGCCAGTCTTTATATGTCACCATCATCTTCTACACAATCTTATTGATATTCTTGTTAGCTGCTTCAACAGCGCCATTCATCTTCGGTCGGTAGGGAGAAGAATTATGATGTTGTATCTTAAACTGTTTACAAAGCTCAGTGATCATTGTGTTATTGAGATTTGTACCATTGTTAGTAATAATTCTCTCTGGCACACCATATCGATAGATCAGATTGTGTCGGATAAACCGTGCTACGAAATTCTTAGTAACTGTAGCAAAGGAAGCCGCCTTAACCCACTTCGTGAAGTCATTGATGTCTACTAATATGAAGCGATGTCCATTGGAAGCGGTGGGCTTGATTTCTCCGATCATGTCGATGCCCCACATTGTAAAGGGCCACGGAGCTGTCAAAACATTTAAGGGGACCGGAGGCACATGCACCTTATTAGCGTAGATTTGGCACTTATGACAAGTTTGAGAGTGCTGATAGCAATCGGCTTCCATAGTGGACCAGTAGTATCCTTCCCGTAGGATCTTCTTATCCATGCTATGTCCACTAGAGTGGGTTCCGAAGGTGCCTTCATGTAGATCTGTCATGATCCTCTCTGCTTCACTCTTGTCTACATCGTAATAGTGTGGAGTAATGGTTGCGTTTATAGAGGATTCCATTACTGATGAAGAACTTTGTAGTGAACCTTCTCAGAAACTTCTTATCGTTGATAAATTCCCCTTCAGGATACTCTTGAGTCTCGAGATACCTTTTGACTTCGTGAAACCAGGGTTTGTTTGCCACTTCATCAGTATCGATTTCACAGCAGTATGCTGGTTCATCCAGCCTCTCAATGGTGATTTTGGGAGCTTCATTGTCCCACCTAACCTTGAACATAAAATACATGGTAGCTAGCACGTCCTCTAACTAGTTCTCCTCTCGTGGGAAATGTTTGAAGGTTACCTCCTCAAAGTGTGGGAGCAATGTCAGTACATACTATTTGTAAGGAATGAGATTTGGGTGTTTCGTATCCCACTCGCCTTTGATCTGACATATCATCAAAGCAGAATCCCGGAATACATTCAAGAACTTGATCCTTAGGTCAATAGCAGCTCGAAGGCCCATGATGCACGCTTCATACTCCGCCATGTTGTTGGTGTAATTGAAACATAATCGGGCAACGAATGGAGTATGACAGCCCTCGGGGGATATGACCACATCGCCAATGCCGTTACCTAGTTCGTTTTAGGCTCCATCAAAATACATAGACCATCGGGATCCTTCCTCAGGTCCTTCATCGGTCCAGGTTCTTCGTAGTCAGTCAACAACATAATATTCTCATCTGGGAACTCGAAATTCATGGACTGGTAATCATCCATGGCCTGATGAGCTAAATGATCAGCCAATACACCCCCCTTTATTGCCTTTTGAGTTGTATATTGTATGTCGTACTCAGTTAAGATCATTTGCCACCTTTCTATCCTTCTGGAGAGAGCGGGCTTCTCGAAAATGTACTTGATCGAATCCATCTCCGATATCAACAAACTAGTGTGAGTCAGCATATATTGTCTCAGTCGGCGAGTAGCCCATGCCAAAGCGCATCAATTTTTCTCGAGCAATGAGTATCGTGTCTCACAGTCGGTAAACCTTTTGCTAAGGTAGTATATTGCATGCTCTTTTCGACCAGACTCGTCATGCTACCCCAGCACACACCCCATTGAATTGTTTAGCAATGTCAGGTACAATATCAAAGGTCTTCCTTCAACTGGAGGCATCAAAATTGGTGGTTCTTGAAGGTATTCCTTGATTCTTTCGAAAGCGGTTTGGCATTCATCATTCCACTTTACCACTTGATCTTTCTTCAGAAGCTTGAAGATTGGCTCATGAGTAGCAGTCAAATGTGAAATGAACCTGGCGATATAATTCAGGCGTCCCAAGAAACCTTTAACTTCCTTCTTTGTACAAGGAACTGGCATTTCTTGTATAGCTTTTACCTTCGCAGGGTCTACCTGAATACCCTTGTTGTTGACAATGAATCCCAAAAGCTTACCAGAACCTACCCCGAAGGTGCACTTGTTCGGATTCGATCTCAACTTGTATGTCTTTAACCTATCGAACAACTTTTGGAGATGATCAAGGCGCTCTTCCTCCATTTGAGACCTGGCTATCATGTCATCAACATAGACTTCGATCTCGTGGTGAATCATATCATGGAACAAAGCGACCATGGCGCGCTGATAAGTTGCCCCAGCATTCCTCAACCCAAAAGGCATCACCTTGTAGCAGAAGGTGCCCCATTGTGTGATGAAGGTTGTCTTCTCCCTGTCTTCAGGAGCCATCTTGATCTGATTGTAGCCAGAGAGACCATCCATGAAGGAGAAGATTTTGTGTTGCATGGTGTTGTCGACCAGAACGTCAATGTGAGAAAGTGGGAAGTCATCCTTGGGGCTTGCCCTGTTCAGATCTCTGTAATTGACACACATCCGTACCTTACCATCCTTCTTAGGTACCGGAACGACATTAGCAACCCACTGTGGATACGAAGTGACAGCTAAGAATCCTATGTCGAACTGTTTCATGACCTCTGCCTTGATCTTCTCTGACATTTCGGGACGCATACGGCGGACCTTCTATTTAACCGGAGGATAGTCTTCTTTAGTCGGCAGGCGATGTACCACAATATCAATGTCCAAACCAGGCATGTCTTCATAGGAACAGGCGAAGATCTCAACATAGTTGTGCAACATCTGTATCAACCTCTGTTTGACGCTAAGCTCCAGATTTGCACCTATTTTAACCTCTTTTATGTCTTCCTCAGTACCCAAATTCACTGTCTCAACTGACTCTTCATGAGGCTGTATGTCCCTTTCTTCCTGTTGTAGTAGTCTAGCAAGTTCTCCAGGCACCTCACAATCATCCTCACCTTCATCCTCGGCTTGGTTGATCGGATTTTTGAAGTCATAACTGGCAATAGCAGAGCTGTTATCAATGGGATCCAAAGTGGACATGGATCTGCATTATGATACGTGAGTGTGTGTAAGAGAATAGTTGTTTTGATAAAGTGAAAATAGAAAAGAAAAACAGAGAGGGCAAAATTTGTATGAAAGAAATGTCCAATGCTTTATTAATGATATATGAAATGACAAATAACAGCCCTCACAAACAAAACCGATGTGCCTCGGGCAAGGCACAAGGCCGTAGAGTTTTAAATTGTTTATTACAAATCTCAAAACAAGTAAGTAAGTTACTGCGGAATAAAAGAAATTGTTATAAAGTCCCTAGCCGTCCAGTTACTCAGTCCACCGTTGGTAGTTGGGTAGATCCAACTGTCGATGTCTGAGTCCTCCTCGATGTCTTCAATGACATTAATCCCACGATTACTGATGTGCAGGGGAGGTCTTCCAGCCCAAGCGCGTCGAACAACCCTTTGAGCCCCTGTAGTAAAGCCCAAACCAAATTTGTCAGTTTTTTGAGTGAAATCAGGGAGCTACCCCAATTGGCACACCCACCTTCTTCAACCACGGCCCTGGCTTCCTTGAGGGAAGCCATCTTCAGAGGAGGTTTGCTGTAGGTAGTAGTTTCAGTTGATGCCCAGATCTGAGGGACCTCTTCGAAGTTCTGACAAGGAGTTTCTATCAATTCCCCGTTCATCTCTACGTACCAAAAGGAATTGAGGTGGCTCACCATATATTCCTCTTCTCCTCGTACAGTGGCAATCTTCCCTTTCACCGGATACTTCAACATTTGGTGGACTGTAGAAGTAACTGCCCCAGCCTCGTAGGTCCAAGGACGACCCATCAAACAAGAATGCGACAGCCTAATATCCATCACATAGAAGGTGGACTCAAAAGTATGAGAACCCACTTTGACAGGGATGTCCACCTCCCCGTGCACCATTCTCTTCGACCCGTCAAAAGCCCTTACCACTGTGTTACTAGGTTTTAGAGTCAAACCTTCGCAATCCAATCGATCCAACGCCTTCTTCGGTAGAACATTCAGCGAAGACCTAGTATCTACCAACACATGAGCCATAATGGTGCCCCTTCATTCAATCGAGACATGTAGAGCATCATTATGCTTCCTTCCCTTCAGTTTCAAGTCCGCATCTGAAAAACCCAGCCTATTACCAACAGTCAGGCTAGCCATACAATCTTTGAACTGATCAACTGAAGTTTCCTACGACACATGCACAGTCTTGAGGAATGCAATCAAATCCTTCACATGGGCTTCGGAATACAACAACAAAGACAACATGGATATCTTCGACGGGGTCTGCCCTAGCTGCTCAACCACATTATAGTTGCTCTTCTTAATTATTTTCAGTATTTCCTCTATCTCTTGCTTAGAGGCTTCCACAACAATTTTCCTAGGCGACTCCGTCTGGGCAGGCTCACCTATAATTTCTTTATCGCGGGTATCAAACGATTCGCCGACAGGGGTAATAACTGGTGTGATACGGTGGGAGAACTGACTTGAGGGTTTTGCATTTTATCGCAAATGTTGCGGTTAGCAAGATTCACCACCGAATTTTTCTTTTATCCAAAACGAAAGGTGAAAAAGCACAAGAAAGACCTTTGAGATTGTTTCTTGAGTTCGGGGGGTAGATTATGAAAAGGGAAGGTACTAGCACCCTTTTCATCCATGGTTTTCCATGGGCTCTTAGTTACTTGCTAGATCACTTGCTTTTTGTTTTGAAATTGTGCTTTGTGTGGTTTTTGAAAGTATTTTGTAAAAGAGGTCATCGTTTAGGAAATCTTTGTAATGATTCTCATTCATAAGAATGTATACAAAGATGTTTGTCTTTTTGAAAATGTTTTCAATGTTTGTAAGATGTTTTGAAATGTGTGTGTTTGTTTTGAAAATAGCAAGGATAGTTGTTTGAAATGGATCAAGTAACTAGAAGTAGTCTACCTACTCAAATGTCTTTCTTGTTCATTTTCTATTCCTTTGATATTGTTGTCTTATCATTGTTTTGGTAAGCAACCCTATCTTTGGATGTAAACGGGACGGGCGTGGGTCATCGTATAACCATGATTAGCAATGTTGCAAAGTATCTTAACATTTTTGAGGGACCAAGATCATTTTGTAAGGCAAATTTGAATAGCGTCGTCGAGGGACTATGATCTTATATTTGTTTGTTTTTGCCAAGATATTTCGCATGCGTAATATGGCCATTTTTGTATAAGGAAACCAAGTGGAGAAACCCTAAGGGTGGTTGTGTGTAAGTGTGTTATTTTCATGCTTGATTTTGTCTTGGATTAGGGTTTTCTATTTGATTTGTTTTTATCTTGCCATACAAACCCTAATTACTAGCATGGTATATAAAAGCGGTAAATTGCGTAATTTAAAGATTACTACGCTATTACAACATTTTATGCGAAGGGGAAATACAACTTGTGAATGAGGATTTGCAATAATGTAAACCTAATTTAAACTATTACAACCAAATCGAATTTGTACAAATATTTGAATAAATAATATACAATATAAACATGCAATGGTATGTATGTAAGAAAAAGATTTTTTCTTTGTTTTTCATATGCCAAAAGAATTTTGACCTAACCCTAATATCTTTAAGAAAAAGAAATTATTTCTTGAAAAATGGTTAACCCTAATTTCTAAATTAAAAGAAAATAAAGTTCCTTAAGTATTATTTTTTTGTGTATTTTTGTCTTATAAATAATAAATAATATTCATGAAAATATTTGGTCTTTTTATATGTCAAGATAACATTTATAAGTATAAAAAAGGGATAAAAATATATCTAAGTTTAATTTATTTTTACAAGTTTATTTAAGAAAGATAGTTAGTATATAATAAAATAAAAATATATTTTTTATGTAAAAATAAAATAAAATAAACAAAAGTGCAATATTTAACATATTTTTATTTTTTATGATTTTTATAGTATTTAAGAAAATACATTTGATATAAAAAAAATGGAAATAAAAAATAAATAATAAAAGATTGGGCCAGGGGTGTTGTAAGGAGGAAGGGAGGTAGCTGTTAGAAAAAACAAGAGGCCTAAGGAACCAAGCCCACGCTGCCAAAAATGCCAAAAATGAAGCTGAAAAATGAGAAAAAAATACAAAAGGTAGCGCCAAGATTCGAACCCACGACCTATGCTTTTCCAGCGCGCTACCTTGCCACTGGGGTGGCTGTACATCCGTTAGTTCATATGAAAACAAAAATACATAACATGAATCCCTTCCTTGCCCTGTACTTCATCTTCTTCCTCAAGCTGGCCAGAACCCCTGTATCTTTCTCATTTCTCCATGAAAATGGAAACTTCCAACATAAAAATGATAATACTCTTTCCCACGATTTCAGACATGTGACTTATGGAAACTAATAATCAAAGATCAAAACGAATTTTAAAAGCCCTAATTTTAAACCTAATTTTTGCAGAAATTTGAACTCTAAAATTCTCTATACACAATGAATATAAATGAATTCTATGCACATGGTTGGCTTTAGCACAATAATATCTACATTTTCCTTTCACAAATCGTGGCCAATGGATGCCTGTATGAAGAGATAAAAGTTGGAGTTCTTACCTCTTTCAGCTGAGATCGTGAATGGAGTTTGAGTGAGTTTTATGAAGGCCTGAAGACTCCTTTAGCTTGCCTGAACCTCCCTGAGTGTGTTCCAATCCTTGCCTTGCTTTGAAAGTGCTTGAGTATCTCTATCCAAGTCAACCTGCAAGCTTAAAAAACAAAAATGGAAGATAAAGAAGGAGGAGTTACAATGCAGGGATGATGGTCTGGATTACTTAGATATGAGGTAGGTAAAGTGTTTGAATGATTAAAATTTGAAACGCACGAGCAAATTTGTGGATTACTATGCTTGGACACAAACTGCAAGTTTTGACAGTTTTTTGGTGATAGGGAGTTTTAGGGTGTTTCTGGCCTTGAGCAATCGTGTTCTAAGTTGTAATGTGTTTGTGTATTAGTATAGAGAAGGTTTCTAATCCACTGCACAACAGATTTCTGATTTGTAGCCTTTTTGCACTCTTACTTGCTTTTTAAGAAAGGTGAAGAAACAAGTCTCCACATGCTTGTACTGGCCTGCTTGGAGTTGGTACAAGTCCTAGACAACTTGTATTTGTTTTATAGGACTTGTGTGTGCAGAGAAAACAGGTCCAATGCTCAAGAAATGAAAAGTTGCAAAAGCTATGCTTTTCCAAAATGGCAATGGCAACTTTGTGCCATTTATGGAATTAAAGCTTGGACAAAGACTATTGTGCATGGATTAAGGCTTTATCATCTGTGTAAGCATTAAATTATGAAGTGAGAAACAATTTTAGGCCTTTAAAGCAAGGATTAGGCAGCTTAGGTTCAGATTGGAGTTTTATTCTTCATGAAATGGCTTGAAATCAAAGTGAGAAATTGTCAATTTCATCTCTTCGATTCTCCCTACTCAAAAATGATCTCAAGGAGTTCTTAGAAATTTTTGAAATCTTGCAATGTGCTCTGTAACTCATCTTTGAAATGCATTTCAAGATTCCTCTTGGAAATAGGTGAAAAGTTACCATGACGTTAGGTCAAAAAGCTGCCTAAATTAGGGCAAAATTTCACTAAGTTATTTTAGTTCATGGGCATGTATTCACAAAATTATATCTTGAGATAAAAGCATCTTTAGGGGAAAATGTGTGAAGAAAAGTTGTAGATTTCATGGAGTTCTACAACTTTCATGTTGGGAACTTTCTTTGAATCATCTTGTATCATGGTGAAAAAATAGCTTAAAGTTGAGAAAAAATAAGAAATTTTCTATACTTAGAAAAATTTCTAAGTTAAAAAAATTCAAATTTCAAAACCAAATATTCAATATTTGATTCCTTGATGAACAAGTTTCACATTTTGACATGTTTTGATGAATTGTGATCCTTGGCACTTGATTTTGACCAAAAAGTCAAAAATTGACTTTTGATCAGTTGACTGCAAATTTCATCTGTCAATCCAATGAAAATGCAATGTTTTGAACCATGTCACTAGGTCAAGATGATGCAATTGAGCTCTTGGAATCATTCTTCAAACCAATTGGTCATTTGCTAGGTCAAAAATCAGAAATTGCCCTTTCTCAGTCAAAACCCTAATTTTGACCATTTTGCCCTTTTGATGATTTGATCAAATTTCTTGAGGAATTGTGGTCCCAACTTGATCAAATTATACATATGAGTCTAAAATGTTGATGTGGATCAAAAATTATGAAGTTTGACTGTAAATTGGTCATGGCTGACTTTTTCCCCAATACAGCTGATTTTCAGGTCAACTGTCCAATTGACTGATCAAAAATGTGGCTCAAGGCTTGAAACTTGTCATGAGTAATCTTAGGGGTCCATAATGATCCTTGAAATTCATATGAATTATTGATAGTCCAAAAATCCTTGGGCAAACTCAAACCCTAATTTTGGGTAATAAGTATAAGATGAGATGTCTTGAGTTGATCAAACCCTAATCCAGTCTTGAGTCAAAGAGATCTTGTGAGAAAATCTTGATAAATGAGAGGGAAGATTTTTGGGTACAACAACTGGAGTAAGCACAGGAGCAGTAGTTGATGTACTAGCAGGAACAACATATGGAATGACAATTGGCTTGCTGACAGTCTTAGGGGAAATCTCGGGAGAGAAGACCCTTCCACTTCGGGTGATTTTACTGGTTCCGACAATGTTACCAATATTAGGATCAGCCTCTTCACCTTTCCAATCATGTTTGACGCCATGATAGTACACATCGGCACCATAATCCCAGGGGACAGCTTTGTCCAAGATATACGGGACAGGACCAGGAATAGTGATTATCAGCGGAGCAATTCTTGGAGCAGATATAATCCTAACAGGTCTTCTCGAGGAGACCTTGGAAGGATTTGCAGAAATGGTTATAATGGCAATGTCTTCAGATGGAACAACAGGAACCGAAGTTTTCTCGAACAAAATTTCTTTGCTATCCATCAAGCGTTGAATACCTGACTTTAGCAAATGGCAACCAAAAGGTATAAACGAACACATGTGGAAACCTTCACCACAACCCGGAAATAAACCGGCCAACAGCAAATTCTTCTTCATATTCATGAGAGGAGTAGAAACTTCATCCACCAAGGTCACAAACAAGTCGGTATCAACAACATTAATTCCACGACCGTTCTTAGGCATAGGAGCAGTTATGATATTGGGCTTCTCCGGAGCATCAAACTCAATTTCCTTGGCTTCAATCAGATCTTGTACCTTATTCCTTAGAGCCCAGAAGTCATTGGTATCATGGCCAGGACTCTCTGAATGATAGGCACACCGAGCATTTGGATTATATCGGGGAGATGTAGTATTTGGATTCTTGGGAGCCTCTTTCAAGGTTGCCAATTTGGACCTCGGCAAATGAGGTAGAACTTCATTCAATGTCACGTTGATTCAAGTAAACTGTCGTTGTGGTCTTTCCACCATTTGTTGATTGTTGCCTTGTGGAGCAACTGCAGGCCTAGGTATCATTACGGCGCTTACTGTCTGACGATGTTCAACCCTGTTTTGGCCCCTTGGGCTATAGATGACATTGGCTTCCTTCTTACCAGCAAAAGGCTTCTTTACTGAATTCGAAGAGGCATCCTTCTGTATCTTTCCACTCCAAATCCCAGCTTCTACTCTTTCTCCAGTTATAATTAACTCGGTGAAACCAGATGACGAGCTTCCGATCAAATGATTGAAAAATGGACCAGATAGCGTCCCCAGAAACATATAAACTAACTCCCTATCAGACAACAAGGGTTGAACTCTTCCAGCCAAGTCTCTCCATTTCTGTGCATAGTCTTTAAAACCTTCACTTGCACCCATGGACATACTCTGGAGTTGAGTACGAGTAGGAGCAAGGTCGGGGTTATATTGATACTGCTTATAGAACGCAGCATCCAGATCTTCAAAATTTCGGACATTGGCTCCCTCCAGCTGGTAGAACCATTCAAGCTGAGTCCATGACAGACTGTCTTGAAGAAGTGAACCCACAAATTTCTATCAGCGGTGTGGGGCTGAATTTTTCTAACATAAGAACGGAGATGGAGTTTTGGGCAGGACACCCCATCATACTTAGCAAAAACTGGAGCTTTGAACTTCTGCAAGATGACTACTCCTGACACCAATCCCAATTCTTCGAAATCCAAACCAGGTATCCTCTAAACTTCCATGGCACTTAAACGATCTTCCAACTGCTTGTATCTATCCTCAGCAGGAGGATATTGCTCATCATTGTAGTCGGTATCGTTGTCAGAAACTGCAGGACTGAGGTACTTCTCCCCTATATCTTCTTCTTAATTCTCCCCCTCCTTAGATGAAGAGGACAGATCGACTTGTCGCTTCAAACGCTCTCCAAAACTTCTACCCATATTCAGAATACAGGAAGCCTTCTTCTTTTTCTTCTTCTCTTTCAGGACGAGGGCTTTCAGATCCTCCTGCCCTTTTTCCAGACTTATGAACATTTGTTGGAACTGGGTGTTCTGTGCCTGAAGTTCCTTGATGCTTTGTTCGGAAGACATTTCTGCTAAAATAAACAGCGAAGAAGATGAGAAACCTGTAGTGGTACATGTACATGCAATGATATGAATGGGATGCACATGCAATGATTTCAAAGACTTTGGGAAATTTAAATTTGCAAACCAAAATAAACAAAGATTTTATTAGCTGAATTTGAAGTTCAAACGCCTTTTAGGTGTTACAATTAAAAATAAATCTAAAACTAGAAAATAAATCAAAATTCCCATGGATGCTTCCTCTTTGTGCCGAGATAATCATTAAGTTCTTTTTCTTCCTGGAGTTGCTTTGTGAGCTCTAAAACCTTCCTCTCCTGAGCATGGAATTGATCCCTGTAAGTATCTTGCTCCTTCATCAACTGAATCCAAGACCTTTGTAATTCCCCAAAATCAGTGGGCAAATAAGGATAGAGAACCGTATAACGAATACCCCCTTCAGTAGTGGGTTCCACAATCATTGGTAAAACGGCCACATAGGGCATCATAATCTTCTGGGCACGAGCTCGTACCCATTGGAGGTAAGGTTCCATAGGAATGGAAGCCTTTGACCCCAAAGCCTTGGCTCCAGATCTGTTTACCATGCCCCAGCTCATATGAACATCTGGCGATACTCGTGAACATCATCCTCATAGTTGAATACAATGCCCTCAATAAGTAACTCGTGGGGACCATCTCTTCGAGCGTAACCAAATTGTCACAGAGCTAAATAAGGATTGTAGGTTATACCCCCTCTGATACCAAGTAATGGGACATTAGGGTACTCCCCACAGTGGTCAATAATAGCAATGTTTTCCATAGCTCAGGAACACCAGAGAATATCCATGTGAGCGAGTGACATCATCCTTTGCGACCAACCCAAACCTTCTTCATTCTTCAGTATGGACTTAGGGAGGTGAGAAATAAACCACCTTAACAGCAATGGCATGCAGCACATAAGAACTCCTCTTCTCTTCATGGTACGAGTATGGAGAGTGTGCAAAATATCTCCAAGTAAGGTAGGCATAGGGTTGCGGGAGAGGAAGATCTTGATAGTATTCACATCTATGAATGAGTCCGGATTAGGGAATAGGACTAACCCGTAGATTAGAAGAGCCAAAACCTCCTCAAAAGCCTGAAAATCCATATCATCCCAAAACAGTTGGGGCCTTGTCTATTAGAAACTTAGCTAGAAAACCCTTGACTCTGCTTCTTGTTTCCCAATTAGATACCACGTCGGCCCGTTTCAGATGCAAAGTTGAGGCAATTACTTCTGGCTTAGGAACTTCTTATAGACCTGTGAAGGGAAACTGTTCAAGAATGGGTATATCCAACAGTTGAGAGAATTCTTCCAAGGTAGGCAGCAACTGATAGTCTCGAAAGGTGAAGCAGTGGTGCTTGTGATCAAAGAACTGAAAGAGTACACTCACCATCTTTTCATCAAAGTTTGAAGTAACCAGGTTGAAAAGTTGACCATGTCTCTTGGTGAACGCAGAAGTTTCAGAAACCCTTAATACTAGCTCTTTGAGTTGGGAAGGTATCTTCACAAAGCTGATTCGAATAAAGTTTCTACGAACGAAAGCCATGATCTGCAAAGCAGAACAAATATAAATTCCCTTGGTCTTTGAAATAGTTAGTGCAATAAGAATGGATTCTATGTTATGATGCATGATGTCATGATAAACCACAGGTATAACAAACACAGACAAATCACACCAATTCCTTAGGTTTAAGGCTTGCATGAGGTTAAAGGTCATACCCTCTTGAAGATTAGTTGGTTTCAAACCTGTCTTAAAAAGTAACAGGGTTCTAAGGGATCTCAATATCACTGACCATCCTTTATCGGGCATTGTCTCAGCTCAAGAAATATTTTCTTGCGGCCTAAATATCCCGAAAGTCTTATCTCAATGAGTGTATCATCGAGTATCAACCAATCCACAGCTCTACACCGAGGCCAGCTATCTCACTACTTTTTAATGGCCAAGTTTGTTCAACTAAGGTTATAATGTCTGTTAGTTCTTCAGGACACCACGTGGCAGACCCGTATTCTCCTCACTTCCCAATGAAGGATATCGGTACCAACCAAAGTGCCACACCAACACAGCCATCACTTAAACCATATCGGTCTATGTCGTACAGTCTCCACGATCTATTACTGTTTACCTAATGAGTGCCCCCAGATCCGGGTGTAGGATCTATAGTAACCCAAGCAATAACCCTTTAAGAATAAAGCAAACAAACAAGAAAGAAATTTGAAATGACCTAGATCCTAAGGTAAACCCCATTTTATTTTTCCCCAGCAGAGTCGTCAATTCTGTGATACAGTGGCAGAACCGACTGTTTGAATACTGGTTTGTGTTTTGCATTTTTTATTCGCAAAATGTCACGGTAAGCAAGAGTCGCCACCGACTTTTATTTCATCCAATCATGGAAAAGGAAAAAGAACATAATTTTTTTTTTTTAGATTTCTGAGTACGGGGGATAGATTATAGAAAGGGAAGGTGTTAGCACCCTTTCTATCCATGGTTTTCCATGGGCTCTTAGGTACTTGCTCATATTTTTAAAATTTCTTGTTTGTGTGCTTGTTTTGAAAAAGTTTTACTTCGTGATAACCCTTGTATCAGTCCTCAAGGGTGTGACAAAGTTTGTTTTGAAAATTTGTTTTGAAAGGTGTTTGTGTGAAAAGTTTTGTTAAGCAAGTACTTAAGATTCTACCTACTCGAAAAAAAGATTGTTCGTTCTCGTTTCCTTTAGACAGCGTTATCCTACTATTGAGGAGTAGGTAGCCTCATCGTTGGAGTTTGTAAGGGACGTTCGAAAGGGACAAGTACAGTCACTAAAGCAATGGTTAGAAAACTTTAGTAGTAACCCTAGAGTCTTAAGATCTTTTCGAGGCAACATTTCTGAGGCAACATTCGAATGGGACATTTGATCTTTTAGACATGAGGACAACCACTAAAATCTGCTATGCTTAAATGACTATTTTACCGAAGGCAACCGAAGTGAGGCAAACCCTAGGAGTGAATATGTGCATGTGAATTTTTCCGTTAATTAGTCTTTTCACATTAGGTGATCTATCGTTTTAATTTTCAAACAATCTTTTCATACAATCCTATTAGCCATGCATCTAGACAGTTAAAGATTTGCAAGAATTTAAAGTGCGAGAAAATAAACCTAGCTATTACAGGGCTTCAGCAGTTACATAATCATCTTGACTGAAAATAAAAATGCGGAAGTTTAAAACCCTAATTACTATTACAATCCCAGAGCAGTTACAATAATAATAAAAGAATTAAAATGTGCGCGGCAAATTGAATGCGAGAAAAAATTGAAAACCCTAAAAATCTAATTGAAAAAAATATTTAAGTTATTTTGAGGAAAAAATTAATTAAGTTATGTACAATTAAAACCCTAATTCTATTTATTTTTAATTATAAAAAAAGATTAAATTGCCCTAAGTTAATTAAACTAAATTAATTAAGAAATAAAAAATATTCTTTTATGAAAAAAAATGATTTTGGTGTTTTTTTGTGATTTTTTTGATAAAATAAAAAATGATTTTAGATATTATTTGTGAAAATAAAAGTAATTAAGAAATAAATAAAATAAATTAAAAAAATAGAGAAAGAGAGAAATTGGGCCTGTGTTGTGCTAAATGGGGGGTGCAATGTTGAATTTCCCAGGCCCATTAGCCATCCAAGCCCAGTCAGTGCTTGGTTTCATGTGGCGTTGACCTGAGGGTGTACCATGGGTCCTTCATTGCTATGCGTTGGATCTGGTTGACTATGAATCTGAAGGATGGATGGTTAATAGCGCATGGTGAACGCTAGGGCAGGTGATGCAAAGGATCTGCAAATGGAAAAGAAAATAAAGTTTTACTGGGACCTGGGATCGAACCCAAGTCCTTATACTCTCCACCAACGCGCCTCACCACTGGGCCAACTGTCTTAGTTGTTAATGTTATAAGAACAAATCATAATATACAAACAACGTGGTTAACTGAAAAAATGCGCGCGAGATTCAAATGACCCAATGGTTGGCTTCCACATATCATCTTCTCCATGGATCCATCGCTTTAGATATTCACCTTATACCCACGGACAACGCTTGTAGCCATAACCATGTACAACTCAAAAACTCACAAAACGTAATATAAATGAGATTAAAGGCCAGGGTTCAACTGGTTATGATGTCACAGTCATCATGGTATCTTATTCATGGCCTAATTTTACCTGTAGCCAAAAACCCTAAAATGCATGTGGAAACCCTAACAATGGCAAGTACATATATAGGTTTCAAAAATGCAATTAAACTATTCAGTCAGCTTGTAAACATGTCAAAGATCACAAATATGTCAATCAAATGTGCTAATAATGCAGGAATTATGGTAATCGATTCTGAAGAAAAAAAATTGCAAACCGTGTGAGTTACAACTTGCGTTTCTTGATGCTTCAAACCTTGCAAACGATTGGGATGGCTTCCTAAGACGTCCAGTAATTGATTGGCAATGCTGGGATGGCTTGAGATGGCATGTGGAGTGAAAACTGATTCACACTTTTCTTTGAATTTTTTTGAATTTGCTCTGCCTCTTTCACGACTGCTAACCCTTGTCTTATGCCTTGTACATGTTCCTTACATATCCTAGAACGAATTAGGGTTATAAAACTGGCTTGTATCCTTGCAATTATGGAAGATTTGATTTGATTTCCATGCCATATGCAAACTTTCTATATTGAGCCAAATTATCCCTTTCTTGAACCAATCATGCTTGATTCAATTTAGCCTTGATATTTCAGCATATTTTGATTGCAAACCTGTCAAAAACTCATATCAAAACATATCTTTGATATTATTTACCAATTATTTGATTTAATTCAATTTTTAATTAATAAAAAATCCCAATAAAATGAAAAATGAAGCAAATAACATGTGGATGGATATTTGGGTCGTGAATCATGCTACAAGTGAGGTGCAATCATGAAATGCTAGGCCCATTTAGTAAAAAAATGCATTTTTGAGCATATTTGACTTTTGGCAATTTTGCAAAAAATGTCAACTTTGACAAGGCATATCTCTTCCAATTATAACCCTAGAGAGGTGTTCTTGGTTTTTTAGAAATCTTAGGATGTCCCCTAAGCAACCCTTTTAGTCTCATCTCAATTGAGTCTTCCATGTTCATGTAATTAGCTTTGACCCAAAAGGTGATTTTGTTGACTTTTCAAAAGGACCCATAATGTGGAAATTCATATCTTTTTATGAGTGCATATTTTGAACTTGTGGGATGAATATTAGTTGTAGGGAATTGCATCCTCTTCAAAATGAGCCTTGGATGGAAAATTTCTAATAAAGCATGTGGAAGTTATGCTTGGTCAAAGTTTGGTTGACTTTTCTTGAGAAACCCTAATTTAGCAACTTTTGGTTTTTGATGAATTTAGGGCATTCCTTGAAGAATAATTATAAACCCTTGATCAAATGATTAAATTCACTTCAAAATGTGGGTGTTGACCAAAAATCTTGAAGTTTAACTGTATGTGGGCCACATTTGACTTTTGACCTAATACAGTCGATTCTCAAGCATCTGAGCAGTTGACTGAGCAAACTTCTTGTGCAGTGCTTGAAACTTGACATGGAGGGTCTTGAGAACACATTAGGACCATGGAGAGCATATGAGGTCTTTGGAGTTCACCTATCTTGATGAAAATGGAAACCCTAATTTGAGACACACTGCCTTAGGAGAGAGTTTGTCTGGTCAACTCTTGGGCAACTTGAGCAAATTGAGGATCTCTATGGGCATGTGTTGTGTAAAATAAGAGGGAAAATTTTGGGGTAGAACAGGTGGCAGAACCGACTGTTATACTGGTTTGCATTTTGTATTCGAAAATGTTGCGGTAAGCAAGAACCGCCACCGACTTTTATTTCATCCAACAAAGGAAAAGGAAAAAGAACAGAAAAAACCTTTTTTGAGATATTTCTGAGTACGGGGGGTAGATTATAGAAAAGGAAGGTGTTAGCACCCTCTCTATCCGTGGTTTTCCACGGGCTCTTAGGTACTTGCTCTTTTTTTAAATTGCTTGTGTGTGCTTGTTTTGAAAAAGTTTTGTTTACTTCGTGATAACCCTTGTATCGGTCCTCAAGAATGTGACAAAGTTGTTTTGAAAACTGTTTCGAAAAGTGTTTGTGTGAAAAGTTTTTATTTTGAGCAAGTACTTAAGATTTCTACCTACTTGAAAAAAGTATGTTCGTTTTCGTTTCCTTTAGACAATGCTATCCTACTATTAAGGAGTATGTAGCTCCGTCGTTGGATTTTTTAAAGGGACGTTCGAAGGGACGAAATGGTCTCTGAAGGCAACAAGTAAAGATACCTTAGCATTTCGAAGGGACTATCGTCATAAGATCAGTTCGTAGGCAACTCGAGGGACAAGTAAGGACTATGATCTTTATGACGATTTTGAATCGCGGGTCATTTCTAAGGTATCCCTACGTTCGAGGGGCACGACCATTGTTTTCGAAGCAACCAAATGGGGCAAACCCTAGGAGTGAGCATGTGCAAGTGTACTTTTTTTCAGTTAATTATCTTTGCACAATTAGGGTTATCTACTGTTATAAATTGATTTATCTTTCCATTCAATCCTATTATCCATACATCTATGCAGTTTATAATCGCAGAAAGTAAAGTGCGAGAAATTAAAACCCTAGCTATTACAAGGCCTTGGGGAGGGGGATTACATAATCAAAAAAATGAGGGAAATAATAAATGTGAAATAGTAAACCTAATTAACTATTACAAACTCAGAGCAGTTACAATAATTAGTAAAAATAAGGAAAAAACAATGCGCGAAAGTTAAGCCGAGAACAAATTAGAAGCCTAAGAAATCTAATTAATTAAAAAATATTTTTGTATTTTTTATTGAGAAAAATAGTTGCAATTTGCAAGTTAAACCTAATTTACTAATTAATTTTATTTAACAAAATAATCAATGTTGAAATAATTAAAATAATTAATTTTCAAAAATTAATTTTAATTATGGAAAGAAAAAGTATTTAAATTAACCTAATTTCTATTGAATTTTAATTTTTTTTAAAAAGTGTTTAAATTAATCTAATTAAATTAATTAATGGCAATTAAATATTTTATGAAATAAATAAATCTAATTTTTAGTGATTTTCTGATTTTATGATTTAATTAAAAAAAGATTTTTTTGTGAAAATAGTTAAAGCAAGGAATTAATACAAAATAAAGAAATTAGAAAAAAATTAGAGGAAATGGGCCTGATATGATGAGTAACTTGGGGGTGTATTGCCAATTTTGTGTTAGGCCCAAAGCTGGTCCAGAGTCTGGCGCCTGATCCCGTGAAGTTGTCTCTTGAAGACTCGTGGTGGGCCCTCAAGGTTGGGGCGTGGGATCTACATGGTGATAGATCTCAAGGATGAGATTAGGGGCGTATGGTGGATGTCTTTGGATATTATGCACTGGAACCTGCAGGAAATGTTAGGAAAAATGCAAAAGCACACGCCTGGGGTCGAACCCAGGATGTGCACTTCATAGACCTTTCTCCCTGCCAACTGCGCTACTAAGTCATTCGTTTATATAATAGCACAAAAATAATTAAAAGGAAAACCAGTGTTAGATCTAGGTCATAAAAAATGAGCGTGTTGGCAATACAAGCCAACCAATCAAGATACGTCAAATTGACACGCAGGCTTCCCAACCGGAGTCAATATTCAACAACGCCGGAGAGAGTCTCCGGTCATCTTCTCCGGGAGGATGAAAATCCAAAACCTGCAAAAAGTGGAATTTAAAAGGGGCAAAGGATCCTAAACCCCCTGAAAATTTCCCAGGAATCCAAATATAGGGTTAGTTTGGTCTGAGGTCCCTAGATCAAGAGTTTCGCAAGCTTCAGTTCGTGATGCTCTAACAATGGCATCACGTGATTTAGGCCTTGAAACTCTAATGTGAAGCATCCAACCTGTCCTAAAATGTGTCCTGAACACAAATCAACACATCAAACATGTCAACAATGCTTGAATTAACAATTTCGAATTCAACAAACCTTGCTAACCTGTGACACTTGGTTGTTGCAATCTGGAACGCTTCAAGCTTCAAGAGTGAAAGATATAAACTCTTGGGTTTCTCAGAAGCGTGATAGAGTGCTTAGATCTCACTGAGGGGGACTGGATCAAGTGTTTGAGAGTTGCACTACTTTTGGAATTTTTGAAGCTATGTTCTTGGATGGGGAGGCCAGTTGCGTGTATGTGTCTCTGTTTTAGGGTTAGAATCTCTTCCTTATGTATGAGGCAGGACCTAGGTTAACATATATGGAGAGAATCCAAAAGAATAATGGCCTTTTAAGATTGCTTCCAAACTTTCCATTTTTGAATATTCTCTTCCTTTTCCATGGCTTGCACGATTTCTTGGCCATAATCAACATATATTGCCATTCATTAAATGGAAAACCATTTCAAAATATTTTTATACCATTTATTTAATTTAATTTGGATTTTTAATAATTAAAAACAAAAATAAATAAAATAAATGAGAATATGAAGCATGGATGGGTTTATGGGTCGTGGACCATGTTGAGAATGAGCTCCAAACTTGAAAAATTAGGCCCATTTGGAAAAAATTCAAATCTGATCAACATTTGCCTCATGCAAATTTTCAAAAATGGTCAACTTTGACAATTCACATCTCTCTCAATTTTGATCCTATGAGGGTGTTCTTGGACTTTTTAGAAAGCTTGGGATGTCCCCTAAACAACCCTTTTGGTTTCACCTCAATTAGATCTTCCATGTTCATGTAAGAAGCTTTGACCCAAAAGGTGTTTTTGTAGACTTTTAGAATGACCTATAATGTCTGAATTCATATCTTTCCATGAGTGAATTTCTTGAACTTGAGGACTGAAGATGAGTTGTAGGGAATTAAATTCTCTTCAAAATGAGCCTTGGATGAGAAATTTCTGATAAAGTATGAAAAAGTTATGCTTGATCAAAGTTTGGTTGACTTTTCCTAAGAAACCCTAATTTAGCAACTTTTGAGTTTTGATTAGGAGCCTTCCTTGGGGAATCATGATCAACCCTTGATCAAATGATGGATATCACTTCAAAATGTTTATGTTGACCAAAAATCTTGAAGTTTAATTGCATGTGGGCCCTAATTGACTTTTGACCTGATATAGTTGATTTTCAAGCATTTGAACAGTTGATTGGGAAAACTTCTTGTGCAAGGCATGAAACTTGGCATGAATGGTCTTGAGAATGTATTAGGAATATGGAGAGAATATGAGGCCCTTTGGACACACCCATCTTGATGAAAATGGAAACCCTAGTTGGAGGTTCATTGCTATAGGAGAGAGTTTTCCTGGTCAATTCTTGGGCATCCTTGAGCAAGTTGAGTATCTTAGTGAACATATATTGAGTAAAATGGGAGGGAAAATTTTGGGGTACAATAGACACTGTCTTCAGTTAGGTGCCCATGACTTCAATGATATTGGTAGTATTTTCTTCGATCAGCCCCGGGCTTAGCAGGAGCAGAGCGAGGATACCTAACGTTGCCGTCCTTGAAATCTGTACTAGCACACTCCACTAAGATGCGCTCGCGGGAAGCTATCAACAAAGTGTACTCAATAAATCTCCCTGCGGTCCCTCTTTGCTCGCGAGGATCCCGTGGTTTGTCATCCCTCCTCTTTTCGCTCGTTCGTCGAGGAGGGCCAGAATCTTGTTGTCGCGGATTGCTGGTCGATCCATAGTTCCGTGGGTCCCGGGCTCTATTGGTCGCTTCCCTCTCCTCATAGTCCATATCCTTCTCGAGGAGAGCATCGAATGTCCGCGGTGGTTCGATTCCAACGGATTTTCTAAACTCCGTTCCTGGGAGGAGTCCCCTCTCGAGCATGTATTGTAACACCCCAATTCTACCCGGAAATTATAAATGTAAATCAGAGTCATAAAATTCATGCAAATGAATCGGAATGCCACAAATTCAACTTTAAAAACACATTGCATTCAACATGGATACATAACACTTTAAACTTCGGATGAACCAACAATAGAATAGTCTAATCTCTTCATTCAACAACTTGAACAACTACACAACGGAATCATAATAACATCTTTGTCCAATAATTATAACAACTTCAAAATAATGCATACTTAGCAACAAACAAATTAAAGTTAAACAACTGAAATAATCAATAACTAAAAGCAACAAGGGTTCATCCCCCCGAGTGTTACGTATCAGAGCAATGACACTGACTCGAACTACTGAAGGTAAACCACCTTCACTCTGGATTACCTGCACGTTACCAACACAGGGGTAACATTCAAATAGAAGGGGTGAGATATCTAACAATATAATAAAACGTATGATAAATAATATATTAAATTAGATCACATAACATCACCACTTCTCATCGTATAAACAATAATAATCGCAACAGAATACCAACAATATACACATTTACTGCATCAATACACAAGTTCTTTATGCAATCATATAATGCGACTCAATACTATGCAAATACATGTGGTACCATTGGAGCAGAACTCCCGTCTCGAATAATTGCCAATAAATAGAGGCATCAACAAGGCATAAGCCTTCATCTTAATATTCGCCAATACAGGCCATCTTAACGAGCATCAGCTCCATCTTGAAATGCAATGTATGCGACACAATCATGAATGTAATAACAACAACCATAATTAACAACATCTCAACACAATATCATCGTTGGCCAGAAGCCTACATCTTAATAGTTTCCAATCATTAGAGGCATCTCAACATCATTCATGAACATTATTCATCAACATAATTCATCAACATAATTCATCGCATAATTCATCAACATAATTCATCAACATAATTCATCGCATAATTCATCAACATAATTTCATCAACATAACTCATCAACATAATTTTACAGCAACTCAGCCACAACGACAATACAACGATAGATCAACAACCCCTCAACGTTGGCCATAGGCCTACAACATGATATTGCCTATAATTAATTAATCATCTAAGGCTTACCTCTAAATTACAAAACCTCTACCTATTACTATTCATTAATACTACATCATTATCATCATTAATATTACTGTTATGAACTAAACAATAATCTATAATCGTCTTATCCTCATCGTTCTTCACAAAATCATCATAGTGATTAACGCGGGAAGCTAACTCTAGTCCTAAATTGGGTTACTAGGATTATTCTTCTTATACTTCATTTTAATCCTTAAGAATGAATTTCATCGCGTCATCTATTCAACGCTTCAAACGGAGTCCGAAAACTCAAGTTACAGCCTTTGGAAATGAATCTGCCAAAAATCAGACTACGTGAGTCGATGCATAATGTCTTGAGTCGACGCGTACTGGCCTAACTTGATGCATGAGTCGACGAGTAATCCCTTTGTATCGACTCATACTGAGGCTGCAACACTGCATGTATCGACGCATGCTCCTTCGTATCGACTCATCCTGAGTCCAAAAACTTGCATGTATCGACGCATGGCTTTTGAGGTCGACGCATACTATTCTGTCATGAATATTTTATGCGATTTCACTATGTTTTCACTACGGTTTCCCTTCCTTAGGCCCTAAAACAACCTCTAATCATAGGTAATCATCAATTATAATAATCCTATATTTCTACATCAATTATACATCATTAGGGCATCATTACTCATCTCTAAATCATTGATCTTCATCATACAACAATATATACATTCAAATCATAAACAAGACAACTTTTCACATTTAATCCCACATACTACTCATCCTAAACCCTATTATAGAGTCAGAACCCCACCCTTACCTTGGATTAAAGGTTGCTTTATAACTTTTCCGATTGAATTCTGTTCTGCCTCTTTTCCTTCTTTTCTACAACTTTCATGTTCTCTTTCTCTTCTTCCAACCCTTATTTCCTTCTCTCCTTACTGCTTCTTCTTTTTCCTTATTATTTCTAAAAACTAATATAATAACCCTATAATTCTCATTATGCCTTAATGGGCTTAAAACCCCTACACCCCCTTTCTACTACTTCTAGTCCTTAAAATAAGCCCACATCAAATAATATTATTATTCTAATATTATTCCACAACTTAATAGAATAAATAAATCCAATAACAACAACACATCAACTATCATCATAACACAACTTCACAAAAGATGAAAAAATAATTTAATTAAATAATTAATTAAATTACGGATATTACATATATCTCTTCATATGATCGATGCAGGGGACCTGGATGGCCTCACGGTTGAATTGATCAATGAACTCCCTGAGGGTCTTTTCGTTTCTTTGGATGATGGCCTCGAGGGCTGCCTCAGTCTTCAGATGTCGACGTGAGGAAGTGAACAAACTGATGAATGGTTTTTTAAATTCCTCCAGGAGGTAATTGACCCCGGGGCGAGGCTCTTATACATGTCCATCGCACCTTTTCTCAAAGTTATGGGGAACAATCGGCATTTGATCGATCCCCCAATGTTATGATAATGCAGCATTGCCTCAAACCCGTCGATATGGTCGACTGGATCGACAATGTCGTCGTCCTCCTTAAGATGGGGAGGTTTCTCCATACCCGGGGGAATGAGTGCCTTCATAATATCTTGTGATAGGGGACCACGGGGGGTCATCTTCATCTCTTCTTCCTGGAGATCGAGAAGGAAACCTGTTGTAGTGGGGTCGTGATGACGACCCTGGTCACGCGGAGGATTCCTCGGGCGGTGTGGTCATTCATCGTTTCCCATATTCCTGTTTCCAGGGGGTCTATCCTCTTGATGTGGGGGGGTGATCTCATCTCCCCGTATCTACGGGTTTATCCCTCTCCAACGCGGCCCGTCACCCGATTGGTCAAGGAGACGGGCTTTGAGAGGCATCCCGTCTGCGTCTCTGCGGGGGAGATTGGGGACGGTCCTCTATCTGACGAGGAGGAGGAGAATCAAGTCTCCTATGTCTTCTGGGGATTCTATAAGAATCTTTGAGCGCCCTTAATCTCTCCCCTTGTGAAAATATCAAGTAGTTTGTTTTATTTATTACCGTGAACCGTGCCCTGGTCGTGGCATCAGCACCCGCAGGAACGGGGACATCCTGGAACACAGACGACTGATAGTTCTAGAGAGGACGACGATCGTCTTTGAGTCATCGGGACAGTGATGACGAAGAGGCAGTCAGTCCATCTCTGTAATCTGAGGAGTCGAGCATGACCCCGGCGTGGTCGTTGTTGTTGTCGGTGTTGTTATTGTACCGACATTAAGGCCAGCGAGACCAGTGTTGTTGATGCTAGTGTTGTGGTTGGTGACGTTGTTGTTAACATTAGCGAGATGGACATTCGTGTTGTTTTCTGCCGTGTGATCAGCCATGACAGTTAAAAAGTACTTGAATTAGCTTTTGTCTTGGGTGAATGGAAGACAGGGAAGTTGTGATTCCCACAGATGGCGCCACTGATCGTACCTGACCAGAATGGACCGTCACAGCTTATGTTGAGCAGAACTTGAGAGTGAGGTGGGGGGTACCTGCAAGACACTCTGATCCCAAAGTGAGATTCGGAATGAGCAAGCAAGTAAGAGAGTAAGAAATGTTCAATACTTGACCCTCTCGAAAGAGAGGGTATTTGTAGCCCCCAACGCTGGGCTAAGATCTCCTTATTTGTCTGGTCAAACAGGCCCAACATGGAGACTGTCAGGTCCTACGCGAGTAATGGGAACCCGCATGTGGTCCCCCACCTGGATGACTTCCTCCTTAAAATCAGGAGGATAAGGATGCGGTCTTTCCAGGGCCGTGAAGACTCCATGATATTTGGAGGAGTTGATGGTAAGCCCTACAAGGAGGATGCTCGTGAGGTGTTTCTACTGCGTGGATGCCCTCGCCAGACGCGAGGTCATGCACGGGGATCAGTCTTGGTCGGGAAGGGGATCGGAGGGTGGCCTCGAGGTTCCCCTGACCGGCGATGATCCTCCTAAGACCAAATGGGTTCATCCCCGTACAGTGGGGTTTCCTCCTCGTGAGGAGTGGAAGTCGTTGCCCGACGTGCTTGAGGACATAATTCACCAGTATGTCATAATCGACATAATTGGGTGGGGCCTCACATGGATTTGGGCCAAGGTCAGGCCCAGTCCAGAACATGTAGTCCAAGTAACATTAAAGTTTTTTATGGTTCAAGTTGATTATTATGTATCTTCAAAAAGAAAATGAAAGCTCAAATGAGCAAAATAAAAATGACATAAAAGTAAATGCTCAAATGAGACAAGATGAAAATAGCATGAAATGTAAATGCCGAAAATAAATGTCCTTAAATTAAAAGCATAAAATAAAAAGCATAAAATAAAGTCAATTGTTAATGAGTTAGAAATTAGAGGTTAGGTGAATGACCATCTTGAAACTTGTATTTGAAAACTCATTAAAAGATTGATAAAATCAAAGCCTTTCAACAAGTTGCATTTGCTTTTTGTCAAGTATATCATTCATTTCAAAATCTCAAGGCAACAATAAATGTTCAATGATGTTTAAGTGATCCAATTTGACCAAAGTTGATGAAAATTCATTAGAGGATTGATAGGACCAAAGTATCCTAACAATGAGTCTCAAGGTTATTAGATCAAATGGTTCAAATTAACATACTTGGGCTTACAAACATGGGTTTGGACCACGAATGATCATTTTATCAACTCGGGACAAAATTTAGCGCTATGTTAAGCAATCGTAAGTGGACTTATATAGAAATTGCACCTATTTTGAGGTCGGTCAATAGCAATCTATGTACCATATGTTTTAAGAAATGATGTGGAAATTATTCTCCAATAACATTTAGTACAATAAGAAGGGGATAAAATAAAGAGGGATGGGGTAAAAATTAAACCACATTTGAACCAAAAATTTAATCAACCTATTATTAAAATCATTCATCCATTCTTGTGGAGTTAAACACAATACCATGGATCCAATGATGTTAATAAAGCTCATGATCAAAATCTCATAGTCCAAGATCAACCAGAATATATACAAGATAAAATATATTTAAAAAATAAAGAAAAATATTTATAAAAAAAGTTTAAAATGGGAATAAAAGTATAAAATAGCAATTATATTCAAAATATCCAAGAAAAATCAAACAAGGTAATAGAAAAATCAGAAATGAGCTCAAATATTTATATAAAAATTTTGGTAATTTTTTAAAGTCATAAACAATTTTTAAAATTTAAAGAAATAGGCAAAACAAACTAAAAATTGTGAAAAATAGTAAAGTTAGAAATAAAAATAAAATGAGATTACCAATGTTTGTCAAAAGGTCATTGAATCCTTCCATATTTTTTTCAGAATTTAAAAATTAAGAAAAATATTTTAAAACAATTCAAATAAAGTGAGAAATTATAAAAAAAATATCAGAACATAAAATAAAATTATGAAAAAATAATAATTAGAAAGAGAAAAATCAAAAGTATTTTTCACAATTTTTTCAGATTTTTTGAAGTTAAAATAAATTTTCTATGATTTTTTGAAGTTTAAAACAATTTAAATATAAAAATTATAAATAAAAATAAAGTCAAAAAAATGCGGACCAATGGATGAGAGTTAAAACGCGTTAGTAAGCTAATCCAATGAATCAAACGCGTTGTGCATATCATGATCTTTAGTGAATAAAACATGGAATCAATTATTTAAATCAGATTTGAAAAAATGTGTGGCACGCCTTCATTGGTTGATAGATGACACATTGCTCATCTTCAACTGACATCTAATGAATCTGTAGGTTTCAGAATTTGTAAAATTAGGGCACGAGATCGGTACCATTTGCTTCCTCTCTTCAAGACGATTCCAATGGTACCAGCGCGAAAACTTTATACAAATTGTAGCTCAGTCGTTTTTGAAAAGAAGTTCTGAAAAGGAATTTGAAAATTCATGGCCAGCACGTACTTCCAGTTGAAACAAGTGTTGCAACTAGAATCAGGATGATGAGAGCTTCATAACAGTATCAAAGTTTGAGAGAAATGGTGAAGGAATCTAACTATTGAAGTTAAGTTGCAGAGTGTGATACGGTGGGAGAACTGACTTGAAGGTTTTGCGTTTTATCGAAAATGAATGAATTGTACAAAAAAAAATGAAAAATGTAAAGAAAATGCATCTTTGTTTGATTTTCATTAAAAAAGGGATTTTGTCTTAACCTAATTAAATAAACAAAATAATTAATTAAATTAGAATTTTATTAAGAAAATATTTTAAGTAAACCCTAGTTCTATTAATTAATCAAAAGAAAATAAGTTTAAGAAAAGTATTTTTTGGTATTTTCATCTTAAAAATATTTATAGCATTATAAAATATTTTTAGTCTTTTTTATATCAAAAATAATGTATTTTAAATGGTGTGAAAAATAAATAAATAAAAACCTAGTATTAATTAAGCTTACAAGATTATTTTATAAAATAAATAAAGTATAATAAATAAAAATATTTTTTATGAGAAAAATAAAATAAAATAAGTCAAAAATAAATTTATCATTTTTTTGTATTTAATGATTTTTTTAGTATTTAGAAAATATATTTAAGAAAATAAAAATGAAATATATAATAATAAAACAAAATAAACAAACTTGGGCCAGGGGTGCCAAAAGCCTGCAAGGGGTTAGTCAGTAAAAAAAAGAAAGAAAACAAAGCAAGCCCAATAAAGTCCCAAGCACTCCAAAAAAGGTCAGAAATGCCAAAAATGTGTGAAAAATGCAAAAGGGGTACCACTGGGACTCGAACCCAGATCCCATAGGTTATGGGCGCGCACTTCTGCCACTGGGATGGCTATACATCCGTTAATACAAACAAAATAATAAATATGTAAGTCAAAACACGCCCTGAAGACTTCATCTTCAACCTTCAGCCAAACCATCTATAACTTGCTCATTTCTCATCAAAAATAAAACTGTAAACATGAAACTTGTAGCAAATTTTCTCACGATTCCAGAAATGTAAAGTATTAAAACTATAGATAAAAGATAATGTGATACGGTGGGAGAACTGACTAGTGTTTCGCATTCGTATTCGCACTTGTGCGGTTGAGCAAGAGTCGCCACCGACTTTTTATTTTATCCTAAAGGAAAGGTTAAAAAAGCACAGCAAAAACCTTTTGAGATGTTTTCTTAGGTTCGGGGGATAAATTATGAAAAGGGAAGGTATTAGCACCCTTTTCATCCATGGTTATCCATGGGCTCTTAGTTACTTACTTAGATCAATCTTGCCTTGGTTTTCAATTGTTTGAAACGGTGCTTTGTGTATTGTTTTGAAAAATGTTTTGAAAAGATGCCTTGTGCTAGGCTAACCTTGTAACAATTCTTTACTCGAATATTTTACAAAAGGTGTTTTATCTTTTAAAAAGATGTTTCAAGGGTTTGAAAAGTTGATTTTTGACAGTGTTTGTGAAGTGGGTTTTGAAATTAGGCAAGTGTTTTTGCAAATTGATCTCAAGTAACTAAGAGTTTTGTCTACCCTATTGTACTCAAAGGTTTTTGTCATGTTTTAACCCTTTTTAACAATTTTGTTCTACCATTGACATTGGTAGACAATCTTGCGTTTAGGAAGTTTATTCGGGACGGGCGCGGGTCATCGTATGGACCATGAATGCAATGGTGCCAAGTGTCTTTGGCAATTTGCTTTGAAGGGACTATGATCATTCCGTTTAGGCAACACTTTGAGGGACTTATGATCATTGGGTTTTGTTTTGCCAAAGATACTCGACGTGCAAGCATGGCCCATTTTGGAAGGCAACATGTGGGATTACCCTAGGGGGTGCAAGTGTGATTGTGTATTGATTACATGTATTTGTCTTGTATTAGGTTATCTAGCGTTTGATTTTATGTACATACAAACCCTAGGTCTAACCATGGTATAATTGGAAAGCTGTAAATTGCGGAATGTAAAATCTACGCTATTACAAGATAGTGTCCGGGAGTGGGGGTATAAATATACAAAGGGGATGAGACTTATAGTACCCAAATAAATTACAACCAAATCGAAGTCGCAACCAAGTATAAACATCGAATATACAAATATAAGATAAAAATGTGTATAGGGCAATGTGAATGTATTTGTGTAAGTGCACAAGTGTATATGTATATGAATATGTGTAATTATGTACAAGTGCGAATTGTGGCATTGAAACGTATTAGGGTTTTTTGACCTAGATATATATTTTAAATGAATCTTGGATTTATGTATGCTTAATCATGTACAAAAGAAACATTGTTTTAACTTAAATGGTATGTTCAAATTTTAATTAAATTTATTATGTATATATAAAAAAGGAAAGTATTTTAATCGAATATTTGTGAGTTTTAATATTAGAGAAAAAAAATGTATTTCAAATAAAAGAGTGAATAGAAAAAAGGAAACAAGTATTTTTAATTTCAATATATGATAAAAAAAGTATTTTATTATTTATATGGTTTTGTAAAAAAGAAAAAGAGTGTTTATATAATTATAAAGAAAATTAGTTAAAAGAAAGTTTTAATTAGATAAAATGTATTTATATTTTTTAAGTGTTAGTATTAATGTGATTTTTGTAAATAATAAAAGAAAATGTTGTTTTATAATAAAAAGAAATTTGATTTGTATTAATATGGAACGTTTTGTTGAAAAGGATTAGGATCATGGGCTTTAGAGAGAATCAGAATGGGCAAAAAGCCCATGTTAGACTTGAACGAGCTTAGGGTTAGGGATTTTATTCAGAACGAAGGCTAGGGCTCGTAGCGGCGCCGTTCGTGTTCGTCTTCTCCGTTCTTCTTCATCTCCCTGAAGGCTTCCTCCGGCCACCAGTGTCACTCCGACGCCTTTCTTCCCTCCATAACATGAACTCAGCGCCTTCGATGCAAGGTTCGTTTTAAGGTTTATGCTTTTGTCTCTGTTCTTTACGAATTTGTGTTTTAGTGTGAGTCCTGATTCCTGAATTCGCATTATTATGAGATAGTGAAGGGGAAAGGGGGAGAATATTGGCTACCTGACTTTGGGGATGGAGGAGAGGCGAAGTGGAGACGCTTTAGGAGGCCGGAACGGCGATTCGGTGACGCTTGCTACGCTTCTGATTTTTTCCTGGTATCTTTATCTCTTCTATTTTCGTCCCTTTGAACTGTTGGTGGCCTCGGGATGTGTTTGCTCGTAATGTATGTTCACTGAGTTCGCCTCTTTCTCTTCTCTTGAACACTGTATACTTGCTTGTATTGCCCTGTGATGACCTCAAAGGTCTGAGGGCCTAGGTTGCCTTTGAATCTTTGTTTTCCCCTGAGCCCCTGATGCCTTGAATTGTTGTTCTGTGTTATCTTGAACTTGCCCTTTTGTACGTTTGCTTGCCTTTAGACTTTTGAATTGCTTCCTGAGTTTGATGCCCTTGACGCTTTTGTTGAGTTGGATGTCATGTATTTATTGCCTATGATGAAGAAATTCTGAGGCTTAGAGGTTGGATGGCTTTAGGGATGGTGGAGGTTTGGTATATTTTCTGTTGAACTGTGTGTTTGATGGCTTTATTGACAGGCATGGTTGTTTAGCAAGCTATGCTGTGGTTTTTGAAGTTAAGCCTCAGCAGGTTTGAGGTGAAGGCAGGGTGTTGGTTTTATCGGGTTTTTATGTTAGCTTGGCTTGGTAACTTAGTTTGCAGGTTATGGTGGTTTAGTTCTAATGGTAAGGCAGGGTGTTGGTTGTCCTGTGTATGTGTTTTTGTTTGCTTCAGTTTGGTGGGTTTGTGAGGTATGAATGTGATTCTGGACAGTAGTGGTGGCTTTAGACTTTTTGAGTTTGTATCTTTCTCTTCTATTCTAACCTCACTCCTGAACTGTCTTATTTGGCTTCTGGATTTTTATATTGATGCAGAGTTGTGTGTTTTGTATCTTTTCTCCCTCTCTCTATCCTGCCTTGCTGAACTGAGTTGTTTTCTTTGTATTATATCTTTTTTTTTGTCTTGCTTCTAAGCCTCAGACCTGAACCATGCCTACTGCTGCTTTATCTCCCTTCTTTCTCTCCTAGAGTACAGCTTTAGAATTTTATAATGTTTATGTTGTACTTGCTCTGAAGGGGCCTACTATGCTGGGAAATGATGATAAGATTGCTTGCATAACACATTTTGCATCTTTATCTCTTTTGACAGTTTATGTGTGCTGACTTCCTTTTCCTTGATATCTTGGGATTTGACTTTGTATTTTGATATCCTTTCCAAATCTTTCTTTGACAGCTTGGGATAGATTTTCTGTTTTGACAATAAATTGCCTTTTGCTTTTCATGGAAAGTGGGATTGGATTTGAACCATATAGTTTGAACTTTGGATTTGAGATTCTATGCAGCTTGAATTTTAGAGATTTATACTTTTGAAATTTGCATTTCATGAATAAAAAATCTTCCCTCTCTGTGAACCGGGAGAAATCCCGTGATTTGCAGAGAGGGTCAACTGATCCCAGTCAGTGGCCCCTAATGATGAGCAACTTTAACTGTCTTTTAATTTCAACTGCTTTCTGACTTTTCTTGTTTTTTTTTTTCAGATAAAAAACGGAGCACCGGAGCGGAGTGAAGAATGAAGAATATTAGAAAATAGGATAGTTTTAATTTTATGTAATATTTAAATTAATGTATATTATTGTTCATAATTTAAATTATAAACAACAATTTGTACAAATAATTCAATTATCAATAAAATCTAAATTATCCAATTAATTCTAATTTTCTTTATTGTTTATTTATTTATTTAAAATTCTTAGAATTAAAACAATTGAAAAATAAATTTCAATCATTCAATCTTTTAGAATAATAAATAACTTAAATAATAACAATATTGATCAATTCAGCCGGTCTCTTCCAAAATCCAAAGCAAAGCAGCAATCAACCAAATAGACTGATCAAACGCATTCCTTCTTCACTGATTTGTCATAAACACTGTGAACCCAATACTGCATACTGTATCTGACTGGCCCAATCAAAACGTACTGAATTCAAACCACTGTCTCTTTTACTGATTAAACCAAGATAACGCGAATTTTAACCCGAATCTCGGAATAAGTTGCGAAGTGCTGTGGAATTTAAAATTCTTCTGAGAATATGCCCATAAAACTTTAATTCTTGATTAAATGCCAAATAACGCTCGCCTGATCAAAATTGAACCAAAAATCATCCCAACCCTAAGCCAACTATATGAGACAAAGCAGAGCTCTGAAAATCAGTAAAAACCCTAATTTTGTTTGACTGTCAAGAAAAGTCCATTTGTCCGATTCTTGAGCCAGTTTGAAAAGTCAGGAAATGTTTGAAGCTGATATTTCTTGGGAAAAATGCGAGGGCAAATTTTGGGGTACAACAGTTGCCCCTGTCCAATCTTCTTTGACCTGAAGAGTTAGATTGGCAAGTTCGCCTTTCGCGACTTGAAGGTAAAAGGAGATTGGACACTAATGTGCCCAGAAAATTTGCACTCGGCGATCTGATGGTAGATGTGAATGGGCTTAAAGATGCCATTTGGTGATGGGCTTAAAGATGCCATCTGAGAATGGACTTAAAGATGCCATTCGGCGACTGCTGGTAGGAGGATGGGCTTACAGATGCCATCTGGACATGTGGAACTGTACGTCACAAGTGAGTGGACAAGTATCAGAAGGGCATCCCTGTTTTTGGAACGTCTCTGAATTGGGGCCTGAACAAGCAACAGATTGACGTCCGTGTCTGGAGAATCTGTAAACTATTTCAGGAGTTTGAGATTGAATAAGCGATAGAGCAACATCCGTTGTTGGGACGTGTCCGTAAACTATTTTCAAAAATTGAGAGGAGTCTGAATCAGCTGGTAGATTGACATCCGTTGTGGGGAAGAATCCGTAAACTGTCTTCGAAAGTTGAGAAGAGTCTGAATCAGTTGGTAGATTGACATCCGTTGTGGGGAAGAATCCTGTAAACTGGTTTCAGAAGTTGAGAAGTTGAAGAGGAACCGGTGTAAGGTTTTTGCTGATGCGTCTGGATGAATCTGGAATAAGTATCAGAATGTTGCCGTGTCTGGGTCACATCTGAACTATTTCTGGATGAATCTCGGGAGTTGATCTGTGTCTGTCGACTGATCTTACCTGAAAAAGGTGAAGGGTTAGTTGTATGCAATGTTATGATGCATGATGCACTGTATGTGACATCAATATTTATGAATGTGATGGATGCGCATGTAAGCTGATGAGCCAATCTCGCCAAGGATACACGAATCCGAGATGGCTGATGATAAAAGCATCTTGACCACTGCCGGGGAAAATAAATCCTTGGTTGTCGCTGGGGAAGAGAATCCCTGATGACCTCTACTGGGGAGTTCCAAACTAGTAGACTCATGCTGGGAAGACCAAGTTTGAGAATCGTCAGCTTGATGGGAAGCAACTCTGGAGACCTCACGGGGGAACTCAAGATTTGTCCTCCCAAAACTCCGTGGGGAGAAGGTTCAGTGGTCTGGCTCCGCTGGGGATACTGAAGCTTAAACTCTGAGGGGAATTGAATTCCGGAGGATTCTCTGGCTGGGGATTTTGATGAACTCCACCGGGGATAGGGAGAATTTTGGCGAGCGCGATCTTCCGTGGTGGTTAGCTTGAGAAGAAACTGAACAAGCGATAGGTTAACATCCGTTTACTTGGAGAACCCGTGAACTATTTTCAGAAATCTTGAAGTTGAATCAGCAATAGAGCCGCATCCGTTGTTGGGAAGCGTCCGTAAACTAAATTCAAAGGTTGCATCTGAACAAGCTGATAGATTAACATCCGTTACTTGGGAAGAATCTATGAACTGTTTTCAGAAGTCTTGAGAAGAATCTGAACAAGTGATAGGTTAACATCCGTTTACTTGGAGAACCCGTGAACTATTTTCAGAAATCTTGAAGTTGAATCAGCAATAGAGCCGCATCCGTTGTTGGGAAGCGTCCGTAAACTAAATTCAAAGGTTGCATCTGAACAAGCTGATAGATTAACATCCGTTACTTGGGAAGAATCTATGAACTGTTTTCAGAATTCTTGAGAAGAATCTGAACAAGTGATAGGTTAACATCCGTTTACTTGGAGAACCCGTGAACTATTTTCAGAAATCTTGAAGTTGAATCAGCAATAGAGCCGCATCCGTTGTTGGGAAGCGTCCGTAAACTAAATTCAAAGGTTGCATCTGAACAAGCTGATAGATTAACATCCGTTACTTGGGAAGAATCTATGAACTATTTTCAGAAGTCTTGAGAAGAATCTGAACAAGTGATAGGTTAACATCCGTTTACTTGGAGAACCCGTGAACTATTTTCAGAAATCTTGAAGTTGAATCAGCAATAGAGCCGCATCCGTTGTTGGGAAGCGTCCGTAAACTAAATTCAAGGGTTACATCTGAACAAGCTGATAGATTAACATCCGTTACTTGGGAAGAATCCATGAACTGTTTTCAGAAGTCTTGAAGAGAATCTGAACAAGTGATAGGTTAACATCCGTTTACTTGGAGAACCCGTGAACTATTTTCAGAAATCTTGAAGTTGAATCAGCAATAGAGCCGCATCCGTTGTTGGGAAGCGTCCGTAAACTAAATTCAAAGGTTACATCTGAACAAGCTGATAGATTAACATCCGTTACTTGGGAAGAATCCATGAATTGTTTTCAGAAGTCTTGAAGAGGAATCGGTGTAGGGCTTCCTGAAGATGAGCTTGTGTAAAAATTGCATCGGGTTTTGAACACCTTTGACATTCGAAGGCCCCAAGTGGTGATGTAGATAAATTCCTGGCTGATTACAGGTGTTGGTCTACAATCGGTCGTTCACAGATGTTTCCTGGGTTGTTGCAGGTGTTGATCTGGAATTCTTCAGACATGCCCTGGCTGGATACCGGAATCGAGTCTGGAAATGCAATAGTTGATTTGTTGGACACCTTTGACATTCGAATGCCCCAAGTGGTGAAGCAGGAGTCTTGAATCAGATTACTCTGCATATTGAGAGATTTCTTGACATCTTGACTGGACTGCCCCAGGTTAATTGAATTTTGAAAGATCTGTTAGACCTTGACTGGACTGCCCCAGGTTAATTGGATTGCGACCTGTCATGCCCCTTGTTGATAAGAGATTTGTAATGGAAGTGTTATCCTCTTGAAGTGATTTTGACTTACTGAGAGAGTTTTCGTTCCTCCGAACAATCGCTGCATGAATTTCTTCGCTGTCAAACAAAAGGGTTAAATGCAGATAGTGACATTCGAATAATGCAAAGTTTATGTTTGTCTCGAAGTTTTTTTTTTTTTTTTTTTAAAAAAAAATGCGTTTTAAGCAGAAAACTTTTTCACAAGACAGGTTAACACAAGATTTAGAGCAAAGCCCCACAGGAGTCAGGATACCTTTTGTAACAGTATGCTTTCGAACTAACCCATGCTTCAATTAGGACTTTTGAAGGGTTGTAACGTGGCTTGGTTCACGGTTTAAGAAACAAAGGATAAAGGCTCAAAGTATATTTGTACCCACCCGCTCTTCGTGATGTTCTTCAACCTAAGCTCAATTAACTGTGCGTCGCACTCTGTTTTGAGTTTGGAACGACTTTTGGGCGATGGTTCACCAGTTTGAATTTGGGGAGACAGTCATCATCTCCTTTTTCTTTTTCAACATTTTTTCATGTTGTTGAGGATTTTGTAATGACCTCTCTATTTTTATTTTGATTCGTTATCCTTAACTTTTTCCTGACTGTTACCGTTTTCGGGATTACTGTCAGCGGGATGCCCCAGCTTTCTTAAGCCTCCGTTATAGGTTTTGGCTTGGTGGGCTTTTCTCTTTTGAGAGATTGACTGTCTATGTGATAGGGAACCACCCTTGTCTTTTGATTCCAAAGGAATGCTTTCTCTTTTTGACGCCGTTCGTTGTATTACGAACTGAGAGCTTGTGACTTCAATGCGCATTTTCTTTTGAATTAACTGAGAGACTACCCTGCCCCAGGTTTATATCAAAGGTTCTGATTGTTTAGAACAGAGAACTCCTACTTCTTTGGCTCGAAGGGGTTGACTAGGGATTAACTTCCTTATAACTCCAGTGTTTGGGAATTGAAAGAAATGCCTGTACATCATCAGCAAGGTCTGTTCAAAAGCATACTGCATAAGATCACGGTATTGTTTCGTCATCCTCCCTCTAAAGGCTTGCGGCTTTTTATCAAGAGTTTAAATATCATAAAGAAAAGCATAAGAGTAGTGAAACGAATGGATGAATTCAAGACAAACATATGCAATGCATTAATGAAAACAGAGTTTAACATCAACAGATAATTGTTTGATAGCAAAAGAAATTACAACTTTGAAAATTCAAAAAGAAGCAAAAGTCTTTCAGTTTCGAGCTTCGTCACTTCAAGCGGAGAACCCTTTAACGGAAGATCTTCATCTCGCCGTCTGGCATGAATTCCAGCACCCCAATGTCGATCAGATCTTGAATCTTGTTCTTCAAGGCCCAACAGTCGTTGGTGCTGTGCCCCGGGCTGCAGGAGTGGTAAACACAGAATGCGTCGGGGTTAAAGTGAGGAGAGGAGATATTGGGCTTCTGAGGAGGGTCCTTTACGGTGAGCAAATTGACCTCCAACAGGCGCTTCAGTATGAAGAATGATGGTATTTCAGTCTCCGTAAACTGTCTTCCCGACTTTTCTTGTTTACGCCGATTGCCCCGCTGACGCTGGCGAGGTTGTTGATGGGTTTGTGACCCTGAAGCTAGCAAAGGAGCTTTCCCCTTGTCTTCTTGAGTTGATGGAGGTTGAGCGATGACTTGCTCTTCGACCTCAGATGTTTGCCCCAGTTGGTTGTTTGGAAGCAGTTGGCGGACCAGAACTCTGAGTTCCTCTTGTCTTTGAGATAAGTCTTGGATGAGAGCCATCTGGCCCACCAAATATCCCATCATTTGAGTCCTCAGTGTTGTCAGATCAAACTGCAGCTCCGCAATCTGATCATTCCTGGCTTTGTTGGAATTCCCCAGTCCTTTGGTGAGGAGAGCTTTCATCTCTTCTTGCCCCAGAGACAAGTTCAGGAACATTTCCTGCAGCTGAGCAGTCTGGTCTTGGATGTCTTTGACAGACCGTTCTAGAGCCATCTCTTGCTGAAATAAACAGCAGGAGAGTAAGGAAACCTGAAAAAGGAAAGATTGTCAAAATGAAATGCATGACATGTGGATGCGTGCTTTCAAGGATCTCTTGGGGTAAACACAAGAAAAATGTTAGAGGTTAAACTCTGTTCTTGGAATGGAGATCTCTGCACCGGTGGACGTCCTTCCACGAGGATCAAGCTCACCATGTCGAGTGGGTCATAGCCACTGATTCAAGTTGTTGCACTTGATCTTTTACTGGATTGGTTAGAGGAAAAACCCCCTGCCCCTTGATAGACGTCTGGCTCAACGTAATCCTGCATCAACAGAACCCTCGAGATCCTTGAAATGGTTATCGAAGATGCTATGGTATGATGTCATGATGTTATGTCCATGTATGCGAAAAGCAAGTAAGTGTACATACAGGCAAACAATATTCACACAAAGCACACAAGGCCTTAGGTTTAGGCTTGCATGAGGTTCAGGTACTACCCTCTTTCAGTTTGTGGGTTTAAAACCTGTCCTACCAAAAGTAACCGGGTTCTAGAGGTCCCAACGTCACTGGATTGCTTTCATTGTTCATCGTTTCGATTTAACCACTGAACTGGCGACCGAAATTTTCCAGGAAAGCAACCCTCAATTGAGTGTAGTATCGAGTATTAACCAACCTCGGACTGCACCAAAGTCAGTTATCTCACTACCCTAAAAAGGCTAAGATGGTCAATTAAGGTTCTAAGGTCAGCTGATGCTTCACGACACCACGCGGCGGCCCCGTACTCTCCTTGACTGAACTCAAGGGTTACCGGTACACACCAAAGTGCCACATCAACGTAGCAGACTGCTTCAACCATGTCGGTATACCCCGCACAGTTCCCTCACAGCCTTGTTGCTACCTAAAAGGGTTTCCCCAGATCCGGGTTAGGATCTATAAAACTCCGATACAAGGCCCACAAATGTAAAGCAAACAAAGCAATCAATTGAAAGTAAAGGTGATCTAAACCCTAAGGTAACCCCACTTTTAAATTCTCCCCAGCAGAGTCGCCAGTTCTGTGATACGGTGGGAGAACTGACTAGTGTTTCGCGTTCGTATTCGCACTTGTGCGGTTGAGCAAGAGTCGCCACCGACTTTTTATTTTATCCTAAAGGAAAGGTTAAAAAAGCACAGCAAAAACCTTTTGAGATGTTTTCTTAGGTTCGGGGGGTAGATTATGAAAAGGGAAGGTATTAGCACCCTTTTCATCCATGGTTATCCATGGGCTCTTAGTTACTTACTTAGATCAATCTTGCCTTGGTTTTCAATTGTTTGAAACGGTGCTTTGTGTATTGTTTTGAAAAATGTTTTGAAAAGATGCCTTGTGCTAGGCTAACCTTGTAACAATTCTTTACTCGAATATTTTACAAAAGGTGTTTTATCTTTTAAAAAGATGTTTCAAGGGTTTGAAAAGTTGATTTTTGACAGTGTTTGTGAAGTGGGTTTTGAAATTAGGCAAGTGTTTTTGCAAATTAATCTCAAGTAACTAAGAGTTTTGTCTACCCTATTGTACTCAAAGGTTTTTGTCATGTTTTAACCCTTTTTAACAATTTTGTTCTACCATTGACATTGGTAGACAATCTTGCGTTTAGGAAGTTTATTCGGGACGGGCGCGGGTCATCGTATGGACCATGAATGCAATGGTGCCAAGTGTCTTTGGAAATTTGCTTTGAAGGGACTATGATCATTCCGTTTAGGCAACACTTTGAGGGACTTATGATCATTGGGTTTTGTTTTGCCAAAGATACTCGACGTGCAAGCATGGCCCATTTTGGAAGGCAACATGTGGGATTACCCTAGGGGGTGCAAGTGTGATTGTGTATTGATTACATGTATTTGTCTTGTATTAGGTTATCTAGCGTTTGATTTTATGTACATACAAACCCTAGGTCTAACCATGGTATAATTGGAAAGCTGTAAATTGCGGAATGTAAAATCTACGCTATTACAAGATAGTGTCCGGGAGTGGGGGTATAAATATACAAAGGGGATGAGACTTATAGTACCCAAATAAATTACAACCAAATCGAAGTCGCAACCAAGTATAAACATCGAATATACAAATATAAGATAAAAATGTGTATAGGGCAATGTGAATGTATTTGTGTAAGTGCACAAGTGTATATGTATATGAATATGTGTAATTATGTACAAGTGCGAATTGTGGCATTGAAACGTATTAGGGTTTTTTGACCTAGATATATATTTTAAATGAATCTTGGATTTATGTATGCTTAATCATGTACAAAAGAAACATTGTTTTAACTTAAATGGTATGTTCAAATTTTAATTAAATTTATTATGTATATATAAAAAAGGAAAGTATTTTAATCGAATATTTGTGAGTTTTAATATTAGAGAAAAAAAATGTATTTCAACTAAAAGAGTGAATAGAAAAAAGGAAACAAGTATTTTTAATTTCAATATATGATAAAAAAAGTATTTTATTATTTATATGGTTTTGTAAAAAAGAAAAAGAGTGTTTATATAATTATAAAGAAAATTAGTTAAAAGAAAGTTTTAATTAGATAAAATGTATTTATATTTTTTAAGTGTTAGTATTAATGTGATTTTTGTAAATAATAAAAGAAAATGTTGTTTTATAATAAAAAGAAATTTGATTTGTATTAATATGGAACGTTTTGTTGAAAAGGATTAGGATCATGGGCTTTAGAGAGAATCAGAATGGGCAAAAAGCCCATGTTAGACTTGAACGAGCTTAGGGTTAGGGATTTTATTCAGAACGAAGGCTAGGGCTCGTAGCGGCGCCGTTCGTGTTCGTCTTCTCCGTTCTTCTTCATCTCCCTGAAGGCTTCCTCCGGCCACCAGTGTCACTCCGACGCCTTTCTTCCCTCCATAACATGAACTCAGCGCCTTCGATGCAAGGTTCGTTTTAAGGTTTATGCTTTTGTCTCTGTTCTTTACGAATTTGTGTTTTAGTGTGAGTCCTGATTCCTGAATTCGCATTATTATGAGATAGTGAAGGGGAAAGGGGGAGAATATTGGCTACCTGACTTTGGGGGTGGAGGAGAGGCGAAGTGGAGACGCTTTAGGAGGCCGGAACGGCGATTCGGTGACGCTTGCTACGCTTCTGATTTTTTCCTGGTATCTTTATCTCTTCTATTTTCGTCCCTTTGAACTGTTGGTGGCCTCGGGATGTGTTTGCTCGTAATGTATGTTCACTGAGTTCGCCTCTTTCTCTTCTCTTGAACACTGTATACTTGCTTGTATTGCCCTGTGATGACCTCAAAGGTCTGAGGGCCTAGGTTGCCTTTGAATCTTTGTTTTCCCCTGAGCCCCTGATGCCTTGAATTGTTGTTCTGTGTTATCTTGAACTTGCCCTTTTGTACGTTTGCTTGCCTTTAGACTTTTGAATTGCTTCCTGAGTTTGATGCCCTTGACGCTTTTGTTGAGTTGGATGTCATGTATTTATTGCCTATGATGAAGAAATTATGAGGCTTAGAGGTTGGATTGCTTTAGGGATGGTGGAGGTTTGGTATATTTTCTGTTGAACTGTGTGTTTGATGGCTTTATTGACAGGCATGGTTGTTTAGCAAGCTATGCTGTGGTTTTTGAAGTTAAGCCTCAGCAGGTTTGAGGTGAAGGCAGGGTGTTGGTTTTATCGGGTTTTTATGTTAGCTTGGCTTGGTAACTTAGTTTGCAGGTTATGGTGGTTTAGTTCTAATGGTAAGGCAGGGTGTTGGTTGTCCTGTGTATGTGTTTTTGTTTGCTTCAGTTTGGTGGGTTTGTGAGGTATGAATGTGATTCTGGACAGTAGTGGTGGCTTTAGACTTTTTGAGTTTGTATCTTTCTCTTCTATTCTAACCTCACTCCTAAACTGTCTTATTTGGCTTCTGGATTTTTATATTGATGCAGAGTTGTGTGTTTTGTATCTTTTCTCCCTCTCTCTATCCTGCCTTGCTGAACTGAGTTGTTTTCTTTGTATTATATCTTTTTTTTTTGTCTTGCTTCTAAGCCTCAGACCTGAACCCTGCCTACTGCTGCTTTATCTCCCTTCTTCCTCTCCTAGAGTACAGCTTTAGAATTTTATAATGTTTATGTTGTACTTGCTCTGAAGGGGCCTACTATGCTGGGAAATGATGATAAGATTGCTTGCATAACACATTTTGCATCTTTATCTCTTTTGACAGTTTATGTGTGCTGACTTCCTTTTCCTTGATATCTTGGGATTTGACTTTGTATTTTGATATCCTTTCCAAATCTTTCTTTGACAGCTTGGGATAGATTTTCTGTTTTGACAATAAATTGCCTTTTGCTTTTGATGGAAAGTGGGATTGGATTTGAACCATATAGTTTGAACTTTGGATTTGAGATTCTATGCAGCTTGAATTTTAGAGATTTATACTTTTGACATTTGCATTTCATGAATAAAAAATCTTCCCTCTCTGTGAACCGGGAGAAATCCCGTGATTTGCAGAGAGGGTCAACTGATCCAAGTCAGTGGCCCCTAATGATGAGCAACTTTAACTGTCTTTTAATTTCAACTGCTTTCTGACTTTTCTTGTTTTTTTTTTCAGATAAAAAACGGAGCACCGGAGCGGAGTGAAGAATGAAGAATATTAGAAAATAGGATAGTTTTAATTTTATGTAATATTTAAATTAATGTATATTATTGTTCATAATTTAAATTATAAACAACAATTTGTACAAATAATTCAATTATCAATAAAATCTAAATTATCCAATTAATTCTAATTTTCTTTATTGTTTATTTATTTATTTAAAATTCTTAGAATTAAAACAATTGAAAAATAAATTTCAATCATTCAATCTTTTAGAATAATAAATAACTTAAATAATAACAATATTGATCAATTCAGCCGGTCTCTTCCAAAATCCAAAGCAAAGCAGCAATCAACCAAATAGACTGATCAAACGCATTCCTTCTTCACTGATTTGTCATAAACACTGTGAACCCAATACTGCATACTGTATCTGACTAGCCCAATCAAAATGTACTGAATTCAAACCACTGTCTCTTTTACTGATTAAACCAAGATAACGCGAATTTTAACCCGAATCTCGGAATAAGCTGCGAAGTGCTGTGGAATTTAAAATTCTTCTGAGAATATGCCCATAAAACTTTAATTCCTGATTAAATGCCAAATAACGCTCGCCTGATCAAAATTGAACCAAAAATCATCCCAACCCTAAGCCAACTGTATGAGACAAATCAGAGCTCTGAAAATCAGTAAAAACCCTAATTTTGTTTGACTGTCAAGAAAAGTCCATTTGTCCGATTCTTGAGCCAGTTTGAAAAGTCAGGAAATGTTTGAAGCTGATATTTCTTGGGAAAAATGCGAGGGAAAATTTTGGGGTACAACAGATAAGCATGAATTTTAATGGCCCTAATCTGAACCTTAAAAATTTCAGAAATTTCAGTTTCAAAATTCTCTAAGCTCAAGCAAAATTAATGGAAACTATGGACATGGTTAGATTCAAGGCATTGATATCTACATGTTTTATTCAAAAATAAACTATTGATGATGCATGTATGAAGAGTTCCAAGTTGAGAAAACTTACCTCAAAACTGGAAATCGTGTTTGGAGTTTGAGCTTGTTTCAAGTGATGGTGATGATCAGGTTAGCTTCCTTGAGGTCCTAGGAAGCTAATGCAATGGTTTGCTGGAGTTGAGAATGGCTGGAATGACCTGGAGAAGTCCAACTGTAATGCTCTATTTTTGGCTATGGAAGTTGATGAATATGGAGTTACAGTTTGCAAACAGGGACAAGGATGGTCTGTATTTGGTATGAGGAAGCTTTTGAAACAAAAAGGCCAAGAAATGCACGTGTGGTTTTGAAGATTGAAGTTCAAAATCAGAAATGACACAAAGATGGAGGTTTTGTACAATCTCTATTTTCAGGGAGTTTTTTAGGCTTGTTTTAATCATGTCCCCCTTGCAAATAACTTGTGTGGTTATATAAAAAAGATTAGAGGACTTGAGGAGGTCAGAAAAGCAAGATATAGACTTATGGCTATGTTACTTGATTTTTAAGAAAAGTGACAATATAGTTCCAAGATGAAGTACAAGCATGGCTTGAGTTTATGGCAGGCTCTAGACATGTTTATTTTGCCTTTGACATTTCTTGTGATCAGAAGGAACAAGTTAGGAGCTCTATGCATTGACTTTGTGATTAAAGCCTCTTTACAAGAATGGAATGGTTACTTTGTGCCATAAATAGAAAATTTGCTTGGGTAAAGCTTGAATCAAGTGGATAATAGCTCAAAAGCAAGTGTAATATTCTGATTATGGAGAGATCTTGAGGTTTAGAGGCCTGCAAAACAAGATTTTGTAGCATAGGTTTGAAATTGAATTCTTGTTCATCACAAAATGCCTTGTAATTCAAGTGACAAAACCCTAACTTCATCTCTTCGATTCTACCTCCTCAAGAATGATCTCAAGGAGTTCTTGGACATTTTGGAAAGCTTGCAATCTTCTCTACAACCCATCTTTGAATTTTTTTTGAAGATTCCCCTTGGAACTATATCAAAAAGTTCCATGAAGTTAGGTCAAAATCCTGACCAAATTAGGGCAAAATTTCACTAAGTGTTTAGTTTCATGACCCTATGTTCATAAAATTATAACTTGAGATCCAAGCACTTTTGGAGGAAGTTGTGTGAATAAAAGTTGTAGATTTTATGGATATCTACAACTTTCATGTTGGAAGTTTCTCTTGAATCATCTTGCATCATGGTGAAAATTTTTCTCAAAGTTATGAAAAAAACATGAAATTTCCAACACCTAGAAAAATTTCTAAGTTTAGAAATTTTGACTTTTCAAAATGAAATCTTGAATTTTTGATTTCGTGGTGAATAAGTTTCATATTTTGATATGTTTTGATGATTATGATCTTTGACACTTGAATTTGACCAAAAAGTCAAAGTTTGACTTTTCAGTATACAGTTGACTTTTGATTAGTTGACTGAAAAATTCATCTGTCAATCCAATGGACTTGCAATGTTTTGAACCATGCCATTAGGTCAAAGTTATGAAATTTGAATCTTGAGATCATGCCTTAAACCCAATTGATCATTTGCTAGGTCAAAAATCAGAAATTACCCCTTCTCAGTCAAAACCCTAATTTTGACCATTTTTCCCTTTTAGGGATTTGATCAAATTTCTTGAGGAGTTGTGGTCCAAAATTGTTAAAATGATATATATATATATATATATATATATATATATATATATATATATATATATATATATAAGTTTAAAATGTTGGTATGGATAAAAAATTAAGAAGTTTGACTGTAAATTGGCCATAGTTGACTTTTTCCCCAATACAATTGATTTTTAGGTCAACTGCTCAATTGACTGAGCAAAAATATGATCCAAGGCTTGAAACTTGAGATGAGTGATCTTGGTGGTCCATAATGATTCATGAAATTCATATGGGGCATTGGAAGATCAAATGTCCTTGTGCAAACTCAAACCCTAGTTTTGGGTCATTAGTGCATAAGGAGGTGTCTTAAGCTAATCAAACCCTAGGGCAGTCTTGAGCCCAAGGAGATCTTGTGAGCAAAAGTATTGATAAGTGAGAGGGCAAATTTTGGGGTACAACAACTGCCCCTCTTCAATTTTCTTAAACTTGAAGAGTTAGATTGGCTAGTTTTCCATTCGTGACTCGAAGGTGGAAGATGATTGGACACTAGAGTGCCCAGAAATTTGCACTCGGTGATGTGATGGTAGAGGGAATGGGCTTAAAGATGCCATTTGGAGAAGTGATAGAAAGTTGTTGGAGATGGGCTTGTAGATTTCATCCAAAGTGATTGTTGAATCATATTTGTAAGCTGAAACTGAATGAGCATCAGAAAGGCATCCGTATTTGGAGCGTATCTGTACCGCATCTGGAGGTTGATTTTGAATGAGTATTAGAATGGCGTCCATGTCTAGAGCATATTTGTACTGTATCTGGAAGTTGAGAACTGAATGAGTATCGTAATGGCATCTGTGTTTGGAGCGTATCTGAACTATATCTGGAAGTTGAGAACTGAATGAGTATCAGAATGGCATCTGTGTCTGGAGCATATTTGAACTGTATCTGAGAAGTTGAATCTGAATGAGTATCAGAATGGCATCCATGTGTTAAGTGTATCTGAACTGTATCTGAGAAGTTGAATCTGAATGAGTATCAGAATGGCATCCATGTGTTAAGTGTATCTGAACTGTATCTGAGAAGTTGAATCTGAATGAGTATCAGAAAGGCACCCGTGTCTGGAGCGTATCTGAACTGTATTTGAGAAGTTGAATCTGAATGAGTATCTGAATGGCATCCGTGTCTGGAGCGTATCTGAACTATATCTGAAGACATTGAACATTGTTAATGGTAGCTGTTTGATTAATCTTATCCTGAAAAAGATAAAATGATAGCTAATATGCAATGTTATGTTGTATGAAATGCATAGTATAATGCATTCGCGTTATCAATGTTTATGATATATGGATGCGATGTATGCGTATGTGAGCTAGTTTGCTGCACTGTTGTTGGATTGGGGAAAATAAATCCCTGACTGCTACTGAGGATATGGAGTATAAGTCTTCATGTTATGAAGTCTAAGTGTTGATGAATTTCTGCTTGGAGAAATAAACTATGTTGTAAGGGAAATGCCGTGTACTGCTTGAAAAATAACCATGCATAGGGAATTCGGAGAAATTTGACGACTTCTACTAGGGATTGATAATTGGAAGCTGGGTTCCGCTGGGGATTAAACTGTAAACTGCAGGGGATTTTTATGGAAAATAACTTATAGATATTTCCCTTTCTCTTAAAGCAATCAGTGATTTTCTTTTATTTTGTTTATTTGTAAACAGTAATTATGTTCAAATGCATATGTTCACCAATGAATTATTGGACGTTTTTGTAAACAAAACACAAGCGTAAAGAAAAACAAATATTTTTTGCACTTTCAAAGGGATATCTTTGTATTGACTTTGAGTAAGTATTTTTGTACAATGAGACAAACATTCTAGTAATAGAATGTCATCGTAAAAAATGAAAATTTTAATACGAAGAAAAGATAGCTATGTGTAATAATCCCATGGGGTTCCCATTCTGCTATAACCTTCGTATCTCTGAGCATCTTGTCTATTTGTTGCCTCTTCTAAAGATGATTGAATTGATCAGAACCTCTGAGTTTACCAGTTGAAGCCAAAGGTTTTCTGTAAGGTGATCTAACGGGACATAGTCATACACTTTAATTCTCTAACTTTTTCCTGGACCGCCCTTTCTGGTTTTCAGTCCACCGGGAAAACCTTTTTTGCCCAAGTCGCCCTTTCGGGTTTTCAACTTGCCGGGTGTACATATTTTTTTGTTTTATCCCTAATTTTTTCCTGAACCTTTTTGGTTCGCCGGGATGCCCTTGTTTTTCCTAGGTGTGTCAACCTAGAGGGTCTCTTATACGTAGTATCTTTTGACTATGTCTGTGTTTGCAGGGTGCGGTAGGTCGTCACCATCCATGGTGGTCAAGATCATTGCGCCTCCAGAGAATATGTTTTTGATTAAAAATGGTCCTTCGTATGTAGGAGTTCATTTTCCCCTGGGATCACCTTGCGGTAGTATGATACGTTTGATCACCAAATCCCTGACTTGATATACTTGTCATCTGACCTTTTTGTTGAAAGCCTTGATCATCCGTTTTTGGTACATTTGACCATGGCAGACAGCGGTAAGCCTTTTCTCATCAATCAAGTTTAGTTTATCAAGTCGAGTCTAGATCCAATCGTCTTCATTCAACCCGACATCCTTCATAATTCTCAGAGAGGGGATCTGGACTTCAATAGGCAAGACAACCTTCATGCCGTATACTAGAGAATAGGGTGTTGCCCCGGTCGATGTGCGTGTCGTGGTACGGTAACCATGGAGAGAAAATGGTAGTATCTCATGCCAATCTTTGTATGTGACTGTCATTTTCTGTATGATCTTTTTAATGTTCCTATTTGAGGCTTCGACAACACCATTCATCTTTGGCCGGTAAGGGGAAGAATTGTGATGCTGGATCTTGAATTGCTCGCACAAGGCGGTGATCATAGTATTATTCAGGTTCGTACCATTGTTTGTAATGATCCTCTCCGGGATACCGTATCGGCAGATGAGATTTGGCTTGATGAACCGGGCGACAATATTCTTGGTCACGGAAGCGAAGGAGGCTGCCTCAACCCACTTGGTAAAATAGTCAATGTCCACTAGGATGAAGCGGTGTCCATTGGAGGTTGTTGGCTTGATTTCCCCAATCATATCAATCCCCCACATAGCAAAGGGCCAAGGATCCGTCAAGACATTCAGAGGAACCAGAGGTACGTGCACTTTATCAGCATAGATCTGAAGCTTATGGAAAGTTCGAGAGTGTTGATAGCAATCTGCTTCCATGGTAAACTAGTAATAGCCTGCTCGTAGGATTTTCTTTGCGATCGTATGCCCACTGGAATGGGTGCCAAAAGTGCCTTCATGTAACTCAACCATGATCCTTTCAGCTTCAACCTTGTCTATGCACCGAAGTAACACAGAGTCATGGTTGCGTTTGTAAAGAATGCCATTACTAAGGAAGAATTTAGCAGAGAGTCTCCTTAAGAACTTCTTATCATTGACTGAAGCTCCTTCTGGATATTCTTGAGTCTCGAGATACCTCTTGACTTCGTGAAACCAATGTTGGTCTACTACTTCTTCAGTATTAATCTCGTGACAATGTGATGGTTCATCCATTCGTTCAATGGTGACCTGGGGAGCCTCGTTATCCCATTTAAGTTTAAACATAGATGACATTGTGGCTAGTGCGTCTGCTAGCTGATTTTCTTCTCGCGGGAAGTGCTCAAAGGTAATCTTCTCAAAGTGTGGGAGCAATTTCAAAACATGTTCTTTGTAAGGGATAAGGTTAGGGTGTTTGGTGTCCCATTCCCCTTTGATCTGGATGATAACCAAAGCTGAATCTCTGAATAAATTCAAAGATTTGATCCCCAAGTCTATGGCAGCTTTAAGACCAAAGATGCACGCTTTATATTCCGCCATGTTATTTGTAAAATTGAAGCAGAGTCTTGCCGTAAAGGGAGTATGACATCCTTCAGGAGATATGAGTACAACACCAATACCATTACCGACCATGTTAGATGCCCCATCAAAAACCAAGGTCCTTCGGGATCCTTGTTCAGGTCCATCATATGGCCTGAGTTCTTCACAGTTGTTTACCATCATGATGTCTTCACCTAGGAATTCGAACTTCATGGACTGGTAGTCTTCCACAGCATGGTGAGCAAGGTAATTAGCTAGTACACTACCCCTTATTACCTTCTGGGTAGTATAATGTATGTCATATTCCGTCAGGATCATCTGCCACCTCGCTATTCTCCCAAAGAGAGCAGGTTTCTCAAAGATATACTTTATTGGATCCATTTTAGATATCAATAAGGTAGTATGGGTCAGCATATACTGTCTTAGCCAACGAGCAGCCCGTGCTAGAGCACAACAAGTTTTCTCGAGCAGTGAATATCTTGTTTCACAGTCGATAAACTTTTTACTCAGGTAATAAATAGCATGCTCTTTTTGGCCAGACTCGTCATGCTTCCCCAACACACACCCCATTGAATTTTCTAAAACAATCAGATACATGATCAATGGTCTTCCCTCGACTGGTGGCATCAACACAGGAGGCTCTTACAGGTACTCTTTGATCTTGTCAAAAGCAGTTTGGCACTCATCACTCCACATGACTACCTAATCTTTCTTCAGTAGTTTGAAGATTGGTTCACAAGTAGCTGTCAGGTGAGAAATGAATCTGGCAATGTAGTTCAAACGTCCCAAGAATCCTTTGACTTCCTTCTCAGTACGAGGAGCAGACATCTCTTATATAGCTTTCACCTTGGCAGGATCTACTTCAATACCTTTATTGCTGACGACAAAGCCTAGGAGTTTACCAGACCTTACTCAAAATGTGCACTTATTTTGGTTTAACCTCAGTTTGTACTTCTTTAATCTCTCAAACAGTTTATGTAAATGATCAAGATGCTCTTCTTCTGTTTGAGATCTAGCTATCATGTCGTCCACATAGACCTCTATTTCGTGATGTATCATGTCGTGAAATAGAGCTACCATGGCACGCTGATAGGTTGCCCCATTATTCTTCAGTCTGAACGGCATAACCTTGTAGCATAATGTCCCTCATTGTGTGACAAAGGTTGTCTTCTCCATGTCCTCAGGCACCATTTTGATTTGGTTGTAACCTGAGAAACCATCCATGAAGGAAAAACTTTGTGTTGTGCTGTATTGTCAACTAGAATATCAATGTGGAGGAGTGGGGAATCATCCTTAGGGCTTGCCCTATTTAAATCTCTGTAGTCCACGCACATTCGTACCTTGCCGTCCTTTTTGGGCACGGGAACAACATTGGAAACCCATTACGAATAAGAGGTGACGGCCAAGAATCCAGTGTTGAATTGCTTCATGACTTCTGCTTTAATCTTCTTTGACATGTCTGGTCGCATTCGACGGACCTTTTTTTTTACTAGTGGGAAATCCTCTTTTGTAGGTAGACGGTGTACCACAATATCTGCATCAACTCTAGGCATGTCTTCATACGACCAGGAAAAGACCTCAACATACTCATGTAGCAACTGAATCAGACGTTTCTTGACACTGGGTTCCAGATTGGCACCCACCTTGACTTCTCTTTTGTCTTCTTCGGTACCTAGATTGATGGTGTCCACCGATTCCTCATGGGGCTGAATGGTTCTCTCTTCTTGTTGCAGTAACCTGGCGAGTTCCCCTGGTACTTCACAATCTTCCTCACCTTCATTTTCGGCTTGGTAGATTAGATTTTCAGAGTCACAGAAAGCCATAGCAGAATCGTTACCCATGGGATCCTGAATGGATGTAGACCTGCATTGTGAGTGTGAGTGTGTGTAAGGGTATAGCTATCTTTGAAAGAAATGAAAATGTAAAAAGAAAAATAATGAGCACAAAGTTTGTATGCAAAAACGTCCATGATTCATTGATGTCATATGGAAATGAGATAATAACCCTTACAAATGGACCATTGTGCCTCGGGCTGAATTATTTTAATATTACAGATCCAACAAAATGTAAAGACAAATTACTGTGGGATAAAAGTGATCAGGACGAAATCTCTAGCCTCCCAGTTGCTGAGCCCTTCACTGACAGTTGGGAAGATCCAATCCTCCAAGTTGTAGCTGCCTTTATCATCTTCCACCGCATTGACTTCGCGGTTGCTGATCTTCAAGGGTGGTCCTCCGGCATGAGCGCGGCGTACAACCTTCTGGGCGCCTAAAGTAAAACCTAGGCCAAACTTTTCAGATTTGTATGGGATATCTGGAAGTTATACCCAAATAGTGCACCCACCTTCTTCTATCACCGCCTTTGCATCCTTCAAAGATGACATCCTGAGTGGAGGCCTTGTGATCTTGGGAACAGCCTTGGTCACTTCCACATCTTACGGAACTTCTTCAAAGTGTTGGAATGGAGTTTCAATAAATTCACCATATAATTCCACATATCTGAAAGAATTGAGATGGTTGATCATATACTATTCTTCACCATGAACGGTGATAATCTTCCCTTGAATTGGGTACTTCAGCATTTGGTGCAACGTAGAAGTGACAGCGCCAACATTGTGGATCCACGGTCTGCCTAGCAAGCAGGAATACGAAGGGCAGATATCCATTACATAAAAATTTGAGTCAGATGTTTGGGTTCCAACCTTTATGGGGATATCCACTTGCCTATGCACCATCCTTTTTAAGCCATCAAAGGCCCTCACTACTATGTTGCTTGGCTTCAATTTCAATCCCTTGCAGTCAAGCCTATCAAGAGGCTTTTTAGGAAATACATTCAGAGATGAGCCAGTGTCCACCAAAACATGAGCCAAGGTTGTGCCCCTACATTCAACTGAGACATGTAATGCCTCATTATACTTTCTTCCTCTTGGCGTTAAATCAGCATCTGAAAAACCTAGACCATTATCTGCAGTCAAGCTGGCTACGCAGTCTTGGAACTGATCGGTAGAGGTTTCTTGGGGTACATGGGCAGTTTTCAGGAATCTTACCAAGCCTTTTGCATGCGCCTCGGAACATAGTAGTAAAGCCAACATGGAAATTTTGGATGGAGTTTTCCCTAGTTGCTCGACTACATTGTAGTCGCTTCTTTTTATGATCTTTAGAATTTCCTCCATCTCTTTCCGGGAGGTCTCAGGGATAGCCAATGTTTGTGTCTTCATCCGGACAGGCTCAATCAAAATAATTTTACCTTGAGTTTTGGTTAACTCGGCAGCAGGAATGTCAGTAGGAGTGGTAGCAGGGATTGTAACAACTTTGTCGGTTGGAGCATTGGTGGAGATGATTGTAGGACTGGCAATAGCCTTCGGAGGAGCAACAACGACAAGAATGATTACGGGTCCAGAAACTTCTTTTGGGGGAGCAATTTCTGGAGAGAATATCCTTCCACTTCGGGTAATCTTGCTAGTCCCTGCAATATTACTGACATCGGAGTCAATCTTCTCAGAACTTGGATCTTAGGCAGCTGGCCAATCTTGCTTGATACCGTTGTAGTAGACATCCCCTCCATAATGGTACAGTTTTGTCTGACAAATACGGGACTGGTCCGGGAATTGTAATTATCAAAGGAGCTACTTTTGGAACTGATGTAATTCTAACGGGTCTTTTGGTGGAGACCCTGGAAGAATTATCGGAAATGGTCACAATGGAAACATCATTATAAGAAATAGGTGGAACAAAAGTCTTTTCGAACAAAATCTCCTTGTTATCTATTAGGAATTAAACGTCTGCTTTCAACAAAGGACAGCTGGTTGGTGAGGACAAACAGAAATGACAGCTTTCATTACAGCAAGAGAAAACACTGACATTCAATAAGTTCTTTTTGATAGTCAGGAGTGGGGTCATAAGTTCATCAACTGAAGTAACAAACATATCCTCTTCAATGGCGTTGCCATTATGGCCGTGCTTGGGCATAGGGGCAGAAATGACATTGGGATTTTCTGGCGCATCGAATTCAATCTCTTTGGCTTCAAGGAGGTCTTGTACTTTGTTCTTTAGAGCCCAACAGTTGTTAGTGTCATGGTCGGGACTCTCAGAATGGTATGCACAACGGGCATTAGGATGATAGTGAGGAGAGGTTGTATTAGGGTTCTTTGGAGCTTCTTTCAAGGTTACTAGGTTGGATCTTAACAGATGTGGCAATACTTGAGATAGGGTCATGTTAATTTTGGTGAACTGTCTAACTGGTCTTTCCATTCTTGGATGATTGTTTCTTTGCTGATCAGGCGCATGTTTAGGAATCATAACGGCCCCCACCATTGGACAACATTCAGCCCTATCTTGATTTCTCTGAGGATACACATCAACCACTTCTTTCTTTCCGATGAATGGCTTCCTTACAGCATCAGAGGATGCATCTTTTTGAATCTTTCTATTCTTTATCCCGACTTCTACTCTTTCTTCGGTCAATATCAATTCAGTAAAACCCGCAGATGAACTCCCAATTAAGTGATTGAAAAAGGGACCAGACAAGGTGCCCAAAAACATGTCTACCAACTCTCTTTCAGATAGAGGAGGTTGAACTCTTCCGACCAAATCTCTCCATTTTTGGCATAGTCCTTGAATCCTTCACTTGAAACCATGGCCATACTCTGGAGTTGAGTACGGGTAGGCGCGAGATCAGCATTGTATTGGTATTGTTTTGTAAAAGGCTGCAACAAGATCTTCCCAGTTATGAACATTGGCTCTTTCTAACTGATAAAACCAATTAAGTTGAGTTCCAGACAGACTGTCTTGGAAGAAGTGTACCCATAAATCATTGTCAATGGTATGGGGCTGGATTTTCCTCACATAGGACCTGAGATGCATTTTGGGGCATGAGACTCCGTCATATTTGGCGATCACAGGTTCTTTCAATTTTGGAGGAATGACAATCCCCGATACCATTCCCAACTCCTCAAAGTCCAATCCATGCACTTTTTGGATTTCCATTGCACTCAACCGTTGTTCTAGATGCTTATACTTGTCGTCGGCTGGAGGGTATTGTTCTTCAGAATAGTCTTCTTCTTTCTCTTCCTCTTCTGAATCAGACTGAACAACTGTTTCCTTTCCCTTCCCATCTTGATTGTCTTTCTCGCCGGATGTCGTTGCAAAGTCTAAAGCCCTTCTTGTCTGGCCTTGGAATCTTCTTCCCATGTTCAAAATTCTGGTTATCTTCTTCGTCTTCTTTTTCTTCTCTTCAACCAGCAAGGTCTTCAACTTTTCTTGTCCTTTGGCCAGAGTTAAGAATAAATGTTGAAACTGTGCATTCTGAGCTTGGAGGTCCTTCACCGTTTGCTCGAGATCCATCTTACTGAAATAAACAGTAGAGAGATGAGGAGAATTGTTGCAAGAAACCTGCTTATGTTATGATGAATGATAAATGCGTATGCAATGATTTCAAGGATTTTAAGATTCAAATCTGTTTTAGACAAAAAGGAAACACACGTTATATTAATAAATTAAAGCTTGAGTACATGAGTTCCTCCTTGGGAAAAACAAATACAAAAACTCTAAGATAGAAAGGTAGCTCACATCCTCTTTGGTGCAACGTAGGCATTCAAAGTCTGCTCCTCATGAAGTAGTCTAGTGAGTTCCAAAACCTTCTTCTCGCTTGCGTAGAATTGGGATTCGAAAGTATCTCGCTCCCCTTTGATTTGTATCCAATCTCTTTGTAAGTATTCAAGAGAGGTGAGAATTTCAGGATGTAGGTTAGTGTATGGAACATCCCCTTCCATGACAGGCTCGATGATTACCGGGAGAATGGAGGGGTAAGGCATCATAAGACTCTGAGCACGAGTTCATACCCATTTGAGGTAAGGCTCGAGAGGGATGGAATTTTTATGCCTTAAAGTCTTGCTATCTACCTTGTTCAACATCCTCCAAGCTCGGATAAATCTCTGGTGAAGACCTTGATCGTCGTTGTCGTAGTCAAATACCAAACCTTGAATCAACATCTCGTGCGGGCCATCCCTTCGGGCGTAACCAAACTGTCTTAAGGCTAAACAGGGGTTGTAGGTGATACCTCCCTTAATGCCAAGTAAAGGGACATTAGGAAATTCTCCATAACGGTCGACAATAATAACATTCTCTATGAATCGGGAGCACCAATGAATGTCTGAATGTTTGAGTGTCATGAACCTTTGTGACCACCTTGAACCTTGCTCGTTCTTCAATACGGATTGGGGGAGATGCGAAATAAACCATCTTGCCAAGAGAGGAGTACAACATATAAGAACACCTCTTTTCCTCATTGTGCGAGTGTGAAAAGAGTGTAGGATGTCCCCTAGCAATGTAGGCACCGGGTTGCGGGATATGAAGATTTTTATGGCGTTCACATCTATGAGTTAGTCAGGATTTGGAAACAAAACCATCCCATAGATGAGGAGAGCCACAATTTCCTCAAAGGCTTGCAAATCCAAGGAATTCCTACAGTTTTGGGCTTTCTCAAACAAGAACTTTGCTAGGAAACCCTTGACACCACTTCTTGTTTCCCAATGAGTTATGATATCAGATGAGTGCAAGTGTAGATCTTGAGCAATCTCTTCTAGCTTTGGGTATCTTTTTGTACCATTGAAAGGTAGTTTATTGAGAATGGGAATCCTCAAGAGTCGGGAGAATTCTTCCAAAGTTGGCACAAGTTGATAATCGGGAAATGTGAAGTAATGGTGTAAAGGATCAAAGAACTGAAAGAGCACCTTCATCATGTCCTCATCTGTGTTGGAGGTGACCAAGTTGAGTAGGCGACCATGTCTCTCGGTGAATGGAGAGTTTCTAGTAATCCTTGAAGCTAGCTCTTTAAGTTGTGTAGGGATCCTTACAAGGTTTACTTGAATAGTTTTCCTGCGAAGAGAATCCATATCCTACAAAACAAGAACAAAGATGAATCCCAAAATCCTTGAAACGGTTAGTGAAATGTGTATGATGTTATGTACAAGTATATATATACAAACAAAGTAAACAAGTCCTTAGGTTTAGGCTTGCATGGAGTTTTATAGGTAAGTACCCTCTTGAAATTGAGTTGGCTCAAACCTGTCCTAGTAATAGTAACCGGGTTCTAAGGAGCTCAATATCACTGACTTATTTTCTTGGTCATTGTTTCAGCACAAACCTCTTTAATGGCGACCGAAATATCCCAAGAAACCAAACCTTAATGAGTGTAGTATCGAGTATCTACCAACTTCGGACTGCACCAAAGTCGGTCATCTCACTACATCCTAAAGGCCAAGTTGGTCAAGTAAAGGTTCTAGAAGTTCATTAGTGCTTTATGACATCACTCAGCGGCCGCGTATTCTCTTTGATTAACTCAAAGGCTACCGGTACCCACAAATATGTCGCACTAACGTAGCTATTGCTTAGACCATATTGGTATACCTCGCACAGTTTCTACAACATATTGCTACTTACCTATAAGGTATCCCAAATCCAGGTAGATGATTTAAACCCAAACAAAGAACCATAATGTAAAGCATACAAGTCAAACAAGGAAGGCAAGTAAATATGATCTAACCCTAAGGTAACCCCACTTTTAGAATTTCCCCAGCAGAGTCGCCAGTTCTGTGATACGGTGGGAGAACTGACTTGAAGGTTTTGCATTTTATCGCAAATGTTGCGGTTAGCAAGAGTCGCCACCGACTTTTCTTTTATCCAAAAGGAAAGGTGAAAAAGCACAGGAAATACCTTCGAGATTATTTCTTGAGTTCGGGGGTAGATTATGAAAAGGGAAGGTATTAGCACCCTTTTCATCCATGGTTATCCATGGGCTCTTAGTTACTTTCTAGTTCACTTGCTTTTGTTTGAAATTGTGCTTTGTGTGGTTTTTGAAAGTATTTTGTAAAGAGGCCATTGTTTAGGCAATCTTTATAATGATTCTCGTTTGTAAGAATGTATACAAAGATGTTGATCTTTTGAAAATATTTTCAATTTTGTAAGATGTTTGAAAGTGTATGTGTTTGTTTTGAAAATAGAAAGGATGTTTTGTTTTGAAATGGAGCAAGTAATTAGGAGCAATCTACTTACTCAAATGTCTTTCTTGTTCATTTTCTTTTCCTTTGACATTGTTGTCTTACCATTGATTTGGTAAGTAACCCTATCTTTGGATGTAAACGGGACGGGCGTGGGTCATCGTATAATCATGATTAGCAATGTTGCAAGGTATCTTAGCATTCTTTTTTAGGGACTAAGATCATTTGTAAGGCAACTTAGATAGCGTTATCGAGGGACTATGATCTTGTATTTGCTTGTTTTGGCTAAGATACCTTACATGCATAATATGGCCATTTTGTTTAAGGCAACCAAGTGGAATAACCCTAGGGTTGCTTGTGTGCAAGTGTATTGTTTTCATGCTTGATTTTGTCTTGAATTAGGGTTTTCTAAGTATTGGTTTTAGTCTTTTCATACAAACCCTAATTACTAGCATTTTATATAAAAGCGATAAATTGTGGAATTTTAAAGTTACTACGCTATTACAACATTTGTGGGGAGGGGTGTACAAATTAAATGGGGATTACAAGAATCGTAAGCCTAATTAGTCTATTACAACCATATTGAATGGGTATTAATGTACAAGAATTTAAATAAATACAAAGTACAAAATGAATGAATTGTACAAAAAATGCAAAATATAAAGAAAATGCATCTTTGTTTGATTTTCATGAAAAAAAGGATTTTGTCTTAACCTAATTAAATAAAGAAAATAATTAATTAAATTTGAATTTTATTAAGAAAACATTTTAAGTAAACCCTAGTTCTATTAATTAATCAAAAGAAAATAAGTTTAAGAAAAGTATTTTTTGGTATTTTTATCTTAAAAATATTTATAGCATTATAAAATATTTTTAGTCTTTTTTATATCAAAAATAATGTATTTTAAATGGTGTGAAAAATAAATAAATAAAAACATAGTATTAATTAAGTTTACAAGATTATTTAATAAAATAAATAAAGTATAATAAATAAAAATAATTTTTGTGAGAAAAAAAAAATAAAACAAGTCAAAATATAAATCTATCATTTTTTGTATTTTATGATTTTTTTTTTAGTATTTAGAAAGTATATTTAAGAAAATAAAAATGAAATAAATAATAATATAAAAAAAATAAACAAATTTGGGCCAGGGGTGCCAAAAGCCTGCAAGGGGGTTAGTCAGTAAAAAAAAACAAAGCAAGCCCAATAAAGGCCCAAACGCTCCAAAAAAGGTCAAAAATGTCAAAAATATGTGAAAAATGTAAAAGGGTACCACTGGGGCTCGAACTCAGGTCCCATAGGTTACAGGCACGCGCTTCTACCACTGAGGTGGCTATACATCCGTTAATACAAACAAAATAATAAATATGTAAGGCTAAACGCGCCCTGAAGACTTCATCTTCAACCTCCAGCTAGACCATCTGTAACTTGCTCATTTCTCATCAAAAATAAAAACTGTAAACATGAAACTTGTAGCAAATTTTCTCACGATTCCAGAAATGTAAATTATTAAAACTATAGATCAAAGATAAGCATGAATTTTAATGGCCCTAATTTGAACCCTAAAAATTTCAAAAATTTCAGTTTCAAAATTCTCTAAGCTCAAGCAAAATTAAAGGAAACTATGGACATGGTTAGCTTCATGGCAATGATATCTACATGTTTTATTCACAAATAAACTATTGATGATGCCTGTATGAAGAGTTCCAAGTTGAGAAAACTTACCTCAAAATTGGAAATCGTGTTTGGAGTTTGAGCTTGTTTCAAGTGATGGTGATGATCAAGTTAGCTTCCTTGAGGTCCTGGGAAGCTAATGCAATGGTTTGCTGGAGTTGAGAATGGATGGAATGACCTGGAGAAGTCCAACTGTAATGCTCTGTTTTTGGCTATGGAAGTTGATGAAGATGGAGTTACAGTTTGCAAACAGGGACAAGGATGGTCTGTAATTGGTATGAGGAAGCTTTTGAAACAAAAAGGCCAAGAAATACACGAGTGGTTTTGAAGATTGAAGTTCAAAATCAGAAATGACACAAAGATGGAGGTTTTATGCAATCTCTATTTTCAGGGAGTTTTTGAGGCTTGTTTTAATCGTGTCCCCCTTGCAAATAACTTTTGTGGTTATATGAAAAAGATTAGAGGACTTGAGGAGGTTAGAAAAGCAAGATATAGACTTATGGCTATGTTACTTGATTTTGAAGAAAAGTGACAATATAGTTCCAAGATGAAGTACAAGCATGGCTTGAGTTTATGGGAGGCTCTAGACATGTTGCTTTTGCCTTTGACATTGCTTGTGATCAGAAGGAACAAGTTAGGAGCTCTATGCATTGACTTTGTGATTAAAGCCTCTTTACAAGAATGGAATGGTTACTTTGTGCCATAAATAGAAAATTTGCTTGGATAAAGCTTGAATCAAGTGGATAATAGCTTAAAATCAAGTGTAATATTATGATTATGGAGATATCTTGAGGTTTAGAAGCCTGCAAAACAAGATTGTACAGCATAGGTTTGAAATTGAATTCTTGTTCATCACAAAATGTGTTGTAATTCAAGTGACAAAACCCTAACTTCATCTCTTCGATTCTCCCTCCTCAAGAATGATCTCAATGAGTTCTTGGACATCTTTGAATTGCTTTTGATGATTCCCCTTGGAACTATATGAAAAAGTTCCATGAAGTTAGGTCAAAATCCTGACCAAATTAGGGCAAAATTTCACTAAGTGTTTAGTTTCATGACCCTATGTTCATAAAATTATAACTTGAGATCCATGCACTTTTGGAGGAAGTTATGTGTAGAAAATTTGTATATTTAATGGATATCTAAAACTTTCATGTTGGAAGTTTCTCTTGAATCATCTTGCATCATGGTGAAAATTTTGCTCAAAGTTATGAAAAAAACATGAAATTTCCAACACAGAAAAATTTATAAGTTTAGAAATTTTGACTTTTCAAAATGAAATCTTGACTTTTTGATTTCTTGATGAATAAATTTAATATTTTGACATGTTTTTATGAATTATGATCTTTGGCACTTGAATTTGACCAAAAAGTCAAAGTTTGACTTTTCAATATACAATTGACTTTTGATCAGTTGACTGAAAAATTCATCTGTCAATCCAATAAACTTGTAACGTTTTGAACCATGACATTAGGTCAAAGTGATGAAATTGGACTCTTGAGATCATTCCTTAAACCAATTGATCATTTGCTAGGTCAAAAATCAGAAATTGCCCCTTCTCAGTCAAAACCCTAATTTTGACCATTTTGTCCTTTTGGGGATTTGATCAAATTTCTTGAGGAGTTGTGGTCCAAACTTGATCAAATGATACATATAAGTTTAAAATGTTGGTATGTATAAAAAATTAAGAAGTTTGACTGTAAATTGGCCATAGTTGACTTTTTCCCCAATACAACTGATTTTTAGGTCAATTGCTCAATTGACTGAGCAAAAATGTGATCCAAGGCTTGACACTTGACATGAGTGATCTTGGGGGTCCATAATGATCCATGAAATTCATATGGGGAATTGTAAGTTTAAATGTCCTTGTGAAAATTCAAACCCTAGATTTTGGTCATTAGTGCATAAGGAGGTGTCTTGAGCTGATCAAACCCTAGGGCAGTCTTAAGCCCAAGGAGATCTTGTGAGCAAAAACCTTGATAAGTGAGAGGGAAAATTTTGGGGTACAACACATAGCTATGAAACTGGACTTGGCTAGCATGATTTAGGAAGTCTTAGAGCTTAATTCTTCTTCTTTTAGCTTCATTGAGGTTCAAGGCAGGTGAATTAACAAAGAAAAATGATTGGGAAATGATGTAAGAGCAAATTCGAAGTTACAGAAAATTGAGTTCAAGAGGAAGTTTGGCAGGGTGATTCTGGCTCTCTAAGCTTGAGAAAATGAATGAGGTATGATCCTCTATTTATAGGGAAGTTGATTGAATGCTCAAGCGTGTGAAATGATGAAGTTTGGAGGGAAATCGTGTGAAGTTGCAAAAATAAAAAGTGTGACTTCTAATTTGATCAAAACTCATCCAAACCTTGCGGTTTAATATGATAATAACTTCTGGAGTTTCACTAAACATGTTTAGAAGCAAAAGCGCATAGAAAAAAAGTGCTTAGAAGCTAAATCAAGGATTTCAAATTCAAACTTTTGAAGAAACTTCAGTTTCAAATTTCCAAGTTCAAATCAATGGCATTCTCAGCTCAAGGAGTCTTAGGACATGATTCTTGAAGCTTTAGAAATATGAGAACACAAGTATGCTAGGCCCATGCTCTTGTGCAAAAGTATGCTAGGCCCATGCGCTGCTTCTACTTTTCCTTAATTCATGCTGACAAATCCAGCTTAGGCGCTGTTAACCATCCTACTTGGTGCATTGAACCACGCTTGTTTAAGCTTACTTCAAGAGTAAGTCTGCATCTAGCGTATGATGTTGGTGCCACTTGACCTATCCAAACTACAAAACCTTTTCCTATAAATAGAACACCTTTGGCCATTGAAAAGAGGTCGGAAAATTTGAGAAAGAGGTTGGAATTTGAGAACGAAATGCCTTGAACCCCTGCAAAAATTCCAAGAGGCCAAAAAGATTGCAAACACAAAAATATAAAACCTTAGCATTTGATTCTTGCATTAAAACTCCATTTTTCCTCAACTTGTTTCTTGACCAAAACCACCCATACAGTTCCTGATATACATTCAAAAGCCATCCAAAATTCTGTAGTCAAACAGTAACACATTCTCCACCAATATCCACCTCAAAGGATCAGAACTTTGTACCTTGGTTGTTCCAGAATTTTCTAATCATTTACAACCCAAGTTGAAATTTTCCAACCTGCTGAAAACGTGAGGAAGCTATTCAGAACACCACAAGTGATCAGAACCAGATTCCAGCTCCCAGAGTATTTTCCAGCTGCAAGGTAAGTTTCTGCTGACTCTCATCATATTATTTAGGAATTGTCAGATTTTGCATATTTAACTCAATGTAAATATTATGATTCTGATGATGTACATATTCTGAGATTTCATGCATCTGCCTGCCTAAATAGAGGGAATTCCAGTTCAGAGTTTCATAAAGAAATTAGGACTCAGAATTAGGATTAGCAAATTCTTGTTGCTTCTGATTTGTGTTTCTGATATTTCTTGAAACTTTACATAACTGTCATGTGTGCAACTTCTATTCTGTTAAGAAATGACTAAGTTACAGATGTTCTGACCAGCATGGAGAAGGGAGACGAAGTTCTATCAGTTGCATCAGCACTTCTGAAAACTTCTGAATTCTCAGAAGATCCCGAACTTCTGAACTTCCATATTTTTACTAACGTTTGTTTCTGTTTGTGCAGCACGTCAGAATCAGAACTTCTGACCTCTTTTGTTTCAGCATTTACGCTATTTCTGTCTTCTTTCCTTTATTATTTTTTTCATCACTTTTATCTTTCTAATCAAAAAACACCAAAAATATTTCATATTCATATATCATATTTTATTTCTTTTAACATAAAAAGACAAAAAATATTTTCTTAAACAAAACTTATTTCTTTTATTAAATAAATATGCATTTTACATTTCCTGTACATCCTTATCCATTTCATATGGTTGTAATAGTAACTTAGGATTTAATTTGCAATCCCCATTCATCAATTTGTACACCTGTTTGCTCGGAATTTCGACCAGGATAATCAAGGAATCATTCATTTAAATTTCCACAAGATGGCTTGAAAAAGCTATAGATGAAGTATGTTGTTACTGGATCTGAGTCGAAGAAGACAGTTTGAAAGGGCAAGTGTTTTTGTTTTGTCAAAAACGTGCGTTTCGACGGCCACGTGAGAAAGTTGTTGCTGAAGGCTTGAGCGGGAATGTTTGAAATTCGAAATAGTTTCTTTGGATAAGAAAGACGCGTGGAAGCCTTAGAGTGTCGAAAGACATGCAAGAAGCGACGTGGCTTTTCATTAGAATAATATCGTTATGGTTAGAACATTATAAATAGTTCCTTAGTGTTAGGGAGAAAGGGGGATCATAATTCGTACAAAATTACTCATAAAATACTCAAGTACCAAGTTACAGGGAAAGAGTTCATTGAGAATGTACGTATGACATCACACATTTTATCTTTGAAATGAATTTATCAATATAATTTATTTTGAAACATTCTTTTACGTACTCCTGCAATTGTTCTTAATTTCTTTATGTTCTGTCGAATTGCTTCATTTTCCTGTAAAGCTTTATGTATCAAGTTTCTTTTAAAAGGCTCTTTCCTTTACAATCAAGTCCTTTAATTCCAGTTTTAAGTCTTTTCATTGTCAAGTATTTACATTCAAACCTTTTTTGATTAAGACATTTCGTCTAAACCTTTACATTTGAATTTAATTCCAGAAGTCTTTGTATTTTAAGCCTTTACACAAACACATGCACAAGCACTACGTCGTGTTTAACATAAACCGTCAAGTAAGTGTTACAATTAATGTTAAGACACATGTCCTAGGATCAATCTAGTCGATCCTGCGAGTAACCATACATATCAAATTTGTTTGGAAGACTAGCGGTTATTTCGCCAGAAATCACTGCGAACAAATTGGCACACCCGGTGGGACTGTGTCATAACATTTTAAGAAAAAACCAATTGTAATCATAACAGACGGTTTAATTGACTATTTTCTGGTAAAATATGCAAAAGCGTTGTATGAACCTTAGGAGTGGCATAATTATTAGTGAATCTCAACCAATACCTAAGAAAAAACATACCAGAAGAATGGTTAACACAACTAATGATCAAGGAGGACAAAATCCTCCACAAGGATCAGGAACGGTCGGTACAAATTCGACAACTAGTTCCCAGGCCATTCCAACATCAATAGGATCAATGGCCGCAACTAATTCGAATCCACCTTACACAGGAACTGCTTTTGTGGCTAGTTTGACCAACGCGCCCCCCTTTGGGGGTACATCAGAGTCTCTTTCGAATACTCAAAATGGCCCTATTTTGACATATGTAGGAGGCCAAGTACCACCTTCAACACCCCCCAGGCCACCAGGATTCGAAAATTTTAGGCCTTGGACAGAACAATCATATGGAGGGCCCTCATCATCATTCATGTGTGGTTTACACAATGGCACTTCCGCATATACGCAACCTAACGTAAGTACTTTTCGCCGATTCAAAATGTTGGTTCAATTGGTCGAAGCGCCCAAAACCAAGGCCTGTCAGCCCAGATGCCTGCTTTAACAACAAATACCCAGGCAGCACTTAGACAACAAATGGACGCTAGTAACCATGATATGGTTGGAATATTGGCGAGGGAAATGAATACTATTTTTTCTCCCCTAATCCAGAATATAAACAGAACTAATCAAGAAAACACCCAATCATACCAACAGTTGTCAGCACATATGGCGCGAATAGAGGATTTCTTTGGGAACCCCCAACCACCTGTTCGACGCAGGCAGAATATCATAGGAATTCAAGAAGAACCAACCATAAATCGGGTTCAAAAACCTAGACAAAATATTGTAGAAGAACCAAGAGTTGAACCAATAGGTATTCGACAACCAAATCCTGAGGAACCACCCAGGAGAATAGCCATGGTCAATCGAGGCCAAGATGCAGATGAAGTTGTTCATAGAATGAGACAAGACAACCTGTTGGTCTAAAATAATATAACAAATATAGTCGAAAGAATCATGGCTAATAATGGTTTAAACACAGGGTTTCGACGCCCCAACTACACTTCCCCTATAGTGGAATTTATTCTGCAAACAGAATTTCCAAGGGGTCACAAGATCCCGAAATTCACCAATTTTTCAGGGGATACAAATGAATCCACTATTGAGCACATAGCTAGATATTTGATAGAGTTAGGAAACTTAGAAAACAATGAAGACCTAAGAATAAAATATTTCCCTAGTTCACTAACCAAAAATGCTTTTGCATGGTTCACCATATTACCTCCTAGTTCCATAGATACGTGGTCTTACTTAGAGAAACTGTTCCATGAACAGTTTTACGTGGGACAAACGAAGATAAGTTTGAAGGAATTGGCAAGCGTAAAGAGGAAATTCATAGAACCCATAGATGACTACCTGAATAGGTTCCGTCTTCTGAAATCTAGATGCTTTATTGTGGTGCCTGAGCATGAATTAGTCGAAATGGCTGCAGGTGGATTAGATTATTCCATTAGAAAGAAGTTAGATACTCAACACTTGAGAGATATGGCCCAGTTGGCAGATAGAGTTTGACAGGTCGAACGACTGAAAGCTGAAAAGGCCAAGGCAAGTTAAAATCATAAAAAAGAAAGGGTAGCCTATGTCGAAGCCGAAAATGAAGAATATGAGCCGCATAACAACCCTTATGGTGTTGAAGAAGTAGAAGTAGATTTGGATGAATTAAAAGAGGCACCCCCTTACTCTTGTAAAATGTTAACACCTTCGAATGGGAAGAACCCCGTCGAAGAGGAAAAGAGTGATAAATATCCTAAAAGAACTTACACTTTTGATGTCACTAAATGTGACAAAATATTTGATTTACTGGTAAAGGATGGCCAAATGATAGTGCCTCCTAACACTAAAGTTCCTCCGTTAGAACAATGGAAGAAAAGAGGTTATTGCAAATACCATGGTTTTCTTGGCCATAAAACATCAGCTTGTTTTCTTTTCAGGGATTTAATTCAGAATGCTATCAAGGATGGACGTCTGAAATTCGCTGATAAAGGAAAAGGTCATATGAAGGTGGATGTTGATCCTTTAAATGTGGTGGTCACCAACTACGTTGAACCTTTGGATATCAATATGGTGGACATAGTCAACATTGACCAAGCAACGATCTTGGAAGATGGAAAGCAGGCTACTGATAGCCTAAACACCAGAGGATCCTTCGACACTGACGTTGAAGACCCCCAGGCTGGACAAATTAAATTTAGGACTACTGAGGGTTCTTTGAAAATTACTAATGAGACTACTGAAGGTCTCAGAGTTAGGTTGGAAGAAATGGAAATCTCTGAACCCTCTTTCTTTGAAAGACTTTCGGCTTATGTAGCCGAGAATAAAAGACAGGCGGTTGTTGAAGCTGCAATAACAAATGTGGCTGGCGAAGCCACTACCAAAGCAACCAAAGTGGCAGAATCTGGAGGAAACCTCAACTCAGAACCGACTGTTGAACAGGTTTAAGGTGAGCAGGTAAGTCAAAGATTAGACGCCATCTATGACGAAGAACCCTTGGGGTTCGAAAAAGATCTGACAGCGTCAAGTCCTAAGATGTTGGCTCAAGACCCCCTTGAGGAGATTGATCTTGGAGATGGGAGTTCAAAAAGAATCACTTACATCAGTGCTAAACTGAAACCCAGTTTGAAGGCAAAAGTCACTTCGCTCCTTAAATAAAATAAAGACTGTTTTGCTTGGGATTATGACGAAATGCCTAGTTTGGAAAGGGAACTGGTCGAACTAAGACTGCTTATAAAGGATGGCAAGAAGCCCATCAAGCAGACTCCAAGGAGATTCGCCCCAGAAATCCTTTCAAAAATCAAGATAGAGGTCGAAAGACTCCTGCATTGCAATTTCATCAAGACCATAAGGTATGTCGAATGGATTGCTAACATAGTACATGTTATTAAGAAAAACGGTTCTTTGAGGGTATGCATAGATTTTCGTGATTTGAATGCTGCTACCCCCAAGGATGAATACCTGATGCCATTGGCAGAAATGCTGGTTGATTCATCCGAAGTATTTGAATACCTTAGTATGTTAGATGGGTATTCAGGTTATAATAAGATCTTTATTGCTGGGGAAGATGTGCCTAAAATAGCCTTTAGATGCCCTGGGGCAATTGGCACTTATGAATGGATTGTTATGCCTTTCGGCCTAAAGAATGTTGGGGAAACGTACCAAAGAGCAATGAACTCTATAGTTCATGATTATATTGAAACATTTATGCAGGTGTATATAGATGACATTGTAGTGAAGTCTGGATCAGACGAAAGCCATCTGAATCATCTTCGCCAATCATTCGAAAGAATGAGAAAACATGGTTTAAAGATGAACCCTCTTAAGTGTGATTTCTTTGTGCAAGCAGGAGACTTTCTGGGATTTGTGGTCCATAACATGGGGATAGAAATCAATCAGAATAAAACAAAGGCTATCATGGAAACAAAGGCACCTTCGACAAAAAAAGAATTGCAGTCACTGTTGGGGAAGGTAAATTTCCTAAGAAGATTTATCTCTAATCTCAGTGGTCGAACGCAAGCTTCCCCCCCCCCCCCCCCCCCCCCCCCCCCCCCCACCCTCCTACGCCTAAACCAAGGAAATTTTGAATGGAACAAGGAACATCAAGAAGCTTTTGACAAGATCAAGCAATACTTGGTGCAACCTCCCATTCTGTCACCCCCAAATGGGAAGAATTCTATGAGACTCTACATATCAGCCTCTGACACTACTTTAGGTAGTATGTTAGCCCAAGAGGACGAAAATGGCGTCGAAAGAGCCATCTATTATTTTAGTAGAGTTTTAAATGATGCAAAAAACAAGATATACTGCAATAGAAAAGTTATGTATGTGTTTATATTTCTCCTGTACAAAACTCAAGCATTATATAAAACCAGTAGATGTTTTCGTTTCGTCTCATTGTGATGTTATAAAACATATGCTGTCAAAGCCAATCTTGCATGGCAGAATTGGCAAATGGGCTTTGTCCCTCACAGAATATTCTTTAACTTTCATGCCTTTAAAGGCAATGAAAGGTCAAATAGTATCAGACTTTATAGTAGACCATGCGGTGGTCGAAAGCCAACTCTATGTTGAGCTGAAACCTTGGAGATTATTCTTCGACGGTTCAACACACCAGAATGGTAGCGGAGTTGGAATACTTTTGATTTCTCCTGAACGAATTCCAACAAAGCTTAAGTATAAGATTGAAGGCCCTCTTTTTTCAAACAATGAAGCTGAGTATGAAGCGTTGCTTGCTGGACTTGAAGCTTTATTGGAATTGGGGGCAACCAGAGTCGAAATTAAAGGGTTTTGACCCCAAATTTTGACCTAAGATACCATCTCCCATCTGCATCATTACATTGCAAGGGTTTTGACCTATCTTTATCAATTTTCAAAGCAGTTTTTAAATTCATAACTTTTTCAAATCAAGAGCTGTTTATTTTTGAAACGCTAAATTTATTAATCGATCAATGCTAAAACAATGTTTATTTAATTATTTATTATTCTGAACTTAAATAATTGGAACTTATTTTCAGTTATTATATAAATTAAAGAATTATAAATAGTAAAGTAAATATTTGAAAAGAAGGTTATTAATTGATCAAACAATGTTTATTTAATTATTTATTATTCTGAATTTAAATAATTAGAACTTATTTTCAGTTATTATATAAATTAAAGAATTATAAATAGTAAAGTAAATATTTGAAAAGAAGGTTATTAATTGATCAAACAACGTTTATTTAATTATTTATTATTCTAAGTTTAAATAGTTGAAATTTTATTTTCAGTTATTATAATTTAGAAGAATTATAAATAATGAAGTAAATAATTGAAGAAAAGTTAATTGATCAATGATGTTTATTTAATTATTTATTATTCTGAATTTAAATAATTGAAATTTATTTTCAGTTATTATATAATTTAAAGAATTATAAATGATAAGGTAAATAATTGCGAAGAAGAAAAGAATTAACTGGTAAAATATTGGAGTTTTATTCATTTTTATTCTAATTGTTACAATTGTTGTTCAAATACCGTATTTATTTACAACGTATTTACAATGATAATTTTTACAATGTTTAAAGTGAAATAAAAGCTATCCTAATTTTTTCTAAGTTCTAAATCTTCATCTTCTATTCAATGCTTCTTTGATGATCATTTGATTTTACCTGCAAAAAAATTAAAAGAAAAAGTCAGAAATGAATATAATTAAAAGCAGGAAATTAATTTAGCGTTCATCATTAAAAGCAAACGGCTGGAATCAGTTTTTACCCTCTTTGCAAATCACGGGATTTCTCCCGGTTCACAAAAAGGGGATGAATTTTATTGATAAATATGAATGCACAAGTTAAAAATATGCACAAATTCACTTTTGTCAAAATTGGACATTTTTATTGTAAACTGCATAATCCAAAATCAATTGCACATTTTCAAAAGCCAACTGCATATTTCAAATAAAACGCATAGTTCAACAGCATATGCAATTTTCAACACAAGTCCAACGTAAACTATCCAGCATGTGGGAAGAAGTCAAAATACAAAGGCTCCATACTGTACAATGCAGTTGACAAAGAAACATGTGCAGTTTTAAAACCAAATATGCAAGCAATATATTCCTATTTTTCATCATTTTCCAGCTTTGCTTTTTCAGAACTTAAAAGTACATACATCATTTTAATGTCAACTGTACTAAGGAGAGAGAAGAGAGGAAGAGTGTGGGTTTACAGGTTTTGGCCTTAGGCAGAAAAGGGATGGAAAGCAAAACAGCAGTAACACAGTAAAGAGAAGGAAGCATAGAAAAAGAATATGGACAAAACTGAATGGAACAGTAGAGAGGGCAGAGTATCAAAGAAAAATATAGTAAAAATATACATAACCTGTAACATAAACCTCAAAGCCAATCAACTATTATAACACAACAAAACTCTTCAAAGAAATTCAGAGTTCATAACCTGTTTTCAAGCCTAAAAAAAAATTCAAAAACTGTCAAACAAAATACAAAGCCAATTCTCAAGGTCAAAACGAAAACCTCAAGAACCTGCTATCTCAAAACCAAAACCATGGCCTAAAAAATCAGTTAAACATAAAACTGTCCAGCCTAACTAGAAAACCAGAAAAGCCTCAACCAATATGGCCTAAACCATAAAACCTGTGAACCTTGTCAAAGCCTAATAACCTGCACAAATCTGTTGCCTATCCAAGGCCATAACCTGCACAACCAGCATATGCCCAACATAACCTGCACAAACTTGTTGCCTAGCCAAAGCCATCACCAAAAACTTTAAACAATGTCAAACCTTCCACCTGCCTGACCGAAACCATAAACACATAGCATAAACCAGAAAATTATCCCAACACAACCCGTATGGCCTAAAACCATAAAACCTGTTCAACCTATTTTCAAGCTTAACCGATAAACCAGTAAACTCATCAAAAGGCCAAACCTGTTGAAACAAAAACCAGAATACTAAATAACACAACTCACCAAACCAATGTCAAGCATCAAGCCTCAGAGTTATTCCATCATAGGCGAATAAAAAGCAACTGAAGTACAGCAAAGAAGAAGAAGATGAAAAAGCATACAAACGAAGGTAGCAGTCAAGCATCAACATTGCCAAGCTAGTCAAAATAAATATTTCAACAATAGCATATTTAAGCATACAGAAAAGGCCTCAAGATATTCAGTCATCAAAGCATACTCAGCAAGCTAAAGAGGAAGAAGGGACAAAGAAGCATTTCAAGGCGTGCTCATAATATTCAAAGCATCCAAGGCAACACAAGCGTACAGAAGCATATAACGAGGCAACGAAGAAGAAAGAAGTGAAATCAACAAAAAGGTTTTCAGTTTTATTCATCATCAAACCAAAAGTAAGACACAAATACCAGGACTCCAAGCCACCACGCTTCACTCCTCCGCCAACAAGCCTCCGGAACGCCTCTTCCTCCTCCTTCATAAAGGTAACTTTGTTTTTTTTTCTTTTTTTTTCCTTTCCACCATTTCAACAGAAACACCATGTAAAATAGAGTCAGAATCAAAATGGACACAAAATCATAACATGCAAAAATCATGAAAAACCTAATGCGTTAAAGGACGAATCATCACCTCTACACCGTATCAATGAGCGACGCATGGGGAAGAAGAGGCGTTGGTGGCTCGGGCAAGGGAAGGTCAGAGGCGAGAGCATGAAAGCATGAAGAAGACGAATCAAGAACGAGACGAAGAGCAGCGGCGCTGTAACCTTAACCCTTTTTTTAACCCTAACTAAACTAAAACAAATCTTGTTTAACCCTAAGCAAATTGTGAATGTTGGGCTCAACCCATTTCCCTTCACCAAAGCCCAGCGAATTCCTTAGAACATCCCCCATCCCTTTTTCTGATTACCCCTGATTAGGCCCCTTGGAACCCCTTTGGCCCATGTGATTTGTTTATGTTTCCCCCCCCCCCCCCCCCCCCCCCCCCCCCCTTTGATTCTTAATACATCTATTTCTATTTGTTTTCTTTAACCCTTTTTTTTGAAATTTTATTAATTTAGTTTAATCATAAAACTTAATTAAATAAGAGATGTAATTTAATTAAAAACAATTTTAAATAATTTGATCATTTTTATTAAGTTTAACTTTAAGATTAATTTAGTAATTGTTAGTTTTCTTTTTTAATTAGATTTAAGTTAATAACTTTTTAAATTTTTAATTTGGTTTAGAATTATTTAATAATTTTCAAAATAATACTTTATAATAAAAACTCTAAAAAAATATAAAAATAGAAACTTAAAAAACATTTTATTTTCTTTAATTAATTCCCTCGCTTTAATTAATATTAAACAAAAATACAAAAATGCATGTTCACACCATTTAGTCTGTTATTTAATTGTTGTATATCACTTATCTATCTAATTTTCTGTTTAATTATTTCATCTTTACTTGGTTATTCTGTTTACGTCAAAATCCAAGAGAAAAACGATTAAATTTGTTGACTTCATGTCCTCAAATCCAGTCACGCGAATGTTTTCATTTCATTAAAACTTAAGACAATTTTTTCCCCAAATATTCAATCTTTTCAAAACTTATACCTTTTAAGCCAAAACTTCGACATTAGGTCGTCGTATCTTCAAAAAACACGTCCATACCCCTTTTCGGCCAAAACAATTTATTTTTAAATCAAACGAACAATTTTAATAAACAGATATTTCAAAAGGTTCCTATAGAGTACTATAGATACATTGGGTGCTAATACCTTCCCACTGTATAACCAACCCCCGAACCATAGATCTCTTTTCAAAAACGCCTTGTATTTTTATTACTTTTAGAAAGTATTATTTTACATTGCATATTTAGGGTTTTATTTCGCTCTTTCCCCTTTTCCCTTGGAAATAATAAAGCGCGGTGGCGACTCTTGCTTTTGTGAGACGAATTAATCAATAATTCGATCTCCGATTTATCCCGCTACATTTTTTATCGCTACAGAATTGGCGACTCTGCTGGGGAGAGATTGACCTCTTGCTGGTCCATCCTTAAGTGGGTTAAGCCTAGTTTGTTTTATCTATTTTATTATTATTTGATTTGTTTGATTATGTGTTTAAATTGGGGTTGTTTGGGTTTTTGCAAAGGACGAATCCTATACCCGGATTAAGTTTCACTTAAGAATAGGACGGGCGGTACAGTCATGTTAACTTTGAGGGAGTAATCCCGAAGAAGGAGGCATGAGATCCCCCACTCAATGGAAGGCCCTTTTGAACTTAATATTTGTTTACCGAGTAATCGGGAAGACATTATTATTTTCGACCTGGGAGCCAGAGAAATTGAGGATCATAGAACCCTAACTCATCTTGGCCTTTTTAGGTGTAGCGCGGAGACTATAACGGAGTAATTCAGAAGTAGTTGTTACGCGATGCTACGCTCGGATGAGTTTCTCTTGAGAATATTGCTAATTATTGAGTAATCAAGACGTTGGCAATATCCGAAGGAGGAATGTAGACTCTGGGAACTCTTAGAACCTTGTCTTACAGGTGTGATTGAACCGTTAGTACATACCTTGGGGTGGGCTTTACCCTCGACTCCATGCTGAAACGTTGAACCTTTAAGTCCCATGTTTGCGAACTCGTGTGTAACTGTTGCATTATCATTCATCCATGCATTCATCAACATTTTTGTAAAAAACTTGTTTTTCAAGGAACTTAGGAATGATTTTTGCAGACATCTCAGGTACTATTATCATGGAATTTGGAAGGAGAAACACTCGAAGTTTTAGTTTTAAGAAGCCCGAGATTGAAGAATTGAAGAGTTTAATTCCTAAGATCAAGAACCCGACAGATTTTCAGAAAAAGTATGGGTCCATTATACCTCTCATGAAGCGCAAGATGAAGGAAGGCATCCTTAATACGTTAGTCCAATTTTACGATCCTTTGTATCGATGTTTCACCTTTCCGGATTACCAGTTAATGCCCACCTTAGAAGAGTACTCCTACATACTCGGTTTTCCGATCACCGACTGTGTTCCTTTTTCTGGTTTGGAAGAAGAACCCAACTCTCACGAGATAGCGACCATCACCCACTTGAAGAAATCAGAGATAGAGGAGAACATGACTACCAAAGGGGGAATCCGAGGCTTGTCTGCGCAGTTTTTGTTGAGGAAAGCTCGACATTTCGCTGAGATAAAAGATACTTTTGCCTTTGAAGACGTCTTTGCTTTACTCGCTTATGGTCTATTCTTGTTCCCTAACGTTGATAAGTTTGTGGATATCAACGCCATCAAAATTTTCTTGATTGGAAATCCGGTCCCTACGTTGCTAGGAGATACCTACTACTCCATCCATCTTCGAAACTCTTATCAAGGAGGGATGATTATTTGTTGTGCACCGTTGCTGTATCAGTGGTATGTTTCTCATCTACCTAGGTCTGATGTTTTCTGGGATCTCGAGAAGGAGCCGCGATGGGCGCCAAAAATTATGGCTCTCACTCATTTCGACATTTATTGGTATAATCGAGTTTACTATGACGTGAAGATCATCGATAGTTGTGGTGCTTTTCCTAACGTGCCTCTTCTTGGTACGAAAGGTGGAATTAACTATAACCCTGTTCTCGCGCGCCGTCAGTTTGGATACCCAATGAGGGACAAGCCGAACAACATCCATGTGAGTGGTTTCTTTCTACAAGAAGGACAAGATCACCGGGTAGCTAAGAGGGAGATCGAAGGAGCTTGGCGCCACATACATAGGAAAGGGAGAGACATGTTAGGACATAGGGGTGCCGTTTCTTTGGAGCCTTACCTACAATGGGTCCGCGCTAGGGCTTGTGCTCTCAAGATGCCCTATAAACCTGAGAAACCTTTATTCCCTACTGTTGCATCATCATCTGTTGATATCCCTATCGAGAATATGGGAGAATACCAAGGAAATCTGGCTAGGATGAAGTCTGAGAGAGATGCTTGGAAAGAAAAGTATAATATGTCTGAATATGAGAATCGGGTCCTGGCTCGACAACTAAAGGAAAAAGAGGATTTACTCTTTATTCAAGACGGCTGGTTTATTGATCATGATGAGAAACTTCGTCAAAAGGATGCTTTACTGAAGAAGTATGCTAGTGAAAGGAAGAGAAAGAAGGAAGGTTCGGTAAGCGTTGCTCTTGTTCCTAATCCACAAAAGGAAATCATTGATCGACTGGTAGCTGAGAAGAAAGAGATGGAAGACTTTTATGAAGAGAAGATCAGGAAGCTCCAGTTACAGTTGGCATTTGGTCCTTCATCTGATGATTCTGAGTGATCTTTAGTTCTTAGTTTTATTTTACTGATGTCATTTTGTAAAACTCTGTAAAAGGGCTTCATGTTCCGAAGTTGTAATTTACTGCTTTATTATAAGCTTCATGTTCCGAAGTTGTAATTTACTGCTTTATTATGGGCTTCATGTTCCAAAGTTGTAGTTTACTGCTTTTATTATTGGGTTGTTATCCCAAAGTGTAATTTATTGTTTTGTTGTTCCAAAGTTGTAAGTTGTAATTTACCGCTTTTGATTAATGAAATGAGTTTTTGTTGTTCCAAATTCCTTTACCATTGATGTGTGCAAAATTATCGAAGTTCCTTGAAAAACTATTAAAATGAATTATCATTTGCATCACATATCATGCATCATCCAACATTCCACTTCACATGTTTTCTAGAGTCTCATCCTTGTTTCTTTTTCCACTCCGATAGATTATCAAGTTGTCTCATCGATACGATACTCGAGCCAATCGTCAGAGGAAGATGGAAGATCTGGAACAGAAAAACCACGAGCTTCGTGAGGAGGTCGCTACCCTTCGTGTCGGTTTGGAAAAGTTAACTGCGCTAGTGGAAAGTTTGATGGCTGCTCAGAATCAGCCATCGACTACAGTTGCTGAGATTCAGACTTCAACTATTGTGGTTTCCGAGATTGTCACCGTCCCAACATTTGTGACTCAAATCAACTCTCCGCTTCAACATCAGATGCCAAAAGGTTTTCCATGGGGAATGCCTTACAACTTTGTGCCAGAGGGGTATCAGTCTGTCGTACAGCCTTTGTTTCAACCTACTTTGTCTCTTCCTCAACCAGAGACAACTGCCATGCCGCCGGTAATCCCGTCTGTAACACCTTTCCCGCAACCGTTGAAGACAACTGTCGCTCCTGTGGTTCACTCCGTGCCATACTTGAATGAACCTACTTATCCTGCCGAGCCTGCTGAAAGTTTGGGTCTTTTTGATAGGATGGAAGAATTTCAAGACCAATTCCAAGAAATGCAGAGGGAGCTCAGAGCGTTAAAGGGGAAGGATTTGTTTGGGAAGGACACGCATGACCTTTGTTTAGTTCCGAATGTCAAGATTCCAGCAAAATTCAAAGTGCCAGACTTTGAAAGATATAAGGGTGATTCGTGTCCTCGGAGTCACTTGACTATGTACGTGAGAAAGATGTCTACATATTCTGATGATCATGACTTGTTGATTCACTATTTTCAAGACAGTTTGACGGGTGCTGCTCTAAAGTGGTATATGGGTTTAGACAGTATTCGGATCCGTAACTTCAACGATCTTAGCGAAGATTTTGTCCATCAGTATAAGTATAACGTTGACATGGCGCCGGACAGGGATCAACTCCGGGCGATGTCCCAGAGAGACAGAGAATCTTTTAAGGAATACGCCCAGAGGTGGCGTGAGATTGCTGCTCAAATCTATCCTCCTCTTGAGGAGAAAGAAATGACGAAGATATTCTTGAAGACTTTAGGTTCCTTTTACTATGAAAGAATGATCGCCAGCGCACCCAGTGACTTTACCGAAATGGTAAGCATGGGCATGCGGTTAGAGGAAGGGATTCGTGAAGGGCGTTTGGTTAAAGAAGGAAGTCCGTCTAGCAGTACCAAGAAGTTTGGAAGTGTTTTCCCGAAAAGAAAAGAACAGGATGTCAGCGTAATCTTCCCAGGGAGACCGAGGAGAGGTTACTCACACATTGCGGCAGTCACTCCGGCTGTCCGCCCAGCTTTGATGACCCCAACTCATCAAACCCCACCAACTCAACAACGGCCATTTCAGCAACAACCTCGACAACAGGCTTATCCATTCAACAACCAGAACCGTTCACCAAGAAAACCGCAATTCGATGCCATTCCTATGACTTATACTGAATTGTTCCCTGCTCTTATCAGAAAGAACCTCATAACGACGAAGCCTCCTCCTGTTGCACCAAATAGTACTTCTCCGTGGTACAAGGCGGATCAGTTTTGTGAATATCATCAAGGGTTGCCGAGGCACAACCTTGAAAATTGTTTTGCTCTAAAGGCGGACGTGCAGAGGTTGATTAAGAATGGTATCTTGTCTTTCAAGGATGTTAACCCAAATGTTAGAGATAATCCTTTGCCTCTACATGGGGCAGCACAGTGAATATGGTGGAAGGTTGTCCGGGAAAGTTTCGAGTTTTTCAAGTTGAGCACATAAGAGAGTCGTTGATCAGGTTACATCAGAGTTTAAGAAGACTTGCCTTTGTTAGGCATCAGCATGATTATGATGTTTGTGAATTTTGTTCAAGAGAGGTTGATTGCCCTATTGTGAAGGAGGATATTCAAAAGTTGTTAGACCAGAGGGTTATCACTATTACATATGACAGAGATCCGGAGGATGAAGTGAATGTTATAATACCACAATTTAATTTGCCTGAATCAATAGAGATCGTTTACGATAGTCAGACTGCACCTGTTGCTCCTTTGATCATTTATCCACCTGGTCCTGTGCCTTACAACTCAGACCAAGCTATACCGTATAAGTATAATGCCACAATGATTGAGAATGGGGTAGAAGTCGCTATACCAACAAGGCCATCTTTTGTTAACATCGCTGATGTGAGTAGAGTTACAAGAAGCGGACGTGTCTTTGCAGCAGTACCTTTGAAGAGACCAGAAGTTCAAGTCAGGAGGCCCGTACCGGCAGAAATTCCAGCGAGAAATTTTGAACCAAGGGTTGAGATAGGCCGATCCAATGAACCTATCCCTCATCCTGAGGATGATGAGATTCTGAAGCTTATCAAGAGAAGTGAATATAAGATTGTGGACCAACTATTGCAAACTCCTTCCAAGATTTCTTTGCTTGCTTTACTGAGAGATTCTGGTGCCCATAGAGAAGCTTTGATGAAGGTCTTGGACCAGGCATTCGTGGATCATGATGTGACGGTTGACCAATTTGATGGAATTGTGGGAAATATTACTTCGTGTAACAATCTTGGTTTCAGTGATGAAGAGCTTCCGGAGGAGGGAAGGAACCATAATATGGCTTTGCATATCTCAATAAGTTGTGGAAATGATACTTTATCAAGTGTGTTGGTAGATACAGGTTCGTCGTTAAATGTAATGCCCAAAACTACATTATCTCGACTCTCATATCAAGGTGCTCCCATGAGACCTAGTGGAGTAATCGTCAAAGCGTTTGATGGTTCTAGGAAGACTGTCATTGGTGAAGTGGATCTTCCTATAGTAATTTGTCCTCATACTTTTCAGATCACTTTTCAAGTAATGGATATTCGTGCCGCCTACAGTTGCCTATTGGGTCGTCCATGGATCCATGATGCAGGGGCAGTCACTTCCACGCTCCATCAAAGATTGAAGTTTGTAAGGCATGGAAAGCTGGTAATGATTGGTGGAGAGCAGGCTATGGTGGTAAGCCATTTGTCATCTTTCTCTTTTATTGATGTTGATGAGGATGTTGGAACCCAATTCCAAGCTCTAACTGTTGCTAATAATGAAGTGAAGAAGCAAGGGACATCTATTTCTTCTTTTGAGGATGCGCGACGAGTGGTTGAAAGTGGTTCGGCTGAAGGTTGGGGCCAGGTGTTGACTTTGCCCGAGAACAAGTCTGGAGAAGGTCTTGGTTTTCATTCCGTGTCTACAAGAGTCAAGCAGGAAGTAGTTACTCGTCCGATACAAGAGGTTTTCCGAAGCGCAGGTTTTATCCATCCGACTCCTCCTGAAGTTGATGCTATAATAGGAGACGATTCTGAAGAGGATTTACCCGATTTTGTAACGCATGGAGTGGCTTGCCAGAACTGGATTGCTGTTGATGTTCCTGTTGTGATGCACATTTCTGAGTAATGTTTTGTTTTGTTTTTGAAAAAATTCGCTCTGCCCAAGACGAAAAGTATTTGTGTCGGGCTATGTTGAAAATAAATCCTTTTGCTCTGCCCAAGGCAAAAGAGAAATGTCTGGGCTCTTTGTTTCAAGTATTTCCCTTCATGAATAAAAATGTTATTTTGTCCACTACTGTTTTATTTTTCACTTTTTCTGGGAAATAGTAATGAAAATTAATTGGTAGTAATAGGAAAATATAATAATATTTTGTTTCATTTGTACAACATTCATGTTAATCGATTTCTAAAATAAAGCATAATCATATGTGCAGATTAATCCATGACTTAACCATTGAAAACAATGATCCTATGCCCTCTCCCAACTTTGAATTCCCTGTGTTCAGAGCCGAAGAAGAGGATAGTGAAGAGATTCCTGATGAAATTTCCCGTTTGCTCGAGCATGATGAAAAGATTATTCAACCGTTTGAAGAACCTGTAGAGTTGATCAATTTGGGTGACGAAGAAGATAAAAAGGAAGTCAAGGTCGGAGCATTGCTTATCCCAGAAGTCAAAGAGAAAATGTTGGAGCTTCTCAAAGAGTATGTTGATGTGTTTGCTTGGTCCTACCAAGATATGCCAGGTTTGGACAACAATATTGTGGAGCATCGTTTACCGTTGAGACCTGAATGTTCGCCGATTAAGCAGAAGTTGAGAAGGACTCGTCCCGATATGGCTGACAAGATCAAAGAAGAAGTTCAAAAACAGATTAATGCAGGTTTCCTTGTTACATCAGTCTATCCTCAGTGGTTAGCCAATATAGTTCCTGTTGCTAAGAAGGATGGCAAAGTTCGAATGTGTGTAGACTATAGAGATCTGAATAGAGCTAGCCCAAAGGATGACTTCCCATTACCGCACATTGACGTATTGGTCGACAGTACCGCAAAGTTCAAAGTCTTTTCTTTCATGGATGGTTTCTCTGGTTACAATCAAATCAAGATGGCACCAGAAGATATGGAGAAGACAGCTTTCATTACACCTTGGGGAACATTTTGTTATCGGGTTATGCCGTTTGGTTTGAGGAATGCTGGTGCAACATACCAAAGGGCCATGACTGCTTTGTTCCATGATATGATGCATAAAGAGATAGAAGTGTATGTAGATGACATGATTGCCAAATCGCAAACTGAAGAGGATCATTTGGAACATTTATTGAAGTTATTCCAGCGTTTGAGAAAGTATAAACTCCGTCTGAATCCCAACAAGTGCACTTTTGGTGTTCGTTCTGGAAGACTTCTGGGTTTCATTGTCAGTCAGAAAGGTATTGAGGTAGATCCTGATAAAGTCAAAGCTATTCGGGAAATGCCCGCACCCAAGACGGAAAAACAAGTAAGAGGATTCCTTGGGAGACTGAACTATATTTCTAGATTTATATCTCACATGACTGCTACCTGTGGGCCGATTTTCAAGCTTCTCAGAAAGAACCAAGGATGTGTGTGGACAGAAGATTGTCAGAGAGCTTTTGATAGCATCAAAGAATATTTACTTGAACCTCCCATTTTGATTCCTCCAGTGGAAGGAAGACCTTTGATTATGTACCTGACTATATTGGAAGAGTCCATGGGATGTGTGCTTGGTCAACAAGATGAGACTGGAAGAAAGGAACATGTCGTATATTATCTGAGTAAGAAATTCACAGACTGTGAGGCTCGATACTCATTGCTTGAGAAAACCTGTTGTGCTTTAGCTTGGGCTGCTCGCCGTCTGCGCCAGTATATGATTAACCACATGACTTGGTTGATCTCTAGAATGGATCCAATCAAGTATATCTTTGAGAAGCCCGCCTTATCTGGAAGAATAGCCCGTTGGTAGATGTTGTTATCCGAATATGACATTGAGTATCTGTGATCGGTGGATCTGGAACTGACTGTTTAACGCTGGTTCGCGAAATGTCGCGGAAGCAAGAGTCGCCACCGTCTTTTATTTTCTCCAAATGGAAAGGACAAAAGCACAGAAAAATTCCTTAAAGAGATTGCTCTCGGTTCGGGAGGTAAGTTATAGAAAGGGAAGGTGTTAGCACCCTTTCTATCCATGGTCATCCATGGGCTCTTAGATACTTGCTCAATGTGTTTTCAAAAAGGTTTGTTTGCTTTTCAATGTGGGTTTAAAAAGTTTCTTTGAAAAATTTCAGTTCGACTCGTACGTCAGAGTGTTTGAAAAGTTTGCTTTGAAAGCTTTTGAAAAGTGTCAGTGTGAAAAGTATTTTTGAATTTGTTTTGAAATTAGAGCAAGTATCCTTGAGAACCTACCTACCCTAAGGAATTCGTCTGTGTAAATGTCCTTTCAAGTAGTGCCATCCCACCATTGAGAGGTAGGTAGCACCACCGTTGGAGGTGTTCGGGTCAATTCGATTTTTAGGGACATGGTGATCACCGGAGCAATGGGAAGACACCTTAGAAGCTACCCTCATGCCAGGTTCCTGGATCATGAGGACTTACTAAGACATCCTCTACTCGACGATCACCTTTCGAAAGGCAAGGCAACAGTGAAGCGTACCCTAGGGGTGGTGTGTGCGAATTGTGTGTCATATTTCAGTTATTTGTCTTGTCATGTTTGTTGTGATCTACGCTTGATTTTAATTAGTACATTCATTCTTTCATGCTTGGTTAACAGTTAAATATTTTGCGAAAAAAATAAATCTAAGACTATTACAGATGGCGCGGGTCCACATCACCAAAATTAAACCGGACCCGATTTAGCGGAAAAATAAATAATGCGAAGAAATAAAGTGCGAAAAGTAAAATTACATGGCTTAGGGACAATTACATAATTATATAAACGATAAAAAGTAAATGCGCGAAATAAAGGAATTAAACAAAACTAGGGCGTTGGACCCTTTTGCAAACAATTAAAATTAATGAGAATTAAAGATTAAATGATTAAATGTTTTTTTGGTATTTTTTATATTTTTTAGATTTAATAAGGAAAAGAAGTTAATTGAAATTAAATTAAAAGGCAAATCCTAATTCTATTATTTTTTAAGTTTATTATGAAAGATTTAAATTAAAACCTAAATTAAACTCTAAATTAACTTATGTACAATTTTTAATTTATGAAAATAAAATGATAAATAAATAATATTGTTATTCTGAAAAAAAGGAAAATTAAAAAAAGAAAATCAAAAGTTATTTAAACCTAAATTCTATTTTTTGGATTTTTTGTTAAAAAAAAATTAAAACTATAACCTAATTAAACTAAATATTTACATATATTAATTTATTGATGAAAATAATTACAATAAAATAAATATCATATTTTTTGTATTTTCTGGATTTTTATGATGTTTTTTATATTTTGTAAAAAAAAGAGAAAATTAATTAATTAAAGCAATAAAAATAAATCACACAATAATTAAAATAATAAAAAAGATAAGGAAAGCAAACCAGAGTGGGGTGTTGCCCCAAATAAGGAGGTTCAGGCCTGGAAGTTCTGGCCCAACAAGAGTTGATTCATTGACTTCTCCAATTTGGTGTACCAACGCGTTGACCTAGGCTCAGTGGACCTTCAATCTCAACCCTTGATCTATATCCATTGGGCATGTGTACGCTTGGAGGAGGGTAGAATATGGTGTACACCACTATGAGCGCTGCATGGAATAACGTATTGAAAAATAACATTGAGATTTTGCCAGACCTGGGACTTGAACCCAGGTCTTTGAAGTTACCAGCACAACACATGACCACTGAACCAAGCGCGTTTCAATTAACATATAATAAACAATAAACAATATAATAAGAACGCGTTAGTGCTTTTGGAAATTCGCGCGAAATTCAAAATAGCCAATGGCTGATGGACACGCACTCGTCTTCTTCCCCACCCTGTAAAACAAAGCAAATAGGCGACGGTTTTTGAAACGTTGCTTTAGGGCCTCTATCAGAAAATAGCGAATAGCCCCTCGTTGCTCATAAATTGAGCGCGAGGGGGCCATCCTTTTCGTCTTCAACCCCTGAATCCATTGGTGGTCATCTGGGGCTCCAATTTTGCATTATCATGAAAGCCCCAAATCTAAGAACCTGCAACCCTAATTTTTGACAATGGTGAAAACGCATATATGGCACAAAAAAGCAATTGAATGTAATGGTTAGCTCAGAAACATCATTGTAATCAATAATCCATAAAGAAAAATGCAAAAGAATGCTTAATTCATGCTATGCGATTTCAAGATTTTCTTGGTACAGTTTGAGTTCTTGATACCAATTCAGGATGTTTTTGCTGTTGTTAATGATTGGAATGTGTCCAAGGATGTCTCAGGATGCTAATGGGATGAAGATTGAAGCTTGGAATGACCTAAAACCTTGATTTCAGATTTCAGTTTTTAGGCAATTTTCTCAAGTTTGTATATTGGTTTTTGGCGCAGCTTGCAGTCTAATCTCATTAGGGTTATGATTCTGAGTATGTATAGAGCATGCTAGGTCAAAAATATTGCACAAAATCTCAAGCATTCATGGTTTTACATATTTGATTTTATGAAATCTTTTTGAATCTTTTCCATGTGCATTTGTGTCAATTAGGTTTCAATCAAGCCAAAACCTTCTATATTAGCATGTGCACGAAATCTCAAGTTCAAATCATGCATAAAAAGATTTGTTTAGGTTAAGTTTATATTTTTCATGTATTAAAATGATTTAAATGAATATAAATTAATATAAATTCAAATAAATAATTAAAAAATATGAAAATACTTCCCTTTGGGCCTAATGGTCGTGCATAGGCTTGGCATGAAGAAACTTGGAGGAAAAATGGGCCCATTTGCATTTTTAGGCCTTTTGCATCAATGTTGACCTTTTCAAAATTCCTAAAAATTTCCCAACTTCCACAAGGCATAACTTGGTCAATTTTTAAGCTTCTCACATGTTCTTGGACATTTTGGAAAGGTCTTTGAGTCCTTTAACCAATGCCTTTGGTTCCATGTCATTTTGATTTACCAATCTTAAGTTATGGCCTTTGACTTAAAGTCACTTTTTGTTGACTTTTGAAAATGACCTATAATGTTGAAATTGATAATTTTTTGTGAGAGCATTTCTTGGACTTGGAACATGAAGATGAATTGTAGGAAATGTCTTTCTCTTCAAAATGAGCTTTGGATGGAATTTTTCTGATAATCCATGTGAAAGTTATGCCCTGGTCAATTTCAGTTGACTTTTTCAGCTGTCCAAATATAGCAACTTTTGCATCTTTGATGATTTCTGAGCCAAATTTTGAGAATCATGATCAAGCATTGATCAAATGATGTTTGTGGCTTCAAAATGATATGTTGACCAAAAATTTGAACTTTTGACTGTCAAATGACCATTTTGCCCCTACAGTTGACTGTAGTGCAATCTAGGGTTTTGACTGTGCAATTTTGAGCTGAATGCCTTGAAACTTGACATGAAGACACTTGACCATCTTTTTAAGCATATGAGACTTGATTGGGCCTTTGAAAAGTTCATTTACTTGACCAGAACTCAAACCCTAGTATTGACTGTATAGAAGACAGTTGAGCTGCACAACCCTTGGGGAACTTTGTGACCTTGACTTGGCAATTTCTTGATGAACATGGGAGGGAAAATTTTGGGGTACAACAGTTGCCCCTGTTCAATCTTCTTAGACCTGAGGATGCAGATTGGCTGACGTGCCTTTCGTAATCCGAGGGTAGAAGATGATTGGACACTAGAGTGCCCAGAAATTTGCGCTCACATAGTAGCAATGATGATGAGGGAATGGGCTTATAGATGCCATTTGGATGTTTCTTGGATAGGATGATGGGCTTATAGATGCCATCTGGACGTTGATCGCGTAGGAGATTCCTTAGCGAGGACCTGCATACCTGCAAGAGAGAAAATGAGTACCTGACACGCTGCAGGAGCTGGTTTTAGATGCTTGGTATAGATGTGTCCTGACTGGTTACAGGAGCTGAGTCTGGAGCTTCAAACGCTGATGAATGAACCAGAGATGGTTACTGCCTTAGCGTGAATGGTAAGAGAATCCCGAATGATTTCAACCTCAACAACGCTCGTTGAGAAAATCTTGGTGAGAATTACCATCTTCGTAGTGTCAGGAAGAGAACCAAAGGACATTATAATCTCAAAGGGAGTCACCTTACTCACCGTTGGAGAGGGAACTATAGGAAATTATAATCTGAAAGGAAATATCACCTCACGCTCATGCCGGAGAGGGAAACATCTGAAGAAGGAATTACCACCTCACGCGCCTGTTGGAGAGGGGACCATAAGAGAATATCACCTCACGCTCATGCCGGAGAGGGAAACATCTGAAGAAGGAATTACCACCTCACACGCCGTTGGAGAGGGGACCATAAGAGAATATCACCTCACGCTCATGCCGGAGAGGGGAACATCTGAAGAAGGAATTACCACCTCACGCGCCTGTTGGAGAGGGGACCATAAGAGAATATCACCTCACGCTCATGCCGGAGAGGGAAACATCTGAAGAAGGAATTACCACCTCACACGCCGTTGGAGAGGGGACCATAAGAGAACTTCTACTGAGTCTTTATCAGAAAAATCTGTTTGGAGTCGATTTAACTGGACTAGAGAAGTCCTTGAAATATGTTTGAGAATTTCAACTGCACCCTTCCTGAAAGGTAGAGGTCAGTTATATGCGATGCGTGATATGGATCAAGCAAACATGGATACGATTTATATGATATGATGCGTACATGCATGCTATAATGATGTATGTGATGATCCATGTATGTTTTTGTCTAGGAAAATAAATCTTTGACGGGTGCCGGGAAGTCATATCCTGGGCTGATGTTGAGGAAGAGATTTTGCTTCCGTTGTGGATGATTCGTTGCAAGAATACCAGTGGGAGAAGATAACTCCGTTGAGGAATGAAATGGTTCTGCGGGAGAAAAGATACTCTAGCGATCATGCTGGGGAGTGCTACTCTGTGGGGATAGCGATGCTTTGCTGAGTTGATGAAGATAACTCCGTCGGGGATACCGTTGATGAGTTATGCTGAGGATATCCTTGTTATGCTGGAAGTGTTGATAGACTTCGCTGGGGGTAGGAAGATGCTTTGCCGAGGACGCTCTTTCCGTGGCTTTTGGCTGAGGATAACCCAGTTATATCCTGTTAAGGAAATAACTCTTTAAATCAAGCCGGGACGACGCGTTCGTGCTCTGCGAGGGATAAGCTTCCAGAATCTACTGGGGATAAGCTTACTGCTTGAGGAGACGGATTCCAACTTTTCCTGGGGAACTGGATTGGATTCTCCTGGGGGAAGTTTTGATATGCTGGGGGAGTGATTCCTTTGAATGGTGGTATACCGCCGGGGAACAATCTTTAGACCAAGACTGCCGGGGATGCTTTATGTATACTGCTGGGGAAGTATTGAGATCTACGGGGGGATCCTCAATTTCCTTGATAATTGTAATTTTGCTTGGAGAGACATGTATTGTTTTACTGAACTACTCTCTGGGGAATTAAGATACTCGGTCATGTTCTTTGGCTGAACCTACCTTGGTACCTTGGAGGATAGAACAATTAGACTGCTCAGACAACTCTTTATTGCCCCTGTTTCCAGTGTCACCTGCAATTAATTCCTTTGTTTCGTATGCAAATATTCATGAGTTAGCAAATTATTGTCAATGCATACATCACAAATTGAACCTTGGACGTTCTTCGCAAAACAAAACAGAGAAAGGAAAAATACTTGGCACGTTTAACTGAAAATATATTTTTATTGATTTTTGAATGGCCTGAAATAGGCGTTTTGTATACAAGAGGCTGACGTCCTAGTAAGAGGTATGTCGCCGATCAAAAGAGTTTATACAAGTTTTGTACAAAAGAAAATAAAGCAGCTGTGTGAAAGATGAATGATCCACTGGGTTTCAACTCTGCTATTGCCTTTATAACTCCGAGCGTCTCATCACTTGATGACCTTGGTTGAAGGTGAAGCTGACTGATTGATGCCGTTTTGAACTTGATGCAGATACCGGATTCTGGATGCAAAGTGACCAATGAGACATAGTTTTACGCTTTTATCCCTAACTTTTGCCTGGACCGCCCTTTCGGGTTTTCAGTCCACCGGGATACCCATTTTTGCCCAAGCCGCCCTTTCAGGTTTTCGACTTGCCGGGTGTACAGATTTTTTTTCATTTTCATCCCTACATTTTGCCCGAACCCTTTTGGTTCGACGGGAAGCCCTAATTTTGCCTAGGCATGTCAGCCTAGCGGGTCTTTTTTATGCGTAGTATTTTTTAACTATGTCTGCATTGGCGGGGTGAGGAAGGTCGTCACCATCCATATTGGTTAAGATCATTGCTCCTCCTGAGAACACATGCTTAACCACAAATGGCCCTTCGTACGTAGGGGTCCATTTGCCCCTTGGATCACTCTGAGGAAGGATGATTCTCTTGATCACCAGATCCCCGACTTGATACTCCTGTGGCCTGACCTTTTTGTTAAATGCCCTGATCATCCGTTTCTGATACGTCTGACCATGACAGATAGCAGAAAGTCTCTTTTCGTCAATGAGGTTGAGTTGGTCAAGTCGTGTCTGGATCCAATCCTCTTCATTTAGATTTGCATCCTTCATTATCCGGAGAGAGGGAATTTGCACTTCGATCGGCAAGACTGCCTCCATACCATAAACCAGAGAGAAAGGAGTTGCCCCGGTTGATGTCCTAGCGGAGGTACGGTACCCATGCAGAGCGAACGGTAACATCTCGTGCCAATCTTTGTACGTCACTGTCATTTTCCGCACGATCTTTTTGATGTTCTTATTCGCTGCTTCTACAGCCCCATTCATCTTCGGTCTGTAAGGAGAAGAATTGTGGTGCTGTATTTTGAACTGTTCGCAGAGCTCAGCGATCATCTTATTGTTCAGATTGGTACCGTTGTCTGTAATAATCCGCTCAGGGACGCCGTATCGACAGATCAGGTTGTGCCGAATGAACCGTGCCACAACAGTCTTGGTTACCGTAGCGTAGGATGCTGCTTCAACCCACTTCGTAAAGTAATCAATCGCCACTAGGATGAAGCGATGTCCATTAGATGCCGTAGGTTTAATCTCGCCGATCATGTCTATGCCCCACATTGCAAACGGCCAAGGCGCAGTCAGAACATTCAGGGGAACCGGAGGAACATGCACCTTATCTGCGTAGATCTGGCACTTGTGGCATGTCCTGGAGTGTTGGTAGCAATCAGCTTCCATGGTGGACCAGTAATATCCTGCCCGTAGGATTTTCTTAGCCATAGTATGTCCACTGGAATGCGTACCAAAGGTCCCTTCATGTAACTCTTCCATGATTCTTTCTGCTTCAATCTTGTCCACACAACGCAGTAAGGTTGAATCATGATTCCTCTTGTACAAGATGCCGTTGCTTAGGAAGAACTTTGCTGCGAACCTCCTCAGGAATTTCTTATCATTGATAGAGGCACCTTCAGGGTATTCCTGAGCTTCCAGATATCTCTTCACTTCATGGTACCAAGGCTTCTCAGTCACCAATTCAGTTTCGAGATCACAACAGTATGCCGGTTCGTCCAGTTTCCAAATGATGATCCGGGGAGCTTCATTATCCCATTTAACCTTGAACATTGAAGACATTGTAGCTAACGCGTCCGCTAACTGATTCTCTTCCCTTGGAAAGTGCTCAAAGGTTATCTCTGTAAAGTGGGGGATCAGGGTCAACACACATTCTCTGTAAGGGATCAAGTTTGGATGTTTCGTATCCCACTCTCCTTTGATCTGATTGATCACAAGAGCGGAATCTCCGAAGACACTTAGAAATTTGATCCTTAGGTCGATCGCAGCTTGAAGACCCAAGATACACGCCTCATACTCCGCCATGTTGTTGGTACAGTTAAAACACAGCCGAGCAGTGAGTGGAGTATGAGTACCTTGTGGAGATATGATAATGGCGCCGATACCATTTCCCAAAGCATTGGAAGCTCCGTCAAAGTGCATAGACCATCGGGATCCTGGTTCAGGTCCTTCATCCGGTCCAGGTACCTCGCAATCTGTTACTATCATAATGCTTTCATCCGGAAACTCGAAGTTCATTGATTGGTAGTCATCTACAGCTTGATGAGCTAAGTGGTCTGCCAATACACTCCCCTTGATGGCTTTTTGGGTTGTGTACTGAATGTCGTATTCCGTCAAGATCATTTGCCATCTTGCAATTCTCCCAGACAGAGCAGGCTTTTCGAATATGTACTTTATCGGATCCATCTTTGAGATCAACAAGGTAGTGTGAGTCAGCATATACTGTCTCAGCCGGCGAGCAGCCCATACCAAAGCGCAGCAAGTTTTCTCAAGCAGTGAGTATCGGGTCTCACAGTCGGTAAACTTTTTGCTAAGGTAATAAATGGCATGCTCTTTTCGGCCAGACTCGTCATGCTGCCCCAGCACACACCCCATTGAGTTGTCTAACACTGTCAGGTATAGTATCAGAGGTCTCCCTTCAACTGGTGGCATAAGGATAGGTGGTTCTTGGAGATACTCTTTGATTTTGTCGAAGGCAGCCTGACATTCATCGTTCCAACGTACTACCTGATCTTTCTTCAACAGCTTGAAGATTGGCTCACAGGTAGCAGTCAGATGAGAGATGAATCGAGCGATGTAATTCAGACGTCCTAAAAAGCCTCTGACTTCCTTCTCTGTCTTAGGAACTGGCATCTCTTGAATAGCTTTGACCTTAGCAGGGTCCACTTGAATGCCTTTATCACTGACCACGAAGCCTAGCAACTTCCCAGATCTTACCCCGAAGGTGCACTTGTTCGGGTTCAATCTCAGCTTGTACAGTTTCAACCGGTCAAACAACTTCTGCAGATGATCTAGATGCTCTTCCTCAGTCTGGGACCTAGCGATCATGTCGTCCACATACACTTCGATCTCATGATGGATCATATCATGAAATAAGGCAACCATGGCACGCTGGTAGGTTGCCCCAGCATTCTTTAACCCGAACGGCATGACCTTGTAACAGAAGGTGCCCCACTGAGTAACAAATGTAGTCTTTTCCATGTCTTCAGGTGCCATCTTGATCTGATTGTAGCCTGAAAAGCCATCCATGAAAGAGAATACTTTATGTTGGGCTGTATTATCAACGAGGACATCAATGTGAGGTAAGGGGAAGTCATCCTTGGGGCTGGCCCTGTTCAGATCCCTGTAATCAACACACATTCTGACCTTGCCGTCTTTTTTAGGTACCGGCACCACATTAGCAACCCACTGAGGGTAAGAAGTTACTGCAAGGAACCCTGCATCAAACTGTTTCATGACTTCGGCTTTAATCTTCTCGGACATCTCTGGACGCATCCGACGGACCTTTTGTTTAACTGGAGGGCAGTCTTCCCTAGTCGGCAAATGATGGACAACAATATCGGTATCCAACCCTGGCATGTCTTCGTAGGACCAGGCAAAGATCTCCATATAGTCATGTAACATCTTGGTTAACCGTTGCTTCACGCTGAGCTCTAGGTTGGCACCAATCTTTACCTCTTTTCTGTCTGCTTCAGTACCCAGGTTTATAGTTTCCACTGGCTCTTCATGGGGTTGAATTGCCCTCTCTTCCTGAAGTAACAGTCTTGCAAGCTCGCCAGGCACTTCGCAATCATCTTCACCTTCGTCTTCGGCTAAGTTGATCGGATTTTCGAAGTCATAATTGGCATTAGCAGAGTTGTTATCAGTGAGATCCAGAGTGGATTGGAACCTGTATGAGTGAGTGTGTGTGTAAATACAGCTGTTTTTGAAAATTATGTAAAGGAAATGAAAGATAGAAAAGGAACACAATATTTGCAATGCGAAAAACGTCCAAGATTTTCATTCATGATGTATAAAATGACAGTTCGTATGCCCTCACAAATAGAACCACGGTGCCTCGGGTAAGACACCGGGCCATAGAGTTTATCATTGTTTATTACAAAATAACAAAACAAAGCAATTTATTACTTAGTGTCAAAAGAAACAGAGAGATTGTCCTTTGCGCTCCAATTGTTAAGTCCACCATCAGTAGCCGGGTAGATCCAGCTATCAAACTCAGCTTCATCAACTTCCTCTTCATCACCAATAGCATTAACTCCGTGAGCAGGCAGGGGGGCTGTTACCACATTAGGCTTGTCAGACGCCTCAAACTGTACCTCCTTAGCATCAATGAGGTCCTGCAGCTTGTTCTTTAGTGCCCAACAGTCATCAGTAGAGTGTCCCGGGCTGTCTGAATGGTAAGCACAACGGGCATTTGGGTTGTACTTAGGAGAGGTAGTGTTTGAGAACTTTGGCGCCTCCTTGACAGTCACTAAATTGGTGGATAGCAACTGTGGCAGGATTTGCGATAGGGTCATGCTTAACCGGGTAAACTCTCTCCGGGGTCTATCAGCCCTTTGAGGATTGTTTGGCCGGGGAGCGGCAGCAGGCTTAGCGATCATGACCGCACTGACAGATTGGCGGTGCTCATGTCTTTCTGATTTCCTGGAGCCATACACGGCACTAGACTCCTTCTTAAATGGTTTCTTGTCCGAACCAGATGATGATGCAGCCTTTGCAATCTTCCCAGACTTCAACCCCGCTTCAATTCTCTCTCCAGTCAAGATTAAATCAGTGAAACCAGCAGAAGAATTCCCAATGAGATGGTTAAAAAATGGCCCAGATAGGGTCCCCAAGAACATGTCCACTAACTCTCGATCAGTCAAAGGTGGCTGCACCCTTCCAGCCAGGTCTCTCCACTTCTGCGCGTACTCTTTAAAACCTTCGCTTGCACCTAACGCCATACCCTGGAGTTGGGTACGTGTGGGGGCAAGGTCGGCATTATACTGATACTGCTTGTAGAAAGCAGTAGCCAGCTCCTCCCAGTTACGAACTTTGGTCCCATCCAGCTGATAGAACCATTCGAGATGAGTCCCTGAAAGACTCTCCTGGAAGAAGTGGATCCATAGATTCTTGTCCGCAGAGTACGGCTGAATCTTTCGAACATAGGACCTCAAATGCAGCTTGGGACAGGACGCCCCGTCATACTTAGAAAAGGTTGGAGCTTTGAACTTGTGCGGGATAATTACACCAGTCGACAAACCCAGATCTCCGAAATCCAGCCCAGGTGCCTGTTGCACCTCCATAGCCTTCAACCTGTCTTCCAGTTGTTTGTACCTGTCGTCTTCAGGAGGATACTGTTCCTCATCAAAATCCGTCTCGTCGTCGGAGACCACTGGAGTAGGAACCTTGACTTCTGCCTGAGAAGGACTCTTGCCAACAGAAGAAGCAGCCTCTTCATGTTGCAGAGTATTGCCCAACCTTCGGCCCGAGTTGAATAGAACAGTTCTTCTCTTTTTCTTCTTCTCCTTTTTCAGGAGCATAGTCTTTAATTCTTCTTGGCCTTTAGCTAGACCCATGATTAGTTCTTGAAACTGCGCATTCTGCGCCTGGAGAGCCTTGATTGATGTCTCTGTAGATTCAGATCCGGGATTCATGGTGCTGAAATAAACAGCGAAGAACTGTAAGCAACCTGAAAAAGGGAAAAAATCTGCTATGCACATGATGTATGAAATGCGTATGAATTATGTTTTCAAAGACAATCGGGAATCATCTTTCTAAACAAAAAAAGAACGCACTTTATTAGATTCAACTTTGCAACTGAGATTATTCAACAAGTTGCCCTTAGGCGTTTACATGAAATGAAACAACTGGAAAGGAAATAAAAACTGTAAAGGCGCATTCAGAATTCCTCATTGATCCCATGGTCTCCTTTTCTCAGTACGGAGGTAGGCATTCAGAGCTCTTTCATTCTCCAACTGCTTTGTCAGCTTCTGGATCTTTGATTCCTGCTCGTTGAACTTTTCCCGGTAAGAATCCCGTTCTTCTTGCAGTTGCGACCAAGATCTCTTCAATGTCTCATAATCAGTAGGTATCTGAGGAGGAAGGACAGTTGGAGGAACACCATCTTTATCAGGACACTCAAGAATGACGGGTCTGACAGCTTCATACGGCATACCTAACTTCTGAGCACGGATGCGGACCCATTTGTAATAGGCTTCCATAGGTAGAGAAGTCTTTGGCCCTAGCTCTTGTGGGTCAGCTTTATGAACCTTCTCCCAAGCCTTGATGAACCTACGACGTAGCTCGTCACTATCCACCTGAAACTCGAAACTGATGTGAGGCACCAACATCTCATGGGGGCCTGCTCTTCTTGCTCTTCCGAACTGACGGAGTGCTAGACATGGATTGTAAGAGATCCCTCCTTGAGTACCAATCAGAGGAACATTAGGATACTCCCCACATCGATCAATAATAGCTATCTCATCCAAACCTCTGCAAGTCCAAATGATGTCTTTATCGGTGAGAGACATTAACCTGTGAGCCCAACCTCTTCCTTCCTGGTTCTTCAGTACAAACTTAGGGAGGTGCGAAATAAACCACCTTACCAACAAAGGGATACAACACCATAGGGTTCCTCGTCTTCGGGTAGTACGGGCATGAAGTTGTTGCAAGATGTCACCCAAGAGAGTGGGCACAGGATTCTGAGACATAAAGATCCTAATGGAGGTGACATTGATGAAGTTGTCAGGATTAGGAAACAGGACTAACCCATAGATTAGGAGAGCCAAGATGTCTTCATATGCCCTAAAGTCCAAGTCATTCCAGAAGCTGTTAGCTTTACCAATCAGAAACTTGGCCAAGAAACCCTTAACTCCGCTTCTAGTTACCCAGTTGTCTGTTACCTCTTGATGGGTCAAAGGAAGGGCTGCAGCAATGTCCTCAAGCCTGAGGGTCTTTTCCCAACCAGTAAAGGGAGTCTGATCCAAGATAGGGATACCAAGCAGATTAGAGAACTCTTCCAGGGTAGGGACCAGCTGGAAGTCTTGAAAGGTGAAGCACTGGTACTGAGGGTCATAGAATTGGGTCAGAACACTCATCAACTGTTGATCCCGCTTTGCAGTGACTAAACTGAGAAGAGAACCATGCCTCTGAATGAAGGAAGTGGTGTTTGGAATTCTGCTAACCAACTCATCAATCAACTCAGGTGAACGAACAAAGTTGAACCGGATAGTATTCCTTCGCACAGGCATCATAATGTCCTACAAAACAGAGCAAAGATGAAACCCTCTTGTCTTTGAAATGGTCAGTTCTTATGCAGGATGCATGCAATGCTCATGATGCTATGATGTTATGATAAAGCACACCACATACAGATACAAAGGCAAACATAGTAAGGCACACAAGTCACACAAGGCAAGCCCCTAAAGTTTAGGCCAGCATGAGGTCTAGGTACTACCCTCTTTCAGTTTGTTGGTTCATACCTGTCCTAATCAAAAGTAACCGGGTTCTTAGAGGATCCCAATATCATTGACTACCCTCAATCGGTCATAACTCCAGCATCGCAATCTTTTCTTGCGGCCAGAACCATCACGAGAGTTTAGCCTCAATGGGCGTAGCATACTGCTACTGTTCTAAAGGCCAAGTTGTGTCAATTAAGGTTCTAAGGTTGTTGGTGCTTAATGACTCCTTAGAAGACCCATATTCTCCTCGTTGCGACACAAGGGATATCGGTACAGACTAAGGTGCCACACCAACGTAGCCACTGCTTCACCTGTGTCGGTCTACGCCGGACAGGTCCCTCACAGCTTATGCTACCTAAACAGGGTATCCCCAGATCCGGGTTAGGATCTATGTATCTCCGATGCAACCCACAATAGTAAAGCAAGCAAAACAATACAAGTGAAAACACAGTTATGACTTAGCCCTAAGGTACACCCCACTTTATAAGATTATCCCCAGCAGAGTCGCCAGTTCTGTGATCGGTGGATCTGGAACTGACTGTTTAACGCTGGTTCGCGAAATGTCGCGGAAGCAAGAGTCGCCACCGTCTTTTATTTTCTCCAAATGGAAAGGACAAAAGCACAGAAAAATTCCTTAAAGAGATTGCTCTCGGTTCGGGAGGTAAGTTATAGAAAGGGAAGGTGTTAGCACCCTTTCTATCCATGGTCATCCATGGGCTCTTAGATACTTGCTCAATGTGTTTTCAAAAAGGTTTGTTTGCTTTTCAATGTGGGTTTAAAAAGTTTCTTTGAAAAATTTCAGTTCGACTCGTACGTCAGAGTGTTTGAAAAGTTTGCTTTGAAAGCTTTTGAAAAGTGTCAGTGTGAAAAGTATTTTTGAATTTGTTTTGAAATTAGAGCAAGTATCCTTGAGAACCTACCTACCCTAAGGAATTCGTCTGTGTAAATGTCCTTTCAAGTAGTGCCATCCCACCATTGAGAGGTAGGTAGCACCACCGTTGGAGGTGTTCGGGTCAATTCGATTTTTAGGGACATGGTGATCACCGGAGCAATGGGAAGACACCTTAGAAGCTACCCTCATGCCAGGTTCCCGGATCATGAGGACTTACTAAGACATCCTCTACTCGACGATCACCTTTCGAAAGGCAAGGCAACAGTGAAGCGTACCCTAGGGGTGGTGTGTGCGAATTGTGTGTCATATTTCAGTTATTTGTCTTGTCATGTTTGTTGTGATCTACGCTTGATTTTAATTAGGACATTCATTCTTTCATGCTTGGTTAACAGTTAAATATTTTGCGAAAAAAATAAATCTAAGACTATTACAGATGGCGCGGGTCCACATCACCAAAATTAAACCGGACCCGATTTAGCGGAAAAATAAATAATGCGAAGAAATAAAGTGCGAAAAGTAAAATTACATGGCTTAGGGACAATTACATAATTATATAAACGATAAAAAGTAAATGCGCGAAATAAAGGAATTAAACAAAACTAGGGCGTTGGACCCTTTTGCAAACAATTAAAATTAATGAGAATTAAAGATTAAATGATTAAATGTTTTTTTGGTATTTTTTATATTTTTTAGATTTAATAAGGAAAAGAAGTTAATTGAAATTAAATTAAAAGGCAAATCCTAATTCTATTATTTTTTAAGTTTATTATGAAAGATTTAAATTAAAACCTAAATTAAACTCTAAATTAACTTATGTACAATTTTTAATTTATGAAAATAAAATGATAAATAAATAATATTGTTATTCTGAAAAAAAGGAAAATTAAAAAAAGAAAATCAAAAGTTATTTAAACCTAAATTCTATTTTTTGGATTTTTTGTTAAAAAAAAATTAAAACTATAACCTAATTAAACTAAATATTTACATATATTAATTTATTGATGAAAATAATTACAATAAAATAAATATCATATTTTTTGTATTTTCTGGATTTTTATGATGTTTTTTATATTTTGTAAAAAAAAGAGAAAATTAATTAATTAAAGCAATAAAAATAAATCACACAATAATTAAAATAATAAAAAAGATAAGGAAAGCAAACCAGAGTGGGGTGTTGCCCCAAATAAGGAGGTTCAGGCCTGGAAGTTCTGGCCCAACAAGAGTTGATTCATTGACTTCTCCAATTTGGTGTACCAACGCGTTGACCTAGGCTCAGTGGACCTTCAATCTCAACCCTTGATCTATATCCATTGGGCATGTGTACGCTTGGAGGAGGGTAGAATATGGTGTACACCACTATGAGCGCTGCATGGAATAACGTATTGAAAAATAACATTGAGATTTTGCCAGACCTGGGACTTGAACCCAGGTCTTTGAAGTTACCAGCACAACACATGACCACTGAACCAAGCGCGTTTCAATTAACATATAATAAACAATAAACAATATAATAAGAACGCGTTAGTGCTTTTGGAAATTCGCGCGAAATTCAAAATAGCCAATGGCTGATGGACACGCACTCGTCTTCTTCCCCACCCTGTAAAACAAAGCAAATAGGCGACGGTTTTTGAAACGTTGCTTTAGGGCCTCTATCAGAAAATAGCGAATAGCCCCTCGTTGCTCATAAATTGAGCGCGAGGGGGCCATCCTTTTCGTCTTCAACCCCTGAATCCATTGGTGGTCATCTGGGGCTCCAATTTTGCATTATCATGAAAGCCCCAAATCTAAGAACCTGCAACCCTAATTTTTGACAATGGTGAAAACGCATATATGGCACAAAAAAGCAATTGAATGTAATGGTTAGCTCAGAAACATCATTGTAATCAATAATCCATAAAGAAAAATGCAAAAGAATGCTTAATTCATGCTATGCGATTTCAAGATTTTCTTGGTACAGTTTGAGTTCTTGATACCAATTCAGGATGTTTTTGCTGTTGTTAATGATTGGAATGTGTCCAAGGATGTCTCAGGATGCTAATGGGATGAAGATTGAAGCTTGGAATGACCTAAAACCTTGATTTCAGATTTCAGTTTTTAGGCAATTTTCTCAAGTTTGTATATTGGTTTTTGGCGCAGCTTGCAGTCTAATCTCATTAGGGTTATGATTCTGAGTATGTATAGAGCATGCTAGGTCAAAAATATTGCACAAAATCTCAAGCATTCATGGTTTTACATATTTGATTTTATGAAATCTTTTTGAATCTTTTCCATGTGCATTTGTGTCAATTAGGTTTCAATCAAGCCAAAACCTTCTATATTAGCATGTGCACGAAATCTCAAGTTCAAATCATGCATAAAAAGATTTGTTTAGGTTAAGTTTATATTTTTCATGTATTAAAATGATTTAAATGAATATAAATTAATATAAATTCAAATAAATAATTAAAAAATATGAAAATACTTCCCTTTGGGCCTAATGGTCGTGCATAGGCTTGGCATGAAGAAACTTGGAGGAAAAATGGGCCCATTTGCATTTTTAGGCCTTTTGCATCAATGTTGACCTTTTCAAAATTCCTAAAAATTTCCCAACTTCCACAAGGCATAACTTGGTCAATTTTTAAGCTTCTCACATGTTCTTGGACATTTTGGAAAGGTCTTTGAGTCCTTTAACCAATGCCTTTGGTTCCATGTCATTTTGATTTACCAATCTTAAGTTATGGCCTTTGACTTAAAGTCACTTTTTGTTGACTTTTGAAAATGACCTATAATGTTGAAATTGATAATTTTTTGTGAGAGCATTTCTTGGACTTGGAACATGAAGATGAATTGTAGGAAATGTCTTTCTCTTCAAAATGAGCTTTGGATGGAATTTTTCTGATAATCCATGTGAAAGTTATGCCCTGGTCAATTTCAGTTGACTTTTTCAGCTGTCCAAATATAGCAACTTTTGCATCTTTGATGATTTCTGAGCCAAATTTTGATAATCATGATCAAGCATTGATCAAATGATGTTTGTGGCTTCAAAATGATATGTTGACCAAAAATTTGAACTTTTGACTGTCAAATGACCATTTTGCCCCTACAGTTGACTGTAGTGCAATCTAGGGTTTTGACTGTGCAATTTTGAGCTGAATGCCTTGAAACTTGACATGAAGACACTTGACCATCTTTTTAAGCATATGAGACTTGATTGGGCCTTTGAAAAGTTCATTTACTTGACCAGAACTCAAACCCTAGTATTGACTGTATAGAAGACAGTTGAGCTGCACAACCCTTGGGGAACTTTGTGACCTTGACTTGGCAATTTCTTGATGAACATGGGAGGGCAAATTTTGGGGTACAACAGTATCACACTCAGAAGGCAATCAAAGGGAGTATTTTAGCCGACCATTTGGCTCACCAACCAATTGACGATTATCAATCCATCAAGTTTGATTTCCCAGATGAAGATGTTATGTACTTGAAAGCTAAAGATTGTGAAGAGCCGTTACCTGAAGAAGGACCTGATCCCGAATCCCATTGGGGTTTAATATTTGACGGAGCTGTGAACTCTTATGGAAATGGAATTGGGGCAATCATCGTCACTCCCCGAGGTACTCATATCCCGTTCACGGCGAGATTGAAGTTTGACTGCACGAACAACATGGCTGAATATGAGGCATGTATTATGGGTCTCGAAGAAGCAGTGGATCTAAGGATTAAGATTCTTGATATTTACGGAGATTCGGCATTGGTAATTAATCAAATCAAAGGAGAATGGGAAACTCGTCATCCTGGTTTGATCCCTTACAGAGACTATGCTAGAAGATTGTTAACTTTCTTCAACAAAGTGGAATTACATCATATCCCTAGAGATGAGAACCAAATGGCTGATGCTTTAGCTACTTTGTCTTCCATGTTTCAAGTGAATGGTTGGAACGATGTGCCTACAATCCGGGTTATGCGCCTTGACAGACCTGCTCATGTGTTCTCAGTAGAAGAGGTCACCGACGACAAACCTTGGTTCTATGACATTAAACGTGTTCTTCAAACTCAAGAGTACCCGCCTGGGGAATCCAATAAAGATAGGAAGACGTTGAGAAGATTAGCAAGCAGTTTCTTCCTCAATGAATAAGTTTTGTATAAGAGGAATTACGACATGGTCTTGCTCAGATGTGTAGACAGACGTGAAGCAGACATGCTGATGCAAGAAGTACATGAAGGATCCTTTGGCACACATGCCAACGGACATGCAATGGCTAAAAAGATGTTGAGAGCTGGTTACTATTGGATGACAATGGAATCTGATTGCTGCAAATATGTGAAGAAATGTCATAAATTCCAGATTTATGCGGACAAGATACATGTGCCACCGACCCTCCTTAACGTTATCTCTTCACCTTGGCCTTTCTCTATGTGGGGCATTGATATGATTGGAATGATTGAACCCAAAGCTTCAAATGGTCATCGTTTCATCTTGGTAGCGATCGATTATTTTACTAAATGGGTGGAAGCAGCATCTTATGCTAATGTAACCAGACAAGTGGTAGTCAGATTTATCAAGAATCAGATCATTTGTCGATACGGTATCCCGAGCAAGGTCATCACTGATAATGGTTCGAATTTGAATAACAAGATGATGAGAGAGCTTTGTGAAGAGTTCAAGATCGAACATCATAATTCTTCTCCTTACAGACCGAAGATGAATGGGGTTGTTGAGGCTGCTAACAAGAAAATCAAAAAGATTGTCCAGAGATGGTGGTAACTTATAAAGATTGGCATGAAATGCTTCCGTTTGCTCTGCATGGATACCGTACTTCAGTTCGAACTTCGACAGGCGCAACCCCATTTTCCCTAGTTTATGGTATGGAAGCAGTACTCCCCGTGGAGGTTGAGATTCCGTCTATGAGAGTGTTGATGGAAGCTAAACTTTCTGAGGCTGAATGGTGTCAAAGTAGATATGATCAGTTGAATTTAATTGAAGAAAAGAGATTGACAGCTTTGTGTCACGGTCAATTATATCAGCAGACAATGAAGAAGGCTTTTGATAAGAAGGTTCGACCACGCGATTTCAGAGAAGGTGACCTCGTGCTCAAGAAGATATTATCTTTCCAACCTGATTCTAGGGGCAAGTGGGCTCCGAATTATGAAGGACCGTATGTCGTTAAGAAAGTTTTCTCTAGAGGCGCCTTAATTCTCACAAATATGGACGGCGAAGAGCTCCCGCGCTCCATGAACGCCGATGCAGTCAAGAAGTATTTCACTTAGGTTTGAGTTGACAGTTTGCTAAGTTGAAGACCCGAAGGGGCGGCTTAGGCAAGCTTTTGGTCATACCAGTCTTGGCGTTTGAACACATTTCGGAATTCGAAGTTGTTAGGGAGAATAGTGATCATTGTTTTTGTGTAACCCTTTTCTTTCATGTATTATTTCCCAAACTTTTGTAAACCGTTGGAGTCGCGTTTTTAGCGAACTACCATCTTATTAATGAAATTTGAGCATTTACCTTTTGTGGGAAAATTTTTAATTTTACGGAAAAATTTGAAACAAAGTTATTTAAAGTATTCTTATTTTAAAAATGTGTCGTGAATAATGAAAGGAATATTAACAGTTGTTCCGAGGATGGTCAAGCCATGAAATGCAAAACAATACAGTAATCTATCCCTGCATGATGAACATGTTTCGTTTCAAAATCGTCATGAGGTGTTGGTTGTGTCAAACTTGCGTTTCTCGTGATACTAAGTTTGGTGACTCCCCATTTGTTCCGGTTAAGCGTTGTTTTGGCTACCTTTATGTGGGCAATTTCTGAAGTGTGGTACGTTTTGTCTCATGCCAGTAGTCTATTGGTGTCAGAAGTTTGGATTTGAATACTTTTCTCCTCGGAAGACTTGGGCCTTGTAGCGTGTTACGCTTTGACGTTGCTTTGTGGTTCCAGTTCCATTTATTTTCTGTCCTTTGTAAGATTGGCCGAGTATCTATTATGTCGTGACACCTTATCATCTTCAGGATATTCCATCTGTTCGTTTTGTCAACATAACATTCATTTATTCATTTACACTTATATCACGCATGCATATTCACATTTGCCATTGATTTTGGGTTGTACTTTGTTTATTCAAACAACGTACATGTTTCTTTCCAAGTAGAAGGTTAGCTTAGGCAGAAAATGTGCTTCCTCTCTAAATTCCCCAACTGAGCTAATCCTCGTGGATGATTTTTGATTTAGCCTACCTTGTCCATTTCTGGATAGGATGAGTCCCCCAATCAAGTTACTTTCTCATTGGGTGGAGTCTTGTTTGACTGTTTTCTCTCTGGTTTATTCCTGGAGGGAGTTGTTGCCTCTTGCATAGGCTATCTCATGATTTTCCCCAGTGAAGTCGCGACCTAGACGAATGGTGCATTTATTTTGCACATTTAAGTATGTGATCTCCTTGGGAAGGATTGATTCATGGTTCTCTTTGACGAAGATTTTATTCTCTGCCAGTGTCATCGCAATTTCCTTCTGAATTATTATTTTTGGAAAACGACAAGCGGCAGCTCTTCACGAGCAACTTGTACGTTATTATTTTTGGAAAACGACAAGCGGCGGTCTCTTCATGAGCAACTTGTACGTTATAGACATCGTTGGAAAACGACAAGCAGCGGTCTCTTCATGAGCAACTTGTACGTTATAGACATCGTTGGAAAACGACAAGCGGCAGTCTCTTTATTTGAGCAACTTGTACGTTATAGACATCGTTGGAAAACGACAAGCGGCAGTCTCTTTATTTGAGCAACTTGTACGTTATAGACATCGTTAGAAAACGGCAAGTGGCAGTCTCTTTATTTGAGCAACTTGTACGTTATAGACATCGTTAGAAAACAGCAAGCGGCAGTCTCTTTATTTGAGCAACTTGTACGTTATAGACATCGTTAGAAAACGGCAAGCGGCAGTCTCTTTATTTGAGCAACTTGTACGTTATTATTTTTGGAAAACGACAAGCGGCGGTCTCTTCATGAGCAACTTGTACGTTATAGACATCATTAGAAAACGGCAAGCGGCAACCTCTTTATTTGAGCAACTTGTACGTTATTATTTTTCTGGGATACAGCAAGTGGCGACTTCTTTATTTGAACAGCTTGTATGCTATTAACATCTTTGAACGACAGCAAGGGGCAGCTTCTTTATTTGAGCAGCTTATATGTCATAGTATTTTTTTTGGAAAACAGCAAGTGGCGGCTTCTTTATTTGAGCAGCTTGTATGTTATTGACATCCCTGGACGACAGCAAGTGGCAGCCTCTTTATTTGAGCAGCTTGTATGTCATAGTATTTTTGGAAGACAGCAAGTTCCAGCTTCTTTATTTGAGCAGCTTGTGTATCTACAATCTTATTATTATTTCAGCATTAATGAGTATATCTCCGGAAATCTCGCAGAGAAGTTTGTTATGAATCTTTACCTTCAGAAGTCGGTAATCCGTCGCCAGCAATTTGATACTCTCTGTCTATCATTGACCTTGAGTTGTGAACTCACTGTTATTTTGGGTCAATAATCTGTTTTATGGCCTATGCAAGATGCCTTCTTTGTTAGGGTCAGAGGTCGTATTCCCTCAATTTTATTCGCCATCAAGAGTCTGTCATTTGAAGTCGATGGCTCGTTTCCCCAGTAGTGTATAATCCATGTCTCTGTGTTTTGTTGGTGTTTGATTTCTCCAGTATTGTCTTGTTTCATACAATATCTTTCTCTGTGAATTCAATCACTACATTCATATCAAACATAATGACGGTATCTTAGGGCAAAAATTTGCGTATTATGTATTTAAGTACCTTCAATCTCGTCGAGACGAAGATTTTAATCTTCATATCTCCGAATAGAAGAAACTTAAATAGGGGCAGCTGTTGTACCCCAAATTTTGACCCAAGATACCATCTCCCATCTGCATCATTACATTGCAAGGGTTTTGACCTATCTTTATCAATTTTCAAAGCAGTTTTTAAATTCATAACTTTTTCAAGTCAAGAGCTGTTTATTTTTGAAACGCTAAATTTATTAATCTATCAATGCTAAAACAATGTTTATTTAATTATTTATTATTCTGAATTTAAATAATTGGAACTTATTTTCAGTTATTATATAAATTAAAGAATTATAAATAGTAAAGTAAATATTTGAAAAGAAGGTTATTAATTGATCAAACAATGTTTATTTAATTATTTATTATTCTGAATTTAAATAATTGGAACTTATTTTCAGTTATTATATAAATTAAAGAATTATAAATAGTAAAGTAAATATTTGAAAAGAAGGTTATTAATTGATCAAACAACGTTTATTTAATTATTTATTATTCTAAGTTTAAATAGTTGAAATTTTATTTTCAGTTATTATAATTTAGAAGAATTATAAATAATGAAGTAAATAATTGAAGAAAAGTTAATTGGTCAATGATGTTTATTTAATTATTTATTATTCTGAATTTAAATAATTGAAATTTATTTTCAGTTATTATATAATTTAAAGAATTATAAATGATAAGGTAAATAATTGCGAAGAAGAAAAGAATTAACTGGTAAAATATTGGAGTTTTATTCATTTTTATTCTAATTGTTACAATTGTTGTTCAAATACCGTATTTATTTACAACGTATTTACAATGATAATTTTTACAATGTTTAAAGTGAAATAAAAGCTATCCTAATTTTTTCTAAGTTCTAAATCTTCATCTTCTATCCAATGCTTCTTTGATGATCATTTGATTTTACCTGCAAAAAAATTAAAAGAAAAAGTCAGAAATGAATATAATTAAAAGCAGGAAATTAATTTAGCGTTCATCATTAAAAGCAAACGACTGGAATCAGTTTTTACCCTCTTTGCAGATCACGGGATTTCTCCCGGTTCACAAAAAGGGGATGAATTTTATTGATAAATATGAATGCACAAGTTAAAAATATGCACAAATTCACTTTTGTCAAAATTGCACATTTTTATTGTAAACTGCATAATCCAAAATCAATTGCACATTTTCAAAAGCCAACTGCATATTTCAAATAAAATGCATAGTTCAACAGCATATGCAATTTTCAACACAAGTCCAACGTAAACTATCCAGCATGTGGGAAGAAGTCAAAATACAAAGGCTCCATACTGTACAATGCAGTTGACAAAGAAAAATGTGCAGTTTTAAAACCAAATATGCAAGCAATATATTCCTATTTTTCATCATTTTCCAGCTTTGCTTTTTCAGAACTTAAAAGTACATACATCATTTTAATGTCAACTGTACTAAGGAGAGAGAAGAGAGGAAGAGTGTGGGTTTACAGGTTTTGGCCTTAGGCAGAAAAGGGATGGAAAGCAAAACAGCAGTAACACAGTAAAGAGAAGGAAGCATAGAAAAAGAATATGGACAAAACTGAATGGAACAGTAGAGAGGGCAGAGTATCAAAGAAAAATATAGTAAAAATATACATAACCTGTAACATAAACCTCAAAGCCAACCAACTATTATAACACAACAAAACTCTTCAAAGAAATTCAGAGTTCATAACCTGTTTTCAAGCCTCAAAAAAAAATTCAAAAAACTGTCAAACAAAATACAAAGCCAATTCTCAAGGTCAAAACGAAAACCTCAAGAACCTGTTATCTCAAAACCAAAACCATGGCCTAAAAAATAAGTTAAACATAAAACTGTCCAGCCTAACTAGAAAACCAGAAAAGCCTCAACCAATATGGCCTAAACCATAAAACCTGTGAACCTTGTCAAAGCCTAATAACCTGCACAAATCTGTTGCCTATCCAAGGCCATAACCTGCACAACCAGCATATGCCCAACATAACTTGCACAAACTTGTTGCCTAGCCAAAGCCATCACCAAAAACTTTAAACAATGTCAAACCTTCCACCTGCCTGACCGAAACCATAAACACATAGCATAAACCAGAAAATTATCCCAACACAACCCGTATGGCCTAAAACCATAAAACCTGTTCAACCTATTTTCAAGCTTAACCGATAAACCAGTAAACTCATCAAAAGGCCAAACCTGTTGAAACAAAAACCAGAATACTAAATAACACAACTCACCAAACCAATGTCAAGCATCAAGCCTCAGAGTTATTCCATCATAGGCGAATAAAAAGCAACTGAAGTACAACAAAGAAGAAGAAGAGGAAAAAGCATACAAACGAAGGTAGCAGTCAAGCATCAACATTGTCAAGCTAGTCAAAATAAATATTTCAACAATAGCATATTCAAGCATACAGAAAAGGCCTCAAGATATTCAGTCATCAAAGCATACTCAGCAAGCTAAAGAGGAAGAAGGGACAAAGAAGCATTTCAAGGCGTGCTCATAATATTCAAAGCATCCAAGGCAACACAAGCGTACAGAAGCATATAACGAGGCAACGAAGAAGAAAGAAGTGAAATCAACAAAAGGTTTTCAGTTTTATTCATCATCAAACAAAAAGTAAGACACAAATACCAGGACTCCAAGCCACCGCGCTTCACTCCTCCGCCAGCAAGCCTCCGGAACGCCTCTTCCTCCTCCTTCATAAAGGTAACTTTGTTTTTTTTTCTTTTTTTTTCCTTTCCACCATTTCAACAGAAACACCATGTAAAATAGAGTCAGAATCAAAATGGACACAAAATCATAACATGCAAAAATCATGAAAAACCTAATGCGTTAAAGGATGAATCATCACCTCTACACCGTATCAATGAGCGACGCATGGGGAAGAAGAGGCGTTGGTGGCTCGGGCAAGGGAAGGTCAGAGGCGAGAGCATGAAAGCATGAAGAAGACGAATCAAGAACGAGACGAAGAGCAGCGGCGCTGTAACCTTAACCCCTTTGCTAACCCTAACTAAACTAAAACAAATCTTGTTTAACCCTAAGCAAATTGTGAATGTTGGGCTCAACCCATTTCCCTTCACCAAAGCCCAGCGAATTCCTTAGAACATCCCCCATCCCTTTTTCTGATTACCCCTGATTAGGCCCCTTGGAACCCCTTTGGCCCATGTGATTTGTTTATGTTCCCCCCCCCCCCCCCCCCCCCCCCCCCCCCCCTTTGATTCTTAATACATCTATTTCTATTTGTTTTCTTTAACCCTTTTTTTTGAAATTTTATTAATTTAGTTTAATCATAAAACTTAATTAAATAAGAGATGTAATTTAATTAAAAACAATTTTAAATAATTTGATCATTTTTATTAAGTTTAACTTTAAGATTAATTTAGTAATTGTTAGTTTTCTTTTTTAATTAGATTTAAGTTAATAACTTTTTAAATTTTTAATTTGGTTTAGAATTATTTAATAATTTTCAAAATAATACTTTATAATAAAAACTCTAAAAAAATATAAAAATAGAAACTTAAAAAACATTTTATTTTCTTTAATTAATTCCCTCGCTTTAATTAATATTAAACAAAAATACAAAAATGCATGTTCACACCATTTAGTCTGTTATTTAATTGTTGTATATCACTTATCTATCTAATTTTCTGTTTAATTATTTCATCTTTACTTGGTTATTCTGTTTACGTCAAAATCCAAGAGAAAAACGATTAAATTTGTTGACTTCATGTCCTCAAATCCAGTCACGCGAATGTTTTCATTTCATTAAAACTTAAGACAATTTTTTCCCCAAATATTCAATCTTTTCAAAACTTATACCTTTTAAGCCAAAACTTCGACATTAGGTCGTCGTATCTTCAAAAAACCCGTCCATACCCCTTTTCGGCCAAAACAATTTATTTTTAAATCAAACGAACAATTTTAATAAACAGATATTTCAAAAGGTTCCTATAGAGTACTATAGATACATTGGGTGCTAATACCTTCCCACTGTATAACCAACCCCCGAACCATAGATCTCTTTTCAAAAACGCCTTGTATTTTTATTACTTTTAGAAAGTATTATTTTACATTGCATATTTAGGGTTTTATTTCGCTCTTTCCCCTTTTCCCTTGGAAACAATAAAGCGCGGTGGCGACTCTTGCTTTTGTGAGACGAATTAATCAATAATTCGATCTCCGATTTACCCCGCTACATTTTTTATCGCTACAGACTTCGCTAAGGGTTGTCAAGAATGTCAGATGCATGCAAGCATTCAACATGCCCCTGCAAGTGAATTACATTAAATCATTAAGCCATGGCCTTTTAGAGGATGGGCATTGGATTTAATAGGAGAGATTCGACCCACTTCGTCCAAAGGACAAAGATATATATTGGTAGGAATAGATTATTTCACCAAATGGGTAGAAGTTATTCCTTTGGCGAATGTAGACCAAGAAATAGTCATTGAATTTGTCCAAAAACAGATACTATATAGGTTTGGAATCCCAGAAAGTATAACTACGGACCAAGGGTCAGTTTTTACTGGTCGAAAGATGCAAGAATTCGCGAAAGAAACGGGGTTCAAATTGTTAACATTTACACCATATTATGCTCAAGCAAATGGTCAAGTCGAAGCAGCCAACAAAGTCATAATAGGCTTAATCAAGAAGCATGTCGGAAAGAAGCCTAAAAACTGGCATAAAGTGTTAGATCAAGCACTTTGGGCTTGTCGAATGTCACCTAAAGAAGCAACCAATACTACACCATTCCAACTTACCTTTGGGCATGATGCAGTATTACCAGTCGAAATCTTTTTGCAGTCATTTCACATTCAAAAACAGGAAGAGATAGCTCCAAACATTTATTGGGAAATGATGTTGAATGAATTGATAGATTTAGACGAAGAAAGGTTGCACGCCTTAGAAGTGTTAATAAGGCAGAAGGAAAAAGTAGCTAGAGCCTACAACAAAAGGGTGAAAGGTAAAACTTTTGTTGCCAATGATTTAGTTTGGAAAGTTATTCTACCTATGGATAAAAAGTACCAAGCTTTAGGCAAGTGGTCTCCCCATTGGGAAGGTCCTTTTCGAATCTTAAAAGTATTTTCGAATAATGCGTATGAGGTGGAAGAACTAACAGAGGATCGAAGGATCCTAAGGGTAAATGGGAAATATTTAAAGAAGTATAAACCATTTCTGCAGGAAATTAAAATACGAAAAGATTCTCTTTGCTGGTCGAAATAACGTAAATCACAAGAAATGCCTATTTCTGCACATATTCGAAACAGACATTTATTGGGGGCAATTTGTTTGATGGGAATTTCGACCAGGATAATCAAGGAATCATTCATTTAAATTTCCACAAGATGGATTGAAAAAGCTATAGACGAAGTATGTTGTTACTGGACAATCAAGGAATCATTCATTTAAATTTGTTTTGTCAAAACGCGCGTTTCGACGGCCACGTGAGAAAGTTATTGCTGAAGGCTTGAGCGGGAATGTTTGAAATTCGAAATAGTTTCTTTGGATAAGAAAGACGCGTGGAAGCCTTAGAGTGTCGAAAGACATGCAAGAAGCGACGTGGCTTTTCATTAGAATAATACTTTTATGGTTAGAACATTATAAATAGTTCCTTAGTGTTAGGGAGAAAGGGGGATCATATTTCGTACAAAATTACTCATAAAATACTCAAGTACCAAGTTACAAGGAAAGAGTTCATTGAGAATGTACGTATGACATCACACACTTTATCTTTGAAATGCATTTATCGATATAATTTATTTGAACCATTCTTTTACGTACTACTGCAATTGTTCTTAATTTCTTTATGTTCTGGCGAATTGCTTCATTTTCCTGTAAAGCTTTATGTATCAAGTTTCTTTTAAAAGGCTATTTCCTTTATAATCAAGTCCTTTAATTCAAGTTTTAAGTCTTTTCATTGTAAAGTATTTACATTCAAACCTTTTTTGATTAAGACGTTTCGTCCAAACCTTTACATTTGAATTTAATTCCAGAAGTCTTTGTATTTTAAGCCTTTACACAAACACATGCACAAGCACTACGTCGTGTTTAACATAAATCGTCAAGTAAGTGTTACAATTAATGTTAAGACATATGTCCTAGGATCAATCTAGTCGATCCTGAAAGTAACCATACATATGAAATTTGTTTGGAAGACTAGCGGTTGTTTCGCCATAAATCACTGCGAACAACACCTCATCCCCCTAAATATTGTAATAGCATAGGACTTTACATTTCTGCACTTTTATTGCTTTCATATATTGTTAGTAATTAGGGTGTGTATGGCAAGACTAAAACCAATGTTAGAAAACCCTAATTCAAGACAAAATTATGCATTCAATCAAATACACTTGCACACTAGCACCCCTAGGTTGATTCCACTTGTTGCCTTACAAAAATGGCCATGTTATGCATGTGAGATGTCCTAGCATAAACAAAAAATACAGATCATAGTCCCTCGATGACGCTATCAAAGTTACCTTTAGAAATGATCTCAGTCCCTAAAGAAAAATGCTAAATCATCTCACAACATTGCTATCATGGTTATACGATGACCCATACCCGTCCCTTCACATCCAACGATGGGGCTTATTACCAAAACAATGGTAATATAGCAACGTCTAAAGGAGGAGGAAAAAGAACACCTAAAACCTTTTGAGTAGGTAGATTGCTCCTAATTGCTTGCTCAATTTCAAAACAAACATCCTTTCTATTTTAAAAAACAATCACATACACTTTCAAAACACTTTCAAAAACACTTTCCAAACGTGAAATATTTTCAAAAGCTCAACACCTTTGTATACATTCTTACGAACGAGAATCATTACAAAAGTTTTCCTAAACGATGGCGCCTTTTCAAAATACTTTCAAAAACCACACAAAGCATATTTTCAAACTAAAGCAAGTGATCTAGCAAGTAACTAAGAGCCCATGGAAAACCATGGATGAAAAGGGTACTAATACCTTCCCTTTTTCATAATCTACCCCCCGAACTCAAGAAAACATCTCTAAAGGTCTTTCCTGTGCTTTTTTACCTTTCCTTTTTGGATAAAAGAAAAGTTGATGGAGACTCTTGCTAAACCGAAACATTTGCAAACACAAACGCAAAATCTCTAGTCAGTTCTCCCACCGTATCACACCAACCATGTGAAGAGAATTCTTAAATATATGAATGGGACAAGTGACTATGGTATGCTATACTATTATGGATCTAGTTCTACCTTAATTGGTTATTGTGATGTTGATTGGGCAGGAAGTGCTGATGATAGAAAAAGTACATCAGGAGGATGCTTCTTTCTGGGAAATAATATCATATCTTGGTTCAATAAGAAGCAAAATTGTGTGTCTCTGTCCACTATAGAGGCTGAGTATATTGTTGTAGGAAGCAGTTGTTCTCAATTGGTTTGGATGAAACAAATGCTAATAGAATATAATTTCAAACAAGATGTCATGAAATTATTCTGTGACAATCTAAGTGTTATAAACATATCAAAAAAATCCTATTCAACACAGCAGGACCAAACACATTGATATCCGCCATCACTTCATAAGAGAGCTTGTTGAAGAAAAGATTGTTTCCTTATAACATGTAGCCATTTAATTGCAACTGACTGGCATTTTCACCAAGGCTTTGGATGCTAATCAGTTTGAGAACTTAAGAGGAAAATTAGGGATTTGCCTATATGAGGATTTGTAGCAATTAAAGACGTGTGGGAATATTATTAAAGTGATATTATATTATTTATATTTCCAACAAATCAAATTTAGAAAACAATCATTTTAAGACTGTCTCAAATTGGTTTCCACACGCTACAAAATCACATCTCTCTACCTTCACAAACTCTTCATTCTCCTCTACAGAAAAAGAATCCTTGTCATTCTTCATCTCCTTGCTCAAAAATATTCAAAGATGTCTCAACATCATACATCGTATTCTTCAAAATCTATCAACCTCCCTGGAAATCTCTCCCTTGACAGAGTACTTGATGTTAATCCGCTAACAACCATCCCACTTCTTGAGAAAAACGTCAAGAAACCCAAATCACACCTGCAAAGAAATCCAAAAATGATAAAGGTAACTCTTCTACTGCTACTGAAAATAGGACAGAAGAAGAGATTGTTAATGTTGATAAAAGCATCAAAAGGCTAGTAGACAGAGTATTAAATGAAGGCTTTGTTGTGCCTGGGATTTCTACTCCTCTTGCTCGCATGCCTCCTCCGGCTGACAAAGGAAGTAACCCTAAAAGTGTTGTTGCTGAATCATCCACCTTCAAGAAAGATGTTGTTGAAAGCAAAATTGAGAAGCTTACTACCTCTTCTCTAAAGGAAGTGGAAGAAGAAAATGTTGAAAAAGATGATGAGGGGAACTCTCCTTCTAAGGAATCTGTTGCTACCTCCAAGGATATAGAAGGTCAAAATGCTGAGAATGTAGTTAATGTAGATGAGCTATATGACAATGAGCTCATTACAAATATGGTGCCTGGTATTGCAAGAAGGCTCAAACCTAGGAAAGTGAAGGATGCAAGTGTCACACCCCCTGCCAAGACAACCAAGAATAAAATCATGTATTGACCCCCAAATCCCGGAAGTAAAGTGGTTCCTCTATCTAGCAAAAGAAAAGATAGACCTGATAGCTCCACTGATGATGATGATGATGTAAAGAGATCTAAAAGTAAAAATAAATTTGTGGTAGTTGAAGAAGCTGACTCAGACTATAATGTCGAGTAAGATGTCCAGGATATCTCTCCTATCAAAAAGTCTGCAAGCAAGAAGATTTCTGTTAGGGTTCCGGATGCTCCGCTTGACAACATTTCCTTCCATTTTGTTGGGAATGTCGAAAAGTGGAAGTATGTTTTTCAAAGAAGAGTTGCCCTGGAAAGAAAATTGGGAGTTGGTGCTCTGGAATGCAAAGAAATCATGGAGCTGATATCTTATGCTGGATTGATGAAAATTGTCACCGGGTTTTCCAAATGCTATGAGACTCTTGTTAAGGAATTTATTGTTAATATTTATGTTGACTGTGCTGATCATAAAAGTAAGGAGTACAGAAAGGTGTATGTTAGGGTTAGGTGTGTAGAATTTTCCCATGTTATCATAAACATATTTTTGATAGGTCTGAAGATGACTTTTGTGAGCTAGAAGTAACAGATAATCAAGTGTGCAGATCCATCACTACCAATCAAGTAAGTGAGTGGCCCTTGAAGCATAAACTTCCTGTTAGCAATCTAAGTGTGAAATATGCTATTTTGCACAGAATTGGAGCTGCAAATTGGTTTCCTACAAATCATACTTCAACCATGTCTATTGGCTTAGGAAAGTTTATTTATGTTGTTGGAAACAAGAAACTATTTGATTATGGTACTTACATTTTTTATCAGACTATTAAGCATGCAGGAACTTGTGCCATTAAGATGCCAATTGCTTTTCCTTCCCTCGTCTGTGGAATTATTCTTAATCAGCATCCTAGAATTCTAAGTGTTAATGATGTAGTGTGCAAGAGGGAGTCTGCTTTGACCCTTCACTTAAAGCTTTTTTCAGAAAAACATGTCCCAGACATTGTTTTGACATCTCCACCTGCTGAAATAAAGACCTCCACCAAAGATGACATGATCAATGAATTAAGAGAAGCCTACAAGGAATTAGATGATGTGATCAGAGTTAGCTCAACAAGGAAGTTAACTTTTGAAAATATGATCAAAGAGTTGCAGAAGGACAACAACTTTGATGATAGAGTGAGCTCTGAAGGAGAAGATTCTAGTGAGGGAGGAAGTTCTGGCTCTGCCAAGTATACTTGTCCTAAAGACAGTTAGACTATTTGTTGTTTAATCATTTGACCCCTTTGTTTCTTTTTGGCACTTGCATGTGCTTGACATTTGAATTCTATGGTCTGTACCTATATTACTGATATTCTCTTGAATGCATCCTTTTATTTGGCATATTATGACTAAAAAGGGGGAGAGAAAGTGACTGACTGGACACTGATTGAAGGGGAGCTTAATACTTTAGGGGGAGCCTCATGGCTCAGAAGATGTTTTGACATCTTCCTTTTCTAACAACTAACTGCTAACTGATTTTTTTGTTTTGCTTGCTTTGCTTATGCTGCTGCTCTGATAATGTTCTGATAATGTGCTATGATAATGTTTTAGCCAAAATATGCCAAAGGGGGAGTTTGTAAGTGTTTGTTGGCAGCAATTTTGGTAAAACAAAGACCTGATAATGTTTTTCTAAATTTCTTAACATTTGAAGCAAACTATTTTGAATGATGTCAAAACAGATGTCTTGACATCTGCCTCCTGAACTGAACTCAACCGAATATCAGTTCATATTTTATGTTTCCTAATTTCCTGTGCGCCATAATTCAGGATTTGTAACTCATAGGCTGCGAAAAATATGGAGGAATATTTTTCTATTTGAATTATCTTTATGGATTATATCTTGGCCTATTTTCATGGAAATATTCAAAATATTTGAATATTTATTTTTCATCCCAAGCCCACTGTTGCGCATATATAAGGACCCTGCTTTCTTATTCATAAAATGGGAAATTTTGAAGAAGAATACTTTCTCTCTATTTTAGAAGTCTAAGTCTTTTAATTGTCAAACACTCTAGTATTAATTTAATACTTGTGTTGTTATTCGGATTTTTAATTGTGTAACATTCATAAGCTTTTAAGCATTGAATGATTAAAGTTTTTAAACTTATTATTTATGTTGTTTCTTCATTGTAAGTGATTGAAGGGATTTGAGGAGGACCTCATACCTAGGTGAGTCTTAGATAGAAGTATATCACGGGTAGTGATTAAGTGGTTAGATTGTAAACTTGTTGTTTACTGAGGGTCTATGAATTGATGTTATTTAGTGGACTTGTCCCTGGCTTGGTAGCCTCCAGAGTAGGTGTTGTTGTACACTGAACTGGGTTAACAATCTCTTGTATTTTTATTGCTTTTACTATTGTTGCACTTTACTTTATTCCTCAGATATTTGTGTCGTGACATCTTATTTGACATCACATATCCGATACCACAATTTCACAAAGAAGAGAGACAAATACTAACGTGGTGGAGACGATGTAGGGTCGATCCCGTCGGAAATGGTAAGAGCGGCGGATGCTTCCATTGGTCAGGAGATTCACGACTGTTGGAGTGACTTGTGAATCATGTGTTGCTTAGTGGCTCAGATCGAAGGAATCGACAGCGATTGGAGGAGGACGATTGCTGGTTATGGAGTCCGTGGAGGGGGTTTGTAGGCCACTGCAGCCCGACAATCTCGGTAATGAGTTGCGGCTGTTGTCAATGTATGGTAGTGAATGAGCGGATGAGGTTCGACCACTGGGGTGATTAACAGGTGCGCCCTTCTTCCCCCTTTCTGCTGTTGAAAATCAAGCCCTTTTATAGTTTAGTTTTAGGTTTCAAGTCCTTAGTGGGATTGATTCAAATTGATTTTCGATCGTGATTATGTCTTGTTTTAAGATTTTGATATCAAATGTGATGAGATTTGATTTGAACACTTCATCTTGATTGGATCTGTTTTGGCCAATATTGTATTGATTTGATCCAAATTTAAAGGTTGATTGATTTTAGAGTAGAATAAAGAAATTTGGTGTGAAATTGATCTGATTTACTCTGCTTTTGGAAAGATTTGGCTTTAGAATCCTTTGCAATCAATTTTGTTCAATTTGTAGATGAAGATGGAGATCTAATTTTTCAACTTGTAGGTTAAGTTTCTTTGTTTTTTTTGGAAGATTAGATTATATCTATACTTGAGTTTCAATAAAATATTTCTTTCAGATTTGTCCTTAAATAAGATAATTTTGTGAACAAATTTATGAATTTTTGGATTGTAACTGCAAATTTGAATTAATGGAAACCATATGTGACTTTTATTGATTCTTTCTAATATTCTACTCAAAAGGCTTAAAACTTCATTGTTTTTTTAAAACAAATTACATCCGTTAGTATCAGAGGTGCAAAAAGTATTACAGAAACCAAAAGTGTTACGGTACAAACAACTCGCCAGGACCAGCAGAACTAAGTTATAATATAACAAAACTTCATTGATTTAATATAGCAAAACATGATTTTATCCTAAAAATGAAAAATAATAATCTAATTATAACCAAAATATTAACGTTAGAACCTAATAATAACCATAGTAAAATAACAATCAGCACTTCTAAATGAAAAAAATTAAAATCCTAATGAGTATTTAAACTAATATAGAATAAAAATTTTAAAGCTAAAAATATAATGATTATAAAAATTAAAATATTTTTTTTGCACTTCTAAAATTCACAATAATAAAAAATCTAAGCTTAAAGTAAAAATCAATAAAATTAGATAAAAGTTTAGAAAATAAAGAAAAATATCAAGGAGGAGAGAGGTGGAAATTGAATTTAGGTATTCTCACCTTTGCATTTTTATTCACTTTATATCCCCTAGGCTAATGTATCATTCGAGATAAAATAACACTATAAAATATATGAAGGGTAGGGCAAATTTGGGATATGATAGTTGTCCATATTTAATTACTCTGCGATTGAAGCGTGCGAGTATGCGAAGGTCTCGCATATTCAAATCGGAGGGTTATTAAGTCATGAAAGACCCCGAAATTTGATCAAAGATTGGCTAGATAAGGATACATTGTACAACATATTTCAGAGGATGAAAAAAAAATAGGCAAAGATGGTGATGTATCATCCTACCAGAGTTAGGGCGAAAAGTGAGATTGACCTAGATATGACGACGCAGACAACTCACCAATACCTAAAAAAGAGATCATAGATTTGCATATTTACCGTAATCTAGGAGGTAAATAACACAAGTTTGAAAGTTGACTTACTAACGCTTCGAGACTAACATAGTAGGCTTATAACGCAGATTTTGTCTATTCATCACAGCCTAGGGGATGAATAAAATAGAGTTCATAATTCATTATCGCATGGAGACTTGACACAATGAATTATATCGCAGAGAGACAGATAACCTATTGTTGCTTCGAGACTAACGCAATGAGTTATATTCCAAATTTCCTATATTTACTACAACCTAAGGAATACATAATATCAATGAACTATATCATATATTATCGCATACCTACCACAACCTAGGGGGTAGATAACACGATTATATGCTTGTGTATTTATCACGACCTAGAGGATAAATAACACAAACCTGATAATTCATTATCGCTTAGAGACTGACCCAATAAAATATAGATTTTTGCATACCTATCACAATCTATGGGGTAGATAACACGAGTATATGCTTGCGTATTTATCACAATCTAGAGGATAAATACCACAAACCTGATAATTCATTATCGCTTAGAGACTGACACAACGAACTATAGATTTTTGCATACCTACCACAATATAGAAGATAGATAATACGAGGATAGACTTGTGTATTTATCACGATCTAGAGGATAAATAATATAAACTTGATAATTCACTATCGCTTAAAGACTGACACAATAAATTTTAGATTTTCGCATACCTACTACAACCTAAAAATAGATAATACAAATATAGACTTATATATTTATCGTAATCTAAAGAATAAATAACATAAACCTATTGCCTTGGACTGCTTTAACTACCTTAGCGAATAGAACAAAAATTGCTATTGCCTTTCTCAAAGCTAAGTAAAACCTCACGCCTTTTGACGATTCACACTCTTTAGTCTTGGCAATAGTAAAATATGATAAATTTATTAATAAAAAGTTCAAACACAAAATCCGTGGTCTTGCCCATCGGTATATGCTTATAAAATGTGCTGGTAAGTTCAAAGAACTTTATAAGAGGAAACTAATGTTTAATTACAGCATTTTTCTTTTGTAAAGTAATGAAAATGGAGATTAAATACTTTATTAAAATTAAGATTATATTGAAATAACAAACAAATAAATAATAAATTGCACAACTATTATTTTTTAAATGCCAGAACCAATATCTTTTTAAAAATTATATTCATTATTCTAATAATTTATTCAAAATTTAGAAATAATGATAAATTAAATCGCTAAAAAACTAGAAACTAATAAATATTTCAACTTAAAAACCTTATCACATTTTATTAGATACTTCTCTAATTTATTTTCTTTTTGACTTAATATCCATTCATTATTAAAACTATTTTACTCAATAAAGATATCAAAGAATTATAAACTAAGATTAAAATAAATAAACTAACATTTTTTTAAATTTTGAGTAAAATATATTTTTTATTATATTTAGATTTTTACATATTTATTTTGAGTAAACAAACATGTCTCAATTCATCACATTCTTATTTAAAGTAGAATTATTTCTCCATTTAGTCATACTTGCATTATTATTCTAACAGTCTACTTCAAGTGAGTCTATAATACTCCCTCTCAAGATACTTGTATCACCGTTGACATCTTGCAACGAGACGTCTCTTCTGAAATATTTCCATACTAAGCGGTTCCTTTCTCGAACCAAATGGTCTCCCCCTCCCTCTCAAATATAAATCCACAATATTTCCCCTCAAAACACTTGTACCGTTGTTGACACTTTACAATATGACACCTCTTCTTGAGTATTTCAATACTAAGTTGGTCCTTTTCTCGAACCAAATACTTTGATACCATTTGTTGAAGGAATTTCACTAAGAAATATTGATATATAGTGTAAGACTTAGACACTTTTGTACGAAACATATAACTTGTTTACTCAAAATCTTAAAATAAGTGAATTCTTCTACTTATATATTCTCAAGTCACCACATTCCTATTAAATATGAAACTATTTCTCTCATTTACTCACATTTACATTATTATTCTAACATTTCTTTCATTTAATCTACTTTATAAAAGTCGTTAAAAATATAAAGCAAAATGGAACAAATATTATGTAGTACAAAAATAAAATTGTAAATTTTAATATGGTATTGTGTCTGTTAATCTGTAAATTTTTGTTTCTCAATATTTTGTAAATTTTTCTATTAATTTTTGAAAAAAATCATTACCATTTTTATAAAATACTATACGATAACGAATAATAGAAACATTTTAATTTTACATATTTATAGTTATTATTTTCACATAAGTATGTGTGCTTTATTTTTTAAAAACAGAAATTGTAAATTTTTATTGACACCGATGTCGATGTCTTAGTGATAAGAGTTTGACGCATCGGATCAGGATAGATGGCAGAATACTGGAGAGGATCCTTTTCCGAGTTTGACACTTAGTAACTTTAGTAAATACTACAGATATTGCTGCATACTTTATTTATTAATTTATTAGTTTGACACTTAGGGATAAGATATACTACAGTAACTGCCTGATACTATTTATTAATTTTTTTCATAAATTTCACCATTACAGATATTGCTGCTACTATCATTTATTTGTATGAATTCTTATTTATTTATTTTGTTTTTTTTTAATAAATTCTCCACCCGACAATTATATTTGATAAATATAAACACCTTTTATCGTTAGAATTTTAATACTAAAGTTGGACACTTCTCTGATGTTGAGCAAAACCTTATGACTTGATTGTTAAACATATTCTTACGTTTCTTGTTTGTCACTACGATCACTTGCTTTAATTATCCGTTTATTCTTCTTGTCATATTACTTTTTTTATTTGGTAGGGAAGTTTGAATTAAAGAGGACAAAAGGTGACTTATTTACAAAGAAAAACTTTATTTCAACCAGTTAAAGTTGACTTTCTTTTCTATTTTTCGCATTCGATATTTCAAGTACCAATTTCGAATTTTGCACTACGTAGACAGTGCCACCTCATTCTTTCAAAAGTCATAATCTTATTCAACGTGAGATATAAAGCATGACTAGCTAGAGTTTGACTTTTGAAAAATGCTAACCAATTTCACACATCATAATGAATAAAATGAAATGAAGAAAATTGTAATTTTGTTAAATTACTAATGCGAAAAAGGATTAAAAAGATATTCTCATTTTTAATTGGTTGCATCTGCACTTGTAATTGTGTTTAAAAAAAGTGATTTATCGAGACATTTTAATAAATTAAAAAAAAAATACCGGACTAAATCAAGTACTTAGTAGAAAAAGGGCTTTTACTAAGAATGAATTATTTGAATACAACGAATTTAATTTTTAATAGAAATAAGATTTGTCTATTAAAAATTGTCTTTCTAAATCACGAAATTAAGGTGTAGTTAAATTCAAAAAATATTGAACTAATAACACTTTTATATGTGAGATTTTATTATTATTATTTTTTTGCAATTATATAAAAAATTGAAATATTGTGTTATGATTTCTAATGAAGCATGTCACATTAAATGATGAAGAGAGAGAGAGAAATAAATTTTAAAATTGTAAAAATTAAAATCAATTTAAAAATTGTTAGAGACTACAAAGCCATCGAGGGAAGTTGGTAGCGGAGCTGACACGGTGGTGCTTAGTGAGTCCGACGACACAAAGAGAGTTAGTGGTGCAGTCGGGGGAAAGTGAGGCTGGTGGCGACGATGCAACAATAAGTTTGGAATTGGCTGGCGGTTCAGTTTGTTAGAGTTTGAATGCATACTACAAGAAAAATTCTGTTTAACCAGAGATTAAACCCCTCACAAAACCTAAAAGCCCATCACAAAACAAAAATTTGCAAGGGGACAGGGCCCCTAGCTAAATAGGGCCTCGCAAATGATTTGTCAAGAGCCTGTCACCTAACTATTTTGTTTGGGGTTTCCTCCCTTACAAAATACAATCATTAATTTTTCTCCTACATCCACGCATGACTGTGTCAATATTTAACTTGAGGTTAAATCCTTGACAAATTACAAGATTTTTTATGTTTTGAGTTATCTTAGACGTTAACTCCTAACAAATTGCAAGATTTTTTTATTTATAAATTATCCCTAACCCTAACTAATTAATCACAATATTATATAAAAATATTATAATATTATAAATATAATAATATAATTATAATTAAAAATTATATCTTGTTTTTCTAAAATATCACTCACTTATTCTAAATATATATTTACACTTATAAATTCTTATTCTAATATATATATATATATATATATATATATATATATATATATATATATATATATATATATATATATATATATATATATATATATATATATATATATATATATATATATATATATATATATATATATATATATATATATATATATATATATATATATATATATATATATATATATATATATATATATATATATATATATATATATATATATATATATATATATATATATATATATATATATATATATATATATATATATATATATATATATATATATATATATTATTGGTCATATATTATTCTAAAATATATATACACTTATAAACATATTTTTTATTATAAATATACATTTAAAATTATATATTTAATCTAATTAAACACGCACACGCACACATGCGCGCGCATACACACATACATACACACATATATGATCGTATTTGTGTTCAGAATTTGAAAGTGGATCGAAGGATGACGTCTGATTTGTTAGAAAGTCAAGTAGAAATGGGAGTGGTACCTACAAGGCACTCCGACGATCAAGTAAGAACGGGTACAAAGAGATACAAACAAGATATTAGGATTTAAAGTTTGAATATTGAATACATGGCCCTCACAAGCGTGAGGGTTTATATAGTGCCCCGGCGCGTAGCCATTGGTTCCTATTTTTGGGCCTAGATATTAGGTTCCGTAAAAATTGGTAACTCCCAAGACCTGGTCAAAACGGGCAGTCGTGCTCGTAACTAGCCGTTGGAGGACAATGGTGAAATGACGGGCAGACACGTTGTGAGCACTGGTCTGGTTGTCTGCTAGACGTGTAGTGAGCATATCTAAGGATGGCCTTCGAGGAGGATGGGAGCGTGATTTAGGCGGTGTTGGTCTTGACATTCTTGGAGGTAGTTGACCAGACATGCCCGTCCGACGGCCATAGTTAGTGGGCCAATGCTTGTTGGGTCATTTTGGAGGCAGGAGCGGATCGGGCTAATTCTAGTCATTAGGCCAGTCCAGAACAGGAGCCCTCCAAATCGTTGCTTTTGGGAAGAAGAGTGGTGACTTTAAGATGTGCTCTCAAAAAGAGGGCACTCTTTGATTGATTTCGTATAGGGAGTACAAGTGATGCTCAGCGTGTTCGCCTCGCGGGAAGAGGAACAATTGAGCGGCTCTGAGGAGTTATCGTGTTTTATGGCCAATTTTGTATGAGGAGTGTGAAAATTTCTCGGAGTGTTCGTATCACGGGGAGAGGAACTGATTGGAATTTAGGGAGTTTGCGTGTCGTGCTTGCGTCGAGTCACGTGCTGCCATAAAGGCGTGGTGATGGCTAGCCTAGGAACTAGAGCGTAATGATGACGCCTTTTAAAGTTCCCTAGGCGCATGCTCGCTCATGTGCCAGCAAGTTGCTCTATAAAAGGAGGAGAAGGAGCTTCATTTTCACTTTTTGCTTGCTCTCCTCCTGCTCGTTGCTGCTTATTTCTGCTCGACACAGTTATTCTTTGAAGTTTTTCTCTCAATTCGTTGTTCGTCCTTGAGACTTCCGCTTATCCCACTGATAATCGTTGATAACTTCGTAAGTTTCTTGATTTTCCTCTATTATAGTATAATTTGCATCTGTTATAGGCTAGATTTGGTGCTTCTTTTTCCTAGAAATGCATGTGGTTTAGGGTTTAGAGTAGCTTAGTGTGAGAGTCACCGTCTGAGTGTTGGTGACTGGAGGTGGTTTCGTTGTCTGAGGATCGTGGCGTGGGTCCATTTATGGGCTTCTATTTTATGACATTTATAAAAAATGATGAGTTATTCATGACCGGCTTCGATCAAGAGGTGTTGGGGAGATAGTTGCTCGCAGTATTTTTGTGCTCTTACTCATTGCAAATGTGTCCCACGAGAGAGTGTTTTTATTTTTGCGGTCGAGTGAGAGATCTGGTCAGGGAGAGGGTCCTCGTTCCTTTGCGCCCTTTCGCTTGATTAGCAGTGGAAGGATGGATTTAATTTTGATGTCAAATTCACTTTTGTCCTCTGCTTTTAAGGTATGATGGCTAGTGGTACTGATGATGAGTTGGTGGTCTAACCCATTGATTCCTTGCTGAGTCTTTACGAACACTCGTTGACAGAGGAGAGCACTTCAGGGATGTCTGAACCTAATTCGGTCGAGCCGGAGTTGGTCGAGGAGGGGCAGGATGAGCCCGTAATCCGAGTGGATCACTTAGCTTGGGTCACGCTTGACCCTTTGAAGCATTTATCCTATTTCTATGAACACTCAGATGAAATGTTCGCCTTGGTGGCTCCGGGGATAGAGATAGAGGGCGTCGAGGAGGAATGGTTTGTATATATACCCAATCTGAATCATCAGATATGTTTGAAGTTTGAACCGAATCATATCCCTATGTAAGAGATTCTCTTTCCGGAGAGGGGTTTTAGACTTTCTTTTAGTGACCTTCAGGTGGCCGTTCTACGGCATCTCCGCCTTACTCCCTCGCAACTGCATCCCACCTTGATTTCCTTCCTTCGAGCTTTCGAGATTGTATGTGATTATCTGCAGATAGGGGCTATTGTTCCTTTTTTCTTCTTCTGCTTCCACCTCTAACGGGGCGCTCATATTGCTAAGTTCACATGAGTTTCCCTTAAGCAGACGAACGAGAAACTGTTTAAAGCTTACCTTGAGTCCGTTCGAGATTTTAAAAGGAGATATAAATTGGTTCGTTCTGTTCTTATAAATTTCAAGGAGCTCCTCAAGAGCAAGGATCATGTGGCATGTTTAGGTAGTTTATACTTTATTTTGCCTTGATTCGTATGCTCGATTCTTTATCTTTGTTTGCTAACTCTTATTTATTGTTTCTTACAAAAAAATGAATCTCGCTGTCGAGCGCATGACTAAAGCAGCTATCATAAAGGCGAAGAAGGTGCAAAATATTGTCGAACCCTCACCAGGTGATGTGGGGGTGGATCCACAGTCGGGTTCGGCACATCGTCGACTGGTCCAATAGCCAGAGCTCTCTCTCCCTAACAGGTGCCTTCGAGGTTCAAAAGGCAACTCCTCGAGGGAACGATTGATCTGACAGGCGAAAAGGAAAATGAGATGTTCGTTCTGCCTCCTTGTTGGTATAACAAGACTTTCTTTGAGGGATCCACTCTGGAACTTCCCCGAGCTGAGTCGCTTTTGCTTTAGGAGCTGGATCAAGCAAGAGGGCGACATTAGCTCAAGATATTGGTGTCGTCATGAGGGTTTTAGAGATGGTCGTTGCGTATACCGAGGGAGGTACTTCTGAGGAGGTCGAGATGAGGAAATTGGATGCTAAGCTGGTGACTTCTGAGAAGGAGTGCGCCAGCGGGGAGGCTGCCCGATAGACCGCGGTTGAGAGCTTGGCGAAGGTGGCCAAGGAGCGTGATACCCTTCTGCTCAAGAAGAAAGCTCTCAAGGAGTTGGTGGCATGCCTAAAGGCCGAATTGACTCCTTCCGAGGATGAGCCGAAAGAGGTCAAGGGTCTAAAGACTCGTGCTGACTTGGTTTCCTATCTCCAACTGGTCGTGGATGTCGACTTGGCCAATACTGAGGGGAGTTTTGATAATACGGTGGCGCAACTCCGGGTTCTAAATCTTGACATCGAGTTCAACACGGTTGGAATGAGGCTCTATTAATATGTGTCAGATGGCAAGATATTCATTTTAAGTTTCTTCGAACCGATGAGGATACTTTGGTCAGGGAGCCATATCGTGTGGAGCTTATTCCTGAGGTCGATGCAAATGAGGAGGGACTTCAGCCCGGTGTTTGATCAGTTTATTATTTTTCTTTTTGTTCCGGCCTGTGTTCCATACTGTTGTAATTTGATTTCCTAGGGCTTTGCCTGTTTGTAATTTTTAAACAATTGTGGTCCTTGTGGCCATATGTTCGTTTTGTTTGGTTGGAGGCCTTGGGCCTCCGTTATGTAATCTTACGTACAATTGCGGCCATTGTGGTCGCCTTTAGAATTTGTTGACTGTGGTGGTCGTTTCTTTTATTATGCATCGTTTAAGTGTTTTCAACTTTGCTTGTGCATGATTTATTGTCTATTTTAATAGCGTGTTTGTATGCCCATCTGCTTGAGACACTTTTGTATTAATTAAGAGTTTTTGGGAGTTTTCTCGTTAGTTTTGAGTTCGTCTGTGTGGGGTGACTGGTCAAACGACCAGGGTGGTTTCCAGGCATGGATCAAAATGCATGTCTCGTTTTGAGGAGCTGAGCTCCGCAACATGAACTTCCAATCGTGAGCTGGGTGTTCTACCATTGCGGTACGACAATAATGGAGCTCGTTTGAGTTTTCCATGTCGGGCCAAGAATCTGCTCGTCAAAAAGAGTGGAGACTTTCCATTTCATTTAATTCAGTGTTATGCTTGTACTTGGGCATGCACGCATGGTCGAGACTGATGTGCTCATCATTTCGACGAAGCAAGCCGACTATTTTAGTGTCGTAACTATAATATTGTTTAAGTTTTTCGGTGTTCCATGGTCGACCAAGTTGTTCCCCATTTAAGTTTTCTAAGTAATAGGCTCTGGTCCCTGTTTTTGCATGAACACAATATGGGTCTTCCCAGTTCGCGGCAAGCTTGCCCTCGCGAGATTCTTTGTGATTTCCCTTAAGGACCAGGCTGCCGACTTCAAACTCTCGCCGTATGAATTTGGCGTCGTATCTTATGGAGATTTTCTATTTGAGGGAAGCCTCTTGTAAGGCTGCCCCAGTTCGGACTTCCTCGACAAGGTCAGGCTCCTCTTGTAGGGCCATGTCATTCATTTCTATGTCGAGGGGCGCTTCAGTCCGCCTTGACGGTTCTCTGATTTCGACGGGGATGACAGCCTCGGTTCCGTATGTTAGTCGGAAAGGGGTCTCCCCGGTTGATAAGTGAGATGTCGTTCGGTAGCCCTGTAGTATGATGTGTAGCTATTCGACCCATCTCTTCTTAGTTTCTTCCAGAATTTGTTTGAGGCCTCCTAGGATTACCCAGTTCGCAGCCTTAACCTATCTGTTCATTTGAGGATGTTCGACGGAGGCAAAGTGTTGGACGGTGCCTAACTTTGTAACAAATTCTTGGAATTTCTTGTCCGTGAATTGTGTTCTGTTGTCGGTGACAATGGCTTGTGGTATGCCGAATCTGGAGAGGATGTTTCTTTTATAGAAACGGGGGACATTTTGCACCGTGATTCTGGCTAACACTTCTACCTCTATCCACTTGGTGAAGTAGTCGACAACCACTATCAAGTATTTATTTTGGTTGGTTTCGACTGCAAATGCTCTGAGGAGATCCATGCCCCACCAAGCAAAATGCCAGGGGATGAGAGAGATTTGCGCTCGTTGGAGGTGCTAAGTGCATATCCTCGTGACGTTGGCATTTGTCTCACTTCTTCACATGCTCTCTGGCGTCGTGTTGTATGGTGGGCTAGTAGTATCCAGCTCGCAACACTTTCCTGGAGAGGGACTTTCCGCACATGTGTTGGGCATTGATTCCTTCGTGGATCTCATGTAGGATGTGGGTGACTTTGCTTTCATCGACGCATTTGAGAAGAGGGATTGAGAACCCTCTTCTATATAAATTCCCTTCAACCATAACGTAGGAATAGGCTCTCTGTTTGACTAAGTCGGCTTCCTTCTGTTCAGTTGGTAGCTCCCTATTTGTTAAGTAATTGTACACTGGGGTCATTCAATAGTTGTTGTCGCTAATGGAGAGCACGTCTAGAACTGAGAAGGGTTTTTCAATGCTCGATCGAGGAAGCACTTCATGTATTACCGATTTTCTACCTCCTTTCTTCTTCGTGCTGGCTAGTTTTGACAAGATATCTACTCGAGAATTGTGTTCGCAGGTGTTGTACCCCAAAATTTTCCCTCACTTTTCTCAAGATACTTCTCACAAGGATTTTCAAAAGTCCAAGTTTGCACAAATACAATTGGATTTTTTGATGCCCCATATAGTTTCTATGGATCACATTGGCCTTTCAAGCATCAAATCAAAGAAAAGAAAGCTTGCTTCAATTTCCCAAAGTTCGACTGGACTTTGGCCTCCTTCAAGTTTATTTCAATTTCCCAAGCTTCGATTGGACTTTGGCCTCCTTCAACTTGCTTTCGATCCACAAGGAAAAGACTTCCTTTGGACTTGCTTTCGATCCAAAAGGAAAAGACTTCCTCTGGACTTGCTTTCGATCCACAAGGAAAAGACTTCCTTTGGACTTGCTTTCGATCCACAAGGAAAATACTTCTTCTGGACTTGCTTTCGATCCACAAGGAACAAACTTCCTCTGTACTTACTTTCTATACATAAGGAAAAAATACTTTCTTCATGCTTGCCTTCGATTCACTAGGCAAATACTTCTTTCGTGCCTGATTCGATTCACTAGGCAAATACTTCCTTTGTGCCTGATTCGATTCACTAGGCAATAGCCTCCTTTGTGCCTGATTTGATCCACAAAGCAATGGCCTCCCTCATGCTAGCATCCATAAGGAATTAGCTTACTTTGTGATAGCTTCGACTAGGCAATGGCTCCCTTTGAAACGGTTTGCTTCGATTCCACCTCTGAACCTTTCAACACACAGTTTCTACACATATTGGTGGCCCACTCGAAGAACGCACAAGGGGTGCATGTGGGTGTAGCGATAAAAAATGTAGCGGGGTAAATCGGAGATCGAATTATTAATTAATTCGTCTCACAAAAAGCAAGAGTCGCCACCGCGCTTTATTATTTCCAAGGGAAAAGGGGAAAGAGCGAAATAAAACCCTAAATATGCAATGTAAAATAATACTTTTAAAAGTAATGAAAATACAAGGCGTTTTTGAAAAGAGATCTATGGTTCGGGGGTTGGTTATACAATGGGAAGGTATTAGCACCCAATGTATCTATAGTATTCTATAGGAACCTTTTGAAATATCTGTTTATTAAAATTGTTCATTTGATTTAAAAATAAATTGTTTTGGCCGAAAAGGGGTACGGACGGGTTTTTGAAGGTACGATGACCTAATGTCGAAGTTTTGGCTTAAAAGGTATAAGTTTTGAAAAGATTGGATATTTGGGGAAAAATTGTCTTAAGTTTTAATGAAATGCAAATGTTCGCGTGATTGGACTTGAGGACATGAAGTCAACCAGTTTAATCATTTTTTCTCTTGGATTAAGAAGTAAACAGAATAACCAAATAACGATGAAATAATTAAACAGAAAATTATGCAGATAATGATTAAATAACTAAGTGATATATGGCCATAACAATGATTAAATAACAGACTAAATGATTTTTTTTTATATTTTTTATTTAATATGTACAAAAGCAAGAGAATAAATTAAAGAAAATAAAATGTTTTTTAAGTTTTTCTATTTTTATACGTTTTTTAGTATTAATAAAGTATTATTTTTAAGAGTTATTAAATAATTAAACTAAATTAAAACTTAAAAGTTATTAACTTAAACCTAATTAAAAAAGAAATACTAAAAATTACTAAATTAATCTTAAAGTTAAACTTAATAAAATGGTCAAATTATTTAAAAATTGTTTTAATTAAATTAACATCTATTTGATTAACTTATAATTAAACTAAATTAATAAAGTTCTAAAAAACTAAAAGAGGACAAATACAAAAAGGTGTATTAGAAATAAAGGGTTAGATGAGAAAATGTATGGGCCAAAGGGTTCTAAGGGGCTTAATCAAAGGCAAACAGCAATGGGGGTGTCAAAAGAAAACGCTTGGGCTTTTAGGCAGGAAACGGGTAGAGCCCAACATTCCTCACAATGTTTAGGGTTAAGCATATTGTTTTAGTTTTGGAAAAGAGATTAGGGTTTTGTTGAGACAGAGGCGCCGTTTGTTCATCATTCTTGATTCGTCCTCATCCTTCTTCTTCTTCCCTCCAATCAAAGCGTTAGGGCGACAGACTCAAGGTACCAATTCATTTATTTCATTGGGGTTTTTGTTACTGCATGTTATGATTTTTTTTATCCATTTTGATTCTGATTTCCAATTATTATGGTGATTTGAGGTATATGACAGAAAAACAGGGAGAAATGCGTTACCTTCGGAGACGGAGGAAGGAAGGTTGGGGGTACGCGTAGGAGGCCAAGGCGAGAGGAAGACGGCGGAGGCGCGCTAGCTACTTTGACCCTGGTATTTCGTTTCTTTGCCCCCTTTGATTTATGGTTTGATGATGACTTGGCCCTGAGAACCTTATGTTATATCTCTTCTTCTTCTTCTGTTGATCTTACCTTGGCCTATGCACACTACTCTGCTTCTTTATCTCCTCTTCTCCTATTGCCTCGTTGTATGCTTCTGAGTTGCCTTTTTCATATTTGTTGATGATGTGTTTTCAAGGATGAACCGTTTGGGTTCTGAGAATTTTGTTGCCCTTTGAATGCTTGGATGCTTGAATACTTTTCCTCTCTTCTTCTTTGCTGTGATTCTGTTGCCTTTTTTATATTGGCCTATGATGATTATTTCTGAGGCTTGATGGGTTTGGACATTTTGATAAGTTGTGTTGTTGTGGTATTCTGGTTTCTTGGTTTTGGGCGTGTATGGCTTTCTGGTTTTTTAACTGGGCATGATTTGTTGGTTTATGGCTTGTGTCATTTGAGGGCTTAAGGCTGTTACAGGTTATGGTTGTTTAAGCTTGCAGGTTATGGGTCTGGAGGGCTTTTTGACAGTTTGTCTCAAGGTTTAGAGACTGGTGCAGTTTTTGTATATTTTGCTTTGTCTTACAGTTTTGTGGTTTATGTTATTGGCCATGGTTCTCATGGTTTGACAGGGTATGCTGGTTATCGTTTTGAAAGGGTGGTGCTTTGGCTGGACAGCAGGTTCTTGAGGCTTTTGGTCTTGAGAATTGGCTTGATATTTTGTTTGACAATTTTTGACTTAATGCCTCCCACAGGTTTTTGAACTCTGAATTTTGAAGAGTTTTGTTGTTGTTATAACAGTTAGTTGGCTTGGCCTTGGATGATTCAGGTTATGAATATTTTAACCATTTTCTTTTGATGCCTCTGCCCATTACTGTTACATTCAGTTGCCTATATCCTTTTTTCATGCTTTCCTTTTCTTATTGGATGCTGCTGCAGTTTTGTTTTGTATCTATTTTCTGCCTAAGGCCAAAACCTGTAAACCCACACTCTTTCTCTCTTCTCTCTCCTTAGTACAGTTGAAACACTAAAATGTTGTATGTACTTTTAAGTTCTAAAAAAGCATAAGCTGGAAAATGATGAAAATTAGAAATATATTGCTTGCATATATGGTTTTAAAACTGCACACTTCTCTTTGTCATCTCTATTGCACAGTATGGGAGCCTTATGTATTTTGACTTCTTCCCACACTTGACAGTTTACGTTGGACTTTGGCTTGCAATGTAACTTGACTTGCATATGCTGTTTTGCTTTTGAAATATGCAGTGGATTTTGAAAATGTGCAATTGATTTTGGATTATGCAGTTTACAATTAAAATGTGCAATTTTGACAAAAAAAATGAATTTGTGCATATTTTTAACTTGTGCATTCATTTTTATCAATAAAATTCATCCCTTTTTGTGAACCGGGAGAAATCCCGTGATTTGCAAAGAGGGTAAAAACTGATTCCAGCCGTTTGCTTTTAATGATGAACGCTAAATTAATCATCTGCTTTTAATTATATTCATTTCTGACTTTTCTTTTAATTCTTTTGCAGGTAAAATCAAATGAGCATTAAAGGAGTATTGGATAGAAGATGAAGATTTAGAACTTAGAAAAATTAGGATAATTTTTATTTCACTTTAAACATTTGTAAGAATTTTCATTGTAAATACTTTGTTAAATAAGTATAGTATTTAAACAAACAATTGTAACAATTAGAATAAAATGAATAAAACTCCAATATTTTACCAGTTAATTCTCTCCTTCTTTCCAATTATTTATTTTATCGTTTATAATTCTTTAAATTATATAATAACTGAAAATCAATTCCAATTATTTAAATTTAGGAATGATAAATAATTAAATAAACATCATTGATCAATTAACTTCTCTTCAATTATTTATTTCCTTATTTATAATTCTTCTAAATTATAATAACTGAAAATAAAATTTCAACTATTTAAACTTAGAATAATAAATAATTAAATAAACATTGTTTGATCAATTAATAAACTCTTTTCAAATATTTATTTTATTATTTATAAATCTTTAAATTATATAATAACTGAAAATAAATTCCAATTATTTAAATTTAAGATAATAAATAATTAATAAACATTGTCTGATCAATTAATAAACTTCTTTTCAAATATTTACTTTATCATTTATAAATCTTTAAATTATATAATAACTGAAAATAAATTCCAATTATTTAAATTTAAGATAATAAATAATTAATAAACATTGTTTTAGCATTGATCAATTAATAAATTTAGCGTTCAAAAAATAAACAGCTCTTGACTTGAAAAAGTTATGAATTTTAAACTTACTTTGAAAGTTGATAAAAATAGGTCAAAACCCTTGCAATGTAATGATGCAGATGGGAGATGGTATCTTAGGTCAAAATTTGGGGTACAACAGTGGGCTATTCGAAGAAACTTACAAGTGGTGCCTTCGAAGGACATTCATTTGGACCATTCTAAGAACACACAAGTGGTGCATGTGGTCCATTCGAAGAAACATACAAATGGTGCCTTCGAAGGACATACGATTGGTCCATTCGAAGGACACATAATTATTAGAAACGAGTTTTGTTTTGTCTTTTGATGAGTCTGGTTCAAGACGCTTTCTGGCCAAAGTCCTACATGCTGCCAAGCCTAAGCCTCCTGCACAATTACATTCGAAGGAAATAACAAAAGAAGCTTCGACTGGCCAGAAGGAAGTGTTCGACTGGGCTAATAGGAGAATTTTTCCAGGTCAAACAACCAACGTAGATGGACTCAATCGAAGGAACCATGAGGATGAAACTGTGAGCAAATCGAATTGAAGCCTAGAGCCATCGAAGGAAGCCACTCAGAGCCAATCGAAGAACAAGGCTTGAGGGCATTCTAAGGAGTCAAGGAGTGAAACCTATCGAGGTTCATTTAAAACCCAAAAGGGTAGAAAATCCTCAAAAAGGGCAGCCTGTTTAAGGCTTTCGATTCTTCCTTCAAAGCATAATTAATGGCTATCTCTTTCCATTTCCATTCACCACTGCCCCCTATAAATACAGAGCTAAAGGCACATTGCCAAGGACAAAAAAGAAAGAAACATTTTACCTCCACCTAGACACGGATTCATTGCCCGTTGAAACACATTGCCTACACACGCATTGCCCCCACACACACACGCATTGCAGACATACAAGAAGTTGCCTCAGGAAAAAGCTCAAAAATCTCATAAGTTGCCTAAATACTAAACCAGCTTTACAAACTCCCAGGAATTCGCACAGGCCCTTACGCTAGCAATTCCACGCCCAGGTTCACAGATTAAAGCATCTCTGATTGGTAAGGATTTACAAAATCAAAGTTGTTTTTCCAGGTCATTTAAATACATATTGTTTGCATCTTTGCACTGCTAATGTTGTTTGTGTTTATATGAACATACCACATGTAAGATAACATGCAGGAATAAGATCGTGCCATCGAAGGGCATGATTTAAATTTTCCTTCGAAGCTCGTGATACAGGAAGTTTCAAGCCAGAAAAACCCAGATTCGATCCCTGCCTCTTGCAATTATTATTTTTGTTTATTTTCTTGCAGATCCAGTACCCTCCATAGGCAATCCATCATACGCTTTCAACAAGACCCCTCCCTGGATCGAAGGGAAACCTCCTTCCCTGGATCGAAAAACAACATACCTCCCTGGATCGAAGGACAACCTCTTTCCCTGATCGAAGGACAACCTCCTTCTTTGGATCGAAAAAACAACATCCCTCCCTGGATCGAAGGACAATCTCCTTCCATGAATCGAAGGGCCATTTGTATTTTTATTTTGTTTTGTTCATTTCTTTTATTGGCTTTACTCTTTAAATCAACATTAAATAAAAAAATCACAAAAAAACATTAGGTCAACTTTTTTTCTTAATTAATGTTTATTTAAACCATTTTCTTAATTTAAAAATTAATAGAATTAGGATTTATTTGAGTTCAATTTTTTCATAAAACAAAACGACAAAAAAAGATTTCTTTTTAACTTAGAAACAGTTTAGGATTAGACGTCATTTCAATTCACGCGTGTTTTTTTACCTTTCGCCTTTTTATTTTCATATTTTTTGTATTTGCCTACTGGATGTAATAGATTTAAACTAGGATATTTACTGCTTTATCCCCCTCATTTTTGGACATGTAAATAATTCCCCCTCCCCGAAGCCATGTAATAGTTAGATTTGATTTCCTCACTTTAAATTCCTGCACATATATTAACTGTTTAAATGTATGGTAATAGGATTGTATGACAAGAATTTAAAGCAAGACGTTAGCAAACCAAATGCAAAGATAAATAACTGAATACAACACAATTGCACATGTACACCTCTAGGGTATCCCACTTTGGTTGCCTTCGGAAAAATAGTCACAGCTCTCAAAACATGAGATATTTTAGTGGCTAACCTCCGGTTTGAAAAGATCATAAGTCCCTCGATGACCCTCTCGATGTTGCCTCGGTAAAAATGACCTTAAAACCCTAGGGTAGTTACTAAGATTTCTTGCTAAGTTGCCTTCGTGACTATAAATGTCCCTTCTAATGTCCCTTAAACATCCAAACAACTAGGGCTACCTACTCACTAATAGTAGGATAGCACTGTAAAAAGGGAAGGAGGAAAAGAACGAACCTTTCGAGTAAAGTAGATAGTTCCTAGATACTATGCTCAAAAACAAACTTTTACACATACACAAAATTCTTTCAAAACATTTTCAAATGCTTTATCAACACTCTTGAGGACTGATACAAGAGTTATCATAAAGAAAATTGCTTCACTATTGGCATTTCAAAACACTTTTCAAAAACACACAAAGCACAAGGTATTTCAAAAAATGAGCTAAGCATCTAAGAGCCCGTACATAACTACGGATGGAAAGGGTGCTAACACCTTCCCTTTTTTATAATCTACCCCCTTACTTAAAAATAATCTCGAAAGGTATTTTTCTGTTCTTTTCACCCTTTCCTTTGTTGAATAAAAGAAAAGTCAATGGCGACTCTTGCTTACCGCAACATTTGCAAACACAAACGCAAAACCAGTATAAACAGTCAGTTCTCCGACCGTATTACAGAACTTGCGACTCTGCTGGGGATATTTATAAAGTGGGGTTACCTTAGAGTTTAGCTCATCTTTTTAATTGATTTACATTGTGTGTTTGTATGCTTTATCTTTAAAGGGCTTGCTTGGGTTTACTTGTAAAGATCCTACACCCGGATCTGGGGCACATTTTTAGGTAAGCAGCAATAGATCGTGGAGATTGTACATCACAAATAGATATGATTGAAACGGTAGCTGCGTTAGTGTGACATATTTATTGGTACCGGTATCCCTTGTGTTAAATCGAGGAGAATATGGGGCCGCTGTGTGGTGTCATAAAGAACTAACGAACCTTAGAACCTTAGTTAAACAAACTTGGCCATTAGAAAGTAGTGAGATAGTCGGCCTCGGTATAAAGCTAAGGATTGGTTGATACTCGATGCTACACTCATTGAGATCGGACTTTCGGGATATTTCGGACGCGAGAAAAGATCGCCCGAGACGAAACAATGCCTGATAAAGAAAGATCAGTGATATTGAGACTCCTTAAAACTCGGTTACTTTTCTAAGACAGGTCGAACCAACTATACTTCAAGAGGGTATTTTCCAATAAACCCCATGCAAGCCTAAACCTAAGGTCTTATGTGTGATTAAATTGTTCAAACATAACATCATACATAACATCCATATTCATTTCATTAACCATTTCAAGAATTAAGGGAATTTGTCTTTGTTCTGTTTTGCAGATCATGGTTTATGTTCGTAGAAATACCATCTGAATCAGCTTTGTGAGAATACCTCTCCAACTCAAAGATCTAGTATCAAGGGTTCTTGAGACTTCCTCATTCACCAAGAAATATGGTCGACTTCTCAACCTAGTTACCTCAAGCTTTGATGAGAAGATGATGGGGGTACTCTTTCAGTTCTTTGACCCTAAACACCATTGCTTCACATTTCTCGATTATTAGTTGGTACCCACGATGGAAGAGTTCTCTCAAATATTGGGTGTACCCATTCTAGATCAGATGTCTTTCACCGGTTTAGAGGAGGCTCCAAAGCCAGAGGTCATTGCAGCAGCCTTGCATCTGAAACGGTCCGGTATCATATCCAACTGGGAAACAAGAAGCGGAGTCAAGGGTTTCCTAGTCAAATTCCTACTAGAAAAGGATCAATTGTTTTGGGATGATTTGGATTTCCAAGCTTTCGAAGAAATCTTAGCTCTTCTAATCTATGGGTTAGTAATGTTCCCTAACTCGGACTTACTCATAGATGTGAATGCTATCAAGGTTTTTCTCTCCTGTAACCTTGTGCCTACTTTTCTCGGAGATATCTTGCATTCCCTTCACACTCGTACCATGAAGAGAAGAGGGGTTATTATGTGTTGCATGCCATTGCTGTCTAGGTGGTTTATTTCATACCTTCCTCAATCAGTATTGAAGAATGAACAAGGTTTGGGTTGGTCGCAAAGGATAATGTCACTTTCTCACTCAGATATTCTTTGGTACTCCCAGTCTATGGGAGATATTTCTATCATTGACAGCTATGGGGAATTCCATAATGTCCCACTCCTCGGCATTAGGGGAGGTATCACTTATAATCCTTCCCTGGCTCTACGACAGTTTAGTTATGCTCAGAGGGATGGTCCCCATGATATGCCTGTCCAAGGCATTATGTTCAACTACGAGATGATGTTCAAGGGTATCGTCAAAGGTTCATACGAGCCCGGAGCATGGTAAATAAGGTGGATAGTAAGGATTTGGGGCACAAGAATTCCATCCCTATAGAGCCTTATCTTAGATGGGTACGAGCTTGCGCCTAAAATCTTATGATACCATATACAACCATCTTACCAGTGATTGTGGAACCTGTCACCGAAGAAGATTTTCCTTATACAGTTCTCCATCCTGATATGCCCACTGATCTTGAAGAGCTGCAGAGGTCTTGGATTCAGCTGAAGGAAGAACGGGATACCTTTAGAGGTCAATTCTACACCATTGAGAGGAAAGTGTTGGAACTCACGAAGCAACTTCACAAAGAGGGGAGTCTTAATGTCTACCTCGGCACGAAGAGGAAGCACCCATGGGAGATTTGATTATTAGGTTTTAAGAGTTTTTAATTTTCAATTGTAAGCCTAAAAGGAAATTGTAATTTGAATCTTATTAATAAAATCTTTGTTTCATTTTGGCTCGCAAATTTAAATTTCCAGAAGTCCTTGAAAACATTAAATAAACATTAACATGCATATCATTACATAAGAAAGTATTTCGAGACAAGTTTATTATTCTTTTCGCTGTTTATTTCAGCTAAAGAAATGGCTCTTGAATAAACAGTAAAGGACCTTCAAGCTCAAAACGCTCAGTTCCAACAAATGTTCATGGCTCTGGCTAAGGGGCAAGGAGATCTGAAATCTCTTATCATCGAGGAGAAGACAAAGAAGGCAAAGAAACCAACTGGTGTATTGAATTTGGGAAGAAGGTTCAGAGGACCATCTAAGCAAGCTCTAGACTTCGCAACCCCGTCAAATGAGGGGGAAAATCAAGAAGATAAGTCGACAGAAGAAAACACCAACCCCGAGATTGATGAAGAAGAGGTTGATTACTCTGAGGAACATTATCCTCCTGCTGATGATAAATACAAATAGCCGGAGGATTGTCTCACTGCTATGGAGATTCAGAGGGTACCTGGGCTGGATTTTGAAGAGCTAGGACTGGTCTCAGGGGTGGTCACCCTGCAGAAATTCAAGGTCCCCACATTTTCTAAGTACGATGGTGTCTTTTTTCCTAAGTTGCACTTAAGATTATATGTCAGGAAGATTCAACCCCACACTACTGATAGGAATATGTGGGTACATTTCTTCTAGGAAAGTTTGTCAAGGACGCAGTTGGAATGGTTCTATCAGCTGGAGGGAACCAACATTCATAATTGGGAAGACCTAGCTGCTGCTTTTTACAAGAAGTACCAATATAATATTGACCTCGCTCCAAATCGTACACAATTGAAAAGTATGTCTATGGGTTCCGACTAGGGTTTCAAAGATTATGCCCAAAAGTGAAGAGACCTTGCGGGAAGAGTCCAGCCTCCTCTGTCTGATAGAGAGCTGGTAGACATGTTCTTGGGCACTTTATCTGGTCCATTTTTCAACCATCTGATTGGAAGATCTTCAGCTGGGTTTACTAAGCTGATTTTGATTGGTGAGCGAGTAGAAGTTGGCATTAAGAGTGGTAAGATCTAGAGAGATGCATCCTCCAGTATAGTAAAGAAATAATTCTCTAGAAAGAAAGAGGTTAGTGTTGCTTATAGCCAGGGAAATCAAAGAAAAACTGAACATCGTCCAATGGTAGAGGCTGATATAATCTCCAATCCTGCATTAAATTAACAACGAAACAATCAGCGCAGACCGGATGCACCCAAAAGACATTTCACCTGGATCAACATGACCTTATCCCATGTTTTGCCATACATTTTAAAGTCCAATCTGATGACTCTAAAGGAAGCTCTTAAGAATCCCAATACTGCATCTCCCTGCGACAACCCAAATTCTCGATGTGCCTATCATTCCGAAAGTCCGGGGCATCATACAAACGATTGTTCGGCTCTAAAAAATAAGGTGCAAGATCTTATCGAGGCGAAGGAGATTAAGTTTGACCCTCATGAGGCCCCTAATGTAATAACTGCACCAATGCCCAAACATGGTCAGGGTGTTAATGTCGTTGACGACGACTTGTTTGTTTCTTCTGTTGATGAATTAGTTACTCCTCTTCTGATTGTTAAAGAGAATTTGTTGCGAGCCGGTTTATTTCCAGGATATGGTGAGGGTTTCCACTTATGTATGTCTCTACCAGATGGTTGTTTTTTTAAATATGGGTGTCCAGCGCCTGATGATTAACAAATAAATCATGTTTGAGAAAGTCCCCCCTACAAAAGGTTCGTGTGAAGATGTACTAACAATCACCATTTCCGATAATCCTCCCAGGGTCTCCACCAAAATTCTCTCCCTTGATTATCACCTTTCTTGGGCCGATACCATATTCCTCTGATAAAGTTGTTCCTTGGAATTATGGGGTTGACGTCTACTACCATGGTGTCAAGCAAGACCTATTGGATGTTAAAGATAAAGTTGCCAAAGATATTGGTCCTGACATCGACAACATCGTCGGGACCAGTAAAATTACGAGAATCTGAAGGGTTTTCTCTCCCAAAACCTCTCCGAAGACTATTGTTACTCCTATGATTATTCCTGCTGCTACTCCTGTTAGCACTCCCATTGCTACTCCTACTGTTATCCTTGTTGTTATCCCTGCTGCTGAGTCAGCTAAGACTCGGGGCAAAGAGATACTGGTTGAGCCTGTCCGGACGAAGGTGCACAAAGAAGTCATTCCCGAGGTTTCTAAAAAAGAGATGGAAGAGATACTGAAGATAATAAAGAAAAGTGATTACAACATTGTGGAGCAGTTGGGGCAGACCCCTTCAAAAATCTCAATGTTGGCCTTACTTTTATGCTCTGAAGCCTATGTTAAGGCTTTGGTAAGATTCCTGAAGTCTACCCATGTACCCCAAGAGACCTCTGCCAATTAATTCGAGAACTACGTTACTAGTTTTACAGCTGCCAATGGACTGGGTTTGTCTGATGTCGATTTAACATCCAAGGGAAGAAAGCATAATGATGTCATGCATGTCTCCATTCAGTGCAAGGGCACTACCCTATCTCATGTTCTGGTAGATACAAGTTCATCGTTGAATGTCTTACCCAAGAATGCTTTGGACAGGTTGGACTCTGAAAGACTCACACTGAAGCTCGGTAATATTGCGGTGAGGGCCTTCGATGGTTCCAAGAGAATGGTGCACGGGGAGGTAGACATCCCTACCAAAGTTGGTACTCAAACTTTTGACTCAACTTTCTACGTGATGGACATCCGCCCGTCATGCTCCTGTTTATTGGTCGACCTTGGATCCATGGAGCCGGTGCTGTTACATCTACTCTGCATTAGATGTTGAAGTGCCCAGTTAATGGAAAGATTATCACAGTCCATGGGGAGGAGGAATACATGGTGAGCCACCTGAACTCTTTCAGGTATGTTGAGATGGACAACGAGTTCATTGAGACCCCCTGTCAGAACATTGAGGAGGTTCCACAAATAGTTGCTGCAACCAAGACTGCTACTAGTGTTCTGAAGATTACCAGACCTCCGTTGAAGATGGCTTCTCTGAAGGATGCTAAAGCAGTAGTCGAGGAAGGTGGGTGTACCATTTGGGGCCAACTCCCTGATATCCCCTACAAATCTGACAAATTTGGTTTGGGTTTTACTTCAGGGGCCCAAAGAGCTATTCGTCGTGCTCGCACTGGGGGACCACCTCTACGCATCAACAACCATGGAGTCAATGCTCTGGAAGAAAGTGATAGTGACTACGACATGGACAAGTGGATCTTCCCAACTATCATCAATGGACTCAACAATTGGGAGGCCAAGGATTTTGTTTCTATTACTTTTATTCAAGAGTAATTGTCCTTTAGTTTTTTTTATATGTAATATTTGAACAATTGAAACTCTAAATCCTTGTGTCTTACCCAAGGCACAATGGTCTATTTGTGAGGGTTATTACTTCATCTTCATATGTCATTAATAAATCATTAGACATTTTGCATGAAACTTTTATGCTCCTTCTTTTTCTTTTCTACTTTTTACTTTATCAAAAATAGCTATGCTCTCTTACACACACCCACATATCAAATTGTAGATTCACATCCACTATAGATCCCATTGATAACAGTTCTGTTATTACCAATTATGACTTTGAAAATCCGATCTACCAAGCCAATAACGAAGGTGAGGAAGATTGTGAAGTACCAGGAGAACTTGTCAGACTGTTACAACAGGAGGAAAGGGTAATACGACCTCATGAAGAGCCGGTTGAGACAGTGAACTAAGGTACTAAGGAGGATAAGAAGGAAGTCAAGATAGGTGTCGGTTTGGAGCATAGTGTCAAAAAGCGGTTAATTCAGATGTTACATGACTATGTTGAGATCTTTTCCTGGTCATACAAAGACATGCCGGGACTTGACACTGATATTGTGGTTCACCGCCTACCGATAAAAGAAGACTGCCCTCCAGTGAAACAAAAGTTTCACCGTATGCGTCCTGAGATGTCAGAAAAGATCAAGGTTGAAGTAATGAAATAGTTCAACACAAGTTTATTAACTGTTACCTCTTATCCATAATGGGTTGCTAATGATGTTCTAGTTCCTAAGAAGGACGGTAAGGTACGTATGTGTGTGGATTATAGAGACCTGAATAGGTCAAGCCCCAAGGGTGACTTTCCGCTTCCCCATATTGATGTTCTGGTTGACAACACCTCACAACATAAGGTATTCTCCTTCATGGATTGTTTCTCCGGGTAGAATCAGATCAAGATGGCACCTGAAGATATGGAGAAAACAACCATTGTCACGCAGTGGGGCACTTTCTGCTACAAAGTTTTTCCATTTGGGTTAAAGAACAACGGGGCAACCTATCAGCGTGCCATGGTAGCTTTGTTTCATGATATGATCCATCATGAGATAGAGATCTATGTTGATGATATGATAGCCAAGTCTCATACTGAAGGGGAGCACCTTGATCACCTGCATAAGCTGTTTGAAAGGCTGAAAAAAATACAAACTGAGGTTGAACCCGAATAAGTGCACCTTTGGAGTAAGATCCGGTAAGCTCTTAGGCTTCGTTGTTAGCGACATAGGTATTGAGGTAGACCCTGCAAAGGTTAAAGCTATACAATAAATTCCAACTCCTTCCACTGAGAAGGAGGTTAGGGGATTCTTGGGACGTCTAAACTACATTGCCAAGTTCATTTCCCATCTAACCGCTACTTGTGAGCCAATCTTCAAATTACTGAAGAAAGATCAAGCAGTGAAGTGGAATGACAATTTCCGGACCGCCTTTGACAATGTCAAGGAATATATTCAAGAGCCTCCAATTTTGATGTCGTCGGTTAAAGAAAGACCTATGATCATGTACTTAACAGTATTAGAGAATTCAATGGGGTGTGTGTTGGGGCAGCATGACGAGTCTGGTGGAAAAGAGCATGCAATATACAACTTTAGCAAAAATTTTACCGACTGAAAAAAGATACTCACTGCTCGAGAAAACTTGTTGCGCTTTGGCATGGGCTGCTCGCCGACTAAGACAATATATGTTAACTCACACTACCTTGTTGATATCTAAAATGGATCCCATCAAATACATCTTTGAGAAGCCCGCTCTCTCCGAAAGAATAGCAAGATGGCAAATGATCCTGACCGAATATGATATTCAGTACATAACCCATAAAGAAATTAAGGGAAGTGTATTAGTTGATCATTTGGCTCATCAGGCCGTGGACGACTACCAATCCATGAATTTTGAGTTCCTGGATGAGAACATCATGTTAGTAACTGATTGTGAAGAACTTGGACTGGATGAAGGACCTAAAAAAGGATCCCGATGGACTATGGTTTTTGAAGGAGCTTCAAATGCACTTGGAAATGACATCAGTGTTGTGATCATATCTCCCGAAGGCTGTCATACTCCTATCACTGCCAGGCTATGTTTCAATTATACCAACAATATGGCTGAATATAAAGCATGCATTATGGGTCTCAAAGCTGCTATCGACTTGAGGATCAAATCCTTGAGGGTATTTAGAGATCCGTCCTTAGTAATTAGTCATATCAAAGGAGAATGGGACACAAAGCATCCTAATCTCATCACATACAGAGAGCATGTGTTGACATTGATTCCACACTTTAAAGAAGTTACCTTTGAGCATTTTCCACGAGAGGAAAATCAACTAGCGGATGCGCTAGCTACTATGTCATCCATGTTCAAGGTCAGGTGGGATAATGAAGCTCCTCATACCACTATTGAGAGAATGGATGAACCTGCATACTACCACGAGGTTGATACTGAAGATGTAGTGGACAAACCTTGGTTTGATGAAATCAAAAGATATCTCGAAGCCCAAGAATATCCTGAGGGAGCTTCAGTCATTAATAATAAGTTCCTAAGAAGGTTCTCTGCCAAGTTCTTCCCCAGTAATGGAATCCTCTACAAGCGTAACCATGATTCTACTTTGCTTCAGTGTGTGGACAAAAGTGAAGTAGAGAAGATTATGGCAGATTTGCACGAAGGTACCTTTGGCACCATTCTAGTGGGCACACAATGGATAAAAAGATCCTACGGGCGTGTTGCACCCCAAAATTTTCCCTCTCATTTATCAAGAATTTGCTCACAAGATCTCTTTGGGCTCAAGACTTCACTAGGGTTGATCAGCTCAAGACACCTCTTTAAACACTGATGACCAAAATTAGGGTTTGAGATTGCACAAGGATATTTGAACTTTGAATTACCCATGTGACTTTCATAGATCATTATGGACCCTAAAGATTACTCATGTCAATTTTCAAGCTTTGAATCACACTTTTGCTCAGTCAATTGAGTAGTTGACCTAAAAATCAACTGTATTGGGGAAAAAGTAAACTGTGGCCAATTTACAGTCAAACTTCATAATTTTTTGATCAACATCAACATTTTAAACTCATATGTATCATTTGATCAAGTTTGGATCATAATTCCTCAAGAAATTTGATCAAATCTTCAAAAGGGGCAAAATGGTCAAAATTAGGGTTTTGACTGGGAAAGGACAATTTCTGATTTTTGACCTAGCAAATGATCAATTGGTTTAAGGCATTATCTCAAGATTCCAATTGAATAATTTTGCCTAATTACATGGCTCAAATTATTTCTCAAGCCCAATGGATTGACATATGAATTTTCAGTCAACTGATCAAAAGTCAAATGTATATTGAAAAGTCAAACTTTGACTTTTTGGTCAAAATCAAATATTAAAGATCACAATTCATCAAAGCATGTAAAAATATGAAAATTATTCAACAATAAATCAAAAATTCAAGATTTCATTTTGAAAAGTTAAAATTTCTAAACTTTGAAATTTTTCTAAGTAATGGAAATTTCTTATTTTTTCACAACTTTGAACAAACTTTTCACCGTGATGCAAGATGATTCAAAAGAAACTTTCAAAATGAAAGTTGTAGATCTCCATAAAATATACAACATTTCTTTACACAACTACTTCCAAAAGTGCTTGGATATCAAGTTATGATTTTAAGAACACATGGTCATGAAACAAAACACTTAGTGAATTTTTGCCCTAATTTGGTCAGGATTTTGACCTAACTTCATGGCAATTTTTCATATAGTTAAAAGGATAATTTTCAAAAGTGATTCAAATAGGGGTTGTAGAGCACATTACAAGCTTTCCAAAATGTCAAAGAACTCCTTGATATCATTTTTAAGTAGGGAGAATCGAAGAGATGAAGTTAGGGTTTTCACACTTGAATTACAAGTCATTTTGTGATGAACAAGATTCAAAATTCAAACTTATGCTGCATAACCTCTACTTTGTAGGCCTCAAAATTGTTAGGAACTCTATAATTAATTGCTTGCACAGCTGTTAGAGGTCTCAATTCAAGCATTCAATGCAAGGCCACGCTTTATATCCATTTTGGGAAGAAAGTGCACAATGCCATTTTGATAAAGTAGCTTTTTGCATAAAACTTGTTCTTGAGCCTTGCAATTGCTTTCTTCTGATTATACAAGTCTCATAACTCAAGAGAAGCTTGTCTATACACTTACAATCACTCAGCCCATGCTTGTACTTCCTCTTGAAACTTGTTTTCCCACTTTCCTTGAAAATCAAGTAACATAGAAATTAGCTTGTAACTTGTACATCTGACTATCCAAAGCACTCAAGACCTTTTGATTATACATACACAAGTGATTTTCCACAAATCCCACGCATGCTTAAGCCCTAAAAACACCAAGAACATATAATCTCCAAAAACACCTCAAAACTTTCCATTTCTGAGTTTTGAATCCAATCTCCAAATTTGCTTGTGCGTTTCTTGGCCTTTTACTTTCAAAAGCTTCTAAATAACATACACAAACAATCCCAACACCTGCAACACCATTGTAACACCTCCATCATCATCCACCATTTTCAAAAAAACAGCACCTTGCACATTGAGTTCTCCAGAACTCCTCAGGCACTTTCAGCTCAAGCTAAGTGTGATGCGGTGGGAGAACTGACTTGAGGTTTTGTATTTGTGTTTGCAAATGTCGCGGTTTAGCAAGACTCACCACCGACTTTTATTTTATCCAAAAGGAAAGGTAAAAAAGCACAGGAAAGACCTTGGAGATATTTTCTTGAGTTCGGGGGGTAGATTATGAAAAGGGAAGGTATTAGCAACCTTTTCATCCATGGTTTTCCATGGGCTCTTAGTTACTTGTTTAGATCTCTTGCTTTGCTTTTGAAATTGTTTGAAATGGTGCTTTGTATGGTTTTGAAAGTATTTTGAAAAGAGGCCTTTGTTTAGGCAATCTTTGTAATGATTCTCGTTCGTAAGAATGTATACAAAGATGTTTGTCTTTTGAAAAATGTTTCAATGTTTTGAAAGTTGTTTGGAAATGTTTTGGAAATGTGTGTATGTTTGTTTGAAAATAGCAAGGATTGTTTGCAAATTGATCAAGTAACTAGAAGCATATCTACCTACTCAAAAGTCTTTCTTATACATTTTCATTCCTTTGACATTGTTGGGTTACCATTGATTTGGTAAACAACCCTATCTTTGGATGTTAAACGGGACGGGCGTGGGTCATCGTATGATCATGATAGCAATGGTGCCAAGTATCTTAGCTTGTTTGAGGGACCAAGATCATTTGTTTTAGGCAACTTTTGATAGCGTCATCGAGGGACTATGATCTTTTGTTTTGTTTTATTTTGCCAAGATACTTTGCATGCATACCATGGCCATTTAAATTAGGCAACAAAGTGGATGAAACCCTAGGGGTGCTTGTGTGCAATGTGTTGTCATTTTACATGCTTTTGTTTATCTTGTATTAGGTCTTTGCTGTTTGTTTGATTTTTGTCTTATCATGCAAACCCTAATTTTACTAAGCATGTATATAGTGCGATAAATTGCGTAAAAGTAAATCTAAACTATTACAACAATTATTATGGGAGGGGGGATACAAGTTTTTTGAATGGGGATATTTGCACAAAATAAAACCCTAAAATACTATTACAATCCAATTAAATTTTTGCAAATTAAATAAGTAAACAAATATTAAAAATGCAATAAAAATGTAAATATACAAAAAAAATGTTTTGTATTTGTTTTATGTATGAGAAAATAAAGTTATTTAAGTCCTAAAAATAAGAAAAAATAATATTGTTTTTGAAAGGGGTAAAACCCTAGTTTTTGATTAAAAGAAATATATATTCTATATTTATTTTATTTGTCCATTTTTTACAAGAAATAATAAATAAAATTATTTACAAGTATTAAAAATTAAAATATATGTGGAAATAATATTTTATGTGTATGAACAATAAAAATAAAAATGTATAGTATTTATTTAAATATATTCACAATTTATTTAAGAAAATAAAGTGTATTATTACTAATAAACTATTTTTTATGCCAAAAAATAATAAAAAATAAAATAAAATGCAAAAAATAAAGAAAATATTTTTCATGATTTTTTATGGTTCAGAAAAATAAATAAAACAATAAATATAAAAATGAAAAGAAAATATGAAAAATAAATAAAATAAAGTCAGGGGGTGTGGATAGTGGATCAGAGAGGTGTGTGTAAGTCTCAGAGTGCCTAAGAAGGGGGGGGGGGGGGGGGGTGAATTAGGTCTTATAAAAATTATTCGGTTTTATGAGAATGCTTGGTAGTAATTTTTGGTTAAGTGTTTGAAGGTTTTGTTTATATCTTTATCTTTTCCTGATTATGGTGATGAAAGCGATAAATGCGGAAAAGTAAAGAACACGGTGATATATCCTGGTTCCCCTCACAATCTGAGAGTACTCCAGTCCCCTTTCCAACACGAAAGAGATTTCACTATAGTTAGAATGATTGTACAGCCTATGCTTACTATCTAACCTATAGGGTGATCAAAGGTTCTTAACACCTTTAAGACCAAACAAACACTAATGTGAATGAAGAACAATCCTCTTCAAATCACAACACTTACTTCCAACAATCCTGGATAGTAAGGGAAAATCTTTAAGTAATACAATGATTTAGTTTGAAGTATATGGAGAGCTTTATCAATCTTCAATTGATCTTCTTCTTCAAGATAAAAATAATTCTCAACAATGTATATAAATGTTCACAATGTATGTATGAAACTTGTAATGATAATGAAAGTGTATATGGCAAGTTTCACAAAATTATGAATACATGAAAGTTTAAATTCAAATGAGAGTGAATGAGAAAATTGTTAATGAAGAAGTATATTTGTTAATTTGAAAATTGAAGTATTGAACATTGTTTTAAAATAAGAAAATCTTCATTTTATAAAGTTACAAGAACCTCTTCATTCATGCCAATTCATATGAAAAGTTGAAATGCATTCATGAAAAGATACCACTTGAAAAATGTTCAAAAAACAAAGTAAAAGCTGCATTGGTTCGCTAGGAACCGGTTCCGACACTGACAGAACTCGGTTCTTAGTGAACGTTATAAGTTGGAATTCAAATTTATCACACAGGAACCGGTTCCCCTATTGGTACAACCCGTTTCCTGGTACAAAATCCAGGGACATGTTTTTTGAGAAATGCTGGAACCCGGTTCCCTGTTAGGGAGGAACCGGTTCCTAAAGGGTTATTTTCAAAAATGCTTTTTGAAAGATATTTCAAACAAAGTTTTCTTGATCTTAAAGTTATGGAATATGTATATGTTGATGAATGCATATTGTGAACATCTATATTCAAGATTTTAAGAATTATTTATACCATATTGACATTTGATGATTTCTTCAATAATTCTTCAATAATCTTCAAGACTTTTATTTGATGTTGATAAGCTTTTTGCACATCCTTTGAAAGTTGATGTCCATGTTGTCTTCATCAAAACACATGCTTTAAATATGACTTGAGAAGCTTGCAATTACATTCTCCCCCTTTTTGATGATGACAACCAAGTCTTGAAAACGATTTCTTGAAATGTTTTATGTTGTTTTGTGTAGTAAACATGTTGAGCAAATGCAAGGCTCCCCCTAAATTGTATGCTCCCCCTAAGTCCATGATTCTTTGAATTGTGGAGTGAGTTTGATATTTATTTGGGCCTGAAATTTCTTTGAAACAAAACAACACACATGCATATTCTTCTCCCCCTTTGTTAACATCAAAAAGGATGGGGAAAAAGAGTGAAATAGATACATATAAAAATTAAGACGTGTATAAAACACAACCATACTTAAAGTACGAACAAAACACATTGTATGATTTCAAACATACTAAAATACGAACAACGAATTGTACGATTACATAACAAAAAATGCCTAAACATCACGAAGCATTGTTCTTGCAAGTTCCACTAGAAACCTATTCTTTCTTTCAACTACTCCATTTTGTTGTGGAGTTCTAGGTGCTGAAAAATTATGAGAGATACCATGTTCTTCACAAAATTCTTCAAATTGAGCATTTTGGAATTCTCCACCATGATCACTTCTTATGGATACAATCTTTAGTGATTTTTCATTTTGGATTTGCTTAGCATACTTCTTAAAGGCTTTGAAAGCATCACTTTTCTGCACAAGAAACAAAGTCCAAGAATATCTAGAAAAATCATCAATAATGACTAAAGCGTATACATTACCTCCGAAGCTTTTTGTTCTTGATGGACCAAAGAGATCCATGTGTAACAATTGCAGTGGTCTTGTAGTAGACACCACATTCTTAGATTTGAAAGTTGTTTTGGTCTGTTTTCCTTTTTGGCATGCATTACATAATTTGTCTTTGATGAACTTCATCTTTGGTAGACCAATAACTAAGTCATGCTTAACCAATTTGTTCAAGTGCTCCATGTGAATGTGAGCGATCCTCTTGTGCCATAACCAAGCGTCATTGTTGTTTACCATAAGACATTGTACCTTCAGAGACAAATCATCTAAAGTAATCATAAAAATATTGTTAGTTCTTATACCTTTGAGTTTTACCTCATTGGTTGCCTCATCCATAATGAGGCATTCATCTTTGTTGAATTTGATCTTGAACCCTCTATCGCAAAGTTGACTTATGCTAAGAAGATTGTGTTTTAATCCTTCAACATAGAGAACATCCTCAATTTGAATGGATGGAGGTGTGCCAACTATTCCAACGCCAAGAATCTTTCCTTTGGTGTTGTCTCCATAGGTGACATACCCTTTAGCTTTATGTACTAGATATGAAAATTGGTGTACATCTCCTGTCATATGCTTTGAATATCCACTATCAAGATACCAAACATTTGATGTGGATTTCAAGCATACCTACACAAACAAATTATTCTTTGTTAGGTACCCAAGTTGCCTTGGGTCCTTCATAGTTAGTTCCCTTTTTCACCCACACATAATGCCCACTTGCTATACTAAATTTTCTAACATAGCAAGCATTAGGTGTATGGCCTTTAATACCACAATAAAAACAAGTAGGTTCAAAGTTACTTCTATATCTAGAAGGATAAGATTTCTTCTTAGGAAATGTTTTCTTTTTCGATACATTAGCCTTTTTCTTTTGATGATTATGAACAACTTTCTTCTTTTCTACTTTCTTGGGATTGGAACTATTACTAGCCTTTACAAAAACAGTGGGATTGTTACTTGGTTTCTTAGAATTCACATAACCAAGACCCCTTTTATCATTTGGATAACGTTGTTGACTTAGTAATCCTTCCAATCCTATTTGTCCTTTTTCATATCATTCAATGACTCTTTTCAATTGAACAATTTGAAAGACATTTGATTCACACGTGGAGCATGCAAAGTTTTCTTTTTCTTTAATAAAATTCTATTTTTGAAGATCAAAATCTTTAGTCATGGTGTCAATTTTTTCTAAACAACTTAGAAGTTCTTTTTCTTGATTTGACACCTTTTTGTATAAACTTTTGCATTCTTTCAAGAGTTCATCAATAGCGTCTTGAACATCATCATCAAAAATATTAAATTCATTACTAACCTCTTCTTCATCGTCGGAGTGATGTGAAGCCATTAATGCTAGATTTGCACATTCCTCGCTTTCCGAATCGGATGAAGAACTTATCTCATTATCTTCCCATGCAACATAAGCCTTTTTGTTCTTGAACTCCTTTTTGCCTTTGAATCCATTTTTCTTGGAGAGTTTTGGACAATCCGGCTTTATGTGACCTTGCTTTCCACATTCATAACATGTGACATCTTGTGTTGATGTGGAGGCTTCTTTATCTTTATGATTATAAAATTTCTTCCTCTTGACAAAGTTAGCATTATGAAGATTATTCTTATGACCAAAATATTTTCCTAACCTTTTTACAAGAAGCAAGAAGTTTTCATCTTCCTCCGATGCATCTTTATCTTGACTTTCCTTTGAATCAACTTTCAAGGCAATGCCTTTGGATTTCTTCTCTAAATTTTCATGTTTTTCAAGTCTATCGAGTTCCGTTTCATATTCTTGAAGTTTGCCAAATAATGTAGCGAAAGTCATTGCGGAGAGACTCTTCTTTTCCGAGATTGCCGTTACCTTTGATTGCCATTCCCTAGTCAATGATCTAAGGATTTTCAAGTTGAGTTCATCATTTGTCAAGGTTTTACCAAGAGCATTTAAGTGATTTGTCAAATGCACAAATCTCTTTTGTAAGTCAAGGATGGATTCTCCGGGATGCATTTGAAATAGTTCATATTCTTGACTCAAGGTATTTAGCCTTGATCTTTTTACTTCAGTCGTTCCTTCATGAGTTTGAACCAGGGTATCCCATATTTCTTTTGCTGTCTTGCAGTTTGAGACACGGAAAAATTCGTCCATACTGAGTGCACCTTGAAGAAGGTTTATTGCCTTTTTGTCATAGAGAACTTTCTTTTTATCATCGTCGTCCCATGCAATTTTGGGTTTTACAGAACCAATGCCATTGATTACTGATATTGGGATAAATGGACCATTTTCAACAGCATCCCATACTTCCTCTCCTTGTGCTTCTAAATGTGCCTTCATGCGTATTTTCCAGAAGTCAAAATATTCACCACATAATAGAGGAGGCTTGTTGTTACTACCACCATCTCTGAAAACTGGTTGATGATTTGCGGAAGCCATTCTGGATCTTTAGGAACAAGTTACCTATAACTTGCTCTGATGCCAATTGTAAGTCTCAGAGTGCCTAAGAGGGGGGGGGGGGGGGGTGAATTAGGTCTTATAAAATTATTCGGTTTTATGAGAATGCTTGGTAGTAATTTTTGGTTAAGTGTTTGAAGGTTTTGTTTATATCTTTATCTTTTCCTGATTATGGTGATGAAAGCGATAAATGCGGAAAAGTAAAGAACACGGTGATATATCCTGGTTCCCCTCACAATCCGAGAGTACTCCAGTCCCCTTTCCAACACGAAAGAGATTTCACTATAGTTAGAATGATTGTACAGCCTATGCTTACTATCTAACCTATAGGGTGATCAAAGGTTCTTAACACCTTTAAGACCAAACAAACACTAATGTGAATGAAGAACAATCCTCTTCAAATCACAACACGTACTTCCAACAATCCTGGATAGTAAGGAAAAAACCTTTAAGTAATACAATGATTTAGTTTGAAGTATATGGAGAGCTTTATCAATCTTCAATTGATCTTCTTCTTCAAGATAAAAACAATTCTCAACAATGTATATAAATGTTCACAATGTATGTATGAAACTTGTAATGATAATGAAAGTGTATATGGCAAGTTTCACAAAATTATGAACACATGAAAGTTTAAATTCAAATGAGAGTGAATGAGAAAATTGTTAATGAAGAAGTATATTTGTTAATTTGAAAATTGAAGTATTGAACATTGTTTTAAAATAAGAAAATCTGCATTTTATAAAGTTACAAGAACCTCTTCATTCATGCCAATTCATATGAAAAGTTGCAATGCATTCATGAAAAGATACCACTTGAAAAATGTTCAAAAAACAAAGTAAAAGCTGCATTGGTTCGCTAGGAACCGGTTCCGACACTGACAGAACCCGGTTCTTAGTGAACGTTATAAGTTGGAATTCAAATTTATCATGCAGGAACCGGTTCCCCTATTGGTACAACCCGATTCCTGGTACAAAATCCAGGGACATGTTTTTTGAGAAATGCTGGAACCCGGTTCCCTGTTAGGGAGGAACCGGTTCCTAAAGGGTTATTTTCAAAAATGCTTTTTGAAAGATATTTCAAACAAAGTTTTCTTGATCTTAAAGTTATGGAATATGTATATGTTGATGAATGTATATGTTGAACATCTATATTCAAGATTTTAAGAATTATTTATACCATATTGACATTTGATGATTTCTTCAATAATTCTTCAATAATCTTCAAGACTTTTATTTGATGTTGATAAGCTTTTTGCACATCCTTTGAAAGTTGATGTCCATGTTGTCTTCATCAAAACACATGCTTTAAATATGACTTGAGAAGCTTGCAATTACAGTGTGGATAGTGGAAACAGCAAGCCCAAGCGCGCCAGGCCCATGAACTTCATCCCTGTCCTTCAGCCTCTCCCAAAACGCGCATTTTTGCTTCAAACCTGTATCTTGCTCTAGCTTGCATAAAATCAAAAACTTATAACACAAAAAATGTAGCTTATGATCTCACGATTCCAGTGATATAAAGTTTGTGACCTAACACTCAAAGATCAAGGAGAATTTTATCACCCCTAATTTCTGACCTAAATTTTTCATGAACTTCAAGCTTCAAATTCTAACTACTCAGTTAATATAAATGACAACTATGCATATGTACAGCTTCAGCAAGTTAAGGACTACATTTTTGCTTCACAAATCGTGACTTAAGGATGCCTAAATAAAGAGATAGAGATTTGAAAAATACCTTGTTGAACTGAGTTTGAATATAGCAATGTGGGGACTTTGAGTGAGGCCTGAAGATCGTGTGAGCTTCCTTGAAGTTCCCTCAACCTTTTCCAATGCTTAGCTAGTCTTGAGGATGCTTGAAACTCCCTGTAGAAGTCAACCTGCAACCTTCAAAAATGAAAATGTGATGTCTGAAACAGGGTTCACAGTAACAGGACAAGGGCTTTGATAGTTTAGGTAGGATGTATGTAAAGTGTTTGAAGTCTTGAGAGGCAAAACGCACGAGCCAAAATGGAGTTGGCAAGGATTTTGCAGAAGCTACCATGTTTGGGCAGAAAAATGTGTTTTCTGTGTTTGGGAAGGTTTGGGATCTTTTTCTTTCGTGTTTAGGCTTGTAACAAGTTTGTGAAGTTGTTTTGAATGAAGCCAAGCCTTCTCTTTATCAGATGTACAAGCTTTCTTGACTTTTGCCAATTTCTTGCTTTTGAAGAAAAGTGACAAGACATATGCCAAAGGCCTGTACAGGCTTGCTTACTAGCTGCAGAGAGTTGGTACAAGTTGCTTTTTATCTGTGGAAAATGCATGCATCCAAGGAACAAGTCCAAGGCTCAAGGCTGATAAAGTTGGAAAAGCTAGCTTTTTGAAAATGGCAATGTACACTTTTGGCCATTTATGGAATTGTTTCTTGTACAATGCTCCAAAGGTCAAAATAAAGCCATTAACCACGAGCTAGCATTTAATTATGGAGTGTATAAGGGATTAGGACCTGTAATACAAGGTAAAAGCATGCTAGGATCTGATTTGCAACTTGAACCATTGTGAAAATGGCTTGACCAAAAGTGGCAAAATGCCATTTTCTCCTCTTCGATTCTCCCTAACCACAAATGATCTTGGAGAGTTCTTAGACATTTTGGAAATCTTGCAACATGCTCTACAATCCATCTCTGAAATGAATTTTTATATTCATCTTGGAACTAGGTGAAAAATGTCCATGAAGTTGGGTCAAAAACCTGTCTAAATTAGGGCAAATTTTCACTAAGTCTTTTAGTTCATGGACCCTTATTCACAAATTCATAACTTGAGATCCAAGAATCTTTTGGGAAAACTTTGTGAATCAAAGCTGTAGATTTCATGGAGGAATACAACTTTCATGTTGGAAGTTTTCTTTGAATCCAATTGCATCATGGTGAAAAAGTTGTGGAAAGTTGGGAAAAAATAAGAAATTTTCCATACTTAGAAAAATTCTAAGTTATGAAAAATTTCAAATTAAAACCCTAATTTGAAATTTTAGGTTTCTTGGTCAACAAGTTTCACATTTTGGCATATCTTGATTTATTATGACCCTTGGCATTTGATTTTGACCAAAAAGTCAAAGTTTGACTTTTCAGTGTACAATTGACTTTTGATCAGTTGACTGCAAAATTCATTTGTCAATCCTATGCATTTGAGATCTTTTGAACTATGTGATTAGGTCAATATGATGCTATTGAGTCCTTGAAATCATGCATGAACCCAATTGGTCATTGGTTAGGTTAAAAAAAATCATAAATTGCCCTTTCTCAATCAAAACCCTAATTTTGACCATTTTGCCCTTTTGATGATTTGATCAAATTTCTTGAGGAGTTGTGATCCAAACTTGATCAAATGGTTCATATGAGCATAAAATGTGTTTTTGGATCAAAAATTATGAAGTTTGACTGTAAATTGGCCATGGTTGACTTTTTCCTCAATATAGCTGATTTTTAGGTCAATTGTCCAATTGACTGGGCAAAAATGTGATTCAAGGCTTGAAACTTGATATGAGCAATATTAGGGGTTCAAGATGGTGTATGAAAGTCACATGAAGCATTGGTGGTCAAAAAATCCTTGTGCAAACTCAAACCCTAATTTCAGGTCATCAGTGCAAGGTGATGTCTTGAGCTGAGCAAACCCTAATCTTGTCTGGAGTCTAAGAAGTCTTGTGAGGAAAATCTTGATAAATGAGAGGGTAAATTTTGGGGTACAAAAGCTGCCCCTGTTCAATCTTCTTGAACCTGAAGAGTTAGATTGGTGAGTTTGGCCGTTCGTGACTCGAAGGTAAAAGATGATTGGACATTAGAGTGCCCATAAATTTGCACTCGTCAAAATGTGGTTGAGAGAATGGGCTTAAAGATGCCATTTAGAGATGTGATAGAATCTTGTTGGAGATGGGCTTAAAGATGCCATCCAAGAATGTTTGTTGAAAGTCAAAAGAATGAGCATCAGAATGTTGTCCGTATCTAGAACGTATCTGTACTGTATCTGGGGACTGAATCTAAATGAGAAATGGAATATCATCCGTGTCTAGAGCGTATCCAAGCTGTATCTGAATGTTGAATCTGAATAAACAATAGAATAGCATCCATGTCTGGAGCGTCTCTGAGCTGGGGAAAATCAGAATAAGTGACAAAATGGCAACCATGACTGGAGCGTATCTGGACTGTATCTGAAGTTTGAATCTAAATGAGTAATAGAATAGCATCCGTGTCTGGAGCGTATCTAAACTGTATCTGAGATCTAAGAAATAGAATGACTTCCGTGTCTGGAGTGTATCCGTACTGTATCTGAAAGATGTTGGGATCTGTATGAGCATCAGAATGACTTCCGTGTCTGGAGTGTATCTGAATTTGAAATTGAATAAGTGACAGAATGACTTCCGTGTCTGGAGTGTATCTGGACTGTATCTGATAGTTGAAATCTGAATAAGTATCAGGATGGCATCCGTATCTGGAGCGTATCTGAACTGTATCATGATTGTATACTGTTAATGGTAGCTTGTTAATCTTATCCTGAAAAGGGTAAAATGTTAGTTGAAACACAAAGTTATGTTGCATGAAATGTATGATGCAATATATGTGCTTTATCAATATTTATGATATATGGATGTAATGTATGCGTATGTAAGCTGATTTGCTGTATTACTGAGGAAAATAAATCCTTGATGGCTGGGGATAATAAAACCCTTGACTGCTGCCGGGAAAAATTAATCCCTGACTGCTGAGGATAAGAAATCCTGGGCGACTGTCGGGGATTAAAATCCTTGACAACTTCTGTGGGGATATAAATATCCTTCATGCCTTGAAGTTGGAGTATTGACAAAAAATTTGTTGTGAGAGATGCCATATACTGCTTGAGAAATTTGCTTGGGAAATCCAGAGAACTTTGATGACCTCTACTGGGGGTTACACAAAGGGAATCCTTATTTTGCTGGTGAATAGGGGAAACTATGATGACTTCTGCGGGGAATTAAGGATGAGAATCTTCAATCTGTTGACGAGAAAAGAAAACTTTGGCGACTTCACTGGGGAATTAAGAATGAGAATCTTCGTTCTGTTGAGGAGTAGTGAAAACTATGTGGGGAAGAAGGCTTACTGCTGGAGAGTAAGTTCAGGAGTCTGGGTTGCCTGCCACTCTACTGGGGAAGTTATCCTAGGTTGGGGAGAGACAAAAGTTAAATGTTATCTTGGTTGATTTCTAGACTTCAAGATAACTTGATGGGGAAGTTGGATTGACTGAAAAGTTTCTGCTGGGGATAGATAGTTTGAAGTTTTGACTCGACTGGGGAAGAAGGTTTCAGCTCCGCTGGGGATCTGTAACTCAAAGTTTTTGCTCCACTGGGGATCTAGATGATGTACTGTAAGGATTGCTCCTGGAATAGCACAAAGACATTTTCCTATCCCTTCAATCTATCAGTAATTGTTCTTTTTCGTCCTGTTTATTTGTAAACAATAATTATGTTCAAATGCATATGTTCATCAATGAATCATTGGACGTTTTTGCAAATAAAAACACAAGTGTAAAAGAAAAATACAAATAGTTTTTGCACTTTGAAAGAGACCTCTTTGTATTTACTTTGAGTAAATGTTTGTGTACAAAGGAGACCGACATCCTAGTAAGAGGATGGTGCCATAAAAGTAAGAAAAATTTATACAAAGAAAAGATAGCTATGTGTAAAAAATCCCATGGGGTTCCCATTCTGCTATAGCCTTCATGTCTCCAAATATCTTGTCCATCCGTTGCTTCGTCCGAAGATGATTGAATTGAACAGAAGCTCAAAGTTTGTTAGTTAAGAGATTATCCTTAAAGTGATTCGACGAGACATAGTGATACGCTTTAATTCCCTAACTTTTGCCTGAACCGCCCTTTCGGGTTTTTAGTCCACCGGGAAACCCTTTTTTGCCCAAGTCGCCCTTTCGGGTTTTCAACTTGCCGGGTGTACATATTTTTTTTATTTATCCCTAATTTTTGCCTGAACTGCCCTTTCGGGTTTTCGATTCACCGGGATGCCCTTTTTTTCCTAGGTGTATCAACCTAGCGGGTCGTTTATGTGTAGTATCTTTTGACTATGTCTGCGTTCGCAGGGTGCGGCAGATCGTCACCGTCCATGGTGGTTAAGATCATTGCCCCACCAGAAAAGATGTTCTTGATTACAAATGGTCCTTCATAAGTAGGAGTCCATTTTCCCCTGGGATCACTTTGTGGCAAGATGATGCGCTTGATCACTAGATCTCCAACTTGATATACTTGGCGTCTGACTTTCTTGTTGAAAGCCTTGATCATCCGTTTTTGATACGTCTGACCGTGGCAGACAATAGTAAGTCTTTTCTCGTCAATTAAGTTCAATTGATCAAGCCGGGTTTGAATCCAATCGTCTTCACTCAAACCAACATCCTTTATGATTCTCAAAGAGGGAATCTGAACCTCGATAGATAAAACATCTTCCATGCCATATACCAAGGAATAGGGTGTTGCCCCAGTTGATGTGCGTGCCATGGTACGGTACCCATGGAGAGCAAATGGTAGCATCTCATGCCAATCCTTGTAGGTGACTGTCATCTTTTGTATGATCTTCTTGATATTTTTGTTCGCAGCTTCGACTGCACCATTCATCTTTGGCCGGTAGGGAGATGAGTTGTGATGTTGAATCTTGAACTGCTCGCACAGGGCGGTGATCATAGTATTGTTAAGGTTTGTACCGTTATTAGTGATGATCCTTTTGGGGATACCGTACCGGCAAATAAGATTCTGCTTGATAAAGCGGGCAACAACATTCTTAGTAACGGATACGAAGGACGCTGCTTCGACCCACTTGGTGAAGTAATCAATGGCCACCAAAATAAAGCGGTGTCCATTGGATGATGTAGGCTTGACCTCTCCAATCATGTCGACTCCCCACATAGCGAATGGCCAAGGAACTGTTAAGACATTTAGAGGAACAGGAGGCACGTGCACTTTGTCTGCGTAGATTTGACATTTATGGCATGTCCGGGAGTGTTGATAGCAGTCAACTTCCATGGTAGACCAGTAATAGCCTGCCCGTAGAATCTTCTTAGCCATCGTATGCCCGCTAGAGTGAGTGCCGAAGGTACCTTCATGCAGTTCAGCCATGATCTTTTCAGCTTCAACTTTGTCCACACAACGAAGCAGAATAGAATCATGATTGCGCTTGTACAGGATGCCATTGCTCAAGAAGAACTTAGCCGAGAATCTCCTTAAGAACTTTTTGTCATTGACTGAACCTCCTTCAGGGTATTCTTGCACCTCGAGATACCTTTTGACTTCATGAAACCACGACTGGTCCACTACTTCCTCGGTATTAATCTTGTGATAATGTGCAGGTTCGTCCATCCGTTTAATGGAGATTTGGGGAGCCTCATTATCCCAATTAAGTTTAAACATGGATGACATTGTAGCTAGAGCATCTTCTAGCTGATTTTCTTCTCGCGGGAAGTGCTCGAAGGTAATTTGTTCGAAATGTGGTAACAATGTCAAAACATGTTCTTTGTAAGGGATGAGGTTTGGATGTTTAGTGTCCCACTCTCCTTTGATCTGACTGATGACCAAAGCTGAGTCCCCAAACACACCTAAGGATTTGATTCCCAAGTCTATGGCAACCTTGAGTCCAAAGATGCATGCTTCATACTCTGCCATGTTGTTCGTACAGTTGAAGCAAAGTCTGGCGGTGAAAGGAGTATGGCAACCTTCTAGGGAGATGAGTATCGTGCTGATACCGTTGCCAAGTGCATTGGAGGCCCCGTCAAAGTACAGGGTCCATCGGGATCCTTGTTCAGGTCCATCATATGGTCTGATATCTTCAATGTTGTCCAATGTCATGATGTCCTCGTCAGGGAAGTCAAACTTCATGGATTGGTAGTCTTCGACAGCTTGATGAGCCAGATGGTCAGCTAGCACACTCCCCTTTATAGCTTTTTGGGTCGTGTACTGTATATCGTATTCCGTTAGGATCATCTGCCATCTAGCTATTCTTCCAGACAAAGCAGGCTTCTCAAAGATGTACTTTATCGGATCCATCTTAGATATCAACATAGTGGTATGAGTCAACATATACTGCCTTAGCCGGCGAGCAGCCCATACCAAAACGCAGCAAGTTTTCTCGAGCACTGAATATCTTGTTTCACAGTCGGTAAACTTTTTGCTAAGGTAATAAATGGAATGCTCTTTTCGGCCAGACTCGTCATGCTGCCCCAGTACGCACCCCATTGAATTCTCTAGGACGTCATATACATGATTAGCGGTCTTTCTTCAACAGGTGGCATCAAGATAGGAGGTTCTAGCAAATACTCCTTGATTTTATCGAAATCAATTTGACAGTCATCGTTCAATCAAACTACCTGATCTTTCTTCAACAACTTTAAGATTGGTTCACAAGTAGATGTTAGATGAGAAATGAACCTAGAAATGTAGTTTAGGCGTCCCAAGAAACCTCTGACCTCCTTCTCAGTGCGAGGAGCAAGCATTTCTTGTATAGCTTTGACTTTGGCAGGATCAACCTCGATGCCTTTGTTGCTGACAATGAAACCTAAGAGTTTACCGGACCGGACTACGAATGTACACTTGTTTGGGTTCAGTCTGAGCTTGTACTCCTTTAACCTGACAAACAACTTTTGTAAGTGATTAAGGTGTTCTTCTTCAGTTTGTGAACGGGCTATCATGTCATCTACGTGGACTTCTATCTCATGATGTATCATATCATGAAACAAAGCTACCATGGCGCGTTGATAGGTTGCCTCGGCATTCTTCAGTCCAAATGGCATCACTTTGTAGCAGAACGTACCCCACTGTGTGACAAAAGTAGTTTTCTCCATGTCCTCAGGTGCCATTTTGATCTGGTTATAGCCTGAGAATCCGTCCATGAAAGAAAATACTTTGTGCTAAGCTGTGTTGTCAACCAAGATGTCAATGTGCGGAAGTGGAAAGTCATCTTTAGGGCTGGCCCTGTTTAAATCTCTATAATCCACGCACATTCTCACTTTTCTGTACTTCTTAGGCACAGGCACAATGTTAGCAACCCATTATGGATAGGAAGTAACAGCCAGAAATCCAGTATTGAACTGTTTCATAACTTCTGCTTTTATCTTCTCTGACATGTCAGGTCTCATGCGGCGGACCTTTTGTTTCACTGGTGGACAGTCTTCTCTTGTTGGTAGATGGTGTACCACGATGTCTGTATCGAGTCCCGGCATGTCTTCGTATGACCAGGCAAAGATCTCAACATAATCATTCAACAACTGAATTAGGCGCTCCTTGACACTCGGCTCTAGATTGGCACCTATTTTGATTTCCTTTTTATCATCCTCATTACCCAAGTTGATTGTATCCAACTGCTCCTTATGAGGTTGAATTTCTCTTTCCTCTTGTTGTAGTAGTCTGGCCAATTCCCCTGGCACCTCACAATCTTCCTCACCTTCGTATTCGGCTTGGTAGATCAGATCTTTAGAGTCACTGAAGGCTATAGCAGTAAAGTTACCCATGGGTTCCGGAATGGAAGGGTACCTGCATTTGTGAGTGTGGGTATGTGTAAGGGATAGCCATCTTAAAACAACAAAATGTAAAAGAAAGACAATGAGCACCAAAAGGTTTAAATATGAAAAGCGTCCATGATTCATTAAAATGACATATGAAAATGAAATAAGAACCCTAACAAATGGACCTATGTGCCTCGGGTAAGACACAAGGTTGAAAAAGTACGAATTGTTTGTGAATTATTACAGTCCAACAGAAATGGAAAAGATAAATTACTGAGTTATGAAAGTAATCGGAACAAAGTCTTTTGCTTCCCAGTTGCACAGTCCTCCGTCAACAGTAGGAAAAATCCAGTCTTCCAAGCCGCCCTCTTCTTCACTGTCTTTTAGTGCATTCACCCCTCGGTGGCTGATCTTCACAGGTGGCCCTCCGGCACGGGAATGACGCACAACCTTCTAACCCATTGAAGTAAACCCCAAGCCAGATTTGTCTGATTTGAAAGGAAAGTCTGGAAGCTGCCCCCAGATAGTGGATCCTCCTTCTTCCACTACTGCCCTTGCATCCTTGAGAAATGACATCCAAGGTGGAGGTCTTGTGACTACAGGAGTTGAAGATACCGCTTTGGTCGCCGCTATTTCTTCAGAGACTTCTTCAAAATGTTGGAAAGGGGTCTCTATGAACTCGCCGTCTAACTCCACATAACAGAAGGAATTCAGATGACTAATCATATATTCCTCTTCGCCATGAACAATTATGATTTACCCCTAGACAGGGTACTTGAGCATTTGATGTAGAGTAGAAGTGACAGCTCCAGCATGGTGGATCCAAGGTCTTTCCAATAGGCAAGAATAGGAAGGACGGATGTCCATCACGTAGAATGTTGAATTGAACGTCTGGGTACCCACTTTGATCGGGATGTACACCTTTCCATGGACCATCCTCTTAGAACCATCAAAGGCTCTGGCAATTATATTGTTGGGTTTCAGGGTTAAGCCTTCACAATCTAGCCTATCCAAGGCTTTCTTCGGCAAGACGTTTAAAGACGAACCAGTGTCTACCAGTACGTGTGCTAGGGTTGTCCCTCTGCATTCCACCGAGACATGCAAAGCATCATTATGTTTTCTCCCTTTCGAAGTTAAATTTGCATCGGAGAATCCTAGACCATTGTCAGCTGTTAAACTAGCCACACATTCCTGGAACTGATCAACGGAGGTTTCTTGCGGCACGTGGGCCGTCTTCAAAAACTTGACCAAAGCTTTAGCATGTGCCTCAGAGCACAACAGTAATGCTAACATAGAGATTTTGGAGGGGGTCTGCCCCAGTTGTTCAACAACATCATAATCACTTTTCTTAATAATCCTCAGAATTTCTTCCATCTCTTTCTGGGATGTTTCAGGAATGACTAGTGATTGAGCCTTCGTCAAGACAGGCTCCTCTTGAACATTCTTTCCTTTTTTTCTCAGCAGCGGAAACAGAGATGGGAATTGCATTGTCATTGTTGGCGGGTACACTTGCAGGTACTGTTACTGGTATAGGTGTAATCTTCGGAATGGCCGCGGGTCCAAAGACTGCTGTTGGAGGAGCAATCTCTGGAGAAAATATTCTTCCACTACGGGTAACTTTGCTTGTTCCGACAATGTTACTGATGTCAGGATTATCTTCCTCAGAGCTTTCTTCTTCAATGGTCTGTTCAATCTGTTTGACACCATGGTATTAGATTTCTCCACCATAGTTCCATGGTACCATTTTATCAGATTTGTATGGGGCTGGCCCGGGCATTGTTATCTTCAATGGAGTAGTCATAGGAGCAGATGTAATCCTAACGGGTTTTTTAGGAACCCTGGAAGGATTGACGTATATGGTTATTATTGAAACTTCTGGAACTGGAATGGGTGAGACAGGAGCTTTCTCAAACAAAATTTCCTTGTTATCAATCAATTGTTGGATTCCTTTCTTCAACAGAGGACAGTCAAATGGGGAGGACAGGCAAGCATGGCAATCTTGGTCACAACCTGGGAACACCCCAGCTTTCAACAAATTTAACTTGACGGTTAGGAGAGGAGTTATAAGTTCATCCACAGTAGAAACAAACAGATCTTCTTCCACAGCATTGGCATTGTGTCCATGCCTAGGCATCGGTGCGGAGATAACATTTGGTTTTTCGGGAGCTTCAAATTCAACTTCCTTTGCGTCAATCAGATCTTCTATCTTGTTCTTCAGGGCCCAACAGTTGTTGGTGTCGTGCCCTGGACTTTCTGAATGGTACGCGCATCTGGCGTTGGGATGGTATTATGGAGAAGTAGTATTAGGATTTTTAGGGGCCTCTTTTAGCATGGCCAGGTTCAACTTCAAGAGATGTGGTAGGACTTGAGCAGGAGTCATGTTAATCTTGGTGAATTGCCGTACAGGCCTTTCCACCCTTTGCTGGTTATTTCTCGGTTGATCATTTCTCAGCTGGTTGTTTCTCGGCTGGTCTGATGTAGACTTTTGAATCATCACGACCCCCACAGTTGGTCGTCTTTCAATTCTTCCCTGATTCCTCTGGGCATAGACAGCAGACACTTCCTTCTTTCCAGTGAAGGGCTTTTTTACAGCAGTCAAGGCAGATGCGTCTTTCTGAATTTTTCTGCTTCTAATACCGGCTTCCACTCTCTCGCCAATTAAAATCAACTCAGTGAAACCTGCAGAGGAGCTCCCAATCAGGTGATTAAAGAAAGGACCCGACAGAGTCCCCAAGAACATGTCCACTAGCTCCCTTTCAGATAATGGTGGTTGCACCCTTCCGGCTAAATACCTCCACTTTTGGGTGTAGTCTTTGAAGCCCTCATTAGTAGCCATGGCCATACTCTGTAGCTGAGTACGGGTTGGCACCAAATCGGCGTTGTATTGATACTGTTTATAGAATGTGGCTGCCAAGTCTTCCCAATTGTGAACATCTTCTCTCTCCAACTGGTAGAACCAATTAAGTTGCGTTCCCGATAAACTGTCCTAGAAAAAGTGGACCCACAGGTCTTTGTCAGAAGAATGTGGTTGAATTTTCCTGACATAAGATGGTAGGTGCATTTTAGGGCAAGACACCCCATCATACTTAGCAAACAGTGGCACTTTAAACTTAGGAGGGATTACAATTCCAGAAACCAACCCTAACTCCTCAAAATCCAGCCTCGGTACTCTCTGTATCTCCATAGCAGCTAGACGTTCTTCCAAGTTTTTGTATTTATCATCGGCCGGAGGGTACTGTTGTTCAGAGTAGTCCTCGTCTTCCTCTTCCCCTGCTTCAGAATCTGATGGCACTGCCGCTCCTTTTCCTTTTCCTTCCCCCTCTTCAGATGTTGATGGGAATTCCAAGGTCCGTCTGGCTTGTCCTTCAAACCTTCTGCCCATGATAACCACACCGGATCGCTTCTTCTTCTTTTTCTCTTTCTCTTTCTCTAGCAGAGTCTTGAGCTCCTCCTTCCCCTTGTCCAAGGTCAAGAGTAGTTGTTGAAATTGTGAATTCTGAGCTTGCAAATCTTTGACCGTTTGTTTAATATCCATCTTGTGAAATAAATAGCAGAGAGATGAGGAAACTTGGTGTGAAGACCTGTTTATGCATATGATGAATGATATGTATTTATGTAATGCTTTCAAGGATTCAGAAATTCAAATTTGTTTTAAACAAAAAAGAAACACACATCATATTAATAAGATAGAATTTGTTAGTACATCAATGCCCCTTGGGCAAAGTAATACAAAATTCTAAGGTAAAAAGATGTTGCGCATCCTCTTTGGTGCAATGTAGGTGTTTAGAATCTGCTCTTCGTGAAGTAGCCGAGTGAGTTCCAAAATCTTCTTCTCGCTTGCGTAGAATTGGGCTTCGAAAGTGTCGCGCTCACCCTTGAGCTGTATCCAACTCCTTTGTAAATCTTCGAGTGATGTTGGCATGTCAGGATGTAAGAGGGTGTATGGAACCTCTTCTTCCATAACAGGATCTATAATCACTGGGAGAATAGAGGGATAAGGCATCATAAGACTTTGGGCGTGGGTTCGTACCCACTTGAGGTAAGGCTCAAGAGGGATGGAATTCTTGTGTCCCAAGGTCTTACTGTCCACCTTGTTGGGCATCCTCCAAGCTCAGATGAACCTTTGTCGGAGTCCTTGATTGTTGTTGTCGAAGTCAAAAACCAAGCCTTGAATCAACATATCATGTGGGCTATCCCTTCGGGCATACCCAAACTGTCTCAGAGCCAAGCAGGGGTTGTAGGTGATGCCTCCCCTAATGCCAAGTAGAGGGACATTAGGAAATTCCCCATAACGGTCAATGATGATAACATTCTCTTTAGATCGAGAACACCAATGAATATCTGAATGTGTAAGAGTCATCAATCGTTGTGAACACCTCAAACCTTGCTCATTCTTCAAAAATGATTGGGGAAGATGATAAATAAACCATCTTGCCAAGAGAGGAGTGCAACACACGAGAACACCTCTTTTCCTCATTGTACGAGTGTGAAAAGAGTGGAGGATATCCCCAAGCAATGTAGGCACCGGGTTGCGAGTCATGAAGATTTTGACAGCACTCACATCTATGAGTTGGTCAGGGTTAGGGAACAAGACCATCCCATAGATGAGAAGAGCTACAATATCCTTAAAAGCTTGTAAGTCCAAAGAATTCCAGCAGCTTTGGGCCTTCTCAAACAAGAACTTTGCCAAGAAGCCTTTGACACCACTTCTAGTTTCCCAATGTGTTGTGACATCAGATGAGTGCAAGTGCAAGGCTTGAGCAATCTCTTCTGGCTTTGGATCTCTTTCCGTACCGTTGAAGGGTAGTTGATTGAGAATAGGAATCCTCAAGAGTTGAGAAAATTCCTCCAAAGTGGGCACAAGTTGGTAATCAGGAAATGTAAAGCAATGATGTAAGGGGTCAAAGAACTGGAAGAGAACTTTCAGCATACCCTCCTCTGTGTTGGTAGTGAATAAGTTGAGAAGACGACCATGCCTCTCGGTGAATGGATAATTCTCAGGAATCATTGAAGCTAGCTCCTTGAGTTGTGGAGGAATTCTTACAAGGTTGACTTGGATAGTTTTCCTGCGAAGTGAATCCATAACCTACAAAACAAGAGCAAAGATGAATCTCTAAAATCCTTGAAATGGTTAGTGGATGCATATGATGCTCATGATGTCCATGATGTTATGAACAAGTATATATGTACAAGAAAATCACACAAGTTCCTAGTTTAGGCTTGCACGGGGTTTCATAGGTAAGTACCCTCTTGAAGTTTAGTTGGCTCAACCTGTCCTAGAAATAGTAACTGGGTTCTAAGGAGCTCAATATCACTGGATTGTTTCCTTGTTCATTGTTTCAATTCAGCCTCTTTACTGGCGACCGAAATATTCCAAGGAACCAACCCTCAATGAGTGTAGTATCGAGTATCTACCAACTCCGGACTGCACCAAAGCTGATCATCTCACTACATCCTAAAAGGCCAAGTTGGTCAAGTAAAGGTTCTAAAAGTCCATTAGTGCTTCATGACATCACTCAGCGGCCCTGTATTCTCTTTTATTGACTCAAAGGCTACCGGTACCCACAAATATGTCCCACTAGTATAGCTATTGCTTAGACCATGTCGGTATACCCCGCACAGTTTCCACAATGTATTGCTATTTACCTATGAATGTTTCCCAAATCCGGGTAGAGGATTCAAACCCAAACAATAGAACCAAGAAGTAAAGCATATAAGTCAAGCAAGATAAGCATGTAAAGGTGATCTAAAACCCTAAGGTAACCCCACTTTTATAATTTCCCCAGCAGAGTCTCCAGTTCTGTGATGCGGTGGGAGAACTGACTCGAGGTTTTGCATTTGTGTTCGCAAATGTCGCGGTTTAGCAAGAGTCGCCACCAAATTTTATTTTATCCAAAAGGAAAGGTAAAAAAGCACAGGAAAGACCTTTGAGATGTTTTCTTGAGTTCGGGGGGTAGATTATGAAAAGGGAAGGTATTAACACCCTTTTCATCCATGGTTTTCCATGGGCTCTTAGTTACTTGTTTAGATCACTTGATTTGCTTTTGCAATTGTTTGAAATGGTGCTTTAAGTGGTTTTGAAAGTATTTTGAAAAGAGGTCTTTGTTTAGGTAATCTATGTAATGATTCTCGTTCGTAAGAATGTATACAAAGATGTTTGTCTTTTGAAAAATGTTTCAATGTTTTGAAAGTTGTTTGGAAATGTTTTGGAAATGTGTGTATGTTTGTTTGAAAATAGCAAGGATTGTTTGCAAATTGATCAAGTAACTAGAAGCATATCTACCTACTCAAAAGTCTTTCTTATACATTTTCATTCCTTTGACATTGTTGATTTACCATTGATTTGGTAAACAACCCTATCTTTGGATGTTAAACGGGACGGGCGTGGGTCATCGTATGATCATGATAGCAATGGTGCCAAGTATCTTAGCTTGTTTGAGGGACCAAGATCATTTGTTTTAGGCAACTTTTGATAGCGTCATCGAGGGACGATGAACTTTTGTTTTGTTTTGTTTTGCCAAGATACTTTGCATGCATACCATGGCCATTTAAATTAGGCAACAAAGTGGATGAAACCCTAGGGGTGCTTGTGTGCAATGTGTTGTCATTTTACATGATTTTGTTTATCTTGTATTAGGTCTTTGCTATTTGTTTGATTTTTGTCTTATCATGCAAACCCTAATTTTACTAAGCATGTATATACTGCGATAAATTGCGTAAAAGTAAATCTAAGCTATTACAACAATTATTATGGGAGGGGGATACAAGTTTTTTGAATGGGGATATTTGCACAAAATAAAACCCTAAAATACTATTACAACCCAATTGAATTTTTGCAAATTAAATAAGTAAACAAATATTAAAAATGCAATAAAAATGTAAATATACAAAAAAATGTTTTGTATTTGTTTTATGTATGAGAAAATAAAGTTGTTTAAGTCCTAAAAATAAGAAAAAATAATATTGTTTTTGAAAGGGGTAAAACCCTAGTTTTTGATTAAAAGAAATATATATTCTATATTTATTTTATTTGTCCATTTTTTACAAGAAATAATAAATAAAATTATTTACAAGTATTAAAAATTAAAATATATGTGGAAATAATATTTTATGTGTATGAACAATAAAAATAAAAATGTATAGTATTTATTTAAATATATTCATAATTTATTTAAGAAAATAAAGTATATTATTACTAATAAACTATTTTTTTATGCCAAAAAATAATATAAAATAAAATAAAATGCAAAAAATAAAGAAAATATTTTTCATGATTTTTTATGGTTCAGAAAAAATAAATAAAACAATAAATATAAAAATGAAAAGAAAATATGAAAAATAAATAAAATAAAGCCAGGGGGTGTGGATAGTGGATCAGGGAGGTGTGGATAGTGGAAACAACAAGCCCAAGTGCGCCAGGCCCAAGAACTTCATCCCTGTCCTTCAGCCTATCCCAAAACACGCGTTTTTGCTTCAAACCTGTATCTTGCTTTAGCTTGAATAAAATCAAAAACTTATAACACAAAAAATATAGCTTATGATCTCACGATTCCAGTGATATAAAGTTTGTGACCTAACACTCAAAGATCAAGGAGAATTTTATCACCCCTAATTTCTGACCTAAATTTTTCATGAACTTCAAGCTTCAAATTCTCACTACTCAGTTAATATAAATGACAACTATTCATATGTACAGCTTCAGCAAGTTAAGGACTACATTTTTGCTTCACAAATCGTGACTTAAGGATGCCTAAATAAAGAGATAGAGATTTGAAAAATACCTTGTTCAGCTGAGTTTGGATATAGCAATGTGGGGACTTTGAGTGGGGCCTGAAGATCGTGTGAGCTTCCTTGAAGTTCCCTCAACCTTTTCCAATGCTTAGTTGGTCTTGAGGATGCTTGAAACTCCCTGTAGAAGTCAACCTGCAACCTTCAAAAATGAAAATGTGATGTCTGAAACAGGGTTCACAGTAACAGGAAAAGGGCTTTGATAGTTTAGGTAGGATGTATGTAAAGTGTTTGAAGTCTTGAGAGGCAAAACGCACGAGCCAAAATGGAGTTGGCAAGGATTTTGCAGAAGCTGCCCTGTTTGGGCAGAAAAATGTGTTTCTGTGTTTGGGAAGGTTTGGGATCTTTTTCTTTCGTGCTTAGGCTTGTAACAAGTTTATGAAGTTGTTTTGAATGAAACCAAGCCTTCTCTTTATCAGATGTACAAGCTTTCTTGACTTTTGCCAATTTCTTGCTTTTGAAGAAAAGTGACAAGACTTATGCCAAAGGCCTGTACAGGCTTGCTTTCTAGCTGCAGAGAGTTGGTACAAGTTGCTTGTTATCTGTGGAAAATGCCTGCATCCAAGGAACAAGTCCAAGGCTCAAGGCTGATAAAGTTGGAAAAGCTAGCTTTTGGAAAATGGCAATGTACACTTTTGGCCATTTATGGAATTGTTTCTTGTACAATGCTCCAAAGGTCAAAATAAAGCCATTAACCACTGAGCTAGTATTTAATTATGGAGTGTATAAGGGATTAGGACCTGTAATACAAGGTACAAGCATGCTAGGATCTGATTTGCAACTTGAACCATTGTGAAAATGGCTTGAACAAAAGTGACAAAATGCCATTTTCTCCTCTTCGATTCTCCCTAACCACAAATGATCTTGGAGAGTTCTTGGACATTTTGGAAAGCTTGCAACATGATCTACAATCCATATTTGAAATGAATTTTGAGATGCCTCTTATAACTAGGTGAAAAATGTCCATGAAGTTGGGTCCAAAACCTGTCTAAATTAGGGCAAATTTTCACTAAGTCTTTTAGTTCATGGACCCTTATTCACAAATTCATAACTTGAGATCCAAGCATCTTTTGGAAAAACTTTGTGAATCAAAGCTGTAGATTTCATGGAGGAATACAACTTTCATGTTGGAAGTTTTCTTTGAATCCAATTTCATCATGGTGAAAAAGTTGTGGAAAGTTGGGAAAAAATAAGAAATTTTCCATACTTAGAAAAATTCTAAGTTATGAAAATTTTCAAATTAAAACCCTAATTTGCAATTTTAGGTTTATTGGTCAACAAGTTTCACATTTTGACATATATTGATGAATTATGACCCTTGGCATTTGATTTTGACCAAAAAGTCAAAGTTTGACTTTTCAGTGTATAGTTGACTTTTGATTAGTTGACTGCAAAATTCATCTGTCAATCCTATGCATTTGAGATCTTTTGAACTATGTGATTAGGTCAATATGATGATATTGAGTCCTTGAAATCATGATTGAACCCAATTGGTCATTGGCTAGGTTAAAAAAAAATCAGAAATTGCCCTTTCTCAATCAAAACCCTAATTTTGACCATTTTGCCCTTTCGATGATTTGATCAAATTTCTTGAGGAGTTGTGATCCAAAATTGATCAAATGGTTCATATAAGTCTAAAATGTGGTTGTGGATCAAAAATTATGAAGTTTGACTATAAATTGGCTATGGTTGACTTTTTCCCCAATACAGTTGATTTTTAGGTCAACTGTCCAATTGACTGGGCAAAAATGTGATTCAAGGCTTGAAACTTGATATGAGCAATCTTAGGGGTTCAAGATGGTGTATAAAAGTCACATGAAGCATTGGTGGTCAAAAAATCCTTGTGCAAACTCAAACCCTAATTTCAGGTCATCAGTGCAAGGTGATGTCTTGAGTTGAGCAAACCCTAATCTTGTCTGGAGTCCAAGAAGTCTTGTGAGGAAAATCTTGATAAATGAGAGGGCAAATTTTGGGGTACAACACTAAGCATCACATTAGCTTCTTGAGAACTTGAGAAAGCTAATACAATCATTGGAACTTACTAAAAGCTACTCAAACTCAAAACACGATACCCTCTTGCAAGGTAAGTTATCTCAACTTTGAACTTTTCATAAAAGCATCATTAATGGTTTATTTGTGAATGAAAATTTTAGATATCATTGCCCTGAAGCTAACCATGTCCATAGTTTTCATTTATAATGGTTTCTTTTACATAATTTAAATATTTTATTTTAAAATGTAAAAAGACCAAAAATATTTTATAATACTATAAATTATTTTTAAGACAAAAATACCAAAAATATTCTTCTTATAAACTTAATTTCTTTTTTAATCAATTAATGGATTAGGGTTTTATTTAAATTATTTTCCTAGTAAATTTAGTTTTACTTTTTACTAATTTAATTAATTATTTTTATTTTAGTTAATTAGGTTAAAACAAAACCCTTTTTCCCTAAAAAATCCAAATAAACATCCATTTTCTTTACATTTACATTCTTGTATATTTATTCATTTTGTACATTATTTATTCAATTCTTGTACAAATTCAATATGGTTGTAATAAATAATTAGGTTTATTTTCTAGAAATCCCCATTTATAATTTGTACACCACCCTCCCACAAGTATTGTAATAACGTAGTAATTTTAAATTCCGCAATTTATCGCTTTATATACAAATGCTAGTAATTAGGGTTTGTATGGGAAGACTAAAACCAATCAATTAGAAAACCCTAATCAAAGGCAAAACCAAGCATGAAAAATAATACACTTGCACACAAGCAAACTTAGGGTAAAACCCATTTGGTTGCCTTACAAAATGGCCATATTACACATGTGAGGTATCTTAGCAAAAACAAGCAAAATATAAGATCATAGTCCCTCGATGGCGCTATCTATGTTGCCTTTCAAATGATATTAGTCCCTAAAGAGAATGCTAAGATACCTTGCAACATTTCTAATCATGGTTATACGATTAACCACGCTTGTCCCGTTTACATCCAAAGATAGGGCTACTTACCAAATCAATGGTAAGATAACAATGTCAAAGGAAAGAGGAAATGAACATGAAAGACTTTTGAGTAGGTAGAATGCTTATAATTACTTTCTCCATTTCAAAACAAAAACATCCTTGCTATTTTGAAAACAAACACCTACACTTTCAAAACATCTTACAATCTTGAAAACATTTTCAAAAGATCAACATCTTTGTGTACATTCTTACGAACGAGAATCATTACATAGTTTGCCTAAACAATGGCCTCTTTACAAAATACTTTCAAAAACCACACAAAGCACAATTTCAAACAAAATCAAGTGATCTAGCAAGTAACTAAGAGCCCATGGAAATCCATGGATGAAAAGGGTGTTAATACCCTCCCTTTTCATAATCTACCCCCCGAACTCAAGAAATAATCTCAAAGGTCTTTCCTGTGCTTTTTCACCTTTCCTTTTGGATAAAAGAAAAGTCGGTGGCGACTCTTGCTAACCACAACATTTGCGATCAAACGCAAAACACCCAAGTCAGTTCTCCCACCGTATCACAGAACTGGCGACTCTGCTGGGGAATTTTAAAAGTGGGGTTACCTTAGGGCTAGGTCATATTTATTTTCTTTCTTTGTTTCAATTGTGTGCTTTAAATTATGGTTCTTTGTTTGGGTTTGAATCCTCTACCCGGATTTGGGATACCTTATAAGTAAGTAGCAATACATTGTGGAAACTGTGCGGGGTATTCCGACATGGTCTAAGCAATAGCTACGTTAGTGCGACATATTTGTGGGTACCGGTAGCCCTTGAGTTAATCAAGGAGAATACGGGGCCACTGAGTGATGTCATAAAGTACCAATGAACTTTTAGAAACCTTTACTTGACCAACTTGGACATTAGGACGTAGTGAGATGACCGACTTTGGTGCAGTTCGAAGTTGGTGGATACTCGATACTACACTCATTGAGGTTTGGTTCTTTGGGATATTTAGGTCGCCATTAAAGAGGCTTGGGCTGAAACAATGACCCAAGAAACAAACCAATGCTATTCCGCTCCTTAGAACCTGGTTACTATTACTAGGACAGGTTTGAGCCAACTAAACTTCAAGAGGGTACTTACCTGTAAAACTCCATGCAAGCCTAAACCTAAGGACTTGTTTGCTTTGTTTGTATTATTTACTTGTACATAACATCATACTCATTCACTAACCATTTCAAGGATCTTGGGATTTATCTTTGTTCTATTTTGTAGGACATGGATTCTATTCGCAGGAAAACCATTCAAGTCAATCTTGTAAGGATCCCTCCTCAACTTAAAGAGCTAGCTTCAAGGATTCCTGAAAATTCTCCATTCACCAAAAGACATGGTCGCCTACTAAACTTGGTCACCTCCAACACTGATGAAGACATGATGAAGGTGCTCTTTCAGTTCTTTGATCCTTTACACCATTGCTTCACATTTCCTGATTATCAACTTGTGCTAACTTTGGAAGAATTCTCCCAACTCTTGAGGATTCCAATTCTCAATCAACTACCTTTCAACTCTACAGAAAGAAATCCAAAGCCAAAAGATATTGCTCAAGCTCTACATTTGCAATCATCTGATGTCATAACCAATTGGGAAACAAGGAGTGGTGTCAAGGGTTTCCTAGAAAAGTTCTTGTTTGAGAATGCCCAAAGCTGTTGGAACTCTTTGGATCTGCAGGCTTTTGAGGAAATTGTGGCTCTCCTCATCTATGGGATGGTTTTGTTTCCAAATCCTAACCAACTCATAGACGTAAACACCGTCAAAATCTTCATGTCCCGCAACCCGGTGCCTACTTTGCTAGGAGACATCCTACATTCTTTTCACACTTGCACTATGAGGAAAAGAGGTATCCTTATGTGTTGTACTCCTCTTTTGGCAAGATGGTTTATTTCGCGTCTTCCCCAATCTGTATTAAAGAACGAGCAAGGTTCAAGGTGGTCACAAAGATTAATGACGCTCAAACATTCAAACATTCATTGGTGTTCCCGATCCATAGAGAATGTTACTATTGTCGACCGTTATGGAGAATTCCCTAATGTCCCTTTACTTGGCATTAGGGGAGGTATCACCTATAACCTCTTCTTAGCCTTAAGACAATTTGGTTACGCATGAAGGGATGGCCCACATGAGATGCTCATTCAAGGTTTGGTATTTGACTACGAGAACGACGATCAAGGTCATCGCCAGAGATTTATCCGAGCCTGGAGGATGTTGAACAAGGTAGATAGCAAGGAGATGTTCCATACACTATCCTACATCCTGACATGCCCACCTCTCTTGAAGACTTACAAAGAGATTGGATACAACTCAAGGGGGAGCGAGACACTTTCGAAGCCCAATTCTATGCTAGCTAGAAGAAGGTTTTTGAACTCACTAAGCAACTCCATGAGGAGCGGACTCTAAACGCCTACATCGCACCAAAGAGGATGTGCACAACGTTTTTATCTTAGAGTTTTTATTTCTGTGTAAGCCTAAAGAGGCATTGATGTACTTAAGCTTTAATTTATTAATATAACATGTGTTTCATTTTTTGTCTAAAACAAATTTGAATCTTTAAAATCCTTGAAATCATTGCATATGCATTCATCATAACATAAGCAGGTTTCTTGCAACAAGTCTCCTCATCTTTCTACTGTTTATTTCAGTAACATGGATCTCGAGCAGACGATGAAGGACCTCCAAGCACAAAATGCTCAGTTTCAACAGATGTTCTTAACTCTAACCAAAGGACAAGAAGAGTTGAAGACCTTGCTGGTTGAAGAGAAAAAGAAGAAAACAAAGAAAATAATCGGAGTTCTAAATATGGGAAGATGATTCCAAGGACTAGAAAGATAACCCAAAGTGGAAGGGTTTTCTCTCCAGAAATTTCTCCTCCAAAAGCTTTTTCTGGACCTGTAATCATTCCTGTTGTTGTTTCTCCTCCAAAGGCTATTCCCAGTCCTGCAATCACCTCTGCTAATACTCCTGTTGACAAAACTGTTGCAGTCCTTGTTATCACCCGTACTGACATTCCTACTGTCGAGTCAACCTAGACTCGAGGCAAAGGTATTCTAGTTGATCCTGTCCAGATGAAGGCACAATCAGTAGCTATCCCTGCGACCTCCAAGAAAGAGATGGAGGAAATTCTAAAGATTATAAAAAGAAGTGACTACAACGTAGTCGAACAATTGGGGCAAACTCCACCAAATATTTCCATGTTGGCTTTATTATTATGTTTCGAGGCTCATGCAATGGCCTTGGTAAAATTCCTTAAAACTGCCCATGTACCCCAAGAAACATCTGTCGATCAGTTCCAAGACTGCGTAGCCAGCTTGACTGCAGATAATGATTTAGGTTTTTCGAATGCTGATTTAACACCAAGGGGGGAAGCATAACGAGGCATTACATGTCTCAGTCGAATGCAGGGGCACGACTTTGGCTCATGTCTTGGTTGACACTGGTTCGTCTCTGAGTGTGTTGCCTAAAAAGGCTCTTGATAGGCTTGACTGTGAAGGATTGACCTTGAAACCTAGCAACATAGTAGTGAGGTCCTTCGACGGATCAAAAAGGATGGTGCATGGGGAAGTTGACATCCCCATAAACGTTGGAACCCAAACATTTGATTCAACTTTTTATGTAATGGATATTCGCCCGTCATATTCCTGCTTATTAGGCCGACCATGGATTCATAATGCTGGTGTCGTTACCTCTACGTTGCATCAAATGATGAAATATCCAATTCAGGGGAAAATCATCACCATTCATGGAGAAGAAGAGTATATGGTCAGTCATCTAAATTCCTTCAGATATGTGGAATTAGATGGTGAATTTATTGAAACTCCATTCCAGCACTTTGAAAAAGTCCCGCAAACTGTGGCAGTAACCAAGGTTGTTTCCCAAGTCCCAAAAATTACAAGGCCTCCTCTCAAGATGTCGTCTTTGAAAGATGCCAAGGCAGTAATCAAAGAAGGTGGTGCACTATTTGGGGCCAACTCCTAGATATCCCATACAAATCTGACAAATTTTGTTTGGGTTTCACTTCAGGAGCCCAGAAAGCTGTACGTCGTGCTCGTGTCGGAGGACCACCCTTGAAGATCAGCAACCGCGAAGTCAACACAGTGGAGGATGATGAAGACGACTATAACCTAGAGGATTGGATTTTCCCAACTGTCAATGGAGGGCTCAACAACTAGGAAGCTAGATATTTTGTCCCAATCACTTTTGTCCAACAATAATTTGTCTTTAAATTTTGTCGGACCTGTAATATTAAACAATTGAGACTCTTAAAAACCTTGTGTCTTACCCGAGGCACAATGGTCCATTTGTAAGGGTTATTATCTCATTTCCATATGACATCAATGAATCATGGACGTTTTTGCATACAAAACTTTGTGCTCATTGTTTTTCTTTTTACATTTTCATTTCTTTCAAAGATAGTTATACTCTTACACACACTCACATTCAAAATGCAGATCTACATCCATTCGGAATCCCATGGGTAACAATTCTGTTATGGCCTTTTGTGACTCTGAAAATTTAGTCTACCAAGCTGAAGACGAAGGAGAGGAAGATTGTGAAGTGCCAGGGGAACTCTCCAGGTTACTACAACAAGAAGAGAGGACCATACAACCTCACGAAGAACCAGTGGACACAATTAACCTAGGTACCGAAGAAGACAAGAGAGAAGTCAAGGTGGGTGCCAATCTGGAACCCAGTGTTAAAGAGCACCTGATTTAGTTGCTACATGATTATGTTGAGGTCTTTGCCTGGTCGTACAAAGACATGCCAGGAGTGGACGCAGATATCGTGGTACATCGTCTACCAATAAAAGAAGACTGCCATCCAGTAAAACAAAAGGTCCGTCGTATGCAACCAGACATGTCAGAGAAGATTAAGGTGGAAGTCATGAAACAATTTAACGCCAGATTCTTGGCCGTCACTTCCTATCCGCAATGGTTTGCCAATGTTATTCTCGTGCCTAAAAAGGACGGCAAGGTACGAATTTGCGTAGACTACAGTGATTTGAATAGGGCAAGCCCTAAGGATGATTTCCCACTTCCCCACATTGATATTCTAGTTGACAATACGGCACAACATAAGGTGTTTTCCTTCATGGACGGTTTCTCAGGCTACAACCAAATCAAAATGGCGCCTGAGGAAATGGAAAAAACAACCTTTGTCACACAATGGGGCATATTCTGCTATAAGGTTATGCCATTTGGGTTGAAGAACGCCGGGGCAACCTATCAGCGTGCCATGGTAGCTCTATTTCACCACATGATACATCATGAAATAGAGGTCTATGTGGACAACATGATAGCCAAATCTCAAACAGAAGAAGAGCATCTTGGTCATTTGCAGAAATTATTTGTGAGGCTAAAGAAATACAAATTGAGGTTGAACCCAAATAAATGCACGTTCGGAGTGAGGTCCGGTAAACTCTTAGGCTTTGTTGTCAGCGGTAAAGGTATTGAAGTAGATCCTGCCAAGGTGAAAGCAATACAAGAAATGCACGTTCCTCGTATCGAGAAGGAAGTCAGAGGATTCTTGGGACAGTTAAACTACATTTCCAGATTCATTTCTCACCTAAAAGCTACTTGTGAACCTATCTTCAAATGACTGAAGAAAGATCAAGTAGTCAAATGGAATTATGAGTGCCAAATTGCCTTCTACAAAATTAAAGAGTACCTACAAGAGCCTCTGGTTTCGATGCCACCAGTCGAGGGAAGACCCTTGATCATGTATCTAACTGTTTTGGAAAATTCAATGGGGTGTGTGTGGGGGCAGCATGACGAGTCTGGCCAAAAAGAGTATGCTATTTATTACCTGAGAAAAAAGTTTACCGATTGTGAAACAAGATATTCACTGCTCGAGAAAACTTGTTGCGCTCTGGAATGGGATGCTCTCCGGCTAAGACAGTATATGTTGACCCATACTACCTTATTGATATCTAAAATGGATCCAATAAAATACATCTTCGAGAAACCTGCCCTCTCTGGGAGAATAGCAAGATGGAAGATGATCCTGACAGAATACGACATACAGTATACTACCCAGAAATCAATAAAAGGAAGTGTACTAGCTGATCACCTTGCTCATCAAGATGTGGATGAATACCAGTCCATGAAGTTCGAATTCCCAGATGAAGACATCATGATGGTAAACAACTGTGAAGAATTTAGACCACATGAAGGACCTGAACAAGGATCCCGATGGACCCTGGTTTTTGATGGGGCGTCCAACAAACTCGGCAATGGTATAGGTGTTGTACTCATATCTCCCGAAGGATGTCATACTCCCTTTACGGAAAGACTATGCTTCAATTGTACAAATAACATGGCAGAATACGAAGCGTGCATTTTTGGTCTCAAAGCTGCCATAGATTTGGGGATCAAATCCTTAAATGTATTCGGGAGATTCAGCTTTGGTCATCAACCAGATCAAAGGGGAATGGGACACCAAACACCCTAAACTTATCCCCTACAAAGAACATGTGTTGACATTGATCCCATATTTTAAGAAGATTACCTTCGAGCATTTCCCGCGAGAAGAAAATCAGCTAGCAGACACACTAGCCACAATTTCATCCATGTTTAAACTTAAATGGGATAAAGAGGCTCCCCAGATTACCATTGAACGAATGGATGAATCGGCTCACTGTCACGAGATTAATACTGAAGAAATAGTGGACCAACCTTGGTTTCACGAAGTCAAGAGGTATTTAGAGGCTCAAGAATATCTGGAAGGAGCTTTAGTCAATGATAAGAAATTCTTAAGGAGATTCTCTGCTAAATTCTTCCTTAGTAATAACATTATCTACAAACGCAACCATGACTCAGTTTTGCTTCGTTGCGTAGACAAGGTTGAGGAAGAAAAGTTCATGGCTAATCTACATGAAGGCACTTTTGGCATCCATTCCAGTGGGCATACGATGGCAAAGAAGATCCTACGAGCAGGCTATTACTGGTCTACCATGGAAGCATATTGCTATCAACACCCTCGAACCTACCACAAGTGTCAGATTTATGCTGACAAGGTGCACGTACCTCCCGTTCCTCTGAATGTCTTGACGGCTCCTTGGCCCTTTGTTATGTGGGGTATCGATATGATTGGGGAAATCAAATCAACAGCCTCTAATGGAAACCATTTCATCTTAGTGGCCATTGACTATTTTACAAAGTGGGTTGAGGCGGCCTCTTTCGCTTCCGTTACCAAGAATGTTGTAGCCCGGTTCATTAAACAAAATCTCATTTATCGGTATGGTATCCCGAAGAGGATCATCACAGACAATGGTATGAATCTAAACAATACTATGATCAACGCCCTGTGCGAGCAATTCAAGATCCAGCATCACGATTCTTCCCCTTACCGGCCAAAGATGAATGGTGTTGTCGAAGCCGCAAATAAGAACACCAAAAACATCATACAAAAAATGACAGTTACATACAAAGACTGGCATGAGATGCTACCATTTTCTCTCCACGGCTACCGTACCACGGCGCGCACATCAACCGGGGAAACACCCTACTCTCTAGTATACGGTATGGAGGTTGTCTTGCCTATTGAGGTCCAAATCCCCTCTCTGAGAATCATGAAGGATGCAGGGTTGAATGAAGATGACTGGATCCAAACTCGACTTGATCAACTGAACTTGATTAATGAGAAAAGGCTTACTGCTGTCTGTCATGGTCAAATGTATCAAAAACGGATGATCAAGGCTTTCAACAAAAAGGTCAGATGCCAAGTATATCAAGTCGGGGATCTGGTGATAAAACGTATCATACTACTGCAGGGTGATCCCAGGGGAAAATAGACTCCTACACACGAAGGACCATTTGTAATCAAAAGCATATTATCTGGTGGAGCAATGATCTTGGCCACCATGGATAGCGACGACCTGCCGCACCCTGTGAACACAGACATAGTCAAAGATACTACGCATAAGAGACCCGCTAGGTTGGCGCACCTAGGCAAAACAAGGGCATCCCGGCGAACCAAAAAGGTTCGGGAAAAAATTAGCGATAATACAAAAAATATGTACACCCGACAAGCTGAAAACCCGAAAGGGCGGCTTGGGCAAAAAAGGGTATCCTGGTGGACTGAAAACCCGAAAAGGGAGGTCCAAGCAAAACTTAGGGAATCAAAGCGTATGACTATGTCCTGTTGGATCACCTTACAGAAAATCTGCAAACTCGACAGTTCTGATCAATTCAATCAGCTTCGGACAAGGCAACAAATAGATAAGATGCTCAGAGACACGAAGGCTATAGTAGAATGGGAACCCCATTGGATTATTTCACATAGCTATCTTTTCTTTGTATCAAATTTTCATTTTTTACGACGGTATTATCTTACTAGAATGTTTGTCTCATTATACAAAAATACTTATTCAAAGTCAATACAAAGATATCCCTTTGAAATTACAAAACTATCTGTTTTTCTTTACTCTTATGTTTTGTTTACAAAAACGTCCAATGATTTATTTTTGAACATATGCATTTGAACGTAACTACCATTTACAAATGAACAAAATAGAAAGACAATCACTAATGGCTTTAAGAAATAGGGAAATCTCTCTAAGCTATTTCCATAAAATTTCCATGCAGTGTGCAGTTTAATCCTCAGTGGAACAAAACTTCCAGTTATCACTCCCAGTAGAAGTCGCCAAATTTCTCAGGATTTTACAAGCAGTACACTGCATTCCCCTTACAACAAGGTTTATTGCTCTAAGTGGAAATTCATCAACATTTCAAAACATGAAGACTTGCACTCCGTATCCTCAACAGCAGTCAGGGATTTATTTTCCCCAATCCAACAAGCAGTGCAGTAGATTAGCTCACACATGAATACATCATATCCATATATCATATACATCGATAATACGAATGCATGTATGTCATTATACCATGCATTTCATACAACATGACATTGCATATTAGCTAACATTTTACCCTTTTCAGGATAAGGTTAATCAATAGCTACCATTAACAATGTTCAAAGGCTTTTTAGATACAGTTCAGATACGCTCCAGATATGGACGCCAATCTGATACTCATTCAGATTCAACTTTCACATACAGTTCAGATACGCTCCAGACACGGACGCTATTTTGATACTCATTCAAATTCAACTTTCAGATACAGTTCAGATACGCTCCAGATACGGATGCCATCCTGGCACTCATTCAGATTCAACTCTCAGATACAGTTCAGATACGCTCCAGACACGGATACCATCCTAATACTCATTCAGTTTCAGCTTTCAGATACAGTTCAGATACGCTCCAGATACAAACGCCATTCTGATACTCATTCAGATTCAACTTTTAGATACAATTCAGATACGCTCCATACACGGACGCTATTCTGATACTCATTCATATTCAACTTTCAGATACTTATATACAGTTCAGATATGCTCCAGATACGGATTCCATCCTGACACTCATTCAGATTCAACTCTCAGATACAGTTCAGATACGCTCCAGACATGGACGCCATTCTGATACTCATTCAGATTCAACTTTCAGATACAGTTCATATATGCTCCAGATACGGGTGCCATTCTGATATTCATTCAATTTCACCTTTCAGATACAGTTCAGATACGCTTCAGACACAGACGCCACTCTGATACTCATTCAGTTTCAGCTTACAGATAAGGTTCAACAATCATTTCTGGATGGCATCTACAAGCCCATCTCCAACAACTTTCCATCATCCCTACAAATGTCATCTTTAAGCCCATTCCCTATACCGTCAATCATCACATCACCGAGTGCAAATTTCTGGGCACTGTAATGTCCAATCATCTTCCACCTTCGAGTCACGAATGGCAAAACTCGCCAATCTAACTCTTCAGGCTTAAGAAGATTGAACAGGGGCAGATGTTGCACCCCAAAATTTTCCCTCTCATTTATCAAGAATTTTCTCACAAGATCTCTTTGGGCTCAAGACTGCACTAGGGTTGATCAGCTCAAGACACCTCTTTAAACACTGATGACCAAAATTAGGGTTTGAGATTGCACAAGGATATTTGAACTTCCAATGTCCCATGTGAGTTTCATATATCATTATGGACCCTCAAGATTACTCATGTCAAGTTTCAAGCTTTGGATCACACTTTTGCTCAGTCAATTGAGCAGTTGACCTAAAAATCAACTGTATTGGGGAAAAAGTCATTTGTGGCCAATTTACAGTCAAACTTCATAATTTTTTATCCACATCAACATTTTAAACTCATATGTATCATTTTATCAAGTTTGGATCACAATTCCTCAAGAAATTTGATCAAATCTTCAAATAGGGCAAAATGGTCAAAATTAGGATTTTGATTGGGAAAGGACAATTTCTGATTTTTGACCTAGCAAATGATCAATTGGTTTAAGGAATGATCTCAAGAGTCCAATTGCATCATTTTGACCTAATTACATGGCTCAAAACATTGCTCAAGCCCAATGGATTGACAGATGAATTTTCAGTCAACTGATAAAAGTCAACTGTATACTGAAAAGTCAAACTTTGACTTTTTGGTAAAAATCAAATGTCAAAGATCACAATTCATCAAAGCATGTCAAAATATGAAACTTATTCATCAAGAAATCAAAAATTCAAGATTTCATTTTGAAAAGTTAAAATTTCTAATCTTAGAAAATTTTCTAAGTGTTGGAAATTTCTTATTTTTTCACAACTTTGAACAAAATTTTCACCATGATGCAAGATGATTCAAAAGAAACTTTCAACATGAAAGTTGTAGATCTCCATGAAATCTAAAAAATTTATTTACATAAATCCTTCTAAAAGTGCTTGGATCTCAAGTTATGATTTTAAGAACACATGGTCATGAAACAAAACACTTAGTGAATTTTTGCCCTAATTTGGTCAGGATTTTGACCTAACTTCATGGCACTTTTTCATATAGTTCCAAGGGGAATTTTCAAAAGTGATTAAAAGAGTGGTTGTAGAGAACATTACAAGCTTTCCAAAATGTCCAAGAACTCCTTGATATCATTTTTGAGTAGGGAGAATCGAAGAGATGAAGTTAGGGTTTTCACACTTGAATTACAAGTCATTTTGTGATGAACAATATTCAAAATTCAAACTTATGCTGCATAACCTCTACTTTTCAGGCCTCAAACTTGTTAGGCACTCCATAATTAATTGCTTGCACAACTGTTAGAGGTCTCAATTCAAGCATTCAATGCAAGGCCATGCTTTATATCCATTTTGGGAAGAAAGTGCACAATGCCATTTTGATAAAGTAGCTTTTTGCACAAAATTTGTTCTTGAGCCTTGCAATTGCTTTCTTCTAATCATACAAGTCCCATAACTCAAGAGAAGCTTGTCTAGATACTTACAATCACTCAGCCCATGCTTGTACTTCCTCTTGAAACTTGTTTTCCCACTTTTCTTGAAAATCAAGTAACATAGCAATTAGCTTGTAACTTGTATTTATGACTATCCAAAGCACTCAAGACCTTTTTCTTATACACACAAGTGATTTTCCACAAATCCCACGCATGCTTAAGCCCTAAAAACACCAAGAACACAGAATCTCCAAAAACACCTCAAAACTTTCCATTTTTGAGTTTTGAATCCAATCTCCAAATTTGCTCGTGCGTTTCTTGGCCTTTTACTTTCAAAAGCTTCTAAATAACATACACAAATAATCCCAACACCTACAACACCACTGTAACACCTCCATCATCATCCACCTCTTTCAAAAAAATAACACCTTGCACCTTGACTTCTCCAGAACTCCTCAGGCACTTTCAGCTCAAGCTAAGCATCACATTAGCTTCCTGGGAACTTGAGGAAGCTAATCCAATCATTAGAACTTACTAAAAGCTACTCAAACTCAAAACACGATACCCTCTTGCAAGGTAAGTTATCTCAACTTTGAACTTTTCATACAATCATCATTAATGGTTTATTTGTGAATGAAAAATGTAGATATCATTGCCCTGAAGCTAACCATGTCCATAGTTTTCATTTATATTGCTTGAGCTTAGAGAATTTTAAGATTGAAGTTTATGAAATTTTTAGGGTTCAGATTAGGGCCATTAAAATTCATGCTTGTCTTTGATCTATAATTTTATTGCTTTGCATTTCTGAAATCGTGAAGAAATTTGCTACAAGATTCATGTTTACATTTTTGCAAATGGATGAGAGATGAACAAGATGCATGTACTATGGTTGGGCGTGAGGTTGAAGATGAAGTCCTGGCCATGGACTTGTTTTCTATCACATATTTGTTGTTTTGTTTATATGAACGGATGTATAGTCACCCCAGTGGTAGAAGCGCGCGCCTGTGACTAATTGGATCTGGGTTCGAGCCCCAGTGGTACCCTTTTGGGATTGTTTTTCATATTTCTCACATTTTTTGACCTTTTTTGGCAGCGCTGGGCCTAATCCTCTTGGGCCTCATGTTTTTTTTTTACTTCTGACCCCCCTTGCTGGCTATTCATACCCTGGCCCATTTTATTTTCTTTTTTCTCATTTTTATTTATTTGTTTTCTTAAATATTTTATCTAATACTAAAAAAATCAGAAGAAAAAAAAACTAGGGTTTTAGTTATTTTCTTTTACATAATTTAAATATTTTATTTTAAAATGTAAAAATACCATAAATATTTTATAATACTATAAATTATTTTTAAGACAAAAATATCAAAAATATTCTTCTTATAAACTTAATTTCTTTTTTTAATCAATTGATGGATTAGGGTTTTATTTAAATTTTTTTCCTAGTAAATTTAGTTTACTTTTTTACTAATTTAATTAATTATTTTTCTTTTAGTTAATTAGGTTAAAACAAAACCCCTTTTCCCTAAAAAATCCAAATAAACATCCATTTTCTTTACATTTACATTCTTGTATATTTATTCATTTTGTACATTATTTATTCAATTCTTGTACAAATTCAATGTGATTGTAATAGATAATTAAGTTTATTTTCTAGCATTCCCCATTTATAATTTGTACACCCCCCTCCCACAAGTATTGTAATAACGTGGTAATTTTAAATTCCGCAATTTATCGCTTTATATACAAATGCTAGTAATTAGGGTTTATATGGGAAGACTAAAACCAATCAATTAGAAAACCCTAATCAAAGACAAAACTAAGCATGAAAAATAATACACTTGCATACAAGAACCCTTAGGGTAAAATCCATTTAGTTGCCTTACAAAATGGTCATATTACGCATGTGAGGTATCTTAGCAAAAACAAGCAAAATATAATATCATAGTCCCTCGATGACGCTATCTATGTTGCCTTTCAAATTGTCTTAGTCCCTAAAGAGAATGCTAAGATACCTTGCAACATTGCTAATCACGGTTATACGATGACCCACGTCTATCCCGTTTATATCCAAAGGTAGGGTTACTTACCAAATCAATGGTAAGATAACAATGTCAAAGGAAAGAGGAAATGAACATGAAAGACTTTTGAGTAGGTAGAATTCTCCTAATTACTTGCTCCATTTCAAAACAAAAACATCCTTGCTATTTTAATAAAAAACACCTACACTTTCAAAACATCTTACAAACTTGAAAACATTTTCAAAAGATCAACATCTTTGTATACATTCTTACGAACGAGAATCATTACAAAGTTTGCCTAAACAATGGCCTCTTTACAAAATACTTTCAAAAACCACACAAAGCACAATTTCAAACAAAATCAAGTGATCTAGCAAGTAACTAAGAGCCCATGGAAAACCATGGATGAAAAGGGTGCTAATACCTTCCCTTTTCATAATCTACCCCCCGAACTCAAGAAATAATCTCAAAGGTCTTTCCTGTGCTTTTTCACCTTTCCTTTTGGATAAAAGAAAAGTCGGTGGCGACTCTTGCTAACCGCAACATTTGCGATCAAACGCAAAACACCCAAGTCAGTTCTCCCACCGTATTACAGGGCGAGATACTATTGGTCCACTATGAAAGCAGACTGTTATCAGCATTCACAAACTTATCACAAGTGCCAGATCTATGCTGATAAAGTACATGTGCCTCCGGTTCCCTTAAACGTCTTGACTGCTCCCTAGCCATTCGCAATGTGGGGAATCGATATGATTGGAGAAATTAGACCTACATATTCTAATGGGCACCGCTTCATCCTTGTCTCCATTGATTACTTCACAAAGTGGGTTGAGGCAGCCTCATTTGCTTCTTATACCAAGAACATTGTAACCTGATTCATCAGACATAACCTTATCTGTCGGTATTGTATTCCAAAAAGAATCATCACAGATAAGGGTACCAACCTCAATAATACTATGATCATCGAGCTCTGCATGCAATTCAAGATCTATCATAACTCTTCTCCTTACCGTCCGAATATGAATGGCGTTGTAGAAGCTGCTAATAAAAATATCAAAAAGATCATACAGAAGATGACTGTGACATATAAATACTGGCATGAGATGTTACCATTTGCTCTTCATGGTTACCATACCACATTACGCACATCAATAGGGGCAGCTGCTTTCTCTTTGGTATACGGTATGGAAGTTGTCTTACCCATCAAAGTCCAGATCCCTTCCTTGGGAATCATGAAGGATGCAGGTTTGAATAAAGACGATTGGGTTCAGACTCGACTTGATCAATTAAACCTGGTCGATAAGAAGAGGCTCGTGGCTGTCTACCATGGTCAGATGTACCAAAAACGTATGATTAGAGCTTTTAATAAGAAGGTCAGGCGTCAGGTATATCAGGCTGGTGACCTAGTGTGATATGGTGGGAGAACTGACTTGAAGGTTTTGCGTTTGATCGCAAATGTTACGGTTAGCAAGAGTCGCCACCGACTTTTCTTTTATCCAAAAGGAAAGGTAAAAAAGCACAGGAAAGACTTTGAGATTATTTCTTGAGTTCGGGGGGGGGGGGGGGGGGGGGTAGATTATGAAAAGGGAAGGTATTAGCACCCTTTTCATCCATGGTTTTCCATGGGCTCTTAGTTACTTGCTAGATCACTTGCTTTTGTTTGAAATTGTGCTTTGTGTGGTTTTCGAAAGTATTTTGAAAAGAGGACATTGTTTAGGCAATCTTTGTAATGATTCTTGTTTGTAAGAATGTATACAAAGATGTTTGATCTTTTGAAAATGTTTTTAAGTTTGTAAGATGTTTTGAAAGTGTAAGTGATTGTTTTGAAAATAGCAAGGATGTTTTGTTTGAAATTGAGCAAGTAATTAGGAGCACTCTACCTACTCAAAAGTCTTTTTTGTTCATTTTCTTTTCCTTTGACAATGTTATCTTACCATTGAATTGGTAAGTAACCCTATCTTTGAATGTAAACGGGACGGGTGTGGGTAATCGTATAACCATGATTAGCAATGTTGCAAGGTATCTTAGCATTCTTTTTTAGGGACTAAGATCATTTGAAAGGCAATTTAGATAGCGTCATCGAGGGACTATGATCTTGTATTTGCTTTGTTTTTGCTAAGATACCTTACATGCGTAATATGGCCATTTTGTATAAGGAAACCTAGTGGGATAACCCTAGGGGTTCTTGTGTGCAAATGTATTATTTTCATGCTTGTTTTTGTCTTGAATTAGGGTTTTCTAAGTATTAGTTTTAGTCTTTCTATACAAACCCTAATTACTAGCATGTTATATATAAAAGCGATAAATTGTGAAATTTAAAGTTACTACGCTATTACAACATTTGTGGGGAGGGGGATATACAAATTGAATGGGGACTGCAAAAATGTAAACCTAGTTAGTATATTACAACCATATTGAATGGGTATCAATGTACAAGTAATTAAATGGATACAATGTACAAAAGTGAATAAATATATAAAAATATAAAATGTGAAGTAAATGGATATATGTTTGATTTTTAGAAAAAAGGGATTTTGTCTTAATATAATTAATTTAAATAAAAATAATTAATAAAAGAAGTAAACCCTAAATTTGTATAAGAAAAGATTTTTTAACAAAAACCCTAAATCTATTAGTTAAAATAAAAGAAAATAAGTTTATGAGAAAAGTGTTTTTTTGATATTTTTGTCTTGAAAATATTTATAGTATTATAAAATACTTTTAGCCTTTTTTATATTAAAATAATATATTTTAATAGGTGTAAAAGAAAATAAGTAAATAACCTAGTTTTAATTAAATTTACAAGATAATAAGTAAAAAATAAATAAGGTATATTAATAAAATAATTTTTGTCTGAGAAAAATAAATAAGCTAAGTTAAAATGAAAATCTAACATTTTTTTGTATTTTTTATGATTTTTTAGTATTAGGAAAATATTTTAAGAAAATAAATAAAATGAAAATAAAGGAATAAAATAAAATTGGGCTAAGGTGCAGATAGCCTGCAGGGGGTGAGGTATATCTTCAAGCGTCTCATCACTTTGCTACTTGGTCGAAGGTGGATCAAATTGATTGGCGCCGTTTGAGCTTGATAGTCGATATCGAAGTCTAGTTGCAAGATGATCCAATGAGACATAGTGTTACGCTTCAATCCCTAACTTTTTCCTGGACCTCCCTTTCGGGTTTTCGGTCCACCGGGATACCCTTTTTTGCCCAAGTCGTCTTTTCAGGTTTTCGACTTGCCGGGTGTACAGATTTTTTTCATTTTCATCCCTTACTTTTGCCCAAACCCTTTTGGTTCGCCGGGAAGCCCTTATTTTTGCCTAGGCCAGTCAACCTAGCGGGTCTTTGATTATGCGTAGTATCTTTTCACTATGTCTGCATTGACGGGGTGAGGAAGGTCGTCACCATCCATGGTAGTTATAATCATAGCTCCTCCCGAGAAAATATTCTTTACCACAAATGGCCCTTCGTATGTAGGGGTCCATTTGCCCCTGGGATCACCTTGCGGTAGTATGATGCATTTGATCACTAGATCCCCGACTTGATATTCCTGACATCTGACTTTCTTGTTAAAAGCCTTGATCAGATAGCAGTAAGTCTCTTTTCATCGATTAGATTCAGCTGATCAAGTCGGGTTCGGATCCAATCGTCTTCGTTCAAACCCGCATCCTTCATAATCCTGAGAGAGGGTATCTGGACCTCAATGGGTAGGACTACCTCCATGCCATACACCAAAGAGTAGGGTGTTTCCCCTGTCGATGTTCGTGCTGAGGTACGGCACCCATGAAGAGCGAATGGTAACATCTCGTGCCAGTCTTTGTATGTCATCGTCATCTTCTGCACAATCTTCTTGAGGTTCTTGTTAGCTGCTTCAACAATAGGGATGTCAGTTTGGACCTGTTAATGGGGATCCCCGCGGGGAACGCCCCGTTCGGGGCCCCAAAGATGGGGAATTTTCCCCCGTGGGGGCGGGGATGGGGAGAAAAATTCCCCCGAGAGCATTTCGGGGACGGGGACGGGGAATACACCCCCCGCCCCGCGGGGACCCCGCTCCGCCTATTATTTTAATATAGTTAATTTAATATATATATTTTAGATTAGGTTTTTTAGTCATTTCCTTTATGTTTATTTATAATTATCCCTTATTAGTTTTGATGAAGTATAGTTTTTTAAGCATAATTATGTTGTTGGATTTTTTTAGTTGTTTAGGCATATTGTTACTTTAAAAAGTATTATAGTTCATTTTGTTGAATTTTATAGCATTTTATAGAAATTTATAAAAAAAATATTATTATTTTGTGTTCCATTAGTATTTTTAATAAAAAATAATAAATGTCAAATACTAGTATTTTTTAATAACATAATAAATATGTGAATTCTTTGTGCTTTTTATTTTTATAGAAAATATAAACATTTTAAAAAAATAAAATATTAATGAATAAATGTAGGATCTATGGGGATCCCCGCGGGGAACGGGGATCTGCGGGGAACGGGGATGGGGATAGAAATTCCCCTGTGACGGAGATCGGGGACGGGGACGGGGAATGAATTTGATGGCGGGGAAAAAGATGGGGAAGTGTCCCCCCGGCCCCGCCCCGCCCCATTGACATCCCTATTCAACAATGTCGTTCATCTTCGGCCGGTAGGGAGAAGAGTTATGAAGTTGTATCTTGAACTGTTTAGAGATCTCGGTAATCATCGTGTTGTTGAGATTTGTACCATTGTCAGTAATAATTCTCTCTGGGACACCATATTGACAGATCAGATTGTGTCGGATAAACTGCACCACGACGTTCTTGGTTACTATAGTAAAGGAAGCTGTTTTAACCCACTTTATAAAATAATCAATTGCTACCAGAATGAAACGGTGCCTGTTAGATGCAGTAGGTCTGATCTCGCCGATCATATCAATACCCCAGTTCGCAAAAGGCCAAGGAGCCGTCAAAACATTCAGGGGAACCGGAGGTACATGCACCTTATAGGCATAGACTTGACACTTATGACAGGTTTGAGAGTGCTCATAGCAATTGGCCTCCATAGTGGACCAGTAATACCTTTCCCGTAGAATTTTCTTCGCCATGGTATATCCACTGGAATGAGTTTCGAAGGTACCTTCATGTAACTCTGCCATGATCCTTTCTGCCTCGCTCTTGTCTACACACTATAGTAAGGTTCAATCATGGTTACGCTTATAGAGAATTCCATTACTGATGAAAAACTTCGTAGCAAACCTTCTTAAAAACTTCTTATCATTAACAGATTCCCCCTCGGGGTATTCTTGAGCCTCAAGATACCTCTTTACCTCATGAAACCAGGGTTTATCTGCTACCTCTTCAGTCTCAATGTCATAGCAATGTGCGGGTTCGTCCAACCTCTCAATGGTAATCTGGGGGGCCTCATTGTCCCACCTAACTTTGAACATAGAAGACATGGTAGCTAGCGCGTCCGCCAACTGGTTCTCCTTACTTGGGAAATGTTTAAAAGTTATTTCCTCAAAGTGTGGGAGCAATGTCAGCACATACTCTTTGTAAGGAATAAGATTCGGGTGCTTCGTATCCCACTCACCTTTGATTTGACTTATCACCAGAGCGGAATCCCAGAATACACTTAAGAACTTAATCCTCAGATCAATGGCCGCTCGAAGACCCATGATACACGCTTCATACTCCGCCATATTGTTGGTGCAGTTAAAACATAATCGGGTGGTGAACAGAGTATGACAGCCCTCGGGAGATATAATTACAGCGCCAATGCCATTACCCAATGCGTTCGAGGCTCCATCAAAATACATAGACCATCGGTATCCCTCCTCGGGTCCTTCATCCGGTCCAGGTTCTTCGCAGTCGGTTACCAACATGATATTCTCATCCGGGAACTCGAAATTCATGGACTGGTAGTCATCCACGGCCTGATGCGCCAAATGATCCGTAAATACACTCCCCTTGATTGCTTTTTGGGTTGTGTATTGGATGTCATAATCGGTTAAGATCATATGCCATCTTGCTATCCTTCCGGAGAGAGCGGGCTTCTCGAAAATATACTTGATCGGATCCATCTTTGATATCAACAAAGTGGTGTGAGTCAGCATATACTGTCTCAACCTGCGAGCAGCCCATGCCAAAGCGCAGCAAGTCTTCTCGAGAAGTGAGTATCGGGTCTCACAGTCGGTAAAATTTTTGTTAAGGTAGTAAATGGCGTGCTCTTTTCGGCCAGACTCGTCATGCTGCCCCATCACACACCCCATTGAATTGTCTAGCACTGTCAAGTATAAAATCAAAGGTCTTCCTTCAACTGGAGGCATCAAAATTGGTGGTTCTTGAAGGTATTCTTTGATTCTTTCAAAAGCATTCTGGCATTCATCATTCCACTTTACCACTTGATCTTTCTTCAGCAGCTTGAAGATTGGCTCACAAGTAGTAGTCAAATGTGAAATGAACCTGGCGATGTAATTCAGGCGTCCCAAGAAACCTATAACTTCTTTCTCTGTGCGGGGAGCCAGCATCTCTTGTATGGCTTTTACCTTTGCAGGGTCTACCTGAATACCTTTGTCACTGACAACAAAACCCAGAAGCTTACTAGACCTTACCCCAAAGGTACACTTGTTAGGATTCAACCTCATCTTGTACGTCTTCAACCTGTCAAACAGTTTCTGGAGATGATCAAGGTGCTCTTCCTCAGTCTGAGACCTGGCTATCATGTCATCAACATAAACCTAAATCTCATGGTGAATCATATCATGGAACAAAGTGACCATGGCGCAATGATAAGTTGTCCCAGCATTCTTCAACCCAAAAGGCATTACCTTGTAACAGAAGGTGCCCCACTGTGTAACGAAGGTTGTCTTCTCCATGTCCTCAGGAGCCATCTTGATCTGGTTATAGCCAGAAAAACCATCCATGAAGGAGAAGATCTTGTGTTGCACGGTATTGTCGACTAGAACATCAATGTGAGGAAGTGGGGAGTCATCCTTGGGGCTTTCCCTGTTCAGATCTCTGTAGTCCAGACACATCTGTACCTTACCATCCTTCTTAGGCACCAGAACGACGTTGGCAACCCACTGCGGATAAGAAGTGACAGCTAAGAATCCTGCATCGAACTGTTTCATGACCTCTGCCTTGATTTTCTATGACATTTCAGGGCGCATACGCCGGACTTTCTGCTTTATCGGAGGGCAGTCTTCTTTAGTCGGCAGACGATGTACCACAATATCAGTGTCCAACCCAGGCATGTCTTCATAAGACCAGGCGAAGATCTCAACATAATCGTGTAGCATCTGTATTAACTGTTGTTTGACACCAGGCTCCAGATTGGCACCTATTTTAACTTTTTTCCTGTCTTCCTCTGTACCCAAATTCACTGACTCCACTGCCTCTTCATGAGGCTGTACGGCCCTTTCTTCCTGCTGTAACAGTCTAGAAAGTTATCCAGGCACCTCACAATCATCCTCACCTTCCTCCTCGGCTTGGTTGATCAGATTTTTGAAGTCATAACTGGCAGTAGCAGAGTTGTTATCAATGGGATCCAGAGTGGATATGGATCTGCATTATGATATGTGAGTGTGTGTAAGAGAATAGTTGTTTTGATAAAGTGAGAGACAGAAAAGAAAAACATAGAGCGCAAAATTTTTAATGCAAGAAACGTCTTGTTGTACCCAAAAATTTTCCCTCTCATATTTCCCAAGACATGGCAAGAAAAATCTCCAAGTAGCTCAAGATTGCTCAAGAGTTGGACAGTCAAGCTATCTCCTAAGGCAGTCAACCTCAAATTAGGGTTTTGTGTTGCATCAAGGTCCTTGCATCCAAATGACCTCAAATTCTCCCCAGTGTCCTAATATGTTCTCAAGTTCATCCATGTCAAATTTCAAGCCTTGCAGAGGAAGCTTGGTCAGTCAATTGCTCAAAGGGTCCAAAAATCGACTGTGTTAGGGCAAATGTCAACTGTGACCTAAATACAGTCAAACTTCAAGATTTTTTGTCAACATCCTCATTTTGAAGGATAATTCATCATTTGATCAAGGTTTGATCATGATTCATTAAGGATTTCTCAAAATTCATCAAGACTCAAAAGTTGCTAAATTAGGGTTTTGCAGGAAAAGTCAACTCAACTTTGACCAAGCATAACTTTCTCATACTTCATGAGAAATGACCCATCTAAAGCTAATTTTTAAGAGGATGCAATTTCCTACAATCCATAATCATACCCCAATAACAATAAATGCACTCACAAGAAGTTACAAATTTGGACATTATAGGTCATTTTTGAAAGTCAACAAAAACACCTTTTTTGCCAAAGCTAATAACTTGAGCATGGAATATCAAAATGATATGAGACAAAAAGGGTTGGTTATAGGATATCTCAAGATTTCTAAAAAGTCAAAGAACACTTCCAAAAGTTCAAAATTGAAGAAGTTATGCATTGTTGAAGTTGGGTATTTTTGCAAAATTGCCAAAAGTCAACTATCCCCAAAACTTCAAATTTTGTCAAATGGGCCCATTCTTTTCCAATTGATTTGGTCTTGTCACACTACACACGTGTCCTAGCTTCAGCCTCATGACCATTTATCAATTTTATTATTTAATTTGATTTTTTAATGAATTATTGCATTTTAAATCAATTTAAATCATATAAAATCCAAACATTGATTATTTGATTTCCTTTTGGCTATTTCAGGACCTAATCCTCATCATCAATTGAATCAAATCCGTATCAAGCTTTTCATGTACAAAAATATTTGATTTTGGACCAATTTGGAAGCTTTTCAATGGAGAATCAAATCATATCTTCAAACATCAATGCACAAGGATTCAACCCAAGAAAGTTAACCTAATTCATTCCATGTTACTTATACAATGCAAAGGCACAAGTTTTAGGACCTAGAGGATGCAAAATCACAAGAAGCAAACTTGAGAAAACTTGGAAAAAGTGTGAAACTGAAATCCTTCTTAGAGGCCAATTCAGAACCAAAACCCAACGTGGATCAATTGTTGGACATTCACTGAGTCAGTAGCAATCAAAAGCAAGCTCCCAGACTCTCTTAAATGCGCTGTAAGTGATGCACGACCTCCCTCTGAACTTGCTTTCGTGTTTCAAGATTTACGCATCATTACAAGAAACTAATGGCATATTTGCAATCACCAAACAATTTCCATGCTTTCCATATTATTTGATTGCATTTATCTGTTCTATAATCCCAAGCGCCATTGTAGGGTTTCCTAGGTTTATTTTAGGGGTTTTTGTTTGCAGGAAAAATTGGGACCATTAATGGACATAGACATGCTCAAGAGGCCTAGACGATCACGACTATGGTCTTAGAATTCGTTTTCATGGCCTAGAACTCGTTTTAGGGTGGACCTATGGATTTAGCTGCGGATATAAATCCGCAGGTAAATATCCAGGTTCCAGCGAAGAAGATGAAGACGTGCCCTTCCCTTATTGGACGATTTGAATTTGGCACGTTTTGTTTTTATATTTCTGGCATTTACGTGTTTTCCAGTATTATATTTGATTCTTATTCCACTAACAAATAAAAGGCGTTGGCTGAGTGGTAGTGGAGCATATGCATTGGCTAACAGGACCTGGGTTCGAATCCCAGGTCCCCCACATATTTGTTATTATTTTCTTCCAGGTATTCTAGTGCAAGCTTCAACGCGGAGTTCACCATACACCCTCATGCAATCAGTGGACAGATGACCTCCAGGCCAAATCTGAGAGTCCAGATGGGAGATCCACCATGGTTCCTAGTCAAAGTGCATACGTGGAATTAGAAAAGTCAATCAGGCTGGCTTGTATTGGGCCACCAAAATTGCTAACCTCGCCTCCAATTTGGGCCCAAAACCCCTTGGTTACTTCTTTTTCTTTCTTTCTTTTATTTATTTATTTATTGTTATTATTTTTAATTAACCAATCAAAACTTTTTCCTCATAAAATCAAAAACCAAAAAAATATATTTTATTTGTTAAAATTAAATTCAGCACTTTATTTTTGTAAATAAATATTAATTGAATTAACTTAGTTTTAATTAGGTATAATTTTTAATATCTTTTGCAAATAATTAAAATTAATTTAGATAATTAGGTTTCATTAACTTTGATCAAATTTATTTTATTTCTTTAAATATTAAAAATCCAAAAAAATATTTTTATTAATTAATTTGTTCATTAATTTAATAATTAATTTAGATCTAATTTCTTTTTTAATTCAAAACAAACCAAAAAATGCTTTCTTTCAAAAAGGGTCAAAACCCTAAAAAACCTCGTTCGATTTAATTTCTAGCACGCGTTCCATTTTTATCATATTATTGTATCTGTTTCTGGAATGTAATAGTTTAATAGGACCTTTAAATTATTTTACCGCTTTATTTACTTTCCGCATTTTAATTTCAAGGGTTGCTTTTGGCGATGTAAATATCCGACGCCTTGTAATAGTTAGTTTTTATTTCCGCAATTTAATTTCCGCAACTTATAAACTGTTAGATGTTTGGTAATAGGGAATGCATGACAAGATCGAATGTTAAACCTAAAATCAACATAGATAACCATTGACATGTACAAAGATAAAATTAACCGAAATAACACACTCGCACATGCGCACTCTTAGGGTACACCTCGCTTGGTTGCCTTCGAACGTGGTCATTGAGTATATGAAGTTTTAGAGGTCACCCTCTTGTCCAAAGATCATAGTTGCCTCGAAACGGTTGCCTCGGAAAAATGATCTAAGACATTAGGGTTACCGCTAAGACGTCCTAACATTGCTTTAGTGACCACATGTCCCTTAATCGAATTGACCCTTAAAACTCCAACAATGATACTACCTACTTATCCATAGTGGGATAGCATTGTCTAAAGGACATTAGCACAGACTGATTCCTTTTTCGAGTAGGTAGATGGTTCTTGAGTACTTGCTCTTTCGAAACAAAACAAAACTTTTCGCACTTACACCTTTCAAACAAAAACTTCTTTCAAACCAACAAACACAAAGAAAAGCAAATTTTGAAAACACTTTGAGCAAGTACCTAAGAGCCCGTGGATAACCACGGATAGAAAGGGTGCTAACACCTTCCCTTTCTATAATCTACCCCCCGAACCCGAGAAATATCTCGAAAAAGGAATTTTTCTGTGCTTTTTTCCTTTCCTTGTTGGATAAAATAAAAGACGGTGGCGACTCTTGCTTACCGCGACATTTTGCAAAAACAAACGCAAAACGCGAACCAGCATTCTGAAAAATAGTCAGTTCTTTCCCACCGTATCACATGTCCAATGCTTTATTAATGATATATGAAATGACAAATAATAGCCCTCACAAGCAAAGCCAAGGTGCCTCAGGCAAGGCACTGGGCCGTAAGGTTTCAAACCGTTTATTATAAATCTTAAAATAAAAGTCAATTGCTGCGGAATAAAAGAAACATGTATGAAGTCCTTCGTCGTCCAGTTGTTCAGTCCATCGTTGGTTGTTGGGTAGATCCAGCTGTCGATGTCTGAGTCCTCTTCACTATCTTCAATTGCATTAACTCCCCGATTGCTGATGTGTAGAGGATGTCTTCCAATCCGTGCACGCCTAACAGCCCTTTGAGCCCCTGTAGTAAAGCCCAAACCAAATTTGTCAGTTTTGTGAGTGAAATCAGGGAGCTGACCCCAATTGGTATGCCCACCTTCTTCAATTACAGCCCTGGCATCCTTGAGAGAAGCCATCTTCAGTGGAGGTTTGTTGATAGTAACTTCAGTTGATGCTGAGAACTAAGGGACCTCTTCAAAATTTTGACAAGGAGTTTCTATGAACTCCCCGTCCATCTCTATGTAGCGGAAGGAATTGAGATGACTTACCATATACTATTCTTCACCTCGCACCGTGACAATCTTCCCCTTCACTGGGTACCTTAGCATTTGATGAAGCGTGGAAGTAACTGCCCCAACCCTATGGATCCAAGGACGACACAGCAAGCAAGAATATGATGGTCTGATATCCATTACGTAGAAGGTGGACTCAAAGGTCTGTGAACCCACTTTGACAGGGATGTCCACCTCCTCGGCTTTAAAGTCAAACCTTCACAATCCAAACGGTCTAACACTTTCTTTGGCATAACATTCAACGAAGACCCGATATCTACCAGCACATGGGCCATAGTGGTGCCCCTGCACTTAATCGAGACATGCAGAGCATCATTATGATTCCTTCCTTTCAGTGTCAGATCCGCATCTGAGAAACCCATCCCATTGTCAGAAGTCAGGCTGGCCATGCAATCTTTGAATTGATCTGTGGAAGTTTCCTGCGGCACATGCGCAGTCTTGAGAAATGCAATCAAAGCCTTCGCGTGGGCTTCAGAACACAACACCAGAGACAACATGGGTATCTTTGATGGGGTCTGCCGCAGCTTCTCGACCACATTGTAGTCGCTCTTCTTGATAATTTTCAGTATTTCCTCTATTTCTTGTTTAGAGGCTTCCACAACGATTTTCTTAGGTGCCTCTGTCCGGGCAGGCTCACCTATAATATCCTTGCCCCGAGTCCCAGATGGCTCAGCAGCAGGGGTGATAACTGGAGTAAGAATAGGAATAGTAGCATATGTAATAACTGGAGTAGGAACAGGAGAAATGTTAGGAGTGCTGGTTGGAGCAGCAGTTGGAATAACAGTAGGCTTGATTATAGTCTTCGGGGAAATCTCGGGAGAGAAGACCCTTCTACTTCGGGTAACTTTACTAGTCCCGACAATATTATTGACATCAGTATCAGCTTTTTCAGTCTTCAGATCTTGCTTAACACCATGGTAATATACATCAGCACCGTAATGCCATGGGGCAGCCTTATCTGAGGTGTACGGGATGGGACCAGGAACAATGATTATTAGCGGAGCAATTCTTAGAACAGGTGTAATCCTAACAGGTTTTCTCGAGGAAACCTTGGAAGGATTGGCGGAAATGGTTATAATGGCAACATCTTCATTGGGAACAACAGGAGTCGTAGTATTCTCAAACAAAATTTCTTTATTATCCATCAGACACTGAATACCTGATTTCAACAAACAACAACCGGAAGGTAGAGTCGAACACATGTGGCAACCTTCACCACAACTCGAAAATAAACCGGCCAACAGCAAATTCTTCTTAACAGTCATCAGAGGAGTAGAAATTTCTTCAATAGAGGTCACAAACAAATCGGTGTCAACAGTATTAACTCAACAACCATGTTTGGGCATGGGAGTAGTTATAACCTTCGGCTTTTCCGGAGCGTCAAACTCAATCTCTTTAGCTTCCAGCAAATCTTGTACTTTGTTTCTCAAAGCCCAGCAGTCATTTGTATCGTGGCCTGGACTCTCAGAATGATAGGCGCACCGTGCGTTGGGATTGTATATGGGAGAAGTAGTGTTTGGATTCTTGGGAGCCTCTCTCAAGGTCGCCAAGTTGTATTTTAACAGATGCGGTAGAACTTCAGCCAAAGTCATGTTGATACGGGTAAACTGCCGTTGCGGTCTTTCCCCCCTTTATTTATTGTTGCATTATGGAGCAACTGCGGGTCTTGATATCACTACAACATTTACCATTTGACGGTATTCAGATCTGCTCTGGCCCCTCGGGCTATAGACTGCACTAGCTTCCTTCTTACCAGTGAAAGGCTTTTTTACCGAACTCGAAGAGACATCCTTCTGTATTTTACCACTTCGAATGCCAGCTTCCACTCTTTCTCCAGTTAAAATCAACTCAGCGAAACCAGATGATGAACTACCAATTAAGTGATTGAAAAATGGACCAGATAGCGTCCCTAGAAACATGTCAACCAACTCCCTATCAGACAAAGGGGGTTGGACTCTTCCAGCCAAGTCTCTCCACTTTTGAGCATAGTCCTTAAAACCTTCACCTGCACCCATGGACATACCCTGGAGTTGAGTACGAGTGGGAGCAAGGTCGATGTTATACTGATACTGCTTATAGAAAGCAGCAGCAAGATCTTCCCAGTTTCGGACACTGGCCCCTTCCAGCTGGTAGAACCATTCAAGCTGAGTCCCTGACAGACTATCTTGAAAGAAATGCACCCACAAATTTCTATCAGCAGTGTGGGGTTGGATTTTCCTGACATTCGAGCGGAGATGGAGTTTTGGACAGGATACTCCATCGTACTTGACAAAAACCGGAGCTTTGAACTTATGAGGGATGACCACTCCCGATACCAGTCCCAATTCTCCAAAATCCAAACCAGGTATTTTCTGAATTTCCATAGCGCTCAGACGGTCTTCTAGCTACTTGTATCTATCCTCAGTAGGAGGATATTGCTCATCATCGTAATCAGTATCATTGTCAAAAACTGCAGGACTAGGGTCCTTTGCCCTTTCTTGGTTCTCCCCGTCCTTGGATGAGGAGGTCAGATTAGCTGGTTGTCTTAACCTTTCTCCGAATATTCTACCCATGTTCAGAATTTCGACCTTCTTCTTCTTCTTCTTCTTCTTCTCTTTCAGAATAAGGGTCTTCAAATCCTCCTGCCCTTTAGCCAGACTTATGAACATCTGTTGGAATTGGGCGTTCTGCTCCTGAAGATCTTTGATGGCTTGATCGGAAGACATTTCGGCTGAAATAAACAGCGAAGAAGATGAGAAACCTGTAGTGGTACCTGTAATGGTGTGCATGATAATGGAATGCGCATGTAATGATTTCAAAGACTTTGGGAGATTTAAATTTGTAAACCAAAAATAAACAAAAATTTATTAGCTTAACTTTGAAAGGTTCAACAATACCTTTAAGGCATTACAAAGATGTAAATAAAACAAATCTAAAACTAGAAAAAGCAAAATCAAAAGTCCCATGGCCGCTTCCTCTTTGTGCTGATATAGTCATTGATCACTCTTTCTTCCTCGAGCTGTCTGGTGAGCTTCAAAATCTTCCTTTCTTGCTCATGGTACTGTTCTCGGTAAGTATCCCGCTCATTCCTCAGCTGAATCCAAGACCTCTGTAACTCCCCAGGATCAGTGGACATGTAAGGATAGAGAACCGTGTAAGGAATGCCTTCTTCATTAGTGGGCTCCACAATCACTGGTAATATGGCCTCATAAGGCATCATAAGCTTCCAGGCGCAAGCTCGGACCCATTGGAGGTAAGGCTGCATAGGAAGGGAAGTCTTCGGTCCTAACTCTTCGGGGTCAGATCTGTTCACCTTGCCCCAAGCTCGTATGAACCTCCGACGATGCTCCTTAACATCTTCCTTATAGTCAAATACAATGTCCTCAAGAAGTAACTCATGGGGACCATCTCTTCGAGCACGACCAAATTGTCGCAAAGCTAGACAAGGATTGTAAGTTATACCTCCTCTGATTCCAAGCAATGGGACATTAGGGTATCCTCCACAGCGGTCAATAACAGTAGTGTCTTCCATAGTCCGGGAACACCAAAGGATATCTGTATGAGCAAGTGACATTATTCTGTAGGACCAACCCAAACCTTCTTCGTTCTTCAGCACATACTTAGGGATGTGCAAAATAAACCACCTCGACAACAATGGCATGCAGCACATGAGGGTCCCTCTTCTCCTCACGGTACGAGTATAGAGCATGTAAGATATCTCCCAGCAAGGTAGGCACAAGGTTGCGAGAAAGGAAAATCTTGACAACATTCACATCTACAAAGGAATCTTGATTAGGGAAAAGAACCAAACCGTAAATAAGAAGAGCCAAGATATCTTCAAAAGCCTGAAAATCCAAATCATCCCAGAATAGCTGAGCCTGGTCCATCAGAAATTTGGCTAGAAAACCTTTGACCCCGCTTCGTGTTTCCCAATTAGATACTACATTGGCCCGTTTCAAATGCAGAGCTGAGGCAATATCTTCTGGCCTAGGAACTTCTTCCATACCTGTGAAGGGTACCTGTTCAAGAAAGGATATGCTTAATAGATGAGAGAACTCTTCCAAGGTGGGTACCAGCTGGTAATCTGGAAAGGTGAAGCAATGATGCTCGGGATCGAAGAACTGAAATAGTATGCTCATCATCTGTTCCTCAAGATTTGAAGTAACCGGGCTGAGAAGTTGACCGTGTCTCTTAATGAACATAGAAGTCTCGAAAACTCTTGAGCCTAGCTCTTTAAGTTGGACAGGTATTTGCACAAAGTTGACTCAGATGGTATTTCTACGCATGGAAGCCATGATCTGCAAAATAGAACAAAGATAAATTCCCTTGGTCTTTGAAATGGTTAGTGTAATGAAGCATGAATGCCATGTTATGATGCATGACGTCATGACAAACCACAGGTATAGCAAACACAAATATTGCAAACACAGTCAAATCACACAAAGCCCTTAGGTTTAAGGCTTGCATGAGGTCAAAGGAAGTACCCTCTTGAAGTTAAGTTGGTTTCAACCTGTCCTAGAAAAAGTAATCGGGTTCTAGAGGATCTCAATATCACTGACCATCCTCCATCGGTCATGGTTTCAGCTCACGCAATATTTTCTTGTGGCCGAAACTATCTCGAGAGTATGGTCTCAATGAGTGTAGCATCGAGTATCAACCAGTTCCCAGCTTTAAACAGAGGTCGGCTATCTCGCTACTTTCTAATGGCCAAGTTGGGCGATTAAAGGTTCTAAGGTCAGTTGATGCTTAATGACACCATGCAGCGGCCCCGTATTCTCCTCGTTTCTCCACAAGGGATACCAGTACCAACCAATGTGCCACATCAACGTAGCTACTGCTTCAACCGTATCGGTCTATGACGTACAGTTCTCTCACAGTCTATTGCTACTTACCTAAAAGGTATCCCCAGATCCAGGTTAGGATCTATAGTAACCCCAAACAAAACCCTTAAAAGTAAAGCAAACAAAGCAATCAAGAGAAGCAATTATGATGAAGTAGATCCTAAGGTATACCCCACTTTATCAAATCCGCAGCAGAGTCACCAGTTTTGTGATACGGTGGCAGAACCGACTGTTTGGTGTTGGTTTGCGTTTTGTGTTCGCAAAATGTCGTGGTAAGCAAGAGTCGCCACCGAATTTTATTTTATCCAACAAGGAAAAGGAAAAAGAACATAAAAAACTTTTTTCGAGAATGTTTCTGAGTACGGGGGGTAGATTATAGAAAGGGAAGGTATTAGAACCCTTTTTATCCATTTCATGGGATTTTAGGTACTTGCTCATCCTTTAAAAATTGCTTGTGTATGTGCTTTATTTTGAAACAGTTTGACTTCGTGATAACCCTTGTATCAGTCCTCAAAGGTGTGACGAAGTTGTTTTGAAAATTTGTTTGAAAAGTGTAAGTGTGAAAAGTTTTGATTTGAGCAAGTACCTACTAGCATCTACCTACTCGAAAAAAGATCGTTTCTATTCTTGTTTCCTTTAGACAACGCTATCCCACTATTGAGAAATAGGTAGCACCATCGTTGGAGTTGTAAGGGTCAATTCAAAAGGGGCGTACGATCACTAAAGCAATGTTAGGACACCTTAGTAGTAACCCTAGAGTCTTAAGATCATATTCGAGGCAACATTTCCGAGGCAACATTTCCGAGGCAACATTCGAACGAGACATTTGATCTTTTTAGACAGGAGGGCAACCACTAAGACAACCTATGCTTAATGATCATTTACCGAAGGCAACCGAAGTGAGAGTATACCCTAAGAGTGATATGTGCGAGTGATTTGTTTCAGTTATTTAATCTTTGCACATTAGGGTTTTCTAACCGTATTAATTTGTCATGCATTCTTGTCATACAATCCTATTAGCATACATCTAAACAGTTAAATATTTGCGGGAATTAAAATGCGAGAAAGTAAATCTACGCTATTACAAGGCTTCGGGGAGGGGGATTAATTACATAGCCAAAAACCCGGGGAAAAGCGATAAGTAAAAAGTCCTAAATTAACTATTACAAACCAAGAACAGTTACAACAATATTGGTAAAAATAATTAACGTGAAAAAAGGAATTTTTCTGTGCTTTTTTCCATTCCTTGTTGGATAAAATAAAAGACGGTGGCGACTCTTACTTACCGCGACATTTTGCGAAAACAAACGCAAAACGCGAACCAGCATTCCAAAAAAAAGTCAGTTCTTTCCCACCGTATCACAGAACTGGCGACTCTGCTGGGGATATTAAAAGTGGGGTGTACCTTAGGATTAGATCACTGTGTTTTTAATTGATTGCTTTGTATGCTTTATATTTGTGGGCTTGTATCGGAGTTACTATAGATCCTAACCCGGATTTGGGGGATACCCTTTAGGTAAGTAGCAATAAACTGTGAGGGAACTGTACGGTGTAGACCGATACGGTTGAAGCAGTAGCTATGTTGGTGTGGCACTTTAGTCTGTACCGATATCCCTTGTGTTGGAACGAGGAGAATATGGGTCTTCTAAGGGGTCATCAAGCACCAACTGACCTTAGAACCTTTAAATTGACCAACTTGGCCATAGAACAGTAGCAGTATGCTACACTCATTGAGACTAAACTCTCGCGATGATTCCGGCCGCAAGAAAAGGTTGCTAAACTGGAATTATGACCGATTGAGGGTAGTCAGTGATATTGAGATCCTCTAGAACCCGGTTACTATTTTTAGGACAGGTTTAAACCAACTGAACTGAAAGAGGGTAGTACCTAAACTCCTTGCCAGCCTGAAATCTAAGGTCTCTCTGTGTGACTTGTGTGCCTTTACCATGTTTGCTGTTTGTGGATACTTGTGGTGTGCTTACTATCATGACATCATGATATCATAACATTGCATACATCTTGTATTGGACTAACCTATTTCAAAGACAGGAGGGATTCATCTTTGTTCTGTTTTATAGGTCATCATGATGCCCATGCGTAGGAATACCATTCGGATCAACTTTGTCCAGGTTCCCACCTTGCTTAAAAAGTTGGTTGCAAAGATGCCTGATACTACCTCCTTCCTCAGGAGACATGGTTATCTTCTCAGTTTGGTCACCTCTAAATTGGACGAGCAGATGATGAGTGTCCTAGTCCAGTTCTATGATCTGCTGTATCATTGCTTTACCTTCCAGGACTACCAGTTGGTTCCCATCCTAGAAGAGTTCTCTGAGCTGCTCGGTATCTCTATTCTGGAGTAGACCCCGTTTACTGGTTTGGAAAATATTCTTAGGCCCGAAGAGATTGCTTCAACCCTTCATTTGACAAAAGAGGAGGTAATGGCCAATTGGGAGACTAGAAGTGGAGCAAAGGGCTTTCTGACTAAGTTCTTGGTTGGTAAGGCTAATTATTTATGGGATAGTCTAGACTTCAAGGCATTCGAGGATATTCTGGCTCTTTTGATATATGGCTTGGTATTGTTTCTGAACTCTGACTCTTTTGTTGATGTGAATGCGGTGAAAATCTTCATCTCTCGTAATCCTGTACCCACTCTCTTGGGTGACATCCTTCATCAGCTCTATGCTCGTACCGCCCGAAAGCGGGGAACCTTGATGTGATGTGCTCCATTATTGGCGAGGTGGTTTATTTCGCACCTCCCCAAATCAGTGCTGAAGAACAAAGAAGGCATGGGCTGGGCTTATAGGGTTATGTTTCTCTCACATAATGACATCATTTGGACTCCCAAAGGTATGGATGAAGTGGCTATCATTGATCGCTGTGGGGAGTACCCCAATGTTCCACTGATAGGAACCAATGGAGGAATTTCTTACAACCCGTGCTTAGCCTTACGTCAATTTGGGTGTGCCAGAAGAGAAGGACCTCAGGAGCTGTTAATGCCTAGTATCATATTTGATTTTCAGGGGGATAGCGACGAGCAACGCCGCAGATTCATAAGGGCTTGGGATAGAGTTCACAGATCTGATCCGCACGAGCTGGGCCCAAAGACTTCACTTCCGATGGAGCCATATCTCATATGGGTCCGTATCCGTGCCCAAAAGCTGGGTATGCCATATGAAGCTGTTCGGCCTATCATTGTTGAAGGGGCTCTTCCAACCATCCTCCATCCTTACATGCCCACTGACATTGGGGCACTGAAAAGGTCTTGGATGCAGCTGAGAGAAGAACGGGATTCTTACCGGGAAAAATTCAACGAGCAGGAGTAGAAGATCCAGAGGTTGACTAGGCAGTTGGAGAACGAGCGAATTCTCAATGACTATGTCCGCACCGACAAGAAGAGACCATGGGAGCACTGATTGTCCTTTGATTATTTCCTTTCCGGGTTTTATTTCCTTTTCAGTATTTACATTCTTATAACGCCTTAAGGGCAATTTGTTGAACAATTTGAATTCCAAAGTTTATCTAATAAAGTGTGTTTCATTTCTTGTTTACAAATTTGAATCTCCCGGTTGTCTTTGAAATCATATCATACACATTTCATCCCATGCACTTCATAACAGGTACCCATTACAGGTCTCTTATCTTCTTCGCTGTTTATTTCAGCACTCATCATGTCTGCTAAACCTTCAACTGAGCAAGCCATCAAGGCCCTACAGGCCCAGAATGCCCAATTCCAAGAGCTATTCATGAATCTAGCTAAGGGTCAGCAAGATCTGAAGACCCTGATTCTGAAAGAGAAAAAGAAGAAGAAGAAGAAGAAGAGGACAATCCTGTTTAACACAGGTCACAGGTTTGGAAACCGGCTACAGAATGAAGTTGATTTGACCACCTCATCTGGAGGGAAAGATAGTCAAGAGGAAAGGAGGGCTCCTATCCCTGTGGTCTCCGACAACGGGATGGACTTCGATGAAGACCAGTATCCTCCTGCTGAGGATAAATACAAACAACTGGAAGACCGCTTGAGTGCGATGGAAGTTAAGAAAGTTCCTGGTCTGGACTTTGGTGACCTAGGTCTATCATCTAGGGTGGTGATCCCCCATAAATTCAAAGCATCAGCCTTCGCTAAGTATGACGGAGTTTCTTGTCCGAAGTTGTACCTCCGGTCATATGTAAGGAAGATTCAGCCGTACACCGCTGATAATAACTTATGGATCCATTTCTTTCAAGACTGTCTCTCAGGGACTCAGCTTGAATGGTTCTATCAGTTGGACGGAGACAGCATCCGCAGTTGGGAGGATTTGGCTACTTCTTTCTACAGGCAGTACCAATACAATTCCGACTTTGCTCCCACGCATACCCAACTCCAGGGTATGTCAATGGGAATGGGTGAAGGTTTCAAATATTATGCTCAGAAGTGGAGGGACCTCCATGGAAGAGTGCAACTACCCTTGGCTGATCGGGAGCTTGTGGATATGTTTCTGGGGACCTTGTCTGGTCCATTTTTCAACCATCTGATTGGAAGCTCTTCGTCTGGGTTTACAAAGCTTATTATGACCGGTGAAATGATTGAGACTGGTATTAAGGCTGGTAAGATACAGAAGGGTGCCTCATCCAGTACCGAGAAGAAGCCTTTTAAGAAAGAGTCCAGTGCTGTCTATAGTTCGAAAAGACAGAATAGACCTGAACACCGCTCAACTATTAATGCAGTTGTTATTTCAAAACCTGTTGGTGCTCCTCAGCACAGCAATCAACAAAAGGATGAGAGAACTCGAAGTCAATTTACCCGTCTCAGCATGACCTTATCTCAGATTCTGCCACAGTTGCTGAAGACCAATCTGGTGATTCCAAGGGAAGCCCCGAAGAATCCAAATACAACATCACCAAAGTATAACCCTAATGCCCACTGTGCTTATCACTCTGATAGCCCGGGGAATAATATTGATGATTGTTGGACTTTGAAGAATAAGATACAGGACTTAATTGATGCTAAGGAGATTGAGTTCGGAGCACCAGAAAAGCTTAAACCAGATGCAGGGGTGAATGCTATCGGGGATGACGATGATGAAGAATTTGATATCGACAGTTGGATCTACCCGACCGCCAATGGTGGATTAAGCAACTGGACATCAAAGGATTCTATGCTCGTTTCTGTTATCACCCAGTAATGAAACTTTTTGTTTTGAATATGTAATAGACAATGTTTTAAACTTTACGGCCCGATGTCTTACCCAGGGCACTGTGGCTTCATCTGTGAGGGCTCTATGTGTGTCATTTTCATATATCATTAATAAAAGCATTGGACATTCTTGCATTTCAAATTTTGCGCTCCTTGTTTTTCTTTATTATATATTGCAAAACAACTATTTTACACACACTCACATACACAGGTCTACATCCACTCTGGATCTCACTGGTAACGACTCTGCTACTGCCAGTTATGACTTCAAAAATCTGATCAACTTAGCCGAAGACGAAGGTGAAGATGATTGCGAAGTGCCTGGTGAACTTGCAAGACTGTTACTTCAAGAAGAGAGGGATATTCAGCCGCACGAAGAGCCGGTGGAATCAGTGAATCTGGGTACAGAGACAGACAAGAAATAAGTAAAGATCGGTGCAAATCTGGAGCTCAGCGTGAAGCAACGGTTGATTCAGATGTTGCATGACTATGTTGAGGTATTTTCCTGGTCTTATGAAGGTATGCCTGGTTTGGATACTGATATTGTGGTTCACCGCCTGCCTACCAAGGAAGACTGTCCTCCTGTGAAACATAAGGTCCGCCGAATGCGCCCAGAAATGTCTGAGAAAATCAAGGCTGAAGTTATGAAACAATTTGATGCCGGTTTTCTAGCAGTTACTTCTTACCCTCAATGGGTGGCCAATGTGGTTCCTGTGCCGAAGAAGGATGGTAAGGTTCGAATGTGTGTCGACTATAGGGATCTGAATAGGGAAAACCCCAAGGATGACTTCCCTCTACCTCATATCGACGTTCTGGTTGACAACACTGCTCAGCATAAGGTATTCTCCTTCATGGATGGTTTCTCCGGTTATAATCAGATTAAAATGGCTCCCGAAGACATGGAGAAAACAACCTTTGTTACTCAGTGGGGTACCTTTTGCTACAAGGTCATGCCTTTTGGACTGAAGAACGCTGGGGCAACGTATCAGCGTGCCATGGTTGCTTTGTTTCATGACATGATCCATCATGAGATTGAAGTATACGTCGACGATATGATTTCAAGGTCCCAAACTGAAGAAGAACATCTTGACCATCTGCAGAAGTTGTTTGACAGGCTGAAGTTGTACAAGCTGAGGTTAAACCCGAACAAGTGCACCTTCGGGGTAAGGTCTGGTAAGCTACTGGGTTTCGTTGTAAGAGATAAAGGTATTCAAGTGGATCTTGCAAAGGTGAAAGCCATACAGGAAATTCCAGCTCCCAGAACAGAGAAATAAGTCAGAGGTTTTCTGGGACGTCTGAACTACATTGCCCGATTCATCTCGCACCTGACTGCTACTTGTGAGCCAATCTTCAAGCTACTGAAGAAAGATCAAGTGGTACGTTGGAACGATGAATTCCATGCCGCTTTCGAAAGGATCAAAGAGTATCTCCAAGAGTCACCTATTCATATGCCACCAATTGAAGGGAGACCTTTGATCTTATACTTGACAGTACTCGACAACTCAATGGGGTGTGTGCTGGGTCAACATGACGAGTCTGGCCGAAAAGAGCATGCTATTTATTACCTTAGCAAAAAGTTTACCGACTGTGAGACCCGATACTCACTGCTCGAGAAAACTTGCTGCGCTTTGGCATGGGTTGCTCGTCGGTTGAGATAGTATATGTTGACTCACACTACTCTGTTGATATCAAAGATGGATCCAATCAAGTATATCTTCGAAAAGCCAGCCTTGTCCGGAAGAATAGCAAGATGGCAGATGATCTTGACTGAGTATGACATCCAGTATATGACCCAAAAGGCAATCAAGGGAAGTGTGTTGGAAGACCATTTGGCACATCAGGCAGTGGATGATTACCAGTTTATGAACTTTGAATTCCCGGACGAGAATATCATGTTGGTAACTGATTGTGAGACACCTGGACCAGATGAAGGACCTGAGGAAGGATCCCGATGGTCTATGTACTTTGATGGAGCTTCGAACGCTTTGGGTAATGGCATTGGCGCCATGATCATATCTCCTAAAGGCTCTCATACTCCGTTCACCACCCGACTATGTTTCAACTGCACCAACAACATGGCGGAGTATGAAGCATGCATCATGGGTCTTCGAGCAGCGATTGACCTAAGGATTAAGTTTCTAAGTGTCTTAGGAGATTCTGCTCTCGTGATCAGTCAGATCAAAGGCGAGTGGGATACGAAACACCCAAATCTTATTCCTTACAAGGAGTATGTGTTGACTTTGCTTCCCCACTTTGAGGAGATAACCTTTGAACACTTCCCTAGAGAGGAGAATCAGTTGGCGGACGCGGTGGCTATGATGTCTTTTATGTTCAAGGTCAATTGGGACAACGAGGCTCCCCAGATCATCATTGAAAGATTGGACGAACCTGCACATTATTGTGACATTGAGACTAAAGAGGTAACGGAAAAGACCTGGTTTCACAAAGTAAAAAGGTATCTCGAGGATCAGGAATACCCCGAGGGTGCATCTGTTAATGACAAGAAGTTTCTGAGGAGGTTCGCAGCAAAGTTCATCATCAGCAATGGCATCCTTTACAAGCGTAACCATGATTCGACCTTACTACGTTGTGTGGATAAGAATGAAGCAGAAAGGATCATGGTGGAGTTACATGAAGGTACTTTCGGGACTCATTCCAGTGGACATACCATGGCAAAGAAAATCCTACGGGCAGGATATTACTAGTCCACAATGGAAGCTGACTGTTATCAGCATTCTCGGACATGTCACAAGTGTCAAGTCTATGCTGATAAGGTGCATACCTCCAGTTCCTCTGAATATCTTGACAGCTCCTTGGCCTTTTGTAATGTGGGGCATTGATATGATCGGCGAGATCAGACCTACAGCATCCAACGGGCATCGTTTCATCCTGGTAGCAATTGATTATTTTACGAAGTGGGTTGAAACAGCTTCCTTTGCTACTGTAACCAAGAACGTTGTGGCACGGTTCATTCGGTACAATCTAATTTGTCGATACGGTGTACTAGAGAGGATCATTACGGACAATGGTACCAATCTTAACAACAAGATGATCACCGAGCTCTGCGAGCAATTCAAGATACAACATCATAATTCTTCTCCCTACCGGCCGAAGATGAATGGGGCTGTAGAAGCGGCTAATAAGAACATTAAGAAGATCGTGCAGAAGATGACAGTGACATACAAAGACTGGCACGAGATGTTACCATTTGCTCTCCATGGGTACCGTACCTCGGCTCGGACGTCAACAGGGGAAACACCCTATTCCTTGGTATATGGCATGGAGGCAGTCTTGCCCATTGAAGTTCAGATACCCTCTCTTCGGATCATGAAGGATGCAGGTTTGAGCGAAGATGACTGGATTCAGACCCGGCTTGATCAGCTGAACCTAATCGACGAAAAGAGACTTACTGCTATTTGTCATGGTCAGACGTACCAAAAACGGATGACCAAGGCATTTAACAAGAAAGTTAGACGACAAGAGTATCAAGTTGGGGATCTGGTAATCAAGCGCATTATCCTACCTCAAGGTGATCCCAGGGGCAAATGGACCCCTACTTACAAAGGGCCATTTGTGGTTAAGAACATTTTCTCAGGAGGAGCTATGATTCTAACCACCATGGATGGTGACGACCTTCCTCACCCCGTCAATGCAGACATAGTGAAAAGATACTACGCATAATCAAAGACCCGCTAGGTTAACTGACCTAGGAAAAAATAAGGGCTTCCCGACGAACCAAAAGGGTTCGGGCAAAAATAAGGGATGAAAATGAAAAAAATATGTACACCTAGCAAGTCGAAAACCTGAAAAGGAGGCTTGGGCAAAAAAGGGTATCCCGGTGGACTGAAAACCCAAAAGGGCGGTCCAGGCAAAAATTAGGGATCGAAGCGTAACACTATGTCTCATTGGATCACCTTGCATCCAGACTTTGGTATCGACTATCATGCTCGGACGACACTAATCAATCTGATTCATCTTCAACCAAGTAGCAAAGTGATGAGATGCTCGAAGACATAAAGGCAATAGCAGAGTTGGAATCCAGTGGGATTATTCACATAACTGTTTTGTTTAGTTTTTCACAAATTGTGTAAATTCTATCTGTTCGGCGGCATTCTCTTACTAGGACGTCAGCCTCTTGTACAAAAACGCCTATTTACAGGCCAAACTTCAAAATCAATACAAATTCATTTTCAAAGAAATTTCAATTTGTTTTTCCTTTATCCGTTTTGTTTTGCAAAGAACGTCCAATGTTCATTTTTGATATATGCATTTGACATTAATTGCTGCTCATAAATATTTACATGCGAAACGAAAGACAATTACTGGTAATAACAGAAACAGGGGCAATAAGAATTGTCCAAGCTGTACAGTTGCTCTATCCACCAGGTACAAAGGTAGATTCAGCTGAAGAATATGGCTAGGATACCTTCACTCCCCGCAGAGTAAGACAGTAATGGTAGCTCTCCCCCAGATGAGACTTGCAGCTATGAACGAATCAGGAATACTCTCCCCAAGCAGAGTTTATCTACCATCAGCACTAAAAAGGCTCGATATCCCCGGCAGTCTTAATATTCCCCAGCGGAGTATAAGAATATTCCCTAGAAGAGTATAAGAATGTTCCCCGGAAGAATACAAGATACCCCCAGTGGAGTCAATATTTCCCCAACATGGTCTGAAAAAGCTTTCCCAACAGAGTTGAATCATCATCCCCAGTAGACTCTGGAAGTTTATCCCCATCGGAGTACAAAAATAAATCTCCCCAGCCGAGTTCAAAGGATCATTCTCAGTAGAATTCAGAGGATTATCCCCACAAAAGTCTAACAGGGTTATCCCCAGCAAGTCGTAACTGAAAGATCGTCCCCAGTGAAGTTCTTTCCTTTTACAAGCAGGAATTCAATCCTCAACAGATTAAATATCACCAGTAACAGTAATCCATCCCCAGTGGAGTTTATCAGTGGAATACTCAGCAGAGCATCTCTTCCCCACAGAGTAATCTCCTCATCAGTTTATTCTCCAACGGAGTCATCTTCTCCTGCAGGTTTATTCTCGCAATCATCTTCGTTCATCATCCCCAGCAGAAACGAAGAATTCAGCTCCTGTCTCCAACAGCTATCCGGGATTTATTTTCCCCAGCTAAAACATCACATTTCCATACATCATGATACATGCATATATACATCATATAATACAATCTCATTTATGTTGAGGACATCATTGCTTGATCCACATCATGCATTGCATATGACTGACCTTTGCCTTTCAGGAAAGATGTAGTTAAATTCTCAACTATGTAGAAGACCTCCTCTGGTCCAGTTAAATCGATTCCTAAAGATTTTTATGATGCCGACCCAGTTGAAGTTGTTCCAAGACCTTGTCTGGTCCAGTTAAATCGATTCCTAAAGATTTTCTGATGTCGATCCAGTCAAAGTTAATCCAAGACCTCCTCTGGTCCAGTTAAATCGATTCCTAAAGATTTTTCTGATGCCGATCCAGTTGAAGTTATTCCAAGACCTCCTCTGGTCCAGTTAAATCGATTCCTAAAGATTTTTCTGATGCCGATCCAGTTGAAGTTATTCCAAGACCTTGTCTGGTCCAGTTAAATCGATTCCTAAAGATTTTTCTGATGCCGATCCAGTCAAAGTTAATCCAAGACCTTGTCTGGTCCAGTTAAATCGATTCCTAAAGATTTTTATGATGCTGATCCAGTCAAAGTTAATCCAAGACCTCCTCTGGTCCAGTTAAATCGATTCCTAAAGATTTTTCTGATGCCTATCCAGTTGAAGTTATTCCAAGACCTTGTCTGGTCCAGTTAAATCGATTCCTAAAGATTTTTCTGATGCCGATCCAGTTAAAGTTATTCCAAGACCTTGTCTGGTCCAGTTAAATCGATTCCTAAAGATTTTTCTGATGCCGATCCAGTCAAAGTTAATCCAAGACCTCCTCTGGTCCAGTTAAATCAATTCCTAAATATTTTTGTGATGCCGATCCAGTTGAAGTTATTCCAAGACCTTGTCTGGTCCAGTTAAGTCGATTCTTAAAGATTTTTCTGATGCCGATCCAGTCAAAGTTAATCCAAGACCTCCTATGGTCCAGTTAAATCGATTCCTAAAGATTTTTATAATGCCGATCCAGTTGAAGTTATTCCAAGACCTTGTCTGGTCCAGTTAAATCGATTCCTAAAGATTTTTCTAATGTTGATCCGGTCAAAGTTAATCCCAGACCTCCGTTGGTTCAGTCAAATCGCCGATAAGATCTCCTTGATTCGTATTCCAGTCGAAGTTTATACCACCTGTCAACAGTCTCCAAATGGAATCTGTAAGCCCATTCCTAACATCACCAGGCTGATACCACTTCATGCGAGTGCAAATTTCCAGGCACTCTAGTGTTCAATCATCTTCCACCTTCGGATCACGAAAGGCCCGAAAGCCAATCTATATCCTCAGGTTTAAGAAGATTGAACAGGGGCAGCTGTTGTACCCCAAAATTTTCCCTCTCATATTTCCCAAGACATGGCAAGAAAAATCTCCAAGTAGCTCAAGATTGCTCAAGAGTTGGACAATCAAGCTATCTCCTAAGGCAGTCAACCTCAAATTAGGGTTTTGTGTTGCATCAAGGTCCTTGAATCCAAATGAGCTCAAGTTCTACCCAATGTCCTAATATGTTCTCAAGTTCATCCATGTCAAATTTCAAGCCTTGCAGAGGAAGTTTGGTCAGTCAATTGCTCAAAGGGTCCAAAAATCGACTATGCAAGGGCAAAAGTCAACTGTGACCTAAATACAGTCAAACTTCAATATTTTTTGTCAACATCCTCATTTTAAAGGATAATTCATAATTTTATCAAGGGTTGATCATTATTCATCAAGGATTGCTCAAAATTCATCAAGACTCAAAAGTTGCTAAATTAGGGTTTTGTAGGAAAAGTCAACTCAACTTTGCCAAGCATAACTTTCTCATACTTCATGAGAAATGACCCATAGAAAGATCATTTTTAAGAGGATGAAATTTACTACAATCCATCTTCATACCCCAAGATCAATAAATGCACTCACAAGAAGTTACAAATTTGGACATTATAGGTCATTTTTGAAAGGTAACAAAGACACTTTTTTTCCAAAGCTAATAACTTGAGCATGGAATATCAACATGATATGAGACCAAAAGGGTTGGTTAGAGGACAGCTCAAGCTTTCTAAAAAGTCCAAGAACACTTCAAAAAGTTCAAAATTGAAGAAGTTATGCATTGTTGAAGTTGGACATTTTCGCAAAATTGCCAAAAGTCAACTATCCCCAAAACTTCAAATTTTGTCAAATGGGCCCATTCTTTTCCACTTGATTTGGTCTTGTCACACTACACACGTGTCCTAGCTTCAGCCTCATGACCATTTATCAATTTTATTATTTTATTTTATTTTTTAATGAATTATTGCATTTTAAATCAATTTAAATCATATAAAATCCAAACATTGATTATTTGATTTCCTTTTGGCTATTTCAGGACCTAATCCTCATCATCAATTGAATCAAATCCGTATCAAGCTTTTCATGTACAAAAATATTGGATTTTGGACCAATTTGGAAGCTTTTCAATGGAGAATCAAATCATATCTTCAAACATCAATGCACAAGGATTCAGCCCAAGAAAGTTAACCTAATTCATTCCATGTTACTTATACAATGCAAAGGCACGAGTTTTAGGACCTAGAGGCTGCAAAATCACAAGAACCAAACTTGAGAAAACTTGGAAAAATTTTGAAACTGAAATCCTTCTTAGAGGCCAATTCAGAACCAAAACTCAACGTGGATCAATTGCTGGACGTTCACTGAGTCAGTAGCAATCAAAAGCAAGCTCCCAGACTCTCTTAAACGTGATGTAAGTGATACACGACCTCCCTCTGAACTTGCTTTCGTGTTTCAAGATTTATGCATCATTACAAGAAACTAATGGCATATTTTCAATCACCAAACAACTTACATGCTTTCCATATTATTTGATTGCATTTATCTGTTCTATAATCCAAATCGCCATTATAGGGTTTCCTAGGTTTGTTTTAGGGGTTTTTGTTTGCAGGAAAAATTGGGACCATTAATGGACATAGACATGCTCAGGAGGCCTAGACGATCACGACTATGGTCTTAGAATTCGTTTTCATGGCCTAGAACTCGTTTTAGGGTGGACCTTTAGATTTAGCTGCGGATATAAATCCGCAGGTAAATCCAGGTTCCAGCGAAGAAGATGAAGACGTGCCCTTCCCTTATTGGACGATTTGAATTTGGCGCGTTTTGTTTTTATATTTTTGGCATTTACGTGTTTTCCAATATTATATTTGATTCTTATTCCACTAACAAATAAAAGGCGTTGGCTGAGTGGTAGTGGAGCATATGCATTGGCTAACAGGACCTGGGTTCGAATCCCAGGTCCCCCACATATTTGTTATTATTTTCTTCCAGGTATTCCAATGCAAGCTTCAACGCGGAGTTCACCATACACCCTCATGCAATCAGTGGACAAATGACCTCCAGGCTAAATCTGAGAGTCCAGATGGAAGATCCGCCATGGTGCCTAGTCAAAGTGCATACGTGGAATTAGAAAAGTCAATCAGGCTGACTTGGATTGGGCCACCAAAATTGCTAACCTCGCCTCCAATTTGGGCCCAAAACCCCTTGGTTACTTCTTTTTCTTTCTTTCTTTTATTTATTTATTTATTGTTATTATTTTTAATTAACCAATCAAAACTTTTTCCTCATAAAATCAAAAACCAAAAAAATATATTTTATTTGTTAAAATTAAATTCAACACTTTATTTTTATAAATAAATATTAATTGAATTAACTTAGTTATAATTAGGTATACTTTTTAATATCTTTTGCAAATAATTAAAATTAATTTAGATAATTAGGTTTCATTAACTTTGATCAAATTTATTTTATTTCTTTAAATATCAAAAATCCAAAAAAAATATTTTTATTAATTAATTTGTTCATTAATTTAATAATTAATTTAGATCTAATTTCTTTTTTAATTCAAAACAAACCAAAAAATGCTTTCTTTCAAAAAGGGTCAAAACCCTAAAAAACCTCGTCCTATTTAATTTCTAGCACGCGATCCATTTTTATCATATTATTGTATCTGTTTCCGGAATGTAATAGTTTAATAGGACCTTTAAATTATTTTACCGCTTTATTTACTTTCCGCATTTTAATTTCAAGGGTTGCTTTTGGCGATGTAAATACCCGACGCCTTGTAATAGTTAGTTTTTATTTCCGCAGTTTAATTTCCGTAACTTATAAACTGTTAGATGTTTGGTAATAGGGAATGCATGACAAGATCGAATGTTAAACCTAAAATCAATATAGATAACCATTGACATGTACAAAGATAAAATTAACCGAAATAACACACTCGCACATGCGCACTCTTAGGGTACACCTCGCTTGGTTGCCTTCGAACATGGTCATTGAGTATACGAAGTTTTAGAGGTCACCCTCTTGTCCAAAGATCATAGTTGCCTCGAAACGGTTGCCTCGGAAAAATGATCTAAGATATTAGGGTTACCGCTAAGACGTCCTAACATTGCTTTAGTGACCACACATCCCTTAATCGAATTGACCCTTAAAACTCCAATGACGATACTACCTACTTATCCATAGTGGGATAGCATTGTCTAAAGGACATTAGCACAGATTGATTCCTTTTTCGAGTAGGTAGATGGTTCTTGAGTACTTGCTCTTTTGAAACAAAATAAAACTTTTCGCACTTACACCTTTCAAACCCACAAACACAAAGAAAAGCAAATTTTGAAAACACTTTGAGCAAGTACCTAAGAGCCCGTGAATAACCACGGATAGAAAGGGTGATAACACCTTCCCTTTCTATAATCTACCCCCCGAACCCGAGAAATATCTCGAAAAAGGAATTTTTCTGTGCTTTTTTCCTTTCCTTGTTGGATAAAATAAAAGACGGTGGCGACTCTTGCTTACCGCGACATTTTGCGAAAACAAACGCAAAACGCGAACCAGGATTCTGAAAAACAGTCAGTTCTTTCCCACCGTATCACACGTCCAATGCTTTATTAATGATATATGAAATGACAAATAATAGCCCTCACAAGCAAAGCCAAGGTGCCTCAGGCAAGGCACTGGGCCGTAAGGTTTCAATTCGTTTATTATAAATCTTAAAACAAAAGTCAATTACTGCGGAATAAAAGAAACATGTATGAAGTCCTTCGTCGTCCAGTTGTTCAGTCCACCGTTGGTTGTTGGGTAGATCCAGCTGTCGATGTCTGAGTCCTCTTCACTGTCTTCAATTGCATTAACTCCCCGATTGCTGATGTGTAGAGGATGTCTTCCAATCTGTACACGCCTAACAGCCCTTTGAGCCCCTGTAGTAAAGCCCAAACCAAATTTATCAGTTTTGTGAGTGAAATCAGGGAGCTGACCCCAATTGGTATGCCCACCTTCTTCAATTACAGCCCTGGCATCCTTGAGAGAAGCCATCTTCAGTGGACGTTTGTTGATAGTAACTTCAGTTGATGCTGAGAACTAAGGGACCTCTTCAAAATTTTGACAAGGAGTTTCTATGAACTCCCCGTCCATCTCTATGTAGCGGAAGGAATTGAGATGACTTACCATATACTATTCTTCACCTCGCACCGTGACAATCTTCCCCCTCACTGGGTACCTTAGCATTTGATGAAGCGTGGAAGTAACTGCCCCAACCCTATGGATCCAAGGACGACACAACAAGCAAGAATATGATGGTCTGATATCCATTACGTAGAAGGTGGACTCAAAGGTCTGTGAACCCACTTTGACAGGGATGTCCACCTCCCCGTGCACCATTATTTTTTATCCATAAAAAGCCCTCACCACAATGTTACTCGGCTTTAAAGTCAAACCTTCACAATCCAAACGGTCTAACACTTTCTTTGGCATAACATTCAACGAAGACCCGATATCTACCAGCACATGGGCCATAGTGGTGCCCCTGCACTTAATCGAGACATGCAGAGCATCATTATGATTCCTTCCTTTAAGTGTCAGATCCGCATCTGAGAAACCCATCCCATTGTCAGCAGTCAGGCTGGCCATGCAATCTTTGAATTGATCTGTGGAAGTTTCCTGCGGCACATGCGCAGTCTTGAGAAATGCAATCAAAGCCTTCGCGTGGGATTCAGAACACAACACCAGAGACAACATGGGTATCTTTGATGGGGTCTGCCGCAGCTGCTCGACCACATTGTAGTCGCTCTTCTTGATAATTTTCAGTATTTCCTCTATTTCTTGTTTAGAGGCTTCCACAACGATTTTCTTAGGTGCCTCCGTCCGGGCAGGCTCACCTATAATATCCTTGCCCCGAGTCCCAGATGGCTCAGCAGCAGGGGTGATAACTGGAGTAAGAATAGGAATAGTAGCATATGTAATAACTGGAGTAGGAACAGGAGAAATGTTAGGAGTGCTGGTTGGAGCAGCAGTTGGAATAACAGTAGGCTTGATTATAGTCTTCGGGGAATTCTCGGAGAGAAGACCCTTCTACTTCGGGTAACTTTACTAGTCCCGACAATATTATTGACATCAGTATCAGCTTTTTCAGTCTTCAGATCTTTCTTAACACCATGGTAATATACATCAGCACCGTAATGCCATGGGGCAGCCTTATCTGAGGTGTACGGGATGGGACCAGGAACAATGATTATTAGCGGAGCAATTCTTAGAACAGGTGTAATCCTAACAGGTTTTCTCGAGGAAACCTTGGAAGGATTGGCGGAAATGGTTATAATGGCAACATCTTCATTGGGAACAACAGGAGTCGTAGTATTCTCAAACAAAATTTCTTTATTATCCATCAGACACTGAATACCTGATTTCAACAAACAACAACCGGAAGGTAGAGTCGAACACATGTGGCAACCTTCACCACAACTCGAAAATAAACCGGCCAACAGCAAATTCTTCTTAACAGTCATCAGAGGAGTAGAAATTTCTTCAATAGAGGTCACAAACAAATCGGTGTCAACAGTATTAACTCAACAACCATGTTTGGGCATGGGAGCAGTTATAACCTTCGGCTTTTCTGGAGCGTCAAACTCAATCTATTTAGCTTCCAGCAAATCTTGTACTTTGCTTCTCAAAGCCCAGCAGTCATTTGTATCGTGGCCTGGACTCTCAGAATGATAGGCGCACCATGCGTTGGGATTGTATATGGGAGAAGTAGTGTTTGGATTCTTGGGAGCCTCTCTCAAGGTCGCCAAGTTGTATTTTAACAGATGCGGTAGAACTTCAGCCAAAGTCATGTTGATGCGGGTAAACTGTCGTTGCGGTCTTTCCCCCCTTTATTTATTGTTGCATTATGGAGCAACTGCGGGTCTTGATATCACTACAACATTTACCATTTGACGGTATTCAGATCTGCTATGGCCCCTCGGGCTATAGACTGCACTAGCTCCCTTCTTACCCGTGAAAGGCTTTTTTACCGAACTCGAAGAGACATCCTTCTGTATTTTACCAATTCGAATGCCAGCTTCCACTCTTTCTCCAGTTAAAATCAACTCAGCGAAACCAGATGACGAACTGCCAATTAAGTGATTGAAAAATGGACCAGATAGCGTCCCTAGAAACATGTCAACCAACTCCCTATCAGACAAAGGGGGTTGGACTCTTCCAGCCAAGTCTCTCCACTTTTGAGCATAGTCCTTAAAACCTTCACCTGCACCAATGGACATACCCTGGAGTTGAGTACGAGTGGGAGCAAGGTCGATGTTGTACTGATACTGCTTATAGAAAGCAGCAGCAAGATCTTCCCAGTTTCGGACACTGGCCCCTTCCAGCTGGTAGAACCATTCAAGCTGAGTCCCTGACAGACTATCTTAAAAGAAATGCACCCACAAATTTCTATCAGCAGTGTGGGGTTGGATTTTCCTGACATTCGAGCGGAGATGGAGTTTTGGACAGGATACTCCATCGTACTTGACAAAAACCGGAGCTTTGAACTTATGAGGGATGACCACTCCCGATACCAGTCCCAATTCTCCAAAATCCAAACCAGGTATTTTCTGAATTTCCATAGCGCTCAGACGGTCTTCTAGCTACTTGTATCTATCCTCAGTAGGAGGATATTGCTCATCATCGTAATCAGTATCATTGTCAGAAACTGCAGGACTAGGGTCCTTTGCCCTTTCTTGGTTCTCCCCGTCCTTGGATGAGAAGGTCAGATTAGCTGGTTGTCTTAACCTTTCTCCGAATATTCTACCCATGTTCAGAATTTCGACCTTCTTCTTCTTCTTCTTCTCTTTCAGAATAAGGGTCTTCAAATCCTCCTGCCCTTTAGCCAGACTTATGAACATCTATTGGAATTGGGCGTTCTGCTCCTGAAGATCTTTGATGGCTTGATCGGAAGACATTTCGGCTGAAATAAACAGCGAAGAAGATGAGAAACCTGTAGTGGTACCTGTAATGGTGTGCATGATAATGGAATGCGCATGTAATGATTTCAAATACTTTGGGAGATTTAAATTTGTAAACCAAAAATAAACAAAAATTTATTAGCTTAACTTTGAAAGGTTCAACAATACCTTTAAGGCATTACAAAGATGTAAATAAAACAAATCTAAAACTAGAAAAAGCAAAATCAAAAGTCCCATGGCCGCTTCCTCTTTGTGCTGATATAGCCATTGATCACTCTTTCTTCCTCGAGCTGTCTGGTGAGCTTCAAAATCTTCCTTTCTTGCTCATGGTACTGTTCTCGGTAAGTATCCCGCTCATTCCTCAGCTGAATCCAAGACCTCTGTAACTCCCCAGGATCAGTGGACATGTAAGGATAGAGAACCGTGTAAGGAATGCCTTCTTCATTAGTGGGCTCCACAATCACTGGTAATATGGCCTCATAAGGCATCATAAGCTTCCAGGCGCAAGCTCGGACCCATTGGAGGTAAGGCTGCATAGGAAGGGAAGTCTTCGGTCCTAACTCTTCGGGGTCAGATCTGTTCACCTTGCCCCAAGCTCGTATGAACCTCCGACGATGCTCCTTAACATCTTCCTTATAGTCAAATACAATGTCCTCAAGAAGTAACTCATGGGGACCATCTCTTCGAGCACGACCAAATTGTCGCAAAGCTAGACAAGGATTGTAAGTTATACCTCCTCTGATTCCAAGCAATGGGACATTAGGGTATCCTCCACAGTGGTCAATAACAGTAGTGTCTTCCATAGTCCGGGAACACCAAAGAATATCTGTATGAGCAAGTGACATTATTCTGTAGGACCAACCCAAACCTTCTTCGTTCTTCAGCATATACTTAGGGATGTGCAAAATAAACCACCTCGACAACAATGGCATGCAGCACATGAGGGTCCCTCTTCTCCTCACGGTACGAGTATAGAGAGCATGTAAGATATCTCCCAGCAAGGTAGGCACAAGGTTGCGAGAAAGGAAAATCTTGACAACATTCACATCTACAAAGGAATCCTGATTAGGGAAAAGAACCAAACCGTAAATAAGAAGAGCCAAGATATCTTCAAAAGCCTGAAAATCCAAATCATCCCAGAATAGCTGAGCCGGGTCCATCAGAAATTTGGCTAGAACACCTTCGACCCCGCTTCGTGTTTCCCAATTAGATACTACATTGGCCCGTTTCAAATGCAGAGCTGAGGCAATGTCTTCTGGCCTAGGAACTTCTTCCATACCTGTGAAGGGTACCTGTTCAAGAATGGATATGCTTAATAGATGAGAGAACTCTTCCAAGGTGGGTACCAGCTGGTAATCTGGAAAGGTGAAGCAATGATGCTCGGGATCGAAGAACTGAAATAGTATGCTCATCATCTGTTCCTCAAGATTTGAAGTAACCGGGCTGAGAAGTTGACCGTGTCTCTTAATGAACATAGAAGTCTCGGAAACTCTTGAGCCTAGATCTTTAAGTTGGACAGGTATTTGCACAAAGTTGACTCAGATGGTATTTCTACGCATGGAAGCCATGATCTGTAAAACAGAACAAAGATAAATTCCCTTGGTCTTTAAAATGGTTAGTGTAATGAAGCATGAATGCCATGTTATGATGCATGACGTCATGACAAACCACAGGTATAGCAAACACAAATATTGCAAACACAGTCAAATCACACAAAGCCCTTAGGTTTAAGGCTTGCATGAGGTCAAAGGAAGTACCCTCTTGAAGTTAAGTTGGTTTCAACCTGTCCTAGAAAAATTAATCGGGTTCTAGAGGATCTCAATATCACTGACCATCCTCCATCGGTCATGGTTTCAGCTCACGCAATATTTTCTTGCGGCCGAAACTATCTCGAGAGTATGGTCTCAATGAGTGTAGTATCGAGTATCAACCAGTTCCCAGCTTTACACAGAGGTCGGCTATCTCGCTACTTTCTAATGGCCAAGTTGGGCGATTAAAGGTTCTAAGGTCAGTTGATGCTTAATGACACCATGCAGCGGCCCCGTATTCTCCTCGTTTCTCCACAAGGGATACCAGTACCAACCAATGTGCCACATCAATGTAGCTACTGCTTCAACCGTATCGGTCTATGACGTACAGTTCTCTCACAGTCTATTGCTACTTACCTAAAAGGTATCCCCAGATCCAGGTTAGGATCTATAGTAACCCCAAACAAAACCCTTAAAAGTAAAGCAAACAAAGCAATCAAGAGAAGCAATTATGATGAAATAGATCCTAAGGTATACCCCACTTTATCAAATCCCCAGCAGAGTCACCAGTTCTGTGATACGGTGGCAGAACCGACTGTTTGATGTTGGTTTGCGTTTTGTGTTCGCAAAATGTCGCGGTAAGCAAGAGTCGCCACCGAATTTTATTTTATCCAACAAGGAAAAGGAAAAAGAACATAAAAAACTTTTTTCGAGAATGTTTCTGAGTACGGGGGGTAGATTATAGAAAGGGAAGGTATTAGAACCCTTTTTATCAATTTCATGGGCTCTTAGGTACTTGCTCATCCTTTAAAAATTGCTTGTGCATGTGCTTTATTTTGAAACAGTTTGACTTCATGATAACCCTTGTATCAGTCCTCAAAGGTGTGACGAAGTTGTTTTGAAAATTTGTTTGAAAAGTGTAAGTGTGAAAAGTTTTGATTTGAGCAAGTACCTACTAGCATCTACCTACTCGAAAAAAGATTGTTTCTATTCTTGTTTCCTTTAGACAGCGTTATCCCACTATTGAGAAATAGGTAGCACCATCGTTGGAGTTGTAAGGGTCAATTCAAAAGGGGCGTACGATCACTAAAGCAATGTTAGGACACCTTAGTAGTAACCCTAGAGTCTTAAGATCATATTCGAGGCAACATTTCCGAGGCAACATTTCCGAGGCAACATTCGAACAAGACATTTGATCTTTTTAGACAGGAGGGCAACCACTAAGACAACCTATGCTTAATGATCATTTACCGAAGGCAACCGAAGTGAGAGTATACCCTAAGAGTGATATGTGCGAGTGATTTGTTTCAGTTATTTAATCTTTGCACATTAGGGTTTTCTAACCGTATTAATTTGTCATGCATTCTTGTCATACAATCCTATTAGCATACATCTAAACAGTTAAATATTTGCGGGAATTAAAATGCGAGAAAGTAAATCTACGCTATTACAAGGCTTCGGGGAGGGGGATTAATTACATAGCCAAAAACCCGGGAAAAAGCGATAAGTAAAAAGTCCTAAATTAACTATTATAAACCATGAACAGTTACAACAATATTGGTAAAAATAATTAACGCGCGCGCGATGAATCATGTACGAGATAATTAGGGTTTTGACTCTTGACTAAACCTATTGACGGTTGACTAAAAAAATTTTTTTTGTCATGTTTTGTTATTTAAGAAAATAAAGAAACCATTAAATTAAAAAATAAAATCCTAATTCTAATTAATTTTAAATTAAGAGAAATAAATTAACTTTAATCTAAAACCTATTTTTGTATTTTTATTTATTTGAAAAAAAGAGCAAAATAAAATTAAATCAAAAGTTTTAACCTAATTTCTATTTGATTTTTATTTATGAAAACAAATCACAATTTCCCTAAATTAAACTAAATTAAATTAATTTTGATAATAATAAAAAAAAGAACTAATCCTAATTGTTTTTATGAAGTCTTGATTTTATAGAAAATAAATTAATTTGTGAATTAAAATAAATAAAGGAAATTAAAAGATTAAAGAAAAGAAAAAAATAGAAAGGTTAGAGATGGGCCTAATAGCAATGTTGGGGGGTGTATTGTTGAAATTCTGAGCCCAAATGATCCTCAGCCCATTTTGACTTTGTCTGATTTAGTGCACATGTTGACCTGGGGCGTATGGTGGACCTATTGCTACCTGGGCGTTGAATCCAACTGGATGATTGATCTGATGGTGGAACACAAGAGCCTATGGTAGGCGTACACTACTGTGTTGCATGAGATCTGCCTGAAATAAGCAAGAAAATAATAAAATGCACACGCCTGGGATCGAACCCAGGACATGTGCATCAAAGGCCCTCGCCCCAGCCATCTGAGCTATTGTGTCAACTTGAAAGTAATATAAAACAGAAATATAATATGCAAAAACAAGCTAGTGGAGCCAACCAACGCGTGAAATTCAAATAAGTGAATTACACGTTGCCGCGCCAGCTTCTTCTTCCTCCCTCCGTCGCCTTAGCATATCAAGCTTTTACCTACAGACGCTTGTTGTAGGTATAACCTTGTCCATCTCCAAAATTGCGTAGGCTCAAGATAAATGACCATGGTTGGTACCAATCAACCCGTATCATCCTCATGAGTATCATGGTACCAGAGTTAACACCCAATTTTGCCTGCATGAAAAAGCCCTAAACAAGGATACAAAACCCTAGCCATGGCAGATTCATATACAGTCATCAAAAATACAATTGAATAGAACGATTAGCTTGCAAACACAATGATAAACATGAGTATGGAAATCAAAAGCACTAAAGATGCGTAGATTAGTGAAATCAAAATCAAATTTTTGGACAAACTGTGGGAGATGTAGAACACGATTCTTGAGGTTTCAGGTCGTGCGAATGCTTGCTACAGGTTCAGTGCGTGCCTGGGAATGTGAATTGATCCTTGGAAAAGTTTGAAACGGCCTCTAGAGCAAGATCCAATCTGCACTTTTCTTTGAAAATTTGGAGCTTTGTTTGATACTTTGAGGCAAGCTGCGCGTCTGAAAAACTTCTCCTCTAGGTCTTTAGGATCCTGGCATAAGTAGTGAATCAATCTAGGGTAATTGAATTGGAAAGAATCCAAAGAATAATGGTATGGTTTTAACAGAAAATCAAATCTTTAACAATTGCCCAAATATAGATATTTTGTGTCTATTCTTGGCTTGCACGATTTGCTTCTCATTTGACAACACATAAGATCTTCCTTCAATGCAAAAATCATCCCTAAAACACATTATTTGGATTTATTTTGTCCTCACTTCAGCTACTTTGATATAAGCTTCATCCACTTTTGCCTTTTCTTGATCCAGCTTTTTTTATAGTGAAATGATAATCTCCTTAGCTCTTGAAGACATTTCATCATCATACCAAACAAAATGGCTACACCTTTTATAACCCTGTACCTGTAAGTAAAACAACACATATGAATGAATCTACGCCCAAACACAGAAGACCCACACCCAAAAAACCCTGTAAATAAGACATGAACAGTACCTTAAACATCCCACACTCAAAAAACCTCAACTTTGGTTAGAATCGGTCCATGAAGTCATCAACGGAGCTTTAAGCCCACACCTACACTCGCTTCGAAAATGACATGAACGCGTAGCTCTGAACTACTAGCTTTCGTGCATTGAGACATCTTCGACACACGATAGTGTAAAACGAAAAGGGAAGAAGTAGTATGGAAGACGGAGACGTAAGCAAATAAGGAAGAAGAAATATGAAATATTTGCAACGAAGAAGAAGGACAGAAGATTTGCAACGAAGAAGGACATGACACAAATTTATAACCTAATTTTAATTTTATTATATTTAATATAATTATATAAATTATTTCTAGAAAAATAAATAATAAAAATACAAATAAAAAATGAATAATTATATTTTTAAATGATGTGGCATGTGACTGGGTTCATATTGAGGTGCCATGTCATTAAAATATGAGACAAATGGTCAGAGACTAACACAAATTCAACAAAAATAATATAGGAGACCTGATAGCTGATGTTTTTAAAGGAAGCCTAAAAAATTAGGAATTTGATTGTAGGGGAACTAAAAGCACATTTAAGCCAAAAAATTTAAAAGACCAACCAATTATAATTAAATAACTTAAAATACTCCTGAAATAATTTTATTTTATATATTTAATATGAAAATTAATAATTTTATTTTTATTTGAATACTTGTTTCTACTTATTATTTTTCCATTAAAATACTCTTAAATAAATTTATATGCAGTAAATGCAATATACCCTCACAACTTTAACTTTAATCATGAAAAAATGAAATATTATAATTACGGTAGTTGCACTTGGTACGTAAACTAATGTCCATGTTTCAAAGACAAAAACTCTCTACGAAACTATATTTAAACAAAGCAAATGAAAAAAATCATATATATATATATATATATATATATATATATATATATATATATATATATATATATATATATATATATATATATATATATATATATATATATATATATATATATATATATATATATATATATATATATATATATATATATATATATATATATATATATATATATATATATATAAAACAAAAAAAAAACCCTTAAGTTTTCAAATCTAACAAAACAATTTGAACTGTTTGAAATAACATAAAATTAAAGAAATAAAAAGATATTAAAATTAATCAAAACAAAGAAAATGAGATTCAAACTTAAAAAGAAAAAAATTATTGGTTACTAATGTCGCAAGATGACAAACAAATCACATGTATAGGTTGAGAAATTTGTGACTCACTGATAAAAAGAAGTCGTTCATACAAATTAAAAAGATAAAAATCGTAATTGAATGAGATCAAAGATAAAAGAAGAAAATGAAAATTATGACTTTCCATGAGAAATTGGTACACGAAACTCAAACGAAAAATTTAATCAAAATAGAAAAATTTAAACTAATTGAAAAAACGAAGTTGTTAAGTGAATGACGAATTCAATAAAAAGGAAAGAATGAATTAAAAAAAAAGTTATAGAAGAAGGTGGTCGTGATAATCTCTCAAAATAAGAATTTTGACGAATACTCAATAATATCCTAAAAAAACTAAAATGTAAATTCATAAAATTAAAAACTTAAAATTTAATTAATTAAATTTAAAAGTTGTAAAATTTACATAATGGTAAAAATTAGTTTACATGATTAACTTTGAAAATTGACTACATGTGTCTGCTTATTACTAGTACATATTACATGGGGTATTTTACCCACAATTTATGAAAGAGTAGCATAAAAAAAACATTTATAATTGATAAAAATAAAGAAAAAATATTTTTAGACAAAATGTAATAGTGTAATGAAGGTAATACATGTTAAATTTTATATAAGTATGTTTTCAACTATTTTCTGAGGGATTTGTTTGAGAGTTGGTATTTGAAAGAAAAGAATATGGAAGGTTGTGTTTATATTTTGTAATATATTTGATATTTTTTAAAAAAATAATATATTACATTAATATATAAAATTATATTATTTTTAATTTTTTTAAAAAATAAATTTAATTGTAATTTTAGTTTCCTATTATTTTTTAATTTAGATTTTGGTCTCTCTATTTTAAAATATGAAAATTTAATCGTTTTATTTTAGTTTTTTGAAGATTTTAGTCCTCTTATAAATTTGAAGGTAATTTTTAATGATACGGAATTCACATTGATGATATGTTCAACATAAATCTTAAATAAAAATAATTTTATTCAACAATTCACTGTTAATCTGAAACTGACACGTTATCAATGTATACATCATGTCATTAAAAATTACCTTTAAATTTATAGGGAATTAAAATAAAAGAACTATAATTCTAAATTTTAAGATGGAGGAATCAAAATCCAAAAAAAATAAATAATAAAAAGACTAAAATTACAGTTAAATCTTAAAAATATAAAACACATTTAAAAATATCGATGCAATCTTATAAATTTTTTTTTCAAAACCTTACAAAAAAATCAACTCTCAACAAATCCTATCTTTCTTTCTACTAGAGAAATGTTAAAAATATGTTTTTTCGTTAATCTTTCTTACACTCACTTATTATGAAAGGAAATACGTGTAAAACCCTCACTTTAAAATGGTTTTATTCTTACATTAGTTTTAGTCAATACAAAAATGCATGATAAAAATATTAGAAAATGAGTGTTCGTAACACTCTTTTATCAACCATAATTGTAAAAAAGTAAACTTTTTTTAATGTACGAAGAAATAATATAATCAAACAATCAAGACACACTTTAGAAAGTTTATCAAATATTTAAATGAAAATCAAGTAAATAATAATTTTTTTGGATTAAATATACGTTATTCTTCGCTATATTAGCGTGTTTTGATTTACCTCTCTTTAAAAAAAATTATAATTCCCCTTCCCCCTTAACATTTATAGATTCTCTCAAAAAAAATCTTGAAGTAGAATTTGGTAGAAGATTCTCTATATTTGTCCTATGTGACCACTATGTTTTTGCTTACTGTGTTTTTATTGCCACGTTGGACCTTGTTTAAAAGGAGATGTTAACTTATAACATAGATGATTTTTGATTTTATTCCTTTGAAAACCTAGGTTCTTATCAGACAAAAGTAGCATCTAGAGATGACAAAGAAACCATCGAAGATGAAGACGAAGCAAAGGAAGCAATTGAATCAAGCGAGTCAAGTGAAGCAATCAGATGAACGGGAGAAGACGCATCATGAAGAAGACCCTGAGGCTTCTCAAACTCAAAAGGTTTGTATTTTCAGTGTATCCTTCATTTTCCCAAATGTTGCTTGTTGTAAGGTTTTCATCGTTTTCCACAATAATTTCAGAGCATACAAGTCTTTAATGTTGTATTCCACCATGGAGGGGAATTTGTAAGGTTGATTGATGGGGTTACGATTTACAGGAGAGTTGTCTCGACTTTAGTTTATGGGCAACACATAGAAAAGTAGAATATAGTTAACATTCATAAGTTGGTGACTGGGTGGGTTACTTGCAAGGGACCTACAAAATATGGACTAAGATTCTTGAAATAGATGAGAATTTTTTCCAGATTAAGAAGGATGATGATTGTTACGATTTCGCCGCATACGCTTGTGCGACCCAATCCGATAGGGAAATGTTTGTGGAGCATGATGTAACAGATATTGAAGTCTTAGTAAGGAGTCATAGGTGTATAAATGAGATTGTTGAGATGAATGTATGTGATGATGAAGGAGTAAAAGATTGGGTGATAGTGAGGATGAACGAACTACTGCTATTCAAGATGGCTTTGAAGGTATTGATGTCACTATACCCATTAATGAATGCCCTTCAATTGCTGAGTTTTTAAGTGGATCTAAAAAAAGAAATGGGAAGATGATGAATATGTGAGTGATGAGCTAGAGAGCTCTGATCTAGATATTTCTGATGATGAGAAAGGGACAAAGTTTGAAAATTTTAGGAGAGAGCAATTGAATAAGAATTTTAAATTTAGGTGGGGTATGTAATTCAATTCCCTAGATGACTTTAGAGAGGCAATACGTGAGTGGTTAGTGTTAAATGGTAGGAAAATTACTTTTGTGAAAATTGAGAGCTACAAGGTAAGGGTTGAATGCAGGGCCAAATGTGGTTTTTTAATACTATGCTCTAAAGTGGGCCATAAGCATACTTATTCTATAAAGACCATATTATAAAATCATACATGTTCTAGGGTTTTGGATAACAGATCTGCAAACTCTAGGTGGATGGTAAATGTTATAGTGAAGAAGATGCAAACATCTGAGACAATTAGGATCTGTGATATCATTCAATAAATGAGACAAAATTACGTTGTAAGAATTATTAGGGCTAGGGAATGGAAGGAAAAGCTCATAGAAAATAAGATAATAGAAGGAGATACATACAAGCAATATGCCAATTTATGGAAATATGCAACTGAGTTGCACAGAGTGGATCCTGGGAATACTAAGAAGATCGTCGTGGACAGACCAAATCCCTCCATTCAACCAAGGTTTAAGTCTTTTTATTTTTGTTTTGATGGTTGTAAAAAAAGGTTTCATTAATGGTTGTGGACCCTTTGTTGGAGTTGATGGATTCCATTTGAAAACAAAATATGGGGGTCAACTATTAATTGTTGTGAGTAGGGACCCCAATGACCAGTACTTCCCTTTGTTATTTGGAGTGGTAGAGACTGAAATAAAGGATAACTGGAGGTGGTTTCTTGAGTTGCTAATGGTAGGTGTTGGACAGGACAAGAAATATGTTTTTATCTCTGATCAACAAAAGGTGTGTGTTAATGTCATTATGTTATGAATAGCCAACTGCTATTATGTACTAATTTCAATGTTTGTTTCAGGGTTTGCTAACTTTATTTTAAGAAATGTTTGAAAGGATAGAACATAGGTTGTGCCTTAGGCATCTGTATGTAAATTTTTTTTTTAAAAAGTTTAGGGAGGATCCTTAATTAGAGATTTAATGATGGGGGCTTCAAAATCAACCTACTATCAAGGATGGTTGCAAAAGATGAATGAGCTGAAGCATGTAGACCAGAAGGCATAAACTTGGATAATGGGAGTACCTCCAAAAAGTTGGTGTAAGCATGCTTTCAATTTTTACCCTAAATGTGATGTATTGATGAACAACATTGCTGAGTCTTTTAATGCCACAATCTTAGCTGCTAGAGATAAACCAATACTAACCATGTGTGAGTGGATTAGAAAGTATCTAATGAATAGGAGCTCCACATCTTCCATCAAACTTGATAAGTGGCCACACAAGGTTATGCTAATTTCTAGGAAGAAACTAAATAATGTGGTTGTTTTGAGTGGACATTGGCTACCTACTTGGGCAATGGATAAAAAAATTTCAAGTTACTCATTCTTATAACACTCAGGAATTCATAGTGGATATTTCTAAAAGGTCTTGTACATTTAATTTCTGGGAGTTGGTGGGTGTGATACGGTGGAAGAACTGACTTGAGGTTTTGCGTTTGTGTTCGCAAATGTTTCGGTTTAGCAAGAGTTGCCACTGACTTTTTATTTTATCCTAAGGAAAGGTCAAAAAGCACAGGAAATACCTTTGAGATGTTTTCTCGGGTTCGGGGAGTAGATTATGAAAAGGGAAGGTGCAAGCACCCTTTTCATCCATGGTTATCCATGGGCTCTTAGTTACTTCTTTAGATCATTTGCTTTGCTTTTCAATTGTTTGAAATGGTGCTTTGTGTGTGGTTTTGAAAGATGTTTTGAAAAGAGGCCATCATTGTGGAAACCTTTGTAATGATTCTTGTTTGAATGTATACAAAAGTGTTTTTGTCTTTTGAAAAGATTTCAATGTTTTGAAAGTTTGATTTGGGAAATGTTTTGAAATTGTGTTGTGAAGTGTGTTTGAAAATAGCAAGGATGTTTTTGCAAGCTTTTGATCAAGTAACTAAGAGTTGTCTACCCTATTTTACTCAAAGATCTTTCCTATATGTTTTTAGACCATCGTATAGACCATGATAGCAATTGTGTCAAGTATTTTTGGCAAATTTTTGAGGGACTTGATCATATTTGTTTAAGCAACCAAGATAGCGTCATCGAGGGACTATGATCTTTTGTTTTGTTTTTGTTTTGCCAAAGTACCCAACATGCATAACATGACCCACTTTTGAAGGCAACAAGTGGATTGTAACCCTAGGGGTGCAAGTGTGTATTGTGTTTGATTTTCATGCATTTTGTCTTTGATTAGGTCAAACTATTTGTTGATTTGGATTTTTGCATACAAAACCTAATTCTCTAATCATGGCATAATTGAAAGCGTAAAGTGCGAGAATTTAAAATTCTAAGCTATTACAACATGATTATAGGGATGGGGATACAATTTTTGAATAGGGGGTATTTGACAAGAAATATAAAACCCTAGTTTACTATTACATCCAAATTGAATCACAATGCGTAAATATTTAAATGGACAATATTTAAATAAACAAAATAAATATTAAATAAGATGTATTATGCAAAAAGGTTTTTGTTTACCTATGTATGTAAAAAAGGTATAAAGAAGTAAATAAAAAGGATCAATTTTATTTGTTTTAAAGGGTAAAACCCTAATTTCTTTAAGAAAATAAATACATTATATTATTTATATACAATAAAATATATTAATATGTACAAAAATAAAATATACTTAAAAAAGGGTATTTTTTAGTATGAATAATAATAAAAGTGAAAATGTAATATTTTTATATTTTTATTCTAAAGTATTTAAAAAATGAAAGTATATATGTATATATATGTATATTAAATATATTAAATATGTATAATATAAAATAAAATATATACAAAAATAAATTATATTTATAATAATATTTTTAGTATGAATAAAAATAAAGAACAAAAATAAAAGTATAAATTACACATTATTTCTAAGTTTTAATAAATAAGATAAAAGTGTTTAAAATATTTTTATGTTAGAAAAATTAAAATAAAATGCCAAATAAATGTAAAAAAATATGAAAATGTTTTTTGAGCATTTTTTATATTTGGAAACAAATAAACAAAATCAAAAATGAAAACAAAAATGCAAAAATATAAAAATACAAGAAATTGGGCCAGGGGGTGCAAAAATGAAAATGGGAGGTGTCAAGAGTGAGCCAGGCCAAGCCCAGCCCACCACTTCATCTTCTACCTCCAGCTTTTGAAAATACGCGCGCGCCTGTACAAACTTGGGACATCATGTATACGTGATCTATTGCAAAAACACACAACATCAAACTTGTAGAGAATTTCAAGACGATTCCAACCATATAAACAACTTGTCCTAACTCTCAAAGACCAGAGAGAATTTCTCTGGCCCTAAAATCTGACCTAATTTTTTCAGCATGTTCATGGATGAAATTCTCCTAGCACACTTAATATAAATGAAAACTGAGCATATGTACAGCTTCATGGCAATGAACACTACATTTTTTATTCACAAACCTAAGGCTAAATGTTCCTAAATAGAGAGATAGAAAGTGAAGAAAAACCTATTTTAGTTGGATTCGTGTAGGGCAATGCAGTGCTTCTCAACAAGGTTTGAGATGTCTGGTAGCTTGCTTGAACTTCACTTGACCTTTTCCAATAGCTAGCTTGCCTTGAATATCCTTGAATCACTCTATAGAACTCAACCTGCACAAGCTCAAAATGAAAATGGTGAACACTGTAAATGGAGTTACAGTTGGTATTTGAGGTTTGGGATAGCTTGAGTGAGTTAAATGGAAGGTGTTTGAAGCAACTTGGGACAAAACGCACGAGCCAAATGAGCTATGGAACTCAAGTTGCAGCACCTGCCCTGTTTTGCCAAAGGAATGTGGTTTCTGGTTATGGGATGTTTTAAGGCTTAAGCAATCGTGTTTTTAGCTCAAAGTGGTGTGAGAAAGATGTTAAAAGTGTTTGCACAAGTTGATCTTTTTTGGTTTTCAAGTTCTCAAGTTTTGGCAAGTTTTCTTGTTTTTGAAGCAAGAATGTGGAAGTTGTGATTACAAGCCTGTACAGGCTATCAAATATGCTTGCATATATTGCCCTTGGCCCCTCCAACTTATGGATTTGATTTGCTGCAAAAGATTTGGATCAATGCTCAAGAAATCAGTTTTTGACATAAAGCATGATTTAAACAAAAATGGAAATTTGCCTTTTTCTACTTAGGGCTTAGTTTTGTGTACAATGTCCAAATGGACAAAACAAAAGCTTAGACTGATGGATTTGAATTTAATTATGGAGTGTGAAGTGGTTTAGAGGCCTGCAAACTAGTGTAAGGCATGCTGACTTGAAAATGCAACTTGTATGAACATGAATTTGCCATGGATACAAAGTGAGTTTTTGCCAACTTCAAGCCTTCGATTCTCCCTAACCACAAATGTGTTTGAGGAGTTCTTGGACAATTTGGAAAGCTTGAAACATGATCTATAATACATCTTTGAAATTAAACTTGAGATTCAAAGTGGAACTATGTGAAAATGGCCAAGAAGATGGGTCAAAATCCTGCCTAAACTAGGGCAAAATTTCACTAAGTTAAAAGTTCTAGGGACCCTTGTTCCAAAAATCATAACTTGAGATCCAAGCTTATTTTGAGAAAACTTTGTGAATCAAAGTTGTATACTTTGTGGAGGACTACAACTTTCATGTTGGAGGTTTTGTTTGAATCCATTTGCATAATGGTGAAAATGTGGGGCAAAGTTAGGAAAAATTAAGAAAATTTCATAACTTAGAAAATTTCTAAGTTATGAAATTTTTTCAACTTTAAACCCTAATTTGCAATTTTGGGTTTCTTGATGAACAAGTTTCATAATTTGACACATCTTGATGAAAAATGACCCTTGGCACTTGATTTTGGCCAAAAAGTCAAAGTTTGACTTTTCAGTGTACAGTCAAATTTTGATCAGTTGACTGAAAAATTCATCTGTCAATCCAATGCATTTGAGATCTTTTGAACTTGTTGAATAATTCAAGATGATGTAATTGAGTCTTTGAGTCCATGGTTGAACCTAATTTACCATTGGCTAGGTCAAAAAGTCAGAAATTGCCTTTGTATAGTCAAAACCCTAAAAATGACCATTTTGCCCTTTTGGTGATCTGATCAAATTTCTTGTGGAGTTGTGGTCCAAACTTGATCCAATGGTTCATATGAGTTCATAATGTTTATGCATGTCAAAATTCATGAGGTTTGACTGGAAATTGGCCACAGTTGACTTTTCCCCCAATATAGTTGATTTCTAGGTCAACTGTCCAATTGACTGGGTAAAAATTTGATCCAAGGCTTGAAACTTGGTATGGACAAACTTATGAGTCCAACATGAAGTATGAAAGTCACTTTGTCAACATATGGACTGGAGAGAAAGGTATAATAAGTGTATGTTAACTTATTGTGTATGTCTTGCATGTCAACATATGTATCCGATCTAATTATGTATGTCTTGTAATCTTGTAGAAAAAGGTCAAGACTAGTACATGCAATTCAGAACAAAGTGAAATAAAAGTAGTTCAACCAAGTGAAACACAACCAACTAAGGTATTTATGTGTTACCTTATTTCATATGTTTTGCCTGTTTTTGAAGTGTTACCTTATTTTATGTGTTGTCTGGTTTTTAGATGGATGCAAATCAACCATGCGAAGGAACAACAAAAACTGATTTTTTTTGGTGACATATCTGATGAACTTATTTCAAGCATTATTGAGATAAACACAACACATCCACCTGCTGCAAGTCAGCCACATGCTGCAAGTCAGCCACCTGCTGCAAGTCAGCCACATGCTGCAAGTCAGCCACCTGTTGTAGAAGAGAAAGATGCCACAAAGGCCAAAAAAGGGGGAAATCTAAACTCAATCAGCAAGGAGGAAAGCCAATAAGAAATAAGTCAAGTGAGAGAATTAAACTCAAGTGGTAGCAAAAACCAATCACATGACCTGGTTCATGGGCATAACCTTCAATAATCATAGTGTGACAAAGGTTTTTCGCAAAATTCATGGATTCAAGCACTTACCCCAGTGTTCCAACATTTCCAAAACTATCTATTATGGTTTTGAAAAGTGTTCGCCACCCACATCCTCATCGGACGATGGCATCCACACTTGGGTACGGTTGTAATTTCAAACAACTTGTTGCTTTCAACACTGTTATGAGCAACCCTTTTCTTTGGGTAGTTTTGTATGATAGAAAATATGTGTGATATAAGTATTAATGAATGTTTATTGTGTTTGATCTCTATGTGTGCATGATATGGTAATAGTGTAGCATGTTCTAAAAGAGTCAAAAATGTGTTTTACGCATGTATCATGATTTCAGGTCAATACAAAATGCTTTGCATCGACACATACTTAAGCTAAAATGACAAAAACAATTCTGCTTCAGTATGAGTCGACTCCCTATTACTTTGCATCGATACATGTCATGTTCATGCTTCTGGAAAACATTTTAAAACCTTTATGCATCGACACATGCAATCATGCATCGATACATATCATTTCTTGTTTTCTGGAAATCAAAACCAACTCAGTATGAATCGACACATTCACATTTCGTGTCGACACATAATGCTTTGTATCGACTCATCCCATGTTTTGTAACTAACATGAGTCGACTCATATGAGATATGCATCAACTCATACTGCGGTTTTACTTCTAACATTTTTCTATTACATATATAAGTCAATTTTGCAGTCAAAATTAGATAGGGTGTCACAAATACAGTCGGTGTGCATATACTTTTCTGAGCATTAGAAACCTGAAAGATACTTCATCTTCATCATATTCTTAATCACCTTAGTTCAATAACATTGAAGAATAATCATATTTGTTCATCGGATCAAGGGATCTTAGAGATAACATTCAGTGGTACGATCGGTGATCTTAGCTGAGTTGAAGATTCAGAAGGGGGTTTTGAGGAAAAAACAGAGGGTTTGTCCTTCAAGAATGAGTGTGTTCTTGCGGGTTTGTCAGTCACGATTGTACAGGTCAGATTCAGTCGTAGCGTAAGGTTTAGAAATCGAGGTGATTTCACAAACAGGCCGTGGAGCGGAGGATTGAATGTATCTTGCAGGTGATATCTTGATCAACTCATATCAAGTAAAGGTTCATACAAGAATAAGAAGATCTTAGTGATTAGGCTCTGTCTTTTTATTGTAACCTTGTAAACAACATTCAGCACATTGAAATAACAAATCTCAATTTCAGTTTTCAATTGAGAGGGAGACATATCCACACGCGAGGACGACAGTTGGGAACTTCCTTACCAAACTCCATGTGTAACATTTCCTTTTTATCTTTCTCTTTACGTTTTCTTCACATTTGTGATTCAATTGGTCTGCTGGTTTTTTTGTTCAATGATACAATAGTGGTACAAACTCTTTTGCTAAACCACCATTTTTGTTGATCATCGAACAAACATACGCCAACAGTTCGACAAAAGTGCTTGCAAGTTTTTTTTTATCATTGGAAATAGTGTTCTTGTGATAAGCGAATTGAAACGTACATTTGATTTGTGTTAAATTTCATGTATTTCATCTTAATAAAAATCCAGCAAGTTTATCATATGTGCAGGTTTCTAGTAGTTGGTTCAAAATAGACGGAAGTCGATTCAGAACTGTGTTTTTTTGTTGTTTTTAATCAACTTTGATAAAAGATTTTAAATCCTTGAATAATAAGGAGGTGATATATTCCCCCCTACTCGATCACTTGCCACATTGTTCAACAAGTGGTATCAGAGCTCCGGTTCGCCGGTGCTTTGTGTCTAACTAGCAACGCTATGACTTTTGAACCAAATGGGGTGTATAATAGATCTCGTGTTTTCAATGGTGAAAATAATGGCTACTGGAAAGACTGCATGCGAGTACACATAAATTCCAATGACAGGAATGTATGGACTGCCATTCAAAATGGTCCTTTTCAAATTACCATGAAGAATGATGCAGGTGCTATGGTACCTAAACCTGAGGATCAATGGAATGAAACAGATGAAAAGAAGTGGTCAAGCAATTTGAGAGGCCGAAATATGATAATTTCTTCACTTGGTGTTGATGAGTATTATCAGGTGTCTCATTGCACGACTACTAAGGAAATGTGGAATTCTTTAGAAATTTCCCATGAGGGCACTAATGAAGTTAAACAGTCCCGCATTAACACACTCAATAAAGAGTTCGAGCTCTTTCGCATGAAACAAGGAGAATCTGTCTCCCACATGCAAAGGAGATTCGTTTATCTATCAGTCGTTTGAATGCACTTGGAAAACCTGTTTCCAATGAAATTGCTATTAACAAAATTCTGAGATGTCTTAGCAGGGAATGGAAATCTAAAGTTACAGCTATCAAGGAAGCCAACGACCCCACCACGCTTACAATAATAACTTTGTTTGGGAAGCTGTGAGAACATCAACAAGAACTGGAAAGTCTTGAAAAGCATGAGAAAAAGAGTAAAAAGGAGAAGAATATAGACTAGGAGAGTGAGAAGAAGTCAATAGCTCTTATGGCTTCTAGCTCCAAGTACTCACACAAAGAGCAAAATGATAGTGACTCAAGTAGTGTTCAATCATCTTCCACCTTCGGATCATGAAAGGCACGCAAGCCAATCTACATCCTCAGGTCTAAGAAGATTGAACAGGGGCAACTGTTGTACCCCAAAATTTTCCCTCCCATATTTCTTCAAGGTTTGTCAAGAATCATCTTCAAATGGTTCAAGACCACCCAAGGGTTGCACAGTCCAGATGCCTCCTAAGCCAGTCAAAATTAGGGTTTTGGTTCTTTCAAAGAATTTGAGGTTTTCAATGGCTCAATCAAGTCTCATAGGCCTATACACATTCTCAAAAACCTACATGTCAAGTTTCAAGACTCACAACATCAAATTGCACAGTCAAAAGTCCCATTTGCTTCACAGTCAACTGCAGGGGTAAAATGGTCATTCTACAGTCAAAAGTCAGAATTTTTGGTCAACATCTTATTTTGAGCACACAATCATCATTTGATCAAGTCTTGATCATAATTCCACAAGCATGGCTCAAAAATCATCAAGATGCAAAAGTTACTATTTTTGGACAGCAGAAAAGTCAACTGTATATTGACCAAGGTATAACTTTTTCATGGTTCATCAGAAAAATCCCATCCAATGCTCATTTTGAAGGGGATGACATTTCCCACAACTCATCTTCACATTCCAAGTCCAAGAAATGCTCTCACAAAAAGTTATCAATTTCTACATTATAGGTCAATTTCAAAAGTCAACAAAAATGCACTTTAAGTCAAAGACCATAACTTGATATTGGTAAATCCAAATGACATGGGACCAAAGGCATTGGTTATAGGACTTCAAGAACTTTCCAAAATGACCAAGAACATGTTCATAGGATCAAAATTGAGCAAGATATGCATTGGAGAAGTTGGGAAATTTTTGTGAATTTGCAAAAGTCAACTATCCTTAAAACTTCAATTTTTGACAAAAGGGCCCACTTTCTTCCATTTGATTCAGCCTTGTCATGCCACACACGTGTCCCATGATTAATTTCAAGATCAAACATTTATTTTTCTATTTTATTTAATTTTTATTGATTTAATTCATTTTAAATCCATAATAATTCAAATAAAATCTAAAAATCAATGGAATAGCATCTTTATGATTTGAACAGCTTTCATATATCATGTGCTGACCAAACAATTCGTGCTAGGGCTTATGTGTACACAAAATCTTGGATTTGATTCAAATTTGGAAAGTTTGTCAATGGAGCAAAGTGTAAACCTAATTCTCTCATATACATGGATTAAGGCCCAGCTTTTGACCTAATTTTATTCTCATATACACAAGCAAGCAGTACCAACAGGATTCATGAGCTAAGCATTGCTAAAACGGCCAAAGCAAAACTGAAAAATTGTTGGAAAAGTGAGAGATCAAGAACAGCATTGCAGGCGTTTTCAGACCAAAAGGAGAATGTAGCCCTCTTCCTTGCCGTCCACTGAAGCTAACGCGACCATTACCACGTCCAAAGACCACCTACAAAGCGCTGTAAGTTCTCACAAACTCGCCCCTGAACACTAAATCGAAACCTTCAATTCTTGCACTTTTTCTCAAAAGCATTGGCATATTTGTGTTCCTTGTTTGATTTCTAACCTAATGGCATTATTCAATTTCGTTTTTAGGCCTTATATGATGATACCCACGTCTAGGGTTTGTTTGTGTTGTTTTTAGGCATTTTGTTTCCAGGTACAATTAGAACAAATCATGAGCATGGATGAACTCAGGAGACATGGACGATCATAACCATGGTTTTGGAATGAGTTTTTGAAGCCTAGGGACAATTCTAGGAAGGACCTACGGAGTTTCCTGCGGATAGAAATCCGCAGGTAAAAAACCAGTGACCAAGGAAGAAGACACTGACGCGTCTCCCTCCCATTCGTTCTTTTAAAAAAAATCGCGCGTTTGTTTTTCGTTTCAGGCATATTTGTTGAGTTACTAATATATTAATTGCTATTTGGTATAATATCAATTAGAGCAATTGGTGTAGTGGCAAGGGCGAACAGGCATTGAGCGATGGGACCTGGGTTCGAATCCCAGGTCCCCCAAAATATTTGTTGGTTCTTTTCTTCATGTATTCCTATGCAGGCTCTCCCATGTGTTCCATCATGTACCTCACAAATCAGTGCGCCAAGTGGCCTTGTGCATCAATCCAATGGCCATGGGATGGATGACCATCATGCTCATAGTCAACCCACGCGTAGACAAGTTCAGAAAGTCAGAAAGGCTTGGTGTTATTGGGCCAGAATTTCTAAACTCACCTCCAAAAAAGGCCTGGCACCCCCCTGGTTTATTATTTCTTATTATTTTTCCTTTCTTTTATTTTATTTTAATTATAATTATTATCATTATTATTATTAACTAACAAATAATTATTTTCATAATTAATTCATAAAACAATATTTTCTTTTTATTATTATTAATTATTAATTTCACTTTAATTCATTATTTTGTAAATAAAATGCTAACAAATTAATTTAGTATAATTAGGTTTAATTTTGACTTTTTTTTCACAATAAATAAAATGAATTAGACTTAGGGTTTTTCTTTTAATAATTCTAATTCTTGTATTTTATTTTCATTAAAACATAAAAAACACAAAAATAATTTTTCTTTAATTAATTAATTAATTAGTTTTAGGTTTAATATTCAATTAAATGCAAAAAAAGGACAAATTCCATTCTTTTCTCAAAAAGGGTCAAAACCCTAAGGACGTCCTGATTCAATTTCTTTTCGCGCATTATTCCTATTTTGATCATATTTATGTATCTGCTCCGAGGATGTAATAGATAATTAGGGTTTTTATCGCTTTCTTTATTTTCTCGCAATTTATTTCCAAAGGGTTATGTTTTTGGCGATGTATATACCCGCGCCTTGTAATAGCGTAGATTTACTTTCCGCAAATTATTAACTGTTAATTATGCATGCAAGACTTGTCTGAAAAATAAAACCAACTCGTAGATCACAGCAATACATGTGCCAAGATAAAATTAATTGAAAAACAACACACATGCACATGCCACTCTTAGGGTACGCCTCACTTGGTTGCCTCGACGTGGTCATTAAGTATAGGGTGTTTTAGAGGTCTCCCTCCTGTCTAAAGATCCAGTTGCCTCGAAACGGTTGCCTCGGATAAAAAAGGATCTAGGACATTAGGGTTACCGCTAAGGCGTTCTACTATTGCTTTAGTGACCACATGTCCCTATAATCGAATTGACCAGAATAACTCCAACGATGGTGCTACCTGCTTCTCAATAGTGGGATAGTACTGTCTAAAGGACTCTTACACAGCTTAATTCCTTAGAGTAGGTAGATTTCTCCTGGGTACTTGCTCTTGCAAAAAACAAAAACAACTTTTCGCACTTACACTTTCAAAAAGTTTTCAAACAAATACTTCATACACTCTTGAGGACTGATACAAGAGTTACCTAGAAGTTTTTTCAAACTAAACTTTTTTCAAAACCCACAAACACTTGAAAAGCAAACAATTTTTGAAAACATAGTGAGCAAGTACCTAAGAGCCCATGGATAACCATGGATAGAAAGGGTGCTAACACCTTCCCTTTCTATAAATCTACCTCCCGAACCGAGAGACATCTCGAAAAGGAATTTTGCTGTGCTTTTGTCCTTTCCATGTTGGAGAACATAAAAGACAGTGACGACTCTTGCTTACCGCGACATTTCACGAACCAGCTTTAAAACAGTCAGTTCTATTTCCACCGATCACAGAACTGGGGACTCTATAAAAGTGAGGTGTACCTTAGGATTAGACCACTCTTGTTTTCAATTGAATGCTTTGTTTGCTTTAATATTGTGGGCTTGCATCGGAGTTTCATAGATCCTAACCCGGATCTGGGGAATACCCTTTAGGTAGCAAAAAGCTGTGAGGGACCTGTCCGGCATAGACCGACACGGGTGAAGCAGTAGCTACGTTGGTGTGACACCTTGGTCTGTACCGATATCCCTTGTGTTGGAACGAGGAGAATATGGGTCTTCTAAGGAGTCATTAAGCACCAACCGACCTTAGAACCCTAAATTGACCCAACTTGGCCATAGAACAGTAGCAGTATGCTACACTCATTGAGGCTAAACTCTCGCGATGGTTCTGGCCGCAAGAAAAGATTGCGAAGCTGGAGTTATGACCGATTGAGGGTAGTTAGTGATATTGAGATCCTCTAGAACCCGGTTACTATTTTCTAGGGCAGGTCTTAACCAACTGAACTGAAAGAGGGTAGTACCTAAACTTCATGCTGGCCTAAACTCTAAGGGTTGTCTTGTGTGACTTGTGTGCCTTCAAACTTGACTACTTGCATATTCTTGTTATCTGACAACATGAGTTCCTTGCAGGTTTTATTTACAGTCCTTAATCTGGGCTTATAACAGGGTTTACTTACATCACTCCACGCATAGCATAACATCATACCATCATACCATTGCATACATCCTGCATAAGGACTAACCCATTTCAAGGATCTCAAGGGCTTGTGATGCAGGTCATGATGAATCAACTGTCTAGCAAGGGGCAAAGGGGATTTATTTTCCTCTAACCAAGGTTGTTGGAGATCAAAACATGATACCTTGAGTCAGGGGCTATGACCCACTCGATATGGTGAGCCTTGACTCTTGAAGAAGGACTCTCAACAACATGAAGTTCCTTCAATCAAGCTACCAAATTCAAATTCTAACAATTTTTTTGTTTACCCCGCGAGATCCTTGAAAACATTGCATACATACATATCATTGCATTACAGGTACCCCTTTTACAGGTCACTTATCTTCTTCGCTGTTTATTTCAGCAATCATCATGTCTACTGAACCTTCCGCTGAACAAGCTATCAAGGCCCTCCAGGCCCAGAATGCCCAGTTCCAAGAGTTGGTTGTGAGCCTAGCCCAGGGTCAACAGGATTTGAAGACTCTGATTCTGAAAGAGAGGAAGAAGAAGAAGAAGAGGACTGTTTTGTTCAACACTAGACGCAGATCTGGGAATGGATTACAGAATGAGGTTGAGCTGACTACCTCATCTGTAGGCAAAGACAGTCCCCAAGAGAGAAGGGTTCCTAGTCCCGTGGTCTCCGACAACGAGACGGATTATAATGATGAACAGTACCCTCCTGCTGAGGATAGGTACAAACAGCTAGAGGACCGTTTAAGTGCTATGGAGATTCAACATGTGCCTGGGTTGGATTTTGGAGACCTAGGCTTATCCTCTGGGGTGCTGATCCCACATAAGTTCAAGGCACCTACTTTTGCAAAGTACGACGGAGCTTCCTGTCCTAAGCTACACCTTCGGTCGTATGTAAGGAAGATCCAACCGTACACTGTAGACAAGAATCTATGGATCCATTTCTTCCAGGATAGTCTTTCAGGGACTCAACTCGAATGGTTCTATCAGCTAGATGGATCCAGTATTCGAAGCTGGGAGGACTCGGCTACTGCGTTTTATAAGCAGTATCAGTATAATTCCGACCTCGCTCCTACGCGTACCCAACTCCAGGGTATGTCACTTGGGACGGGTGAAGGATTTAAGGAGTATGCGCAAAAGTGGAGAGACCTGGATGGAAGGGTGCAACCACCTTTAACTGACCGTGAACTTGTTGATATGTTTCTGGGGACCCTGTCTGGTCCGTTCTTCAACCATCTGATCGGGAATTCTTCTGCTGGGTTTACAGACCTTATCTTGACTGGTGAGAGAATTGAAGCTGGTATCAAGTTTGGGAAGATACAAAAGGGTGACTCCTCGAACACTGAGAAAAAACCATTCAAGAAAGAATCCAGTGTTGTCTATGGTTCAAGAAGACAGAATAGGTCCGAACACCGCCAAGATGTCAACGCAGTAGTTATTTCAAAACCGGCCAGTGCTCCTCAACATCGCAACCAACAAAGGGAAGAGAGACCTAGAAGGCAATTCACTCCCCTCAGCATGACCTTGTCCCAGATATTGCCACAGTTGCTGAAGACCAATTTGGTAACTCTAAGGGACCCTCCTAAGAATCCCAATAAGACACCTTCAAGGTACAACCCCAACGCCTGCTGCGCTTATCATTCCGACAGCCCGGGGCATGCTACAGATGATTGTTGGACTTTGAGGAACAAGGTTCAGGATCTAATCGATGCAAAGGAGGTCGAGTTCGAAGTGCCCGAGACTCCCAATGTGATCACTGCTCCCTTGCCAAAACATGGCTAGGATTGAAAAAACTTTTGTTCATTCGAATGTTCAAGTTGTATTTTTCCTTGATTGTTCAAACATTTTATTCATGTCAAACGTTGTTATTTCATTAATGCATTACACGTGTCTGTTTTGAAGTAATTATGTTCACTATGCTTAAAACTGCTTTCATTTTTTTGATGTTCAACTCTCGAAAAAATTCTAAACCTGTTGAGGGAGGATGACGAAAACGATACCACGATCTTTACAGTATGCTTTTGAACAGACCCCGCTGATGAGGTACAGGCATTGTTTCAAATCCTAAACAATGGAGTTATAAGGAAGATAATCCCTCGTCAACCCCTCTGAGCCAAAGAAGTCGGAGTTTTTCTTTTCGAAAATTAAAACCCTCAATCATAACCTGGGGCAGGGTAGTCCTCAGTTGATCCAGGTGCATAACGGATGACATCAAAGAAGTCCTTCTGAGACAAAAAGACAGTGATGGTTCCATATAATCATAAAGACAGGCAGTCATTATTTCTCAAAATAAAAGCCCATTAAGTCAAAACCTATGAAGGAGACTTACAAAACTGGGGCATCCCGCTGACTGTAAATACAAAAAGAAACAGTTCAGGCAAAAAACAGGGATAACGAAATCAAAAAGGAAGAGGTCCTACAAACCCTCAACAAAAAAAAGAAAGAAATGACTGCCTATTCAAAATGAATTGTCAAACCATCACTGGTATATCAGAGCAAAGACTCAAACAAGGTCTAACGCACAATTAACTGAGTTTAGGATCGAAGAACATCACGAAGAACGGGTGGGTACAAATAAAATTTGAGCCTTTATCCTTTGTTTCTTAAACCGTGAACCAGGCCACGTTACAACCCTTAAAAGTCCTAGCTGAAGCATGGGTTAGTTCGAAAGCATACTGTTACCAAAGGTATCCTGACTCCTTAAGGCTCGCTGTAGAATCTTGAGTTGACATCACATTTTACAAAATTTGCTTGTTTTTACTGAAAAATGCATTTTCAAAATCTTCAAGACAGACATAAGCTTTGCATTCTTAAGATAACATTGTTTGCATATGACTATTTGTTCAAACAACAGAGGAATTCGCATGACGAATATCTAGTGAACAAAAACCTTCTCAACAAAGAGGTCACATCAAGTGGAAAAACACTTCCAACCAAGGGGCAGACATGATCATTGTCCATCATCTGGGGCGGTCCAGTCAAGATTCAGAGAATCTCTCAAAATGCCAAATAGCCAGGGGCAGATCTCCGTCTTAATCACTTGGGGCATTGGACGTGAATTCCGGCAAAGAATCTTGCACGATCAAACATCTTCTGGTAGTCTGGCAACACAACACTACTGACAGTGACAACTCCCTACATTCTGAGAGCGGGGACATAGTCGAAAAATACTACGCATAATCAAAGACCGCTAGGTCGACTGGCCTAGGCAAAAATAAGGGCTTCCCGGCGAACTAAAAGGGTTCGGGCAAAAATAAGGGATGAAAATGAAAAAAATATGTACACCCGGCAAGTCGAAAACCTGAAAAGGCGACTTGGGCAAAAATGGGTATCCCGGTGGACTGAAAACCCGAAAGGGTGGTCTAGGCAAAAATTAGGGATCAAAAGCGTACGACTATGTCCCGTCATCTCGTCACTTGCCTACCAGAAGAAGATTTGTCAATCGGCAGTTATCAATACCTCCACAGATACCTTCTCCCACAAAAGCTGGGGCAATAAGAGTTATCCAAACTGTACAAGCTGCTCTGTCCTCCAGGTACAAGGTATGTTCGGCTGAAGAATGTAACCAGGATACCTTCACTCCTCGTAGAGTAAGACAAATCAGCAATACTCTCTTCGAGCAGAGTTGGTCTCCCATAAGCCCTAAAAAGGCACAGTATCCCCCTAGCAAGTCAGCAATACTCTCCACCGAGCAGAATTAGTCTACTATCAGCCCTAAGGAAGTTGGGTATCCCCAGTAAGTCTTAATATTCCCCAGCGGAGTACACAGATATTCCTCAGCAAGCATCCCCGGCAGTCTTAATATCCCTCGACAGAAATATAAGATTGTTCCCCAGCGGAATACGGACACCCCAGTGGAGCCATTTCCTTAGTGCAGTCCAAAAGGTTTCCCCAGGAGAATTGAATCAATCTCCCCAGTAGATTTTGGAAGCTTATCCCCTGCAGAGTGCAAATACCTCTCCCCGACCATGTTCAAAAGTTATTCCCCACCAGGGTCTAACTGGGTTATCCTCAGCTAATTACCACGGAAAGATCGTCCTCGGTAAAGTTCTTCCTATCCCCCAGCGGAGTTCATCAAAATCCCTCAACAAAACATATCAACGGTATCCCCAGCAGAGTTATCATCAAATTTTCAGCGAAATATCTCTTCCCACAGGGTAATTCCCCGCAGAGTAATCTCTCCAACAAGTTTATTCCCCAACAGAGTCATCTTCTCCTACCGGTTTATTCTTGCAACCATTATCCCCAGCGGAAATGAAGAACTCTACTCTTCAGCATCAGCCCAGGATTCAACGAACTTCCTGGCATTCGTCAAGGATTTATTTTCCCAGACGAAAATACATTCATAAACACATCACATTTTAATACATCATGATACATGCATATACGCATCATATCATACATTGCAAGCATATGATACTAACACAGACCTTTCAGCATAACCTTTTAGGAGTCAGGAACGCTATCTCATCGAAGTATGCTCTCGAAACAAACCCTGCTTCAATTAGGACTTTTGAGGGTTGTAATATGGCCTGGTTCACGGTTTTTAGAAAAAATGGATTTTAAGGCTCAAAAGTATTTGGTGCCCACCCCCTTCATGATGTTCTCTAGTCCTATATTCAGTTAACTTGATACGAACTTTCGTCTCTCAAAAGAAATTTTGAGATGGTTGAGGAACTAACCGAGGTTTTCTTTGGACATGTAAGTCACTCCTTTTTGCTTCTTTTGGGTTTCTTGTCAAACAACTTTGTCCTTTGCTGAGGATTTTACGCTGTAATCCTTTTCTGCCTTTCAGGCTTTTCTTTGCTTTCCCTAACTTTTTCCTGGACAAATTCCTTTTGAATTTGACTCTGAAGTTCAGCGGGATGCCCTGACTTTTGCCTAAGCGACTTGTTTTTCAAGTTTCAACTTAGCGGGGATTTTTGTCTCTTTCTTTTTCATCATCTTTTTTCATATTACCTTTTCTTTCCTTTTGAACATGTCGTGTGACCTTGAGTCATTTTCAACTTGTTGGAAGAATTGTGATTGCCTGAGTCCTTGGTAGATGAGAGATAACCATTATTGTATCATCATCTGCTGACCTCCTGATGTGCGAGAAATACTCATTAGGATATCTTCATGTGACACACATTCTTGATATGTTAAAATTATCCATTGCAGTTTTGAATTTCCTCAACCTTTTGAAGGACAACCATTATTGTATCCTTGGATGGGCACTCATGATGAGTTCTGAACGCTCGATCAAATTAACTGAACACTACCCTGCCCCAGGTTAAAGAATGAGGGTTTTTTCAGAATAGAAAAAGAAACTCCTACTTCGAGGCTAAATGGGGTTGACGAGGGTTTCACTCCCTTATATCTCCGGTGTTTGGGAATTTGAAACAATGCCTGTACATCGTCAACAGGGTTTTATCCAAAAGCATACAACTAGAAATTTTGCATTTTTACTATCGTCATCCTCCCTCCAATCTTTGCGTAAGCGAAAGGTTAGTATCACAATGCAGAAAAACATCTTATGAGTGAACAAAAATTGATTACTTCAAGTCAAACATATTCAGCGTATTATGATTAACATTAAAAAAAACAAACAAATTTTTATATGCAAACAGTGTATTAACAAGCAAGAATGTTTACAAATGAGAATGAAATAATAAGATAATGCATGCCAATGTTGAAAAGACTTTCTTCATCTGGGCTCATTGCTTCCTGGAAGATGCACGTCCCAAATTCTTTCATGAATCATTACCCAAAGCATATGCACGACCCATTAAGCTCAAAGGGATTTATTTTCTTATTTTTAATTAATTAATTGAATTTTTATTTATATTAATTCATTTAATTAGATTTAAATATGAGAAAAATATCAAATCATGCTTTTTAAATCTTTTTATGCAGCAAATATCTTCCACATATGCAAAAGATTTCGTGCATCATCTCAAGGGGACAAGATCATCCCTATTTGGCAAGTTTTCCATGGCAAAAAGATTGAAAAAAGATGTGGAAAAATCAAAGATTGGAATCATAAATTCATGGACCTTGGGCTTGTTTTCTTGACCTAATTTCATTCAGATACTTATACACAAGCTAACCCTATTCCAAAGGACACGAAAAGTTGTTCAGAAGCTGCATACCAATTTTCCAAATTTCACCAAAAAATTGAAAACTGAAATCATAGTTACAAGGTGTTTCAAAGCATAAAAAGCATTCTAATACATTCCTGACATTGCTAGGAATTGATTGCAATCAAGAACGAGTCCCCATACTTCAAGAATTGGTAGAACAGAATCGTCTTTTTCATGAATATGTCCATAATCGATTTTTGATTTCCATGCATTATCCATGTGTTTTACTTGTTGATTTATACTAACAATGATGTTCTGAAGTTGTTGGTACCATTCAATTAAACTATAGCTGCCTAAATCAGAATCCACCATTGTTGAAACCTAGGGTTTCAGAAGCTCTAAAATAGGGCTTTCTGTATATGGAAAAATTGGATCTTAAGACTTATGCCATTGAACTCAGGAGCTCCATACGAACTCAACCAATACCTCGCGCCCTTTTTATATTGAAGCATGTCCTATTCACTATTTTTGCAGGTTGCACTTAGTGGGGGTTTAAAACCCCCGCTATTTGTTTTATAATTACAGGGAAAGCAAGGAAGAAGATGGACGTGGCTTGATGTTACTGGACAATTCAAATCTGGCGCGTGATTTCTTTGTTCATACCACTAACGCTTGTTTTTCTTTATAATAATTATCATCCATTATGTATACAAAGAAACGCGTTGGCTCGGTTGGTGGATGAGTTGTCCTGCAGGTATTGGGACCTGGGTTCGATTCCCAGGTCCCCCACATATTCCATAATTTTTATCCTAACGCGTTTCTATGCAGCGTTCCTTCAAGGCTTCACCATACATCCTCACGCGCTGGCCTGACAAGTGGCTTCAAGGTACAATCTGAAGGCCAGAACGTGAAGACCATCATACACCTGGGTCAACCATCAAGCATGTAATTCCTGAAAGTCAAAAAAGGCTTTATTCTGATGGGCCAAAAAATACTTCAAAACACCTCCTTTTGGGGCCTGATACCCCCCATGGTTTGCATCATTTTAATTTTTATTTGATTTTCTTTTAATTCTTTTTAATGTTTTAATTATTTCTTTTAATTCCATAAAATAACTTTTCATAATATAAAATACAGAAAAATCAAAAAATGTTTATTTTTATTAATATTAATTTCACCATTATTATTTTTGTAAATAAACTTTAACAATTAACTTAGTTTAATTTAGGTTTTTAAAACTTTAATCTTTTCTTAATAAATTAAAATAGGTAGAATTAGGGTTTTTGACCTTTTCATCTTTTTTTAAATAAATAATTTTCTCTCATTATTATTATTATTATTATTGATTATTACTTTTGTAAATAAATATGTAAATTAACTAATTAGTGTAAATTAGGTTAACTTGTATGTTTTTTCATTAATAATTAAAAATAGACTTAGAACTAGGGTTTCCTTTTAATTTTAATTTTCTTCATTTTCATAAAATACAAAAACCTAAAAAATATTCCTTTTCTTAATTAAATAATTAATTAGCTTTTTAATTTCATTTAATTTCTCAAAAGGGTCAAAACCCTCGGACATTCTATTTTAATTTTATTTCGCACATTTATTTTCTTTTGAATATTATGTAACTGCTCAAGCCATGTAATAGTAACTAGGTTTTACTTTCCGCATCTTTTATCAAACGGGTCTTTGTAATTTGGCGATGTATAGACCCGCGCCTTGTAATAGCGTAGGATTAATCTTTCTGCATTTAAATTTCCGCACTCTTAAATTCTAAACTTTGCATGAAAGAATGTATGGCTAACTAAAAATAACTCGTAGCTCACGAATGCATGATCAAAGACAAATATTAACATGAAAATAACACACAAATTCACACACCACTCTTAGGGTACGCCTCACTGGTTGCCTTACCTCCGAAACGTGGTCGTCGAGTATAGGACGTTTTAGTAAGTCCTTATGTCCATGATCCAGTTGCCTCGAAACGGTTGCCTCGGATTAAAAAAGGATCAATGGCATAAGGGTAGCTTCTAAGGTATCCTACTGTTGCTATGGTGAACACATTGTCCCTAAAAAACGAATTGACCCGAACACCTCCAACGGTGGTGCTACCTATCTCTCAATGGTGGGATGACACTACCTTAAGGAAATTTACACAGCCTAATTCCTTAGGGTAGGTGGATGACTCATAGATACTTGCTCTTTTCAAAAACAAATCAAAACTCTTTTCACACCGACACTTTCAAAAAGCTTTCAAAACAATTTTTCAAACACTCTTGAGGAAAGATACAAGAGTCATTCTGAAATTTTTTAAACGAAACTTTTTCAAACCCACTCACACTTGAAAAGCAAACACTTTTGAAAACACGATGAGCAAGTATCTAAGAGCCCGTGGATAACCACGGATAGAAAGGGTGCTAACACATTCCCTTTCTATAAATCTACCTCCCGAACCGAGAGATAATCTCATAAGGAATTTTGCTGTGCTTTTGTCCTGTCCATGTTGGAGAAAATAAAAGACGGTGGCGACTCTTGCTTCCGCGACATTTCGCGAACCAGCTTTAAACAGTCAGTTCTATTTCCACCGATCACAAACTCCAATAAACTTAATAATACTTTGACATCCTTTTTGTGAGAAGACTAAAAGTCAATCAATCTCATTCAAACCATTTTGCCACTTTGGCTTTCATCTTTAAACTTTTCTCAAAAAAGATTGGACTCTTGTCAATCCTTGTAGTGATGCAAACAACTATACTTCTACAATATGTAGTGAAGAGAGATATTTTCCACTTGGGTGTTGAGTCAGTCATTGTTGATTTTAAAATCCAAGCCATATCCTCCACTTTGAGATGATGCAAATTCTCCTTTCTCATGATTGTGGGTAGTAAGTAAGTTTTCCACACGGACAATGACGATGATGTCTTATCTCATAAAATTAACCAACACACTTGTGTTTTAAAATTTTTAAAAGAAGAACTACGGGTGTTCTGATTCCTCCCGGGATACGTAGGCACTGGATTGAAGATCCGGGCGAACGCAATAATAAAAAAACTTTCTTTTCCCAGCTCTTTTTAATAGCCGACATACACAGATTTTACAAAGATGTTCCTGCGGAGTACCATAGATGTTTAAGATTCTAATACCTTCCCTTTGCATAACCAACCCCCTTACCTTGAATATTTCCCCCTCTTTTTGGGTTATTCGCTCTTTTCCCATTCCTTCGGAAACAATAAAGCGCGGTGGCAATTTTTATTTTGATCTGTATAAGTCAAGTCAATCTAATGGCTTAGTCTTTAAACATTTCAACCGCTACGAAAAAATGGCGACTTCACTGGGGAAATATTGACCTCTTGCTGGTCCATCCCTAAGTGGGTTCAGCCTATCATTGTTTATCTGTATATATGCTATTTTTGTTGTAATATTATTTGTTGTATATATGCTTGTTTGCAGGTTTTTTCTGGTTTTTAGGGTTTAATGACCTTTGTATGGTGAGATAAGTCCTATACCCGGACTTGAGATCACTTATGTTTAGGACGGGCGGTATAGTCATGTTAACTTTGAGGGAGTAATCCTAAAAAAGGAGGCATGAGATCCCCCACTCAGTGGAGGCCCCTTTGATTGTAGTGTCGTTTACTGAGTAATCAGGAAGACATACTGCTTTCGACCTGGAAGCCTGCTGAAGCTGAGGACCCTAGAATACCAAACCATATTGGCCTTTTGGGTGTAGTGCGGAAGCTATGACGGAGTAATCTAGAAATAGTTGTCATGCGATACTACGCTCGAACGAGTTTTTCTTGAGAATATTACTAATTACTGAGTAATCAAGACGTTGGTAATATCCGAAGGAAGGATGTAGACTCTGGGAACCGTTTAGAACCTTGATTCGGCAGGTGATAAATTATTAGCCCATACCTTGTGGGTTGGTTGTTACTTTGGCTTCATGCTCGTGATGTCGGACTTTTGAACATGTTCTATTCTATTTATTCAGAGGATTGTACAACAGTTATACAGACTATATGAGGAAATTTGATCTCATGCCTTTGATCCCATCTTATTAATGTGCATACCATCATTACTTAGAGTTTATTATGACCGACATGTCTTGCATCACCAGGGTATCCCAATCTTTGATTCTTATATTGAACTTATTCTCTTGAGATAGATGCTGATAGAAGAAGCACCATTAGTTACAAGTTCATGATACCTACTCTGAAGTCTCTTCTTGATTTGGGTTCCAAGGCCACTCCAGACAGTATTTAGGTTTTCAAACAAGAGTATAGGAGAATTTTGGATATTCTCCACCTTTTGAAAGGAGAGTTATTCATACTCTCTTTCAGTTTTATGATCTCTCTCGGAGATGCTTCATATTTTTAGATTATCAGCTTGATCCTGCTTTGAAAGAATATTCTTATATATCTTGGGGATTCCAATCAAAAATCAGGTTCCTTTCAACATTATGATGGAGGTTTCTGGACTTCCCTAGATTACATAGGCTCTTTATTTGAGCAGAACTATTATGGAAGACAACCTTAAGGTTAAAAGACGCATTTCGGGGTCTCACCTGAAGTCTCTAGTTGAAAAGGGTCATGCCTTTGCTGATTCAGCTAGTTGGAATGCATTCAATGCAATCTTGGCTCTTCCCATATGTTGAGAATTTTGTAGATATTAATCTAGTTCCTCCCTGCTTGGTGATGTTCATCATTCAATACATGTGAGGAATGACATAAAAGGAGGACTTGTTCTTTGTTATGCTTCCCTTCTTTATTTGCGGTTCATGAGTCGTCTTCCTCAGACACGAGCTTTTGTGGATGCTAAGGATTTTGTGAAATGGTCTAAGAGACTGATGGGTCTTGCTACCCATGATATTGTTTGGTACTCCAGAAACAATGATTATGATGAGTTGGTTCACAGTTGTAAGGAGTTCTCGAATGTGCCTTTTAAGGGTAAGAGGAGGTATCAACTATAATCCCATCCTTTCTTAATGCTAGTTGGGTTATGAGATGCAAGGCTAAACCAATAACAAAGAAGTGGATGAGTCCATTCTTTATGTTGTGGCTGGGAACCCTGAGTTGCTGATGAAGCCTGGAATGAAATTCACCCCAGAAGGAGGGCTGAAGGACACTATATTGACTGGGTTAGAAAGAGCGTTAAGATTTTTCATCTACCTTGTCCTGTGGAATTACCTTTGTACCCACAAACCCTTATTCAACACACTTTTGGCCCTATTTAAGAGTTCAACACTCATCAAGATGACAATCAAGAACCCGGAATAAAAATTGAAGAGTTGAAGAAAGAACTCAATAAAGCTACTTGTGAAAGGAATGAGCTAAGAAGAGACTGTTCAGATGAAAAGTCGAAAGAAAGTAAGAATCGGAAATGGCTTTAGAGTAGCTTGCCTCATTGTTGATGATGAAAAGGAAGAATGTCGCCAAAAAGAGAAGGTTGATCACCAACTCATCATGGGCAACTTCCAATTGAACAAAAGCACTAACAGAGATTGTAGAACTCAAAAAGAATTCACAAGCTGCAGTTAGTGGACCCATAGTTGAATCTCACCAGGAGGAGTTTAACTACAAGCAACTTCAAGAAGAAAGTGACCATTTGGAGCACCATTGTCGCTACTTAGAAGTTATTTACCCACATGAGGAATATGCTCATCCAAGAGTTGATTCAGAAGCCAAAGCATGATGCAATGCTGAAGCTTTCCAAAGAGAGACTAAAGGTATATGCATCTATTGATCTGTGATCTCCATCATCTATTTTGATGGGATCCAATTCCTTTGAATTTTGCCTATGGATTTTGATTGCACTGAATCCATGATATTATCTCTCTGAGTTACATTTTCTATTTTTTTGCTAGTGTTATATTCCTCTTGTATTTTCTCACTTATTCAAAGTCATTAGATTCTTTGAAAGTGATTAAACATAGTGTTGGCATACTCTTATGCATCGTTATGCATTCATGCGTCTTTATGCACACAAGCCCTCATGACAGGTGTTCAGCATTAGAGATTATTGTTTTGACTTGGTTTTCTCTGATAGAAGTGTAAACCTGGCTTTCCCTCAGTGCCAAAATTCTCAGCAATCAAAGATTAGTTATGGTGTAATTCTGTGAAGACTTGATTGGGATGAAGGCCCAAATAGGCCAGCTTATGGAGGAAATGGAAAGATGGTGGTCTTGTATTCATTGTTGCAACAGAGGTTGTTACTCCTCCTTTCTCTTATCCTTCGGGATTTGATTTTTGATACCCGATGTGATTTCTATTCTGGGGCACCTTGATCGGGAAATTGAAGGATGGAATACACTTGAATGTAAATTCCAAGACCTCATTAATTCTTGGGCAATCATTCATTCCAGATGGCTGTAGAAATTGAAGCCTTTGTCCAAGTAAGTGTCAAGACTGCGAAAGCATCTTCCAGGAAGCAATGAGCCCAGATGAAGAAAGTATTTTCAACATTGGCATGCATTAGCTTCTTATTTCATTCTCATTTGTAAACATTCTTGCTTGTTAATACACTGTTTGCATATAAAAATTTGTTTTTTTTTAATGTTAATCATAATACGCTGAATATGTTTGACTTGAAGTAATCAATTTTTGTTCACTCATAAGATGTTTTTCTGCATTGTGATACTAACCTTTCGCTTACGCAAAGATTGGAGGGAGGATGACGATAGTAAAAATGAAAAATTTCTAGTTGTATGCTTTTGGATAAAACCCTGTTGACGATGTACAGGCATTGTTTCAAATTCCCAAACACCGGAGATATAAGGGAGTGAAACCCTCGTCAACCCCATTTAGCCTCGAAGTAGGAGTTTCTTTTTCTATTCTGAAAAAACCCTCATTCTTTAACCTGGGGCAGGGTAGTGTTCAGTTAATTTGATCGAGCGTTCAGAACTCATCATGAGTGCCCATCCAAGGATACAATAATGGTTGTCCTTCAAAAGGTTGAGGAAATTCAAAACTGCAATGGATAATTTTAACATATCAAGAATGTGTGTCACATGAAGATATCCTAATGAGTATTTCTCGCACATCAGGAGGTCAGCAGATGATGATACAATAATGGTTATCTCTCATCTACCAAGGACTCGGGCAATCACAATTCTTCCAACAAGTTGAAAATGACTCAAGGTCACACGACATGTTCAAAAGGAAAGAAAAGGTAATATGAAAAAAGATGATGAAAAAGAAAGAGACAAAAAGCCCCGCTAAGTTGAAACTTGAAAAACAAGTCGCTTAGGCAAAAGTCAGGGCATCCCGCTGAACTTCAGAGTCAAATTCAAAAGGAATTTGTCCAGGAAAAAGTTAGGGAAAGCAAAGAAAAGCCTGAAAGGTTAGGAAATACTCATTAATTTATTTTTGTAAATAAATCTTAATAATTAATTTAGTTAATTTAGGTTTTAAACTTTAATTCTTTTCTTAATAAATAAAAAATATCTAGACTTAGGGTTTTTGACATTTTTTCACCCTTTTCTTAATTAATTATTTTTCTCATTTATTTATTATTGTAATTACTATTTAATTTTGTAAATACACATGTACATTAATTGATTAGTAAATTAGGTTAAACTTTAATATTTTCTTAATAATTAAAATAATTTAGAATTAGGGTTTCTCTTGATTTTTAATTTTCTTTATTTTCATAAATACCAAAAAAACATAAAAAACAAGTTCTTTTATTTAATTAAATAATTAATTAGCTTTAATTCAGTCTAATTTCAAAAGGGTCAAAACCCTCGGACGCCCTAACTTTTATTCTTTCGCGCATTATTTTCCTTTCGAATATTATGTAACTGCTCAAAGCTTGTAATAATAATTAGGTCTTTTACTTTCCGCATTTTTACCAAACGGGTCTTTGTATTTTGGCGATGTATAGACCCGCGCCTTGTAATAGCGTAGGATTTTTCTTTCCGCATTTAAATTTCCGCACCTTTAAATTCTAATTGCATGAAAGAATGTATGGCTAAAATAAAAACAAGCGTAGCTCACAACGATGCATGATCAAAGATAAACTTAACATGAAAATAACACACAAATTCACACACCACTCTTAGGGTACGTGTGATCGGTGGATCTGGAACTGACTGTTTAACGCTGGTTCGCGAAATGTCGCGGAAGCAAGAGTCGCCACCGTCTTTTATTTTCTCCAAATGGAAAGGACAAAAGCACAGAAAAATTCCTTAAAGAGATTGCTCTCGGTTCGGGAGGTAGGTTATAGAAAGGGAAGGTGTTAGCACCCTTTCTATCCATGGTTATCCATGGGCTCTTAGATACTTGCTCACTTGTGTTTTCAAAATTGTTTTGTTTGCTTTTCAACTGTGGGTTTTAAAAAGTTTCTTTGAAAATTTCAGTTCGACTCTTGTATCGGTCCTCAAGAGTGTTTGAAAAAATGCTTTCGAAAGCTTTTTGAAAAGGTGTCGGTGTGAAAAGTATTTTTGAATTTTGTTTTGAAATTTAGAGCAAGTATCTACGAGAACCTACCTACCCTAAGGAATTCGTCTGTGTAAATGTCCTTTAAAGTAGTGCCATCCCACCATTGAGAGGTAGGTAGCACCACCGTTGGAGGTGTTCGGGTCAATTCGAGGTTCGGGACATGGTGATCACCGGAGCAATGGGAAGACACCTTAGAAGCTACCCTCATGCCAGGTTCCCGGATCATGAGGACTTACTAAGACATCCTATACTCGACGATCACCTTTCGAAAGGCAACAGTGAGGCGTACCCTAGGGGTGGTGTGTGCGATTCGTGTGTCATGTTTCAGTTATTTGTCTTGTCATGTTGGTCGTGTTCTACGCTTGATTTTAATTTGGGACATTCATTCTTGCATGCTTGGTTAACAGTTAAATATTTTGCGAGGAAATAAATCTAAACTATTACAAATGGCGCGGGTCCACATCGCCAAAATTAAACCGGACCCGATTTAGCGAAAAATAAATAAAGCGATAAAATAAGTGCGAAAGGTTTAAATTACATGGCTTTGGGATATTTACAAAATTATAATAAGCGATAATAAAATAAATGCGCGAAATAAGGAAATTAAAACAAAATTAGGGCGTTGGACCCTTTTTGCAAATAATTAGAATTAATAAGGATTTAAAAATTAAAATTAAATGAGAATGATATTTTTGTGTTTTTTAGATTTAATGAAAAAAAGAAATTAATTGAAATTAAATCAGACGGCAAACCCTAATTCTACTATTTTTTATTTATTATGAAAGAATTAAAACATGACCTAAATTAACTAATTCATTTATGTACAATTTAAATAGAAAAATAAATAAATAAATAAATAATTATTATTATTCTAAAAAAGGGAAAAAAAAAAAATATTAAAAGGAATAAAAAATATCAATTAACCTAATTCTACATTTTTTGGATTTTTATTAAAAAAGGAATTAAAATTAAACCTAATTACACTACATAATTTACATTCTAATTTATTTATGAAAATAATTATAATAAAATAAATATTATGTTTTTTCTGTATTTTCTGATTTTTATAATGTTTTTGTGTTTTGGTTAAAAAATAAATAGTTAAATAACAGTAATTAAAATGTAAATAACAATTAAAACAAAAATAGAAAATAAATAAATAAAAAAAAAAGTATTGAGGGCAAACCAGGGGGGGGATAACCCCAAATTGGAGGTATAGGCCTGGAGTTTCTGGCCCATTAGCAATGGCCTGTTGACCTTCCTAATTCATGTGCCACAAGGTTGACTTATGCCCACGGTACGTCTCAATCCTGAGCCTTTGATTTGATGTGGGGATGTACGTGGCTGGCTTGATGATGGAGGCACATGGTATGCCTACGTTGCTGAAGCGCATGGGAGTGTCTTTGGAAAAATAATATGAAGACTTGTAAGACCTGGGGTTCGAACCCAGGTCTAGTGGATTGTCCTTGCGTGTACCTGCCATCTGTGCCACTTGCGTTCAATTGATATACAATAGCAAATAAACAATAAAAAAGCAAATTGGTTAATGGCCACTAAGCAGCGCAAAAGCGCGCGCTGATTTGAATCAGCGTATCACATTCCACCACGTCTTCGTCTCCTCCATATGCCTGAAAATAAAAATCATAAGGCAACGTTTTTTGAAGTGTTGCAGAAAGGGACCTATTGGAAAATAGCGATTAGAACCATGGGCCTCATAAATTGTTCGCGAGGGTACAGGTCTCTTCGTCTTGAGGCGCTGAGTTCAGTCATGGCACCCATGAGTCCTAATTTTCCTTCTATGCAAAAGCCCTAAATCAAGAACCTGCAAACCCTAATATTCGAGCATGGCAAAATTGCGTACAACGTGTAAAACTTCAATCAAGCATAAGGGTTAGTTTCAGAAACTCAAAACAAACATGATGCAATGAATAGAATGTTGTAAAAGTGCTTAAAAAATGCTATACGGTTATGGATTTTTTGCAATGCAGTCTGAGTTACAGGCGCCTATTCTTGGAGCTTTTGTGGTTGAGATCAATTGGAACACCTTCAGGGATGCTTAAGGATGCTTATGGAACAAAAATTGGAGCTTGAATCGAGCTAGAACCTTGAAAACAGTTTTCAGTTTTTATGAGAATTTTTCAACATTCAAAAACTTGTTTATGCGCAGCTTTTAGTCTCTAGAGCATTAGGTTTTCATCTTGAATATGTATAGAACGATTTTAGGTCAAGAAAACTAGACCAAATCCATTGCATTGATGATTTCCAATATTTGATTTTGTTAATATCCTTTTGAATCTTTTTCCATGGCTTTTGTGTTCAATCAGCTCAAATCTTATCAAAACTTTCCATAATCAATTAAGCACGAAATATTGAGATTAGAATATGCATAAAAGGATTTTTTAGGTTAAAGTTTATATTTTTCATGAATTAAAATGATTTAAATGAATATAAATTAATATTAATTCAAATAAATAATTAAAAAATATGAAAATACTTCCCTTTGGGCCTAGTGGTCGTGCATAGGCTTGGCATGAAGAAACTTGGAAGAAAAATGGGCCCATTTGCATTTTTAGGCCTTTTGCATCAATGTTGACTTTTCAAAATTCCTAAAAATTTCCCAACTTCCACAAGGCATAACTTGGTCAATTTTTAAGCTTTTCACATGTTCTTGGACATTTTGGAAAGGTCTTTGAGTCCTCTAACCAATGCATTTGGTCCCATGTCATTTTGATTTACCAATCTCAAGTTATGGCCTTTGACTTAAAGTCACTTTTTGTTGACTTTTGAAAATGACCTATAATGTTGAAATTGATAACTTTTTGTGAGAGCATTTCTTGGACTTGGAACATGAAGATGAATTGTAGGAAATGTCTTTCTCTTCAAAATGAGCTTTGGATGGAATTTTTCTGATAATCCATGTGAAAGTTATGCCCTGGTCAATTTCAGTTGACTTTTTCAGCTGTCCAAATATAGCAACTTTTGCATCTTTGATGATTTCTGAGCCAAATTTTGAGAATCATGATCAAGCATTGATCAAATGATGTTTATGGCTTCAAAATGATATGTTGACCAAAAATTTGAACTTTTGACTGTCAAATGACCATTTTGCCCCTACAGTTGACTGTAGTGCAATTTAGGGTTTTGACTGTGCAATTTTGAGCTGAATGCCTTGAAACTTGATATGAGGACACTTGACCATCTTTGTAGGCATATGAGACTTGATTGGGCCTTTGGAAAGTTCATTTGCTTGACCAGAACTCAAACCCTAGTTTTGACTGTCTAGGAGACAGTTGAGCTGCACAACCCTTGGGGAATTTTGTGACCTTGACTTTGACAATTCTTGATGAATATGGGAGGGCAAATTTTGGGGTACAACAGTTGCCCCTGTTCAATCTTCTTAGACCTGAGGATGCAGATTGGCTGACGTGCCTTTCGTAATCCGAGGGTAGAAGATGATTGGACACTAGAGTGCCCAGAAATTTGCGCTCACATAGTAGCAATGATGATGAGGGAATGGGCTTATAGATGCCATTTGGATGTTGCTTGGATAGGAGATTCCTTAGTGAGAACCTGCATACCTGCAAAACAGAAAAATGAGTACCTGATACGTCGCAGGAGTTGATTTTAGATGCTTGATATAGATATGTCCTGATTGGTTACAGGAGCTGAGTCTGGAGCTTCAAACGCTGATGAATGAACCAGGGATGGTTACTGCCTTAGCATGAACGGTAAGAGAATCCTGAATGATTTCAACCTCAACAACGCTCGTTTGAGAAAATCTTGGTGAGAATTACCATCTTCGTAGTGTCAGGAAGAGAACCAAAGGACATTATAATCTCAAAGGGAGTCACCTTACTCGCCGTTGGAGAGGGAACTATAGGAAATCATAATCTGAAAGGAAATATCACCTCACGCTCATGCCGGAGAGGGAAACATCTTGAAAGGGAATTACCACCTCACTCGCCGCTGGAGAGGGGACCATAAGAGAATATCACCTCACGCTCATGCCGGAGAGGGGAACATCTGAAGAAGGAATTACCACCTCACACGCCGTTGGAGAGGGGACCATAAGAGAATATCACCTCACGCTCATGCCGGAGAGGGGAACATCTGAAGAAGGAATTACCACCTCTCACGCCGTTGGAGAGGGGACCATAAGAGAATATCACCTCACGCTCATGCCGGAGAGGGAAACATCTAAAAAGGGGCTTCTGGAAGCAGTATCAGAACGTCACCATATCTGGTTTACATCTGAAACTATATCTGGAAGGAAATCTTGAAGCAGTATCAGAACGTCACCATCGCTGGGTTTACATCTGAAACTATATCGAGAAGGGAATCTTGAAGCAGTATCAGAACGTCACCATCGCTGGGTTTACATCTGAAACTATATCGAGAAGGGAATCTTGAAGCAGTATCAGAACGTCACCATCGCTGGGTTTACATCTGAAACTATATCGAGAATGAATTGCGATTAGTTGATAGTAGTCATTTTTGTATTGATCTTTTTCCTGAAAAGGAAAAACATAATTGTATGCAAAATCGTGATGCATGAACTGTATGTCTTCAAAATTAATGAGATTCGTGCCATATGATGCATATGCATGCTATAATGTACGAAGATGTGACGTTTTATGAATGTATGTTTTTGTCTAGGGAAAATAAATCCTTGACGGGTGCCGGGAAGTCGCATCCTGGGCTGATGTTGAAGAATAGTTGCAAGAATTCCAATAGACGAAGATAACTCCGTTGGGGAATAAACTTGGCGAATGGGGGATTCTGCGGGGAGAAAAAGATATTCTAGCGACCATGCTGGGAAGAAATACTCTGTGGGGAGATGCTTTTGCTGAATTGTTGAGGATGACTCACTGAGGATACCTTGCTGTATTGGAAGTATGAATGGACTTCGCTGGGGATAAGAAGATTCTGTCGAGGACGCTCTTTCCGTGGCTTTTGGCTGAGGATAACCCAGTTATATCCTGTTAAGGAAATAACTCTTTAAATTAAGCCGGACGACGCGTTCGTATTCTGCGAGGGGTAAGCTTCCAGAATCTACTGGGGATAAGCTTACTGCTTGGGGATATGACTTCCAATTTTGCTGGTGAAGTTGGGTTGGACTCTCCTGGGGAAGCTTTGATATGTTGGGATGTTCTTCAACGGAACCTACCCTGATGCCTTGGGGGATAGAACAGTCAGACTGCTCAGACCAACCTTTATTGCCCCTGTTTCTTGTGGGAGAGGAAGACCCGTGGGATACTGATAGTCGTTGATGGACAAACCTTCTTCTGGTAGACAGATAGCAGGACATAGTCGTACGCTTTAATCCCTAACTTTTGCCTAGACCGCCCTTTCGGGTTTTCAGTCCACCGGGATACCCATTTTTGCCCAAGCCGCCTTTTCAGGTTTTCGACTTGCCGGGTGTACAGATTTTCCATTTCATCCCTTCATTTTGCCCGAACCCTTTTGGCTCGCCGGGAAGCCCTTATTTTTGCCTAGGTGTGTCAACCTAGCGGGTCTTTGATTGTGTGCAGTATTTTTCGACTATGTCCATGTTCTTAGAATGCAGGGAGGTGCCCCTGGCTGTTTATGTTGCCATATTACCAGAAGGTGTTTGATCAGGCGAGATTCAATGCTGGAGTGCCCCAAGTGACTCAGGTGGAGATTTGCCCCAGGCTTTTTTGGCCTTTTGAGAGATTCTCCGAATCTTGACTCAACTGCCCCAGATGATGGACAATGATCATATCTGCCCCTTGATTGGAGATGCTCTTGTTCACTAAGTATTTCTCGTGCGAATTTCCCTGCTGTTCAAACAAAAAGTCATATGCAAACAAAGTTATGTCAAAAACGCAAAGCTTATGTCTGTCTCGAAGATTTTGAAAATGCATCTTTTCATAAAACAAGTGAATGTTTGTAAAGCGTGATGTCAACTCCGTATTTACCGTAGGCCTTCAGGAGTCAGGATACCTTTCGTGACAGTATGCTTTCGAACTAACCCATGCTTCAGCTAGGACTTTTAAGGGTTATAACGTGGCTTGGTTCACGGTTTAAGAAACAAAGGATAAAGGCTCAAATTATTTGTACCCACCCGCTCTTCGTGATGTTCTCCAAACCTAAACTCAGTGGATCGTGCGTTAGACCTTGTTTGAGTCTTTGCTTTGATGTTCCAATAATGGTTCAGATGTTGATGATTTCTTTTGAATAGGCAGTCATTTTTTGCTTTGGTTGAGGGTTTGCGAGACCTCTTTCTTGATTTCTATTATCCCTTTCTTTTTTGCCTGAACTGTTTCCTTTTTGGAATTACAGTCAGCGGGATGCCCCAGTTTCATAAGTCCCCTTTGTAGGTTTAGACTTTTTGGGCTTTTCATTTATGAATTTTGATGATGACTGCCTGTCCTTTTGATTGTTCTGAACCATTACTGTCTTTGCTCGTTTTGTAAAGATGCACTTGGATCAACTGAGAGAACTACCCTGCCCCAGGTTATGATTAAGGGTTTTGATTTTCGAAAATAAAAACTCCTACTTCTTTGGCTCTGATGGGTTGACGAGGGATTATCATCCTTATAACTCCAGTGTTTAGGGGTTGAAACAATGCCTGTACCTCATCAGCGGGGTCTGTTCAAAAGCATACTGTAAAGATTGTGGTATCGTTTTCGTCATCCTCCCTCAAGAGGCTCAGAATTATTAACCAAGAGTTGACATCAGAAAAAATATGAAAAGAATATTTGAACATAATGAAAATAATTGTATTAATCCTCAAAACAGACATATGTGATGCATTGATAACATAAAAGAGTTTGCTATGACATTAATCGTTTGTATAAGCAATGAAAAATACAACTCAAAATTCAGATAAACAAAAGGCTTCAATGGTTGGGCAACGGAGCAGTGACTATGCTCGGAGTCTCTGGCACTTCAAACTGAATCTCTCCGGCGTCAATCATATCTTGGATCTTGTTCTTGAGAGGCCAGCAGTTGTCTGTAGTGTGCCCCGGGCTATCTGAATGATATGCGCACCTATCGTTGGGATGATAGTTGGGTGCAGAAGTGTTCGGATTCCGGAGAGGAGCCCTTAATGTGATCAACCCTGTCTTCAACAGTTGTTGCAGTGCTTGATCCAACGACATGTTGAGTTTGGTATACTGCCGTTTCTCTTTGCGCTGTTGCCCCTGTCCTTGTTGAGCAGGTCCGGGATTGGAGATTTGGATTGCCCCTGCCTCATGACGGCTCTTTTTACCGTGCACAGCATTGGATTCTTTCTTCCCCTGATGAGGCTTCTTATCAGAATGTGCAGCTTCTTGAATTTTCCCAGACCGGATGCCAGCTTCTATTCGCTCTCCAGTCAAGATAAGATCTGTGAATCCAGCAGACGAATTCCCAATTAGGTGGTTATAAAATGGACCAGACAAGGTCCCCAAGAACATATCAACAAGTTCCCGATCAGTCAGAGGTGGTTGTACTCTTCCAGCAAGATCCCTCCATTTCTGAGCGTACTCCTTAAAACCTTCGCTTGCGCCTAACGACATACCCTGGAGTTGAGTACGCGTGGGGGCAAGGTCGGCATTGTACTGGTACTGCTTATAGAAAGCAGTTGCCAACTCCTCCCAGTTACGAACTTTGGTCCCATCCAGTTGATAGAACCATTCGAGGTGAGTCCCTGAAAGACTTTCCTGGAAGAAGTGGATCCACAAGTTTTTGTCCACCGTATATGGTTGGATCTTCCGAACATAGGACCTTAGATGTAGCTTGGGACAAGACGCCCCGTCATACTTAGTAAAGGTTGGTGCTTTGAACTTCCGGGGAATAACCACACCAGTTGACAGACCCAGATCTCCGAAATCCAGCCCAGGTACCTGTTGAACCTCCATAGCTTTCATTCTGTCCTCCAGTTGCTTATATCTGTCATCGGCAGGAGGGTACTGCTCTTCATCAAAATCTGTCTCGTTGTCGGAGACCACTGGACTGGGAACCTCTCTCTCATGATGACTGCTCTTTCCCACAGATGGGGTTGTCCTCTCAGTTTCCACTTGCGGTGTATTCCCAGATCTGCGTCTAGGGCTGAACAAGACAGTCCTCTTCTTCTTCTTGTCCTTCTTCAAGAGGAGAGCCTTCAGATCTTGCTGCCCCTGGGTCAGATTCATGATCAGCTCTTGGAACTGGGCGTTCTGAGCCTGGAGATCCTTGATAGTCTGCTCGGCTGATGATTCAGGATTCATGACGAGCGGCTGAAATAAACAGCGGAGAAGGGTAAGCAACCTGTCAAAGGGATACCTGCAATGCAATGAGATGTATGACATGCATGTAATGATTTCAAGGACCTCGCGGGGTAAACAGAGAAACTTTGTTAGAATTTGGAACCGGTAGCTTGACTGAAGGCACTGCATATTGTTGAGAGTCCTTCATCAAGGGTCAAAGGCTCACCATATCCAGTGGGTCATAGCCCCTGACAACCTTGGCTAGAGGAAAATAAATCCTCTTTGCCCCTGGCTAGATGTTCTGATTCATCATGACCTGCATCACAAGCCCTTGAGATCCTTGAAATGGGTTAGGATGTATGCAATGGTATGCCATGGTATGATGTCATGCTATGCATGGGGTGATGTAGGTAAACCCTTGTTATGAGTCCTTATCAAGGACTACAAACAGACCCTGCAAGAAATTCAGTATACTTTGTTATGAGTCCCAATTAAGGACTATAAACAAAACCTGCAAGAAATTTGGTGAACCCTGTCATGAGTCCTAGTTAAGGACTATAAACAAGACCTGCAAGAAATTTAGTGAACCCTGTCATGAGTCCTAGTTAAGGACTATAAACAGGACCTGCAAGTGGTTAGTACACCTTGTTATAAGTCCCAATTAAGGACTATGAACAAAACCTGCAAGACATCAAGGGTCAGATAACAAGCATGCAAGTAGTCAAGTACGAAGGCACACAAGTCACACAAGAGAAGCCCTTAGGGTTTAGGCCAGCATGGGGTCTAAGCATTACCCTCTTGAAGTTGATGGGTTCAACCTGTCCTAATCAAAGTAACCGGGTTCTTAGAGGATCCCAATATCATTGACTACCCTCAATCGGTCATAACTCCAGCATCGCAATCTTTTCTTGCGGCCAGAACCATCACGAGAGTTTAGCCTCAATGGGCGTAGCATACTGCTACTGTTCTAAAGGCCAAGTTGTGTCAATTAAGGTTCTAAGGTTGTTGGTGCTTAATGACTCCTTAGAAGACCCACATTCTCCTCGTTGCGACACAAGGGATATCGGTACGGACCAAGGTGCCACACCAACGTAGCCACTGTTTCACCCGTGTCGGTCTACGCCGGACAGGTCCCTCACAGCTTATGCTACCTAAACAGGGTATCCCCAGATCCGGGTTAGGATCTATGTAACTCCCGATACAACCCACAATAGTAAAGCAAGCACAGAAGACAATTGAAAACACAGTGATCTTAATCCTAAGGTACACCTCACTTTATAAAGTAGCACTCCCCAGCAGAGTCGCCAGTTCTGTGATCGGTGGATCTGGAACTGACTGTTTAACGCTGGTTCGCGAAATGTCGCGGAAGCAAGAGTCGCCACCGTCTTTTATTTTCTCCAAATGGAAAGGACAAAAGCACAGAAAAATTCCTTAAAGAGATTGCTCTCGGTTCGGGAGGTAGGTTATAGAAAGGGAAGGTGTTAGCACCCTTTCTATCCATGGTTATCCATGGGCTCTTAGATACTTGCTCACTTGTGTTTTCAAAATTGTTTTGTTTGCTTTTCAACTGTGGGTTTTAAAAAGTTTCTTTGAAAATTTCAGTTCGACTCTTGTATCGGTCCTCAAGAGTGTTTGAAAAAATGCTTTCGAAAGCTTTTTGAAAAGGTGTCGGTGTGAAAAGTATTTTTGAATTTTGTTTTGAAATTTAGAGCAAGTATCTACGAGAACCTACCTACCCTAAGGAATTCGTCTGTGTAAATGTCCTTTAAAGTAGTGCCATCCCACCATTGAGAGGTAGGTAGCACCACCGTTGGAGGTGTTCGGGTCAATTCGAGGTTCGGGACATGGTGATCACCGGAGCAATGGGAAGACACCTTAGAAGCTACCCTCATGCCAGGTTCCCGGATCATGAGGACTTACTAAGACATCCTATACTCGACGATCACCTTTCGAAAGGCAACAGTGAGGCGTACCCTAGGGGTGGTGTGTGCGATTCGTGTGTCATGTTTCAGTTATTTGTCTTGTCATGTTGGTCGTGTTCTACGCTTGATTTTAATTTGGGACATTCATTCTTGCATGCTTGGTTAACAGTTAAATATTTTGCGAGGAAATAAATCTAAACTATTACAAATGGCGCGGGTCCACATCGCCAAAATTAAACCGGACCCGATTTAGCGAAAAATAAATAAAGCGATAAAATAAGTGCGAAAGGTTTAAATTACATGGCTTTGGGATATTTACAAAATTATAATAAGCGATAATAAAATAAATGCGCGAAATAAGGAAATTAAAACAAAATTAGGGCGTTGGACCCTTTTTGCAAATAATTAGAATTAATAAGGATTTAAAAATTAAAATTAAATGAGAATGATATTTTTGTGTTTTTTAGATTTAATGAAAAAAAGAAATTAATTGAAATTAAATCAGACGGCAAACCCTAATTCTACTATTTTTTATTTATTATGAAAGAATTAAAACATGACCTAAATTAACTAATTCATTTATGTACAATTTAAATAGAAAAATAAATAAATAAATAAATAATTATTATTATTCTAAAAAAGGGAAAAAAAAATATTAAAAGGAATAAAAAATATCAATTAACCTAATTCTACATTTTTTGGATTTTTATTAAAAAAGGAATTAAAATTAAACCTAATTACACTACATAATTTACATTCTAATTTATTTATGAAAATAATTATAATAAAATAAATATTATGTTTTTTCTGTATTTTCTGATTTTTATAATGTTTTTGTGTTTTGGTTAAAAAATAAATAGTTAAATAACAGTAATTAAAATGTAAATAACAATTAAAACAAAAATAGAAAATAAATAAATAAAAAAAAAGTATTGAGGGCAAACCAGGGGGGGGATAACCCCAAATTGGAGGTATAGGCCTGGAGTTTCTGGCCCATTAGCAATGGCCTGTTGACCTTCCTAATTCATGTGCCACAAGGTTGACTTATGCCCACGGTACGTCTCAATCCTGAGCCTTTGATTTGATGTGGGGATGTACGTGGCTGGCTTGATGATGGAGGCACATGGTATGCCTACGTTGCTGAAGCGCATGGGAGTGTCTTTGGAAAAATAATATGAAGACTTGTAAGACCTGGGGTTCGAACCCAGGTCTAGTGGATTGTCCTTGCGTGTACCTGCCATCTGTGCCACTTGCGTTCAATTGATATACAATAGCAAATAAACAATAAAAAAGCAAATTGGTTAATGGCCACTAAGCAGCGCAAAAGCGCGCGCTGATTTGAATCAGCGTATCACATTCCACCACGTCTTCGTCTCCTCCATATGCCTGAAAATAAAAATCATAAGGCAACGTTTTTTGAAGTGTTGCAGAAAGGGACCTATTGGAAAATAGCGATTAGAACCATGGGCCTCATAAATTGTTCGCGAGGGTACAGGTCTCTTCGTCTTGAGGCGCTGAGTTCAGTCATGGCACCCATGAGTCCTAATTTTCCTTCTATGCAAAAGCCCTAAATCAAGAACCTGCAAACCCTAATATTCGAGCATGGCAAAATTGCGTACAACGTGTAAAACTTCAATCAAGCATAAGGGTTAGTTTCAGAAACTCAAAACAAACATGATGCAATGAATAGAATGTTGTAAAAGTGCTTAAAAAATGCTATACGGTTATGGATTTTTTGCAATGCAGTCTGAGTTACAGGCGCCTATTCTTGGAGCTTTTGTGGTTGAGATCAATTGGAACACCTTCAGGGATGCTTAAGGATGCTTATGGAACAAAAATTGGAGCTTGAATCGAGCTAGAACCTTGAAAACAGTTTTCAGTTTTTATGAGAATTTTTCAACATTCAAAAACTTGTTTATGCGCAGCTTTTAGTCTCTAGAGCATTAGGTTTTCATCTTGAATATGTATAGAACGATTTTAGGTCAAGAAAACTAGACCAAATCCATTGCATTGATGATTTCCAATATTTGATTTTGTTAATATCCTTTTGAATCTTTTTCCATGGCTTTTGTGTTCAATCAGCTCAAATCTTATCAAAACTTGCCATAATCAATTAAGCACGAAATATTGAGATTAGAATATGCATAAAAGGATTTTTTAGGTTAAAGTTTATATTTTTCATGAATTAAAATGATTTAAATGAATATAAATTAATATTAATTCAAATAAATAATTAAAAAATATGAAAATACTTCCCTTTGGGCCTAGTGGTCGTGCATAGGCTTGGCATGAAGAAACTTGGAAGAAAAATGGGCCCATTTGCATTTTTAGGCCTTTTGCATCAATGTTGACTTTTCAAAATTCCTAAAAATTTCCCAACTTCCACAAGGCATAACTTGGTCAATTTTTAAGCTTTTCACATGTTCTTGGACATTTTGGAAAGGTCTTTGAGTCCTCTAACCAATGCATTTGGTCCCATGTCATTTTGATTTACCAATCTCAAGTTATGGCCTTTGACTTAAAGTCACTTTTTGTTGACTTTTGAAAATGACCTATAATGTTGAAATTGATAACTTTTTGTGAGAGCATTTCTTGGACTTGGAACATGAAGATGAATTGTAGGAAATGTCTTTCTCTTCAAAATGAGCTTTGGATGGAATTTTTCTGATAATCCATGTGAAAGTTATGCCCTGGTCAATTTCAGTTGACTTTTTCAGCTGTCCAAATATAGCAACTTTTGCATCTTTGATGATTTCTGAGCCAAATTTTGAGAATCATGATCAAGCATTGATCAAATGATGTTTATGGCTTCAAAATGATATGTTGACCAAAAATTTGAACTTTTGACTGTCAAATGACCATTTTGCCCCTACAGTTGACTGTAGTGCAATTTAGGGTTTTGACTGTGCAATTTTGAGCTGAATGCCTTGAAACTTGATATGAGGACACTTGACCATCTTTGTAGGCATATGAGACTTGATTGGGCCTTTGGAAAGTTCATTTGCTTGACCAGAACTCAAACCCTAGTTTTGACTGTCTAGGAGACAGTTGAGCTGCACAACCCTTGGGGAATTTTGTGACCTTGACTTTGACAATTCTTGATGAATATGGGAGGGCAAATTTTGGGGTACAACAGTACGCCTCACCTGTTGCCTTACCTTCGAAACGTGGTCTTCGAGTATAGGACGTTTTAGTAAGTCCTTATGTCCATGATCAATGGCATAAGGGTAGCTTCTAAGGTGTCCTACTGTTGCTCTGGTGACCACACTGTCCCTACAAACGAATTGACTCGAACACCTCCAACGGTGGTGCTACCTACCTCTCAATGGTGGGATTGCACTAACTTAAGGACATTTACACAGCCTAATTCCTTAGGGTAGGTAGATGACTCATAGATACTTGCTCTATTCCAAACAAATCAAAACTCTTTTCACACCGACACTTTCAAAAAGTTTTCAAAACAATTTTTCAAACACTCTTGAGGACAAATACAAGAGTTATTCAGAAATCTTTCAATGAAACTTTTTCAAACTCACTCACAATTGAAAAGCAAACACTTTTGAAAACACAATGAGCAAGCATCTAAGAGCCCATAGATAACCATGGATAGAAAGGGTGATAACACCTTCCCTTTCTATAAATCTACCTCCCGAACCGAGAAACATTCTCAAAGAAGGAATTTTGCTGTGCTTTTGTCCTTTCCATGTTGGAGAAAATAAAAGACGGTGGCGACTCTTGCTTCTGCGACATTTCGCGAACCAGCGTTAAACATTCAGTTCTAAATCCACCGATCATAGAACTGGCGACTCTGCTGGGGATCTTATAAAAGTGAGGTGTACCTTAGGACTAAGATCACTTGTATTTTCAATTGTCTGAATTGTTTGCTTTATTATTATGGGTACTGTCTTGGGAGTTCTATGGATCCTAACCCGGATCTGGGGGATACCTTCTTAGAAAGTAGCAACAAGGTTGTGAGGGAACTGTGCGGGGTATACCGACATGGTTGAAGCAGTCTGCTACGTTGATGTGGCACTTTGGTGAGTACCGATAACTCTTGAGTTCAGTCAAGGAGAGTACGAGGCCGCCGCATGGTGTCGTGAAGCATCAACTGACCTTAGGAACCTTAATTGAACCATCTAGGCCTCTTTAGGGTAGTGAGATAACTGACTTTGGTGCAGTCCGAGGTTGGTTGATACTCGATACTACACTCAATTGAGGGTTGTTTTCTTGGAATATTTTGGTCGTCAGTTCAGTGGCTAAATCGAAACGATGAACAATGAAAACAATCCAATGATATTGGGACCCTTAGAACCCGGTTACTTTTGATAGGACAGGTTGAGCTCACCAACTTCAAGAGGGTAATACCCAGACCCCATGCTGGCCTAAACTCTAAGGACTGTGGTGTGACTTGTGTGCCTTACCATGTTTGCTTTTTATGGATATTTGTGGTGTGCTTTATCATAGCATCATGACATCATACATCATCATATGCATTGACTATCCATTTCAGGGGTTCAAATCTTCATCTTTGTTCTTGTTTTGTAGGACATGGAAACTATCCGCAGAAAGACAATTCAGATCAGCCTTGTAAGGATCCCTTCTCAGCTTAAGGAACTTATATCCAGGATTCCCGAGAGCTCTTCTTTCAGTGAAAGGCATGGAAGACTCATCAGCTTGGTCAACGCCAACATTGAGGAAGATATGATAAAGGTCCTCTTCTAGTTCTTTGACCCTCTGCACCACTGTTTTACTTTCCTGGATTATCAACTGGTGCCTACATTGGAAGAGTTCTCCCGGCTTCTGAAGATCCCTATCCTTAGTCAACTACCCTACAACGGTACAGAAAAGGAACCCAAACTTGAAGAGATTGCTAAAGCATTACTCCTACAACCATCTGACATCAAGGGACATTGGGAAGTTAGAAGTGGTATCAAAGGGTTCTTGGCCAGGTTTCTGTTTGAGAAGGCCCAAGAATGTTGGAACTCCCTTGACCTACAAGCCTTTGAAGAAGTTGTGGCCCTCTTTGTCTATGGATTGGTTTTGTTCCCGAATCCAGACCAGCTTATAGATATCAGTGCTGTCCAGATCTTCATGTCCAGGAATCCTATACCTACGTTGCTTGGAGACATCCTTCACTCATGTTACACTCGAACCATGAGAAAAAAAGGTGTTCTTATGTGCTGCACTCCTCTCCTGGGAAGGTGGTTTATTTCGCACCTTCCACAATCAGTTTTGAAGAATGAGCGGGGTTTGAGATGGTCACAACGATTGATGACCCTTACACATGCTGATATACATTGGTGTTCTCAATCCAGAGAAGATGTCACTATCATTGATCGTTGTGGGGAGTTTCCTAATGTTCCTTTACTTGGAATCAGAGGAGGTATTACTTACAACCCGTGTCTGGATTTGAGACAATTTGGTTATGCTCGGAGGGATGGCCCCCACGACATGTTAATTCCTGACATAGTTTTTGACTTCGACAATGATGCACAAGGACTTCGCCAGAGATTTATCAGAGCTTGGAGGATGCCCAACAGGGTAGACAGCAAGACACTGGGGCACAGGAACTCCATCCTGTTGGAGCCTTATCTCAAGTGGGTACGAGCCCACTCCCAGAAGTTAGTGATGCCATATCCTCATGTTCTCCCGGTGATCAAAGAGCCAGTTTTGAAAGGAGAGGTGCCCTACACCATTCAACATCCTGACATGCCTACATCCTGGGAGGAAATGCAGAAGAGCTGGATCCAGCTTAAGGAAGAACAGAATTCTCTTGAGACCAGTCTACATGCTAGTGAGAAGAAGGTCTTGGAGCTCACCCGCCTACTGCACGAGGAAAAGACTCTCAACACCTACATTGCTCCAAAGAGGATGCGCAGTGTCTTTTGGGATTGATTCACTTTTGTAATGTTTTGCCCATGAGGCCTTGATGTACTGAACAATTATTTCTTAATGATAACGTGTGTTCCTTTTTGTCTACAACAAATTTTAACTTTCGAACCCTTGAATGCATTGCATAAACACATATCATGCATCATGTGCATAGCAGGTACTCTTCTTTTCAGGTTGCTTAATGATCTTCGCTGTTTATTTCAGCATCATGAATCCTGAATCATCTACCGAGCAGTCCATCAAGGCCCTTCAGGCTCAGAACGCCCATTTCCAAGAGATGATTATGAGTTTGGCCCAAGGTCAAGAGGAGTTGAAGGCTCTGTTGGTCAAGAAGAAGAAGAAGAGAACTGTACTGTTCAACACGGGCCGGAGGTTTGGCAACACACTGCAGAATGAGGTTGATCAAGCTGGTTCTTCTGTAGGAAAATGCAGTCCCCAAGGGGGAAGAGTTCCTAGTCCGGTGGTCTCTGACAACGAGACTGATTTCAATGAGGAGCAGTATCCTTCAGCTGAAGACAAGTACAAGCAGTTGGAAGACCGTCTGAATGCCATGGAAATTCAACAGGTGCCTGGTTTGGATTTCGGAGACTTGGGTCTATCTTCTGGTGTGGTCATCCCACACAAGTTCAAAGCACCATCTTTCACAAAGTATGACGGGGCATCCTGCCCTAAGCTACATCTCAGATCTTATGTGCGGAAGATTCAGCCGTATACTGTGGACAAGAACTTGTGGATCCACTTCTTCCAGGAGAGTCTTTCAGGGACTCATCTCGAATGGTTCTATCAGCTGGATGGAACCAAGGTTCGTAACTGGGAGGAGTTAGCTACTGCTTTTTACAAGCAGTATCAGTATAATGTCGACCTCGCTCCTACACGTACCCAACTCCAGGGTATGTCGCTAGGATCGGGAGAAGGTTTTAAAGAGTATGCGCAGAAGTGGAGGGACCTGGCTGGCAGGGTGCAGCCACCATTAACCGACCGTGAGCTAGTGGACATGTTCTTGGGGACCCTATCCGGGCCATTCTTCAATCATCTCATTGGCAATTCATCTGCAGGGTTCACAGATCTCATTATGACTGGGGAAAGGATAGAGGCTGGTATGAAATCAGGTAAAATTCAGAAAGGTGCGTCCTCAAGTTCTGAGAAGAAGCCTTTCAAAAAGGAGGCCAGTGCTGTGTATGGGCCTAGAAGGCAGAATAAACCAGAGCGCCACCAAGCTGTCAACGCAGTGGTGATTGCAAAGCCCGCTGCCGCTCCTCGGCAACCTAACCAACCAAGGATGAGAGACCCAATAGAGAATACACTCGGCTGAGTATGACCTTGTCACAGATCTTGCCGCAATTGCTATCGACCAACTTGGTAACCGTCAGAGAGGCTCCAAAGGTTGTGAACACGACCTCTCCGAAGTATAATCCAAATGCCCGCTGTGCTTATCACTCTGATAGCCCGGGGCATTCTACTGATGATTGCTGGGCCCTAAGGAATAAGGTTCAGGACCTTATCGATGCGAAGGAAATACAGTTTGAGGCACCCGAGAGGCCCAACATTGTGACTGCTCCTATGCCCCAGCATGGAGTAAATGCCATTGAGGAAGACCTGTATGCCATTTCTGTGGATGATGTTGCTACACCTTTACTGACTGTTAAGAGGAACATGTTGCTGGCCGGTTTATTTCCGGGTTGTAGCAAGGGTTGCCTTTTATGTGCTGTTTCCCCTACTGGTTTTCCGTTGCTGAAATCAGGTATCCAAAGCCTGATGGATAGCAACGAAATTTTGTTCAAGAAGACCGTTGTTCCTTTTGTTCCTGTTGAAGAAGTATCTGTCGTCACAATTTTCAATAATCCTACCAAGGCTCCCCCGAGGAAGCCAGTCAAAATCATGTCTATTGCATCCATCATTATTACTGTTCCGGGGCCCCTCCCCTATGAATCTGACAAGGCTGTCCCATGGCATTATGGGGCAGATGTGTATGTACTGGGAGTGAAGCAGGAGTTCAACACCAGCACCGGTATCAGTAACATCACTGGTCCCGCCAAAGTTACTCGCAGTGGCAGGCTCTTCTCGCCTGACATTGCGCCACCAGTTATCCGAATACCTCTTATTATTACGCCTGCAAGTGCGCCTGTTTACACTTCTGATCCAGTTTCTACCCCTGCTGCCGAGTCGTCTGACACTCGGGGTAAAGGGATTGATGATGAGCCTGCCCGGATGGAGGCACCAAAGACTGTCAATGTTGAAGCCTCCCAGCAAGAGATGGAGGAAATTCTTAAGATAATCAAGAAGAGTGACTTCAACGTCGTTGAACAGCTGGGGCATACCCCCTCCAAGATCTCTATACTATCATTGCTGCTGTGCTCAGAGGCCCATGCCAAGGCCCTGATTTCATTTCTGAAGACGGCCCATGTGCCACAAGAGACATCTGCAAATCAATTCACTGACTGTGTGGCCAATTTGACAGCTGACAATGGTTTGGGTTTCTCGGATGCTGATCTTACCGCCAAGGGAAAGAACCACAATGATGCCCTGCATGTCTCCATTGAATGCAGGGGCATTACTCTTGCACACGTGTTGGTGGACACCGGTTCTTCCCTGAATGTATTGCCCAAGAAGGCTTTAGACAGGTTGGATTGTGAGGGTCTAGAGTTGAAGCCTAGCAACATCATTGTCCGAGCCTTTGACGGGTCGAAGAGGATGGTTCATGGTGAGGTAGATATTCCGATTCGTGTTGGTTCCCAAGTCTTTGATTCAACATTCTATGTGATGGATATTCGTCCATCTTATTCCTGTTTGCTGGGTCGACCTTGGATTCACAAAGCTGGGGTTGTGACCTCCACTCTGCACCAGAAGCTCAAATACCTTGTCAGAAGGAAGATTGTCACCGTGCAGGGGGAGGAAGAATACATGGTTAGTCATCTGAACTCGTTCCGGTATATAGAGATGGACGGGGAGTTTATTGAAACCCCCTTTCAACATTTTGAAGAGGTACCTCCAACATTGGCAGCAGCAGAAGCAGTAGCTGAAGAGGGTTCTCCTTTGAAGATGGCCTCCTTAAAGGACGCCCGAGCTGTAATTGAGAAAGGTGAATGTGCTAACTGAGGCAGGCTCCCTGATTTTACTCCTAAGACTGACAAGTTTGGACTAGGTTTTACTGCAGAGGCTCAAAGGGCTGTACGCAAATCAAGGATCGGAAGACCTCCCATGTTCATCACCAACCCGGGAGTGAACGCTATTGAGAGCGATGCGGAGGAATCAGAGTTTGATAGCTGGATCTACCCGACGACCGACGGTGGACTGAACAATTGGACTGCCAAAGACCACATACCTGTTACTTTTGTTACGCAGTAATGAATTCCTTTGTTTTAATTTTGTAATAAACAATAAATTGAAACTCTATGGCCCGGTGTCTTACCCGGGGCACCGTTGGCTTCATTTGTGAGGGCTTATTACTTGTCATTTCCATATATCATGAATAAAGACATTGGACATTTTTTCGCATTTCAAATCTTGTGCTCCCTTTCTTTCTTTCTTTTATATATTGCAAAACAGCTGTATTTACACACACTCACTCATAAAGGTTTCAATCCACTCTGGATCTCACTGGTAACGACTCTGCTACTGCCAGTTATGACTTCGAAAATCCGATCAACTTAGCCGAAGGCGAAGGTGAAGATGATTGCGAAGTGCCTGATGAGCTTGCAAGACTGTTACTCCAGGAAGAGAGGGCCATTCAGCCACATGAAGAGCCAGTGGAAGCGGTAAATCTGGGTACTGAGACAGATAGAAAGGAAGTTAAGATTGGTGCCAATCTGGAGCTCAACGTGAAACAACGGTTGGTTCAGATGCTGCATGATTATGTGGAAATCTTTGCCTGGTCTTACGAAGACATGCATGGGTTGGTTACCGACATTGTGGTCCATCACTTGCCTACCAAGGAAGAGTGCCCTCCGGTTAAACAAAAGGTCCGTCGTATGCGTCCAGAGATGTCCGAGAAGATCAAAGCTGAGGTTATGAAGCAATTTGATGTCGGGTTTCTAGCAGTGACTTCTTACCCCCAGTGGGTTGCCAACGTGGTTCCGGTGCCGAAGAAAGATGGTAAGATCAGAATGTGTGTTCATTACAGGGATCTGAACAGGGCCAGCCCCAAAGATGACTTCCCCTACCTCACATTGATGTTCTGGTTGACAATACTGCCCAGCACAAGGTGTTCTCCTTCATGGATGGTTTTTCAGGTTACAATCAGATCAAGATGGCTCCTGAAGACATGGAAAAGACTACCTTTGTTACTCAGTGGGGCACCTTCTGCTACAAGGTCATGCCATTCGGGTTGAAAAATGCTGGGGTAACCTACCAATGTGCTATGGTTGCTTTGTTTCATGACATGATCCATCATGAGATAGAAGTGTATGTCGACGATATGATTGCAAGGTCCCAAACTGAGGAGGAACACCTTGACCATCTGCAAAAGCTGTTTGACCGTCTGAAGTTATACAAGCTGAGGTTGAATCCAAATAAGTGTACATTTGGGGTAAGATCTGGAAAGTTGCTAGGCTTCGTCATAAGTGATAAAGGTATTCAAGTGGACCCTGCCAAGGTTAAAGCCATACAAGAGATGCCAGTTCCCAAGATAGAGAAAGAGGTCAGAGGCTTTCTAGGACGGCTGAATTACATTGCTCGATTCATCTCGCACCTAACTGCTACTTGTGAACCAATCTTCAAGCTGCTGAAGAAAGATCAGGTAGTATGTTGGAACGATGAATGTCAGGCCGCTTTCGACAGAATCAAAGAGTATCTCCAAGAACCATCCATCCTTATGCCACCGGTTGAAGGGAGACCTCTGATACTATACCTGACAGTACTTGACAGCTCAATGGGGTGTGTGCTGGGGCAGCATGACGAGTCTGGCCGAAAAGAGCACGCCATTTATTACCTTAGCAAAAAGTTTACCAACTGTGAGACCCGATACTCACTGCTCGAGAAAACTTGCTGCGCTTTGGTATGGGCTGCTCGCCAGCTGAGACAGTACATGCTGACTCACACTACTCTATTGATTTCAAAAATGGATCCAATAAAGTACATATTCGAAAAGCCTGCTCTGTCTGGAAGAATAGCAAGATGGAAAATGATCTTGACGGAATACGACATCCAGTACACGACTCAGAAAGCAATTAAGGGAAGTGTATTGGCAGACCATTTGGCACACCAGGCAGTGGACGACTACCAATCAATGAACTTTGAGTTTCCTGACGAGAACATCATGGTAGTGACTGATTGTGAAGTACCTGGACCGGATGAAGGACCCGAGGAAGGATCCCGATGGTCTATGCACTTTGACGGAGCCTCCAACGCTTTGGGTAACGGTATCGGTGCTGTGATTATATCCCCTCAAGGCACTCATACTCCACTCACTGCCCGACTATGTTTCAACTGCACCAACAACATGGAGGAGTATGAGGCATGCATCATGGGTCTCCAAGCTGCAATTGACTTAAGGATCAAGTTTCTGAGTGTCTTCGGAGATTCCGCTCTCGTGATCAATCAGATCAAAGGCGAGTGGGATACGAAACATCCGAATCTTATTCCTTACAGAGAATGTGTGTTGACATTGATCCCCCATTTCACAGAGATCACTTTTGAACACTTTCCAAGAGAGGAGAATCAGTTGGCGGACGCGCTAGCTACGATTTCTTCCATGTTCAAAGTCAAGTGGGACAATGAGGCTCCCCGGATCATTATCTGGAAACTGGACGAACCGGCATATTGTTGTGATCTTGAGGCTGAGGAGGTAACTGAAAAACCATGGTATCATGAGGTGAAAAGATACTTGGAAGCTCAAGAATACCCCGAAGGTGCATCTGTCAACGACAAGAAGTTTCTGAGAAGGTTCGCAGCAAAGTTCTTCCTCAGTAATGGCATTCTGTACAAGCGAAACCATGATTCGACCTTACTGCGTTGTGTGGATAAGACTGAAGCAGAAAGGATCATGGCAGAGCTGCATGAAGGTACCTTCGGAACGCATTCCAGTGGACACACTATGGCAAAGAAAATCCTTCGGGCAGGATATTTCTGGTCCACAATGGAAGCTGATTGCTACCAACATTCTCGGACATGTCATAAGTGCCAGATATATGTTGACAAGGTGCACGTTCCTACAGTTCCTCTGAATATCCTGACTGCACCTTGGCCTTTTGCAATGTGGGGCATTGATATGATCGGCGAGATTAAACCTACGGCATCCAATGGGCATCACTTCATCCTGGTGGCGATTGATTACTTTACAAAGTAGGTTGAAGCAGCTTCTTATGCTACTATAACCAAGAATGTTGTGGCACGGTTCATTCGGCACAATCTGATCTGTCGATATGGCGTCCCGGAAAGAATCATTACGGACAATGGTATCAATCTCAATAACAAGATGATCACTGAGCTCTGCGAGCAATTCAAGATACAACACCACAACTCTTCTCCTTACCGGCCGAAGATGAATGGGGCTGTAGAAGCAGCTAATAAGAATATCAAAAAGATTGTGCAGAAGATGACAGTGACCTATAAAGATTGGCACGAGATGTTACCGTTTGCTCTTCATGGGTACCGTACCTCAGCAAGGACGTCAACCGGGGCAACTCCTTTTTCCTTGGTCTATGGCATGGAGGCAGTCTTACCGATTGAAGTACAAATACCCTCTCTCCGGATAATGAAGGATGCAGATCTGAGCGAAGATGACTGGATCCAGACTCGACTTGATCAGTTAAATCTAATTGATGAAAAGAGACTCGCTGCTATTTGTCATGGTCAGACGTACCAAAAACGGATGATCGGGGAAATTAACAAGAAAGTCAGACCACAAGAGTATCAAGTTGGGGACCTGGTAATCAAGCGCATCATTCTTCCTCAAAGTGATCCCAGGGGCAAATGGACCCCCACGTACGAAGGGCCATTTGTGGTTAAACATGTGTTCTCAGGAGGAGCCATGATCCTAACCACCATGGATGGTGACGACCTTCCTCACCCCGCCAATGCAGGCATAGTAAAAAGATACTACGCATGATAAAAGACCCGCTAGGTTGACATACCTAGGAAAAAATTAGGGCTTCCCGGTGAACCAAAAGGGTTCGGTCAAAATGAGGGATGAAATGAAAAAAATCTGTACACCCGGCAAGTCGAAAACCTGAAAAGGCGGCTTAGGCAAAAATGGGTATCTCGGTGGACTGAAAACCCGAAAGGGCGGTCCAGGCAAAAGTTAGGGATTAAAGCGTAATACTATGTCTCATTGGATCACCTTGCATCCAGAATCCGGTATCAACATCAGGTTCAGACGGCATCGATCAATCAGCTTCATCTTCAACCGAGCAGCCAAGTGATGAGACGCTCGAAGATATAAAGGCGATAGCAGAGTTGAAACCCAGTGGGATTATTCTTTTCACATAGCTGTTTTGTTTTCCCTTTTCACAAATTGTATAAACTCTTTTGTTCGGCGGCGTTCTCTTACTAGGACGTCAGCCTCTTGTACATAAACACCTATTTACAGGCAGATTCAAAAATCAATACAAATTCACTTTTTCAGACCAATGGCCAATTGTTTTTCCTTTTTCTGTTTTGTTTTGCGAAGAACGTCCAATGTTCGATTTTTGATATATGCATTTGACAATAATTGCTAACTCATAAATATTTGCATGCGAAACAAATGATTAATTACAGGTAACATTAGAAACAGGGGCAATAATGAGTTGTCTAAGCAATCTAATAGCTCGGTCCACCAAGGTACCAAGGTAGGTTCGACTGAAGAGCGCAACCAAGATACCTTAATTCCCTAGAGAGTGAGCCAAGATTCAACAATTCTCTCCCAAGAAGTTGGTCTCCCATCAGCCCTAACAAGGCACAGTATCTCCTAGCAAGTCAGCGACACTCTCCCCAAGCAGAGTTATGTTCAGTCAGCCTTATGGAAATTGGGTATCCCCAGCAGATCTCAACATTCCTCAACGGAGTACACGAATATTCTTAACAAGCATCCCCGGCAGTCTTGATCTAAGATTGTTCCCCGACGGTATACCAGATATTCAGTGGAGCCACTTCCCCAGTACACCTCAAAAATTTCCCCAGGAGAGTGGAATCCATATCCCCAGCAGGTCTTGAAGCTTATCCCCAGTAGATTCTGGAAGCTTGTCACCCGCAGAGCATGAACGTGTCTCCCGGTTTTATTTAAAGGTTATTTCCCCACCAGGATATAACTGGGTTATCCTCAGCCAATTGCCACGGAAAGATCATCCCCGGCGAAGTCTTCCTATCCCCCAGCGGAGTTCATCAATTCCTTCAACATAACACATCAATGGTATCCCCAGCGGAGTTATCATCAACCTCAGCAAAGTATTTTCTCTCTCCCCACAGAGCATCCCCGCAGAGTAATCTATTCGCCAAGTTTATTCACCAACGGAGTCACCTTCTCCTACCGGTATTCTTGCAACCATCATCCCCAGCGGAAACGAAGCTATACTCTTCCACATCAGCCCAGGAGTTAACTGCCCGGCACTCGTCAAGGATTTACTTTCCTAGACAAAATACATTTCATAAACATCACATCATCATACATTATAGCATGCACATACGCATCATGAACATACAATCTCATCATGAGAACATCACGCATGTCATACATCATGACATCGCATATAACTAACGTTTTGTCTTTTCAGGACAAAGGTTAATACAAAGATAATTACTATCAACGGTCGTAACTAAAGATCTGATTCCTGTATCTTGCCAGGGTGTATCTGTTGACGACTACATTTTCCAGACTCGATTCCTATATTTTTCCAGGGCACGTCTGAAGAGTTTGAGGATCTGATTCCTGTATCTTGCCAGGGTGTATCTGTTGACGACTACATTACCAGACTCGATTCCTGTATCTTGCCAGGGAACGTCTGAAGAGTTTGAGGATCCGATTCCTGTATCTTGCCAGGGTGTATCTGTTGACGACTAATTCCAGACTCGATTCCTGTATCTTGCCAGGGCACGTCTGAAGAGTTTGAGGATACAATTCTTGTATCTTGCCAGGGTGTATCTGTTGACGACTAATTCCAGACTCGATTCCTGTATCCTGCCAGGGCATGTCTGAAGAGTTTGAAGATCCGATTCCTGTATCTTGCCAGGGTGTATCTGTTGACGACTATTCTCCGGACTCGATTCCTGTATCTTGCCAGGGCACGTCTGAAGAGTTTGAGGATCCGATTCCTGTATCTTGCCAGGGTGTATCTGTTGATGACTACATTACCAGAATCGATTCCTGTATCTTGCCAGGGCATGTCTGAAGAGTTCGAAGATCCGATTCTTATATCTTGCCAGGGTGTATCTGTTGACGACTATTCTCCGGACTCGATTCCTGTATGCTTCCAGGGCACGTCTGAAGAGTTTGAAGATTCGATTCCTGTATCCAGCCAGGGCACATCTACATAAAGAATTTGAAGATCAACTCCTGTAACAGGCCAGGTAATTATCTTTCTTTTTCAGGTACGCAAGTTCTCGCTAAGGAAACTCTTACGCGATCGACACCTAGATGGCATCTATAAGCCCATCCATATACCAACAGTCTCCAAATGGCATCTATAAGCCCATTCCCGACAAGGTACTGTCACACTTCCAGATGACATCTATAAGCCCATCCTCCTATCCATCAGTCTCTAAATGGCATCTGTAAGCCCATTCCCGCTGCCACACTGCTGATACTCAACTATGTGAGTGCAAATTTCTGGGCACTCTAGTGTTCAATCATCTTCCACCTTCGGATTACGAAAGGCACGCCAGCCAATCTACATCCTCAGGTCTAAGAAGATTGAACAGGGGCAACTGTTGTACCCCAAAATTTGCCCTCCCATATTCTTCAAGATTTGTCAAGATCAATCTTCAGATGATTCAAAATCTCTCAAGGATTGCACAGTCCAATTGCCTCCTAACACAATCAAAATTAGGGTTTTGGTTCTGGCCAAGAAATTGAGGTTTCCAAGGGTCCAATCAAGTCCCACATGCCTACATACATTGTCAAGCATCCTTATGCCAAGTTTCAAGACTCACAGCATCAAATTGCACAGTCAAAAACCCTAAATGCTTCACAGTCAACTGCAGGGGCAAAATGGTCATTTGATAGTCAAAAGTCAAAATTTTTGGTCAACATCTTATTTTGAAGCCACAAACATCATTTGATTCAATTCTTGATCATGATTCTCAAAGCATGGCTCAAAAAGTCTCAAGATGCAAAAGTTTCTATTTTTGGACAGTTGAAAAAGTCAACTGCAAATTGACCAAGGCATAACTTCCACATGGTTTATGAGAAAAATTCCATCCAAAGCTCATTTTTAAGAGGATGACATTTCCTACAACTCATCTTCACACTTCAAGTCCAAGAAATGCTCTCACAAAAAGTTATCAATTTCAACATTATAGGTCATTTTCAAAAGTCAACAAAAAGGCACTTTAAGTCAAAGAACATAACTTGATATTGGTAAATCAAAATGACATGGGACCAAAGACATTGGTTAGAGGACTTCAAGACCTTCCCAAAATGTCCAAGAACATGATCATAGCTTCAAAATTGAGCAAGATATGCCTTGGAGAAGTTGGGAAATTTTTGGGAATTTTGAAAAGTCAACTTTGCTTCAAAAGCTTCAAAAATGCTAGTGGGCCTCAAATTCTTTCATGAATCATTACCCAAAGCATATGCACGACCCATTAAGCTCAAAGGGATTTATTTTCTTATTTTTAATTAATTAATTGAATTTTTATTTATATTAATTCATTTAATTAGATTTAAATATGAGAAAAATATCAAATCATGCTTTTTAAATATTTTTATGCAGCAAATATCTTCCACATATGCAAAAGGTTTCGTGCATCATCTCAAGGGGACAAGATCATCCCTATTTGGCAAGTTTTCCATGGCAAAAAGATTGAAAAAAGATGTGGAAAAATCAAAGATTGGAATCATAAATTCATGGACCTTGGGCTTGTTTTCTTGACCTAATTTCATTCAGATACTTATACACAAGCTAACCCTATTCTAAAGGACACGAAAAGCTGTTCAGAAGCTGCATACCAATTTGCCAAATTTCATCAAAAAATTGAAAACTGAAATCATAGTTACAAGGCGTTTCAAAGCACAAAAAGCATACTAATACATTCCTGACATTGCTAGGAATCGATTGCAATCAAGAACGAGTCCCCATACTTCAAGAATTGGTAGAACAGAATCGTCTTTTTCATGAATATGTCCATAATCGATTTTTGATTTCCATGCATTATCCATGTGTTTTACTTGTTGATTTATACTAACAATGATGTTCTGAAGCTGTTGGTACCATTCAATTGAACTATAGCTGCCTAAATCAGAACCCACCATTGTTGAAACCTAGGGTTTCAGAAGCTCTAAAATAGGGCTTTCTGTATATGGAAAAATTGGATTTTAAGACTTATGCCATTGAACTCAGGAGCTCCATACGAACTCAACCAATACCTCGCGCCCTTTTTATATTGAAGCATGTCCTATTCGCTATTTTTGCAGGTTGCACTTAGTGGGGGTTTAAAACCCCCGCTATTTGTTTTATAATTACAGGGAAAGCAAGGAAGAAGATGGGCGTGGCTTGATGTTACTGGACAATTCAAATCTGGCGCGTGATTTCTTTGTTCATACCACTAACGCTTGTTTTTCTTTATAATAATTATCATCCATTATGTATACAAAGAAACGCGTTGGCTCGGTTGGTGGATGAGTTGTCCTGCAGGTATTGGGACCTGGGTTCGATTCCCAGGTCCCCCACATATTCCATAATTTTTATCCTAACGCGTTTCTATGCAGCGTTCCTTCAAGGCTTCACCATACATCCTCATGCGCTGGCCTAACAAGTGGCTTCAAGGTACAATCTGAAGGCCAGAACGTGAAGACCATCATACACCTGGGTCAACCATCAAGCATGTAATTCCTGAAAGTCAAAAAAAGGCTTTATTCTGATGGGCCAAAAAATACTTCAAAACACCTCCTGTTAGGGCCTGATACCCCCCATGGTTTGCATCATTTTAATTTTTATTTGATTTTCTTTTAATTCTTTGTAATGTTTTAATTATTTCTTTTAATTCCATAAAATAACTTTTCATAATATAAAATACAGAAAAATCAAAAAATGTTTATTTTTATTAATATTAATTTCACCATTATTATTTTTGTAAATAAACTTTAACAATTAACTTAGTTTAATTTAGGTTTTTAAAACTTTAATCTTTTCTTAATAAATTAAAATAGGTAGAATTAGGGTTTTTGACCTTTTCATCTTTTTTTAAATAAATAATTTTCTCTCATTATTATTATTATTAATTATTACTTTTGTAAATAAATATGTAAATTAACTAATTAGTGTAAATTAGGTTAACTTGTATGTTTTTTCATTAATAATTAAAAATAGACTTAGAACTAGGGTTTCCTTGTAATTTTAATTTTCTTCATTTTCATAAAATACAAAAACCTAAAAAATATTCCTTTTCTTAATTAAATAATTAATTAGCTTTTTAATTTCATTTAATTTCTCAAAAGGGTCAAAACCCTCGGACATTCGATTTTAATTTCTATTTCGCACATTTATTTTCTTTTGAATATTATGTAACTGCTCAAGCCATGTAATAGTAACTAGGTTTTACTTTCCGCATCTTTTATCAAACGGGTCTTTGTAATTTGGCGATGTATAGACCCGCGCCTTGTAATAGCGTAGGATTTATCTTTCCGCATTTAAATTTCCGCACTCTTAAATTCTAAACTTTGCATGAAAGAATGTATGGCTAACTAAAAATAACTCATAGCTCACGAATGCATGATCAAAGACAAATATTAACATGAAAATAACACACAAATTCACACACCACTCTTAGGGTACGCCTCACTGGTTGCCTTACCTCCGAAACGTGGTCGTCGAGTATAGGACGTTTTAGTAAGTCCTTATGTCCATGATCCAGTTGCCTCGAAACGGTTGCCTCGGATTAAAAAAGGATCAATGGCATAAGGGTAGCTTCTAAGGTGTCCTACTGTTGCTCTGGTGACCACACTGTTCCTAAAAAACGAATTGACCCGAACACCTCCAACGGTGGTGATACCTACCTCTCAATGGTGGGATGACACTACCTTAAGGACATTTACACAACCTAATTCCTTAGGGTAGGTGGATGACTCACAGATACTTGCTCTTTTCAAAAACAAATCAAAACTCTTTTCACACTGACACTTTCAAAAAGCTTTCAAAACAATTTTTCAAACACTCTTGAGGACAGATACAAGAGTCATTCTGAAATTTTTTAAACGAAACTTTTTCAAACCCACTCACACTTGAAAAGCAAACACTTTTGAAAACACAATGAGCAAGTATCTAAGAGCCCGTGGATAACCACGGATAGAAAGGGTGCTAACACCTTCCCTTTCTATAAATCTACCTCCCGAACCGAGAGATAATCTCATAAGGAATTTTGATGTGCTTTTGTCCTGTCCATGTTGGAGAAAATAAAAGACGGTGGCGACTCTTGCTTCCGTGATATTTCGCGAACCAGCTTTATACAGTCAGTTCTATTTCCACCGATCACAAACTCCAATAAACTTAATAATACTTTGACATCCTTTTTGTGAGAAGACTAAAAGTCAATCAATCTCATTCAAACCATTTTGCCACTTTGGCTTTCATCTTTAAACTTTTCTCAAAAAAGATTGGACTCTTGTCAATCCTTGTAGTGATGCAAACAACTATACTTCTACAATATGTAGTGAAGAGAGATATTTTCCACTTGGGTGTTGAGTCAGTCATTGTTGATTTTAAAATCCAAGCCATATCCTCCACTTTGAGATGATGCAAATTCTCCTTTCTCATGATTGTGGGTAGTAAGTAAGTTTTCCACACGGACAATGACGATGATGTCTTATCTCATAAAATTAACCAACACACTTGTGTTTTAAAATTTTTAAAAGAAGAACTACGGGTGTTCTGATTCCTCCCGGGATACGTAGGCACTGGATTGAAGATCCGGGCGAACGCAATAATAAAAAAACTTTCTTTTCCCAGCTCTTTTTAATAGCCGACATACACAGATTTTACAAAGATGTTCCTGCGGAGTACCATAGATGTTTAAGATGCTAATACCTTCCCTTTGCATAACCAACCCCCTTACCTTGAATATTTCCCCCTCTTTTTGGGTTATTCGCTCTTTTCCCATTCCTTCGAAAACAATAAAGCGCGGTGGCAATTTTTATTTTGATCTGTATAAGTCAAGTCAATCCAATGGCTTAGTCTTTAAACATTTCAACCGCTACGAAAAAATGGCGACTTCACTGGGGAAATATTGACCTCTTGCTGGTCCATCCCTAAGTGGGTTCAGCCTATCATTGTTTATCTGTATATATGCTATTTTTTGTTGTAATATTATTTGTTGTATATATGCTTGTTTGCAGGTTTTTTCTGGTTTTTAGGGTTTAATGATCTTTGTATGGTGAGATAAGTCCTATACCCGGACTTGAGATCACTTATGTTTAGGACGGGCGGTATAGTCATGTTAACTTTGAGGGAGTAATCCTAAAAAAGGAGGCATGAGATCCCCCACTCAGTGGAGGCCCCTTTGATTGTAGTGTCGTTTACCGAGTAATCGGGAAGACGTACTGCTTTCGACCTGGGAGCCTGCTGAAGCTGAGGACCCTAGAATACCAAACCATATTGGCCTTTTGGGTGTAGTGCGGAAGCTATGATGGAGTAATCCAGAAATAGTTGTCACGCGATACTATGCTCAGACGAGTTTTTCTTGAGAATATTACTAATTACTGAGTAATCAGGATGTTGGTAATATCTGAAGGAAGGATGTAGACTCTGGGAACCGTTTAGAACCTTGATTCGGCAGGTGATAAATTATTAGCCCATACCTTGTGGGTTGGTTGTTACTTTGGCTCCATGCTCGTGATGTCGGACTTTTGAACATGTTCTATTCTATTTATTCAGAGGATTGTACAACAGTTATACAGACTATATGAGGAAATTTGATCTCATGCCTTTGATCCCATCTTATTAATGTGCATACCATCATTACTTGGAGTTTATTATGACCGGCATGTCTTGCATCACCAGGGTATCCCAATCTTTGATTCTTATATTGAACTTATTCTCTTGAGATAGATGCTGATAGAAGAAGCACCATTGGTTACAAGTTCATGATACCTACTCTGAAGTCTCTTCTTGATTTGGGTTCCAAGGCCACTCCAGACAGTATTTAGGTTTTCAAACAAGAGTATAAGAGAATTTTGGATATTCTCCACCTTTTGAAAGGAGAGTTATTCATACTCTCTTTCAGTTTTATGATCTCTCTCGGAGATGCTTCATATTTTTAGATTATCAGCTTGATCCTGCTTTAAAAGAATATTCTTATATATCTTGGGGATTCCAATCAAAAATTAGGTTCCTTTCAACATTATGATGGAGGTTTCTGGACTTCCCTAGATTATATAGGCTCTTTATTTGAGCAGAACTATTATGGAAGACAACCTTAAGGTTAAAAGACGCATTTCGGGGTCTCACCTGAAGTCTCTAGTTGAAAAGGGTCATGCCTTTGCTGATTCAGCTAGTTGGAATGCATTCAATGCAATCTTGGCTCTTCCCATATGTTGAGAATTTTGTAGATATTAATCCAGTGCCTCCCTGCTTGGTGATGTTCATCATTCAATACATGTGAGGAATGACATAAAAGGAGGACTTGTTCTTTGTTATGCTTCCCTTCTTTATTTGCGGTTCATGAGTCGTCTTCCTCAGACACGAGCTTTTGTGGATGCTAAGGATTTTGTGAAATGGTCTAAGAGACTGATGGGTCTTGCTACCCATGATATTGTTTAGTACTCCAGAAACAATGATTATGATGAGTTGGTTCACAGTTGTAAGGAGTTCTCGAATGTGCCTTTAAAGGGTAAGAGGAGGTATCAACTATAATCCCATCCTTTCTTAATGCTAGTTGGGTTATGAGATGCAAGGCTAAACCAATAACAAAGAAGTGGATGAGTCCATTCTTTATGTTGTGGCTGGGAACCCTGAGTTGCTGATGAAGCCTGGAATGAAATTCACCCCAGAAGGAGGGCTGAAGGACACTATATTGACTGGGTTAGAAAGAGCGTTAAGATTTTTCATCTACCTTGTCCTGTGGAATTACCTTTGTACCCACAAACCCTTATTCAACACACTTTTGGCCCTATTTAAGAGTTCAACACTCATCAAGATGACAATCAAGAACCCGGAATAAAAATTGAAGAGTTGAAGAAAGAACTCAATAAAGCTACTTGTGAAAGGAATGAGCTAAGAAGAGACTGTTCAGATGAAAAGTCGAAAGAAAGTAAGAATCCGAAATGGCTTTAGAGTAGCTTGCCTCATTGTTGATGATGAAAAGGAAGAATGTCGCCAAAAAGAGAAGGCTGATCACCAACTCATCATGGGCAACTTCCAATTGAACAAAAGCACTAACAGAGATTGTAGAACTCAAAAAGAATTCACAAGCTACAGTTAGTGGACCCATAGTTGAATCTCACCAGGAGGAGTTTAACTACAAGCAACTTCAAGAAGAAAGTGACCATTTGGAGCACCATTGCCGCTACTTAGAAGTTATTTACCCACATGAGGAATATGCTCATCCAAGAGTTGATTCAGAAGCCAAAGCATGATGCAATGCTGAAGCTTTCCAAAGAGAGACTAAAGGTATATGCATCTATTGATCTGTGATCTCCATCATCTATTTTGATGGGATCCAATTCCTTTGAATTTTGCCTATGGATTTTGATTGCACTGAATCCATGATATTATCTCTCTGAGTTACATTTTCTATTTTTTTGCTAGTGTTATATTCCTCTTGTATTTTATCACTTATTCAAAGTCATTAGATTCTTTGAAAGTGATTAAACATAGTGTTGGCATACTCTTATGCATCGTTATGCATTCATGCGTCTTTATGCACACAAGCCCTCATGACAGGTGTTCAGCATTAGAGATTATTGTTTTGACTTGGTTTTCTCTGATAGAAGTGTAAACCTGGCTTTCCCTCAGTGCCAAAATTCTCAGCAATCAAAGATTAGTTATGGTGTAATTCTATGAAGACTTGATTGGGATGAAGGCCCAAATAGGCCAGCTTATGGAGGAAATGGAAAGATGGTGGTCTTGTATTCATTGTTGCAACAGAGGTTATTACTCCTCCTTTATCTTATCCTTCGGGATTTGATTTTTGATACCCGATGTGATTTCTATTCTGGGGCACCTTGATCGGGAAATTGAAGGATGGAATACACTTGAATGTAAATTCCAAGACCTCATTAATTCTTGGGCAATCATTCATTCCAGATGGCTGTAGAAATTGAAGCCTTTGTCCAAGTAAGTGTCAAGACTGCGAAAGCATCTTCCAGGAAGCAATGAGCCCAGATGAAGAAAGTCTTTTCAACATTGGCATGCATTAGCTTCTTATTTCATTCTCATTTGTAAACATTCTTGCTTGTTAATACACTGTTTGCATATAAAAATTTGTTTGTTTTTTTTAATGTTAATCATAATACGCTGAATATGTTTGACTTGAAGTAATCAATTTTTGTTCACTCATAAGATGTTTTTCTGCATTGTGATACTAACCTTTCGCTTACGCAAAGATTGGAAGGAGGATGACGATAGTAAAAATGAAAAATTTCTAGTTGTATGCTTTTGGATAAAACCCTGTTGACGATGTACAGGCATTGTTTCAAATTCCCAAACACCGGAGATATAAGGGAGTGAAACCCTCGTCAACCCCATTTAGCCTCGAAGTAGGAGTTTCTTTTTCTATTCTGAAAAAACCCTCATTCTTTAACCTGGGGCAGGGTAGTGTTCAGTTAATTTGATCGAGCGTTCAGAACTCATCATGAGTGCCCATCCAAGGATACAATAATGGTTGTCCTTCAAAAGGTTGAGGAAATTCAAAACTGCAATGGATAGTTTTAACATATCAAGAATGTGTGTCACATGAAGATATCCTAATGAGTATTTCTCGCACATCAGGAGGTCAGCAGATGATGATACAATAATGGTTATCTCTCATCTACCAAGGACTCAGGCAATCACAATTCTTCCAACAAGTTGAAAATGACTCAAGGTCACACGACATGTTCAAAAGGAAAGAAAAGGTAATATGAAAAAAGATGATGAAAAAGAAAGAGACAAAAAGCCCCGCTAAGTTGAAACTTGAAAAACAAGTCGCTTAGGCAAAAGTCAGGGCATCCCGCTGAACTTCAGAGTCAAATTCAAAAGGAATTTGTCCAGGAAAAAGTTAGGGAAAGCAAAGAAAAGCCTGAAAGGCGGAAAAGGATTACAGCGTAAAATCCTCAGCAAAGGACAAAGTTGTTTGACAAGAAACCCAAAAGAAGCAAAAATGAGTGACTTACATGTCCAAAGAAAACCTCGGTTAGTTCCTCAACCATCTCAAAATTTCTTTTGAGAGACAAAAGTTCGTATCAAGTTAACTGAATATAGGACTAGAGGACATCATGAAGGGGGTGGGCACCAAATACTTTTGAGCCTTAAAATCCATTTTTTCTAAAAACCGTGAACCAGGCCATGTTACAACCCTCAAAAGTCCTAATTGAAGCAGGGTTTATTTCGAGAGCATACTTCGATGAGATAGCGTTCCTGACTCCTAAAAGGTTATGCTGAAAGGTCTGTGTTAGTATCATATGCTTTCGTTATTTGTCACGTCTTAATTAAGTAATTTCTTTCATAAAGTTTGTGACATATTTTCAAATAAAAAACTTCAGGATTAACATGTTTGGTGCATTAGAATTATCATTCTTAAAATAAGAATCTTTTCTACTTGCATAAATATTTGTTGACATCAAGGAAGTATACATCTGATTATCAGTGAGAAAGCTAAAGCGCTGTCAGGGGCATTCTGCCTAAAAGACTCTTTTTAGCATGGGAAAGTTGTTTTTCCCAGTATGGTGTTTTTTTTCACATGATCATCCTTAAAAGGCAAGGCTTGAGTATTTCGTCAAAACCGAGAAGGTGTCAGGTTTCAGCCAATCTAGGGCAGTTACGTCGAGATTCTCCAAATCTCTCCATGAATCAGTCGACTAAGTAGACTATCTCGTGACAATTCCCTCGAAGATCATGTTATCTGGGGCACAAAATATGCGCCAAAGTCATTGAATCCAGGGGCAATCCAGATTTAACAGGATTTGTTGCTATGGATTTTCTCAAGCACAAGGTTTCTTGGACACTCTTTTCCTAGTAAGGACACCAGAAGGTTCAAACGTTGGTTCCCAACAATATCATTTTTGACCTCTCTATGTTGTGGAATTTAGATTGAGAGTGTGCATTTATTTTGCACGTGAAGACTTTATCTCCTCAGCAGTAATATGTTGGTATTTCCTCAGGAAAGTTCACTCAGATCATTCTTGCTGATATGTGCATGATCTTCTTGTGTTTCATAAGTAGTTGGAGATGATACCAATGGATGTATGGCGCGGTGTTGGGTTTGTGATCCCATTCCCCCAACCAAGTCCTGGTTCATTTTTTATTTTGGGTTTGCATGATCTGAAGCCTCTATCCCATATTCCCCAACGAAGTCTTCCCTCATATGTCGAAAGGTCTTATTCCCTTGGTGTGTTGAGAAGGAACTATTTGCATGTCGCTCTTTCTGCAGTATTGGCATTATTATTGGTATTTATTTCCCATGCAACTAGACTAGGGCAGTATATTTTCTAAGAAGTGTTGAGACATTTGTCAACCCTTTGGGTTTTTCACCCTCCAAGTGCTGGGTTTGATTTAAAATCCCCATGAGTTTGATCTCTTGCTATAATGTTAACTTCTTGATTCCCCAAGAAGGCTATCCCAGGGCATCTTTTGTTGGAATAAGTTTTCATGATATGAAGACTCAATCCAAGATTCCCCAGTGAAGGCTTCACTTATTTGATAGAAGTCTTTTCTCCCCGTGCATGCTGAGTTGGACTCATTTGCGAAGCATCTCCTTTCAGTAGTGATTGCATTTTGTTTGATTGCTCGATAATCAGGAAAGGGCAATTTTTTATTTAAGAATTGTTGAGACATTTGTCAGTTCTTTGGGTTTTCATCCGCCAAGTGTTGGATTTGATTTAAAATCCCCATAAGATTGATTTCTTGCTGTAATGTTTGACTTCTTAACTCCCCAAGTTATTATCCCCATGAGTTTCATACTTTTTCCCCAGAGAAATTGGTGCAAAACTCATGCTCAATATTGAAGAATGCATCTTGATTTCTTGTCTTTGATTTGGTGTTGACCTCCCCAATGGAGTCAACACGAGGTCCCCCATTGATATCTCGATGATGAGGCACTATCTCCCCTAGTGAAGTTTGTATGATATTTCTCCATTAAAGTCAGCATGAATTCCCCAGCGAATGCTTTGATGATTTGGTGTCCATCTTATTTACCTGAAATTGATTTTGCAGTCCCCAGTAGAAGTGATACTTTTGAAAACATTTGTTTCCCCATTGAAGTCTGAGTGCTATTCCCCGGAGAAGCCTGGAAAAGGATGTTATATCCCTGTATCTATACTATTTTTGTCACTTTGATTTGTTTACTTCCGGATTATGTTCCACCCCAGTGAAAGTTGCGTTGTCCTCTTTTCAATAGAGTGTCAACCTTAAGTAGAAAGCGTATATTCTTTCAAATTCCCCACTGAGCTATCCCTTGTGGAAGATTTTTGCTTTAGCCTTCCGGTACAGCTCTTTGTCTGGATAGATTGGGTTTCCCTCTTGAATTTATTTCTCAAAAGATGTATTTTGGTCGACTGTTTCACTCCAGTTTATTTCTGGTTTGAATCTTTGTTTCCCAGCATTATTATAACCTTGGGTTTCTGCGAGCTTCGGGCATCGGTCTAGGGAATGTGCATTTATTTTGGCACGAGAAAACTTTTTTCTCCTCAGCAGGAATATGTTGGTATTTCACCAGGATGTCATTCTTCATTCCCCAGGAAGTCATATTTCTTTCCCTAGGAAGCCATATTGCTTTCCCCAGAAAGTCATTTTTACAATCCTTCCTATAACAGCAAGTAGCCGGTCTCTTTATTTGAGCAACTTGTACTTCCCCGTAAAAGTCAATGTTACTTTTTTGCTATATTCTCTACGAGTGGATAGTTTGTAGTTCGTTGTCAAATTACTCCAGTGGATGGAAAATCTTTCAATATCCCTAGGGACAGTTTGTTGTGAAATCTTTGCAAGTGGAGGTCTCTTTGTTTGAGACAGCTTATATATTACCCTTTCCAGGCGGAGTGCCTCAGTTAAAGAAGAAGTTGAGACCCATTCTCGGTGAAATACCAGAATTTTGGGAAAACTTGTTATCTTTTTGCTACCCTCAGTGAACATTGGTAGTTCATCGTCAGTGAACGGCAATGCTATGATATATCTTCTCTCTACCTTCAGTGAAAGTTGGTAGGTCATCGACAATGAATGTCGATGATTGTTATCTTCTTGCTACCCTCAGTGAACGTTGGTAGTTCATCGTCAGTGAACGGAGATGCTATGATATATCTTCTCTCTACCTTCAGTGAAAGTTGGTAGGTCATCGACAGTGAACATCGATGATTGTTATCTTTTTTCTACCCTCAGTGAACGTTGGTAGTTCATCGTCAGTGAACGGCGATGCTATGATATATCTTCTCTCTACCTTCAGTGAATGTTGGTAGGTCATCGACAGTGAACGTCGATGATTGTTATCTTTTTGCTACCCTCAGTGAACGTTGGTAGTTCATTGTCAGTGAACGGAGATGCTATGATATATTTTCTCTCTACCTTCAGTGAAAGTTGGTAGGTCACCTTCAGTGAAAGTTGGTGATTATTATCTTTTTGCTACCTTCAGTGAACGTTGGTAGTTCACTGTCAGTGAACGACAGTGCTATGATATTTCTTTTCTCTCGACCTTTAGTAAATGTTGGTAGCTCACCGTCAGTGAACGTCAGTGTTATTATCTCTTTTCCCTTTCTACCTTCAGTGAATGTTGGTAGCCTCGCCTTTAGTAAAAGTCGGTGTATCCCTTAACCTTTTACCATTCTCTATGAGTCAGATCTTTTCGATTCACCAGTGATTTATTTTCCTGGTTTGGGTTTCTCTTTTTATCTTTATTTCCTTTTCTACATCCCCTATGGTGTTTTATGTCTCTTTAAATTTGTTCATATGCATTCATGCTCATAAGCATTGCATGGCATCTTAGGGCCAAAAAATAGGGTTTGTTTTATATTTAAGTATCTTCGATCGCGTCGACACGAAGATTTTTAACCTTCGTATATCCAGATAGAAGACACTTAAATAGGGGAATCTGTCATACCCCATTTTTTGCCCCTAATCTGTTCATTCATAACATCATATACATTTACATCATAAATCTTTCATTCATGTGAGATATTAAAACATGGGCTCAAATAGCTCTTGATATTAGGTTTTCCCCTATGAATTGAGGTTACTATCTCTCTCAAGTTGATTCCACTGTTTCATTTATCTATCTTGGTACGAAACCAGGGTTTTGGATCCACAAGCATCATAAGTATTTTTCCTTGGCAAGATTCCTCGAGATACAAGTTTTTCTCCATCTGAATTTCTTCAAGAAACTAGTGCATTAGGATTTGACTTGTGTACTCAAGACTTTATCTTGAATTCACTGTGAATGTCCTTGAGCTGGGTTTTATTCCTCTCGGAGTCTCAAGCTTTCTTCATCAATATACGCTCAAAGAAAATGCATTAGGTTTTCTCCTATCTTGCTTGAGCATTGATAATGATCCTTCAACAAAGTTTATCATACTAGGGTTTACATCTTATCATGCTTAAGTTTGTCAACATTTCAATTGAAATTCATTAGACTTCATACTTCGAGTCCTATCATTCATCTTTAAGTCGTTCCTCAAGGCATTGGTTTTGTTTCAAGATTAATGGTTATCAAGCTAGGACAGTTTTATGGATTAAATTGTGAAACATGAATCACGACATAAGGTGTGAAGTTGCGGATTCTTTGTGAGAAAAACATTTTTCCATAAAAAAAAAGTTATTTTGGTAAACGGACTGCTTAGGATATATTTCTTGATTGATAGAAATATGGACTGAGTTCATTTGGAATAAGTTGTCTCAGTTTCAAGGTAATTTGGATCCATGAACTCAAGTGAGGTTAAGGTTCATTGTTAGAAATACAAGGTTGGAAGGATCATTCATGGCTAATTTCTCGTGATTCAAATGATGAAGGAGTATATCATAATTGGTTCAAGAGTGCAAAGCAAGGTTTGAATCCAAATTTCAACCATCCAAGATCTAGTTCAAATGTCCAAATTCTTTCACTCTGAATTTCATCCAAATATCAAATTCATCTTTTAATTATAATCTAAGTGTCAAAAATCAAATTTCCAAATCCAAGATTCAATATTCACCGTTCATTTATTTATTACAAAAATTAGGTTCACAAGTTATAAAGATGGACTAATGACCTAAAATCCTCCATTGGTTCACCAAAACCACGCTTGAGAAGCTTTCTTAATGATGCATCAAAAGCGTTTCATAAGTTATCCAAACATGCCATCAAAGCTTGTCACAAATCTTTCCAAGAGTTTGTCGAAACTTGTTGCTAAAGAATTGCTAGCCTCGAATGAGAAGCACCACGTTTAAGCTGCAATTTAGACAAATAGACTTGCATTTAACATGTGGCCAAGCTCAAAACAGTTTCACAAAATGATTGAAACAAAAGGTGGAAAAAAAGTTATCCAAACCTGCCAAAAATGCAAACCTGCGTTATTTCGAAACCAGTCCAAAAAATAAATAAATAATAAAAGCTGGTGCAGAACCATGGGCTAGAATTGGTTCAAGAAGAAGAAATCAGCCATGCATTAAGTATTGTGACAGCAGAAAAATCAGAAAAATATTATATCTACAAAAAATACCGAAAGCAGAAAGTGCATAGGAAAATATGTCAGGAATTAAAAATACAGAAGGAGAATTTCATAGCAAGCTTAATATCAGATGTTATAACTCAACATGTTTAAAAAACTTCTCTAACAAGCTTCATAACAGAATTGGAAATGAGAAATGAGATTCAATCCCAACCATTCATTTGTTATAACAGATTTTTAAAATCAAGGGATGAGATGTTTTTACCTGTAGAAAACTTCTCAGAGAAGCTAAGCCAACTAACATATAACAGATTCTTTCTTCAATCTTTAAGGGGGAACGATTTCACTTCTGCCAAAAAAAAAACTTCTCAGAGAAGTTTCAGAGTTCTCTCTGAAAATTTTTTAGGCTTTAACGATGAATACTCCCGAAATCAGTGTGCAAATTTACAATTCTCTTTGAATCTCCTCTACTTCTGTTGCACCTTCCTTCACATCTTCATCATCAATCCTTTGTTCTCTTCGCATCCTTTAGACTGCAAACTCATGAATTCTTCAATATTCATCATGCACTGTAACCATAATATCACGCACTTCATCCATCTGCACCGCAACAACAGTTCTTCGAAATGAAAATTCTGAGGCGCAGAAGCATAGATACATAGAAGGAGAAGAAGATAAGTAGATCAAGCATAGCGAATCGAAAAAAGCAAAATACCTGTTGAAGAAGCACCATACAGTTCTTCCGGTAGGTAACTATTGTACCCCAAAATTTGCCCTCTCATTTGTCAAGGTTATTCTCACAAGATCTCTTTGACTCAAGACTGGATTAGGGTTTGATCAGCTCAGGACATCTCATCATACACTAATGACCCAAAATTAGGGTTTAATTTTGCACAAGTATTTTTGGACTATCAATGCTTCATATGACTTTCAAACCTCATTATGGACCCCTAAGATTACTCATGACAAGTTTCAAGCCTTGAACCACATTTTTGATCAGTCAATTGGACAGTTGACCTAAAAATCAACTATATTAAGGAAAAAGTCAACCATGGCCAATTTACAGTCAAACTTCATAATTTTTTATCCACATCAACATTATAGACTCATATGTATCATTTGATCAAGTTTGGATCACAATTCCTCAAGAAATTTGATGAAATCATCAAAAGGGCAAAATCGTCAAAATTAGGGTTTTGATTGAGGAAGGGCAATTTCTGATTTTTAACCTATAAAGTGACCAATTGATTTGAAGCATGATTTCAATGATTCATTTGTTTCATCTTGACCTAAGGACATGGTTCAAAACATTGCAAATCCATTGGATAGACAGATGAAATTTGCAGTCAACTGATCAAAAGTCAACTGTACACTAAAAAGTCAAACTTTGACTTTTTGGTCAAAATCAAGTGCCAAGGATCATAATTCATCAAAACATGTCAAAATTTGAAACTTTTTCATCAAGGAATCAAAGATTGAAGATTTGGTTTTAAAATTTGAAATTTTCTTAACTTAGAAATTTTTCTAAGTAAAGAAAATTTCTTATTTTTTCTCAACTTTAAGCCATTTTTTCACCATGATACAAGATGTTTCAAAGGAAGTTCCCAACATGAAAGTTGTAGACCTCCATGAAATCTATAACTTTTCTTCACACATTTTTCCCTAAATATTCTTGGATCTCAAGGTATAATTTTATGAATACATGCCCATGAACTAAAATAACTTAGTGAAATTTTGCCCTAATTTAGGCAGGTTTTTGACCTAACTTCGTGGCAAGTTTTCACCTAGTTCCAAGAGGTATATTGAAATGCATTTCATATATGAGTTATAGAGAAAATTTCAAGCTTTCAAAAGTATCCAAGAACTCCTTAATATCATTTTTTAGTAGAGAGAATCGAAGAGAGGAAGTTGGCAATTTCTCACTTTGAATTCAAGCCATTTCATGAAGAACAAATTTCAAATCAGTACCTATGCTGCCTAATCTATGCTTTACAGGTCCCAAACTTGTTTCTCACTTCACAATTTAATGCTTACTCAGTTGATAAAATCTTAATTCAAGCCTAAAGGTCTTTTTCCAAGCATTATTTCCATAAATGGCACAAAGTTGCCATTGCCATTTTGGAAAAGCTTCACTTTTGCAACTTTACAAATCTTGAGCATTGGACTTGTCCTCTCTGCACACAAAAATCCTCCAGGCCTAAGGCAACTTGTATAGAGCATATACCAACCCTAAGCAAGCCAGTACAAGATTGTAAAGACTTGTCCCTTCACTTTGCTTCAAAAGTAAGAAAGTGTGCAAAAGGCTAGGATGGAAAAATCTGTGGAAGAGCTGACTTGAATCCTTTTCCATACTAATATACAAACACATTACAACTAGAAATATGATTGAAAGAGGCCTAAAACACTCAAACACTCCATATCACCAAAAAACTGTCCAAACTTACAGTTTATGCATAAGCATAACAATCCATCATTTGTCTCGTGCTTTTCATGTTTCAATCATCAAAACACTTTACCTACTTGATATCTAAGTGATCCAGACCATCATCCCTGCATTGTAACTCCTTCTCCATCATCTGCCATTTTTGTTTTCAAAGCTTGCAGGTTGACTTGGATAGATAGTTTCAGACACTTTCAAAGCAAGGTAAGGGTTAGAACACACTCAGGGAGGCTCAAGCAAGCTCAAGCAATCATCAGGCCTTCATAAATCTCACTCAAACTCCATTCACGATTTCAACTGAAAGAGCTAAAAATCTCAACTTCTATCTCTTTATACAGGCATCCATTGGCCACGGTTTGTGAATAAGCAATGTAGACCTCATTGCTACGAAGCTGTACATATCTATAACTTGCATTTATTTGGCCTGAGTTGAGAGAATTTTGAACTTGAAGTTCCTGGAAAAATTAGGTTTAAATTTAGGGCTTTTAAAATTCGTTCTGATCTTTGATTGTTAGCTTACATGATTTACAAGGTTAGAATCGTGAGACAAAATGCTACAACATTCATGTTATCAGTTTCTATTTTTATTGAGAGATGAGAAAGTTACAGAGCTTCTGGCCAGCTTGAGTAAGAAGATGAAGTACAGGGCAATAACCTTGTTTGTGTTATGTTTTTGTTGTTTCATATAAATCAACGGATGTATAGCCACCCCAGTGGCAAGGTAGAGCGCTGGTGAGTCCCAGGTCCTGGGTTCGAACCTTGGCGCTACCTTTTGTTTTTTTTCCACATTTTTCCATTTTCATTTTTTGTTGTTTTGCAGGATGGGCTTGTTTCCTCGGGCCTTAGTGTTTTGCTAACATATTACTCCCTGTCTCCTTACAGCACCCCTGGCCCATAATTTTATTTATTTATTTATTTATTTGTTTTGTTAAATATTTTCTTAAATACATAAAATCATGAAAAATATAAGATATGAAAATTTTGCATTTTGTTTATTTTATTTTATTTTCACATTAAAAAATATTTTTATTAAACTATATATTAATTATTTTTCTTAAATAAACTTGTAAACATAAATAAAATAGGTTTGGTTTAATTTGTTTTATTTCCTTTTCATTCCATACTTGTAAATATTTATTTTGGCATATATAAAAAACTTTATATTTTCATAAAATATTATTCATTATTTTTAATACAAAAAATACATAAAAATAATACATAAGAACTTTATTTTCTTTCAAACTAGAAATTAGGGTTAACCTTTTTTTAATATATAATTTCCTTTTTATATGTATTTTTAGGATTAGGTTAAATTTCCTTTTCACATAAAAAATAAAACAAAAATCTTTTCTTGCATATACATAATATTTCATATTTAAATATTGTATTTGTTTATTCCAATATTTGTACGAATTCGATTTGGTTGTAATAGCTTATTTAGATTTACATTCTTGCAAATCCCCATTCAAATTTGTATTCCCCCCACCCATAAATTGTTGTAATAGCTTAGTAATCTTTATACTATGCAATTTACTGCTTTACATGCCATGTTAGTAATTAGGGTTTGTATGGCAAGATAAAAACAAATCAAATAGAAAACCCTAAATCCAAGAAAAAATCAAAGCATGAAAATAACACACTTGCACACAAGCACCCTTAGGGTTTCTCCACTTGGTCTCCTTATACAAAAATGGCCATATTAGGCAGGCGAAGTATCTTGGCAAAACAAACAAATATAAGATCATAGTCCCTCGATGATGCTATTCAAAGTTGCCTTACAAAATGATCTTGGTCCCTCAAAATGCTAAGATACTTTGAAATATTATTAATCATGGTTATACAATGACCCACACTCATCCCGTTTACATCCAAAGATAGGGTTGCTTACCACATAAATGGTAAGACAACAATGTCAAAGGAATAGAAAATGCACAAGAAAGACATTTGAGTAGGTAGATTACTTCTAGTTACTTGCTCTATTTCCAAACAACTATCCTTGCTATTTTCAAAAACAAACACACACATTTACAAGCATTTTACAAACATTGAAAACATTTTCAAAAAGACAAACATCTTTGTATACATTCTTACGAACGAGAATCATTACAAAGATTGCCTAAACAAATGGCCTCTTTTTACAAAATACTTTCAAAACCACACCAAGCACAATTTCAAAACAAAAAGCAAGTGATCTAGCAAGTAACTAAGAGCCCATGGAAAACCATGGATGAAAAGGGTGCTAATACCTTCTTTTTTCATAATCTACCCCCCGAAGTCAAGAAACAATCTCAAAGGTCTTTCCTGTGCTTTTTCACCTTTCCTTTTGGATAAAAGAAAAGTTGGTGGCGACTCTTGCTAACCGCAACAATTGCAATCAATTGCAAAACCCTCAAGTCAGTTCTCTAACTGTATCACAGTAACGAATTCTTATTTCTCATTATGCACTATTTTCGTCTATATTGTTGAACGGACACGAAATTTGAGATGAGACAGAATCGAGATAGAAGCGGAATCCAAGCGAGACGGAGACGGTGAAGCTTGACTGTGAGCCGAGAACAAGGTTTCACCATCGAGTTCAAATCTGGGACGGAGCCGCTGAGTTTGAAGCGATGGTGCTGTTTGAGCGATCGAAGCGAACATGGTGATGTTGAAGTAGATGACATCTGTGATCGGTGGATCTGGAACTGACTGTTTTAAAGCTGGTTCGCGAAATGTCGCGGAAGCAAGAGTCGCCACCGTCTTTTATTTTCTCCAAATGGAAAGGACAAAAGCACAGAAAAATTCCTTATAGAGATTGCTCTCGGTTCGGGAGGTAGGTTATAGAAAGGGAAGGTATTAGCACCCTTTCTATCCATGGTTATCCATGGGCTCTTAGATACTTGCTCATTGTGTTTTCAAAATGGTTTGTTTGCTTTTCAATTGTGGGTTTGAAAAAGTTTCGTTTAAAATTTCAGTTCGACTCTTGTATCAGAGTGTTTGAAAAATTGCTTTGAAAGCTTTTGCAAAGTGTCGGTGTGAAAAGATTTATGTTTATTTTGAAGAGAGCAAGTATCCATGAGAATCTACCTACCCTAAGGAATTCGTCTGTGTAAATGTCCTTTAAAGTAGTGCCATCCCACCATTGAGAGGTAGGTAGCACCACCGTTGGAGGTGTTCGGGTCAATTCGAGGTTCGGGACATGGTGATCACCAGAGCAATGGGAAGACACCTTAGAAGCTACCCTCATGCCAGGTTCCCGGATCATGAGGACTTACTAAAACATCCTCTACTCGACGATCACCTTTCGAAGGCAAGGCAACAGTGAGGCGTACCCTAGGGGTGGTGTGTGCGATTCGTGTGTCAGATTCATTTGCATTTGTCTTGTCATGTTATTGGTGTTCTACGCTTGATTTTTATTTAGTCCATACAGTCTTTCATGCTTTTGATTAACAGTTAAAAGAGTGCGGAAAAGTAAATCTAAAGCTATTACAAATGGCGCGGGTCCACATCGCCAAAATTAACCAGGACCCGATTTGACGGAAAGTAAAGAAATTAAAAGTGCGAGAAGTAATTACAAGGCTTTGGGAGAGGTACATAATTATTTAAATGACATGAAATGAATATGCGAAATTAAACAAAATTAAGAACGTGGGCGTTGGACCCTTTCGCAAAACATTAAAATTACATGAAGAATTAAAATTAAAGGAATGCTTGTTTTTGGTGTTTTTATGTATTTTGAGATTTAATAAAAAGGAATTAATTAACATTAACTACTAACCCTAATTCTATTTATTTTTAAGTTTATTAAGAAAAATGTTGAAGTTTTTAACCTAATTTAAACCTAAGTTATTTATGTACAATTTAATTATAAAAATAAATAAATAAATAATATTATGGTAAAAAGGAAAATTAAAAGGAATAAAAATTATCAATTAAACCTAGTTCTACATCTTTTAGATTTTTTTTTATTAAAAAGAATTAATATTAAAACCCTAATTTAAAGTTAAATTTATTTACATGCATTTGTTTATGAAAAAAATAAAATACTTATTATATTTTTCATCTTTTCTGATTTTTTGTGCATTTTTATATTTTATAGAAATAATTAATTAAATCAAAACAAATAAAGAAGATAATATAATAATTGAAAAAATAAAATATGAGGAAAATTGCAAACCAGGGGGGGTTCAGTCCCAAATTAGGAGGTTAAGTCCAAGCAATTCTGGCCCAATAGCATTCAGGTCCATTGACTTTTTTGAGTAGCGTGTTGTCACTTTGACCAGGGTTTATGGTGCTCTTTAATCTCAGCCCTTGGTTTGATTTCAGCGTGCACGTGGATGACTGGATGATGAGGTGTATGGTGCGTCTGCAGTATGGAAATTGCATAGGAATATATATGGCAAAATAATATTAGAAATTATACAGACCTGGGGTTCGAACCCAGGTCTTGGACGTTAATACCATCAACACTTGCCAGCTGAGCCACACAATGCATTTGATATATTAGTAACAAATAAATAATATAAAAGAAAAGCAAAACGTTAGTGGGTCCGCGCGCCAATTTTCAAACGGACCAACCAGCTTATGCCACGACTCCATCTTCTTCCTCATCCCTATAAAACAAAAACAAAAGCAACGGTTTTTATGGCGTTTTCTTAGGCTAGCTATTGAAAAATAGCGATTAGCCCTCAGGCACTCATAAATTGAGCGCGAGGGTTGGTTTGGAATCGCCTGAGTACACTGAAGCGAATGGCATGACTCATGGGTTCCAATTTTGTCTTGTTTTGAAGTCCCTAATTTAGAGCTCTGCAAACCCTAGAAATCGAATATGGCGAAATCTCGTATACAGCATAATAATTCAATTAAACATCATGGTTAGCTTTAAAACTTCACAAGGAACATAAATCTATGAATAAAATGCTGTAAAAATGCTTAAATCATGATGCACGATTGTGGAATTTTCTTGATGCAGTTTCGGTTCAATATACCAGTTCTTGGAGTTTGAATGGATGATATGGATTGGAACACGTTCAGGAACCTTCAAGGAAGCTAATGGAATAGTTTTTGTGCTTTGAATCCACCTGAAAAGTGTTTTTCAGTTTTGACTTTTTTTTGACAATTTTCCAAGTTTGTTCTTGGTTCTTCTGCGCAGCTTTTTGTCTAGTATGATTAGGTTTATGATCAGGCATATGTAGTGAAGGCATTAGGTTAACAAAACTCAATCAAATCTCTTGTAATCATGGATTTTGAAATTTGATTTTCTAAAGATCTTTTTAAATCTTTTTCATGTGTTCTTTGTGTCAATTAGGATCCAATCACTCCAAATCTTTCCACATTTAGCTAAGCACGAAATATTGAGTCCAAAACATGTACAAAAAGATTTGAAAACTTAGGTTAGTATTTTTCCTATATTTAATTTAATTTAAATGAATTAATATAAATAAAAATTCAAATAAATAAATAAAAAATGAGAAAATACTTCCATTTGGGCCAAGTGGTCGTGCATGTGTCATGGATGATGAATCATGGAAGAAAAATGGGCCCATTAGCAATTTTAGGTCATTTGAATCAATGTTGACTTTTCAAAATATCCAAAAATTTCCCAACTTCCACAAGGCATAACTTGCTCAATTTTTAAGCTTTTCTCATTTTCTTGGACATTTTGGAAAGGTCTTTGAGTCCTATAACCAATGCCTTTGGTCCCATGTCATTTTGATTTACCAATCTCAAGTTATGGCCTTTGACTTAAAGTCCCTTTTTGTTGACTTTTGAAAATGACCTATAATGTTGAAATTGATAACTTTTTGTGAGAGCATTTCTTGGACTTGAAGTATGAAGATTAGTTGTAGGAAATGTCCTTCTCTTCAAAATGAGCTTTGGATGGAATTTTTCTGATAATCCATGTGAAAGTTATGCCCTGGTCAATTTCAGTTGACTTTTTCAGCTGTCCAAATAAGGAAACTTTTGCATCTTTGATGATTTTCTGAGCCAAATTTTGAGAATCATGATCAAGCATTGATCAAATGATGTTTGTGGCTTCAAAATGATATGTTGACCAAAAATTTGAACTTTTGACTGTCAAATGACCATTTTGCCCCTACAGTTGACTGTAGTGCAATTAGGGTTTTTGACTGTGCAATTTTGTACTGAATGCCTTGAAACTTGATATGAGGATGCTTGACCATATTTGTAAGCATGTGAGACTTGATTGGGCCTTTGAAAACTTCATTTTCTTGATCAGAACTCAAACCCTAGTTTTGACTGTATAGGAGACCTTTGCACTGTGCAACCCTTGGGGAACTTTGAAGCTTGACTTGGCATTTTCTTGGAGAATATGGGAGGGCAAATTTTGGGGTACAACAGTTGCCCCTGTTCAATCTTCTTAGACCTGAGGATGCAGATTGGCTGACGTGCCTTTCGTAATCCGAAGGTGGAAGATGATTGAACACTAGAGTGCCCAGAAATTTGCGCTTACATAGTAGCAGTGTGGTGGAATGGGCTTATAGATGCCATTTAGAGGTTGCTGGATAGGATGATGGGCTTATAGATGCCATCTGGATGTTGATCGCGTAGGAGATTCCTTAGCGAGAACCTGCATACCTGCAAAACAAAACAAATGAGTACCTGACATGTTGCAGGAACTGGTTTTCAGATGCTTGGTATAGATGTGTCCTGACTGGTTACAAGAGCTGAGTCCGGAGTCTTCACATGATGATGAATGAACCAGGGATGGTTACCATCTTAGTATGAACGGTAAGAGAACCTTGGGCGACTTTAACTTCAACAACGCTCGTTGAGAAAAATCTTGGATGTCTTCTACTGGGATAAGAATCAGGGAGATCTTAGGGTCGATCTGACTGGACCAGAGAAGGCCTTTGACTGGATAAGCATCAGGGAAATCTTAGGGTCGATTTAATTGAACCGGACAAGGTCTTGGAATATCTTCAACTGGATAAGCATCAGGGAGATCTTAGGGTCGATCTGACTGAACCAGAGAAGGCCTTTGACTGGATAAGCATCAGGAAAATCTTAGGGTCGATTTAACTGAACCGGACAAGGTCTTGGAATATCTTCAACTGGATAAGCATCAGGGAGATCTTAGGGTCGATCCGACTGAACCAGAGAAGGCCTTTGACTGGATAAGCATTAGAAAAATCTTAGGGTCGATTTAACTGAACCGGACAAGGTCTTGAAATATGATTGAGAATTTAACTGAGTCTTTCCTGAAAGGTAAAAGTCAGTCATATGCAATGCATGATATGAATCAAGCAATGATGTTCTCAATATAAATGAGACTTGTATGATATGATGTGTCTATGCATGTTATAATGATGTATGTGATGTTTTATGTATGTTTGTTTTCGTCTAGGAAAATAAATCCTTGACGGGTGCCGGGAAGTCATATCCTGGGCTGACGTTGAGGAATAGATTTTGCTTCCGCTGGGGATGATAACTGCAAGAATACCGGTAGGAGAAGATGACTCCGTTGCGGAATAAACTTGGCAAATGGAAGATTCTGCGGGGAGAAAAGATACTCTAGCGACCATGCTGGGAAGCAATACTCTGTGGGAAGAGGGATGCCTTTGCTGAGTGTTGATAATAGTTTGCTGGGGATAGGAAGACTTCGTCGACGACGCTCTTTCCGTGGCTTTTGGCTGAGGATAACCCAGTTATATCCTGTTGAGGAAATAACTCTTTGAATAAAGCCGGGCGACGCGTTCGTGCTCTGCGAAGGATAAGCTTCCAGAATCTACTGGGGATAAGCTTACTGTTTGGGGATATGAATTCCAACTTTCCTGGGGAAGCTGGATTGGACTCTTCTGGGGAGTTTTGATATGCTGTAATTTTGTAAGTTGAAAGAGGGAACCTATGTAGGGTCGCCTGCTGATGAGCTCGTGTAAAACCGCATCTGGAATGGAGAAGGAACCTGGGTAGGGTTACTTTGATGATGAGTTCGTGTCAAACTTCGTTTTTGGAAAGGGAGAACCTGTGTAGGGTTTCTGGGTGACGAGTCCATGTAAAACTGCATCTTGAAGAGAAGGAACCGGTGTAGGGTTTCTTGATGACGAGTCCATGTAAACTACGTCTGGAGGAGGAGAACCTGTGTAGGGTTGCCTGGTGAGGTAAATTCGTGTAAAACTTCTTTGATGAACCGGGGTGAGGTTATCTTGAGCTAAATCCATGTAAGACTTCTGGGGGGAACCGGGGTTAGGTTACTTGGATAAGTTTGTGTAAAAACTTCTTGATGAACCGGGGTTAGGTCATCTGTGATAAATCCATGTAAGATTTCTGGGGAAACTGGGGTTAGGTTACCTTGAGATAGATCCATGTAAGATTTTTGATGAACCGGGGTAAGGTTACTGGAGATGAGTCCATGTGAGACTTCTGGAGAAACCGGGGTTAGGTTACCTTGGAATAAATCCATGTAAGATTTCTGGGAGGAACCGGGGTTAGGTTACCTTGGAATAAATCCATGTAAGATTTCTTGACGAACCGGGGTAAGGTTACTTAGATGAGTTTGTGTATGACTTTGTCTGAAAATTGAGAAGGAACCGGTGTAGGGTTGCATGATTTTGATTAAGTGGATGATTGTCCTGTTTGGTTTCGGATGTTAACTCACGATCTGGAATTTGTAAAGGTAGATGGTAATCATCCTTATGTTGATCTTTCCTTTGTAGTTTGGTTGACAGAGTAATTAGATTGCTTGGATAACTCATTTTTGCCCCTGTTTCGGAGGTGAGGGAAGAGGATACCTGCGAGGTACTGATGGTTGTTGATGGACAAACCTTCTTCTGGTAGACAGGTGACGAGATACCGGAACATAGTCGTACGCTTTGATCCCTAACTTTTGCCTGGACCGCCCTTTCGGGTTTTCAGTCCACCGGGATACCCATTTTTGCCCAAGCCGCCTTTTCAGGTTTTCGACTTGCCGGGTGTACATATTTTTCCATTTTCATCCCTTATTTTTGCCCGAACCCTTTTGGTTCGCCGGGAAGCCCTTATTTTGCCTAGGTACATCGACCTAGCGGGTCTTTTGATTTCGCGTAGTATTCTTTCGACTATGTCCATGTTCTCAGAATGTAGGGAGTTGCCCCTGTTGGAAGTATTTTGCCATGCCCCAGATCATGGGCAATGCTCCTACTGTGCCCCTTGACTGGAGGTACTTCTATTCACAAGGTGTTCATCGTGCAAATTTCCCTGCTGTTCAAACAAATAGTCATATGCAAACAAGGTTATTTTAAGAATGCCAAAACCTATGTCTGTCTTGAATTTTGAAAATGCATTTTTTGTAATACAGTGCGGTGTCAACTCAAGATTTTACAGCAAACCTTTAGGAGTCAGGATACCTTCGTAACAGTATGCTTTCGAACTAACCCTTGCTTCAGCTAGGACTTTTAAGGGTTGTAACGTGGCCTGGTTCACGGTTTAAGAAACAAAGGATAAAGGCTCAAACTTTATTTGTACCCACCCGCTCTTCGTGATGTTCTCCCAACCTAAACTCAGTTGATCATACGTTAGACCTTGCTTGAGTCTTTGCTCTGATTTTCCAATGATGGTTCAGATATTGGTATTTTGTTCTGAATAGGCAGTCATTTTTTGTTTTTGTCGAGGGTTTGTTGGACCTCTTTCTTGATTTTTGTTATCCCTTTTCTTTTTTCCTGAACTGTTTCCTTTTTGGAATTACAGTCAGCGGGATGCCCTAGTTTCATAAGTCCCTTTTTATAGGTTTTGACTTCTTGGGCTTTTCGTTTATGATTTTTTTTTTGATAATGACTGCCTATCTTTATGATTGTTCTGAACCATCATTGTCTTTTGTTTTGTAAGGATCTTTTTTGGTGCCATTCATTATGCACTTGGATCCACTGAGAGATTACCCCGCCCCAGGTGATGATTAAGGGTTTTGATTTTCAAAAATAAAAACTCCTACTTCTTTGGCTCAGAGGGGTTAACGAGGGATTATCATCCTTATAACTCCAGTGTTTAGGGATTGAAACAATGCCTGTACCTCATCAGCGGGGTCTGTTCAAAAGCATACTGTAAAGATAGCGGTATCGTTTTCGTCATCCTCCCTCAAGAGGTTTAGAATTTTCAGTTAAGAGTTGACCATCGCAAAAATATGAAAGCAGTTTTAAGCGTAGTAAACATAATTAAATCAAGACAGACATGTGTAATGCATTCATGAAATAAAAGAGTTTAACATGATAATTGTTTATCTGAACAAGAAAGGAAAATACAACTTGAATTCAAATGAACAAAAAATCTCTCAATCCTAGCCATGTTTGGGCAAGGGAGCAGTGATCACATTGGGGGTCCCGGCAGGCTCGAACTCTATCTCTTTGGCATCGATCATGTTCTGAATTTTGTACTTCAGTGCCCAACAGTCCTCAGTATCGTGCCCCAGGCTATCAGAATGATAAGCACACCTCGCTTCTGGGTTGTAGCTTGGAGAGGAGGTCTTGGGATTTGTAGGCGGGTTGATCACCGCAATCAGGTTCATTTTCAACATGTGCTGCAATGCTTGCGACCATGGCATGTTAATGTTGGTGAATTGTCTTTTAGGTTCGTCTGGCCTTCGCTGGTTTCCTCTTTGTGGTTGGCGGCGTGGTGCAGAACCAGAGATCATGACTGCCCCTGCATGTTGGTCACGACGACCCTTTTGGCTGTATGCAGCATTAGATTCTTTCTTTCCCGTGTAAGGCTTTTTGTGAGTATCAGAAGGTGTGGCCTCTTGAATTTTCCCACTCTTGATACCAGCTTCAATTCTTTCCCCAGTCAGAATGAGGTCGGTAAATCCTGCAGATGAATTACCAATGAGATGGTTGAAGAATGGCCCGGATAGGGTCCCCAAGAACATATCAACGAGTTCCCGGTCAGTTAACGGAGGCTGCACTCTTCCAGCAAGGTCTCTCCATCTCTGCGCGTATTCCTTGAAACCTTCACTTGACCCCAGCGACATACCCTGGAGTTGGGTACGTGTAGGAGCGAGGTCAGCATTGTACTGGTAATGTTTGTAGAAAGCAGTGGCTAAGTCTTCCCAGGTACGGATGTTGGCTCCATTCAATTGATAGAACCACTCGAGCTGAGTCCCTGAAAGACTCTCTTGGAAGAAATGGATCCACAAGTTTTTGTCAGCTGTATAGGGCTGGATCCTCCTTGTGTAAGCCCTGAGGTGCAATTTAGGACAGGATGCCCCGTCATACTTTGCAAAGGCGGGTGTCTTGAACTTGTGCGGGATCACTACCCCAGAAGACAGACCTAGATCCTCAAAGTCTAGGCCAGGCACTTTTTGTATCTCCATAGCACTGAGCCGGTCTTCCAACTGTTTATACTTGTCCTCGGCTGGGGGGTACTGCTCCTCGTTGAAATCTGTCTCATTGTCAGAGACCACTGGACTGAGAACCCTTTCCTCTTGATGACTGCCTTTCCCCACAGATGGAGTTGTCCTCTCAGTTTGATCCTGCAGGGTGTTCCCAGATCTGCGTCTAGGGCTGAACAAAACAGTCCTCTTCTTCTTCTTGTCCTTCTTCAAGAGCAAAGCCTTCAGATCTTGTTGCCCCTGGGTCAAATTCATGATCAACCCTTGGAACTGGGCGTTCTGAGCCTGGAGGGCCTTGATAGTGTGCTCGGTTGAAGATTCAGGATTCATGACGATCGGCTGAAATAAACAGCGAAGAAGGTAAGCAACCTGCAGAGAAAGGATATCTGTAATGCAATGATGTGTATGACATGCATGCAATGATTTCAAGGACCTCGCGGGGTAAACAGAGAAACTTGTTAGAGTTGAAAACCGGTAACTTGATTGAAGGTACTTCATGTTGTTGAGAGTCCTTCTTCAAGGGTCAAAGGCTCACCATATCAAGTGGGTCATAGCCCCTGACAACCTTGGCTAGAGGAAAATAAATCCCCTTCGCCCCTTGCTGGGATAGTTGATTCATCGTGACCTGCATCACAAGCCCTTGAGATCCTTGAAATGGGTTAGGATGTATGCAATGGTATGATGTCATGCTATGCATGGGATAATGTGAGTAAACCCTGTTATGAGTCCCTAATTAAGGACTGCAAACCAAAACCTGCGAGAAACTTAGGATACCCTGTTATGAGTCCCAATTAAGGACTTAAAACATAACCTGCAAGAACAAGTGTCAGGTAACAAGTATGCAAATAGTCAAGTTTTAAGGCACACAAGTCACACAAGGGAAGCCCTTAGAGTTTAGGCCAGCATGAAATTTGGGGTACTACCCTCTTGAAGTTGGTGGGTTCAACCTGTCCTATTAGAAGTAACCGGGTTCTAAGGGTCCCAATATCACTGGATTGCTTTCATTGTTCATCGTTTCGATTTAGCCACTGAACTGGCGACCGAAATATTCCAGGAAAGCAACCCTCAATTGAGTGTAGTATCGAGTATCAACCAACCTCGGACTGCACCAAAGTCAGTTATCTCCCTACCCTAAAGAGGCCAAGATAGTTCAATTAAGGTTCCTAAGGTCTGTTGATGCTTCATGACACCACGCGGAGGCCCCGTACTCTCCTTGACTGAACTCAAGGGTTACCGGTACACACCAAAGTGCCACATCAACGTAGCAGACTGTTTCAACCATGTCGGTATACCCCGCACAGTTCCCTCACAGCCTTGTTGCTACTTTCTAAGAAGGTATCCCCAGATCCGGGTTAGGATCTATAGAACTCCCAAGACAGTCCCACAATGATAAAGCAAGCGAGTCAATACAAGTGAAAACACAGTTATGAACTAAGCCTAAGGTACACCTCACTTTATAAAGATGTCCCCAACAGAGTCGCCAGTTCTGTGATCGGTGGATCTGGAACTGACTGTTTTAAAGCTGGTTCGCGAAATGTCGCGGAAGCAAGAGTCGCCACCGTCTTTTATTTTCTCCAAATGGAAAGGACAAAAGCACAGAAAAATTCCTTATAGAGATTGCTCTCGGTTCGGGAGGTAGGTTATAGAAAGGGAAGGTATTAGCACCCTTTCTATCCATGGTTATCCATGGGCTCTTAGATACTTGCTCATTGTGTTTTCAAAATGGTTTGTTTGCTTTTCAATTGTGGGTTTGAAAAAGTTTCGTTTAAAATTTCAGTTCGACTCTTGCAAAGTGTCGGTGTGAAAAGATTTCTGTTTGTTTTGAAGAGAGCAAGTATCCATGAGAATCTACCTACCCTAAGGAATTCGTCTGTGTAAATGTCCTTTAAAGTAGTGCCATCCCACCATTGAGAGGTAGGTAGCACCACCGTTGGAGGTGTTCGGGTCAATTCGAGGTTCGGGACATGGTGATCACCAGAGCAATGGGAAGACACCTTAGAAGCTACCCTCATGCCAGGTTCCCGGATCATGAGGACTTACTAAAACATCCTCTACTCGACGATCACCTTTCGAAGGCAAGGCAACAGTGAGGCGTACCCTAGGGGTGGTGTGTGCGATTCGTGTGTCAGATTCATTTGCATTTGTCTTGTCATGTTATTGGTGTTCTACGCTTGATTTTTATTTAGTCCATACAATCTTTCATGCTTTTGATTAACAGTTAAAAGAGTGCGGAAAAGTAAATCTAAAGCTATTACAAATGGCGCGGGTCCACATCGCCAAAATTAACCAGGACCCGATTTGACGGAAAGTAAAGAAATTAAAAGTGCGAGAAGTAATTACAAGGCTTTGGGAGAGGTACATAATTATTTAAATGACATGAAATGAATATGCGAAATTAAACAAAATTAAGAACGTGGGCGTTGGACCCTTTCGCAAAACATTAAAATTACATGAAGAATTAAAATTAAAGGAATGCTTGTTTTTGGTGTTTTTATGTATTTTGAGATTTAATAAAAAGGAATTAATTAACATTAACTACTAACCCTAATTCTATTTATTTTTAAGTTTATTAAGAAAAATGTTGAAGTTTTTAACCTAATTTAAACCTAAGTTATTTATGTACAATTTAATTATAAAAATAAATAAATAAATAATATTATGGTAAAAAGGAAAATTAAAAGGAATAAAAATTATCAATTAAACCTAGTTCTACATCTTTTAGATTTTTTTTTATTAAAAAGAATTAATATTAAAACCCTAATTTAAAGTTAAATTTATTTACATGCATTTGTTTATGAAAAAAATAAAATACTTATTATATTTTTCATCTTTTCTGATTTTTTGTGCATTTTTATATTTTATAGAAATAATTAATTAAATCAAAACAAATAAAGAAGATAATATAATAATTGAAAAAATAAAATATGAGGAAAATTGCAAACCAGGGGGGGTTCAGTCCCAAATTAGGAGGTTAAGTCCAAGCAATTCTGGCCCAATAACATTCAGGTCCATTGACTTTTTTGAGTAGCGTGTTGTCACTTTGACCAGGGTTTATGGTGCTCTTTAATCTCAGCCCTTGGTTTGATTTCAGCGTGCACGTGGATGACTGGATGATGAGGTGTATGGTGCGTCTGCAGTATGGAAATTGCATAGGAATATATATGGCAAAATAATATTAGAAATTATACAGACCTGGGGTTCGAACCCAGGTCTTGGACGTTAATACCATCAACACTTGCCAGCTGAGCCACACAATGCATTTGATATATTAGTAACAAATAAATAATATAAAAGAAAAGCAAAACGTTAGTGGGTCCGCGCGCCAATTTTCAAACGGACCAACCAGCTTATGCCACGACTCCATCTTCTTCCTCATCCCTGTAAAACAAAAACAAAAGCAACGGTTTTTATGGCGTTTTCTTAGGCTAGCTATTGAAAAATAGCGATTAGCCCTCAGGCACTCATAAATTGAGCGCGAGGGTTGGTTTGGAATTGCCTGAGTACACTGAAGCGAATGGCATGACTCATGGGTTCCAATTTTGTCTTGTTTTGAAGTCCCTAATTTAGAGCTCTGCAAACCCTAGAAATCGAATATGGCGAAATCTCGTATACAGCATAATAATTCAATTAAACATCATGGTTAGCTTTAAAACTTCACAAGGAACATAAATCTATGAATAAAATGCTGTAAAAATGCTTAAATCATGATGCACGATTGTGGAATTTTCTTGATGCAGTTTCGGTTCAATATACCAGTTCTTGGAGTTTGAATGGATGATATGGATTGGAACACGTTCAGGAACCTTCAAGGAAGCTAATGGAATAGTTTTTGTGCTTTGAATCCACCTGAAAAGTGTTTTTCAGTTTTGACTTTTTTTTGACAATTTTCCAAGTTTGTTCTTGGTTCTTCTGCGCAGCTTTTTGTCTAGTATGATTAGGTTTATGATCAGGCATATGTAGTGAAGGCATTAGGTTAACAAAACTCAATCAAATCTCTTGTAATCATGGATTTTGAAATTTGATTTTCTAAAGATCTTTTTAAATCTTTTTCATGTGTTCTTTGTGTCAATTAGGATCCAATCACTCCAAATCTTTCCACATTTAGCTAAGCACGAAATATTGAGTCCAAAACATGTACAAAAAGATTTGAAAACTTAGGTTAGTATTTTTCCTATATTTAATTTAATTTAAATGAATTAATATAAATAAAAATTCAAATAAATAAATAAAAAATGAGAAAATACTTCCATTTGGGCCAAGTGGTCGTGCATGTGTCATGGATGATGAATCATGGAAGAAAAATGGGCCCATTAGCAATTTTAGGTCATTTGAATCAATGTTGACTTTTCAAAATATCCAAAAATTTCCCAACTTCCACAAGGCATAACTTGCTCAATATTTAAGCTTTTCTCATTTTCCTGGACATTTTGGAAAGGCCTTTGAGTCCTCTAACCAATGCCTTTGGTCCCATGTCATTTTGATTTACCAATCTCAAGTTATGGCCTTTGACTTAAAGTCCCTTTTTGTTGACTTTTGAAAATGACCTATAATATTGAAATTGATAACTTTTTGTGAGAGCATTTCTTGGACTTGAAGTATGAAGATGAGTTGTAGGAAATGTCCTTCTCTTCAAAATGAGCTTTGGATGGAATTTTTCTGATAATCCATGTGAAAGTTATGCCCTGGTCAATTTCAGTTGACTTTTTCAGCTGTCCAAATAAGGAAACTTTTGCATCTTTGATGATTTTCTGAGCCAAATTTTGAGAATCATGATCAAGAATTGATCAAATGATGTTTGTGGCTTCAAAATGATATGTTGACCAAAAATTTGAACTTTTGACTGTCAAATGACCATTTTGCCCCTACAGTTGACTGTAGTGCAATTAGGGTTTTTGACTGTGCAATTTTGTACTGAATGCCTTGAAACTTGATATGAGGATGCTTGAACATATTTTTAAGCATGTGAGACTTGATTGGGCCTTTGAAAACTTCATTTTCTTGATCAGAACTCAAACCCTAGTTTTGACTGTATAGGAGACCTTTGCACTGTGCAACCCTTAGGGAACTTTGAAGCTTGACTTGGCATTTTCTTGGAGAATATGGGAGGGCAAATTTTGGGGTACAACAACATCGGCTGCAGAAGGGGATGATGTAGTCGGAACAAATAAGAAGAATCACAGCGGCAGTTGATTTGGATGGTGAAGTTGCATTTCTATGGAGGTTGGGTTCTACGGCGCTGGTGTGAGAGAGGAGAAGAACTTTATGTTTGAGTGAAGCTGAATAGTCACAAATCCTTAACCCTAATCCCTTTTCTCTCAAACGACATTATTCTACTTTTTTTGTTTAATTTTTTTTAGTTACTAAAAATTGAATTGAAATAAATACTGATCTGGGAAAAGAAAACTGGACTGAGGTCATGTTGTTGGAAGGCTGAAGGTGTGCGTTAGGTTTTATGCTACTAGGCCTGTTACTTTTTTTTTGAGCCTACGGTTTCATGAACAAAAAACTAATATCTCTTGGACCGGACCTCATTACCAAGGCCTGCTATAAGTTTTTTTTGGAGCTTACAACAAAAAATTGCTCCCTGGACCATTCCGCTGGGCCTTTGTGCCATTTTCTGGACTTTGTGCTTGTTGCTTGTTTAAACCCCTTGGTTATGACTTCACACTTCCTCTAATTTCACATTCTTTCATTTTTTTTTCTCTTCCATTTTTAATGGTTTTAATTTTTAATTTCTTTTATTAATCTTAGGTATTAAATAATAATAATAATAAAAATAATAAAAAGAGATATAAAAATATATATAATACTTTAGGATTTTATAAGTATTTTAGGATTTAATTAGATTTTATTCCTTTTATTTCTTCATGCTTTTAATTTCTTTTAAATCAAATTTGCACATCATGTTCTATGTGTTTTCTTTGTGCAATAAAATGCTTGAGAATTGAGGATTGTCTTGTGTTGAAATTCCATGCTCCTTTAGGATTCCATGAGACGATTAATCTCCCTTTTGATCATTTTATATTGATTAGACCTTAGGAAGTTAATACAAGCACAAGCATCAGAATAGCTTTTGCCTTCTTGCATCAGGATAGTTCCTTCATCTTCTTTAAAAATCTTCTCTCTCCTTTTGAAAACTCTTCTTGTTTCTAACTCGAACTGCTTTCATAATAAACTTGGACTTAGGTCCATGCATTTTCAAAACATTTTCATAAATAAACTCCAATAAACTTAATAATACTTTGACATCCTTTTTGTGAGAAGACTAAAAGTCAATCAATCTCATTCAAACCATTTTTCCACTTTGGCTTTCATCTTTAAACGTTTCTAAAAAAAGATTGGACTTTTGCCAATCCTTGTAGTGATGCAAACAACTATACTTCTACAATATGTAGTGAAGAGAGATATTTTCCACTTGGGTGTTGAGTGAGGCATTGTTGATTTTAAAGTCCAAGCCATATCCTCAACTTTGAGATGATGCAAATTCTCCTTTCTCATGATTGTGGGTAGTAAGTATGTTTTCCACACGGACAATGACGATGATGTCTTATCTCATAAAATTAACCAACACACTTGTGTTTTAAAATTTTTAAAAGAAGAACTACGGGTGTTCTGATTCCTCCCGGGATACGTAGGCACTGGATTGAAGATCCGAGCGAATGCAATAATAAAAAAACTTTCTTTTCCCAGCTCTTTTTAATAGCCGACATACACAGATTTTATAAAGAGGTTCCTGTGGAGTACCGTAGATGTTTAGGATGATAATACCTTCCCTTTGCATAACCAACCCCCTTACCTTGAATCTTTCCCCCTCTTTTTGGGTTATTCACTCTTTTTCCATTCCATCGGAAATAATAAAGTGCGGTGCTATTTTTATTTTGATCTGTATAAGTCAAGTCAATCCAATGGCTTAGTCTTAAAACATTTCAAACGCTACACTTGGCACTCACCATTCCATCTGACTACCTGATCTTTCTTCAAGAGTTTGAAGATTGGCTCACAAGTAGCAGTCAAGTGTGATATGAAGCGAGCAATATTATTGAGACGACCCAAGAATCCTCTGACTTCTTTTTCAGAATGAGGGACTGGCATTTCTTGGATGGCCTTTACCTTGGCAGGATCAACTTCAATGCCTTTATTTCTAACAACAAAACCTAGAAGCTTTCCAGATCGTACTCCAAACATACACTTGTTAGGGTTTAACCTCAACTTGTACTTTTTTAGCCTTTCGAATAGTTTGTACAGGTGATCATATTATCCATATAGACCTCTATTTCATGATGAATCATGTCATGAAACAAAGCTACCATAGCTCTTTTATATGTTGCCCCTGCATTCTTCAATCCGAACGGCATGACCTTGTAGCAGAAGGTGCCCCATTGCGTAATGAAAGTAGTCTTCTCCATGTCTTCGGGAGCCATCCTTATCTGATTATAGCCGGAGAAATTGTCCATAAAAGAGAAGACCTTATGCTGAGCAGTGTTATCAACTAATATGTCAATGTGCGGTAGAGGGAAGTCATCCTTGGGACTTGCCCTATTCAGATCCCTGTAGTCTACGCACATGCAAACTTTTTTGTCTTTTTTCAGAACTGGCACCACATTGGCAATCCATTGAGGATAGGATGTCACAGTTAGGAACCCCGCATCAAATTTTTTCATCACTTCAGCTTTGATTTTCTCAGACATATCAGGCCTCATGCGACGAAACTTTTGTTTGACGGAAGGACATTCTTCTTTTGTCGGTAGACAATGAACTACAATGTCGGTATCCAACCCAGGCATATCTTTATAAGACCAAGCAAATACTTCCACGTAATCATGCAACATCTTAACCAACCTGCTCTTGACACTGCCTTCTAAGTTAGCACCGATCTTGATTTCCTTCTTATCTGCCTCAGTGCCCAGATTGATGACTTCAACTGACTCTTCATGCGGCTGAATATCTTTTTCCTCTTGTAATAGAAGTCTGGATAATTCTCCCGGTATGTCACAATCTTCCTCGCCTTCGTCTTCGGCTTGGTTAATTAGGAATTCAAAGTCATAGTCGGCAATAGTAGAGTCAATGGCAATAGGATCCAGAGTGGATGAGGACCTGCAAGAATATGTGTGTGTGTGTGTGTGTGTGTGTGTGTGTGCATGTAAGATACATGGCTATTTTTTGAAAATGTATTTGAAAGAAAAGAAAGATAATGAACACAAATATTTGAATGCAAAAGAATCCAATGTACCGACTGATCATATGATTAGATGAACATAAATAAAACCCTTGACAAATGGACCAAAGTGCCCCGGGCCAGGCACATGGCTTAAAAGTCATTGTTGAATATTACAGACAAAATGTTCTTGAATTGAAAGAAAAGCAATAACAAGTAGATTACTCCTCAATGAAGGAGATAGGCACAAATTCCTTTGCATGCCAATTCTTCATCTCCGTTGTAGTTGGGTACACCCAATCTTCAAATGCAGCTTCTTCATCCGAATCACCCACTGTGTTGACTTCATGGCTTCCAATGTGAAGAGGTGGCTTTCCAGCACGAGCACGCCTCACATCCTTCTAAGCTTTGACGGTGAAGCCCAAACCAAACTTGTCCTCTTTGAATGGGATATCAAGGATTTTCCCTCAAGTATCGCAGTTCCCTTCTTCCATTGCCGCACGAGCATCTTTGACTGAAATTATCTTCGATACGACTTTAACAACTCCAGATTCATTAGAGGAACATTTGGTAGCAGCGATCATTGGTGGTACAACCTCAAAGGCTTGACATGGGGTCTCAATGAATTCTCCATCCATCTCTACGTACTTGAAAGAGTTAAGGTGGCTCACCATAAACTCTTCCTCACCACATACGGTGACAATTCTTCCCTTGACAGGATATTTAAGCTTTTGATGGAGAGTTGGGGTTACTGCCCTAGCTTTATGGATCCAAGGGCGACCTAACAGACAAGAATAGGAAGGACGGATATCCATAATGTAGAAGGTGGAATTGAAGATTTGGGAGCCCACTTTGATTGGAAGATCTACTTCCCCATGAACAGTCCTCTTTGATCCATCGAACGCCCTTACGATGATATCACTTGGCTTCAAGACTAAACCCTCACAGTCTAGACAGTCTAATGCTTCCTTGGATAATACATTCATAGAAGAACCAGTGTCGACTAGCACATGTTCCAAGGTATTCCCTTTGCACTCGGCAGAAATATGTAAAGCTTTATTGTGGTTTTTCCCTAACGGTTTTAAGTCAGCATCTGAAAATCCCAAGCCATTATCAGCCGTCAAGCTAGCCACGCAATTCTCAAATTGGTCTTTTGTTGTCTCGTGAGGGACATGAGCTTTTTTCAGGAACTTGATTAATGTCCGAGCATGGGAATCGGAACAAAGCAGCAATGACAACATTGAAATCTTAGAAGGGGTTTGCCCCAAATGCTCCACTATCTTGAAGTCGTTTCTTTTTATTATCTTCAAGATTTCGTCCATCTCACGAGCGGAGGGCTCTCCATCAGTAACGTCCTTTGTGGGTAATTCAATCACATCAGGCTCAACAACCTTCTCGTTCCCTCTTGTATCGGTACTTGGCTTGGTAGAAGTAATGCGGATGGACGTCTTTGTAACAACTGGTGGTGAGATATTGGGTGAAAATATTCTCCCAGTTATAGTTACTTTGCTTGAGCCAGCTATGTTATCAACATTGTCATCTTCTTCTTCTTCGATCCATAAGTCTTGTTTAATCCCATGATAGAACACCTCAGCACCATAATTCCATGGTACTTCCTTGTTTGAAGAGTAGGGAATTGGTCCGGGATTGGTAATTATTAAGGGAGAAATAATGGGTTCAATTGAAATCCTAATAGGACCTTTGGAGGTGATCCTAAGAGGCTTGTTTGAGATGGTAATAATGGAGAGGTCTTCACATTTATTAATCAAACTTTTGGCAAGTGGAGTCTTCTCAAATAGAATTTTGTGGCTATCCATCAGACGTTAAATGCCTTTCTTCAGCCCTTCACATCCATTGAGTTATTAGATACAACACACACAGTATTTTACACAGCCAGGGAAGATCCTAGCTTTCAACAGATTGTTTTTTATTATATTCAGCGGAGTAGTCAATTCTTCAACAGAGGCGACAAAAATTGTATCTTCAATAGCATTAACACCCTTATCATGCTTCGGCATTAGAGCAGTGATTACATTTGGAGTTGGAGGAGGATCAAACTCAATAGTCTTGTTATCAATAAAATCCTGGATTTTGTTCTTCAAGGCCCAACACTGGTCAGTCTCATGCCCGGGGCTACTTGAGTGGTAAGCACATTTAGCATTCAGATTATACTTTGGTGACGAGGTATCAGGGTTGGCAGGAGGGTCGCGCAATGTCACTAAATTAGTCTTTAGAAAATGTTGAAGGGCTTGAGATAATGACATGCCTAACCTCGTAAATTATCTTCTCTGAGTTCCAAAACATTGATGATTTGCAGATGGTCTTGGAGTAGGAGTTAGATTGGAGATTCGGACGACATTGACAGACGGGTGATCATTATTCTTGGTACGAGCCCTCGTCCCGTACACAACATTAATTTCCTTCTTTACAACAAAAGTTTTCTTGATAGGATTAGAAGTGGAGGTAGATGCCACAGAGATCTTCCCACTTTTGATGCCACTTTCAACTCTTTCACCGATTAAGATTAATTCGGTGAAACCAGAAGAAGATCAGCCAACTAACAGATTAAAGAAAGGACCTGATAAAGTACCCATGAACATGTCGATGTGCCCCCTATCAGTCAAGGGTGGTTGAACCCTACTGGTGAGGTCTCTCCACTTTTGCGCATATTCCTTAAATCCTTCATTCTTTCCCATGGTCATATCTTGTAATTGAACCCTCGTTGGTGCCAAGTCGGTGTTATACTGATACTAATGGTAGAAGGCGGTAGCTAAATCCTCCCAAGTATTGATACGGGATCCATCCAACTGATAAAACCATTCAAGTTGTGTTCCAACCAAGCTCTCTTGGAAAAAGTGAACCCAAAGCTTCTTATCAGCAGTGTGCGGTTGTATCTTGCGCATATAATATTTTAGATGGAGTTTTGGACAAGAAACTTCATCGTATTTTGAAAAGATTGGTATTTTGAATTTGTGGGGAATGACCACCCCAGAGATAAAACCCAAATCATCAAAATCTAAACCGGGGACGGCTTGGATTTCAACAGCTTTCAATCTGTCTTCTAACTGCTTATATTTGATATCGGCGGGTGGATTCTGCTCATCAAAATAATCATCATCAGATACTTGATCATTAACACAGTCAGCCTGAGTACTCTTGACCTCACCAATCTGGTTCTCGTCCTCTTCAGATGAGTCTTCTCCTACTGGGATCTGACGGGCTGTCTCCTTGAACCTTCTACCCATGTTGAGTAGAGCTTTCTTCTTGGGCTTCTTCTTAACTGCCAGCAAAGCAATTATGTCTTGCTGCCCCTTAGCTAGGGCCAATAGAGTTTCCTGGAATTGAGAATTTTGGGCTTGGAGATTCTTCACGGTTTTCTCTAGATCCGTCTTGCTGAAATAAACAGCAGAAAGATAAGGAAACCTGTTATGCGGAAACCTGGCATGTTATGATGCATGGAATATGTATATGCAAATGATTTCAAGGATTAATGAGATTTAAATTTGTATAGACAAAATAATGAACAAACTTCAATTTTCATTAAACAAAACAAGAAAGATTACATCATGCCTCTTGGGCTTACAAAAACAACTTTCTAAGATAAAAAGACTGAACGCATCCTCTTTGGTTCAAGATAGGCGTTCACACTTTTCTCTTCTTGTAGCAACTTCGTAAGCTCTAAGACCATCTTCTCACTAGCATAGAATTGAGCTTCAAAAGTATCATGTTCTTCCTTCAGCTGAATCTAACCCTTTTGCAAGTCTTCGAGAGAGGTAGGCATGTCGGGATGGAGGATAGTGTCGGGAATATCTCCTTCAACCACAGGCTTCATGATGACTGGTAAGATGGAAGGATAAGGCATCACAAGTTTCTGAGCACGATATCGTACCTGTTGTACCCCAAAATTTGCCCTCCCATATTCTCCAAGATTTGTCAAGAATCAGTCAAACATAATTTTTTCTTGTCAGTCTAGCCAAATTAGGGTTTTCATGGACTTTTGATACAGTTCAAACAAATTATTAGGGTTTGGTTGATTTTGGCTCAGGTTTTTGATCAGGCGGACGCTTCTTTGACATTTAACCAAGAATCAGGGTTTTGTGCGCGCATTCTGAGAAAGAATTAATTCTACAAGTGCTTTTCAATTTACTCTGGGAGATGAGCTGAGGCATTTGATTTGAGTTTGCAATGTGCATTAATCAGTGAAAAAAGGACATGTGGACATTTGTTGTTTAGTTGTGCAATGCTTCGATTATTCGGAACGACGGACGTTTATTGATTATTTATTATTCTGAGTTAAAATAGTTGGGATTTATTTCCAGTTATTATAATTTTAAGAATTATAAATAATTAAATAAACAGTTGAAGAAGAAAAAGAATTAACTGACAAAAGTGGATTTTATTCATCTTTAATTATTTGTTACAATTATTATTTGTACACTGTAAATTTATTTACAGATGTTTACATTAATAACGTTACAATAATTAAAAGTAAAATAAAGATACATCCTAAAAAATTCCTAAGTCTTCATCTTCTATACTGCTACTCCTCTTTTGCTCCATTGATTTTTATCTGCAAAAAAAAGAAAAAGAAAAAAGTCAAAAGCAGATGAAATGAAATTAAAAGCAAACAGTTAATTTGAGACTCATCATTAAAGGTGGTTGATCGGGATCAGATTGCTTTGATTTTTATCACATTTTCTCACCCTCTTTGCAAATCACAAGAATACTTTCTTCTTGGTTCACAAAGAGTAAAGAAAAAGTTTACAAGCTCACAAATCATTAAAGAAATGCACAAGGCTGCATAATGCCAAAAGAAAAACAAATTGCACATGTCAACAAAGCTGTAACTTTAGAATATGCCAATCAAAGTACAAAGTTCAACCTCAACATTTCAATGTTCAAAGGCAAACTAAGCTGCCAAAAGCAAACTAAATGTCAAAACCAAACTGTCAAAGATAAAGCTGTCAACAAGTACAATGTGCAGAAAAGCAGGAAATATGCAGAGTAAGGAGACTAATGCAAGCAACATCAAAATATCATCATTTTCCTAGGCCAGCTACTTTTTCAGCATAGTACAGTTTTAAAGCAATATTTTATGCTTTTTTAATCTGTCAAGAGAGAGAGAAAAGAGAAAAAGAAAAGGCTTACAGGGCTTAGGCTTAAGATATAAAGAAAAGATACCAACACAGTACAAAGGGGAGGCAGATTACATAACAAGAAAATAACACAAACTGAATAAAAGCATCCAAGACTGCCTCTCAACCTGTGATCTCAAACCACAAGCCACAAATCTCCAAAACCAGAAGCACAAGCCTTAAGCCAAGACCTGTTTTCATCAATACAAGCAGCTAGCCTCAATCAAAGCCTAAACCTGCACCAAACTGAAGCCACAACCTGTTTCAAACCAGAAGTGCACAAGCACACTAAGCCTAAAGCTTGCTGAAGCCTCAAACAGAAGCCAAGCCTGTGGCCTGTAACCAAGCCTCATACCTGCATCAAGTCTAAAGCCTGCTGAAACCAGAAGCTTACAAGCCTCAAGCCTTACCTTCTGTAAACCCAACCTGTCAAAAGCCATAGCCTCAAACTGTATCAACCAAAAGCACATAACCTATCAAGCCTCCAGCCTTTCATCCTGTCAAGCCTAAAGCCTGCTGAAGCCCAAGCCTCCAGCCTTTCAACCAGCCTAGGAGCCTCACAAAGCCCTTCCAAATAACCATACCAAACCAGAAAAAGCATTTAAGCAACAAAGCCAACAACACCCTCAGAACTGTGTTCATCACAGGGTCCAACAAAAACAGGGACTCAAAATATCCAACAAGCATCTCAGCATTCAAACAATGGAAGAGGAAAAGAAGCAAAACAACGAGTCCTAAGCTCTCAGATAATCATCATTAAGCATACAAACAAAAGCAACATTCAACAGCATATCAGAGGCAACATACGAAGCATACAGAAGAAAAGAAGCAAGCGTTTCAGAGGCAACAGAAGCAAGTAGACAGAAGAGGAAAAAAAGAGATATACGAAGGTTTTCAAGCATCATCATCAAACCAACAACAAAAAAGGCAAATACGAGTACCAGAATTTCCAGAGCCAGCTCAACACCACGGGCCCTCGCCCTTGGCCGCCTGAAGCCCTCCGGTCCGTCCTCCTCCGTCTCCATCCCCCAAAGGTATAATTTCTCTTCCTTTTCACGCGCCTCAAATAGAAAACAAATAACAACATAAACAAAAAATCAGAACACGAAACTAAACATGCAAGATTGAAAATCTAAGAACCCTAACGCATTACAGACAGAAATCAAACCTCGTAACCACCGCCTGGAGCAACCTTGTGGAGAGAGGAGAAACGGAGGTGACGCTTGGTGGCCCTGGGCAAAGGACGTTGTTCAGGAAGCTTGCTTGAGAAGACGAAGAGGACGAAAGTGATAAACGGCGCCGCACCTCTGTATTTCCTAACCCTAAATTCCATATGAAACGAAACAACAAAAACCCTAAGAAAATGTGTGAAACGCGTTCTGGGCCTTGCCCTTTCCAAAAGCTTAAGCCCAGCTGAACTCTCTAGCATTTGACCCCTCCCTCAGTGGGCGTACCCCCCTTTTTTTCCATTTCTCTCTCAAGTTTTGCTTTGGGCCAAGAACTAACAACTAAAGCCCATTTTCCTTTTTTTGTTTTAAACTAACATCTTTTTACTTATCATCTTTTTTTATATTTAAACTAATATATGCCATTTTTGTTTATAAATAAAATGATACACTAAACTCTTTTTTTTTCATTTTTATTACCTTTTTATTAGCATAATTAAAAGTACATAATATTTTATTTATAAGATATCAATAAATACATAAGAAAATAGATTTGCTTTTATTTCTTTTTTTTGATTAAACATTTATTTATTTATAAATACATAAACCTTAATTTTCTTAAAACTTAAAACATTTCATTTTCTTTTCTTTTATTAAAATCTTTTGTTTATACATAATTAACAAAAATACATAAAAAGAATAAATAAGCAATACTTAATTTTTCATTAAGTTAACATTTTTCACCTTGTAAATAATCATACACTTACACAAATACATTGACACATTTACATTGCTTTATTCCTATACATTGGTACATATTACATTTGCGATTGATTCAATTTGGTTGTAAATTTATTTGGACACTACTCTCCTATTAAGTCTCATCCCCATTTGTAAATATTTGTACCCCCACTCCCGGATACTTATTTGTAATAGCGTAGACTTTAAATTCTCGCAATTTATCGCTTTCAAATATACCATGGTTAGACCTAGGGTTTGTATGTAAATAAAATCAAATGCTAGATAACCTAAATACAAGAAAAATGCATTACAATCAATACACACTATTCATACTTGCACCCCTAGGGTAATCCCACTCGTTGCCTTCCAAAATGGGCCATGCTTGCACATTGAGTTTCTTTGGCAAAACAATTCAAATGATCATAAGTCCCTCGATGACGCTTTCGAAAGTTGCCTATCAAAATGATCATAGTCCCTTCAAACAAATTGCCAAAGACACTTGGCACCATTGCATTCATGGTCCATACGATGACCCGCGCCTGTCCCGTTAACATCCTAACGCAAGATTGTCCACCAAATACAATGGTGGAACAAAATTGTTAAAAAGGTTAAAACATGAGAAAAACCTTTGAGTAAATTTAGGGGTAGACAACTCTTAGTTACTTGATCAAACTTGCGAAACACACTTGCCTACTTTTCAAAATCCACTCCACAAACACTTTCAAAACAACTTTCAAAAACATTGAAATATCTTTTCGAAAAGATACACACCTTTGTAAAACATTCGAGTAAAGAATTGTTACAATGGTTGCCTAGACAAGGCGTCTTTTTCAAAACATTTTCAAAACACACACACATACACCATTTCAAGCAATTGAAAATCAAGGCAAGTGATCTAAAACAAGTAACTAAGAGCCCATGGATAACCATGGATGAAAAGGGTGCTGATACCTTCCCTTTTCATAATCTACCCCCCGAACCCACGAAATATCTCAAAAGGTTTTTCCTGTGCTTTTTAACCTTTCCTATAGGATAAAATAAAAAGTCGGTGGCGACTCTTGCTAAACCGAACAAGTGCGAATACAAACGCAAAACCTCAAGTCAGTTCTCCCACCGTATCACAGTACCCACTTAAGGTAAGGCTCAAGGGGAATGGAATTCTTGTGTCCCAGCGTCTTGCTATCCACCTTGTTCAACATCCTCCAAGCTCGGATAAACCTCTGACGGTAACCTTGATCGTCATTCTCGTAGTCGAATACCACTCCTTGGATAAGCATCTCATGTGGACAATCCCTTCGGGCATAACCTAACTGTCGTAAGGCTAAGCATGGGTTATAAGTGATACCTCCTCTAACGCCAAGCAAGGGGACATTAGGTAATTCTCCATAATGGTCGATGATAGTAACATTCTCCAAAGATCGGGAACACCAATGAATATCTGAATGTTTGAGTGTCATCAACCTCTGGGACCACCTTGAACCTTGCTCATTTTTCAACACAGATTGCAGAAGATGCGAAATAAACCATCTTGCCAAGAGAGGAGTACAACACATGAGGATACCTCTATTCCTCATAGTGCGAGAGTGTAAAGAATGTAGGATGTCTCCTAACAAAGTAGGCACCGGGTTACGAGACATGAAGATGTTGACGGCGTTTACATCTATGAGTTTGTCAGGATTTGGAAACAAAACCATCCCATAGATGATAAGGGCCAAAATTTATTCAAAAGCTTGTAATTCTAAGGAATTCCAATAATCTTGATCTTTCTCAAACAAGAACTTGGCCAAGAAACCTTTGACACCACTCCTTGTTTCCCAATTAGTTGTGATATCAGATTGTTGCAAGTGTAGGGCTTGAGAAATCTCTTCAGGTTTTGGATCTCTTTCCGTACCGTTGAAGTGTGGTTAATTGAGAATTGGAATCCTCAAGAGTTGGGAGAATTCTTCCAAAGTTGGCACAAGTTGATAATCGGGAAAAGTGAAGCAATGGTGTAGACGATCAAAGAATTGGAAAAGCACCTTCATCATATCTTAATCAGTGTTGGAGGTAACCAAGTTTAGGAGGTGACCATATCTTTCGGTGAATGAAGAGTTCTCATGGACCCTTGATGCTAACTCTTTGAGTTGAGGAGGGATCCTTACGAGATTGACTTAAATGGTTTTCCTGCGAATAGAAGCCATGTCCTATAAAACAGAACAAAGATAAATCCCAATAATCCTTGAAGTGGTTAGTGAGAATGTGTATGATGTTATGATGTTTATGATGTTATGTACAAGCAAATATATACAAACAAGACAAACAAGTCCTTAGGTTTGGGCTTGCATGGAGTATCATAGGTAAGTACCTTCTTGAAGTTTAGTTGGCTCAAACCTGTCCTAGAAATAGTAACCGGGTTCTAAAGGAGCTCAATATCACTGGTTTATCTTCTCGGGCATTATTTCAGTGCAAGCCTCTTTAATGGCGACCGAAATATCCCAAAAAGCCAAACCTCACTCAGCGGCCCCGTATTTTCCTTGACTACTCAAGGGCTACCGGTACCCACAAATATGTCACACTAATGTAGCTATTGCTTAGACCATGTCAGTATACCCTGCATAGTTTCCACAACGTATTGCTACTTACCTATAAGGTATCCCAAATCCGGGTAGAGGATTTAAGTCCAAACAAAGAAACAAAATGTAAAGCAAATAAATCAAACAATGAAAGAAAATAAAGGTGATCTAGCCCTAAGGTAACACCACTTTTAAGTTTTCCCCAGTAGAGTCGACAGTTCTGTGATACAGTGGAAGAACTAACTTGGTTGTTTTGTGTTTTATCGCAAATGTTGCGGTTAGCAAGAGTCGCCACTGACTTTTCTTTTATCCAAAAAGGAAAGGATGAAAAGAACAGGAAATACCTTTGAGATTGTTTCTTGAGTTAGGGGGATAGATTATGAAAAGGGAAGGTGTGAGCACCCTTTTCATCCATAGTTATCTATGGGATCTTAGTTTCTTGCTTAATCAATTGCTTTTGTTGGAAAATGTGCTTTGTGTGTTTTTTGAAAGTATTTTGAAAAGGCGTCATCATTTAGGCAAACTTTGTAATAGTTCTCGTTCATAAGAACGTATACAAAGTGTTGATCTTTTGAAAATATTTCAAGTTTGGAAAGTGTTTTTGAAAGTGTTGGTGTTTGTTTTGAAAATAAGCAAGAGTGTTTGATTTGAAATTTAGCAAGAAACTAGGAACAATCTACCTACTCAGAAGTCTTAGTTAATTTCTTCCTTTCCTTTGATATTTCTATCTTACCATTGATTTGGTAAGAAGCCCTGTCTTTGGATGTAAAGGGACGGACGTGGGTCATCGTATAGCCATGATAGCAATGTTGTGAAATATGTTAGCAGTTCTCTTTGAGGAACTAAGATCATTTTGAAAGGCAACTTTGATAGCGTCATCGAGGGACTATGATCTTGTATTTTTTGATTGCTTTTGCTAAGATATCCCACATGCATAACATGGCCATTTTTATAAGGCAACAAAGTGGGATTACCCTAAGGGTGCAAGTGTGCAAGTGTGCTGATTTGCATGCATTGTTTTGTCTTGAATTAGGGTTTGCTAACTTGTTGATTTTATCTTTCCATACAAACCCCAATTTACTAGCATTTATTTATAAATCATTAAATTGCGGAAAATAAAAATACTAAGCTATTACATCATTAGGGGAGGGGTATTCAAATTTACAAATGGGGATTTTTGCAAGAAAATAAAACCTAATTATCTATTACAACCATATTGAATATTGTACAAAATTGAAAATAAAATGCATGAATATAAAATGGAAAAAGAAATGATTTTTGTTTGGATTTTTATGAAAGGTTCTAATCTTGACCTAATTAAGAAAATTATTAATTAAAAATTAAACAAAACTAAAACTTAAATTAATTAACAAAGAAAATAAGTTAAAAATGATTTTTAGGGTTTTTTATGAAAAGGTTTTAAATTAAAAAAATATATGAAAATTAATTAATTAAAATAAACCTAAGTTCTAAATTAATTTTAATTAAGAAAAGAAAATAATATAATAATTAATCCTAAGTCTAAATGTTAATTAATAAAAAGAAATTAATTTGCTAAAAGAAAATGTTTTTGGTCTTTTTTGTATTTATAGAGAAAATAAAATAAGTAAGTATAAATAATAAATAAAATATTTTTTATATTTTTATTAATAAATAATAATAATGATAATAATAATAATAATAATAAAAAATAATGAAGAAAATATGAAATAGAAATAAAAATAGAAAATAAATAAAATGGAAAATAAAATAATGGGCCAGGGGTGTGAACATAGTCAGGGGTTAGTAAAAGAAAAAAGATAGCCAGGCCCAAGTTGGAGGCCCAGCGCTGCAAACAAAAATTAAAAAAAATGAAAATATGAAAAACAAGCAAAAGGGTACCACTGGGGCTCGAACCCAGGTCCCTAAGGTAACAGGCGCGCACTTTAACCACTGGGGTGGTGATACATCCGTTAACTTAAACAAAACAATAAATATATGATACATGATTTGCCCTGACTGTACTTCATCTTCAACCTCCAGCCAAAGGATCTGTAACTTGTTCATTTCTTAACCATTTTCAAAAGTGTAAACTTGAAACTTGTGCAATTTTCCACCATGAACCCAACCATGTAAATAACTTAAGCTAACATTCAAACATAAGGATGAATTTATGAAAGTACCAAATTCTGACCTAAATGTTTCAGCAAGTTCAAACTCAAAATTCTCCATGCTCAAGCAACATAAATGAAATCTATGGACATGTATAGTTTCAGGGTAATGATATCTACATTCTATCTTCACAAATGTAAGCCTAACAATGCCTAAATAATGAGATAGAAGTTCAAGAAAAATACCTCAAAACTGGAAATCGTGAAATGAGTTTGAGCTTGTTTCCAGTGATGGTGATGATCAGGTTAGCTTCCTTGAACCTCTAGGAAGCTAATGCAATGGATGGCTTGAACTGAAAGTGGCTGGAATGATCTGGAGAAGTCCAACTGCAATGCTCTATTTTTGAACTTGGAAGTTGATGAAGATGGTGTTACAGTCTGCAAGCAGGGTCAGGGATGGTTTGTATTTTATGTGAGGAAGCTTTTGAAACTGAAAAGCCAAGAAACGCACGAGGGAAATGGAAGTTTGAAGTTCTTGGTCAGAATGTGCAACAATGGTGGTTTGAGGTGCAGTTCTGAGTTTGGGGAAGTTTTAGAGCTTGTGTATTCATGTATTTTCTTGCAAACAACTTGTGCATATGTATGGAAAAGGTTGGTGCACTTGAGAGGGTCAGAAGCACAAGATATAGACTTATGGCTATGTTACTTGATTTTGAAGAAAAGTGGAAATATGGTTTCAAGGCATAGTACAAGCATGGCCTGAGTTTATGTGAGGCTCTATACATGTTGCTTTTGCTTTTGACATTGCTTGTGATCAGAAGGAAACAAGTGCAAAGCTCTATGCATTGACTTTGTGATTAAAGCCTCTTTACAAGAATGGAATGGTAACTTTGTGCCATAAATGGAAATGCAACTTGGATAAAGGCTCAAGTGCTTAGATCAAAGCTCTAACAGCTATGTAAACATTTAATTATGGAGTGGCAAACAAGTTTGAGGCCTGTAAAGCAAAGATCGTGCAACCTAGCTATGAATTGGTCAAGTGTTCATCACAAATTCTGCCTTGTAAATCAAGAATGAAACCCTAACTTCATCTCTTCGATTCTCTTAACCCAAGCATGATCTCAATGAGTTCTTGGACATTTTGGAAATCTTGTAACATCCTCTACAACATCTATGTTGGTCAGTTTTTAAAATTACTCTTGGAACTATGTGAAAAATTTCCATGAAGTTAGGTCAAAATCCTGCCTAAACTAGGGCAAAATTTCACTAAGTTTCCAAGTTTCATGAACATGTATTCACAAAATCATAACTTGAAATACATGAATTTATAGGAGTAGTTGTGTTCTACAATGTTTTAGGTATCATTGAGATCTACAACTTTTATGTTAAAATTTTCCTTTGAATCATCTTGCATCATGGTGAAAAATTGGCTCAAAGTTATGAAAAAATATGAAATTTCCAACACTTAGAAAAATTTCTAAGTTTAGAAACTTTGACTTTTCAAAATGAAATCTTGACTTTTTGATTTCTTGATGAACAAGTTTCATATTTTGACATGTTTTGATGAATTGTGATCTTTGAAACTTGTTTTTGACCAAAAAGTCAAAGTTTGACTTTTTAGTGTGCAGTTGACTTTTGATCAGTTGACTGTAAATCAATTATCAATCAATTGATCTTGAGAAATGTTTTGAGTCATGCCATTAGCTCAAAATTATGCAATTGAATCCTTGAGATCATGTCTCAAACCAATCAACCATTTACTAGGTCAAAAATCAGAAATTGCCCTTTCTCAATCAAAACCCTAATTTTGACCATTTTGCCCTTATGATGATCTGACCAAATTTCTTGAGGAATTATGGTCCAAACTTGATCAAATGACATATATGAGTTCATAATGTTGATATGGATAAAAAATTATGAAGTTTCACTGTAAATTGACCATAATTGACTTTTCCCCCAATACAGTTGATTTTTAGGTCAACTGATCAATTGACTGAGCAAAAATGTGATCCAAGACTTGAAATTTGACATGAGCAATCGTGAGGGTCCATAGTGATCCATGAAAGTAATATGGGGCATTAAAAGTTCAATTATCCTTGTGCAATCTCAAAACCTAATTTCCAATCATCAATGCTTGGGGAGGTGTCTTGAGGTGATCAGCCCTAGTGCAGTCTTGAACCAAAGGAGATCTTTGGAGAGATTACTTGATAAATGAGAGGGAAAATTTTGGGGTACAACAGATACTAAAAATAAACTTGCTGATATTTTCACGAAACCACTAGCAACGAAACCTTTCTTCAACATTCGTCGTGAGTTAGGGATTTTTGATCTCTCTTACTTGATGTCTTAAGAATGCATGTATCTTAATTATATATATCTCATCATGCTATGGAGATATGTTCTAGATTTCGTATATGCGTATTAACTATTCATCAACTAAGGTAATATTGTTCCTTTCTCCATCTCACTATAATTCTTTGATCACCTCATCCATCCATTGCATAACATTTGTATTCATGTTCTTAGTTCATTTGTATTTTTGTTCAAACTTTGTTTGCTTTTGATTCAGCTTATGTAATTCGCAACTTCCTTAGTTAATGCTTTTACTTCGCTTATTCGTGTTTATTGTGTTTGCTCATTATTGCCTATATTTGTCACTCTTTGTGAGTGTGCTTTTTTTACTACCATGCTAAGCTTCATTCTTTGTGAATGTCACTGGTTTTCGTTTCAATTTTGTTGAGTATGCAACTCCATTTTATTTTGTATACCTTCAACTGAATATAACTGCTGAAAAATAGTTCTTTTCCTCTTTTTGATGTTAACAAAGGCGGAAAAGAAAAGACGATGTTAGAGAAGGAGACTTATTGGTATTGTTATGCACAAACTCCGGGGGAGCGACTCACTAATTTATGCTCCATCATCACACATCTTGCAAGTATTTTCCATCATAAAAAAGGGAAAGGGAAAGGTTGTTGTAGGCCCATCTGGTTCTGCATAAAATCCAGAAATTCCTCCAAATGCACTAACAATCATGCATCTTGCTACAACTGAGGAGTTTAAGAAATCATTCAAGACAAGGTTAGTAATAAAGCCTCACATATTTAACAAGGAATATGTCATATCTCTTCACATCACAGATGTCTATTATATTCTTGATGCTCAAAAGTTAGGATCACTCTTAACTGTTAAAGAGGATTATCATGAGGATTTTATTCGGGCATTTTATGTTGGTTTAGAGACAAGTCAAGGTTGGTCGTTTAGGGTACGAACTGGAACTAAGAGGCACGTGTTTGAGGCTAACGATTGGAAAACCATGTTTGGTATTCCGCTTAGTAGGACATTGTTGAAAAGTTGTCATGATCAGAGTTTTGATCTTGATTTTAATGAGGAATATTTCCTAGCATCAATTCTGAAATTGGAAAGACCTCTTAGTGAGATTGAACAAATCATAACTGGAGCGATCAAGAGCATTCCTAGAATGCTTCATTGGATCGTCTCACACGTTTTACGTCAAAGATCTGGTGGTTATTTTAGGTTGGATAGAGCAGATATTCACGTCTTGCATATTATCAAAATATGGTTGCACTAAATTGGCCCAACTACTTTGTCAAACGTATGTTCCTCATGCGTAATAACTAGAAAAACACTGCTTTGGGGTACACAACTCAGATAATGAGGATTATGAAATTCTGGAATGCGGAAATACCTCCCGTCCCTCTAGTCTCTCCCACTACTACCCAAGAATTCAACAGGGCCACTTTGTATCACATGGGATATCGATGGGATAAGAATCGTCAATGTCTCTACTTCAAAGATAAAGGCTCTAAAACAAAGGTGTATAACTTTTATGTTCCCTCTGAACAAGTGTATATGGATGATGAACCTATCGATGAAGAAATACATGATGTTAATGATGATTCCCAACCTGAAGCAAATATGTATGGTGGTAACACCGGTTGGGGTGAATGGGTCCCAAATAGGTGGTCTCCGACCAACTATCAGTATGATCCATCTGTCCCACCTTACATTGCTGCTACTACAGGTTCTTCCTTGGTAGCTCCTGCTTATCTTACTGAAATGGTCCAACAAATGGAAATTGCAAATCAATCTCGCCATGAGGAGGCGCGAAGTTGACACATCCAGCTGAATGAGTGGCACAAAGAACAAATGGAATGGCATGAGGAGCACACCCGAATGTATCACAACCAGCACTCATGGCATACAAATTTGGTAAAGTGGCACCAAGTGTTCTATAATGAGATGGTGGGTTTTATGGATGATTGTCGCGACAACCCTGGCATCATGAATAACTTCAGAAATGCTGAAGTCTAAAACAGGTTTCAACAATATAGCTTCATGGGTCAGAATCCACCTCTTCCACCTCCACGTTACAATTTTGGAGATGCTGATGAATCATGTGGTGTCCATAATCCTTGATCATATCATCTCATCCATTGCATAACATTTGTATTCATGTTCTTAGTTAATTTGTATTTTTGTTCAAACTTTATTTGCTTTTGATTCAGCTTATGTAATTCGCAACTTTCTTAGTTAACGCTTTTACTTCGCTTATTCTTGTTTATTGTGTTTGCTCGTTATTGCCTATATTTGTCACTCTTTGTGAGTGTGCTTTTTTGATTACCATGCTAAGCTTCATTCTTTGTGAATGTCGCTGGTTTTCGTTTCAATTCTGTTGAGTATTGTGATCGGTGGATCTGGAACTGACTGTTTAATGCTGGTTCGCGAAATGTCGCGGTAAGCAAGAGTCGCCACCGTCTTTTATTTTCTCCAAATGGAAAGGACAAAAGCACAGAAAAATTCCTTAATGAGATTGCTCTCGGTTCGGGAGGTAGATTATAGAAAGGGAAGGTGTTAGCACCCTTTCTATCCATGGTTATCCATGGGCTCTTAGATACTTGCTCACTTGTGTTTTCAAAATGGTTTGTTTGCTTTTCAATTGTGTGTTTTAAAAAAGTTTTTTTGAAATTTCCAGTTCGACTCTTGTATCTGTCCTCAAGAGTGTTTGAAAAATTGCTTTCGAAAGCTTTTTGAAAATGTGTTGGTGTGAAAAGTATTTTTGAATTTGTTTTTTTGAAGAGAGCAAGTATCCATGAGTCGTCTACCTACCCTAAGGAATTTGTCTGTGTAAATGTCCTTTAAAGTAGTGCCATCCCACCATTGAGAGGTAGGTAGCACCACCGTTGGAGGTGTTCGGGTCAATTCGAGGTTCGGGACATGGTGATCACCAGAGCAATGGGAAGACACCTTAGAAGCTACCCTCATGCCAGGTTCCCGGATCATGAGGACTTACTAAGACATCCTCTACTCAACGATCACCTTTCGAGAGGCAAGGCAACAGTGAGGCGTACCCTAGGGGTGGTGTGTAAATTTGTGTATTGTTTTCAGTTATATTTTATCTTGTCATGCATTTGGTGATCTAGCGCTTGTTTTTATTTTTGTCCATACATTCTTTCATGCCTTGATTAAACAGTTAAAGATTGCGAGAAGGTAGAAATTCTAAGCTATTACAAGAGGCGCGGGTCCACATCGCCAAAATTTCTCGAACCCGATTTGACAGAAAAATAAAGAATTAAAGAAGAATAAAGTGCGAGAAATTAATTACAAGGCCTTGGGAGAGATACATAAATATTAAACGAAATAAAATAAATACGCGAATTAAATAAGAATTAAAAACGAGGGCGTTGGACCCTTTTTGCAAAATTAAATTAAATGATGAAATTGATTAATTAAGAGAGAAAAGAAATTGTTTTTTTTGATATTTTTTGGTTTTAATGAAAAAGAATTAATTAAAATAATATGCTAACCCTAATTCTACAATTTTTACTTTATTATGAAAATATGTTAAAGTTTTACCCTAAAATTAACCCTAATTAATTTACATGCAATTTAATTACAAAAATAAATATTTAATATTTTAATTATTATGGAAGAAAAATAAAAAAGGAATAAAATTATCATAAACCCTAATTCTATATTTTTTAGATTTTTATTAAAAGAGTTAAAATTAAAACCTAATTTAAAACTAGTTAATTTATGAATTTATTTACAAAATATTAATTAAATAAATATATTTAAATTTTTTGTCTTTTCTGATTTTTTATGGTATTTTGTGTTTTTATGAAAATATGAAATTAATTAAACAAAACAATAATTAAAAGAAGATAGAAATAATAAAAAAAGAAAGAAATAAAAAGATTGCAAACCTAGGGGGTCTGCCCCTAATTTGGAGGTGTTTTGTAATAATCTGGCCCATTTAAATTCCTGGCCCCTTTGACTTTTCCATGCAACGTGTGAGAGCATTGACTAGCGTGCATCATGTTCTCCAAATCTATGCCTTTGGATTGATGAAGCTGGACGCGTGGACGGTTTGATCGTGAAGGTGTACTGTAGTCCACTATATTGAATCTGCATGGGAACATCAATTGAAAAACAATATTGAAAGGGGTGAGGACCTGGGGCTCGAACCCAGGTCCCAGTGGTTACATGACAACACAGCTACCAACCATGCCAAGCGCTTTCTTTGTAGAACTAGTGGATAATAAATAGTACATATAATAAAACGTGTTAGTGACAATTAATTCAAAAACGCGCTAAAGTTTGAATTGTCCTTTCCCTTCTTGACACCTAAGCATCTTCTTCCCTGTTCTGCGTTTTCCTGAAACAAACAAGACAAGATTGCGGGGGTTTTAAACCCCCCACTATATGCACAGTGTAAAAATAGCGATTAGAGCTCTGTCGCTCATAAATTGAGCGCGAGGTATGGAAACAACTGGCCATGAGCTGCTGATTCTGATGACATGGGTCCTATAAGCCAATTTTTCCAGAACAAGGAAGCCCTCTTTTTGAACCTCTGAAAACCTAGAATATATCAATGGCAGATTCTTGTATGATGCACGAAAATCAAATCAAACTACATGGTTAGCTTCAGCAAGGTCTCATTAGTATAAATCACTCAAAAAAATGCAAGCATGACGCGTATAAATTGATGCACGAATACAAGAAATATGATGAACAGGGTTGCCTCATATTACCAATTCTTGAGGCTAGAAGATATGATTCTGATCCAGAAACCTTTCTTGATGTCTCAGGGAGATAATAGAATGGTTATTTTGGCCTGAATCCACCTAAAACCTGGTTTTCAGTTTTGAGTTTTTGGCAAAAATTTTCAAGTTTGGTAATGGAGTTTCTGCGCAGCTTCTTGGTCAATTGCATTAGGTCTTGCTTGCTTGTATATGTAGGAATGATTAGGTCAAATAAAATTGGTCCAAGATCCATGAATTGATGAATGCAATATTTGATTTTTTCACCATGATTTTCAAATCTTTTTCACATGCTTTTTGATACAAATCACATCCAATTCCATTGGTTCTTTCCATATTTGGCTAGGCACGAAATCTTGAGGATATAATATGCACAAAAAGATTGAAAAACTAGGTTTAGCATTTTTCATGTATTTTATTTAATTAAAATGAATTATTAATAATAAAAATCCAAATAAATAAATAAATAATGAAGAAAAACTTCCCTTTGGGCCAAGTGGTCGTGCACATGCCTTGGATGATGAATTGTGGAAGAAAAATAGGCCCATTAGCAATTTTAGGTCATTTGAATCAATGTTGACTTTTCAAAATATCCAAAAATTTCCCAACTTCCACAAGGCATAACTTGCTCAATTTTTAAGCTTTGCTCATGTTCTTGGACATTTTGGAAAGGTCTCTGAGTCCTCTAACCAATGTCTTTTGTCCCATGTCATTTTGATTTACCAATCTCAAGTTATGGCCTTTGACTTAAAGTCCCTTTTTGTTGACTTTTGAAAATGACCTATAATGTTGAAATTGATAACTTTTTGTGAGAGCATTTCTTGGACTTGAAGTATGAAGATGAGTTGTAGGAAATGTCTTTCTCTTCAAAATGAGCTTTGGATGGAATTTTTCTGATAATCCATGTGAAAGTTATGCCCTGGTCAAATTACAGTTGACTTTTTCAACTGTCCAAATAAGGAAACTTTTGCATCTTGATGATTTTTGAGCCAAGCTTTGAGAATCATGATCAAGCATTGATCAAATGATGTTTGTGGCTTCAAAATGAGATGTTGACCAAAAATTTGAACTTTTGACTGCCAAATGACCATTTTGCCCCTACAGTTGACTGTAGTGCAATTAGGGTTTTGACTGTGCAATTTTATGCTGAAAGTCTTGAAACTTTGTATGAGGATGCTTGACCATATTTGTAGGCATGTAGGACTTGATTGGACCTTTGGAAACTTCATTTTCTTGATCAGGACCAAAACCCTAATTTTGACTGCTTAGGAGGCTCTCACATTGTGCAACCCTTCGAGAATTTTGAAGCTTGACTTGGCAATTTCTTGAAGAATATGGGAGGGCAAATTTTGGGGTACAACAGTTGCCCCTGTTCAATCTTCTTAGACCTGAGGATGCAGATTGGCTGACGTGCCTTTCGTAATCCGAGGGTAGAAGATGATTGAACACTAGAGTGCCCAGAAATTTGCGCTCACATAGTAGCAGTGTGATGATGGAATGGGCTTATAGATGCCATTTGGAGATTGATGGATAGGATGATGGGCTTATAGATGCCATCTGGATGTTGATCGCGTAAGAGATTCCTTAGCGAGAACCTGCGTACCTACAAAAAAGAAAATGATTACCTGACATGTTGCAGGAGCTGGTTTTCAGATGCTTGGTATAGATGTGTCCTGACTGGTTACAGGAGCTGAGTCTGGATCTTCAAAAGATGATGAATGAACCAGGGGCGGTTTCTGCCTCAGCAGGAATGGTGAGAGAACCTTGGGCGACTTCGACTTCAACAGCAATTGTTGAGAAAATCTTGGATAACTTCACTTCAACAGAAATCATTGAGCGAAATCTTGGTGGGAATTACCATCTCCGCAGTATCGGGGAGAGAACCATAGGCAATTATAATCTCAAAAGCGGACGTTTGAGAAAAACCTGGAATGGAATTATCGTCTCCGCAGGATTGGGGAGAGAACCATAGGAAATTATAATCTCAAAAGCGGACGTTTGAGAAAAACCTGGAATGGAATTATCGTCTCCGCAGCATTGGGGAGAGAACCATAGGAAATTATAATATCAAAAGCGGACGTTTGAGAAAAACCTGGAATGGAATTATCGTCTCCGCAGCATCGGGGAGAGAACCATAGGAAATTATAATCTCAAAAGCGGACGTTTGAGAAAAACCTGGGATGGAATTATCGTCTCCGCAGCATTGGGGAGAGAACCATAGGAAATTATAATCTCAAAAGCGAACGTTTGAGAAAAACCTGGAGTGGAATTATCGTCTCCGCAGCATTGGGGAGAGAACCATAGGAAATTATAATCTCAATAACATTCATTGAGAAAAACCTTGGATAACTTCTACTGAGTCTTTATCAGGAAAATCTGTTTGGGGTCGATTTAGCTGGACTAGAGAAGGCCTTGGACTGGATAAGAAATCTTTGGAGTCGATCAACTGAACCGGTCTAGGTCTTGAAATATGATTGAGAATTTAACTGCATCTTTCCTGAAAGGTAAAGGTCAGTCATATGCAATGCATGATATGGATCAAGCAATGATGTTCTCAACATAAATGAGATTTGTAAGATATGATGCGTATATGCATGCTATGATGATGTATGTGATGTTTAGGAATGTATTTTTTTCTCTCGTCTTAAGAAAATAAATCCTTGACGGGTGCCGGGAAGTCACTCCTGGGCTGATGTTGAAGAATAAGATTTTGCTCCCGCTGGGGATGATAATTGCAAGAATACCGGTAGGAGAAGATGATTCCGTTGGGGAATAAACTTGGCGAATGGAATAACTCTGCGGGGAGGAAAGTACTCTAACGATCTTGCTGGGAAGCAATACTCTGTGGGGAGAGAGTTACTTTGCTGGAATGTTGATAATAACTTGCTGGGGATACCCTTGTTGTGTTGGAAGTGTTGATAGACTTCGCTGGGGATAAGAAGACTTCGTCGAGGACGCTCTTTCCGTGGCTTTTGGCTGAGGATAACCCAGTTATATCCTGGTAGGGAAATAACTCTTTGAATAAAGCCGGACGACGCGTTCGTGCTCTGCGAGGATAAGCTTCCAGAATCTACTGGGGATAAGCTTACTGCTTAGGGAGATGGATTCCAACTTTCCTGGGGAACTGGATTGGACTCTCCTGGGGAAGTTTTACTATGCGGGGGAAGTGATTCCTTTGAATGTTTGATATGCTGCCGGGGAACAATCTTTAGACCAAGATTGCCGGGGATGCTTGTTAAGAATATATGTATATATGCTGCTGGGGAATGTTGAGATCTGCTGGAAGATACTCAACTTCCTTAAGACTGACTGTAACTTTGCTGGAAAAGAGTATGTGGACTTGCTGACGTACTCTCTGGGGAATTAAGATATGACGGTTATGTTCTTTAGCTGAACCTACCTTAGTACCTTGGAGGACATAACAATTAGATTGCCTAGACAACTCTTTATTGCCCCTGTTTCTAATGTTACCTGTAATTAATTCTTTGTTTCGTATGCAAATATTCATGAGTTAGCAAATTATTGTCAATGCATATATCACAAATTGAACCTTGGACGTTCTTCGCAAAACAAAACAGAAAAAGAAAAACAATTGGCGCTTTTTACTGAAAAGTATATTTGTATTGATTTTTGAATGGCCTGAAAATAGGCGTTGTGTACAAGAGGCTGACGTCCTAGTAAGAGAACGCCGCCGAGCAAAAAAATTTATACAAATTTTGTACAAAATAAAACAGCTGTGTGAAATGAATGATCCCACTGGGTTTCAACTCTGCTATTGCCTTTATATCTCCGAGCGTCTCATCACTTGATGACCTTGGTTGAAGATGAAGCTGACTGATCGATGCCGTCTGAACTTGATGTAGATACCGGATTCTGGATGCAAAGTGATCCAATGAGACATAGTATTACGCTTTTATCCCTAATTTTTGCCTGGACCGCCCTTTCGGGTTTTCAGTCCACCGGGATACCCATTTTTGCCCAAGCCGCCTTTTCAGGTTTTCGACTTGCCGGGTGTACAGATTTTTTTTCATTTCATCCCTTTATTTTGCCCGAACCCTTTTGGTTCGCCGGGAAGCCCTAATTTTTGCCTAGGCATGTCAGCCTAGCGGGTCTTTTTTTATGCGTAGTATCTTTTTACTATGTCTGCATTGGCGGGGTGAGGAAGGTCGTCACCGTCCATGTTGGTTAGAATCATGGCTCCTCCTGAGAACACATGTTTAACCACAAATGGCCCTTCGTACGTAGGGGTCCATTTGCCCCTTGGATCACTCTGAGGAAGGATGATTCGCTTGATTACCAGATCCCCAACTTGATATTCCTGTGGTCTGACCTTTTTGTTAAATGCCCTGATCATCCGTTTCTGATACGTCTGACCATGACAGATAGCAGCAAGTCTTTTTTCATCAATAAGATTGAGCTGATCAAGTCGTGTCTGGATCCAATCATCCTCGTTCAGATTTGCATCCTTCATTATCCGGAGAGAAGGTATTTGCACCTCGATCGGTAAGACTGCCTCCATACCATAAACCAGAGAGAAAGGAGTTGCCCCGGTTGACGTCCTAGCTGAGGTACGGTACCCATGTAGAGCGAACGGTAACATCTCGTGCCAATCTTTATAAGTCACTGTCATCTTCTGCACGATTTTCTTGATGTTCTTATTTGCTGCCTCTACAGCCCCATTCATCTTCGGTCTGTAAGGAGAAGAATTGTGGTGCTGTATCTTGAACTGCTCGCAGAGCTCAGTGATCATCTTGTTATTCAGATTGGTACCATTGTCTGTAATAATTCTCTCTGGGACGCCGTACCGACAGATCAGATTATGCCGAATGAACCGTGCCACAACAGTCTTGGTTACCATAGCGTAGGAAGCTGCTTCGACCCACTTTGTAAAATAATCAATCGCCACTAGGATGAAGCGATGCCCATTAGATGCCGTAGGTTTGATCTCACCAATCATGTATATGCCCCACATTGCAAACGGCCAAGGCGCAGTCAGAACATTCAGGGGAACTGGAGGAACATGCACCTTATCTGCATAAATCTGGCACTTATGGCATGTCCTGGAATGTTGGTAGCAGTCAGCTTCCATCGTGGACCAGTAATATCCTTCCCGAAGGATCTTTTTAGCCATAGTGTGTCCACTGGAATGTGTACCAAAGGTCCCTTCATGTAGCTCTTCCATGATCCTTTCTGCTTCAGTCTTATCCACACAACGCAGTAAGGTTGAATCATGGTTTCACTTGTACAATATGCCGTTGCTAAGGAAGAACTTCGCTGCGAACCTCCTCAAGAACTTCTTATCATTGATAGAGGCACCTTCAGGGTATTCCTGAGCTTCCAAATATCTCTTCACCTCATGGTACCAAGGTTTCTCAGTCACCAATTCAGTCTCGAGATCACAACAGTATTCCGGTTCGTCCAGTTTCCAGATGATGATCCGGGGAGCCTCATTATCCCATTTGACCTTGAACATAGAAGCCATTGTAGCTAACGCGTCCGCCAGCTGATTCTCTTCTCTTGGAAAGTATTCAAAGGTTATCTTCATGAAGTGGGGGATCAAGGTCAACACACATTCTCTGTAGGGAATAAGGTTCGGATGTTTCGTATCCCACTCTCCTTTGATCTGATTGATCACAAGAGCGGAATCTCCGAAGACACTCAGAAACTTAATCCTTAGGTCGATCGCAGCTTGAAGACCCATGATGCACGCCTCATACTCCGCCATGTTGTTGGTACAATTGAAACACAGCCGGGCAGTGAGCGGAGTATGAGTACCTTGAGGAGATATGATTATGGCGCCGATGCCATTACCCAAAGCATTGGAGGCTCCGTCAAAGTGCATAGACCATCGGGATCCTTCCTCAGGTCCTTCATCCGGTCCAGGTACTTCACAATCAGTCACTATCATGATGCTTTCGTCTGGAAACTCGAAGTTCATTGACTGATAGTCGTCTACGGCCTGATGTGCCAAGTGGTCTGCCAATACACTTCCCTTGATGGATTTCTGGGTTGTGTACTGAATGTCGTATTCCGTCAAGATCATTTGCCATCTTGCAATTCTCCCAGACAGAGCAGGCTTTTCGAATATGTACTTTATAGGATCCATCTTTGAGATCAACAAGGTAGTGTGAGTCAGCATATACTGTCTCAGCCGGCGAGCAGCCCATACCAAAGCGCAGCAAGTTTTCTCAAGCAGTGAGTATCGGGTCTCACAGTCGGTAAACTTTTTGCTAAGGTAATAAATGGCGTGCTCTTTTCGGCCAGACTCGTCATGCTGCCCCATCACACACCCCATTGAGTTGTCGAGCACTGTCAGGTATAATATCAGAGGTCTCCCTTCAACTGGTGGCATAAGGATGGGTGGTTCTTGGAGATACTCTTTGATTCTGTCGAAAGCAGCCTGACATTCATCGTTCCAACGTACTACCTGATCTTTCTTCAGCAGCTTGAAGATTGGCTCACAGGTAGCAGTCAGATGCGAGATGAAGCGAGCAATGTAATTCAGGCGTCCTAAAAAGCCTCTGACCTCTTTCTCTGTCCTGGGAACTGGCATCTCTTGAATAGCTTTGACCTTAGCAGGGTCCACTTGAATGCCCTTGTCACTTACAACGAAGCCTAGCAACTTTCCAGATCTTACCCCGAAGGTGCACTTGTTCGGGTTTAACCTCAGCTTATACAGTTTCAATCGGTCAAACAATTTCTGCAGATGATCTAGGTGCTCTTCCTCAGTCTGGGACCTTGCGATCATGTCGTCCACGTACACGTCTATCTCATGATGGATCATATCATGAAATAAAGCAACCATGGCACGTTGGTAGGTTGCCCCAGCGTTCTTCAATCCGAATGGCATGACCTTGTAGCAGAAGGTGCCCCACTGAGTAACAAATGTAGTCTTTTCCATGTCTTCAGGTGCCATCTTGATTTGATTGTAACCTGAAAAGCCATCCATGAAAGAGAACACCTTATGCTGAGCTGTATTATCCACAAGGACATCAATGTGAGGTAGGGGGAAGTCATCCTTGGGGCTGGCCCTGTTCAGATCCCTGTAATCGACACACATTCTGACCTTACCGTCCTTCTTTGGTACCGGCACCACATTAGCAACCCACTGAGGGTAAGAAGTCACTGCAAGGAACCCAGCGTCAAACTGTTTCATAACCTCGGCTTTGATCTTCTCAGACATCTCTGGACGCATACGGCGGACCTTTTGCTTCACTGGAGGGTAATCTTCCTTAGTTGGCAAGTGATGGACCACAATATCGGTATCCAATCCGGGCATGTCTTCGTAGGACCAGGAAAAGATCTCCATATAATCATGCAGCATCTGAGTCAACCGTTGCTTCACGCTGAGCTCTAGGTTGGCACCAATCTTTACCTCTTTCCTGTCTGCCTCTGTACCCAGGTTTATTATTTCCACTGGCTCTTCATGGGGTTGAATTGCCCTCTCTTCTTGAAGTAACAATCTTGCAAGTTTGCCCGGCACTTCGCAATCATCTTCACCTTCGTCTTCGGCTAAGTTGATCGGATTTTCGAAGTCATAACTGGCAGTAGCAGAGTTGTTACCAGTGAGATCCAGAGTGGATTGAAACCTGTATGAGTGAGTGTGTGTGTGTAAATACAGCTGTTTTGAAATATGTATAAAGGAAAGAAAGACAAAAAAGGAGCATAAGATTTGAAATGCGAGAAAACGTCCAAGATTTTCATTTATGATATATGAAATGACAATTTATATGCCCTCACAAATAGAACCACGGTGCCTCGGGTAAGACACCGGGCCACAGAGTTTATTTATTGTTTATTACAGATACCAAAAACATAGGAATTCATTACTTAGTAACAAGAGAAACAGGTAGATTGTCCTTTGCACTCCAATTATTAAGTCCACTGTCGGTTGCCGGGTAGATCCAGCTATCAAACTCAGCTTTATCCACTTCGTCTTCGTCCCCAATAGCATTTACTCCGTGAGCAGGCAGGGGAGCTGTCACTACATTGGGCTTCTCAGATGCCTCAAATTGTACCTCCTTGGCGTCAATAAGGTCCTGCAGCTTGCTCCTTAATGCCCAACAGTCATCAGTGGAATGCCCCGGGCTATCGGAGTGATAAGCACAGCGGGCATTCGGATTGTACTTAGGAGATGTAGTATTGGGGAACTTCGGAGCCTCTCTGACAGTCACTAAATTGGTGGATAGCAACTGTGGCAGGATCTGCGATAAGGTCATGCTCAAACGGGTAAACTCTCTCCGGGGTCTTTCAGCCCTTTGAGGATTGGTCGGCCGAGGAGCGGCAGCAGGCTTGGCAATCGTTACCGCACTGACAGATTGGCGGTGCTCAAATCTTTCTGATCTCCGGAAGCCATATACAGCACTAGCCTCCTTTTTGAAGGGTTTCTTCTCAGAACTAGACGATGCACCCTTCGGAATTTTTCCAGACTTTAACCCAGCCTCAATTCTCTCTCCAGTCAGAATCAGATCAGTGAACCCTGCAGACAAATTCCCAATAAGATGGTTGAAAAATGGCCCAGATAGGGTCCCCAAGAACATGTCTACCAACTCCCGATCAGTCAACGGAGGCTGCACCCTGCCAGCCAGGTCTCTCCACTTCTGAGCGTACTCCTTAAAACCTTCACTTGAACCTAACGACATACCCTGGAGTTGGGTACGTGTAGGGGCAAGGTCGGCATTATATTGATACTGCTTGTAGAAAGCAGTAGCCAACTCCTCCCAGTTACGAACCTTGGTCCCATCCAGCTGATAGAACCATTCGAGATGAGTCCCTGAAAGACTCTCCTGGAAGAAGTGGATCCACAAATTCTTATCCGCTGAGTACGGTTGGATTTTCTGAACATAGGACCTGAGATGTAGCTTGGGACAAGACGCCCCGTCATATTTAGTGAAAGATGGTGCTTTGAACTTATGAGGAATAATCACACCAGTAGACAAACCCAGATCTCCGAAATCCAGCCCAGGCACCTGTTGTATCTCCATAGCATTCAGCCTATCTTCCAGCTGCTTGTAACGGTCTTCTGCCGGAGGATACTGCTCTTCATCAAAATCAGTCTCGTTGTCGGAGACTACCGGACTAGGACCCTTTTCTGTCTGAGGAGTACTCTTGCCAATGGAAGAACCAGCCTCTTCATTCTGCAAAGTGTTGCCAAACCTTCGGCCCGAGCTAAACAGAACAGCTCTTCTCTTCTTCTTCTTCTCCTTCTTCAAGAGCAGAGCCTTCAGCTCTTCTTGGCCTTGAGCCAAACCCTTGATTAATTCCTGAAACTGCGCATTCTGCGCCTGAAGAGCTTTGATGGATGTCTCAGTCGAGGATGATTCAGGATTCATGATGCTGAAATAAACAGCGAAGAACTGTAAGCAACCTGAAAAGAGGAAAACCTGCTATGCACATGATGAATGATATGTGTTTATGCAATGCATTCAAGGGTTCGAAAGTTCAAATTTGTTGTAGACAAAAAGGAACACACGTTATTATTAAGGAAATAATTGTTTAGTACATCAAAGCCTCATGGGCAAAATAATACAAAAGCAAATCAATCCCAAAATACATTACGCATCCTCTTTGGAGCTATGTAAGTGTTGAGATTCCTCTCCTCATGCAACAGGCGGGTGAGCTCCAAGACCTTTTTTTCACTGGCATGTAGACTAGTCTCAAGAGAATTCCGTTCTTCCTTAAGCTGGATCCAGCTTTTCTGCATCTCTTCCCAGGATGTGGGCATATCAGGGTGCTGAATAGTGTAGGACACTTCTCCTTCCAAGACTGGCTCTTTGATTACTGGGAGCATATGGGGATAAGGCATCACTAACTTCTGGGAGCGGGCTCGTACCCACTTGAGATAAGGTTCCAACGGGATGGAATTCCTGTGCCCCAGTGTCTTGCTGTCTATCCTACTTGGCATCCTCCAGGCTCTGATAAATCTCTGGCGAAGTCCTTGAGTATCGTTGTCGAAGTCAAAAACTATGTCAGGAATTAACATGTCATGAGGACCATCCCTCCGAGCATAACCAAACTGTCTCCAAGCCAGGCATGGGCTATAAGTAATACCTCCTCTGATTCCAAGTAAAGGAACATTAGGGTACTCCCCGCAACGATCAATGATAGTGACATCCTCTCTGGATCGAGGGCGCTGTTGTACCCCAATTTTTGACCTAAGATCCCACTTGCATTTTTGCATTTTTTATACAAAAGTCAAGGTCACTAAATACGGTCGATTTTAACCTCTTACCTTCGAGCTTTGACTATGTGAAGATTGTCAAGTGTTTTGAAAATTCTTAGCCTATGTATCACTAACTTCTAATCAAGCACGAAGTGTGTGTTTTTCGTTTCTTTGATTTCATTTGCAGGGAACAGATCTGAATCAAGAGCATCAGGCGTCATGCCTCAATTAGGGTTCAGAATCTCTCAAGCCAGAAGTACAGTTAATCGTTGATTTTTGAAGACTGATTCATCAGGGGAATCGTGTGTTTATTTCCACGCCTTGTTCGACAAGTGGTCTCGAGCTTCTCTACAACTCTCTCAGAGCGAACAAGATTTCATCATCACTGGTTCACATGTGCATCAAGATGCTTTGGAATGCGAAGAAAGATCAAGTTTGTAGGTCAATTCAAAGCACTTTGTCCAAAAGTCAACGCTTGCACATTCAGTCAAGGTCTGATTAGGTGCGGAGGGTCATCAAAAGTTCGGATACTCAGAGGTCACTTTGATGACTGTGGCCTAATCTCAAGTAACAATTACTCGACTTTCAAGGATCGTAACTATTTCGATTTTCATCATTTCGGGATGGTTCTTTTTGCAACATGTCACAAATGATGTCGTCTACAAGATTGCTTCAAGGATCGACATCCGAATGCGTTTGGAAGGCCATGAATTTCGCTTGAACATTTTAGGCTTAAAATTGATTTTGTAGTGAGGTTGTTTTCCACTGAGTCAAGGGTAAAGACAAGATGTTGAGTTTGAGGATTCATTGATTATATATTGCTATAATACAAGTTGCTTGTATTCGAGCATTAGTAATTAATGAATTAAAATTGGATTTAGATCAAGTTTATTTGTTTGTTCATCAAGATTCGGTTCATGGTAAAGGGTTTAGGTGTTTTATTTGGAATGCATTTCAAAGTAAAAAAAGACCATTCAAGGAATCCAAGTTCATTCAATTCTAAATTCAAGAGTTTATGAAAGACATTCAAGTCTTATTTGACTATGTTATTCAATAATTATTTCAAGTCCAGACTTTATTCAAAGCTCAATTTCAATTCAAGTCTCATTTAATCATATTCAAATCCAAATTGTGCAAGATTATTTCAAGGTTCTTTTCAAAAGTGATGCTTTGTATTAATTCAAGATTCATAATGCACTTTGCAAGTCGACATTTATTCAAGAGTTTTTATGGACATATCATGTTCAACAAGAATTATTACAAACTCATTCAAGTTCAAAAGTCAAGAATGAATGTCATCTTAGCATACAAGTTTCATCAAGATACTATGGTTCATCACCATATTACAAAACAATCATGAAGATACATAGAAATCCCTAAGGTTTTCTTCTTTCTAATCTTCAAATTCCACATTTAAACTCTCCATATCAGTCCAAATCATGCTTCAAAATAATCCATACTGTATGCTGCCCACAACTTGCCAAAAACATGCTACTGCAATGCTGCTCCAAATCCTGTCAAACCTGTCCAAAAACAAGTCAAAATTCTGCACAAATAATGCCAAAAACCTGTCCAAAAGCAGTATAAAATTTCACAAAAATAGAGGATGCAAATCCTGCATCAGAAAAGGAAAAATCAGCATATCAATTTGTCCAAGACCCACACATTTTCCCTCCAAAAAAATTCATCCTGAAGGGGGGAAAACAAAGTAAAAACCTGTAGAAATTTTCTAATAACTTGGCTCCAAGTTGAGGACAAGCTTGAGAACACCACCTGCTGTCAAACGAAAAACACAAAAAAACAAAAAAACATATACAGTAACTCATCCTCTTGTTTCTATTTTTTTCACCACACTACCTTAGCCCCCCTGCAATCGATTCATTCACAAAAACAACAAATAAACCAATACACTACCCTCTATCCATCCATCACACTCACCTATGCTTCTGCCCTTCAGTTTCCGCGAGCTTCATCAACATCCCCTTTCATCTTTTCTCCGCATCTGTTCAATCTTCATCCATTCAACCGCCATCACCCTCACCGTGATTCCGCTCCGAACCACACTCCATCAATCTACCAGAACACTACCTTCACACACAAACTCATCTTCTTCATCCTCCTTCCTTTACAAACCATTATCCATCACCTCTCTCTTCATTTTCACTTCTAAACACAATATCTAACTCTTGCTTTAGCTTCACTGTAAGCGACCAAGAGAAGAAGACCGCCATTTTTGTGGTCATATTTAAACCAACATGAACCACCCCTTTTGACCGATGCAAATTGACAACCGCGATTTCATCACTTCCGCAGCTGCCCTACACCAAAGCCATCTGCAGACAACACATATCCACCCGTCCAGTTTGCATCATACTACAAATTGTGAACCTTCACCCTTCCAGCCATCAAACTATTTTCAACCTCCACCACCAACAACTCCGCACAACCACCCTTCTACTGTCATCCTGCCATCATTATCACTAAATCATTACCCATCAGCCGCATCAAACACAAAAAGAAAACAGGAATCCATTTGGTAAATATCCATTTCTCTTTCTCAGAACCCCCAAAAAAAACAGTGTGAAGAATTGGAAGAAAGAACAGATTATTCTGACCTCACTCCAAGCAGCTGCATATCCAATGCGCACAATACTCAATGTGACTATCAAGACTCTCCGGAAGGAAGCAGGACAGGGAGCTGCCATCCTATGGATGGAACTCAAATGAATAAGGGAAGGAACAAGTCAGTGCATTTTTGAATGTGAAACTGATATTTCGTCATGTGAGTCAATGGCCTATGGTGGATGGCATATGAAGAAAACAGACTCACCAAACTCCATTCACCATTCAATCTTTCTCCCGACCATCTTCATCGTAACCTCAACACCCTTGCATCCTCCTCAACACTTCAATCATCATAATCAATTTTCTCACGATAATCATAATCCTCAACAGGGTCGATTTCCTCCTCAATAAGCTTGGAACCCTCAAAATCGAACACCTCCGCCTAGCAACCTTCTTCAACCTTCTAAAAATCCCCACACAGGTCTGACCTCACAGCACCGTCCATCCGCTAACCACTCATCCCAACAGAAAAATACATAAATAAATTACAGTAAAAAGAGTTTTGAACAGAATCTCATCCTAAATCATTCAAACTCGGAGCCCCGTGGAGATCCAGAGAGTTAGTATTGAAGATACCTGAACAATCTCCGGAGAAAATCGCTTCACCTACATGCTTGATGTTGAACCGAAATCGCGAGAAGGCTTCAAATGGGGTCGGTGAAAAAAGGAAGAAGCTGCGGCGCGAGAGGTAGAAGGAGAAGAACGCCAGATTGGAAGCTGTGGTAGCCGCCGTCGCGATTTTGAGAAGACAAAGGTACTATGTGATGTTTTCCTTACCCTAATCCCTTTTCTAATTGTTTGTCTTATTATAACTCTTTTCTTTTTATTTAATTCTATAATCCTATTATTATAACTCTTTTCTTTTATCTATTAATTTAATTCAATAATCCTAATATGATTAAGTAATGTGGATGGATGTTATTGATTGGGCCGGCCGGGCCATCTGAGGCCCATTGAATTTTTAATTCTGAAATTGTTTACAATAAAAAGATAACTCCTGGGCCTTTTCTGGATGGGTTTTGCTCTCAATACAGAGCTTGCTATCTATACACCCTCCCAATTTTCTGCTTCACCTTTTCTTAGAATTAGTTTAGTTCAAATTTAAATTGGCAATCTTGAGATTAATTTAGTTTATAGTTAAATTAGTTTAGATATAATTTATTAATTTTAGAGCTTTAATAATTTTATAACTTTAGAATTTTGTAATTAGTGGAATTATTTTAGTAAATAACCTTAGGATTTTAATTTAGTTTAAACAATTTTTCTAGATAATTAATTACATCCTCCTTATTTGTATTTAAAAAATTCTTTGCCATTTTAATTTCTCGGCGCCCTTAGGTCATTAATCTGTTTAGTTATATTTATTTTCTTGTGAATTTTGATTGCTTATGTTTCGATGTCTATTTTATTTTGCTCGCTCCATTTATTCCAAGGGAAATATTTTAATTATGTTGACTTCACGTCATCAAATACGTCTCATCCGATCGTGCGAATAGCCTCATTCATTTTTTTTGCGTGTTTACTATTTTTCCAAACTTAAGATAATTTTCCCAAAAAACTCCATTTTCAAACCTACCTTTTAAGTCAAAACTTCGACACTAGGTCGTCGCATCTTCAAAATCTCGTCCATACCCATTTTTTAGCCAAACGAACCATTTTAATCAAACAAACAATTTTAACCAAAAACAGATATTTCAAAAGGTTCCTGCGGAGTACCGCAGATGCATTGGGTGCTAATACCTTCCCATTGTATAACTAACCCCCGAACTCTCGATCTCTTTCAAAAACGCATTGTATTTTTATCACTTTTAAGTATTATTTTACATTGCATATTTTAGGGTTTTATTTCGCTCTTTTCCCTTTTCCCTTGGAAATAATAAAGCGCGATGGCGACTCTTGCTTTTGTAAGTCAAGTTAATTAATAGCTTGATCTCCGATTTTCACCGCTACAGAATTGGCGACTCTGCTGGGGACAGATTGACCTCTTGCTGGTCCATCCCTAAGTGGGTTAAGCCTAGTTTGTTTTATTTGTTTTATCATTATTTGATTGTTTGATTATATGTATATATTGTGATTATTTGGGTGTTGATAATATTTACAAAGGACAAGTCCTATACCCGGACTAAGTTACACTTAGGAATAGGACGGGCGGTATAGTCATGTTAACTTTGAGGGAGTAATCCCGAAGAAGGAGGCATGAGATCCCCCACTCAGTGGAAGGCCCTTTTGAACGTAATATTTGTTTACCGAGTAATCGGGAAGACATTATTATTTTCGACCTGGGAGCCAGAGAAGCTGGGAACCGTAGAACCCTAACCCATCTTGGCCCTTTTAGGTGTAGCGCGGAGTTTATAACGGAGTAATCCGGAAATAATTGTTACGCGATGCTACGCTCGGATGAGTTTCTCTTGAGAATATTGCTGATTATTGAGTAATCAAGACGTTGGTAATATCCGAAGGAGGAATGTAGACTCCGGAAACTCTTAGAACCTTGTTCTACAGGTGTGATTAAACCGTTAGTACATACCTTGGGGGTGTTCCTTTACCCTTGACTCCATGCTCGTGACGTTGAACCTTTCGACCTTATTTGTGACCTTGCTTGTGGTTGTTGCATAGCCATGCATTCATGCATCCATAAAACCCTTTTCACTTGACTTTGAAGGAATTTGGAGGTCTTTCTTTGTAAACATCACAAGTTTCGTCAAGCTCAATGGATCTTGGGTGTTGATAGGGCGAAAACCCTAATCCACCAAAATGGATGATTGATCTTGATGATAACTTGATCAATGTTTGAAGCCAATTTAAAATTCATCTTCTATCTTCATACTTTGATGTTTACAACTTAATATCTTGAGTTCCTTGAAAATCAAATAAAAACTCTCTTTTGCATATCATACATCATTCTACATTTTTTGTTTCACTTTCAAAGGTCTTTTTCCGAGTCTTATTTTTCCTTTGGTCTCACCAGTACAACACTCACGCTAAGAGAACAATGGAGAATATCAAGCAAGAGGTTTCTGAACTTCGTAGAGAGATTACTAATTTGAAAGCTAGTGTGGAGCACTTAACTGGTTTGGTCGAAATTTTGGTTGTCGCCCAAGTCAATCCTTTTAGGAGGGAGGAAGCGATGATAAAAGTCTTCACTGAAACTCTAAAATCATTCTCTCATGAGAAGGTGATGGTTAATGCACCTAATGACTTTCCTGACAAGGTGAATGTGGGAGTGCGTCTAGAAGAAGATGTTGGGAAGGGATGTTCATATGAAGATGGTAGCTCAACTAATGGTGTGAAGAAGTTTGATAATAACTTTTCCAAGAAGAGAACCAGAGGAAGAAATAATCATCATCAGAATCATCATGTTTCTCCCATTTATCAACAGAATCAGCAAGTTCCTAATCAGAGGAAAACTCAATTTGATCCAATTCCAATTACCTATACAGAGTTGTTCCCTATCCTGATGCAGAGGAATTTGGTTCAGACCCGACCTCCATCGAAGGTTCTTGAGAAGATACATTGGTACTAAAAAGTTGATTTGACTTGTACCTTTCATCAAGGTGCTCCTACGCTTGACTTGGAGGGTTTATTTGCTTTAAAGATTGAGGTTCAGAAGTTGACCAGAAGTGGTATCTTGTCATTCAAGGACGTTGGTTTTGAAGTTCAAATCAAGCATGTGTCGAAGAGTAAACACAATTGATGGTCACTTTGACTTTTGAAGGATGTTTTTGGTAATTCAAGTCCAGATGGAAAGCCTTCCCAGATTATTAACTTATTTCTGCTTTTTGTAATTGTTCTTGTTTATCAAAACATTGTTTGCATGTAAGAACTTGTTTGCATCTGAATGATTATCTTAATACAATGAGTATGTTTGTCTTGAAGAAATTCATTCGTTTCACTCATATTTGTTTTCAAATTTTAAATTGCTTTTGCACTATGATACCAAATTGTTGCTCATTCTCTTGCCTAGGCAGAGATTGAGGGGAGGATGATGATCTAAAGAACACAAAATCTCTGGTTGTTTGCTTTTGATAAAATCTTGCTGATGATGTACAGGCATTGTTTCAAATCCCTAAACACCGGAGATATAAGGAAGATAATCCCTTGCTAACCCCTTTTGAGCCTTTGAAGCAGAAGTTTCTTTTCTATACAAAAAAAAACCTTGAATTTTAACCTGGGGCAGGGTAGTTTTTAGTTAATTTGACTGAGTGTGCAAAATTCATAAGGAAGATGTTTTTTGAAGAGAAACTACGAGGGCTATCCTTCATGTATAATGAAGCCAGAAGATGTGGAACCACAACGTTATCGCCATTCATCAAGAAACGAGGCAGTCACAATCCTCTCAACAAGCAAATGCAAGCTAATGTCACACATTTTGTTCAAAAAGTCAAAAATCGAGAAAAAGAAAAAGCCTGCTAAGTCAAAAAACATGAAAACGTGTGACTTAGGCAAAATTAAGGCATCCCGCTGGACTATCAATTCAAAAGAATTAGTTCAGGCAAAAGTTAGGGAAAATAAAAATTGCAAAGAAAAGGACTGCAAAGAAAAGTCCTCAACAAAGAACAAATTGGTGACTACAAACACGAAGACATGAGGGTGGTTTCTACTCCGAAAGCCTCGTCGTTTCCTTGACCGTCACAAAATCCTTTTGAGAGATGAACACTCATGTTGAATTAACTGAACATAGGATTGGAGAACATCATGAAGGGGGTGGGCACCAAATATTTTGAGCCTTAAATCTTTTTTTCTAAAACCATGAACCAGACCACATTACAACCTTCAAAAGTCCTAATTGAAGCAAGGTTATTTTGAAAGCATACTTCAATGAGATAGTGTTCCTGACTCCCATGAATGTTCTAAATAGTTATGTTGGTATCATATGTTCTTCCTATACAAAAATAAATGGTGCTTTAACTCGCAAAATTTGTGCGATATCTTTCAAAATCTTCAAGACTTACATAACTGTTGCATTAGAATTTTCATTCTCATTGTAAACCTTTTCTAACTGCAAAACATTTGTTTGATATCAAGGAATCTCACATAAGCACCAGTGATGAGTTTTATTCTTTTAAGGCCTGAAACTATGTTGAGTAATTGGCGGATCACGTCAAGAAAAATCATATCCAGGGGCATGTCACCTAAAAACCTTGAACATGGACATGTTGCTTCTCCCAGTTAATGTTTTCCCAACTTGTTTACTCTTTTGGGGCAAAAATTTGAAGACTTCGTTGTGCCAACTACAGTCAATCCGGGGCAATCACGTCAAGAAAAATCATATCCAGGGGCATGTCACCTAAAGACCTTGAACATGGACATGTTGCTTCCCCTAATTAATGCTTTCCCAACTTGTTTACTCTTTTGGGGCAAAATTTGAAGACTTTGTTGTGTCAACTACAGTCAATCTGGGGCAATCACGTCGAAATTTGATGAATTCCTCTAAGAGTTGGAAGACACCAGAGCATGGTGAATGCCAGGTCTTTTGTAAAATCCTCTTGAGACGATTTCTCCCCATCAACCAGATAACTTGGGGTATGTTAGAAGTGAAGCTATTCGCAAGAATTGTCGTGCAACATGCAGCTCATCAGCAGTAAACTTGGGGCATCCAAAATTAGTCCCAGGGGCAATCCAGATTTGTCAAGATATGTTTTGCACACATTATCAGAGGGTGGTGTTCCCAGTATCTCCAGCTAAGCATGACTTTTGCCAGCTGAAACATTGTTCGTGTTGTTATCCTTTCAATGGATTATCGACAATAGAAGACTGGACTTTGGGTTTTCTACCTGAAAATATCTCCCTCTCCAGAGATATTTAAGCCTTGTAAAAGGACTTTGCTCCAATGATGGCTTTTGTTTTCTATCTCCAGTAATGTTACCATCCTGTTGAGATTAGCTGAGTGTCGAGTTGTACTGTGATGTCTTATCATCTCCAGTTTATCTTATCTATTTGTTTTGACTTGCATCATACATACACAGTTGTATTTGTTGATGTCTTTGAGTTCGTACACCTTGGTTATGTCTATTCAAATAACATATTTGATCTTTCCAAATAGAGTGTCAACTTAAGCAGAAAGTGCGCCTCTTTTCTAATTCCCCACTGAGTTAACTCTCGTGGAAGAATCTTGCTTTAGCTTTCCTTTTCCATCTCTGGATAGGATAAATCCCCATTTGAGTTGTTTCCTCATTGGGTGGAGTCTTGTTTGACTATTTTCTCCCCAGTTTATTCCTGGATTGAGCTTTGTCTCTTGTGAACGATACCCTGTGGATCTCTCTAGGCTGTGAAACCTAGATGGAGAGTGCATTTATTTTGCAACGTAAATACTTGGTCTCCTCAAGAAGGATTCATTCATGGTTCCCCATTGAAGATGAACTTTATTCCCCAGTAGTGTTATCACAACCTTCTTCTGGAATATCGACATAACAACAAGCGACTGACTCTTTATTTGAGCAGTTTGATTATTTCTGATTTCTCTACGACAAATGGCGGTCTCTTCATGAGCAGTTTGTCCATCCTCGATGAAATTATTGGTTCTCACCTCCGGCAATATCTTCACGATATTTTATGGGTATCTTTTTGGGAAACAGCAAGCGGCAGTTTCTTCATGAGACAACTTGTGTGTTATTGATACCTTGAAAAGACAACAAGCGGCAGTTTCTTCATGAGACAACTTGTGTGTTATTGATACTCTTGACAAACAGCAAGCGGCGGTTTCTTCATGAGACAACTTGTGTGTTATGGATGCTCTTGACAAACAGCAAGCGGCAGTTTCTTCATGAGACAACTTGTGTGTTATTGATACCTTGAAAAGACAACAAGCGGCAGTTTCTTCATGAGACAACTTGTGTGTTATTGATACTCTTGACAAACAGCAAGCGGCAGTTTCTTCATGAGACAACTTGTGTGTTATTGATACTCTTGACAAACAGCAAGCGGCAGTTTCTTCATGAGACAACTTGTGTGTTCTTGATACTCTTGACAAACAGCAAGCGGCAGTCTCTTCATGGACAACTTGTATGTTATCAACACTTTTTGAAAAGGAACAGCAAGCGGCAGTCTCTTCATGGACAACTTGTATGTTATCAACACTTTTTGAAAAGGAACAGCAAGCGGCAGTCTCTTCATGGACAACTTGTATGTTATCAACACTTTTTGAAAAGGAACAGCAAGCGGCAGTCTCTTCATGGACAACTTGTATGTTATCAACACTTTCAAAAAACAGCAAGCGGCAGTCTCTTCATGGACAACTTGTATGTTATCAACACTTTCAAAAAGCGGCAAGTGGCGGTCTCTTCATGAGTAGCTTGTACGGAAAACGGCAAGTGGCAGCTTCTTCATGAGCAGCTTTGTACGTTAGTATTTTTGGAAGACAGCAAGTGGCAGCTTTATGAGCAGCTTGTGGGTTTTGGCAACAAGTGGCGGTCTCTTCATGAGCAGCTTGTGTGCTTTAATATTCTTTGAAGACAGCAAGTGGCGGTCTCTTCATAAGCAGCTTGTATGTTATTGACACCTTTGAAAGGAAGCAAGTGGTGGCCTCTTTATTTGAGCAGCTTGTGTATCCCCAACAATAATGTCTACTCATCAAATGGCATCCTTTCGGAAAAGTCCCGTGGGGAAGTTTGTTATTTTATCCTTTTCAAGCGATATCTTGGTTAGAGAAGAAATGTGTTACCGTTCTTGGTAAAATTCAGAAATCAGAGATGTTTATCTCCAACCACAGTGCTGATGTCAATCATTTTGTTTTCCAGCCACAGTGCTGATGTCAATCATTTTCCAGTCACAGTGCTGATGTCAATCATTTTCCAGTCACAGTACTGATGTAAATCATTACCTTTTCCAGTCACAGTACTGATGTAAATCATTACCTTTTCCAGTCTCAATACTGATGTAAATCATTCAAGAGTCTCTCATTTGAAGTCTATGACTTTGTTTCCCCAATGGAGTTACAACCTCTTCCTCTGTGGGATTACTGTATAATGTGCTTGGTTTCTCCAGCATAGTCTGTCTCATATGGCGTCATTCCCCATAAAATTCAAAACATCACATTCATATCATATTGTAAACATAATCGCGGTATCTTAAGGCCAAAAATTGTGTATTCTATATTTAAGTCCCTTCAATCTCGTCGAAATGAAGATCCCAATCTTCATATCTCCAGATAGAAGAAACTTAAATAGGGGCAGCTGTTGTACCCCAATTTTTGACCTAAGATCCCACTTGCATTTTTGCATTTTTTATACAAAAGTCAAGGTCACTAAATACGGTCGATTTTAACCTCTTACCTTCGAGCTTTGACTATGTGAAGATTGTCAAGTGTTTTGAAAATTCTTAGCCTATGTATCACTAACTTCTAATCAAGCACGAAGTGTGTGTTTTTCGTTTCTTTGATTTCATTTGCAGGGAACAGATCTGAATCAAGAGCATCAGGCGTCATGCCTCAATTAGGGTTCAGAATCTCTCAAGCCAGAAGTACAGTTAATCGTTGATTTTTGAAGACTGATTCATCAGGGGAATCGTGTGTTTATTTCCACGCCTTGTTCGACAAGTGGTCTCGAGCTTCTCTACAACTCTCTCAGAGCGAACAAGATTTCATCATCACTGGTTCACATGTGCATCAAGATGCTTTGGAATGCGAAGAAAGATCAAGTTTGTAGGTCAATTCAAAGCACTTTGTCCAAAAGTCAACGCTTGCACATTCAGTCAAGGTCTGATTAGGTGCGGAGGGTCATCAAAAGTTCGGATACTCAGAGGTCACTTTGATGACTGTGGCCTAATCTCAAGTAACAATTACTCGACTTTCAAGGATCGTAACTATTTCGATTTTCATCATTTCGGGATGGTTCTTTTTGCAACATGTCACAAATGATGTCGTCTACAAGATTGCTTCAAGGATCGACATCCGAATGCGTTTGGAAGGCCATGAATTTCGCTTGAACATTTTAGGCTTAAAATTGATTTTGTAGTGAGGTTGTTTTCCACTGAGTCAAGGGTAAAGACAAGATGTTGAGTTTGAGGATTCATTGATTATATATTGCTATAATACAAGTTGCTTGTATTCGAGCATTAGTAATTAATGAATTAAAATTGGATTTAGATCAAGTTTATTTGTTTGTTCATCAAGATTCGGTTCATGGTAAAGGGTTTAGGTGTTTTATTTGGAATGCATTTCAAAGTAAAAAAAGACCATTCAAGGAATCCAAGTTCATTCAATTCTAAATTCAAGAGTTTATGAAAGACATTCAAGTCTTATTTGACTATGTTATTCAATAATTATTTCAAGTCCAGACTTTATTCAAAGCTCAATTTCAATTCAAGTCTCATTTAATCATATTCAAATCCAAATTGTGCAAGATTATTTCAAGGTTCTTTTCAAAAGTGATGCTTTGTATTAATTCAAGATTCATAATGCACTTCGCAAGTCGACATTTATTCAAGAGTTTTTATGGACATATCATGTTCAACAAGAATTATTACAAACTCATTCAAGTTCAAAAGTCAAGAATGAATGTCATCTTAGCATACAAGTTTCATCAAGATACTATGGTTCATCACCATGTTACAAAACAATCATGAAGATACATAGAAATCCCTAAGGTTTTCTTCTTTCTAATCTTCAAATTCCACATTTAAACTCTCCATATCAGTCCAAATCATGCTTCAAAATAATCCATACTGTATGCTGCCCACAACTTGCCAAAAACATGCTACTGCAATGCTGCTCCAAATCCTGTCAAACCTGTCCAAAAACAAGTCAAAATTCTGCACAAATAATGCCAAAAACCTGTCCAAAAGCAGTATAAAATTTCACAAAAATAGAGGATGCAAATCCTGCATCAGAAAAGGAAAAATCAGCATATCAATTTGTCCAAGACCCACACATTTTCCCTCCAAAAAAATTCATCCTGAAGGGGGGAAAACAAAGTAAAAACCTGTAGAAATTTTCTAATAACTTGGCTCCAAGTTGAGGACAAGCTTGAGAACACCACCTGCTGTCAAACGAAAAACACAAAAAAACAAAAAAACATATACAGTAACTCATCCTCTTGTTTCTATTTTTTTCACCACACTACCTTAGCCCCCCTGCAATCGATTCATTCACAAAAACAACAAATAAACCAATACACTACCCTCTATCCATCCATCACACTCACCTATGCTTCTGCCCTTCAGTTTCCGCGAGCTTCATCAACATCCCCTTTCATCTTTTCTCCGCATCTGTTCAATCTTCATCCATTCAACCGCCATCACCCTCACCGTGATTCCGCTCCGAACCACACTCCATCAATCTACCAGAACACTACCTTCACACACAAACTCATCTTCTTCATCCTCCTTCCTTTACAAACCATTATCCATCACCTCTCTCTTCATTTTCACTTCTAAACACAATATCTAACTCTTGCTTTAGCTTCACTGTAAGCGACCAAGAGAAGAAGACCGCCATTTTTGTGGTCATATTTAAACCAACATGAACCACCCCTTTTGACCGATGCAAATTGACAACCGCGATTTCATCACTTCCGCAGCTGCCCTGCACCAAAGCCATCTGCAGACAACACATATCCACCCGTCCAGTTTGCATCATACTACAAATTGTGAACCTTCACCCTTCCAGCCATCAAACTATTTTCAACCTCCACCACCAACAACTCCGCACAACCACCCTTCTACTGTCATCCTGCCATCATTATCACTAAATCATTACCCATCAGCCGCATCAAACACAAAAAGAAAACAGGAATCCATTTGGTAAATATCCATTTCTCTTTCTCAGAACCCCCAAAAAAAACAGTGTGAAGAATTGGAAGAAAGAACAGATTATTCTGACCTCACTCCAAGCAGCTGCATATCCAATGCGCACAATACTCAATGTGACTATCAAGACTCTCCGGAAGGAAGCAGGACAGGGAGCTGCCATCCTATGGATGGAACTCAAATGAATAAGGGAAGGAACAAGTCAGTGCATTTTTGAATGTGAAACTGATATTTCGTCATGTGAGTCAATGGCCTATGGTGGATGGCATATGAAGAAAACAGACTCACCAAACTCCATTCACCATTCAATCTTTCTCCCGACCATCTTCATCGTAACCTCAACACCCTTGCATCCTCCTCAACACTTCAATCATCATAATCAATTTTCTCACGATAATCATAATCCTCAACAGGGTCGATTTCCTCCTCAATAAGCTTGGAACCCTCAAAATCGAACACCTCCGCCTAGCAACCTTCTTCAACCTTCTAAAAATCCCCACACAGGTCTGACCTCACAGCACCGTCCATCCGCTAACCACTCATCCCAACAGAAAAATACATAAATAAATTACAGTAAAAAGAGTTTTGAACAGAATCTCATCCTAAATCATTCAAACTCGGAGCCCCGTGGAGATCCAGAGAGTTAGTATTGAAGATACCTGAACAATCTCCGGAGAAAATCGCTTCACCTACATGCTTGATGTTGAACCGAAATCGCGAGAAGGCTTCAAATGGGGTCGGTGAAAAAAGGAAGAAGCTGCGGCGCGAGAGGTAGAAGGAGAAGAACGCCAGATTGGAAGCTGTGGTAGCCGCCGTCGCGATTTTGAGAAGACAAAGGTACTATGTGATGTTTTCCTTACCCTAATCCCTTTTCTAATTGTTTGTCTTATTATAACTCTTTTCTTTTTATTTAATTCTATAATCCTATTATTATAACTCTTTTCTTTTATCTATTAATTTAATTCAATAATCCTAATATGATTAAGTAATGTGGATGGATGTTATTGATTGGGCCGGCCGGGCCATCTGAGGCCCATTGAATTTTTAATTCTGAAATTGTTTACAATAAAAAGATAACTCCTGGGCCTTTTCTGGATGGGTTTTGCTCTCAATACAGAGCTTGCTATCTATACACCCTCCCAATTTTCTGCTTCACCTTTTCTTAGAATTAGTTTAGTTCAAATTTAAATTGGCAATCTTGAGATTAATTTAGTTTATAGTTAAATTAGTTTAGATATAATTTATTAATTTTAGAGCTTTAATAATTTTATAACTTTAGAATTTTGTAATTAGTGGAATTATTTTAGTAAATAACCTTAGGATTTTAATTTAGTTTAAACAATTTTTCTAGATAATTAATTACATCCTCCTTATTTGTATTTAAAAAATTCTTTGCCATTTTAATTTCTCGGCGCCCTTAGGTCATTAATCTGTTTAGTTATATTTATTTTCTTGTGAATTTTGATTGCTTATGTTTCGATGTCTATTTTATTTTGCTCGCTCCATTTATTCCAAGGGAAATATTTTAATTATGTTGACTTCACGTCATCAAATACGTCTCATCCGATCGTGCGAATAGCCTCATTCATTTTTTTTGCGTGTTTACTATTTTTCCAAACTTAAGATAATTTTCCCAAAAAACTCCATTTTCAAACCTACCTTTTAAGTCAAAACTTCGACACTAGGTCGTCGCATCTTCAAAATCTCGTCCATACCCATTTTTTAGCCAAACGAACCATTTTAATCAAACAAACAATTTTAACCAAAAACAGATATTTCAAAAGGTTCCTGCGGAGTACCGCAGATGCATTGGGTGCTAATACCTTCCCATTGTATAACTAACCCCCGAACTCTCGATCTCTTTCAAAAACGCATTGTATTTTTATCACTTTTAAGTATTATTTTACATTGCATATTTTAGGGTTTTATTTCGCTCTTTTCCCTTTTCCCTTGGAAATAATAAAGCGCGATGGCGACTCTTGCTTTTGTGAGTCAAGTTAATTAATAGCTTGATCTCCGATTTTCACCGCTACAGGCACCAATGTATATCTGCATGTGTAAGAGTCATCAACCATTGTGACCATCTCAAACCCCGCTCATTCTTCAAAACTGATTATGGAAGGTGCGAAATAAACCACCTTCCCAGGAGAGGAGTGCAACACATAAGGACACCTCTTTTTCTCATGGTTCGAGTGTAACATGAGTGAAGGATGTCCCCCAGCAATGTAGGTATAGGATTCCTGGACATAAAGATCTGGACATCACTGACATCAATAAGCTGATCTGGGTTAGGGAACAACACCAAACCATAGACAAGGAGGGCCACAACCTCTTCAAAAGCTTGCAAGTCAAGGGAGTTCCAACATTCATGGGCCTTTTCAAACAGAAACCTGGCTAAGAACCCTTTGATACCACTTCTAACTTCCCAATGTCCCTTGAGGTCAGATGACTGTAGGTGCAAGGCTTTAGCAATCTCTTCAAGCTTAGGTTCCTTTTTTGTACCGTTGAAGGGTAGCTGATCAAGGATGGGGATCTTCAGGAGCCGGGAGAACTCCTCCAATGTAGGTACCAGCTGATAATCCAAGAAGGTGAAACAGTGATGCAGAGGGTCAAAGAACTGGAACAGGACCTTTATCATATCTTCCTCAATGTTGGTATTGACCAAGCTAATGAGACTTCCATGTCTTTCACTGAATGAAGAGTTCTCAGGAATCCTGGATATAAGCTCCTTAAGCTGAGGAGGGATCCTTACAAGACCGACTTGAATTGTCTTTCTACGAACAGTTTCCATGTCCTACAAAACAAGAACAAAGATGAAAATTCGAACCCCTGAAATGGTTAGTCAATGCATATGATGCTGGATGATGTCATGATGCTATGATTAAACACACCACAGATATTTACAAAGACAAACATGTAAGGCACACAAGGCACACAAGACAAGCCCTTAGGGTTTAAGGCCAGCATGGGGTTTGAGTAGTACCCTCTTGAAGTTGGTGGGTTCAACCTGTCCTATCAAAGTAACCGGGTTCTAAGGGTCCCAATATCACGGGATTGCTTTCATTGTTCATCGTTTCGATTTAGCCACTGAACTGGCGACCGAAATATTCCAGGAAAGCAACCCTCAATTGAGTGTAGTATCGAGTATCAACCAACCTCGGACTGCACCAAAGTTAGTTATCTCACTACCCTAAAGAGGCCAAGATGGTTCAATTAAGGTTCCTAAGGTCAGTTGATGCTTCACGACACCACGCGGAGGCCCCGTACTCTCCTTGACTGAACTCAAGGGTTACCGGTACACACCAAAGTGTCACATCAACGTAGCAGACTGTTTCAACCATGTCGGTATACCCCGCACAGTTCCCTCACAGCCTTGTTGCTACTTTCTAAGAAGGTATTCCCCAGATCCGGGTTAGGATCTATAGAACTCCCAAGCAACCCACAATTTAAAGCACACAAGGAAAACAATTGAAAACACAGTTATGAACTAGCCCTAAGGTACACCTCACTTTAAAAGATATCCCCAGCAGAGTCGCCAGTTCTGTGATCGGTGGATCTGGAACTGACTGTTTAACGCTGGTTCGCGAAATGTCGCGGTAAGCAAGAGTCGCCACCGTCTTTTATTTTCTCCAAATGGAAAGGACAAAAGCACAGAAAAATTCCTTAATGAGATTGCTCTCGGTTCGGGAGGTAGATTATAGAAAGGGAAGGTGTTAGCACCCTTTCTATCCATGGTTATCCATGGGCTCTTAGATACTTGCTCACTTGTGTTTTCAAAATGGTTTGTTTGCTTTTCAATTGTGGGTTTTAAAAAAGTTTTTTTGAAATTTCCAGTTCGACTCTTGTATCTGTCCTCAAGAGTGTTTGAAAAATTGCTTTCGAAAGCTTTTTGAAAATGTGTTGGTGTGAAAAGTATTTTTGAATTTGTTTTTTTGAAGAGAGCAAGTATCCATGAGTCGTCTACCTACCCTAAGGAATTCGTCTGTGTAAATGTCCTTTAAAGTAGTGCCATCCCACCATTGAGAGGTAGGTAGCACCACCGTTGGAGGTGTTCGGGTCAATTCGAGGTTCGGGACATGGTGATCACCAGAGCAATGGGAAGACACCTTAGAAGCTACCCTCATGCCAGGTTCCCGGATCATGAGGACTTACTAAGACATCCTCTACTCGACGATCACCTTTCGAGAGGCAAGGCAACAGTGAGGCGTACCCTAGGGGTGGTGTGTGAATTTGTGTATTGTTTTCAGTTATATTTTATCTTGTCATGCATTTGGTGATCTAGCGCTTATTTTTATTTTTGTCCATACATTCTTTCATGCCTTGATTAAACAGTTAAAGATTGCGAGAAGGTAGAAATTCTAAGCTATTACAAGAGGCGCGGGTCCACATCGCCAAAATTTCTCGAACCCGATTTGACAGAAAAATAAAGAATTAAAGAAGAATAAAGTGCGAGAAATTAATTACAAGGCCTTGGGAGAGATACATAAATATTAAACGAAATAAAATAAATACGCGAATTAAATAAGAATTAAAAACGAGGGCGTTGGACCCTTTTTGCAAAATTAAATTAAATGATGAAATTGATTAATTAAGAGAGAAAAGAAATTGTTTTTTTTTATATTTTTTGGTTTTAATGAAAAAGAATTAATTAAAATAATATGCTAACCCTAATTCTACAATTTTTACTTTATTATGAAAATATGTTAAAGTTTTACCCTAAAATTAACCCTAATTAATTTACATGCAATTTAATTACAAAAATAAATATTTAATATTTTAATTATTATGGAAGAAAAATAAAAAAGGAATAAAATTATCATAAACCCTAATTCTATATTTTTTAGATTTTTATTAAAAGAGTTAAAATTAAAACCTAATTTAAAACTAGTTAATTTATGAATTTATTTATAAAATATTAATTAAATAAATATATTTAAATTTTTTGTCTTTTCTGATTTTTTATGGTATTTTATGTTTTTATGAAAATATGAAATTAATTAAACAAAACAATAATTAAAAGAAGATAGAAATAATAAAAAAAAAAGAAATAAAAAGATTGCAAACCTAGGGGGTCTGCCCCTAATTTGGAGGTGTTTTGTAATAATCTGGCCCATTTAAATTCCTGGCCCCTTTGACTTTTCCATGCAACGTGTGAGAGCATTGACTAGCGTGCATCATGTTATCCAAATCTATGCCTTTGGATTGATGAAGCTGGACGCGTGGACGGTTTGATCGTGAAGGTGTACTGTAGTCCACTATATTGAATCTGCATGGGAACATCAATTGAAAAACAATATTGAAAGGGGTGAGGACCTGGGGCTCGAACCCAGGTCCCAGTGGTTACATGACAACACAGCTACCAACCATGCCAAGCGCTTTCTTTGTAGAACTAGTGGATAATAAATAATACATATAATAAAACGTGTTAGTGACAATTAATTCAAAAACGCGCTAAAGTTTGAATTGTCCTTTCCCTTCTTGAAACCTAAGCATCTTCTTCCCTGTTCTGCGTTTTCCTGAAACAAACAAGACAAGATTGCGGGGGTTTTAAACCCCCACTATATGCACAGTGTAAAAATAGCGATTAGAGCTCTGTCGCTCATAAATTGAGCGCGAGGTATGGAAACAACTGGCCATGAGCTGCTGATTCTGATGACATGGGTCCTATAAGCCAATTTTTCCAGAACAAGGAAGCCCTCTTTTTGAACCTCTGAAAACCTAGAATATATCAATGGCAGATTCTTGTATGATGCACGAAAATCAAATCAAACTACATGGTTAGCTTCAGCAAGGTCTCATTAGTATAAATCACTCAAAAAAATGCAAGCATGACGCGTATAAATTGATGCACGAATACAAGAAATATGATGAACAGGGTTGCCTCGTATTACCAATTCTTGAGGCTAGAAGATATGATTCTGATCCAGAAACCTTTCTTGATGTCTCAGGGAGATAATAGAATGGTTATTTTGGCCTGAATCCACCTAAAACCTGGTTTTCAGTTTTGAGTTTTTGGCAAAAATTTTCAAGTTTGGTAATGGAGTTTCTGCGCAGCTTCTTGGTCAATTGCATTAGGTATTGCTTGCTTGTATATGTAGGAATGATTAGGTCAAATAAAATTGGTCCAAGATCCATGAATTGATGAATGCAATATTTGATTTTTTCACCATGATTTTCAAATCTTTTTCACATGCTTTTTGATACAAATCACATCCAATTCCATTGGTTCTTTCCATATTTGGCTAGGCACGAAATCTTGAGGATATAATATGCACAAAAAGATTGAAAAACTAGGTTTAGCATTTTTCATGTATTTTATTTAATTAAAATGAATTATTAATAATAAAAATCCAAATAAATAAATAAATAATGAAGAAAAACTTCCCTTTGGGCCAAGTGGTCGTGCACATGCCTTGGATGATGAATTGTGGAAGAAAAATAGGCCCATTAGCAATTTTAGGTCATTTGAATCAATGTTGACTTTTCAAAATATCCAAAAATTTCCCAACTTCCACAAGGCATAACTTGCTCAATTTTTAAGCTTTAATCATGTTCTTGGACATTTTGGAAAGGTCTCTGAGTCCTCTAACCAATGTCTTTGGTCCCATGTCATTTTGATTTACCAATCTCAAGTTATGGCCTTTGACTTAAAGTCCCTTTTTGTTGACTTTTGAAAATGACCTATAATGTTGAAATTGATAACTTTTTGTGAGAGCATTTCTTGGACTTGAAGTATGAAGATGAGTTGTAGGAAATGTCTTTCTCTTCAAAATGAGCTTTGGATGGAATTTTTCTGATAATCCATGTGAAAGTTATGCCCTGGTCAAATTACAGTTGACTTTTTCAACTGTCCAAATAAGGAAACTTTTGCATCTTGATGATTTTTGAGCCAAGCTTTGAGAATCATGATCAAGCATTGATCAAATGATGTTTGTGGCTTCAAAATGAGATGTTGACCAAAAATTTGAACTTTTGACTGCCAAATGACCATTTTGCCCCTACAGTTGACTGTAGTGCAATTAGGGTTTTGACTGTGCAATTTTGTGCTGAAAGTCTTGAAACTTTGTATGAGGATGCTTGACCATATTTGTAGGCATGTAGGACTTGATTGGACCTTTGGAAACTTCATTTTCTTGATCAGGACCAAAACCCTAATTTTGACTGCTTATGAGGCTCTCACATTGTGCAACCCTTGGAGAATTTTGAAGCTTGACTTGGCAATTTCTTGAAGAATATGGGAGGGCAAATTTTGGGGTACAACAAGTATGCAACTCCATTTTATTTTGTATACCTTCAACTGAATATAACTGCTGAAAAATAGTTCTTTTCCTCTTTTTGATGTTAACAAAGGCGGAAAAGAAAAGACGATGTTAGAGAAGGATACTTATTGGTATTGTTATGCACAAACTCCGGGGGAGCGACTCAATAATTTATGCTCCATCACCACACATCTTGCAAGTATTTTCCATCATAAAAAAGGGGGAGTTTGTGAGCAACCCTTTTCTTTGAGTAGTTTTGTTTGATAGCAAATATGTGTGATATAAGTATTAATGAATGTTTATTGTGTTTGATCTCTATGTGTGCATGATATGGTAATAGTGTAGCATGTTCTAAAAGATTCAAAAATGTGTTTTACGCATTGTGATACGGTGGGAGAACTGACTTGAGGTTTTGCGTTTGTGTTCGCAAATGTTGCGGTTTAGCAAGAGTCGCCACTGACTTTTCTTTTATCCAAAAGGAAAGGTAAAAAAGCACAGGAAAGACCTTTGAGATATTTTCTTGAGTTCGGGGGGTAGATTATGAAAAGGGAATATGCTAGAACCCTTTTCATCCATGGTTTTCCATGGGCTCTTAGTTACTTGTTTAGATCACTTGCTTTGTTGTGTTTGAAATGGTGTTTGGTGTGATTTTGAAAGTATTTTGTAAAAGAGGCCATTCGTTTAGGCAATCTTTGTAATGATTCTCGTTCGTAAGAATGTATACAAAGATGCTTGTCTTTTGAAAATGTTTTCAATGTTTTGTAAGATGTTTTTGAAATGTGTGTGTTTGTTTTTGAAAATAGCAAGGATTGTTTTGAAATGGAGCAAGTAACTTATAAGCTATCTACCTACTCAAATGTCTTTCTTGTGCATTTTTATTCCTTTGACATTGTTGACTTACCATTGATTTGGTAAACAACCCTATCTTTGGATGTAAACGGGACGGGTGTGGGTCATCGTATAACCATGATAGCAGTGTTGCCAAGTATCTTAGCATTTTTTTAGGGACCAAGATCATTTTGTTTAGGCAACCTTTGAATAGCGTCATCGAGGGACTATGATCTTATACTTGTTTTGTTTTGCCAAGATACTTCGCATGCGTAACATGGACATTTTATTTTAGGCAACCAAGTGGGAGAAACCCTAAGGATGCTTGTGTGCAAAGTGTGTCATTTTCATGCTTTTGTCTTGCATTTAGGGTTTTCTATTTTGCTTTGTTTTTGTTCTTATCATGCAAACCCTAATTACTAAGCATAATATATAAAGCGATAAATTGCGTAAAATAAACTAAGCTATTACAACAATTTTTATGGGAGGGAGGAATACAAGTTTGAATGGGGATTTGCATAAATGTAAACCTAAATATATTATTACAATCAAATCGAATATTGCGCGAATTAAATAAATATAAGACAAATATTTAAAATGTAATGCAATGTTTATGTTAAAAACTATTTTTATGTCTTATTTTTGTGTAAGAAATATATTTAATTTAAACCTTAAAAATTATAAGGAAAAGAAATATATTAATTCTTTTTAAAAGGGGTGAAACCCTAATTTTCAAATAAAAGAAAATAAATGTTTCAAATTATTATTTTGTACATTTTTTGTATAAGAAAATAATAAATAATATTATATGTAAATATTAAAAATTAAGTATGTATAAAAATAAATATTTATGAGTATAAAATGTATAATAAAAATATTAAGTATTTTTTATTATATTTACAAGTTACTTAAGAAAATAAGTTCTATTTATCAAAATAAACCATTTTTCATATGAGAAAATAATAAAAAATAAATAAATAAAAATGTGAAAATAAATAAATCATTTTTTGGTATTTTTTATCATTAAGAAAAATAAATGAAAGTATTAAATATAAAAACTATCAAGAAAAATAAAAATATAAAAAAATTTCAGCCAGGGGGTGTAAATAACAAGTCAGGCGGGTGCAGATAGCAAAAGCAAAAAGCCCAAGGCGCCAAAAAGCCCAGAACACTTCATCCATGTCCTTCGTTCTCTTCCCTGCGCGCGTTTTAGTTCAAACCTGGATCTTGCTCATGCTTGCATAAAAACAGAAACTCATAACATGAAACATGTGGCATTTGAGCTCACGATTCCAACCATATAAATTATGTAACCTAACTCTAAAAGATCAAGGAGAATTTTGGAACCCCTAATTCGTGACCTAACTTTTTCAGCATTTTCAATCTTCAAATTCTCTTAGCACAAGTAATATAAATGAAAAGTAATGATATGTACAACTTTGTCATGATAAAGACTACATTTTTCCTTCACAAATCGTGGCTTGAGGTTGCCTATTCAGAGAGATAGAGTTTAAGAAATTACCTCCTTCAGCTGGATTAGTGTAGGACAATGTAGGGACTTTAATGGAGGCCTGGTGATTGTTTAAGCTTCCTTGAACTTCCCTGAACCTATTCTAATGCTTAGCTTGCTCTGAGGATGGCTGAAACTCTCTGACCAAGTCCAACTGCAAGCTTCCAAAGTTAAAATGGTGGATGCTGAAACAGGGGTTACAGAACCAGGGTGATGGCTTGGATTGCTTTGGTATGATGTGTATGAGATGCTTGAAGTGTTTAAACACAAAACGCACGAGCCAAATGAGAGTTGGCTGTGCTTTTGTAGAAGCTCTGTATTTAGGCAGAAATTTAGTGTTTTTAAGTTTCAGAGTGTTTTTGGTTCAAGCAAATCGTGCTATGCCTTGTAACAAGTTTGTATATTTGTATAAAAGGGATACAAATTCAGCCCTTACTAGCTGTGCAACCTTTGGACCTTTTTGCAACTTTTCTTTCATTTTAAGTAAAGTGAAGTGACCAATCCCACATGCTTGTACTAGTTGGCTTGAGAGCTGATAAGAGTTGGTACACATTTCTTGAGACCTGTAGAAATTGCTTGTACTAAAGGGACAGGTTCAATGCTCAAGATTGACAAAGTTGCAAAAGTTGCCCTTTATGAAAATGGCATTGTGAACTTTTTGACCAAAATGGAAATACATCTTGTGTAAAGGTTCAAAAGCAAAGATAAAGCCTCTGTAAACTGAGTTTGCATTTAATTATAGAGTGTATAGCAAGCTTAGGACCTGTAAAGCAAGATGTAACCAGTATAGATGTGATTTGCAACTTGATGCTATGTAAAAATGGCTTGAACAAAAGTGAGAAAATGCCAACTTCCCTCCTTCGATTCTCCCTACTCAAAAATGATCTTGGAGAGTTCTTGGATATTTTGGAAAGCTTGGAATGTGCTCTATAATCCATATTTGAAATTCAATTTGAGATACCTCTTGGAACCAGGTGAAAAATGTCCATGAAGTTGGGTCCAAAACCTGCCTAAATTAGGGCAAAATTTCACTAAGTTAAGAAGTTCATGGACCTATATTAACAAATTCATAACTTGAGATCCAAGCATCTTTTGGGAAAAGTTTATGAAGAAAAGTTGTATATTTCATGGAGGACTACAACTTTCATGTTGGAAGTTTTCTTGAAATCAAAATTAATCATGGTGAAAAAGTGGTGAAAAGTTGGGAAAAAATAAGAAAAGTTTTATACTTAGAAAAATTCTAAGTTATGAAATTTTCAAATTAAAACCCTAATTTTCAAATTTGAGTTTCTTGGTGAACAATTTACATATTTTTACATATCTTGATGAATTATGACCCTTGGCACTTGATTTTGACCAAAAAGTCAAAGTTTGACTTTTCAGTGCATAGTTGACGTTTGATCAGTTGACTGCAAAATTCATCTATCAATCCAATGAACTTGAGATCTTTTGAACCATGTTATTAGGTTAAGATGATTCCATTGGATCATTGAAATCATGTTTGAACTCAATTGGTCATTGGCTAGGTTAAAAATCAGAAATTGCCCTTTCTTAGTCAAAACCCTAATTTTGACCATTTTGCCCTTTTGATGATTTGATCAAATTTCTTGAGGAGTTGTGATCCAAACTTGATCAAATGGTACATATGAGTCTAAAATGTTGATGTGGATCAAAAATTATGAAGTTTGACTGTAAATTGGCTATGGTTGACTTTTTCCCCAATACAACTGATTTTTAGGTCAACTATCCAATTGACTGACCAAAAATGTGGTTCAAGACTTGAAACTTAACATGAACAATCTTAGGGGTCCAAGATGATGTATGAAGGTCACATGAAGCATTGGTGGTCCAAAAGTCCTTGTGCAAACTCAAACCCTAATTTTGGGTTATCAATGCAAGATGAGATGTCTTGAGCTGACCAAACCCTAATCTTGTCTTGAGTCCATGAAGTTTTGTGAGAAAAGTCTTGATAAATGAGAGGGCAAATTTTGGGGTACAACAGCTGCCCCTGTTCAATCTTCTTGAACCTGAAGAGTTAGATTGACGAGCTTTGTCGTTCGTGACTCGAAGGTAAAAGAGGATTGGACACTAGAGTGCCCATAAATTTGCACTCGACGAAGTGTAGTTGAGGGAATGGGCTTAAAGATGCCATTTAGAGAGGTGATAGAATCTTGTTGGAGATGGGCTTGTAGATGCCATCCAAGAGTGTTTGCTGAATTGTAAGTTGTAAGTTAGAAGAATAAGTATCAGAATGGTGTCCGTGTCTGGAACGTATCTGAAGTGTATCTGGAAACTGAATCTGTATGGGCCACATAATAGCATCCGTGTCTGGAGCGTATCCGAGTTGTATCTGAACTTGAAATCTGAATAAGGGCCAGAATGGAATCCGTGTCTGGAGCGTATCTGAACTTTGAAATCTGAATGAGTTATCAGGATGGCATTTGTGTTTGGAGTGTATCTGGACTGTATCTTGAAGTTGAGATCTGAATGAGTAATAGAATAGCATCCGCATCTGGAGTGTATCTAAACTGTGTCTGAATTTGAAAACTGAATGAGTATCATAAAGGCTTTCGTGTCTGGAGCATATTTGTACTGTATCTGAAATCTGAATCTGAATGAGTAGCAAAATGACTTCTGTGTCTGGAGTGTATCTATACTGTATCTGAAAGCTGAATCTGAATGAATAACAGAATGACTTCCGTTTCTGGAGTGTATCTGAACTGTATCTGAAAGCTGAATCTGAATGAGTAACAGAATGACTTCCGTGTCTGGAGTGTATCTGAACTGTATCATGATTGCATATTGTTAAACGGTAGCTGTTAATCTTATCCTGAAAAGGGTAAAATGTTAGCTGAAACACAAAGTTATGTTGCATGAAATGTATGATGCAATATATGTGTTTTGTCAATGTTTATGATATGTGGATGTAATGTATGCGCATGTAAGCTGATTTGCTGTATTACTGAGGAAAATAAATCCTTGACCGTTGAGGAAAATAAATCTTTGACTGCTGAGGAAAATAAATCCTTGATTGTTGAGGAAAATAAATCCTTGATTGCTGACGATATGTGGATCCTTCATTTCTTGAAGTTGGAGTTTTGACAAAACTTCTTTTGCAAGCGATGCCATATATTGCTTGAGTAATCTACTTGGGGAATCCATAGAATTTTGATGACTTCTACTGGGGATTAAACAAGAACTCTGTGGGGAAGAAAAACTTAATCCTGCTTGGAAAAAGGTTCAGGAGTTTCGGTCGTCTTCCATTCTTCTGGGGAGTTATCCTAGGTTGGGGAGAAACAAAAGTTAACTGTTATCTGGTTGGTTTTCGGGTTTCAAGATAACCTGCTGGGGAACTTGGAGAAACTGAAAGGTTTCCGCTGGGGATTGATAGTTTGAAATTTCAGCTCCGCTGGGGATTAATAGTTGGAGCTCCACTGGGGGTCTTAATGATGTACTGTAGGGATTGCTCATGGAATAGCCTAAAGACGTTTTCCTATCCTTTCAACCTGTTGGTAATTGTTCTTTTCCATTTTGTTTATTTGTAAACAGTAATTATGTTCAAATGCATATGTTCATTAATGAATCATTGGACGTTTTTGCAGATAAAAACACAAGTGTAAAAAAAAAGGTAAATAGTTTTCTGTACTTTAAAAGAGATATCTTTGTATTTACTTTGAATAAGTATTTTGTACAAAGGAGACAGACATCCCAGTAAGAGGATGGTGTCATAAAAGTAAGAAAAATTTATACAAAGAAAGATAGCTATGTGTAATAATCCCATGGGGTTCCCATTCTGCTATAGCCTCCGTATCTCCGAATATCTTGTCCATTCGTTGCTTCGTCCGAAGATGATTGGATTGATCAGAAGTTCCGGGTTTTTCCGTGAAGAGATTATCCTTAAAGTGATCCGACGAGACATAGTCATACGCTTTAATTCCCTAACTTTTTCCTGGACCGCCCTTTCGGGTTTTCGATCCACCGGGAAACCCTTTTTTGCCCAAGTCTCCCTTTCGGATTTTCAACTTGTCGGGTGTACAGATTTTTTTATTTTATCCCTAATTTTTGCCCGAACCTTTGGGTTCGCCGGGATGCCCTTGTTTCTCCTAGGTGTGCCAACCTAGCGGGTCTCTTATACATAGTATCTTTTGACTATGTCTGCGTTTGCAGGGTGTGGCAGGTCGTCACCGTCCATGGTGGTTAAGATCATTGCACCACTAGAAAAGATGTTCTTGATTACAAATGGTCCTTCATAGGTAGGAGTCCATTTTCCCCTAGGATCACTTTGTGGCAAGATGATGCACTTGATCACTAGATCTCAAACTTGATATACTTGGCGTCTGACTTTGTTGTTGAAAGCCTCGATCATCCGTTTTTGATACATCTGGCCGTGGCAAATAGCAGTAAGTCTCTTTTCGTCAATCAAGTTCAGTTGATCAAGTCGGTTCTGGATCCAATCGTCCTCATTCAAACCTGCATCCTTCATGATTCTCAAAGAGGGGATCTGAACCTCAATAGGCAAGACAACCTCCATGCCATAAACCAAAGAATATGGTGTTGCCCCAGTTGATGTGCGAGCCGTGGTACGTTACCCGTGGAGAGAAAACGGTAGCATTTCATGCCAGTCCTTGTAGGTGACTGTCATCTTCTGTATGATCTTTTTAATATTTTTTATAGCAGCTTCGACAACACCATTCATCTTCGGCCGATAGGGGATGAATTGTGATGTTGAATCTTGAATTGCTCGCACAAGGCGGTGATCATAGTATTGTTAAGGTTTGTACCGTTATCAGTGATGATCCTTTCTGGGATACCGTACCCGAAAATAAGATTCTGCTTGATGAAGCGGGCAACAACATTCTTAGTAACGGATGCGAAGGAAGCTGCTTCGACCCACTTTGTGAAATAATCAATGGCCACTAGAATTAAGCGGTGTCCATTGGAGGCTGCAGGCTTGATCTCCCCAATCATATCGATTCCCCACATAGAGAAGGGCCAAGGAGCTGTTAAGACATTTAGAGGTACCGGAGGCACGTTGTTGTACCCCAAAATTTGCCCTCCCATATTCTTCAAAATTGCCAAGTCATGCTTCAAAATTCCCCAAGGGTTGCACAGTGTAAGGGCCTCCTAACAGTCAAAATTAGGGTTTTGGTTCTGACAAAGTAAATGAAGTTTCCAAGGGCCCAATCAAGTCTCACATGCCTATAAATATGGTCAAGCATCCTCATACCAAGTTTCAAGACTTTCAACACAAAATTGCACAGTCAAAAACCCTAATTGCACTACAGTCAACTGTAGGGGAAAAATGGTCATTTGACAGTCAAAAGTTCAAATTTTTGGTCAACATCTCATTTTGAAGCCACAAACATCATTTTATCAATGCTTGATCATGATTCTCAAAGCTTGGCTCAAGAAATCACCAAGATGCAAAAGTTTCCATATTTGGACAGTTGAAAAAGTCAACTGTAAATTGACCAGGGCATAACTTTCACATGGATTATCAGAAAAATTCCATCCAAAGCTCATTTTGAAGAGAAAGACATTTCCTACAACTCCTCTTCATACTTCAAGTCCAAGAAATGCTCTCACAAAAAGTTATCAATTTCAACATTATAGGTCATTTTCAAAAGTCAACAAAAAGGGACTTTAAGTCAAAGGCCATAACTTGAGATTGGTAAATCAAAATGACATGGGACCAAAGGAATTGGTTAGAGGACTCAAATACCTTTCCAAAATGTCCAAGAACATGAGCAAAGATTAAAAATTGAGCAAGTTATGCCTTGTGGAAGTTGGGAAATTTTTGGATATTTTGAAAAGTCAACATTGCTTCAAATGACCTAAAAATGCTAATGGGCCTCTTTTTCTTCCACAATTCATCATACAAGGCATGTGCACGACCATTTGGCCCAAAGGGAAGTTTTTATCATTTTTATTTTATTTATTTGAATTTTTAAATGCTAGAAATTCATTTAATTAATTAAAATATATAAAAAATACTAAACCTAATGTTTTGAATCTTTTTGTGCATAAAATATCTCCAAGATTTCGTGCAAATCAGATTAGGAAAGAATTGAAGGTAATTGGACATGATTTGGTGGCAAATATGCATGAAAAGATTGAAAACTAATGCCATAAAAATCAAATATTGATTCATCAATTCATGGATCTTTTTGACCAAATTCTTTGACCTAATCATTCACACATAAGTATAGAATGCAAACCTAATCCTAGAGAGGTCGAAGCTGCGCCAGAAATCCCTAAAGCAAACTTGAATTTTTCAAGAAAAGTCAAAAACTGAAAACTATATTCCAGTGCTTTTCAAGGTCAAATAACGACTCCATTAGTTTGCCAAAGTGATCAGGAGACGATTCCAATCAAGAACATCAACTCTAACGCCTTGGATCGGTATACAGAAATCAAATTTTTTTCATATAAATGCATATTCGTGTTTTGATTTGCAGGCATTCTCATGGCATTTTGTTTATGGATTTGTACTAATTACATGATTCTGAAGCTAACCACATAATTTGATTGCATTTTCATCACCCATACGCGAATCTGCCATTGTTGTTTTTTAGGGTTCTTCAACTTTCAAATTAGGGGTTTTTGAATGCGGTGAAATTGGAACATCACAGTACCATGACTAAACTCAGCATGATTGGACGATTATAAAGCCACCCTCGCGCCTAATTTATGTGGCCATATGGCCTATTCGTTATTTTCTCAAATGGCACATTTTGGAACGGTGCAAAAACCGTTGTCCATTCTTTTTTATTTCAGGGAAAAAACAAAGCTATGGAGAAGACGATGCAGTGGCAAGCTATGATTGGGTCGTTTGAAAGTTCGCGCGAAGAAGGCACTACTGTGTTGTTTTATTTTATAATAATTCTTTGTTATTTGATATACAAAATGCGCTCATAGCTCCACTGGTCAAAGGACACGCTGGTAACCCCTTGGACCTGGGTTCGAATCCCAGGTCCCCACCCCCTTTCAACATTATTTTTCCAATTGTCATTCTGTGCAGGTTCAACGCTAAGGAACACCATATGCCCCTCCATCCAGCTTGCCACTTGGCCAATCTCACCAATCCAAGGGACCAAATCTGGAGAGCATGGTATACCTCAGTCAACGCTCTCACACGCTAGCATGGAAAGTCAGCCAGGCCAAAGGCCATTGGGCCCAAATTGCTAAACAAAAACCTCCTATTTGGGGGCAGACCCCCCTAGGTTTGAATTTTTATTCTTTTCTTTATTGTACTTGTTTCAATTATTATTTTTTTAATTAGTTTCTTTAATTTAATTATTTTTATAGAAAACATAAAAAATAATACAAAATCAGAAAAAAGACAAAAAAACAAGTATTTTTATTTAATATATTATATTTTGTAAATAAATATTATGCATTAATTTTAGCTATTAAATTAGGTTTAATTCAAGCATTTTCTTAATTAATTTAAAATTGGTAGAATTAGAGTCTTAATTAATTTTTATCCTTTTTTTCATAATGATTAATTATTAAAATATTATTTATTTTTATAAATCAAAATTGCATGTAAATAATTAGGGTAATTTAGGTTTAACTTTAATATTTCTTCTTAATAAATAAAAGTTATTAAAATTAGGGTTAATATTTTATTTTAATTGATCTTTCATTAAATTCTCATAAATACAAAAAAAAAAACCAAAAAATAATTTCTTTTTCTTTAAATTTAATTAATTTGCTAATAATTTAATTTAGTTAAAAGGGGTCCAACGCCCTCGTTTTTTTAAAGTTTAATTCAATTCGCGTATTTATTTCTTTTTCTTTTAATTATTTATGTACCTCTCCCAAAGCCGTGTAAATTTAATCTTTCGCACTTTACTTTAATTCTTTATTTTTTCTGTCAAATCGGGTCCTGGAAATTTTGGCGATGTGGACCCGCGCCTTTGTAATAGTTTAGAATTTTATCTTTCTCGCAATTTTTAACTGTTAAATAAATGCATGCAAGAATGAATGTCTAAATAAAAACAAACGCATAGATCACCTTGACATGAACAAGACAAAAATAAATGAACATGACACACAAATCACACACCACCCCTAGGGTACGCCTCACTGTTGCCTTGCCTCGAAAGGTGATCGTCGAGTAGAGGATGTCTTAGTAAGTCCTCATGATCTGGGAACCTGGCATGAGGGTAGCTTCTAAGGTGTCTTCCCATTGCTCTGGTGATCACCGTGTCCCGAACCTCGAATTGACCCGAACACCTCCAACGGTGGTGCTACCTACCTCTCAATGGTGGGATGGCACTACTTTAAAGGACATTTACACAGACGAATTCCTTAGGGTAGGTAGACGACTCTAGATACTTGCTCTAATTTCAAAAAACAAATTCAAAAATACTTTTCACACCGACACCTTTTCAAAAAGCTTTCGAAAGCAATTTTTCAAACACTCTTGAGGACCGATACAAGAGTCGAACTGGAATTTTCAAAGAAACTTTTTAAAACCCACAATTGAAAAGCAAACACTTTTGAAAACACAATGAGCAAGTATCTAAGAGCCCATGGATAACCATGGATAGAAAGGGTGCTAACACCTTCCCTTTCTATAACCTACCTCCCGAACCGAGAGCAATCTCTTTAAGGAATTTTTCTGTGCTTTTGTCCTTTCCATTTGGAGAAAATAAAAGACGGTGGCGACTCTTGCTTCCGCGACATTTCGCGAACCAGCGTTAAACAGTCAGTTCCAGATCCACCGATCACAGAACTGGCGACTCTGCTGGGGAAACAAACTTAAAGTGAGGTGTACCTTAGGGCTAGTTCATAACTGTGTTTTCAATTGTATTGACTTGCTTGCTTTATTATTGTGGGACTGTCTTGGGAGTTCTATAGATCCTAACCCGGATCTGGGGGATACCTTCTTAGAAAGTAGCAACAAGGCTGTGAGGGAACTGTGCGGGGTATACCGACATGGTTGAAACAGTCTGCTACGTTGATGTGGCACTTTGGTGTGTACCGGTAACCCTTGAGTTCAGTCAAGGAGAGTACGGGGCCTCCGTGTGGTGTCGTGAAGCATCAACAGACCTTAGGAACCTTAATTGAACTATCTTGGCCTCTTTAGGGTAGTGAGATAACTGACTTTGGTGCAGTCCGAGGTTGGTTGATACTCGATACTACACTCAATTGAGGGTTGCTTTCCTGGAATATTTCGGTCGCCAGTTCAGTGGCTAAATCGAAACGATGAACAATGAAAGCAATCCCGTGATATTGGGACCCTTAGAACCCGGTTACTTCTAATAGGACAGGTTGAGCCCACCAACTTCAAGAGGGTACTACCCAGACCCCATGCTGGCCTTAAACCTTAAGGGCTTGTCTTGTGTGCCTTGTGTGCCTTACATGTTTGTCTTTGTAAATATCTGTGGTGTGTTTAATCATAGCATCTTGACATCATCCAGCATCATATGCATTGACTAACAATTTCAGGGGTTCGAATCTTCATCTTTGTTCTTGTTTTGTAGGACATGGAAACTGTTCGTAGAAAGACAATTCAAATCAGTCTTGTAAAGATCCCTCCTCAGCTTAAGGAGCTTATATCCAGGATTCCCGAGAGCTCTTCATTCAGTGAAAGACATGGAAGACTCATCAGCTTGGTCAGCACCAACATTGAGGAAGATATGATAAAGGTCCTGTTCCAGTTCTTTGACCCTTTGCATCACTGTTTCACCTTCTTGGATTATCAGCTGGTACCTACATTGGAGGAGTTCTCCCGGCTCCTGAAGATCCCTATCCTTGATCAACTACCCTACAACGGTACAGAAAAGGAACCTAAGCTTGAAGAGATTGCTAAAGCCTTGCACCTACAATCATCTGACCTCAAGGGACATTGGGAAGTTAGAAGTGGTATCAAAGGGTTCTTAGCCAGGTTCCTGTTTGAAAAAGCCCATGAATGTTGGAACTCCCTTGATTTACAAGCTTTTGAAGAAATTGTGGCCCTCCTTGTATATGGTTTGGTGTTGTTCCCTAACCCAGATCAGCTTATTGATATCAGTGCTGTCCAGATCTTCATGTCCAGGAATCCTATACCTACGTTACTGGGGGACATCCTCCACTCATGTTACACTCGAACCATGAGAAAAAGAGGTGTCCTTATGTGTTGCACTCCTCTCCTGGGAAGGTGGTTTATTTCGCACCTTCCACAATCAGTTTTGAAGAACGAGCGGGGTTTGAGATGGTCACAACGGTTGATGACTCTCACACATGCAGATATACATTGGTGCCCTAGGTCCAGAGAGGATGTCACTATCATTGATCGTTGCGGAGAGTACCCTAATGTTCCTTTACTTGGAATCAGAGGAGGTATTACTTACAACCCATGCCTGGCTTGGAGACAGTTTGGTTATGCTCGGAGGGATGGTCCTCATGACATGTTAATTCCTGACATAGTTTTTGACTTCGACAACGATACTCAAGGACTTCGCCAGAGATTTATCAGAGCCTGGAGGATGCCAAGTAGGATAGACAGTAAGACACTGGGGCACAGGAACTCCATCCCGTTGGAACCTTATCTCAAGTGGGTACGAGCCCGCTCCCAGAAGTTAGTGATGCCCTATCCCCATATGCTCCCTGTGATCAAAGAGCCAGTCTTGGAAGGGGAAGTGTCCCACACTATTCAGCACCCTGATATGCCCACATCCTGGGAAGAGATGCAGAAGAGCTGGATCCAGCTTAAGGAAGAACGGAATTCTCTTGAGACCAGTCTCCATGCTAGTGAAAAGAAGGTCCTGGAGCTCACCCGCCTGTTGCATGAGGAGAGGAATCTCAACACTTACATAGCTCCAAAGAGGATGCGTAGTATATTTTAGGATTGATTTGCTTTTGTATTGTTTTGCCCATGAGGCTTTGATGTACTGAACAATTATTTCCTTAATGATAACGTGTGTTCCTTTTTGTCTACAACAAATTTGAACTTTCGAACCCTTGAATGCATTGCATAAACACATATCATTCATCATGTGCATAGCAGGTTTTCCTCTTTTCAGGTTGCTTACCGTTCTTCGCTGTTTATTTCAGCATCATGAATCCTGACTCGTCATCAACTGAGATATCCATCAAGGCTCTTCAGGCGCAGAATGCGCAATTTCAGGAATTAATCATGGGCTTGGCTCAGGGCCAAGAGGAGCTGAAGGCTCTGCTCCTGAAGAAGGAAAAGAAGAAGAAGAGGAGAACTGTTCTCTTTAACTCGGGCTGAAGGTTTGGCAACACTCTGCAAAATGAAGAGGATGGTTCTTCTATTGGCAAGGGTACTCCTCAAGCGGAAAAAGGTCCTAGTCCGGTAGTCTCCGACAACGAGACTGATTTTGATGAAGAGAAATACCCTCCTGCAGAAGACAGATACAAGCAGTTGGAGGACAGGTTGAATGCTATGGAGATACAACAGGTACCTGGGCTGGATTTTGGAGATCTGGGTTTGTCTACTGGTGTGATCATTCCTCGGAAGTTCAAAGCACCATCTTTCACTAAATATGATGGGGCGTCTTGTCCCAAGCTACACCTCAGGTCGTATGTGCGGAAGATTCAACCGTACTCAGTGGATAAGAATTTGTGGATCCACTTCTTCCAGGAGAGTCTTTCAGGGACTCATCTCGAATGGTTCTATCAGCTGGATGGGACCAAGGTTCGTAACTGGGAGGAGTTGGCTACTGCTTTCTATAAGCAGTATCAATATAATGCCGACCTTGCCCCTACACGTACCCAACTCCAGAGTATGTCGTTAGGTTCAAGTGAAGGTTTTAAGGAGTACGCTCAGAAGTGGAGGGATCTGGCTGGCAGAGTGCAGCCTCCGTTAACTGATCGGGAGTTGGTAGACATGTTCTTGGGGACCCTATCTGGGCCATTTTTCAACCATCTTATCGGTAACTCATCTGCAGGGTTTACTGATCTTATTCTGACTGGAGAGAGAATTGAGGCTGGGTTAAAGTCTGGTAAGATTCCAAAGGGTGCATCGTCTAGTTCTGAGAAGAAACCCTTCAAGAAGGAGGCTAGTGCTGTATATGGTTCTAGACGACAAGAAAAATCTGAGCGCCGCCAATCTGTCAGTGCGGTAATGATTGCCAAGCTTGCTGCCGCTCCTCGGCCAACCAATCCTCAAAGGGCTGAAAGACCCCGGAGAGAGTTTACCTGTTTGAGCATGACCTTATCGCAGATCTTGCCACAATTGCTATCCACCAATCTAGTGACTGTCAGAGAGGCCCCCAAGGCTGTAAACACTGCCTCTCCGAAATACAATCCAAATGCCCGCTGTGCGTACCATTCCGATAGCCCGGGGCATTCCACTGATGACTGTTGGGCATTAAGGAGCAAGCTGCAGGACCTTATTGACGCCAAGGAAGTACAGTTTGAGGCATCTGAGAAGCCTAATGTAGTAACAGCTCCCCTGCCTGCACATGGAGTGAATGCTATTGGGGACGAAGAAGAAGTGGATGAAGCTGAGTTTGATAGCTGGATTTACCCGGCAACCGACAGTGGACCTAACAATTGGAGTGCAAAGGACAACTTACCTGTTTATCTTGTTACTGAGTAATGAATTCCTATGTTTTGTTATTTGTAATAAACAATAAATTGAACTCTATGGCCCGGTGTCTTACCCGAGGCACCGTGGTTTCATTTGTGAGGGCATATAAATTGTCATTTCATATATCATAAATGAAAATCTTGGACGTTTTCTCGCATTTCAAATCTTATGCTCCTTTTCTGTCTTTCCTTCCTTTACATATTTTTTCAAAACAGCTGTATTTACACACACTCACTCATACAGGTTTCAATCCACTCTGGATCTCACTGATAACGACTTTGCTACTGCCAGTTATGACTTCGAAAATCCGATCAACTTAGCCGAAGACGAAGGTGAAGATGATTGCGAAGTGCCTGGCGAGCTTGCAAGACTGTTACTTCAGGAAGAGAGGGCAATTCAACCACATGAAGAGCCAGTGGAAATGATAAACTTGGGTACTGAGGCAGACAGGAAAGAGGTAAAGATTGGTGCCAACCTAGAGCTCAGCGTGAAGCAACGGTTGACTAAGATGCTACATGATTATATGGAGATCTTTGCCTGGTCCTACGAAGACATGCCCGGGTTGGATACCGATATTGTGGTCCATCACTTGCCTACTAAGGAAGACTACCCTCCGGTTAAGCAAAAGGTTCGCCGTATGCGTCCAGAGATGTCTGAGAAGATTAAAGCCGAGGTTATGAAACAGTTTGATGCTGGGTTCCTTGCAGTGACTTCTTACCCTCAGTGGGTTGCTAATGTGGTGCCGGTACCAAAGAAAGACGGTAAGGTCAGAATGTGTGTCGATTACAGGGATCTGAACAGGGCCAGCCCCAAAGATGACTTCCCTCTACCTCACATTGATGTCCTTGTGGATAATACTGCTCAGCATAAGGTGTTCTCTTTCATGGATGGCTTTTCAGGTTACAATCAGATCAAGATGGCACCTGAAGACATGGAAAAGACTACATTTTTTACTCAGTGGGGCACCTTCTGTTACAAGGTCATGCCTTTTGGACTGAAGAACGCTGGGGCAACCTACCAACGCGCCATGGTTGCTTTATTTCATGATATGATCCATCATGAGATAGAGGTGTATGTTGACGACATGATTGCAAGGTCCCAGACTGAGGAAGAACACCTAGATCATCTGCAGAAGTTGTTTGACCGTCTGAAACTGTACAAGCTGAGATTGAACCCGAACAAGTGCACCTTCGGGGTAAGATCTGGGAAGTTGCTAGGCTTCGTTGTAAGTGACAAGGGTATTCAAGTGGACCCTGCTAAGGTGAAAGCTATTCAAGAGATGCCAGTTCCTAGGACAGAGAAGGAAGTCAGAGGCTTTGTAGGACGCCTGAATTACATTGCTCGGTTCATCTCGCACCTAACTACTACTTGTGAACCAATCTTCAAGCTGCTGAAGAAAGATCAGGTAGTACGGTGGAATGATGAATGTCAGGCTGCTTTTGACAGAATCAAAGAGTATCTCCAAGATCCACCCATCCTTATGCCACCGGTTGAAGGGAGACCTCTGATACTATATCTGACAGTGCTTGACAACTCAATGGGGTGTGTGCTGGGGCAGCATGACGAGTCTGGCCGAAAAGAGCATGCCATTTATTACCTTAGCAAAAAGTTTACCGACTGTGAGACCCGATACTCACTGCTTGAGAAAACTTGTTGCGCTTTGGTATGGGTTGCTCGCCGGCTGAGACAGTATATGCTGACTCACACTACCTTGTTGATCTCAAAGATGGATCCTATAAAGTACATATTCGAAAAGCCTGCTCTGTTTGGGAGGATTGCAAGATGGCAAATGATCTTGACGGAATACGACATTCAGTACACAACCCAGAAAGCCATCAAGGGAAGTGTATTGGCAGACCACTTGGCACATCAGGCCGTAGACGACTATCAATCAATGAACTTTGAGTTTCCGGACGAGAGCATCATGATTGTGACTGATTACGAAGTACCTGGACCGGATGAAGGACCTGAGGAAGGATCCCGATGGTCTATGCACTTTGACGGAGCCTCCAATGCTTTGGGTAACGGTATCGGCGCTGTGATCATATCTCCTCAAGGCACTCATACTCCCCTCACTGCCCGGCTATGTTTCAACTGTACCAACAACATGGCGGAGTATGAGGCGTGCATCATGGGTCTTCAAGCTGCGATCGACTTAAGGATCAAGTTTCTGAGTGTCTTCGGAGATTCCGCTCTCGTGATCAATCAGATCAAAGGAGAGTGGGATACGAAACATCCGAATCTTATTCCTTACAGAGAATGTGTGTTGACATTGATCCCCCACTTCACGAAGATAACCGTTGAACACTTTCCGAGAGAAGAGAATCAGTTGGCGGACGCGTTAGCTACAATGTCTTCTATGTTCAAGGTCAAATGGGACAATGAGGCTCCCCGGATCATCATCTGGAAACTGGACGAACCGGCATACTGTTGCGATCTCGAGACTGAATTGGTGACTGAGAAGCCTTGGTACCATGAGGTGAAGAGATATCTGGAAGCTCAGGAATACCCTGAGGGTGCCTCTGTCAATGATAAGAAGTTCCTGAGAAGATTCGCGGCAAAGTTCTTCCTTAGCAACGGCATCTTGTACAAGCGAAACCATGATTCAACCTTACTGCGTTGTGTGGATAAGACTGAAGCAGAAAGGATCATGGAAGAGCTACATGAAGGGACCTTTGGTACACATTCCAGTGGACATACTATGGCGAAAAAGATCCTTCGGGCAGGGTATTACTGGTCCACAATGGAAGCTGACTGCTACCAACATTCCAGGACATGCCATAAGTGCCAGATTTATGCAGACAAGGTGCATGTTCCCCCAGTTCCTTTGAATGTTCTGACTGCGCCTTGGCCATTTGCAATGTGGGGCATAGACATGATCGGTGAGATTAAACCTACGGCATCTAATGGGCATCGCTTCATCCTAGTGGCGATTGATTATTTTACAAAGTGGGTTAAAGCAGCTTCCTATGCTACGGTAACCAAGACTGTTGTGGCACGGTTCATTCGGCATAATCTGATCTGTCGGTACGGCGTCCCTGAATGGATTATTACAGACAACGGTACCAATCTCAATAACAAGATGATCACTGAGCTCTGCGAGCAGTTCAAAATACAGCACCACAATTCTTCTCCTTACAGACCGAAGATGAATGGGGCTGTAGAAGCAGCAAATAAAAATATTAAGATTGTGCAGAAGATGACAGTGACTTATAAAGATTGGCACGAGATGTTACCGTTCGCCCTACATGGGTACCGTACCTCAGCCAGGACGTTAACCGGGGCAACTCCTTTCTCCTTGGTTTATGGTATGGAGGCAGTCTTACCGATCGAAGTGCAAATACCCTCTCTCCGGATAATGAAGGATGCAGATCTGAGTGAAGATGATTGGATCCAGACACGACTTGACCAGCTAAACTTAATTGATGAAAAGAGACTTGCTGCTATCTATCATGGTCAGACGTATCAGAAACGGATGATCAGGGCATTTAACAAAAAGGTCAGACCACAAGAATATCAAGTTGGGGATCTGGTAAGCAAGCGAATCATCCTTCCTCAGAGTGATCCAAGGGGCAAATGGACCCCTACGTACGAAGGGCCATTTTTGGTTAAGCATGTTTTCTCAGGAGGAGCCATGATTCTAACCAATATGGATGGTGACGACCTTCCTCACCCCGCCAATGCAGACATAGTAAAAAGATACTACGCATGAAAAAAGACCCGCTAGGCTGACATGCCTAGGCAAAAATTAGGGCTTCCCGGCGAACCAAAAGGGTTCGGGCAAAATGAAGGGATGAAATGAAAAATCTGTACACCCGGCAAGTCGAAAACCTGAAAAGGCGGCTTGGGCAAAAATGGGTATCCCGGTGGACTGAAAACCCGAAAGGGCGGTCGAGGCAAAAGTTAGGGATAAAGCGTAATACTGTCTCATTGGATCACTTTGCATCCAGAATCCGGTATCTACATCAAGTTCAGACGGCATTGATCAGTCAGCTTCATCTTCGTTTAGGTCATCAAGTGATGAGACTCTCGGAGTTATAAAGGCAATAGCAGAGTTGAAACCCAGTGGGATCATTCATTTCACACAGCTGTTTTATTTTCTTTTGTACAAAATTTGTATAAACTCTCTTGTTCGGCGGCATTCTCTTACTAGGGCGTCAGCCTCTTATACATAAAACGCCTATTTATAGGCCATTCAAAAATCAATACAAATATACTTTGCAGTTAAAAGTGCCAATTGTTTTTCCTTTTTCTGTTTTGTTTTGCGAAGAACGTCCAAGGTTCAATTTGTGATATATGCATTGACAATAATTTGCTAACTCGTGAATATTTGCATGCGAAACAAAGGATTAATTACGGGTAACATCAGAAACAGGGGCAATAAAAGAGTTGTCTAAGTAATCTAATTGTTCTGTCCTCCAAGGTATCAAGGTAGGTTCAGCTAAAGAATACAACCAGATATCCTAATTCCCCGGAGAATAAGTCAGCAAGTCGGTACACTCTCCTCAAGCAAAGCTATTATCAACCTTAAGGAAGTTGGGTATCCTCCAGTAGAGCTCAAACATTCCCCAGCAGTATATATGCATCCTTAACAAGCATCCCCGACAGTCTTGACCTAAAGATTGTTCCCCGGTGGTATATCAACATTCAAAGGAGTCACTCCCCAAATGCAGCTCAAAACTTCCCCAAGAGAGTCCAATCTAGTTCCCCAGGAAAGTTGGAATTCATCTCCCCGAGCAGTGAGCTTATCCCCAGTAGATTCTGGAAGCTTACCCCCGCAGAGCACGAACGCGTCTCCCGGCTTTATTCAAAGAGTTATTTCCTTACCAGGATATAACTGGGTTATCCTCAGCCAAAAGCCATGGAAAGAGCGTCCTTGACACAGTCTTCTTATCCCCAGCGAAGTCTATTAACACTTCCAGCACAACAAGGGTATCCCCAGCAAGTTACCATCAACGTTCCAGCAAAGTATCTCGCTCCCCACAGAGTGTTGTTTTCCAACAAGATCGTTAGAGTACTTTTCTCCCCGCAGAGTAACCCATTCGCCAAGTTTATTCCCCAACGGAGTCATCTTCTCCTACCGGTATTCTTGCAACTATCATCCCCAGCGGAAGTAAAAGCTTATTCGTCAACATCAGCCCAGGAGTGACTTCCCGGCACCCGTCAAGGATTTACTTTCCTAGACGAAAACATACATAAACATCACATACATCATTATAGCATGCATGTACGCATCATATCTTACAAATCTCATTTATGTTGAGAACATCATTGCTTGATCCATATCATGCATTGCATATGACTGACCTTTACTTTTCAGGAAAAGATTCAGTTAAGTTCTCGGCTATATTTCAAGACCTAGACCGGTTCAGTTAAATCGACTCCAAAGATTTCTTATCCAGTCAAAGGCCTTCTCTGGTTCAGTCAGATCGATCCCAAGATCTCCCTGTTTCTTATCCAGTTGAAGACATTTCAAGACCTAGACCGGTTCAGTTAAATCGACTCCAAAGATTTCTTATCCAGTCCAAGGCCTTCTCTAGTCCAGCTAAATCGACCCCAAACAGATTTTCCTGATAAAGACTTAGTAGAAGATACCCAAGATTCTCTCAATGTTTGCTGTTGAGGTTGTAGTCGCCTATGGTTCTCTCCCCGATCCTGCGGAGGTGGTAATCCCAGATTTCGCTCAATGATTGCTGTTGATGTTGAAATTATCCAAGATTCTCTCAATGTTTGCTGTTGAGGTTGTAGTCGCCTATGGTTCTCTCCCTGATCCTGCGGAGGTGGTAATCCCAGATTTCGCTCAATGATTGCTGTTGAGGTTGAAATTATCCAAGATTCTCTCAATGTTTGCTGTTGAGGTTGTAGTCGCCTATGGTTCTCTCCCCGATCCTACGGAGGTGGTAATCCCAGATTTCGCTCAATGATTGCTGTTGAGGTTGAAATTATCCAAGATTCTCTCAATGTTTGCTGTTGAGGTTGTAGTCGCCTATGGTTCTCTCCCCGATCCTGCGGAGGTGGTAATCCCAGATTTCGCTCAATGATTGCTGTTGAGGTTGAAATTATCCAAGATTCTCTCAATGTTTGCTGTTGAGGTTGTAGTCGCCTATGGTTCTCTCCCCGATACTGCGGAGGTGGTAATCCCAGATTTCGCTCAATGATTGCTGTTGAGGTTGAAATTATCCAAGATTCTCTCAATGTTTGCTGTTGAGGTTGTAGTCGCCTATGGTTCTCTCCCCGATACTGCGGAGGTGGTAATCCCAGATTTCGCTCAATGATTGCTGTTGAGGTTGAAATTATCCAAGATTCTCTCAATGTTTGCTGTTGAGGTTGTAGTCGCCTATGGTTCTCTCCCCGATACTGCGGAGGTGGTAATCCCAGATTTCGCTCAATGATTGCTATTGAAGTTGAAGTTATCCAAGATTTTCTCAATGATTGCTGTTGAGGTTAAAGTCACCCAAGGTTCTCTCACCGTTCCTGTTGAGGTAGTAACCATCCCTGGTTCATTCATCACCGTTTGAAGCTCCAGATCCAGCTCCTGTAACCAGTCAGGACACATCTATACAAAGCATCTGAAGACCAACTCCTGCAACATGTTAGGTACTCATTTTTCTTTTGCAGGTACGCAAGTTCTCGCTAAGGAATCTCTTACGCGATCAACATCCAGATGGCATCTATAAGCCCATCCACCTTCCATCATCTCTTAGCATGGAATCTATAAGCCCATCATCCTATCCATCAATCTCCAAATGGTATCTATAAGCCCATTCCCACCACCACACTACTATGTGAGCGCAAATTTCTGGGCACTCTAGTGTTCAATCATCTTCCACCTTCGGATTACGAAAGGCACGTCAGCCAATCTGCATCCTCAGGTTTAAGAAGATTGAACAGGGGCAACTGTTGTACCCCAAAATTTGCCCTCCCATATTCTTCAAAATTGCCAAGTCATGCTTCAAAATTCCCCAAGGGTTGCAGAGTGTAAGGGCCTCCTAACAGTCAAAATTAGGGTTTTGGTTCTGACAAAGTAAATGAAGTTTCCAAGGGCCCAATCAAGTCTCACATGCCTATAAATATGGTCAAGCATCCTCATACCAAGTTTCAAGACTTTCAGCACAAAATTGAACAGTCAAAAACCCTAATTGCACTACAGTCAACTATAGGGGCAAAATGGTCATTTGACAGTCAAAAGTTCAAATTTTTGGTCAACATCTCATTTTGAAGCCACAAACATCATTTGATCAATGCTTGATCATGATTCTCAAAGCTTGGCTCAAGAAATCACCAAGATGCAAAAGTTTCCATATTTGGACAGTTGAAAAAGTCAACTGTAAATTGACCAGGGCATAACTTTCACATGGATTATCAGAAAAATTCCATCCAAAGCTCATTTTGAAGAGAAAGACATTTCCTACAACTCCTCTTCATACTTCAAGTCCAAGAAATGCTCTCACAAAAAGTTATCAATTTCAACATTATAGGTCATTTTCAAAAGTCAACAAAAAGGGACTTTAAGTCAAAGGCCATAAATTGAGATTGGTAAATCAAAATGACATGGGACCAAAGGAATTGGTTAGAGGACTCAAAGACCTTTCCAAAATGTCCAAGAACATGAGCAAAGCTTAAAAATTGAGCAAGTTATGACTTGTGGAAGTTGGGAAATTTTTGGATATTTTGAAAAGTCAACATTGCTTCAAATGACCTAAAAATGCTAATGGGCCTCTTTTTCTTCCACAATTCATCATCCAAGGCATGTGCACGACCATTTGGCCCAAAGGGAAGTTTTTATCATTTTTATTTTATTTATTTGAATTTTTAAATGCTAGAAATTCATTTAGTTAATTAAAATATATAAAAAATACTAAACCTAATGTTTTGAATCTTTTTGTGCATAAAATATCTCCAAGATTTCGTGCAAATCAGATTAGGAAAGAATTGAAGGTAATTGGACATGATTTGGTGGCAAATATGCATGAAAAGATTGAAAACTAATGCCATAAAAATCAAATATTGATTCATCAATTCATGGATCTTTTTGACCAAATTCTTTGACCTAATCATTCACACATAAGTATAGAATGCAAACCTAATCCTAGAGAGGTCGAAGCTGCGCCAGAAATCCCTAAAGCAAACTTGAATTTTTCAAGAAAAGTCAAAAACTGAAAACTATATTCCAGTGCTTTTCAAGGTCAAATAACGACTCCATTAGTTTGCCAAAGTGATCAGGAGACGATTCCAATCAAGAACATCAACTCTAACGCCTTGGATCGGTATACAGAAATCAATTTTTTTTTCATATAAATGCATATTCGTGTTTTGATTTGCAGGCATTCTCATGGCATTTTGTTTATGGATTTGTACTAATTACATGATTCTGAAGCTAACCACATAATTTGATTGCATTTTCATCACCCATACGCGAATCTGCCATTGTTGTTTTTTAGGGTTCTTCAACTTTCAAATTAGGGGTTTTTGAATGCGGTGAAATTGGAACATCACAGTACCATGACTAAACTCAGCATGATTGGACGATTATAAAGCCACCCTCGCGCCTAATTTATGTGGCCATATGGCCTATTCGTTATTTTCTCAAATGGCACATTTTGGAACGGTGCAAAAACCGTTGTCCATTCTTTTTTATTTCAGGGAAAAAACAAAGCTATGGAGAAGACGATGCAGTGGCAAGCTATGATTGGGTCGTTTGAAAGTTCGTGCGAAGAAGGCACTACTGCGTTGTTTTATTTTATAATAATTCTTTGTTATTTGATATACAAAATGCGCTCATAGCTCCACTGGTCAAAGGACACGCTGGTAACCCCTTGGACCTGGGTTCGAATCCCAGGTCCCCACCCCCTTTCAACATTATTTTTCCAATTGTCATTCTGTGCAGGTTCAACGCTAAGGAACACCATATGCCCCTCCATCCAGCTTGCCACTTGGCCAATCTCACCAATCCAAGGGACCAGATCTGGAGAGCATGGTAAACCTCAGTCAACGCTCTCACACGCTAGCATGGAAAGTCAGCCAGGCCAAAGGCCATTGGGCCCAAATTGCTAAACAAAAACCTCCTATTTGGGGGCAGACCCCCCTAGGTTTGAATTTTTATTCTTTTCTTTATTGTACTTATTTCAATTATTATTTTTTTAATTAGTTTCTTTAATTTAATTATTTTTATAGAAAACATAAAAAATAATACAAAATTAGAAAAAAGACAAAAAAACAAGTATTTTTATTTAATATATTATATTTTGTAAATAAATATTATGCATTAATTTTAGCTATTAAATTAGGTTTAATTCAAGCATTTTCTTAATTAATTTAAAATTGGTAGAATTAGAGTCTTAATTAATTTTTATCCTTTTTTTCATAATGATTAATTATTAAAATATTATTTATTTTTATAAATCAAAATTGCATGTAAATAATTAGGGTAATTTAGGTTTAACTTTAATATTTCTTCTTAATAAATAAAAGTTATTAAAATTAGGGTTAATATTTTATTTTAATTGATCTTTCATTAAATTCTCATAAATACAAAAAAAAAACCAAAAAATAATTTCTTTTTCTTTAAATTTAATTAATTTGCTAATAATTTAATTTAGTTAAAAGGGGTCCAACGCCCTCGTTTTTTTTAAGTTTAATTCAATTCGCGTATTTATTTCTTTTTCTTTTAATTATTTATGTACCTCTCCCAAAGCCGTGTAAATTTAATCTTTCGCACTTTACTTTAATTCTTTATTTTTTCTGTCAAATCGGGTCCTGGAAATTTTGGCGATGTGGACCCGCGCCTTTGTAATAGTTTAGAATTTTATCTTTCTCGCAATTTTTAACTGTTAAATAAATGCATGCAAGAATGAATGTCTAAATAAAAACAAACGCATAGATCACCTTGACATGAACAAGACAAAAATAAATGAACATGACACACAAATCACACACCACCCCTAGGGTACGCCTCACTGTTGCCTTGCCTCGAAAGGTGATCGTCGAGTAGAGGATGTCTTAGTAAGTCCTCATGATCCGGGAACCTGGCATGAGGGTAGCTTCTAAGGTGTCTTCCCATTGCTCTGGTGATCACCATGTCTCGAACCTCGAATTGACCCGAACACCTCCAACGGTGGTGCTACCTACCTCTCAATGGTGGGATGGCACTACTTTAAAGGACATTTACACAGACGAATTCCTTAGGGTAGGTAGACGACTCTAGATACTTGCTCTAATTTCAAAAAACAAATTCAAAAATACTTTTCACACCGACACCTTTTCAAAAAGCTTTCGAAAGCAATTTTTCAAACACTCTTGAGGACCGATACAAGAGTCGAACTGGAATTTTCAAAGAAACTTTTTAAAACCCACAATTGAAAAGCAAACACTTTTGAAAACACAATGAGCAAGTATCTAAGAGCCCATGGATAACCATGGATAGAAAGGGTGCTAACACCTTCCCTTTCTATAACCTACCTCCCGAACCGAGAGCAATCTCTTTAAGGAATTTTTCTGTGCTTTTGTCCTTTCCATTTGGAGAAAATAAAAGACGGTGGCGACTCTTGCTTCCGCGACATTTCGCGAACCAGCGTTAAACAGTCAGTTCCAGATCCACCGATCACACATGTGCACCTTGTCTGTATAGATTTGACACTTATGGAAGGTCCGGGAGTGTTGATAGCAGTCTGCTTCCATGGTAAACCAATAATAGCCTGCCCGTAGAATCTTCTTCGCCATCGTATGCCCGCTAGAGTGAGTGCCAAAGGTACCTTCATGCAATTCAACCATAATCCTTTCAGCCTCATCCTTATCCATACAACGGAGCAGAATAGAATCATGATTGCGTTTGTACAAGATGCCATTACTTAGGAAGAACTTAGCTGAGAATCTCCTTAAGAACTTTTTGTCATTGACTGAAGATCCTTTTGAATATTCTTGCGCCTCGAGATACCTTTTGACTTTGTGAAACCAAGGCTGGTCCACTATTTCTTCAGTATTAATCTCGTGACAGTGTGTCGGTTCATCCATTCGTTCAATGGTGATCTGGGGAGCCTCGTTATCCCAATTAAGTTTAAACATAGATGACATTGTAGCTAGAGCATCTGCTAGCTGATTTTCTTCTCGCGGGAAATGCTCGAAGGTAATCTGCTCGAAATGTGGTAACAATGTCAAAACATGTTCTTTGTTAGGGATAAGGTTTGGGTGCTTAGTGTCCCACTCTCCTTTGATCTAACTGATGACCAAAGCTGAATCTCCAAACACAACTAAAGATTCGATTCCCAAGTCTATGGAAGCCTTGAGACTAAAGATGCATGCTTCGTACTCTACCATGTTGTTCGTACAGTTGAAGCGAAGTCTGGAAGTAAAACGATTATGGCATCCTTCCGGAGATATGAATACATCACCGATACCGTTACCAAGTGCATTGGATGCCCCATCAAAGTACAGGGTCCATCGGGATCCTTGTTTAGGTCCGTCATATGGCATGACTTCTTCACCGTTGTCCAATGTCATGATGTCTTCGTCGGGGAAGTCAAACTTCATGGATTGATAATCTTCTACAGCTTGATGGGCCAGTTGATCAGCTAGCACATTGCCCTTTATAGCTTTTTGGGTAGTGTACTGTATATCATATTCTGTCAGGATCATCTTCCATCTAGCTATCCTCCTAGACAGAGCAGGCTTCTCAAAGATGTACTTTATCGGATCCATCTTAGATATCAGCAAAGTGGTATGAGTCAACATATACTGTCTTAGCCGGCGAGCAGCCCATACCAGAGCGCAACAAGTTTTCTGAAGCAGTGAATATCTGGTTTCACAGTCGGTAAACTTTTTGCTCAGGTAATAAATAGCGTGCTCTTTTCGGCCAGACTCGTCATGCTGCCCCAGTACGCACCCCATTGAATTCTCTAAGATGGTCAAATACATGATTAGTGGTCTTCCCTCGACTAGAGGCATCAAGACAGGAGGCTCTAGTAAATACTCATTGATTTTGTCGAAAGCAATCTGACATTCATCATTCCATCTGACTACTTGATCTTTCTTCAACAGCTTGAAGATTGGTTCACAAGTAGACGTTAGGTGAGAAATGAATCTGGCAATATAGTTTAGGCGTCCCAAAAAACCTCTGACTTCCTTCTCAGTGCGAGGAGCAGGAATTTCTTGTATCGCTTTAACCTTGGTAGGATCAACCTCGATGCCTTTGTTGCTGACAATGAAACCTAAGAGTTTACCGGACCGGACTCCGTATGTGCACTTGTTCGGGTTTAACCTTAGTTTGTACTTCTTCAATTTGACAAACATCTTTTGCAAGTGACCAAGGTGTTCTTCTTCAGTTTGTGATCGGGCTATCATGTCATCTACGTAGACCTCTATCTCATGATGTATCATATCATGAAACAAAGCTACCATGGCGCGTTGATAGGTTTCCCCGGCATTCTTCAGTCCGAATGGCATCACTTTGTAGCAGAACGTACCCCACTGTGTGACAAATATAGTTTTCTCCATGTCCTCGGGTGCCATTTTGATCTGGTTATAACCTGAGAATGCGTCCATGAAAGAAAATACTTTGTGCTGGGCTGTATTGTCAACCAGGATGTCGATGTGTGGAAGTGGAAAATCATCTTTAGGGCTTGCCCTATTTAAATCTCTATAATCCACGCACATTCTCACTTTGTCGTCCTTTTTAGGCACGGGAACAATGTTGGCCACCCATTGGGGATATGAAGTAACAACCAGAAATCCAGCATCGAACTGTTTCATAACTTCTACTTTGATCTTCTCTGACATGTCAGGTCTCATGCGGCGGACTTTTTCTTTCACTGGTGGACAATCTTCTCTTGTGGGAAGACGATGTACCACGATTTCTGTGTCGAGTCCCGGCATGTCTTTGTATGACCAGGCAAAGATCTCAACATAATCATGCAATAGCTGAACTAGGCGCTCCTTGACACTCGGATCTAGATTGGCACCCACTTTGATTTCCTTTTTATCTTCCTCGGTACCCAAGTTGATTGTATCCAACAGCTCCTCATGAGGCTGAATTGCTCTTTCCTCTTGTTGTAGAAGTCTGGCCAATTCCCCAGGCACCTCACAATCTTCCTCGCCTTCGTATTCGGCTTGGTAGATCATATCTTCAGAGTCACTGAAGGCTATAGCAGTATCGTTACCCATGGGATCCGGAATGGAAGGGTACCTGCATTTGTGAGTGTGGGTGTGTGTAAGGGTATAGCCATCTTAAAACAATAACATGTAAAAGAAAGACAATGAGCACAAAAGGTTTATATATGAAAAAAGCGTCCATGATTCATTGAATGTCATATGAAGATGAAATAAAAACCTTTACAAATGGACCATTGTGCCTCGGGTAAGACACAAGGTTTTTAAAGTGTGAATTGTTCGTGAATATTACAAGTCCAAACAGAAATGTAAAAGATAAATTACTGCGAGATGAAAGTTATTGGGATGAAGTCTCTGGCTTCCCATTTGCGAAGTCCTCCGCTGACAGTAGGAAATATCCAATCTTCCAAGCTTCCATCCTCTTCATTGTCTTCTACTGCATTGACGCTTTGGTTGCTAATCTTCATAGGTGTCCCCTAGCACAGACACGGCGCACAGCCTTCTGAGAAGTCGAAGTAAACCCTAAGCCAAACTTGTCTGATTTGTACGGGATATCTGGAAGCTGCCCTTAGATGGTGCATCCACCCTCTTCCACTACTGCCTTTGCATCCTTTAGAGATGACATCCTAAGTGGAGGTCTTGTGATCTTAGGAATCGAGGATACCGCCTTGGTCGTTGCTACTTTTGGAGAGACTTCTTCAAAATGTTGGAAAGGGGTTTCAATGAACTCGCCCTCTAATTCCACATATCGGAAAGAATTCAGATGACTAATCATGTACTCCTCCTCCCCATGGACAGTTATGATCTTTCCTTGTACTGGGTACTTTAGCATCTGATGCAAGGTGGAGGTGACAGCACCAACATTGTTGATCTAGGGGCGTCCTAACAGACAGGAATAAGAAGGACGGATGTCCATCACATAGAAGGTTGAGTTGAAAACCTGAGTTCCCACCTTGATCGAGATGTCGACCTCCCCGTGGACCATCCTCTTTGAGCCATCAAATGCTCTCACAATTATATTACTGGGTTTTAAAGACAGCCCCTCACAATCTAATCTATCAAGGGCTTTCTTCGGTAAGACGTTTAAAGATGATCAAGTATCAACCAAGACATGGGCTAGGGTTGTTCCTCTACACTCCACTGAGACATGTAATGCCTCATTTTGTTTTCTCCCTCTGGGTGTCAAGTCAGCATCAGAGAAACCCAGGCCATTATCAGCTGTCAAACTGGCCACACAGTCTTGGAACTGGTCAACGGACGTCTCTTGCGGCACATGAGCTGTCTTCAGAAATTTTACCAGAGCTTTGGCATGTGCTTCAGAGCACAGCAGCAGAGCTAGCATAGGGATCTTAGAAGGGGTTTGCCCCAGCTGTTCAACCATATCATAATCACTCTTCTTTATTATCCTCAGGATTTATTCCATCTCCTTCTTGGATGTTTCAGGAATAGCTAGTGATTGAGCCTTCGTCCGGACAGGCTATTCTTGAACGTTTTTTCCTTTATTCTTAGCAGTGGAAGTAGGGATGGGAATTGTATTGTCTTTGTCGGTAAGTACGCTTGCAGGTATAATCACTGGTGTGATGCGGTGGGAGAACTGACTTGAGGTTTTGCGTTTGTGTTTGCAAATGTCGCGGTTTAGCAAGAGTCGCCACTGACTTTTATTTTATCCAAAAGGAAAGGTAAAAAAGCACAGGAAAGACCTTTGAGATTGTTTTTGGGTTCGGGGGGTAGATTATGAAAAGGGAAGGTGCTAGCACCCTTTTCATCCATGGTTTTCCATGGGCTCTTAGTTACTTGTTTTAGATCACTTGCTTTGCTTTGACAATTGTTTGAAATGGTGTTTTGTATGGTTTTGAAAATATTTTGAAAAGAGGCCATCGTTTAGGCAATCTTTGTAATGATTCTTGTTTGCAAGAATGTATACAAAGATGTTTGTCTTTTGAAAAATGTTTCAATGTTTTGAAAGTTGTTTGGAAATGTTTTGAAATGTGTGTGTTTGTTTGAAAATATCAAGGATTGTTTGCAATTTGATCAAGTAACTAGAAGCATTCTACCTACTCAAAAGTCTTTCCTATACATTTTTATTCCTTTGATATTCGTTGATTTACCATTGCTTTGGTAAACAACCCTATCTTTGGATGTTAAACGGGACGGGCGTGGGTCATTGTATGACCATGATAGCAATGGTGCCAAGTATCTTAGCAAGTTTTAGGGACTAAGACCATCTTTGTTTTAGGCAACCAAGATAGCATCATCGAGGGACTATGATCTTTTGTTTTGTTTTGTTTTGTTTTGTCAAGATACCTAGCATGCATACCATGGTCATTTTGTTTTAAGGCAACCAAGTGGGTGAAACCCTAGAGGTGTTTGTGTACAATGTGTTGTCATTTTCATGCATTTTGTCTTGTATTAGGTCTTTGCTATTTGTTTGATTTTGTCTTATCATACAAACCCTAATTTACTAAACATGTATATAATACGATAAATTGCGTAAAGTAAATCTAAACTATTACAACAATATTATGGGAAGGGGGATACAAGTTTTGAATGGGGATATTGCACAAAAATAAAACCCTAATTCACTATTACAACCCAATTGAATTTATTGTACAATAAATAAATAAATAATTATTTAAATATGCAATAAAATGTAAATATGCAAAAAAAAATGTTTTGTAATTGTTTTATGTATGTAAAAAATAAATTATTTAAGTTCTAAAAATAAGAAGAAAAAAATTATTATTTTTGAAAGGGGAAACCCTAATTTTGTTTTAAAAGAAAATATGTTTTATATTATTCATTTTATCCATTTTTGTTCAAGAAAAATAATAATAATATTATGTACAAATATTAAAATTAAATATGTATGAAAAATAAATGTTTAATGTATATAATATAATAAAATATTTAAGTATTTTTATTATTATTTACAAGTTTATTTAAGAAAATAAGTTTTACAAACCTAATAAACTATTTTTATGCCAAAAAAAATAATAAAAATAATAAAATAAAATGCAAAAAATTAAGAAAATATTTTTGGGATTTTTAATGTTCAGAAAAAAAATAATAAAGTCAGAAATATAAAATATGCAAGAAAATACAAAAAAAAATATAAAAATATGCAAAGGGGGGTGCAGAAGTAAAATGGGGGGGTGTGAAACGAAGAAACAAAAAAGGCCAGAAACAAAAAAGCCCAAGACAACATCTTCATCCCTGTCCTCTGTCCCTGCGCGCGTTTCTGAGCTTGATTCTGTTCTTGCTCATGCTTGCATGAAATAAAAAACTTACAACATGAAACTTATAGCATTTTTAATCACGATTCCAACCATGTCCATTTTGTGACCTAACTCTAAGAAACCAGGGAGAATTTCAGTGGCCCTAATTCCTGACCTAATTTTTTCATGAACTTCAACAATCAAATACTCTTATCTCAGTTAATATAAATGGAAAGTATGCATATGTACAGCTCAAGCAAGTTAGGGACTACATTTTTGCTTCACAACCCTAAGCTTAAGGATGCATAAATAGAGAGATAGCAACTTGAAAAATACCTTGTTCAGTTGAGTTTGTATATGGCAATGTGGGAACTTTGAGTGAGGCCTGAAGATCTTGTGAGCTTCCTTGAAGTTCCCTCAAGCTTCTCCAATGCTCAACTTGCCTTGTAGATGCTTGAATCTCCCTGTAGAAGTCAACCTGCAAACCTTCAAAATGAAAATGGTGATCCTTGAAACAGGGCACACAGTTGCAAGACAAGGGCCTGGATAGTTTAGGTGTGATGTATGGAAGGTGTTTCAAGGGTTGAATCAAGAAACGCATGAGCCAATATTAATTTGGCTTGAGATTTGCAGAAGCTGTCCTGTTTTGGGAAGAAATGTGGTTTTTTGTGTTTTGGAGTATTTGAGATGTTAGCATATCGTGCTTAGGCTTGTTACAACGTTCTGAAGTTGTGTGAAATGATACAAAGTCTTGCCTTTATCAGATACACAAGCTTACTTGACTTTTGCAAGTTTGCTTGCTTTTGAAGAAAAGGTGAAGTGACAAAGCCAAAGGCTTGTACAGGCTAGCTTATGGACTGCATAGGGTTGGTGTACTTTGCCTGATGTTTGTGGATCTTACTTGCAACAAAAGATCAGGTCCATGGCTCAAGATTTGCAAAGTTGCAAAAAGCGTGCTTTATCAAAATGGTATTATGAACTTTATGCCATTTTTAGATTAATTCATTGTGCAATACTTCAAAAGTAAGAACAAGACCATTATCCAATGTGTTTGCATTTAATTATGGAGTGTAGAATGGATTAGGACCTGTAATACCAAGTACAAGCATGTTTGAAACTGATTTGCAACTTGTAACATTGTGAAAATGCCTTGAACAAAAGTGATAAATTGCCATTTTCCTTTCTTCGATTCTCCCTAACCATAAATGATCTTGGAGAGTTCTTGGACATTTTGGAAAGCTTGTAACATGCTCGACAATCCTTCTTTGAAATGAAACTTGAGATATGTCTTGGAACTAGGTGAAAAGTTGCCATGAAGTTAGGTCAAAAATCTGCCTAAACTAGGGCAAAATTTCACTAAGTTAAAAGTTTTATGGACCCCTATTCACAAAATCATAACTTGAGATCCAAGCATCTTTTCGGAAAACTTTGTGAATCAAAGTTGTAGATTTAATGGAGGAATACAACTTTCATGTTTCAAATTTTCTTTGAATCCAATTGCATCATGGTGAAAAAGTTGTGGAAAGTTGGGAAAAAATAAGAAATTTCCATAACTTAGAAAAATTCTAAGTTATGAAAAATTTCAAATTAAAACCCTAATTTGCAATTTTAGGTTTCTTGATCAACAAGTTTCACATTTTTACATATCTTGATGAATTATGACCCTTGGCACTTGATTTTGACCAAAAAGTCAAAGTTTGACTTTTCAATGTACAATTGATTTTTGATCAGTTGACTGGAAAATTCATCTGTCAATCCTATGCATTTGTGATCTTTTGAACTAGTTGATTTGGTAAAGATGATTCTATTGAGTCCTTGAAATCATGCTTGAACCCAATTGGTCATTGGCTAGGTCAAAAATCAGAAATCACCCTTTCTCCGTCAAAACCCTAATTTTGACCATTTTGCCCTTTTGATGATTTGATCAAATTTCTTGAGGAGTTGTGGTCCAAACTTGATAAAATGGTTCATAGGAGCCTATAATGTTGTTGTGGTTCAAAAATTATGAAGTTTGATTGTAAATTGGCCATGGTTGACTTTTTCCACAATACAGCTAATTTTTAGGTCAATTGTCCAATTTACTGGGCAAAAATGTGATTCAAGACTTGAAACTTGGTATGAGAAATCTTAGGGGTCCAAGATGGTGTATGAAAGTCACATGAAGCATTGATGGTCCAAAGTTCCTTGCACAAACTCAAACCCTAATTTTGAGTCATCAGTGCAAGATGAGGTCTTGAGCAGAGCAAACCCTAATCCTGTCTAGAGTCCAAGAAATCTTGTGAGGGAGATATTGATAATATGAGAGGGAAAATTTTAGGGTACAACATCTTCCCCTGTTCAATCCTCTTGAACCTGAAGATTTATATTGGCGAGTTTGTCGTTCGCGACTCGAAGGTAAAAGATGATTGGACACTAGAGTGCACGTAAATTTGCACCCGTCAAAATGTAGTTGAGGAAATGGGCTTAAAGATGCCATTTGGAGATGTGATAGAATCTTGTTGGAGATGTGATAGAATCTTGTTGGAGATGGGCTTAAAGATGCCATCCAAGAATGTTTGTTGAATTGTATGTTGTAAGTCAGAAGAATAAGTATCAGAATGGTATTCGTGTCTGGAACGTATCTGTACTGTATCTGGGGACTGGATCTGAATGAGCAAAGGAATAACATCTGTATCTGGAGTGTATCCAAGCTGTATCTGAAAGTTGTATTTGAATAAGCAATAGAATAGCATCCGTGTCTGGAGCGTCTCTGAGCTAGGGAAAATCAGAATAAGTGATAAAATGGCAACCGTGTCTTGAGCGTATATGTACTGTATCTGAAAAAGTGACAGAATGACTTCCGTGTCTGGAGTGTATCTGAACTTGAAATTGATAGTTGAATCTGAATGAGAAATAGAATGGCTTCCGTGTCTGGAGCGTATCTAATCTGTATCTGATAGTTGAAATCTGAATAAGTATCGGGGTGGCATCCGTATCTGGAGCGTATTTGAACTGTATCTGAAATCTGAATTTGAATGAGCAACAGAATGACTTTCGTGTCTGGAGTGTATCCGTAGTGTATCATGATTGTATAATGTTAAACTGTAGCTGTTAATCTTATCTTGAAAAGGGTAAAATGTTAGCTGAAATACAAAGTTATGTTGCATGAAATGTATGATGCAAGATATGTGTTTTATCAATGTTTATGATATATGAATGTAATGTATGCGCATGTAAGCTGATTAGCTGTCTTGCTGAGGAAAATAAATCCTCGACTGTTGGGGATAATAAATCCTTGACTGCTGCCGGGGAAAATAAATCCTTGACCGCTGCTGGAGATTCAAAACCTTTGATTGTTGAGGATGAGAAATTCTTGGTGACTGTTGGGGATTAAAATCCTTGACAACTTCTGCGGGGATATGAGGATCCTTCATGTCTTGAAGTTGGAGTATTGACAAAATCTGTTGTAAGAGTAATGCCAAACTGCTGGAGAAATCTGCTTGGGAAATCTAGAGAATTTTGATGACCTCTATTGGGGATTACACAATGGGAATCCTTAATCGGCTGGGGAATAGGGAAAACTCTGATGATTTATGCGGGGAATTAAGAATGAGAATCTTCATTCTGTTGAGGAGCAATGAAAACTTTGGTGACTTCACTGGGGAATTGAGAATGAGAATCTTTAATCTGTTGGGGACCCATGAAAACTTTGGCGACTTCATGCTGGGGAGTAATGATGACTCTGTGGGGAATAGTATACTGCTGAGAGTAGGTTCAGGAGTTTCGATCGTCTGCCACTCTACCGGGAAGTTATCCTAGGTTGGGGAGAGACAAAAGTTAACTGTTATCTTGTTGATTTCCAGGCTTCAAGATAACTTGCTGGAGAAATTGGATGGTTTCCGCTGGGGATTAGAAGTCTTAACTCGATTGAGGATGAAGATTTCAGCTCCGCTGGGAATCTGTAACTCAAAGCTTTTGCTCCGTTGGGGTTTGGGAGTTTGAAGTTTTAACTCTGGTGGGGATTAAGGTTTGAAATTATAACTCCGCTGGGGATATGTATTTCAAGGTTTTAGCTCCGCTGGGGACCTAAATGATGTACTGCAAGGATTGCTCCTGGAATAGCCCAAAGACGTTTTCCTATCCTTTCAGTCTGTCAGTAATTGTTCTTTTCCATCCTATTTATTTGTAAACACTAATTATGTTCAAATGCATATGTTCATCAATGAATCATTGGACGTTTTTGCAAATAAAAACACAAGTGTAAAAGAAAAAGAAAAATAGTGTTTGTACTTTGAAAGAGATATCTTTGTATTTACTTTGAATAAGTGTTTTGTACAAAGGAGACAGACATCCTAGTAAGAGGATGGTGTCATAAAAGTAAGAAAATTTTATACAAAGAAAGATAGCTATGTGTGTAAAAATCCCATGGGGTTCCCATTTCGCTATAGCCTTCGTATCTCTGAATATCTTGTTCATCCGTTGCTTCGTCCGAAGATGATTGGATTGATCAGAAGCTTAGAGTTTGTCAGTGAAAAGATTATCCTTAAAGTGATCCGACGAGACATAGTCATACGCTTTAATTCCCTAACTTTTTCCTGGACCGCCCTTTCGGGTTTTCAGTCCACCGGGAAACCCTTTTTTTCCCAAGTCGCCCTTTCTGGTTTTCAACTTGCCGGGTGTACAGATTTTTTTTATTTATCCCTAACTTTTTCCTGAACCGCCCTTTCGGGTTTTCGATTCACCGGGATGCCCTTTTTTTGCCTAGGTGTGTCAACCTAGCGGGTCATTTATGCGTAGTATCTTTTAACTATGTCTATGTTCGCAGGGTGCGGCAAATCGTCGCCGTCCATGGTGGTTAGGATCATCGCCCCACCACAAAAGATGTTCTTGATTACAAATAGTCCTTCGTAGGTAGGAGTCCATTTTCCCCTGGGATCACTTTGCATCAAGATGATGCGCTTGATTACCAGATCCCCGACTTGATATGCTTGGCGTTTGACTTTCTTGTTGAAAGCTTTGATCATCCGTTTTTGATACGTCTGACCATGGCAAACAGCATTAAGTCGCTTCTCGTCAATCAAGTTTAGTTGATCAAGCCGTGTCTGAATCCAATCGTCTTCACTCAAACCAACATCCTTCATGATTCTCAAAGAGGGAATCTGAACCTCGATAGGTAAAACAACCTCCATGCCATATACCAAGGAATAGGGTGTTGCCCCAGATGATGTGTGCGCCATGGTACGGTACCCGTGAAGAGAAAACGGTAGCATTTCATGCTAGTCCTTGTAGGTGACTGTCATCTTTTGTATGATCTTGATATTTTTGTTCGCAGCTTCGACAACACCGTTCATCTTCGGCCGATAGGGGGATGAATTGTGATGTTGAATCTTGAACTGCTCGTACAAGGCGGTGATCATAGTATTGTTAAGGTTTGTACCGTTGTCAGTGATGATCCTTTCGGGGATACCGTACCGGCAAATAAGGTTCTGCTTGATGAAGCAGGCAATAACATTCTTAGTAACGGATGCAAAGGAAGCTGCTTCGACCCACTTGGTGAAGTAATCAATGGCCACCAGAATGAAGTGGTGTTTATTGGATGTTGTAGGCTTGATCTCTCCAATCATGTCGATTCCTCACATAGCAAATGGCCAAGGAGCTATTAAGACATTTAGAGGAAGTGGAGGCACGTGCACCTTGTCTGCATAGATTTGACATTTATGACAAGTGCAGGAGTGTTGATAACAGTCAGCTTCCATGGTAGACCAGTAGTAGCCTGCCCTTAGAATCTTCTTAGCCATCGTATGCCCGCTAGAGTGAGTGCCGAAGGTACCTTCATGCAATTCAGCCATAATTCTTTCAGCTTCAACTTTGTCCACACAACGGAGCAGAACAGAATCATGGTTGCGCTTGTACAAAATGCCATTACTTAGGAAGAATTTTGCCGAGAATCTCCTTAAGAACTTTTTGTCGTTGACTGAAGCTCCTTCAGGGTACTCCTGAGCCTCGAGATATCTTTTGATTTCATGAAACCACGGCTGGTCCACTACTTCCTCTGTATTAATCTCGTGACAATGAGCAGGTTCGTCCATCCGTTCAATGGTGATTTGGGGAGCCTCATTATTCCAGTTAAGTTTAAACATGGATGACATTGTAGCTAGAGCATCTGCTAGCTAATTCTCTTCTCGCGGGAAGTGCTCGAAGGTAATCTGCTCGAAATGTGGTAACAATGTCAAGACATGTCCTTTGTAAGGGGTGAGGGTTGGATGTTTAGTATCCCATTCTCCTTTGATCTGACTGATGACCAAAGCTGAGTCCCCAAACACAATCAGAGATTTGATTCCCAAGTCTATGGCAGCCTTGAGTCCAAAGATGCAAGCTTCATACTCTGCCATGTTGTTCGTACAGTTGAAGCAAAGTCTGGCGGTGAAAGGTGTATGGCACCCTTATGGGGAGATGAGTATCACGCCGATGTCGTTGCCAAGTGTATTGGAAGTCCCATCAAAGTACAGGGTCCATCGGGATCCTTGTTCAGGTCCGTCATATAGTCTGTTCTCTTCAATGTTATCCAATGTCATGATGTCCTCGTCAGGGAAGTCGAACCTCATAGATTGGTAATCTTTGACAGCTTGATGAGCCAGATGATCAGCTAGCACACTCCCCTTTATAGCTTTTTGGGTCGTGTACTGTATATCGTATTCCCTTAGGATCATCTGCCATCTAGTTATCCTTCCGGACAAAGTAGGCTTCTCAAAGATGTACTTGATCGGATCCATCTTAGATATCAGCAAAGTGGTATGAGTCAACATATACTGCCTTAGCCGGCGAGCAGCCCATACCAAAATGCAACAAGTTTTCTCGAGCAGTGAGTATCGGGTCTCACAGTCGGTAAACTTTTTGCTAAGGTAATAAATGGCATGCTCTTTTTGGCCAGACTCGTCATGTTGACCTAGTATGCACCCCATTGAATTCTCTAAGACAGTCAGATACATGATTAGCGGTCTTCCTTCGACGGGTGGCATCAAGATAGGAGGTTCTAGCAAATACTCCTTGATTTTATCGAAAGCAAATTGACAGTCATCATTCCATTGAACTACCTGATCTTTCTTCAACAGCTTGAAGATTGGCTCGTAGGTAGATGTTAGGTGAGAAATGAACCTTGCAATGTAGTTTAGGCGTCCCAAGAAACCTCTGACCTCCTTCTCAGTGCGAGGAGCAAGCATTTCTCGTATAGCTTTGACTTTGGCAGGATCAACCTCGATGCCTTTGTTGTTGACAATGAAACCCAAGAGTTTACCGGACCGGACCCCGAATGTGCACTTGTTAGGGTTCAATCTAATCTTGTACTCCTTCAACCTGACAAACAGCTTTTGCAAGTGATCAAGGTGTTCTTCTTCAGTTTGTGATCGGGCTATCATGTCATCTACGTAGACCTCTATCTCATGATGTATCATGTCATGAAACAAAGCTACCATGGCGCGTTGATAGGTTACCCCGACATTCTTCAGTCCGAATGGCATCACTTTGTAGCATAACGTACCCCATTGTGTGACAAAAGTAGTTTTCTCCATGTCCCCAGGTGCCATTTTGATCTGGTTATAGCCTGAGAATCCGTCCATGAAAGAAAATACTTTATGCTGAGCTGTGTTGTCGACCAGGATGTCGATGAGCGGAAGTGGAAAGTCATCTTTAGGGTTGGCCCTGTTTAAGTCTCTATAATCCACGCACATTATCACTTTGCCGTCTTTCTTAGGCACGGGCACAATGTTAGCAACCCATTGTGGATAGGAAGTAACAGCCAGAAATCCAACATTGAACTGCTTCATAACTTCTACTTTGTTATTTTCGGACATGTCAGGTCTCATGCGGTGGACCTTTTGTTTCACTGGTGGACAGTCTTCTCTTATGGGGAGACGGTATACCACAATGTCTGTATCGAGTCCCGGCATGTCTTCGTATGACCAGACGAAGATCTCAACATAATCATGTAGTAGCTGAATTAGGCGCTCTTTGACACTCGGTTCTAGATTGGCACCCACTCTGATTTCCTTCCTGTCTTCCTCAGTTCCTAAGTTGATTATCTCTAACAACTCCTCATGAGGCTGAATTGCTCTTTCCTCTTGCTGTAATAGTCTGGCCAATTCCCCTGGCACCTCACAATCTTCCTCACCTTCGTATTCGGCTTGGTTGATCAGATCTTCAGAGTCACTGAAGGCTATAGCAGTATTGTTACCCATGGGTTCCGGAATGGAAGGGTACCTTTATTTGTGAGTATGGGTGTGTGTAAGGACATAGCCATCTTAAAACAAACAAAATGCAAAAGAAAGACGATGAGAACAAAAGGTTTATATATGAAAAGCGTCCATGATTCATTAAAATGACATATGAAATGAAATAAGAACCCTTACAAATGGACCTATGTGCCTCGGGTAGGACACGAGGTTGAAAAAGTACGAATTATTTGTGAATCATTACAGATCCAACATAAATGGAAAAGATAAATTACTGATTTATGAAAGTAATCGGAACAAAGTCTTTTGCTTCCCAGTTGCACAGTCCTCCGCCAACAGTAAGGAAAATCCAGTCTTCCAAGTTGCCCTCTTCTTCACTGTCCTCTAGTGCATTAACCCCTCGGTGGCTGATCTTTACAGGTGGCCTTCCGGCACGGGAGCGGCGCACGACCTTCTGACCAGTCGAAGTAAATCCTAAGCCGAACTTGTCTGATTTGAAAGGAAAGTCTGAAAGCTGCCCCCAGATTATGGATCCTCCTTCTTCCACCACTGCCCTAGCATCCTTTAAAGAAGACATCTGAGGCGGAGGTCTGGTAATCGTGGGTACATAGGACACTGTCTTGGTTGCCGCTATCTCCTGAGCCACCTCTTCAAAATGCTGGAAAGGAGTTTCGATGAATTCGCCATCCAATTCTACATAACGGAAAGAATTAAGATGACTGATCATGTATTCTTCTTCACCGTGAACAGTTATGATTTTCCCCTGGACAGGGTACTTGAGCATTTGATGCAGAGTAGAAGTGACAGCTCCAGCATGGTGGATCCAAGGTCTTCCCAATAGGCAAGAATAAGAAGGAAGGATGTCTATCACATAGAATGTGGAGTTGAAGGTTTCAGTTCCTACCTTGATCGGGATGTCCACCTCTCCATGGACTATCCTCTTAGAACCATCAAAGGCTCTGACAATTATATTGCTGGGTTTCAGGGTTAAGCCTTCACAATCCAGTCTATCCAAGGCTTTCTTCAGCAAGACATTCAAAGACGATCCAGTATCAACCAAAACATGGGCTAGGGTAGTTCCTATGCACTCCACTGAGACATGTAGTGCGTCGTTATACTTTCTCCCTTTGGAGGTCAAGTCTGCATCGGAGAATCCCAGGCCATTGTCAGCTGTTAAGCTGGCCACACACTCTTGGAATTGATCAGCGTAGGTTTCTTGTGGTACGTGGGCCGTCTTCAAAAACTTGACCAAAGCTTTAGCATGTGCTTCAGAGCACAGCAACAGGGCTAACATAGATATTTTGGAGAGGGTCTTCCCCAGTTGTTCCACAACATCATAATCGCTTTTCTTGATTATTTTCAATATTTCCTCCATTTCTTTTTGAGAGGTTTCAGGGATGATCAACGGCTGAGCCCTCGTCCTGACGGGCTCCTCTTGAACATTCTTTCCTTTATCAGCGGAAGCAGGGATATGAATTGAATTGTCATTGTTGGCGGGTATACTTGTAGGTACAATCACAGGGGTAACTTTTGGAATGGCCGCGGTTCCAAAGAATGCTGTTGGAGGAGAAATCTGTGGAGAAAAGATTCTCCCACTACGAGTAATTTTGCTTGTTCCGGAAATGTTACTGATGTCGGGGTTATCCTCCTCAGAGCTTTCTTCTTCAATGGTCTGTTCAATCTGTTTGACACCATGATAGTAAATTTCTCCACCATAGTTCCATGGTACCATTTTATCGGTTTTGTACGGGGGTTGGCCTGGGCATTGTTATCTTCAACGGAGTAGTCACTGGAGCAGGTGTAATCCTAACGGGTTTTTTAGGAACCCTGGAAGAATTGGCGTATATGGTTATTATTGAAACTTCTGAAACTGGAATAGGTGAAATAGGAGTTTTCTCAAACAAAATTTCCTTGTTATCAATCAGTTATTGGATTCCTTTCTTTAACAGAGGACAGACAAATGGGGAGGACAGGAAAGCATAGCCATCTTGGTCACATCCTGGGAACAACCCAACTTTTAACAAATTCAACTTGATGGTCAGGAGAGGAGTTAACAGTTCATCCACCTTAGAAACAAACAGATCTTCTTCCACAGCGTTGGCATTATGACCATGCCTCGGTATTGGGGCGGAGATAACATTTGGTTTTTCAGGAGCTTCGAATTCAACTTCCTTGGCGTCGATCAGATCTTGAATCTTGTTCTTTAGAGCCCAACAGTTGTTGGTGTCGTGCCCTGGACTTTCTGAATGATAAGTACATCTAGCATTGGGATGGTAATGTGGAGAAGCTGTGTTAGGATTTTTAGGGGCCTCTTTTAGCATGGCCAAGTTCAACTTCAAGAGATGTGGTAAGACTTGAGCAGGAGTCATTTTTATCTTGGTGAATTTCCTTACAGGCCTTTCCACCCTTTGCTGGTTATTCCTCGGCTGATCATTTCTCGGCTGATTGTTTCTCGGTTGGTCTGATGCAGACTTTTGAATCATAACGGCCCCCAAAGTTGGCCGATGCTCGGTTCTTCCCTAATTCCTCTGAGCATAGACAGCAGACACTTCCTTCTTTCCTGTGAAGGGCTTTTTTGCAGCAGCTGAGGTAGATGCATCCTTCTGAATTTTCCTGCTTCTAATACCGGCTTCCACCCTCTCGCCAGTCAGAATCAACTCAGTGAAACCTGCAGAGGAGCTTCCAATTAGGTGATTAAAGAAAGGACCTGACAGAGTCCCCAAGAACATGTCCACTAGCTCTCTTTCAGATAAAGGTAGTTGCAACCTTCCGGCCAAATCCCTCCATTTTTGGGTGTAGTCTTTAAAACCCTCGTTGGTAGCCATGGTCATACTCTGTAGCTGAGTACGGGTTCGCGCCAAGTCAGCGTTGTATTGATACTGTTTATAGAATGCGGCCGCTAGATCTTCCTAATTATGCACATCAGACCTCTCCAACTGGTAGAACCAATCCAGTTGCGTCCCCGATAAACTGTCTTGGAAAAAGTAGACCCACAGGTCTTTGTCAGAAGAATGTGGTTGAATTTTCCTGACATAAGATCGCAGGTGCATCTTTGGGCAAGACACCCCATCATACTTAGAAAACAATGGCACCTTAAATTTAGGAGGGATTAAAATTCCAGAAACCAACCCTAACTCCTCAAAATCCAGTCCAGGCACTCTCTGTATCTCCATAGCAGCTAGACGTTCTTCCAAGTTCTTGTATTTATCATCGGTCGGAGGGTATTGCTGTTCGGAGTAATATTCATCCTCTTCTTCTTCTACTTCAGAATCAGATGGCACTGCAGCTCCCTTACCTTTTCCTTCCCCCTCTTCAGATGTTGATGGGAATTCCAAAGTCCGTCTGGTTTAACCTTCAAACCTTCTGCCCAAGATAGCTACACCAGCTCTCTTCTTCTTCTTTTTCTCTTTTTCTTTCTCTAGCATAGTTTTGAGCTCCTCCCGCCCCTTGGCTAAGGACAAGAGTAGCTGTTGAAATTGTGAATTCTGAGCTTGTAAGTCTTTGACCGTATGTTTAATATCCATCTTGCTGAAATAAACAGTAGAGAGATGAGGAAACTTGGTGTGAAGACCTGTTTATGCATATGATGAATGATATGTATTCAAGTAATGCATTCAAGGATTCAGAAATTCAGATTTGTTTTAAACAAAAAAGAAACACATGTCATATTGATAAGATAGAATTTGTTAGTACATCAATGCCCCATGGGCAAAATAATACAAAATTCTAAGGTAAAAAGATGTTGCGCATCCTCTTTGGTGCAACGTAGGTGTTGAGAGTCTGCTCTTCGTGAAGTTGACAAGTGAGTTCCAAAACCTTCTTCTCGCTTGCGTAGAATTGGGCTTCAAAAGTATCGCGCTCTCCCTTGAGCTGTATCCAACTCCTTTGTAGATCTTCGAGTAATGTTGGCATGTCAGGATATAGGAGGGTGTATGGAACCTCTCCTTCCATAACAGGCTCTATAATCACAGGGAGAATGTAGGGGTAAGTCATCATAAGACTTTGGGCGCGGGTTCGTACCCACTTGAGGTAAGGCTCAAGAGGGATGGAATTCTTGTGTCCCAAGGTCTTACTGTCTACCTTGTTTGGCATTCTCCAAGCTCGGATGAACCTTTGTCGTAGTCCTTGATTGTCGTTGTCGAAGTCGAAAACCAAGCCTTGAATCAGCATGTCATGTGGGCAATCCCTTCGGGCATAACCAAACTGTCTCAGAGCCAAGCAAGGGTTGTAGGTGATGCCTCCCCTAATTCCAAGTAGAGGGACATTAGCAAATTCCCCATAACGGTTAATGATGATAACATTCTCTTTGGATCGAGAACACCAATGAATGTCTGAATGTGTAAGAGTCATCAATCGTTGTGACCACCTCAAACCTTGCTCATTCTTCAAAACTGATTGGGGAAGATGAGAAATAAACCATCTTGCCAGTAGAGGAGTGCAACACATAAGAACACCTCTTTTCCTTATTGTACGAGTGTGAAAAGAGTGGAGGATATCCCCAAGCAACGTAGGCACCGGGTTGCGAGTCATGAATATTTTGACAGCACTCACATCTATGAGTTGATCAGGGTTAGGGAACAAGACCATCCCATAGATGAGAAGAGCTACAATCTCCTCAAAAGCTTGTAAATCCAAAGAATTCCAGTAGCTTTGGGCCTTCTCAAACAGAAACTTTGACAAGAAGCCTTTGACACCACTTCTAGTTTCCCAATATGCTGTGACATCAGATGAGTGCAAGTGTAATGCTTGAGCAATCTCTTCTGGCTTTGGATCTCTTTCCGTACCGTTGAAGGATAGTTGATCGAGAATAGTAATTCTCAAGAGTTGAGAAAATTCCTCCAAAGTGGGCACAAGTTGGTAGTCAGGAAATGTAAAGCAATGATGCAAAGGGTAAAAGAGTTGGAAGAGAACTTTCAACATATCCTCCTCAGTGTTGGCAGTGACTAAGTTGAGTAGACGACCATGCCTCTTAGTGAATGGAGAATTCTCAGGAATCCTTGAAGCTAGCTCCTTGAGTTGTGGAGGAATTCTTACAAGGTTGACTTGGATAGTTTTCCTGCGAAGTGAATCCATAACCTACAAAACAAGAACAAAGATGAATCTCCAAAATCCTTGAAATGGTTAGTTGATGCATATGATGCTCATGATGTCCATGATTTTATGCACAAGTATATATGTACAAGAAAATCACACAAGTTCCTAGTTTAGGCTTGCATGGGGTTTCATAAGTAAGTACCCTCTTGAAGTTTAGTTGGCTCAACCTGTCCTAGAAATAGTAATCAGGTTCTAAGGAGCTCAATATCACTGGATTGTTTCCTTGTTCATTGTTTCAATTCAGCCTCTTGATGGGCGACGGAAATATTCCAAGGAACCAACCCTCAATGAGTGTAGTATCGAGTATCTACCAACTTCGGACTGCACCAAAGCCGGTCATCTCACTACATCCTAAAAGGCCAAGTTGGTCAAGTAAAGTTTCTAAAAGTCCATTAGTGCTTCATGACATCACTCAGCGGCCCCGTATTCTCTTTGATTGACTCAAAGGATACCGGTACCCACAAACATGTCGCACTAATATAGCTATTGCTTAGACCATGTCGGTATACCCCGCACAGTTTCCACAATGTATTTCTATTTACCTATGAATGTTTCCCAAATCCGGGTAGATGATTCAAACCCAAACAATAGAACCAAAGTGTAAAGAAAACAAGACAAGCAAGATAAGCATGTAAATGTGATCTAAAACCCTAAGGTAACCCCACTTTTAGAAGACTTCCCCAGCAGAGTCTCCAGTTCTGTGATGCGGTGGGAGAACTGACTTGAGGTTTTGCGTTTGTGTTTGCAAATGTCGCGGTTTAGCAAGAGTCGCCATCGACTTTTATTTTATCCAAAAGGAAAGGTAAAAAAGCACAGGAAAGACCTTTGAGATTGCTTTTGGGTTCGGAGGGTAGATTATGAAAAGGGAAGGTGCTAGCACCCTTTTCATCCATGGTTTTTCATGGGCTCTTAGTTACTTGTTTTAGATCACTTACTTTGCTTTGACAATTGTTTGAAATGGTGCTTTGTGTGGTTTTGAAAGTATTTTGAAAAGAGGCCATCGTTTAGGCAATCTTTGTAATGATTCTTGTTTGCAAGAATGTATACAAAGATGTTTGTCTTTTGAAAAATGTTTCAATGTTTTGAAAGTTGTTTGGAAATGTTTTGAAATGTGTGTGTTTGTTTGAAAATATCAAGGATTGTTTGCAATTTGATCAAGTAACTAGAAGCATTCTACCTACTCAAAAGTCTTTCCTATACATTTTTATTCCTTTGATATTTGTTGATTTATCATTGCTTTGGTAAACAACCCTATCTTTGGATGTTAAACGGGACGGGCGTGGGTCATCGTATGACCATGATAGCAATGGTGCTAAGTATCTTAGCAAGTTTTAGGAACTAAGATCATCTTTGTTTTAGGCAACCAAGATAGCATCATCGAGGGACTATGATCTTTTGTTTTGTTTTGTTTTGTTTTGTCAAGATACCTAGCATGGATACCATGGCCATTTTGTTTTAAGACAACCAAGTGGGTGAAACCCTAGAGGTGTTTGTGTGCAATGTGTTGTCATTTTCATGCATTTTGTCTTGTATTAGGTCTTTTCTATTTGTTTGATTTTGTCTTATCATACAAACCCTAATTTACTAAACATGTATATAATGTGATAAATTGCGTAAAGTAAATCTAAACTATTACAACAATATTATGGGAAGGGGGATACAAGTTTTGAATGGGGATATTGCACAGAAATAAAACCCTAATTCACTATTACAATCCAATTGAATTTATTGTATAATAAATAAATAAACAATTATTTAAATATGCAAAAAAATGTTTTGTAATTGTTTTATGTATGTAAAAAATAAATTATTTAAGTTCTAAAAATAAGAGGAAAAAAAATTATTATTTTTGAAAGGGGAAACCCTAATTTTGTTTTAAAAGAAAATATGTTTTATATTATTCATTTTATCCATTTTTGTTCAAGAAAAATAATAATAATATTATGTACAAATATTAAAATTAAATATGTATGAAAAATAAATATTTAATGTATATAATATAATAAAATATTTAAGTATTTTTATTATTATTTACAAGTTTATTTAAGAAAATAAGTTTTACAAACCTAATAAACTATTTTTATGCCAAAAAAAATAATAAAAATAATAAAATAAAATGCAAAAAATTAAGAAAATATTTTTGGGATTTTTAATGTTCAGAAAAAAATAATAAAGTCAGAAATATAAAATATGCAAGAAAATACAAAAAAATATAAAAATATACAAAGGGGGTGCAGAAGTAAAATGGGGGGGGGGGGGGGTGAAAAGAAGAAACAAAAAAGGCCAGAAACAAAAAAGCCCAAGACAGCATCTTCATCCCTGTCCTCTGCCCCTGCGCGTGTTTCTGAGCTTGATTCTGTTCTTGCTCATGCTTGCATGAAATCAAAAACTTACAACATGAAACTTATAGCATTTTTAATCACGATTCCAACCATATCCATTTTGTGACCTAACTCTAAGAAACCAGGGAGAATTTCAGTGGCCCTAATTTATGACCTAATTTTTTCATGAACTTCAACAATCAAATACTCTTAGCTCAGTTAATATAAATGGAAAGTATGCATATGTACAACTCAAGCAAGTTAGGGACTACATTTTTGCTTCACATACCTAAGCTTAAGGATGCCTAAATAGAGAGATAGAAACTTGAAAAATACCTTATTCAGTTGAGTTTGGATATGGCAATGTGGGAACTTTGAGTGAGGCCTGAAGATTTTGTGAGCTTCCTTGAATTTCCATCAAGCTTCTCCAATGCTTAGCTTGCCCTGTAGATACTTGAATCTCCCTGTAGAAGTCAACCTGTAAACCTTCAAAATGAAAATGGTGATCCTTGAAAAAGGGTACACAGTTGCAAGACAAGGGCCTGGATAGTTTAGGTGTGATGTATGAAAGGTGTTTCAAGGGTTGAATCAAGAAACGCACGAGCCAAAATTAATTTGGCTTGAGATTTGCAGAAGCTGCCCTGTTTTGGGCAGAAATGTGGTTTTTTGTGTTTTGGAGTGTTTGAGATGTTAGCAATTCGTTCTTAGGCTTGTTACAACGTTCTGAAGTTGTGTGAAGTGATACAAAGTCTTGCCTTTATCAGATACACAAGCTTACTTGACTTTTGCAAGTTTGCTTGCTTTTGAAGAAAAGGTGAAGTGACAAAGCCAAAGGCCTGTACAGGATAGCTTATGGACTGCATAGGGTTGGTGTACATTTCCTGATGTTTATGGATCTTGCTTGCAACAAAAGATCAGGTCCATGGCTCAAGATTTGCAAAGTTGCAAAAAGCATGCTTTATCAAAATGGTATTATGAACTTTATGCCATTTTTGGATTAATTCATTGTGCAATGCTTCAAAAGTTAGAACAAGACCATTATCCAATGTGTTTGAATTTAATTATGGAGTGTAGAATGGATTAGGACCTGTAATACCAAGTACAAGCATGTTTGAAACTGATTTGCAACTTGTAACATTGTGAAAATGCCTTGAACAAAAGTGATAAATTGCCATTTTCCTTTCTTGGATTCTCCCTAACCATAAATGATCTTGGAGAGTTCTTGGACATTTTGGAAAGCTTGTAACATACTCTACAATCCTTCTTTGAAATGAAACTTGAGATACCTCTTGGAACTATGTGAAAAGTTGCCATAAAGTTAGGTCAAAAATTTGCCTAAACTAGGGCAAAATTTCACTAAGTTAAAAGTTTTATGGACCCCTATTCACAAAATCATAACTTGAGATCCAAGCATATTTTGGGAAAACTTTGTGTATCAAAATTTGTAGATTTCATGGAGGACTACAACTTTCATGTTGGAAATTTTCTTTGAATCCAATTGCATCATGGTGAAAAAGTTGTGGAAAGTTGGGAAAAAATAAGAAATTTCCATAACTTAAAAAAATTCTAAGTTATGAGAATTTTCAAATTAAAACCCTAATTTGCAATTTTAGGTTTCTTGATCAACAAGTTTCACATTTTGACATATCTTGATGAATTATGACCCTTGACACTTGATTTTGACCAAAAAGTCAAAGTTTGACTTTTCAGTGTACAGTTGATTTTTGATCAGTTGACTGGAAAATTCATCTGTCAATCCTATGCATTTGTGATATTTTGAACTAGGTGATTAGGTAAAGATGATGCTATTGTGTCCTTGAAATCATTCTTGAACCCAATTGGTCATTGGCTAGGTCAAAAATCAGAAATTGCCCTTTCTCAATCAAAACCCTAATTTTGACCATTTTGCCCTTTTGATGATTTGATCAAATTTCTTGAGGAGTTGTGGTCCAAACTTGATCAAATGGTTCATAGGAGCCTATAATTTTGTTGTGGATCAAAAATTATGAAGTTTGACTGTAAATTGGCCATGATTGACTTTTTCCCCAATACAGTTGATTTTTAGGTCAATTATCCAATTGACTGGGCAAAAATGTGATTCAAGGCTTGAAACTTGGTATGAGCAATCTTAGGGGTCCAAGATGGTGTATGAAAGTCACATGAAGAATTAATGGTCCAAAGTTCCTTGTGCAAACTCAAACCCTAATTTTGAGTCATCAGTGCAAGATGAGGTCTTAAGCAGAGCAAACCCTAATCATGTCTGGAGTCCAAGAAATCTTGTGAGGGAAATCTTGATAATATGAGAGAGAAAATTTTGGGGTACAACAACTGGTACATAGGTAATCTTCGGAACAGCCACGGGTCCAAAGACTGTTGTTGGAGGGGCAATCTCTAGAGAGACGATTCGACCACTGCGGATAATCTTGCTTGTTCCAGCAATGTTACTGATGTCGGAATTGTCCTCTTCGGAGCTCTCTTCTTTGGAAGTCAGTTCATCCTGTTTAATACCATGGTAGTAGATTTCTCCACCGTAATTCCATGGTACTGTTTTATCTGATTTGTAAGGGGTCGACCCGGGCATTGTAATCTTAAGTGGAGTAGTCTTTAGAGCAGGTGTAATCCTAACGGGTCTTTTAGGGACCCTGGAAGGATTGGCGTAGATGGTTATTATTGAAACTTCTTTAACTGGAACGGGTGAAATAGGATCAGTCTCAAATAGAATTTCTCGGTTATCAATCAGTCGTTGGATACCTTTTTTTAACAGAGGGCAGTCAAATGATGAGGACAAGCAAACATGGCAGTCTTTGTCACATCTTGGGAAAATAACAGATTTCAACAAATTCAACTTAATAATCGGGAGCGGAGCCAACAGTTCATCCATGGTAGCAACAAACAGATCTTCTTCAATAACGTTGGCATTATGACCATGCCTAGGCATTGGAGCAGAAATAACATTTGGTTTCTCAGGCGCTTCAAACTCAACCTCCTTCGCGTCTATCAGGTCTTGAATTTTGTTCTTCAGAGCCCAACAGTTGTTGGTGTCGTGCCCTGGACTTTCAGAATGGTACGCGCACATGGCATTCGGATGGTAATGTGGAGACGCAGTATTGGGATTCTTTGGGGCCTCTTTTAGAGTGGCCAGATTCAACTTCAGAAGATGTGGTAGAACTTGAGTTGGAGTCATGTTAATCTTGGTGAGTTGCCGGACTGGCCTTTCTACCCTTTGTTGGTTATTTCTTGGCTGATTATTTCATGGCTAGTCTAATGCAGGCTTTGGAATCATAACGCCCCCCCCCCCCCCCCCCCCCCCCCGTTGGTTGGTTGTCGTTCAGTTCTTCCCTGATTCCTCTGTGAATAGACAGCAGATACTTCCTTCCTACCAGTGAAGGGTTTTTTCACAGCTGCAGAGGCAGACGCATCCTTCTGAATTTTTCCACTTCTTATACCAGCTTCCACCCTCTCGCCGGTTAAAATCAATTTAGTAAACCCTGTAGAAGAACTCCCAATCAGATGATTGAAGAAAGGGCCTGATAGAGTTCCCAGGAACATGTCCACCAACTCCCTTTCAGATAAAGGGGGTTGCACCCTTCCGGCTAGATCTCTCCACTTTTGGGCGTAATCTTTGAAGCCCTCATTGTAAACCATAGCCATACTCTGAAGTTGAGTACGGCTAGGCGCCAAATCGGTGTTGTACTGATATTGTTTGTAGAAAGTTGCGGCTAAGTCTTCCCAATTGTGAATGTCGGCTCTCTCCAACTGGTAGAACCAATCAAGTTGTGTTCCTGATAAACTGTCTTGGAAAAAGTGGACCCACAAATCTTTGTCAGTAGAATATGGTTGAATCTTCCTGACATATGATCTGAGGTGCATTTTAGGTCAAGACACCCCATCATACTTGGCAAATAGTGGCACTTTAAACTTTGGCGGGATTACAATTCCTGACACCAGCCCCAACTCTTCAAAATCTAGCTCTGGTACTCTCTGGATTTCCATAGCCCTTAATCGCTCTTCAAGGTGTTTGTACTTGTCATCAGCCAGAGGGTATTGTTGTTCAGAGTAGTCCTCTTCTTCCTCTTCTTCTTCAGAATCTGATGGTACTGCCGTTTATTTTCCTTTTCTTTCCCCTTCATCAGATGTTGTTGGAAAATCTAAGGTCCTTCTGGCTTGTCCTTGAAACCTTCTGCCCATGATTACCGCACCAGTTGGCTTCTTCTTCTTTTTCTCTTTCTCTTTTTCTATCAAAGTCTTCAGCTCCTCCTTCCCCTTGGCTAAGGTCATGAGTAACTGTTGAAATTGTGTATTTTGAGCTTGCAGATCTTTGACCGTTTGTTCGAGATCCATCTTACTGAAATAAATAGTAGAGAGATGAGGAAACTTGTTGCAAAGACCTGTTTATGTTTATGATGAATGATATGTATTCATGCAATGCTTTCAAGGATTTAGAAATTCAACTTTGTTTTAAACAAAAAAGAAACACACGTCATATTAATAAAATAGAATTTGAGTACATCAATGCCCCTTGGGAAAAGTAATACAAAATTCTAAGGTAAAAAGACATTGCGCATCCTCTTTGGTGCAATGTAGGTATTGAGAGTCTGCTCTTCATGAAGTAGCCGAGTGAGTTCCAAAACCTTTTTCTCGCTTGCGTAGAATTGGGCTTCGAAAGTATCGCGCTCTCCTTTGAGCTGTATCCAATCCCTTTGTAGGTCTTCGAGTGATATCGGCATGTCAGGATGTAGGATAGCGTATGGAACTTCTCCTTCCTTAACAGGCTCAATAATCACTGGGAGAATGGAGGGATAAGGCATCATAAGACTTTGAGCGCAGGTTCGTACCCACTTGAGGTAAGGCTCAAGAGGGATGGAATTATTGTGTCCCAGAGTCTTGCTATCCACCTTGTTTGGCATCCTCTAAGCTCGGATGAATCTCTGGCGAAGTCCTTGGTTGTCGTTGTCGTAGTCGAAAACCAATCCTTGAATCAGCATATCATGTGGGCCATCCCTTCGGGCATAACCAAACTGTCTTAGAGCTAAGCACGGGTTGTAGGTGATGCCTCCCCTAATGTCAAGTAGAGGGACATTAGGGAATTCCCCATAATGGTCAACAATGGTAACATTCTCTTTGGATCGAGAACACCAATGAATATCTGAATGTTTAAGTGTCATCAACCTTTGTGACCACCTCAAACCTTTCTCATTCTTTAAGACTGACTGGGGAAGATGAGAAATAAACCATCTTTCCAGGAGAGGAGTGAAACACATGAGAACACCTCTTTTCCTCATTGTACGAGTGTGAAAAGAGTGTAGGATATCTCCAAGCAATGTAGGCACCGGGTTGCGAGACATGAAGATTTAGACAGCGCTTACATCTATGAGTTGGTCAGGATTAGGGAACAAGACCATCCCATAGATGAGAAGAGCTACAATCTCCTCAAAAGCTTGCAAGTCTAGGGAACTCCAACATCTTTGGGCCTTCTCAATCAGAAACTTTGCCAAGAATCCTTTGACACCACTTCTAGTTTCCCAATGGGTTATAACATCAGATGAGTGCAAGTGCAGGGCTTGAGCAATCTCTTCTGGCTTTGGATCTCTTTCCGTACCGTTGAAAGGTAGTTGATTGAGAATAGGAATCCTCGGAAGTTAAGAGAATTCTTCCAAAGTGGGCACAAGTTGATAGTCAGGAAACGTGAAGCAATGGTGCAAAGGGTCAAAGAACTGGAAGATAACTTTCATCATATCCTCCTCTGTGTTGGAAGTAACCAAGTTGAGTAGATGACCATGTCTCTCGGTGAATGGAGAATTCTCAGGAATCCTTGAAGCTAGCTCCTTAAGTTGTGGAGGAATTCTTACAAGGTTGATTTGGATAGTTTTCCTGCGAAGTGAATCCATAACCTACAAAACAAGAACAAAGATGAATCTCCAAAATCCTTGAAATGGTTAGTGAATGCATATGATGTTCATGATGTCCATGATGTTATGCATAAGTATATATGTACAAGCAAATCAAACAAGTTCCTAGTTTAGGCTTGCATGGGGTTTCATAGGTAAGTACCCTTTTGAAGTTTAGTTGGCTCAACCTGTCCTAGTAATAGTAACCGGGTTCTAAGGAGCTCAATATCATTGGATTGTTTCCTTGTTCATTGTTTCAGTTCAAGCCTCTTTACTGGTGACCGAAATATTCCAAGAAACCAACCCTCAATGAGTGTAGTATCGAGTATCTACCAACTTCGGACTACACCAAAGTCGGTTATCTCACTACATCCTAAAAGGCCAAGTTGGTCAAGTAAAGGTTCTAGAAGTTCATTAGTGCTTCATGACATCACTCAGCGGCCCCGTATTCTCTTTGATTGACTCAAAGGCTACCGGTACCCATAAATATGTCGCACTAACATAGCTATTGCTTAGTCCGTGTCGGTATACCCCACACAATTTCCACAACATATTGCTATTTACCTATAATGTTTCCCAAATACGGGTGGAGGATTCAAACCCAAACAAAGAACCATAATTATAAAGCAATCAAGTCAAACAAGGTAAGCAAATAAATGTGATCTAAACCCTAAGGTAACCCCACATTTAGAATTTTCCCCAGCAGAGTCGCCAGTTCTGTGATACGGTGGGAGAACTGACTTGAGGTTTTGTGTTTGTGTTTGCAAATGTTGCAGTTTAGCAAGAGTCGCCACCGACTTTTCTTTTATCCAAAAGGAAAGGTAAAAAAGCACAGGAAAGACCTTTGAGATGTTTTCTTGAGTTCGGGGGGTAGATTATGAAAAGGGAAGGTGCTAGCACCCTTTTCATCCATGGTTTTCCATGGGCTCTTAGTTACTTGTTTAGATCACTTGCTTTATTTTGATTGAAATGGTGTTTGGTGTGATTTTGAAAGTATTTTGTAAAAGAGGCCATTCGTTTAGGCAATCTTTGTAATGATTCTCGTTCGTAAGAATGTATACAAAGATGTTTGTCTTTTGAAAATGTTTTCAATGTTTTGTAAGATGTTTTTGAAATGTGTGTGTTTGTTTTTGAAAATAGCAAGGATTGTTTTGAAATGGAGCAAGTAACTTAGAAGCTATCTACCAACTCAAATGTCTTTCTTGTGCATTTTTATTCCTTTGACATTGTTGACTTACCATTGATTTGGTAAGCAACCCTATCTTTGGATGTAAACGGGACGGGTGTGGGTCATCGTATAACCATGATAGCAATGTTGCCAAGTATCTTAGCATTTTTTGAGGGACCAAGATCATTTTGTTTAGGCAACCTTTGAATAGCGTCATCGAGGGACTATGATCTTATACTTGTTTTGTTTTGCCAAGATACTTCGCATGCATAACATGGCCATTTTATTTTAGGAAACCAAGTGGTAGAAACCCTAAGGGTGCTTGTGTGCAAAGTGTGTCATTTTCATGCTTTTGTCTTGCATTTAGGGTTTTCTATTTTGCTTTGTTTTTGTTCTTGTCATGCAAACCCTAATTACTAAGCATAGTATATAAAGCGATAAATTGCGTAAAATAAACTAAGCTATTATAACAATTTTTATGGGAGGGGGGAATACAAGTTTGAATGGGGATTTGCATAAATGTAAACCTAAATATATTATTACAACCAAATCGAATATCGCGCGAATTAAATAAATATAAGACAAATATTTAAAATGCAATGGAATGTTTATGTTAAAAAATGTTTTTATGTCTTATTTTTGTGTAAGAAATATATTTAATTTAAACCCTAAAAATTATAAGGAAAAGAAATATATTAATTCTTTTTAAAAGGGGTGAAACCCTAATTTTCAAATAAAAGAAAATAAATGTTTCAAATTATTATTTTGTACATTTTTTGTATAAGAAAATAATAAATAATATTATATGTAAATATTAAAAATTAAGTATGTATAAAAATAAGTATTTATGAGTATAAAATGTATAATAAAAATATTAAGTATTTTTTTATTATATTTACAAGTTATTTAAGAAAATAAGTTCTATTTATCAAAATAAACCATTTTTCATATGAGAAAATAATAAAAAATAAATAAATAAAAATGTGAAAATAAATAAATCATTTTTTGGTATTTTTTATCATTAAGAAAAATAAATGAAAGTATTAAATATAAAAACTATGAAGAAAAATAAAAATATAAAAAAAGTTCAGCCAGGGGGTGTAAATAACAAGTCAGGGGGGTGCAGATAGCAAAAGCAAAAAGCCCAAGGCGCCAAAAAGCCCAAAACACTTCATCCATGTCCTTCGTTCTCTTCCCTACGCGCGTTTTAGTTCAAACCTGGATCTTGCTCATGCTTGCATAAAAACAGAAACTCATAACATGAAACATGTGGCATTTGAGCTCACGATTCCAACCATATAAATTATGTAACCTAACTCTAAAAGATCAAGGAGAATTTTGGAACCCCTAATTCGTGACCTAACTTTTTCAACATTTTCAATCTTTAAATTCTCTTAGCACAAGTAATATAAATGAAAAGTAATTATATGTACAACTTTGTCATCATAAAGACTACATTTTTCCTTCACAAATCGTGGCTTGAGGTTGCCTATTCAGAGAGATAGAGTTTAAGAAATTACCTCATTCAGCTGGATTTGTGTAGGACAATGTAGGGACTTTAATGAAGGCCTGGTGATTGTTTAAGCTTCCTTGAACTTCCCTGAACCTATTTCAATGCTTAGCTTGCTCTGAGGATGGCTGAAAATCTATGACCAAGTCCAACTGCAAGCTTCCAAAGTGAAAATGGTGGATGCTGAAATAGGGGTTACAGAACCAGGGTGATGGCTTGGATTGCTTTGGTATGATGTGTATGAGATGTTTGAAGTGTTTAAACACAAAACGCACGAGCCAAATAAGAGTTAGTTGTGCTTTTGCAGAAGCTCTGTATTTAGGCAGAAATTTGGTGTTTTTTAGTTTCAGAGTGTTTTTGGTTCAAGAAAATCGTGTTATGCCTTGTAACAAGTTTGTATATTTGTATAGAAGGGATACAAAGTCAGCCCTTACTAGCTGTGCAACCTTTGGATCTTTTTGCAACTTTTCTTGCATTTTAAGTAAAGTGAAGTGACTAATCCCATATGCTTGTACTAGCTGGCTTGAGAGCTGATAAGAGTTGGTACACATTGCTTGAGACCTGTAGAAATTGCTTGTACTAAAGGGACAGGTTCAATGCTCAAGATTGACAAAGTTGCAAAAGTTGCCCTTTATGAAAATGGCATTGTGAACTTTTTGCCCAAAATGGAAATACATCTTGTGTAAAGGTTCAAAAGCAAAGATAAAGCCTTTGTCAAATGAGTTTGCATTTAATTATGGGGTGTATAGCAAGCTTAGTACCTGTAAAGCAAGATACAACCAGTATAGATGTGATTTACAACTTGATGCTATGTAAAAATGGCTTGAACAAAAGTGAGAAAATGCCAACTTCCCTCCTTCGATTCTCCCTACTAAAAAATGATCTTGGAGAGTTCTTGGACATTTAGAAAGCTTGCAATGTGCTCTATAATCCATCTTTGAAATGAAATTTGAGATACCTCTTGGAACTAGGTGAAAAATGTCCATGAAGTTGGGTCCAAAACCTGCCTAAATTAGGGCAAAATTTCACTAAGTTAAGAAGTTCATGGACCTATATTCACAAATTCATAACTTGAGATCCAAGCATCTTTTGGGAAAAGTTTGTGAGGAAAAGTTGTAGATTTCATGGAGGACTACAACTTTAATGTTGGAAGTTTTCTTTGAATCAAAATGTATCATGGTGAAAAAGTGGTGAAAAGTTGGGAAAAAATAAGAAAATTTTTATACTTAGAAAAATTCTAAGTTATGAAATTTTCAAATTAAAACCCTAATTTTCAAATTTGAGTTTCTTGGTGAACAAGTTTCATATTTTGACATATCTTGATGAATTATGACCCTTGGCACTTGATTTTGACCAAAAAGTCAAAGTTTGACTTTTCAGTGCACGGTTGACTTTTGATCAGTTGACTGTAAAATTCATTTGTCAATCCAATGAACTTGAGATCTTTTGAACCATGTAATTAGGTCAAGATGATGCCATTGGATCCTTGAAATCATGTTTGAACTCAATTGGTCATTGTCTAGGTTAAAAATCAAAAATTGCCCTTTCTCAGTTAAAACCCTAATTTTGACCATTTTGCCCTTTTGATGATTTGATCAAATTTCTTGAGTAGTTGTGATCCAAACTTGATCAAATGGTACATATGAGTCTAAAATGTTGATGTGGATAAAAAATTATGAAGTTTGACTGTAAATTGGCCATGGTTGATTTTTTCCCTAATACAGCTGATTTTTAGGTCAACTGTCCAATTGACTGACCAAAAATGTGGTTCAAGGCTTGAAACTTAACATGAACAATCTTAGGGGTCCAAGATGATGTGTGAAGGTCACATAAAGCATTGGTGGTCCAAAAATCTTTGTGCAAAATCAACCCCTAATTTTGGGTTATCAGTGCAAGATGAGATGTCTTGAGCTGACCAAACCCTAATCTTGTCTTGAGTCCAAGAAGTTTTGTGAGAAAAGTCTTGATAAATGAGAGGGAAAATTTTGGGGTACAACACGCATGTATTATGATTTCAGGTCAATACAAAATGCTTTTCATCGACACATACTTAAGTTAAAATCACAAAAACAATTATGCTTCAGTAAGAGTCGACTCATTCGCACTTTGCATCGATACATGTCATGTTCATGCTTCTGGAAAACGTTTTAAAACCTTTATGCATCAACACATGCACTCATGCATCGATACATATCATTTCTTATTTTCTGGAAATCAAAACAAACTCAATATGAATCAACACATTCGCATTTTGTGTCGACACGTATGAAATTAAAGGTTCTGGATTCTGTATGGACAACAATTTGTATCGACACATAATGCTTCGTATCGACTCATCCCATGTTTTGTAACTAACATGAGTCGACTCGTACTGCGGTTTTATTTCTAACATTTTTCTGTTACATATATAAGTCAGTTTTGCTGTCAAAATCAGATAGGGTGTCACAAATATAGTTGGTGTGCATCTACTTTTCTAAGCATTAGAAACCAGAAAGATACTTCATCTTCATCATCTTCTCAATCACCTTGGTTCAATAACATCGAAACATAATCATCTTTATTCATCAGATCAAGGGATCTTAGAGATAACGTTCAGTGGTACAACCAGTGATCTTAGCTGAGTTGAAGATTCAAAAGGGAGTTTCGAGGAAAAACCAGAGGGTTTGTCCTTCAAGAACGGGTGTGTTCTTGCGGGCTTGTCAATCACGATTGCACAAGTTAGATTCAGCCGTAGCGTAGGGTTTGGAAATCGGGGTGATTTTGCAAACAGGCCGTGGAGTGGAGGGTTGACTGTGGATCTTGCAGGTGATATCTTAATCAACTCATATCAAGTAAAGGTTCATACAAGAAGAAGAAGATCTTAGTGATTAGGTTGTCTTTGTATTGTAACCTTGTAAAAAACATTCAGCACATTGAAATAACAAGTCTCAATTTCAGTTTGGAATTGAGAGGGAGACGTACCCACACGTGAGGACGACATTGGGGAACTTCCTTACCAAACTCCCCGTGTAACATTTTCTTTTTCACTTTCTCTTTACGTTTTCTGCACATTTGTGATTCAATCGGTCCGTTGGTTTTTCTGTTCAATAATACAATAGTGGTACAAACTCTTTTGTTAAACCACCATTATTGTTGATCATCGAACAAGCATACGCCAACAGTTTGACAAAAGTGCTTGCAAGTTTTTTTTGCTCATTGGAAATAACGTTCTTGTGATAAGCGCATTGAAACATACATTTGATTTGTGTTAAATTTCATCTTAATAAAAATCCAGCAAGTTTATCGTATGTCCGATTTTCTAGTAGTCGGATGAAAATAAACGAAAGTCGATTCAGAACCGTGTTTTTCTGATGTTTTTAATCAACTTTGATAAAAGATTTTAAATCCTTGAATAATAAGAAAGTGATCTATTCAACCCCCCCCCCCCCCCCCCCCCTCCCCTCTCGATCACTTGCCACACCGTCTAACAACTGTTACTTACAACCATTTTATCCTAACACGAAAGTAGGAGCGATAGAAGAAGAAGTATCAGATGAAATAATTTTTTTAGGAAAAAACGGTAATTGATAGACGGGAGAAGGAGCACATGGAACCCTAACAATAAACAAGGTCCAACATACAAATGTTACTTACAACCATTTTATCCTAACACGAAAGTAGGAGCGATAGAAGAAGAAGTATCAGATGAAATAATTTTTTTAGGAAAAAACGGTAATTAATAGACGGGAGAAGGAGCACATGGAACCCTAACAATAAACAAGGTCCAACATACAACTGTTACTTACAACCATTTTATCCTAACACGAAAGTAGGAGCGATAGAAGAAGGAGTATCAGATGAAATAATTTTTTTAGGAAAAAACGGTAATTGATAGACGGGAGAAGGAGCACATGGAACCCTAACAATAAATAAGATCCAACATGAAAATAAAAACACAATCATCAAAAACATAGTGGCTACGTAAGATAAATATATAGAATTTTCTATCAAATTCTGCTTCAAGGTTTTTATTTGAGGGAATCTATAAATATTAATGGGAGATTACAAAAAAAATTCTTAACGAATAGTAAATCAAAACACGTTAATATAATAGGAGATAATATATATTTAACTCTAATCTTTTTATAAATAATCTGAAAAATAATGATTTTTGTATTTTTTTTAAATAGAAAATCAAGTAGAAGAAGCTAGCTAGCTATAGTGAAGCAAACGTTGAAAAATTGTCACAAAATTATATTTTCGTGTTACCGACAGTGGACCCAGTGGATGCGTTAATATTTGATATACCTTAATTAATATGCTCGATTTGATATATAAGACATTGTTTAAGTTTGGCAACCTCTTTGATTAATGTTGGTTTTTCAATATATCTAGAGCTATGGTTTGTCCACGTCGTATGGCTTAATACCACTCTTATTCAAAATTAATACAACTCTTATTCAAAACTAATCCGTTTCGCACGGATATCAGTACAGGTAGTTGTTTTTAAAATATAATAAAAATAAAATAATTTTTTTTAAAGAGTATAATAAATAAGTGTTTATAATTTTTTTAATATGAATCAATAATCAATAATATATATTTTTATATAAATATTTTATTTTTATTTTGAAATTATTGTAAAAAACATTTAAACTAATAGTAAAGTTGTTTTATTATTATTCAATATTTTGATTAATAATTTCATGTTCCCATTATTATTCAATATTTTTGTCAGTAATTTCATGTTTTTTTTTTATTATTAAATATTTTGATCAGTAATTTCATGTTCTCATTAATATTCAATATTTTATTCAATAACTTCATGTTTTCGTTAATATTCAACATTTTAATCATGTTTTCGTTAATATTTAATATATTTTAATAGAAATAATTATTAATGAATCAAAAGAATTTATTATTCTTTAAAAGAAATAATTTCTATGATTATTTTATATATAAAAATATTTTAATTTATAACATATTTTATTGTTAAACATTGTCATGATAACTAATATAAATGTATTTTAAAATAAAAATTGTAAAAATCAATAAAAAAATTATAAATATTTAATTTTATATATAAGACATTTATTATTCGCGAAAGTAACATCAAATTTAAATCAATAAAGGGAAATAAAATGTCAATTGCATGTCGAATTAACTTCATTTTAAATTTATGTGAATGACAATTTTATGGGAGATGAAATTGAATTGAAATTTGAATGAAAGTAAAAAAGTAGTGAACAAAAACTAATAGAAGTGGATTTATTTAATTGTCATCTTAAAAAATATTGGGTTTATTCAATGAGGTCGAATTGAAATTTGAATGAAAGTAAAAAAGTAGTGAACAAAAACTAATAGAAGTGGATTTATTTAATTGTCATCTTAAAAAATAGTGGGTTTATTCAATGAGGTTGAATTTTTTGTATTCCTTAAAATCTGTTTTACATACATTAATATAGATTTGTAATTAAATATCTATTAAGCATGATTTTATATTATTAAACAATTGTACTCACAATAAAAAAATAGTATGATAGTATGATAAATTAAAGATCGTATACTAAAAAGAAAAAGAATTAAACAACATCAATGGGTAAACCTGAATCAAGAATAACAAAGTAAATTTTAAAAAGACCCAAGTATAATCATCAATGAAAAGGTAAAGTGATCCATAGGATAAACTAATCCACAAAATACAACCAGCAGACAAACCATTATTCAAAAGAAGAAAACAAAAATAATATATTTTTTATTGTTAGTGCGTGAGACACTTTTAGTGAAGAGAGAAAGAGAGAATAATAAAGGAAATAAAGATTTATATTATTCAAGTGTACAAATAATGATACACACTATGACTATTTATATACAACCTTAATTGGGTTTGGACTAACACAACTTGGATTACATTAAATATTAAATCTAATCAAATCTAATCTAATCTAATTTAATATTTCAACACACCCCCATAATCCAAGTTGTCGAACATCCTCAAAAATAGTCAATCTGAACTATTCCTAATTTCTTTCTCAAATTCAGGAATCTGTCGATCTTCAATCCTTTGGTGAAAATGTCGGTCAACTGTGCTTCACTTGAGCAATGTCTAACTTCAAGTTCACCTTGATTTACTTTTTCCCTCAAGAAGTGAAACCTTACTTCAATATGTTTACTTCTTCCATGCAGAACTGGATTCTTCGTCAGATTTATGGCTGACTTGTTGTCGATTTGCAATACTAGAGATTTCTTCACTTCAACAGTCATTTCTTCAAGTACAAGTCCTAATTCGACTAAGTATGAGTCGGTCTTCTTGTTCCATGCCCTAGGTGCCTGCTTGAGGCCATAGAGCGCTTTGTGCAATCTATATATTTTACTCGCTTCCTTCTGAATCACAGACCCAGGAGGTTGTGTGACATAAACTTCTTCGTCTAAAGGACCATTCAACAATGCTGATTTCACATCTAGATGAAATGTTGACCAGCCTTGGTTGCATGCCAATGCTACTACTAGTCGAACATTCTCTAATCTTGCTACTGGAGCAAATACTTCAGAGTAGTCAAGTCCTTCTCTTTGAAGAAAACCTCGAGCTACTAATCTTGCTTTATGTCTTGCTATTGACCCATCTGCATTGTGCTTCAACTTGAACACCCACTTTACTTCGATAACTTTTGTATGTGTTGGCAATTCGACTAACTCCCATGTGTTGTTTCTTTCGATTGCCTGTAACTCTTCGACTATAGCTAACTTCCACTTGTTAATCTTTAAAGCTTCGTTATAGTTGATTGGTTCAGCACCTACAAGTAAAGCAAAATGAACTAATTATCCATCTGGTGTGATTTCATCATCACCAATCACTTCATAATCATGAAGTCTTGTTGGAAGAACTCTATTTCTTTGAGGTCTTTGGCTTGTTTCAGCCACAACCTCTTCGACTTCGACTGTGACGGGAGTGTCAACAACCGCTTCTTCTTCGACTTCGACTGGATTCTCAATAATTCCTTCGACCTCAACTTCATTAGTTTCTTCTTCGAAATCAAAGTTCATTAATGATTTATTAATTGAATTTCTAGAATTTCAATCCCAGGAAAAATTTTCATTAATCACAATATCTCGACTCAACACAATCTTTTCATTAACTGGATTGAATAGTCTGTATGCACCAGTTTTATGATATCATACCAGAATTATAGGTTCACTCTTGTCATCAAGCTTCCTTCTCCTTGCATCAGGAACATGCTTGTAACACATAGAGCCAAACACCTTCAAGTGACTTACTGATGGTCGTTTGTCACTCCACACTTCTTCAGGAACCTTGTTCTTCAATATCTTAGTAGGACACCTATTCAAAATATAAACTGCAGTCGAAACAGCTTCTCCTCATAAAGATTTTGGCAAATTCTTTTGCTTCAGCATGCATCTTGCCATATCTAATATGGTTATATTTCTTCTTTCAGCAATTCCATTATATTGAGGTGTGTAAGGAGCAGTTACCTCATGATCAACACCATGTTCTGCACAGAAATCTTCAAACATCTTGGATGTGTATTCTCCACCTCCATCTATTCGTAGAACTTTGATCTTCTTCTCACTCTGTTTTTTGACAAGTATCTTGAATCTCTTAAAGATTTCGAATACTTCGTCCTTTCGTTTGATCACATAGATCCACAGCTTTCGACTAAACTCGTCGGCAAAGGAAACAAAATATTTGTTTCCACCAATTGTATGTTCTTCAAATGGACCACATACATTTGAATGCACCACATCGAGAATGCAGGATGATCTCATTGACATAGTCGAAACGAAAGAATTTCTGGATTGCTTTCCCACTAAACAACCTTCACAAAGTTTTTCAGGCATCTCAAGACTTGGAATACCAGTAACCATATCTTGAGTAATCAGTTGATTAAGTGATCGAAAACTCAAATGTCCAAACCTCAAATGCCACAACCAACTATCCTTGTGGTCGCAACAATTTTCAAACATTGAACTTTTGTCGAACTGATCATAGTCTTAAATGTCCTGTTCTTCGACAATGGAGATTGTAAAACCAAATTGTTCTTAGTGTCGAACAATTTCAAAACTCCATCTTTCATGACAACTGAGAAACCTTTTTCAACTAGTTGTCCAACACTTAACAAGTTGCATTTCATTCCAGGTACATAGAGCACATCTTTGATCATAGCTTTCCCTCCATTACTCATTTGAAATACTATGTTGCCAGTACCTTCTGCTTGCAATGAACTATTATAAGCAAGTTTTACCTTGCTCTTCTTCGACTCGTCAAAATCTGCCAACCACTCCTTTCGACCAGTCATGTGGTTCGAGCAACCTGATTCGAGAAACCAAATATTAGATTCAACATAGTTATCTGCAACTGCAGCCATAACCATCATACCACCTTCAGAATCATCTGAATCTTGGCGTGCAAGGTTCGCTCCTTCGTCATTGCCTTTCGATCCCTTGTCTTTTCTGTACCAACAATTCTTGGTCAAGTGTCCCCACTTTTCACAGTTATAACACTGCATACCTTTCTTATCTTCTTTGTCCTTTCGATAGTTTCCTCCTCTCCTTTTCGAGGATTCAGAAGATCTATCTTCGACCTTATTCTTATGGGAATTAGACCAAGACTCCTTGCCATGAGTCTTGTCGAACTTGCCTTTAAATTTGTTGGAACCACCATCTTTTTTCCATGATTGAGCTTGTAGTGCTTATATCGAGTCCTGAACTCCTTTCCTTTCGACAATCCTCATCTCATGCGCCTCCAACGAACCAACCAAATCTTCCACTTTAATGGTTTCAAGATTGTTGGATTCTTGAATAGCTACGATAATGTGATCAAATTGAGAGGTCAACATTCTCATTACCTTCTCAACTATAATCTTATTAGTAATGGTTTCACCATAATCCTTCATGAGATGGACGAGTTTCTGAACCTTCGACACATATTCTGCAACTTTTTCATCTTCTCCCATCGGCAAAAACTCATATTGTCGATGCAAGGTTTGTAATTTGACAACCTTGACTTTCTCACCTCCTTAGAAATACTTTACCAGAATATCCCATGCCTCCTTCGTTGTTTCAGCATGAGAGATTCTATTGAAGTTAGCCGCATCGACATCCGTTTGAATGCAATAAGCAGCCTTGCAATCTTTTTTCTTGACTTTGTTATGGATTTTTTTTCTGTTCGTCGGTTGCATTTGTAGCCAATGTTGGAACGCCGTCGGTAACCACTTCTAGGGTTTCATGGAAGCCAAATAAGGATTGCATCTATTTTTTCCATCGGATCTAAGTTTTACCGTAAAACATTGGAAGAGAATTTGGAATGCCCTTATCACTAGCCATCTTCGCAGCGGTTGATTTACTTGTCCTAGAAAAACGATCTCTGACGTGAAATTCTTGAAAACTTGATCAAGAACAATAACCGAAAGCTCTGGATACCAATTTGTTAGTGCGTGGGGCACTTTTAGTGAGGAGAGAAAGAGAGAATAATAAAGGAAATAAGGATTTGTATTATTCAAGTGTACAAATAATGATACACACTATGACTATTTATATACAACCCTAATTGGACTTGAACTAACACAACTTAGATTACATTAAATATTAAATCTAATCAAATCTAATCTAATCTAATTTAATATTTCAACATTTATCAGTTTATATCCTATGTTGCACTAATACTTTGAATTTCAAATGTCAATCAATAATTTTCTACTTACTAAAGAGATAGGAAGCCACTTTTCATGACATAAGATTGTTTGATCGATAAACAAAATAAAGAGGGTAGGAAAGAACAAACATTGTGGTTTATAGACAATAATGATTCAGTTTAACTCATTGAACCATCCAGGGTGATTTTTAAAACATTTTTGTATATATAGAAACATTGAAAACTTGAACATTTAATATCTAAGGGTGGCAATTATACTTTAATAACCAATCAACAACTCATCAAACACACTTCCACAATAACTTATGAAGTTCTTGATATATTAGAAAAATTTAATGTGGGACAATGATTAAGGAACTATTTATGTAGTAATCTTATAAAGCAAACAAAAACTATAATAATCATAAGATCATACACAACACCAACATAATATTTACTAAATTAAATTGGCAGCATCCTCAAGTCTCACAGAAAATTACATTAAAATGAAGGAATCGTTAAACACACTCTAAGGGATCAAAATGCCCTGAGTTCTGATTCAATTAAATCGTTTCATTGGATGCATATTTTGGTTTTGATTTAGCACCTGCCTTGTTCAGTATAGCAGTCCCAATATTTTAGTTTAGCAGTCGGGAGACCTGTGTTATCATGTGTTTGAAGATGTTGCATGTGATTAATGTTTATGAGATGAATCACCAGGTCCTGTCAACACCCAATGGACCGGCTCATTTTTATGGTGACATGAAGGCTTGAATCTTTCAATAAGTGTTTAATAAAAATGGAAAAATCCTAACAATAGTTAGCACAAATATAAGATATAGAAATACATCTATTTGTCTATCTAAGTAATGAAGAACTTTGATAGGATTGAGTATGATAAGCCTTCTCTGCCTAATTAACTTGTCGAGTCTACTTGTCGGTTAGCCTAGTACAATTCCAACATTACTTCAGCAACTTTGTCAAATGTAATAAATCACGACTAAAATAAATAAATAGGTTAATTTTTTTAATTTACAAAAAGAATAGACAAACCTCTCAAATTCATACTGTTTTGGATTGGGCCTGTCTGTGGTCAATCACCAGTGAAGCCCAATCCAAGCTTGTCAACATATCATGCTGAGCAGTGTATCCTCCGAGCACACCCCGATCATGGGTATCTGGTCGGCTACGATTACTTCCCGCTGGTGCCCGCGAAGAATGTCCCCGACGAGTGCACGCTCTACACGAGCACCCTCCTCGTAGGGCTGACTTTCAACCTCTCCGGATTTCCCGGAGTCCTCAGGGTTCCGGGAAGATCGCGTCTCTATCCTCCCTGTCTTGCGAAGAGCATCATCCAGGTAGGGGGGCATGTGCAGGTCCACACTACTCACGTAGAACCTGGCAGTCTCTTTGTTGGGCCTGTTTGATCAGCCCAATAAAGAGGCCTTGGCCCAGCGTTGGGGGCTATAAATACCCTCTATTTCGAGAGGGTCAGGTATTCATTCATTAACACCTACATACATACTTGCTTGCTTATTCCGTCTCTCACTTTGCCACCGGAGTGTCTTGCTGGTACCCCTCCCCCCATCTCCTTCAAATCCAGCCAAAAGCCAGTTGTGGCGGTCCAACTCTGATCAGGTACGATCAGTGGCACCGTCTGTGAGAAACTAAGCTTCCCCGTCTTCTCTCTGTTTAAAAAGAAAAAAGCTAACAATCCTCGACTGTCATGGCTGACCAAACTCAGGACAACCAGAACGTCCGTGTCATCGAAGCTAACAACAACATCGCCTACAATAATGCCGGCCTCGACAACACCGGCATCACCGACCATAATACGGTCCCTGGCGGCAACATCCCCGGACCTTCTAACTATCGGGACGGAGCCACAGCTTCATCTTCATCAATCCCTCCTCGGCTTGAAGAAGATCACCCAGTTCCTCTGAACTACCCAGCCATCCAATTCCACGAAGTCCCTGTCCCCGCCAGGGCAGACGCCGTGACCAGGGGACTGTTCGCGGCGATTAACCAAACCAACTATCTCATCTTTTCCCAAGGGGAAATACTGAGAGCACTCGAGGACGACCGAAGGCCCCCTAGAAGGCACAGAAGACCTCAATCTCCTCCCCCTCGACAAGTGGGTGAACGTCCCCGATCTCCCCGTAGAGACAGAATCAGGATATCTCTCGAAGCCCATCGCCTCGACCAATCAGGCGACGACCCCTTTTGGAGAGGGAACCACTCATCGATGTAGGAAGGCGCGACCATGGCCCTTCACGGAAAGAACGAAGACCTCCCGGAGACAGACACGGGGGAAACCATCAACGATCACACCGCTCGAGGAACGCTCCGCGCAACCAGGGCCATCGTAACCGACAATACATCGGATCCCCGTCCTGCTCCCCAAAATGGAGTGACGAGGACGACCCCCGCGTCCCCTTGTCACAAGCTATCATGGAGGCGCCCATTCCCCAGGGCATGGAGAAGCCTCCCCACTTAAAAGAGTATGACAGCGTCGCTGACCCGGTCGACCACATAGACGGGTTCGAAGCCATGCTGCACTACCACAATGTCGGGGGACCAATCAAATGTCGGTTGTTCCCCACGACCCTAAGGAAAGCAGCTATGGAATGGTACAAAGGTCTTTCTCCGGGGTCAATTACCTCTTGGCGAAACTTGAAGAACCAGTTCATCAGCTCGTTCACTGCTTCGTGAAGACACCCGAAGACCGAAGCAGCGCTCGAGGCCATCGTCCAGAAGCACGATGAGACCTTGAGAGAATTCATTAACCTCTTCAACTGGGAAGCCATCCAGGTCCCCTATACGGACCATATGAAGAGATACCTGCTGGAGAGGGGTCTCCTCCCCGGCACCGAGTTCAGAAAATCCGTGGGCATCGAACCACCCCGAACATTTGATGCCCTCCTCGAGAAGGCCAGAGCCTACATGGACTACGAGGAAAGAGAAGCGGCCAACAGAGCCCGAGACCCCAGAAACTGCGGATCCAGTAGCAATTTGCGACAAGACACCACCCCTCCTCGACGAACTGGGGAAAAGAGAAGGGACGATAAACCCTGAGACGCCCAGGAACAAAGGGGACCCTTGGGATGGTTCACAGAATACACTATGCTCACGGCTTCCCGCAAGCGTATCTTAGCGGAGTGCACAAGTATAGATTTCAAGGATGGCAGTGTCAAACGTCCCCTTCCAGCTCCTGCCAAACCCGGGGTAGACCGAAGCAAATACTTCCAGTACCACCGGAGCCACGAGCACCTGACCGAAGACTGCGTCCACCTCAAGGATGCCATCTAGACCCTCATGAAAGGGGGAAGGCTCGCACAATACCGGTGAAACAAAGCTCCTCGTCGGGATGCCCGTGAGACGAGGGTAGCAGAAGAGGATGCCCGACCATCTGATGAGTCGGTTCCCATCCAAATCGCGTTCTCTGTCACAAGACCCGAGGACTTCTACGTCTCTGAACATTTGCAAGAACCTATGTCTACGCACAGCAGGTGGGAACACTTCCCCTCCGCCATGGTCATTAACGATGGAGGGTTCAATGATTTGACCATAAATTTAGCTAAGAGGAAGCTGAATGAGTTGGTCGACACGCCCCCCCCCCCCCCCCCCTCAAACAGTGACCTTTGAAAAAGTGAGAGGCAGATCAGAGCCAATCACCTTCTACCTCAAGGAGCTCCCCGGAGGGGCCCCCAATTCGGCCATCCCTCTGCTGATAAGGGAGAGAATGGCCAACTTCGATGTACATCGCGTCCTCGTCGACGAGGGAAATTCCATCGACGTGATGTACAACCAGTTGTTCCGAACCCTGCAGCTCAACGACTCTCACCTCTCACCATACGTGGGGTCGGACCTACAGGGCTTTAATGGCTCGACCTCCAAGCCTTGAGGATACATCGAGCTCATGGTTACGTTTGGCGAGGATACTGCTACGAGACAAGTCAAGGTGCACTTCCTCTTCATTGATTTCCCCTCCCTCTACAACTGCATTCTGGGAAGGTCGACATTGGCATAACTGACTGCGGTGCCCTCCACCGTCCATTTAAAAATGAAGTTCTACACCAAGAGGGCACGGGTCGCCACTATCCAAGGTGACCTAGAAGCTTCCCGAAGGTGTTTTAATGCGGCATCCAAGGGACACGACACGGTCGACACCAGCACAAGGCCCGCCAAGAGAGCTGCAACTACGCGACCAGAACCTCAACAGTCAGAGCCCGTCAGAGCAGAAGATCAGAGAGCCCCTCCAAAGGTTGACTCGATATCCCTAGACACTCGCTTCGACCAAGATGAGCCTCCCAACGGCGAGCAAGTCCCCCTTCGACCAATTCCGGACGGGGACTTCGAACTCGTCCCCCTCGGTGAAGACCCAAGCAGAGGAGTGAAGATTGGCACCGGACTCCCCGACTTGGCGAGGAAGCAAATCAAGGCTTGCTTGCACGAGAATGCAGGTCTGTTCGCATGGAGCACTCCGGAGATGCCCGGACTCGACCCTTAGGTCGCCTGTCATCAACTCGCCATTTATCCAGCCGCTAGGGTAATAGTGCAACGTAGACGTAGGCAGTCTCCGGAGAAAACGGAGGCTGCTGAAAAAGCTCTAAAATACCTCTTAGAGGCAAATTTTATTTCTGAAGCCCGGTATTCAACTTGGCTGTCAAATGTTGTACTTGTCAAGAAAAATTATGGAAAATGGCGAATGTGCGTTGACTACACCGATCTTAACCGGGCATGCCCCAAAGATGCATTTCCTTTACCTAATATTGATATGTTGGTCGACAACTCGGCCGGTTATAAAATAATATCGTTTATGGACGCCTATTCGGGCTACAACCAAATCCCAATGGAAATAGGCAACAAGCACTGCACCGCTTTCATGACTAGCTCGGGCAACTATTACTACAACGTAATGCCATTCGGTCTGAAAAACGCAGGAGCAACGTATCAGCGGATGATGAACAAAGTCTTCCGCAACCAAATCGGGGATATGCTCGAGGTATACATGGACGGCATGATCTTCAAGTCCCGAGCAGACGTCAACCATGCCGCTCATCTTAGGGAAGTCTTTGCCCAAGCAAGGCAATGCAAAATGAGATTTAACCCCGAGAAGTGCACGTTCAGGGTCAAGTTCCTCGGCTTCTACTTAACAGAACGAGGAATCGAGCCAACCCCGACAAGTTTCGGGCTTTCTGAGACCTCCCAACACCTACCTCGAAAAAATCCATACAAGTCTTGAATGGCATGCTCACCTCTCTATCCCGTTTCGTTGCAAAATCCGCTCAACACACCCTCCCTTTCTTTAAGCTTCTTCGCAAGGAAGCGGACTTCGAATGGACCGAGGAATGCGAGCAGGAGCTGCTCCGTCTTAAACAAAGCCTCTCGCAGCCGCCCATGTTATCACAACCAGTCGATGGGGAACCCTTGTTCCTGTATCTGGCCATCTCGGTCGAAGCCGTCAGCGCAACCATCATTCGTGAGACGCGCGACGGACAAAAACCCGTTTATTTCACGAGCAAGGCACTTCAGGGGCCCGAAGTTTGATACCAACAGATAGAAAAGGTAGCTCTGACCCTCGTTAATGCATCGAGAAGGCTCAAACACTACTTCCTCGCGCACACGATCGTGGTGCAGACAGACCAGCCCGTGAAACAGCTCCTGGGTCGACCAGACATGGCGGGTCGAATGGTTAAGTGGTCCTTGGAACTTTCTGAGTTCGACATCCAATACGAGAGCAGGAAAGCCCTCAAGGTACATGCTTTGGCCTATTTCATCGCTGAGATGACCGCTCAAAAACCCCCGTAGGGAAAGAGCACAAGTGGATCATCTTCGTCGACGGAGCATCTAGCTCGACCGGGAGCGGTGCAGGAATCCTCCTAGAGAACGAGGAAGGTGTGGTGGTCGAGCATTCGCTCACCCTCTCCTTTCCGACCTCTAACAACCAGGAAGAATACGAGGCCCTACTCGCGGGTCTAAGACTGGCCGAGGATTTAGGTGCTCGTGAAGTACAAATTTTCACCGACTCTCAACTTGTCGCGTCCTAAGTTCAAGGGGAATACCAGGCTAAAAACAACAGCCTCATCGAATATCTGAACTTAGTCAGGGAGCACATGAAAAAATTCGACCGAGCATAAACTTTGCACGTACCACGCGAGCAAAACACAAGGGCCGACATACTTTCAAAGCTCGCAAGCACGAGAAAGAAAGGCGGAAATAAATCCGTCATACAAGAGTCTCTATCTCGCCCGAGCATCGAAAAGTCCACGACTCAACCCAAGGTAAACGTCATCGGAGACACCTCATCCTGGATGACCCCGGTGTTCAACTTCCTAACAAAGGGGGAACTCCCCTTGGACCAAAGAGAAGCAAACGCAACCAAACGGCGAGCGTGCTCCTACGTGGTGCTCGAACACAAACTATATCGCAGAGGATTTTCCATCCCACTCTTGAAGTGTGTTGTACCCCAAAATTTGCCCTCTTTTCATACACGCATATTATTGGTTTTATGGTTATGGAATAAAGGTATATTTATCAAGCTTCTTCAGGTTACAAGTGACGTTTATTTCGTCAATGGATATTCTCAGAGTATTTTCTGTGCTGAAGATCGGTTCGCTGTTTTGCAACGATTCGGGGTTCAAAGATTCACAAGTCCAACCCGGCGCGTCATATTCAGGTGTTCTTTCGCCAAGATATCTCTGATAATGTATTCTCAAATTCAGGTTCAGCTCAAGAGTCAATTCTTTAAAGAAGGTATCCGAATGTGTGAGTTTTCTCAAAGAAATATGGTGAAAAAGTGTGCTGAAAGTGTAGTTTTTACGTGCTAAAATATTCATAACTTAAAGATCGTGGCTCGTTTTGAACCCGTTCCGGTGGCCAAAATTTTGTCTTGATGTCATTTACGTTTTCATTTCTCACGGCTGGAAGCCATTTTCGATCAGAAGGTCTTCAAAAATGCAGATTTATCAAGTATTTTCGTAAAGAAAATTTGTGACAGAAATTTATTTGCGTCATGTTCAAAAAATCATAACTTGGTCGATTTTCATCGTATCAAGCTGGTTCCAGCGCCCAAATTTCACAAATTGAGTTGGTTACATTTTCACAGGAGGTATCGAGTTCGAACGGTATTCAAAAGGCCTTCGTTTTTTGCTCAGAGTGCGTGTGACACGCTGAAAATCCTGAATGCTGAATATTATTTCATCTAGGCCGAAACTTCGAAAATTCATAACTCGGTCAATTTTTATCGGATTGGGCCCATCTTTTTACACAAGGTCACTGAATCAGATATCTACAACTTTGCTTCAAAAGTCGAGACCGAATTATGCCCCGATCAGTACCAGATTTTTATTGAAGAACATGTCAGAGTCGACAATAGAGCCCAAAATAAGTTTGTCTGAGCTGAAACTTCAAAAATACATAACTAATTCACCGTTTATCCGATTGATCTCATTTTCAGACAGGAGTTAGTTCTCGATGTCGGCTACATTTTGTTTTCACATTTCAACTTCAAAAATTACACTTAAGCCCCTGCGGTTTAGCTTGGAACATGACGAACTCAAGTGAACAGTGGAGGCCCAATTGCACATTCAAAGCCCATTTTTTCTCTCTCTAATTTCTGTTATATAATCCCATTCTTTTCACACAAACAAGGGAGGAGAAAAAAATGCTTTTGCCACAACGCTGTCAAAATATCAAATTCTTTCAAGAACCCTAAAACCTTGAAATCCTTATTACAAATCCCCATCTCACTACAAACAAGTCATCCCTGTTACAAACCAATATCTCACTACTTCTCCAGTAAGGGTAAGGCTGGCTTGATCTCCATGATCAAAAGAACATAAAAGCATTCATATCACTACTTCTCCAGTAAGGGTAAGACTGATTTGATCTCCATGATCAAAAGGGTATAATCATTCATACAGGCCATATCGGTTTTAACCTTAATTTTTTTTTCATATATTGGCTTTATTTGTATTTCATGATATATAATAATTTATTTAATGTGTTCATGAGATTCAACACTGCAGATTTAAACAGGATCCCATGCAGGTTCATTACAGAACGTTGAGGCCAAAACACGAATGGTCGAAATAGAACATCCAACACATGATACCAATACGTGGCGAGACAGACATCCTGAGAAGGTTAAGGAACGTTGAGCCCAAAACACAAATGGCCAAAACAGAACAACTTACACATGATATCAATACGTGGCGAGGCAGACATCCTGAGAAGGTTAAGGAACGTTGAGGCCAAAACACAAATGGCCAAAACAGAACAACTTACACATGACACCAATACATGGCGAGGCAAACATCCTGAGAAGGTTAAGGGTGTGGGTTCAACAACCACCCCTATTGGTTTTGATTTTCTTCCTTTCTATTTATCCGTTTATCTATTTTTATTCTTTATGTTTAAAATCTTTTTCATAAAACTTAACATTTTTCACAAACCTTTGATTTTTTATAATAAACTCGAATAATTAATTTTAGGTTTTAATTTAATTTTAGGTAACTTTAATTATTTTATAAATAAATTAAAATTAATTAGAACAATTAGGATTTTGTTTCTAACTTAATTCTATTTTCTTTTTTCTTAAAATAACAAAACACAAAAATAGGCCATTTAATTATTTTATTTTTTTAACTAATTTAATTACTAATCAATTTTGTATTTAATTTTAAAACTTAATTCTTTTCTTTAAAAAATATTAAAAACAACAAAAACAGTTTTTCTTTTGATTAGGTTAGAAGGGTCAAAACCCTAATTTTTCCCGATCTAAATTTCATCGCACGCGTTATTATTATTTTTATCCCATTATTGTAACTGCTCACAAGGTGTAATAGTTTTAATTAGGACTTTTACTTTTCATTTATCGATTTATTCTTTACTTTTCAAAGGGTTTGTTTTTGGCTATGTAAATACCTGAAGCCTTGTAATAGCGTAGTTTAAATTCCGCATTTTAAATTCCACAAATTACTAACTGTTAGATGTATGAATAATTAGGGATGCATGACAAGAATGTATGATTAATTTGAAAACAGTTAGATCACCCTGAATGTGCAAAGATAATAATCTGAAACTGAATCACTCGCACACGCGCACTCTTAGGGTACACTCCCACTTGGTTGCCTTCGGTAAACGGTCATTGAGTATAGAATGTTTTAGAGGTCGTCCTTTTATCTAAACAAAGATCAAAGTCCCGATTCGAAAAAGTTGCCTCGGAATGGTTGCCTCGGAATTGTTGCCTCGAATAATTGATCTAAGACATTTGTGTAACTACTAAGACGTCCTAACATTGCTTTAGTGACCGTACGTCCCTTTTGAATTGACCCTTAAACTCCAACGATGATGCTACCTACTCACTAATAGTGGGATAGCGTTGTCTAAAGGAAACAAACATAGAACGATTCTTTTTTCGAGTAGGTAGATTAGTTCTTAGATACTTGCTCATCCAAAACAAAATTTTTTCACACTTACACTCTTTTATAAACAAAGTTTTCAAAAACACTTTATTACACTCTTGAAGACAGAAGCAAGAGTTAAATCGAAGTTAAAACAAAAACTTTTCAAAGCCCGCAAACACAAAGAAAACAATTTTGAAAATGATGAGCAAGTACCTAAGAGCCCGTAGGTAACTACGGATAGAAAGGATGCTAATACCTTCCCTTTCTATAATCTACCCCCCGTACTCAGAAATATCTCGAAAAAGGAATTTTTCTGTGCTTTTTTTCTTTCCTTGTTGGATAAAATAAAAGCGGTGGCGACTCTTGCTTACCGTGACATTTTTTGAACACAAACGCAAAACATAAACCAACAAAATTCCTTAACGAAATAGGGAAACACGATCCTGGTTCTGGCCACCGTATCACAGAACTGGCGACTCTGCTGAGGATTTGAATAAGTGGGGTGTACCTTAGGATTAGTTCATCATATTGTTTTCAATTATTCGATCTGTATGCTTTATCTTTGTGGGTTTTGTATCAGAGTTACTATAGATCCTAACCCGGATCTGGGGATACCTTTTAGGTAAGTAGCAATAGACTGTGAGGGAATTGTACAACATAGATCGATACGGTTGAAGCAGTAGCTACGTTGGTGTGACATATTAGTTGGTACCGATATCCCTTGTGGAGGAACAAGGAGAGTATGGGGCTGCTAATGGGTCATTAAGCATCAACTGACCTTAGAACCTGTGGCGGTAGAAATATGCAAGACTAAGCCATTGGATTGACTAGACTTTATACAAATCAAAATAAAAATCGCCACTGCGCTTTATTGTTTCCAAAGGAATGGGAAAAGAGCGAATAACCCAAAAAGAGGGGGAAAGATTCAAGGTAAGGGGGTTGGTTATGCAAAGGGAAGGTATTAGCATCCTAAACATCTACGGTACTCCGCAAGAACCTCTTTGAAAAATCTGTATATTTTGGCTATAAAAATGTGTTGTATATAAAATGGATGGTGGAGGTGAGAAAAGAAATATTTTTATGATTTTTGCACCTGCCGCGGTTGCGAACCTTTAGTGCCTACGTACCACCTTTCATGCAATAGGGGATCAGGGTACACGTAGTTCCTCTTTTAAAAATTTGAAACACATGTGTGTTGGTTGATTTTATGAGATAAGACATCATCGCAATTGTCCGTGTGAAAAACATACTTACTACCCATAATCATGAGAAAGGAGAATTTGCATCATCTCAAAGTGGAGGATATGGCTTGGATTTTAAAACCAACAATGCCTCACTCAACACCCAAGTGGAAAATATCTCACTTCACTATATATTGTAGAAGTATAGTTGTTTACATCACTATAAGGATTGACAAGAGTCTAATCTTTTGAGAAAAGTTTAAAGATAAAAGCCAAAGTGGCAAAATGGTTTGAAATGAGATTGATTGACTTTTAGTATTCTCACAAAAAAAGGTCAAGGTATTATTAAATTAATTGAAATTTATTTATGAAAATGTTTCGAAGATGCATGGACCTAAGTCCAAGTTTATTATGAAAATGTTTCAAGTTTCAAAACAAGAAGAGTTTTTTTTTTTTAAAGGAGGGAGAAGATTTTTGAAATTAAAGAAGATGGGAGGAGAAGAAGAGGCTATCCTAAAGCATAAGGTGAAAGCTAGGGATAAGAACCATCTAACCAACAAGAAGCCAATACTTGACATCATGAGTCAATATAGAATTCTCATTCTTCGGATTGAAACCAAGCAAGCAAAGATACTAGACCTCTTGAGAGAACCAAACTTCAAGTGTTTTAAGTCTTCGCAAATATTGGGCAGAGTAACGGCTGTATACGGGTGAATTCCAGATTACAAACAAAGATCGTAATCTCAATAACCTGCACACAAAACAAACAAACAACCCAATGTCTTGAGGTAAATCTCAAGAACTCCAGACAAAATATCAAATAAAGTCACAAAGTCTCTAAGATAGGCCAAGGTCTCTAATCCTAAGTCCAAGAAGTCCATCACTCCATAATGCAAAGGATAGTAACCATATAGTCCAAGTATCATTAATGATTTTTATGGTTCATGTTGATTATTAGGTGTCTTTAAAAAGAAAGAAAAGCTCAAGTGAGCAAAATAAAAATGACATAAAAGTAAATGCTCAAGTGAGCAAAGATGAAAATAGCATGAAATATAAAATGCTAAAAGTAAATGGTACATAAAGCATGAAAATAAAAGCGTAAAGTAAAGTTAATTGTTAGTAATTAGTGGTTGGTTGGATGACCATATTGAAACTTGCATTTGGAACTCATTAGAGGATTGGTAGAACCAAAGCCTCCATACAACAAGTTGCATTTGCTTTTTGTCAAGTATATCATCCATTTTGGAATTCTTACAAGGCAACATGTAATGATCAACGATGTTTAAGTGATCCGCGTTGACCAAAGGTGTTGTAGATCCATTAGAGGATTGGTAGAACCAAAGCCTCCACACAATGAATCTCAAGGTTATTGGATCAAAGAGATCAAATTAACATACTTGGGCTTGCAATCATAAGTTTGGGCCACGAATGATCATTTATTCGAATCGGGACAAAATTTAGCGCTATGTTAAGCAATCGTAAGTGGACTTATGTAGAAGTCACACCTATTTTGAGGCCGGTCAATAGCAATCTATGTACTTCATGTTTGGATAAATGATATAGAGATCACCATCCCTTAACATGTAGCACAATTAAAAAAGAAAAGGATAAGATGAAGAGGGAGGGAAATGATAAGCTAATTTGGATCACCATTTCAAAATTCTTTCATCTTTAAATTTAACCACTCCTCTAGATGGATTAAAGCACTAAACATATCATTAATCCAAAGCACCAAAAATGAATTAAATAATTCACTCTTAGGTAGATTTGAATTGATGAAAATTTATCCAACTTCATCTACATCACAAAGTCCATTGAGTTTAAAGACAAATTGGACATTTAAAATTGCAATCCAAACCAACAATCAAAAGGAGTGAGTAGAAAAAGCATTTTGGATCAAAGCTGCCCCAAAACAAGGCAAAAAAGTGCATTTTGTCCCTGTGTAAATCGATTGCACTATTGTGTAAATCGATTTACACAGTACAGTTTTCTAAAAATTATGCAAAATTGCTTCTGTGCAATCGATTGCACTACAGTGCAAATCGATTGCACACAGTAACAGCAGCAAAAATAGCATTTTAAAAGGGGAATTTATTGTTCAAACTTTCCATCAAACACCTTATGATCATGGATCCACTTGAGCACGAAAATTCCATCAAATTATGAGAAAATAACACCATTGGAATCACAAAAGAATGCTCAATGAATCAATCCCAAAGATCACCAAGAGATCACATTGTGAAAGATGAATTATCCAACTTACCAAAGGTAGATCTAGAGAATTATAAAAACAACTTCAAGAATTTGCTTCAATTCAACCACAAGAATCAATTTACCAAGCTTGGATGTAGATAATTGATGGAGAAAAAGTGTTTGGATGAAGGTTTAGCTCAAAGATTTGTAAGCTTCAATGCAAAGCTTACTAACTTTTTGAAAATGGAGCTTTGAGTGAATTTGGTAGATGGAGAGAATTGAGAGATTTTTTTAGCAAGGTGGATTTGGCTATCAAAAGCTTGAAATTTGAATGAAATGAGAGCTCTATTTATAGAGTTTTAGGATTGGAATTAGTGGTAATTTGGTAATTGATTCTTGGAGCCAAAATTTGAATTAATGATAACTCTTTCAAAAATTAGAGCCAAAATTTGAATTAATGATAATTCTTTCAAATATTAGAGCCAAAATTTGAATTAATGATAATTCTTTTTAAAAATGAAAGATTGGCACTAAAATTTGAATTAATGATACATCTTTCAAAAGTGAAGGAAAATTGGAGCCAAAATTTGACAAGTTTAAAATGCTGATTTTTTTTTAAATTTTCACGCTGTGCAATCGATTGCACTATAGTGCAAATCGATTTGCAGTGTCTTTTTTCAAAAATGGCGCAAAATGCACTATGTGCAATCGATTGCACTCTAAGAGCAATCAATTGCATCAGTGAAAAAAATGAATTTTTGTTAATTTTTCTTTTGCAAATAGAGATTTTAGGAAAAATAATACCAGAAATCCTTATTTGTCAGGCGCTTCGACTTGGTACCTACAAAACACAAATATGCAAAGACAAAGACAAATATTTTTTTGTATTTTGATTAGAAGTTAGTCAACAACACATATACAAAATACACAACTAAGGTGCTTAGAGATTCCTCAAGAGCAAACTTAAAGATAGGAAAAAAGAGGAAGAACCAACCCTAATGTGATCTTGTTATGATCGAGTTGATATGATATGATAGAGGAATCTTAGAGGCAAAAATTGGGGTACAACAGCTGCCCTTATTTAAGTGTCTTCTATCCGGAGATACGAAGGTTACAAATCTTCGTGTCGATGCGATTGAAGATACTTAAATATAAAACAAGCCCTATTTTTGTCTCTAAGATGCCATGCAATGCTTATGCTTATGAATGCATATGAACAGAACAAAAGAGACGCAAAGTAACACTGGGGATGCCACAAAAATGAAGAAACAAAGGAGCAACCCCACCAGGAAAATAAATCATTAGTGAACAAAAGACATGACTCTATTGGTGTAAAACCCAAAGAAGAGATAAGGTAGCATCAACTCAAATATTGAGGAAAAAGTAAAGAATGATAACGATCGACAGATAACTGTGAACTACCAACTCAATGGATGAAGGTAGAAAAGTAATAAGATACCAGCTCACAGATGACGGTAAAATACCAACTCAATAGTTGAAGGTAGAAGATCAAAAAGATACCGACTCACAGATGACGGTGAAATACCAACTCAATAGTTGAAGGTAGAAGATAAAGATATACCGACTCACAGATGACGGTAAACTACCAACTTAATAGTTGAAGGTAGAAGATCAAAAAGATACCGACTCACAGATGACAGTAAACTACCAACTCAATAGTTGAAGGTAGAAGATCAAAAAGATACCGACTCACAGATGATGGTGAAATACTAACTCAATAGTTAAAGGTAGAAGATAAAGATATACCGACTCATAGATGACGGTAAACTACCAACTCAATGGATGAAGGTAGAAGATAAAGATATACCGACTCACAGATGATGGTGAAATACCAACTCAATGGATGAAGGTAGAAGATAAAGATATACCGACTCATAGATGACGGTAAACTACCAACTCAATAGTTGAAGGTAAAGAGAAAAAGATATACCGACTCACAGATGCCGGTAAACTACCAACTCAATAGTTGAAGGTAGAAGATCAAAAAGATATCGACTCACAGATGACAGTGAAATACCAACTCAATAGTTGAAGGTAGATTTGAAAATATCATACCACCGCCGTTCACTGACGATGAAATATCAACGTTCACTGATGATAGCAAAAAGATAAGAAACACCAACGTTCACTGCCGATGCACTACCAACACTCACTAAAGGTAGAGAGAAGAAGATATACCGACTCACAGATGACGGTAAACTACCAACTCAATAGTTGAAGGTAGAGAGAAAATATATACCGACTCACAGATGAAGGTGAAATACCAACTCAATAGTTGAAGGTAGAAGATCAAAAAGATATACCGACTCACAGATGACGGTAAACTACCAACTCAATAGTTGAAGGTAGAAGATAAAATATATCATACCATCGTCGTTCACTGACGAGGAACTACCACCGTTCACTGATGATAGCAAAAAGATAATATCTCAAGTTTTCCCAAAATTCTGGTATTTCACCTGGAACGGGTCTCAACTTCTTCTTTAACCAAGGCACTCTGCCTGGAAAGGGTAATATGCAAACTTATCTCAAATAAAGAGACATCCACTTATTGTCAAGGGGAATTGCAAAGAGAAATGACTTTCTGGGGATAGAAATATGGCTTCTCGGGGAAATGAGATATGACTTCCTGGGGAAATGCCACGATATTCCTGCTGAGGAGATAAAGTCTTCTCGTGCCAAAATAAATGCACATTCTCAAACCAGGGCTCAAAGCTTGCAAAAATCCAAAGTAATAATATTGTTGGGGATCACAGATTCAAACCCGAAATGAACTAGAATGAAACAGGAAACTGTAATACATCCTTTGAGAAATAAACTCAAGAGGGAACATCAAATCCATCCAGACAAAGAGCTGTACAGGAAGGTTGAAGAAAAAATCTTCCACGAGGGATAACTCAGTGGGTAAGTTGAAAGAATGTATACTTTCTGCTTAAGGCCGACACTCTATTGGAGAGAGGACAACACAACTCTGTAAAAAAGGGTAATATGTCAACAAAATAAAATTGATGAATGCAAATGAGCAATGATTTTCTAAATTCAACTATGTATGATGTATGTATGAATGTATGAGTGATATCGTCATATGCTGGTAAAAGGATACATAATCAGTACAAACAAACAAAACCGCCTCAGGTACCAACAACATTGGGCTAAACTTCAAACAGAGAGATCACTCCAAGAAAGGTAAAAGCAACTGTGGAAACCAAACCTATTGCCTGCCCTAACTTTACTGAGGAGAAACATAATCCGGGTGTAGCTAAATCAAATAGATACAAGGATAGAACATATTTCTTTCGGTTTCATCGGAGAAGCAGTTTTTCAAAAGCAGCATACCTACTGGAGATTGCAAGACCAGCCTTAAATAAAGCAGACTGACACCGAGACAACCAAACCTCACTAAGGAATTCAAACCCACTTCCTTGGAGAAATAACTGCGGATTGAAAACTTTTCATCATGAATACTCATTCCAACAAGAGATGCTCTGGTATAGTCTTCCCGGGGAATAGCACACAAACTTCAATGGGGAAATAAAAGTTTTACAGTCCGTACTCTTACTGGGTATTGCAAAAGTGATCTTGAATAAGGCAGATGGAAACCAAATTGTCAAAACATTCACTGGGGAACTCAGACCCACTTTGAAGGAAGAAAAACATACGGACTTCACTAAGGGAGACAATGCTTCATCATCGAGACATCGGGGACTTCATACTGACTTCAATGGGGAGGACAAAACCACATCATCGAGGGGAAACCAAGATACGTGCTCCACTGGGGAAACCGGAGATACGTGCTCCACTGGGGAAACCGGTGATATGTTCTTCACTGGGGAAACCGGTGATACGTTCTTCACTGAGGAAACCAGAGATACGTGTTCTTCGAGAGTAATTATTGCACCAACTTCTTTAGGGAGAAAGGACTTCTATCAAATAAACGAGACCTTCACTGGAAAATACTGGATTGAGTCTTCGTATCATACAAACTTGTTCCAACAAAAGATGCCCTGGTATAGTCTTCCTGGGAAATCAAGAAGTCAACACTAATGCCAATACTGCAAAAAAAGCGATATCTTAGCACACCAAGGGAATAAAACCTTTCATCATATGAGGGAAAACTTCGCCGGGGAATCTGGGACGGAGGCTTTTGACCATGCAAACCCAAAATTAAAAAGCGAACCAAGACTTGGCCGGGGATAATAGGACCATAAACCAAATACTGTACCTTGCACCCACTGGTATCGTCTTCAACAAAAATCACGCGCATACCAGCAAAAACGGCCTGAGAAAAACCTTCACGAAGGAAGTAAGAAGTTAACACCATAACAAGAAGTCAAAATTATGGGGATTTTAAATCAAACTCAACACTTGGTGAGAGAAAACCCAAAAACTTGACAGTTGTCTCAACACCTCTTAGAAAATATCCTGCCCTTGTCTAGCTACTTGGGAAGCACATAACAACAATAATGTTGTAACAGGAGAAAGAACTGCTCTACAAGAGATTACATATCAATAAAAAGGGATAAAGAACTCCATAAAATGAGCAAAGGTTTCATATCTCTTTTTAATCTCCGTTTGATCACCACCTGGCTGGGTAAAGAATCACACTCAACTGGAAAAGTTTGCAGTAAGACTGGAAAAAATGGGATTATGAACCCAACACCATAACACAACTTGTAGGAAACCCTTTAATTGATCAACAATTGTTGGAGGAATCCAAACACACGTCTACAAAACAGGTCACAAGAAACAATCCTGCTTGAGGAAGACTCTCAACTTGGGGTAGACATAGTAGCTATCTTGACAAAATCTGGATATGCCCTTGGAAACAAATCTGGTGTCCCAAGCTTACCGGGCTGATCAAGGTAACTTTTGTAACTTGCCTTTGGCTGCATGCTTTTAGGATAACCTTTCTGATCAAATGGCTTCTAGAGATTTGTCGAATCTTGACGTAACTGCCTTAGATTGGCTGAATATTGTGCCCTCTTTGCTCCACAACTCTTCTCGGTAACATGCCTTTTGCTGATACTCAAATGTAAACTTTCATGATATCAAGCAGTTATTTTACAAGCAGAAAATGTTTATTCTAAGAATGAAAATTCTAATGCAACAATTATGTAAGTCTTGAAGATTTTATTTGAAAAGATGTCGCAAAACCTTGTGAACGAATCACTAGCCAGGATGTGACATGGATTTTTGTGTGAAAGATAACAAAAGCATATGATATCAATCACAATAATTTACCAAAATTAATAGGAGTCAGGAAACACTATCTCATTGGAGTATGCTTTCGAAATAAACCCTGTTTCAATTAGGACTTTTGAGGATTATAACGTGGCCTGGTTCACGGTTTTAGAAAAAAGATTTAAGGCTCAAAAATATTTGGTGCCCACCCCCTTCATGATGTTCTTCAGTCCTAAGTTCAGTTAACCTGACACGAACATTCATCTCTCAAAAGAAATTTCAAGATAGTTGTGGAATCAAACAAGGTTTTCTTTGGACATGCAAGTCACTCATTCCTGCTTCTTTTGGGTTTCATGTCACGCAACCATGTTCTTTGCTGAGGATTTCATATTGTAATCCTTTATCTCATTTTAGGCTTTCCATTTCTTCCTTGCCTTCGGTACAAATTCCTTTTGACTTTGACTCTGAAGTGCAGCGGGATGCCCAGGCTTTTACCTAAGCGACTTGTTTTTTCAAGTTCCGACTTAGCGGGGCTTTTTGTCTCTTTATTTTCATCATATTTTTTTATTCATATTTTCTTTTTCTTTTTCTTTTTGAACATGTCGCGTGACTTCGAGTCATTTGTGACTAGTTGGAAGAATTGTGACTGCCTTATTCCTGAGTAGATGAAAGATAACCATTGTTGTATCATCATTTGTTGATCTCCTAGTGTGCAAGAGATAGCCATTAGGATAACATCTTCTTTTGATGCAAACTACTGATATGCGGAGGTTAAACATTGCGGTTTTGACTTTCCTCAATCTCTTGAAGGATAACCATTATTGTATCCTTAGATGCGCACTCTTGATGAGATTTGAATACTCAATCAAATTAACTGAACACTACCCTGCCCCGAGTTTTAAAAAAATGAGGGTTTTTTTCTGAATAGAAAAAGAAACTCCTACTTCAAGGCTCAAAGGGGTTAACGAGGGTTTCACTCCCTTATATCTCTGGTGTTTGAGGATTTGAAACAATGCCTGTACATCGTCAACAGGGTTTTATCCGAAAGCATACAACCAGAAAATTTGTGTTTTAATATCATCATCCTCCTCCCAATCTCTGCCTAGGCAAGAGAATGGGTAACAAGTTGGTATCATAAAGAAATTTAAAATTGAAAACAAATACGAGTGAAACGAATGAATTTCTTCAAGACAAACATACTCATTGTATTAAGTTTAAACATTCAAATGCAAACAAGTTCTTACATGCAAATAGTGCAATAATAAACAAGAAAAATTACAAATGAGAAAGCAGTAAAAATGCTAATAAACTAATAAGGCTAATCATCCTTAAACTCCAGGGCATTCTTCAATCACCTTTATCCTTCAGCAAAGACTTGACTTGAACTTCAAGACAAATATCCTTAAACGACAAGATACCACTCCGGACCAACTTCTGAACTTCAATTTTCAATGGATAACAATTTTCAATGCTATACCCCGGGGCTTCCTGATGAAAAGCACAAGTCAAATCAGCTTTGTAGTACCACGACATCTTCTTAGGGACCTTTGGTGGAAGTCGGGTCTGAACCAAATTTCTCTGCATCAGGATGGGAAACAATTATGTATAGGTCGTTGGGATTAGATCAAACTGATTTTTCCTCTGATCAGGAACTTGCTGATTCTGTTGACAATCTGGAGCAACAGGAGGTAAGTTGAACACAGGGATGACAAAAGGAACATGTTGATTCTGACGATAATTGTTTCTTCCTCTGGTTCTCTTCTTAGAAAATTTATTATCAAACTTCTTCACACCACTAGATGAGACACCATCTTCAGATGAACACCCCTTTTGGATATCCTCTTCTAGAGGAACTCCCACATTTACTTTTTCAGGGAAGTCATTGGACGCATTGACCATCACCTTCTCATGAAAGAATGATTTCAGAGTTTCTGTGAAGACCTTTGCCATCTCTTCTTCCTTCCTAGAAGGATTGACTTGGGCAGCAACCAAAGTTTTAACCAAAGCAGTTAGATACTCCATGCCAGCCTTCAAAGTAGTTACCTCTTTGCGGAGTTCAAAGATCTCTTTCTTAATGTTTTCCATCTTATCTTTGAAATTAGCCCGAGTGTTGTAGTGATGAGTCAGCTTGCTGAGTGAAGTAAAGAAGCTGGGTAAGACACCTGGATATGAATAACAAATGCAAGAAATATCTGCAATATGATGCATGATATGCAATCCACATGATTTTATTTTATTTAATATTTCAAGGGATTTATGGTTTATAGACACATTTCCAACATCCAAGTAATAAAGCTTTTGTTTCTCTTTCCAGATTCCATGGTTTAAAAGTGCCAGAGATATTCACAAATAGTCAACCTTTAAATCCCTTGAAATATTGTTTTTTTTTCAAAATATGCTTATGAGTGCATGGATGCATGATGCAACAATCACACACAAGATCATACATATAGGATTCATAGGTTCAATGTCACGAGCATGAGGCCGAAGGTACTACCCATAAGGTGTTGGTCTAAAAAGTTATCACCTGCCGAACAAGGTTCTAGAGGTTCTCAGAGTCTACATCCTTCCTTCGGATATTACCAACTTCCCGATATACAGATATAAACAAAGATAGGCTCAACCCACTTAGGGATGGACCAGCAAGAGGTCAATCTTTCCCCAGTGAAGTCTCCATTTTTCATGTAGCGGTAGAATTGTGCAAGACTAAGCCATTGGATTGACTAGACTTTATACAAATCAAAATAAAAATCGCCACCGCGCTTTATTGTTTCCAAAGGAATGAGAAAAGAGAGAATAACCCAAAAAGAGGGGGAAAGATTCAAGGTAAAGGGATTGGTTATGCAAAGGGAGGTATTAGCACCCTAAACATCTACGGTACTCCGCAGGAACCTCTTTGAAAAATCTGTATATTTTGGCTATAAAAATGAGTTGTATATAAAATGGATGGTGGAGGTGAGAAAAGAAATATTTTATGATTTTTGCACCCGCCACGGTTGCGAACCTTTAGTGCCTACGTACCACCTTTCGTGCAATAGGGGATCAGGGTACACGTAGTTCCTCTTTTAAAAATTTGAAACACAAGTGTGTTGGTTGATTTTATGAGATAAGACATCATCGCAATTGTCCGTGTGAAAAACATACTTACTACCCACAATCATGAGAAAGGAGAATTTGCATCATCTCAAAGTGGAGGATATGGCTTGGATTTTAAAACCAACAATGCCTCACTCAACACCCAAGTGGAAAATATCTCACTTCACTATATATTGTAGAAGTATAGTTGTTTACATCACTACAAGGATTGACAAGAGTCTAATCTTTTGAGAAAAGTTTAAAGATAAAAGCCAAAGTGGCAAAATGGTTTGAAATGAGATTGATTGACTTTTAGTCTTCTCACAAAAAAAGGTCAAGGTATTATTAAATTGATTGAAATTTATTTATGAAAATGTTTCGAAGATGCATGGACCTAAGTCCAAGTTTATTATGAAAATGTTTCAAGTTTCAAAACAAGAAGAGTTTTTTTTTAAAGGAGGGAGAAGATTTTTGAAATTAAAGAAGATGGGAGGAGAAGAAGAGGCTATCCTAAAGCATAAGGTGAAAGCTAGGGATAAGAACCATCTAACCAACAAGAAGCCAATACTTGACATCATGAGTCAATATAGAATTCTCATTCTTCGGATTGAAACCAAGCAAGCAAAGATACTAGACCTCTTGAGAGAACCAAACTTCAAGTGTTTTAAGTCTTCGCAAAAATTGGGCAGAGTAACGGCTGTATACGGGTGAATTCCAGATTACAAACAAAGATCATAATCTCAATAACCTGCACACAAAACAAACAAGCAACCCAATGTCTTGAGGTAAACCTCAAGAACTCCAGACAAAATATTAAATAAAGTCACAAAGTCTCTAAGATAGGCTAAGGTCTCTAATCCTAAGTCCAAGAAGTCCATCACTCCATAATGCAAAGGATAGTAACCATGTAGTCCAAGTATCATTAATGATTTTTATGGTTCATGTTGATTATTAGGTGTCTTTAAAAAGAAAGAAAATCTCAAGTGAGCAAAATAAAAATGACATAAAAGTAAATGCTCAAGTGAGCAAAGATGAAAATAGCATGAAATATAAAATGCTAAAAGTAAATGGTACATAAAGCATGAAAATAAAAGCGTAAAGTAAAGTTAATTGTTAGTAATTAGTGGTTGGTTGGATGACCATATTGAAACTTGCATTTGGAACTCATTAGAGGATTGGTAGAACCAAAGCCTCCACACAACAAGTTGCATTTGCTTTTTGTCAAGTATATCATCCATTTTGGAATTCTTACAAGGCAACATGTAATGATCAACGATGTTTAAGTGATCCGCATTGACCAAAGGTGTTGTAGATCCATTAGAGGATTGGTAGAACCAAAGCCTCCACACAATGAATCTCAAGGTTATTGGATCAAAGAGATCAAATTAACATACTTGGGCTTGCAATCATAAGTTTGGGCCACGAATGATCATTTATTCGAATCGGGACAAAATTTAGCGCTATGTTAAGCAATCGTAAGTGGACTTATGTAGAAGTCACACCTATTTTGAGGTCGGTCAATAGCAATCTATGTACTTTATGTTTGGATAAATGATATAGAGATCACCATCCCTTAACATGTAGCACAATTAAAAAAGAAAGGGATAAGATGAAGAGGGAGGGAAATGATAAGCTAATTTGGATCACCATTTCAAAATTCTTTCATCTTTAAATTCAACCACTCCTCTAAATGGATTAAAGCACTAAACATATCATTAATCCAAAGCACCAAAAATAAATTAAATAATTCACTCTTAGATAGATTTGAATTGATGAACATTTATCCAACTTCATCTACATCACAAAGTCCATTGAGTTTAAAGACAAATTGGACATTTAAAATTGCAATCCAAACCAACAATCAAAAGGAGTGAGTAGAAAAAGCATTTTGGATCAAAGCTGCCCCAAAACAAGGCAAAAAAGTGCATTCTGTCCCTGTGTAAATCGATTGCACTATTGTGTAAATCAATTTACACAGTACAATTTTCTAAAAATTGTGCAAAATTGCTTCTGTGCAATCGATTGCACACAGTAACAGTAGTAAAAACAACATTTTAAAAGGGGAATTTCTTGTTCAAACTTTCCATCAAACACCTTATGATCATGGATCCACTTGAGCACGAAAATTCCATCAAATTATGAGAAAATAACACCATTGGAATCAAAAAGAATGCTCAATGAATCAATCCCAAAGATCACCAAGAGATCACATTGTGAAAGATGAATTATCCAACTTACCAAAGGTAGATCTAGAGAATTATCAAAACAACTTCAAGAATTTGCTTCAATTCAACCACAAGAATCAATTGACCAAGCTTGGATGTAGAGATTTATGGAGAAAAAGTGTTTGGATGAAGGTTTAGCTTAAAGATTAGTAAGCTTCAATGCAAAGCTTACTAACTTTTTGAAAATGGAGCTTTGAGTGAATTTGGTAGATGGAGAGAATTGAGAGATTTTTTTAGCAAGGTGGATTTGGCTATCAAAAACTTGAAATTTGAATGAAATGAGAGCTCTATTTATAGAGTTTTATGATTGGGATTAGTGGTAATTTGGTAATTGATTCTTGGAGCCAAAATTTGAATTAATGATAACTCTTTCAAAAATTAGAGCCAAAATTTGAATTAATGATAATTCTTTCAAATATTAGAGCCAAAATTTGAATTAATGATAATTCTTTTTAAAAATGAAAGATTGGCACTAAAATTTGAATTAATGATACATCTTTCAAAAGTGAAGGAAAATTGGAGCCAAAATTTGACAAGTTTAAAATGCTGATTTTTTTTAATTTTCACGTTGTGCAATCGATTGCACTATAGTGCAAATCGATTTGCACAATGTCTTTTTTCAAAAATGGCGCAAAATGCACTATGTGCAATCGATTGCACTCTAAGAGCAATCGATTGCATCAGTGAAAAAAATGAATTTTTGTTAATTTTTCTTTTGCAAATAGAGATTTTAGGAAAAATAATACCATAAATCCTTATTTGTCAGGCGCTTCGACTTGGTACCTATAAAACACAAATATGCAAAGACAAAGACAAATATTTTTTTGTATTTTGATTAAAAGTTAGTCAACAACACATATACAAAATACACAACCAAGGTGCTTGGAGATTACTCAAGAGCAAACTTAAAGATAGGAAAAAAGAGGAAGAACCAACCCTAATATGATCTTGTTATGATCGAGTTGATATGATATGATAGAGGAATCTTAGGGGAAAAAATTGGGTTACAACAGAACCTATAATTGACCAACTTGTCCATAGAAAAGTAGCAGTATGCTACACTCATTGAGACCATACTCTCGCGATGATTCCGACCGCAAGAAAAGGTTGCTAAATTGGAATTATGACCGATCGAGGATGGTCAGTGATATTGAGAACCTCTAGAACCCATTTACTATTATTAGGACAGGTTGAACCAACTAAACTGCAAGAGGGTAGTACCTAAACTCCATGCCAACCTGAAAATTTAAGGGCTATTGTGTGACTTGTGTGCTTTCAACTTTAACTACTTGCACATGTTTGTTATCTAACAACATGAGTTATTTGCAGGTTTTGTTTACAGTCCTTATCCAATAACTTGGATTTCTTGCCGGATTTACTTACTTACATCACCTCACATTTTCTTAAACGCATAGCATACACATAATAACATCATGCCTTAACACTTCCTTAACCATTTCAAGGATCTCAAAGGTTTGTGATGCAGGTTATGGTAAATCAAACATCTAGCAAGGGATAAAGGGGATTTATTTTCCTCTAGCCAAGGTTGTCTAGAAATCAAAACACGATAACTTGAGTCAGTGGCTATGACCCACTCGATATGGTGAGCTTGACTCTTGAAGAAGGACTCTTGATGACACGAAGTTTCTTCAATCAAAGCTGCAAAATTCAAATTCTAACTGTTTCTTGTTTACCCCACGAGATCCTTGAAAACATTGCATACATATATCATACATATCATTGCATAACAGGTCTCCCAGTACATGTCTCTCATGTTCTCGCTGTTTATTTCAGCAATGGCTCTCCAACAAGACAACCAAGATCTTCAAACTCAAGAAGCTCAGTTCAGGGACGTATTCCTAAACCTATCCAAGGGGCAGGAAGAGTTGAAAACACTCCTCATCGGGAACTTGGTCAAGAAAAGTCCTGAAGACAATAAGGACGAACGGCTGGAACAACTGCAAGCTGAGTTAGGTGCCATGAAAACCCAGATGCTGGGGCAGATGGCTCTTATCCAAGGCTTAGCTCGGGAACAAGAAGAGATGAGAACCATTATCAACCAGCTTCATCAGAACAGATACAACAGTGTGAAGCAAACAGTCGAGGCCAGGGACCAAGTCATTGATCAACCTCCAAGAAGACAAATGGTTGGTTTGGTGAAAAATGGACCTTTTCAAATTTCTACTACATCACGGGTCCAACAACAACCTCGCCAAAAACAACGGGTTGAGCAGAGTAAGCCAGATACGCCCAAAAGGCAGTTCACCGAGCTCAACATGCCGATGTCTCAAGCTTTAAAACACCTATTGAGATTGAATATGTTGACGCTAAGGGACCCTCCTCAAAATCCCCACATAGCCTCTCCAAGGTACAATCCTGATGCTAGGTGTGCATACCATTCCAATAGCCCGGGGCATGATACTGATGACTGTCGGGCATTGAAAAATAAAATTTAGGACTTGATTAATAAAGGAGTGCTGGAGTTTACACAAGATGGTCAGGCTGAGTTCTTCTACCATCCCTCCAAGGCACGTCCTCTGAAGTCACAAGACCAGATGAGAAGACTTTTTATTCATTAGAATTTTCAATGTGTAATTTTCTTTTGATTGTTCAAACATTTATTCATGTCAAATTTTGTTACTTCATCAATGCATTGCATATGTCTGTTTTGAATCAATCCAATGTATTCACTATATTCAAATTGCTTTCATTTTTTGTGATGTTCAACTCTCGATTAAAAATTCTAAGCCTTTAGAAGGAGGATGACAAAAATGATATCAAAATATCTACAGTATGCTTTTGAACAGACCCCGCTGACGATGTACATGCGTTGTTTCAAATCCTAAACAGTGGAGTTATAAGGAAGATAATCCCTAGTCAACCCCTTTGAGCCAAAGAAGTTGGAGTTTTTCTTTTCACACAAATTAAAACCCTTAATCATAACCTGGGGCAGGGTAGTTTCTCAGTTAATTCGGGTGCACAATGAATGGCATCAAAGAGGTCCTTCCAAAATAAAAGATGGTGATGGTTCCTTATAATCGTCAGGACAGGCCGTCATTATCTCTCAGAAATAAAAGCCCATTAAGTCAAAACCTATGAAGGAGACTTACAAAACTGGGGCATTCCGCTGACTGTAATCACAAAAGAAACAGTTCAAGCAAAAGACAGGGATAATAAAATCAAAAAGAAAGAGACCCTATAAACTCTCAACAAAAATGATTGCCTGTTCAAAATAAACTGTCAGTATCCGAACCATCACTAGAATATCAGAGCAAAGACTCAAACGGGATCTAAATGCACAATTAGCTGAGTTTAGGATCAAAGAACATCACGAAGAACGGGTGGGTACAAATAAAATTTGAGCCTTTATCCTTTGTTTCTTAAACCGTGAACCAGACCACGTTATAACCCTTAAAAGTCCTAGCTGAAGCATGGGTTAGTTTGAAAGCATACTGTTACAAAAGATATCCTGACTCCTGTAGGGCTTGCTGTAAATCCTGAGTTGACATCACATTTTACAAAATTTTCCTGTCTTATTGAAAAATGCATTTTCAAAAAATTTTCAAGACAGACATAAGCTTTGCATTCTTAAAATAACATTGTTTGCATATGACTATTTGTTCAACAACAGAGAAATTCGCACGACGAATATCTAGTGAACAAAAAACCTTCTCAATAAAAAAGATCACCTCAAGTGGAAAAACACTTCCAACCAAGGGGCACGACATGATCATTGTCCATCATCTGGGGCAGTCAAGTCAAGATTCAGAGAATCTCTCAAAGATGCCAAATAGCCAGGGGCAAATCTCCATCTGAGTCACTTGGGGCATTAGACATGGATTCCCGTAATGAATCTTGCATGATCAAACGAACATCTTCTGGTAGTATGGCAACACGACACTACCGACAATGACAACTCCCTACGCTCTGAGAGCGTGGACATGGTCAAAAAATATTTCACATGAACAAAGACCCGCTAGGTTGACACACCTAGGCAAAAATAAGGGCATCCCGGCGAACCAAAAAGGTTCGGGAAAAGTTAGGGATAAAAACAAAAAGATATGTACACCTGGCAAGCCGAAAACCTAAAAAGGCGGCTTGGGCAAAAAAGGGTATCCCGGTGGACTGAAAACCCGAAAGGGCGGTCCAAGCAAAAATTAGGGATCAAAGCGTACGACTATGTCCCGTCATTTTGTCACTTGCCTACCAGAAGGAGACTAATAGTTTTGATCGAAAGTTACCAAGCGCCTCCTAAGTTGGGATAACACTCGATCTACAAGGCCTCCACAAGCACCTTCTCCAGCAGATACAGGGGTAGAAAAGTCTCGATATGAAGTCATTGTCATATCCTCAGCATGCGTCCCAGTAACATGCACTCCCCGCAGAGTAAGAGAAAGACAGTGGTGTTAATTCTCCCCAGCTGAGGCTCGCAACCGCGGATGAGTCGACAATGTTCCCCCAAGCAGAGTTTATCTACCACCAGCACTGGAAAATCATCCCTAGTGGACTCTGGAAGATTGTCCCCAGTAGAGTCTAAAAGATTATTCCCATTGAAGTCGCAACTGGAAAATCATCCCCAGCGGAGGTCATCCCTTTTACAAACAGAAACTCAATCCCCAACAAAGTTTATCATCATCGGCAATGATGGTTCATCCCCAGTTGAGTTTATTTCTCCAAAATCAGCAGACCTTCTAGCAGAGCATCTCTTCCCCACATAGTCATTTCCTCGTCAGTTTATTCCCCAACAGAGTTATCCTCTCCTGCAGGTTTATTCTCACAATCATCTTCATTCACTATCCCCAGCAGAAACGAAGAATTCAACTTTGTTCTCCAGCAGCAATCCGGGATTTATTTTCCCCAGCTAAAAACATCACATTTCCATACATCATGACATGCATATGCATCATACAACACAGTCTCATTTATTTTGAGAACATCATCGCCTGATACATATCATGCATTACATACATCTAACATTTACCTTTCAGGAAAGATACAATCAAGTTCTCACAAAATTCAAGTTGTGAAGCTCGGGTACGACTGATAACAGTTTAATCCACAGTTGAATACGGACGACCAAAGTTCCTAAAATTCAATTTTTCCTCTTCAATAGAGATGATTCCTCAGTTGAATAACGGATGACTGAAGTTCTTAAATGTCAACAGAGATGTTTTCCTCAGTTGAATAACGGATGACTGAAGTTCCTAAATGTCAACAGAGATGTTTTCCTCAGTTGAATAACGGATGACTGAAGTTCCTAAATGTCAACAGAGATGTTTTCCTCAGTTGAATAACGGATGACTGAAGTTCCTAAATGTCAACAGAGATGTTTTCCTCAGTTGAATAATGGATGACTGAAGTTCCTAAATATTAACAGAGATGATTCCGCAGTTGAATAACGGATGACTGAAGTTCCTAAATGTCAGCAGAGATGATTCCTCAGTTAAATAACAGATGACTGAAGTTCCTAAATGTCAACAGAGATGATTCCTCAGTTGAATAATGGATGACTGAAGTTCCTAAATGTCAACAAAGATGTTTTCCTCAGTTGAATAACGGATGACTGAAGTTCCTAAATATCAACAGAGATGTTTTCCTCAGTTGAATAACGGATGACTGAAGTTCCTAAATGTCAGCAGAGATGTTTCCTTAGTAGAATACGGATGACCGAAGTTCCTAAAATTCAAACAGAGACGACTCACCAGCAGAATAACGGACGACGAAGCTCCTAAAATTATACTTCTTTCAACAAAGATCAGCCTTCCCTAGCAGAATCTTCCTCAACGACAGGTATACAAGCTCTCGCTAAGGAATCCCTTATGCGATTGACACTCCTTCGGATGGCATCTCTAAGCCCATCTCCCGTCATCAGTCTCCAAATGGCATCAATAAGCCCATTCTCGACATCACAAGATAATTACCACTTCATGCGAGTGCAAATTTCTGGGCACTCTAGTGTTCAATCATCTTCCACCTTCAGATCACGAAAGGCAGATGAGCCAATCTAAATCTTCAGGTTTAAGAAGATTGAACAGGGGCAGCTGTTGTACCCCAAAATTTGCCCTCTTTTCATACATGCATATTATTGGTTTTATGGTTATGGAATAAAGGTATATTTATCAAGCTTCTTCAGGTTACAAGTGACGTTTATTTCGTCAATGGATATTCTCAGAGTATTTTCTGTGCTGAAGATCGGTTCGCCGTTTTGCAACGATTCGGGGTTCAAAGATTCACAAGTCCAACCCGGCGCGTCATATTCAGGTGTTCTTTCACCAAGATATCTCTGATAGTGTATTCTCAAATTCAGGTTCGGCTCAAGAGTCAATTCTTTAAAGAAGGTATCCGAATGTATGAGTTTTCTCGAAGAAATATGGTGAAAAAGTGTGCTGAAAGTGTAGTTTTTACGCGCTAAAAAATTCATAACTTGAAGATCTTGGCTCGTTTTGAACCCGTTCGGGTGGCCAAAATTCCGTCTTGACGTCATCTACGTTTTCATTTCTCATGGCTGAAAGCCAATTTCAATCAGAAGGTCTTCAAAAATGCGGATTTATCAAGTATTTTCGTACAGAAAATTTGTGACATAAATTTATTTGCATCATGTTCAGAAAATCATAACTTTGTCGATTTTCATCGTATCGAGCTGGTTCTGGCGCCCAAATTTCACAAATTGAGTTGGCTACATTTTCACAGGAGGTATCGAGTTCAAACGATATTCAAAAGGCCTTCTTTTTTTGCTCAGAGTGCGTGTGACGTGCCGAAAATCCTGAATGCTGAATATTATTTCATCTGGGCCGAAACTTCGAAAATTCATAACTCGGTCAATTTTTATCGGATTGGGCCCATCTTTTTACACAAGGTCACTGACTCAGAGATCTACAACTTTGTTTCAAAAGTCGAGACCGAATTATGCTCCGATCAATACCAGTTTTTTATTGAAGAACGTGTCAGAGTCGACACTGAAGCCCAAAATAAGTTTGTCTGAGCTGAAACTTCAAAAATTCATAATTAATTCACCGTTTATCCGATTGAGCTCATTTTCGGACAAGAGTTAGTTCTCGATGTCAACTACATTTTGCTTTCACATTTCAACTTTAACAATTACACTTAAGCCCATGCGATTTAGCCTGGAACGCGACGAACTCAAGTGAACAGTGGAGACCCAATTGCACATTCAAAGCCCATTTTTCTCTCTCTAATTTCTATTATATAATCCCATTCTTTTCACACAAACAAGGGAGGAGAAAAAAAAGCTTTTGCCACAATGCTGTCAAAATATCAAATTCTTTCAAGAACCGTAAAACCTTGAAATCCTTATTACAAATCCCCATCTCACTACAAACAAGTCATCCCTGTTACAAACCAATATCTCACTACTTCTCCAGTAAGGGTAAGGCTGACTTGATCTCCATGATCAAAAGGGCATAAAAGCGTTCATATCACTACTTCTCCAGTAAGGGTAAGGCTGATTTGATCTCCATGATCAAAATAGTATAATCATTCATACAGGCCATATCGGTTTTAACGTTAAAATTTTTTTTCATATATTGGCTTTATTTGTATTTTATGATATATAGTAATTTATTTAATGTGTTCATGAGATTCAACACTGCAGATTTAGATAGGATCCCATGCAGGTTCATTATAGAACGTTGAGGCCAAAACACAAATGGCCAAAACAGAACAGCCAACACATGATACCAATACGTGGCGAGGCAGACATCCTGAGAAGGTTAAGGAACGTTGAGGCCAAAACACAAATGGCCAAAACAGAACCGCTTGCACATGACACCAATACATGGCGAGACAGACATCCTGAGAAGGTTAAGGGCGTGGGTTCAACAACCACCCCTATTGGTTTTGATTTTCTTCCTATCTATTTATCCGTTTACCTATTTTTATTCTTTCAGTTTAAAATCTTTTTCATAAAACTTAACATTTTTCACAAACCTTTGATTTTTTATAATAAACTCGAATAATTAATTTAGGTTTTAATTTAATTTTAGGTAACTTTAATTGTTTTGTAAATAAATTAAAATTAATTAGAACAATTAGGATTTTGTTTCTATCTTAATTCTATTTTCTTTTTTCTTAAAATAACAAAACACAAAAATAGGCCATTTAATTATTTTGTTTTTTTAACTAATTTAATTACTAATTAATTTTGTTTTTAATTTTAAAACTTAATTCTTTTCTTTAAAAAATATTAAAAACAACAAAAACAGATTTTCTTTTGATTAGGTTAGAAGGGTCAAAACCCTAATTTTCTCCCGATCTAAATTTCATCGCGCGCGTTATTATTATTTTTATCCCATTATTGTAACTGCTCACAAGGTGTAATAGTTTTAATTAAGACTTTTACTTTTCATTTATCGCTTTATTCTTTACTTTTCAAAGGGTTTGTTTTTGGCTATGTAAATACCCGAAGCCTTGTAATAGCGTAGTTTAAATTCCACATTTTAAATTCCGCAAATTATTAACTGTTAGATGTATGAATAATTAGGGATGCATGACAAGAATGTATGATTAATTTGAAAACAGTTAGATCACCCTGAATGTGCAAAGATAATAATCTGAAACTGAATCACTCGCACACGCGCACTCTTAGGGTACACTCTCACTTGGTTGCCTTCGGTAAACGGTCATTGAGTATAAGATGTTTTAGAGGTCGTCCTTTTGTCTAAATAAAGATCAAAGTCCCGATTCGAAAAAGTTGCCTCAGAATGGTTGCCTCGGAATTGTTGCCTCGAATAATTGATCTAAGACATTAGGGTAATTACTAAGACGTCCTAACATTGCTTTAGTGACCGTACGTCCCTTTTGAAATGACCTTTAAACTCCAACGATGATGCTACCTACTCACTAATAGTGGGATAGCATTGTCTAAAGGAAACAAACATATAACAATTCTTTTTTCGAGTAGGTAGATTAGTTCTTAGATACTTGCTCATCCAAAACAAACTTTTTTCACACTTACACTCTTTTATAAACAAAGTTTTCAAAAACACTTCATTACACTCTTGAAGACAAAAGCAAGAGTTAAATCGAAGTTAAAACAAAAACTTTTCAAAGCCCACAAACACAAAGAAAACAATTTTGAAAATAATGAGCAAGTACCTAAGAGCCCGTAGATAACTAAAGATAGAAAGGATGCTAATACCTTCCCTTTCTATAATCTACCCCCCGTACTCAGAAATATCTCGAAAAAGGAATTTTCTGTGCTTTTTTCCTTTCTTTGTTGGATAAAATAAAATTCGGTGGCGACTCTTGCTTACCGCGACATTTTGCAAACACAAACGCAAAATACAAACCAGCAAAATTCCTTAACAGAATAGGGAAACACGATCCCGGTTCTGGGCACCGTATCACAAAGTGCATCGATGAATCCGCAGTCCCCGAGATATTACGGGAAATACACGAAGGTATTAACACCCAACACATGGGCGACAAATACCTAGCGAGGAAGGCACTACGAGCGGGGTATTACTGGCCGACAATGCATCAAGACGCTAAAGACCACGTCAAGAGATGCGAGAAATGCCAAAGACACGCCGACATGCATCTCGCCCCGCCACACGAGCTGAATATATTATCATCCCCATGGCCATTTTCCTGGTGGGGGATGGACATCCTCGGACCATTCGTGCAAGGAACGTACCAAAAAAAATTCCTCATCATGGCCGTGGATTACTTTACAAAGTGGATAGAGGCCGAGGCCCTTGCGAAAATCACCTCACATAACATCCTCTGCTTTTACAAGTGAAACGTTCTCGTCCGGTTTGGAATCCGGCAGGCGCTAATCACAGATAACGGTACCCAATTCACCAACCAAGGCTTTCAAAGCTTCGTTGCCAAACTCAGAACAAAACAACATTTTACCTCAGTCGAGCATCCCCAAACCAACGGGAAAGCCGAGGCCGCCAACAGGGTCATTCTACGAGGACTCAAGCGCAGACTAGGCGAAGCAAAAGGGGGTGGGTCGAAGAACTACACATCGTTCTGTGGGCTTACCGCATCACGCCTCGTTCGACGATAGGTGAGACTCCATTCCGAATGACCTACGACACCAAGGCGGTCATCCCAGTAGAGATCATGGAGCCATCTAGGCGAACGGAGATGCCTCTTGACGAGGAAATGAGCGACGAGGCTTTGAGAGACGAGCTCGACCTGGTCGAGGAAATCCGATCGGGAGCAGCCCTGCACGAGGCCACTCTGAAATAGCGGGTAGCCCTATGCCACGACAACAAGGTCATAAGACGCGAATTTCAGGTCGGAAGCCTAGTCTTGCGGAGGAACCAAAAAGATTCCCGCGAAGGAAAATTGGACACAAACTGGGAGGGACCTTATCGCGTCCATGGAGTTACGGGCACCAGAGCATATTATCTCGAGCAATTAAATAGAGAATCGTTACCACGACCCTGGAATGCTGCGAAGCTGAAACAATATTATAACTAAAGCCCTCACCCGCTGGGGGACTTTTGTCGTTGAATGCTCGCCTTTGGTCGACGAAGGGAAAATCTCGACCACGTAGGCGAGTCGAGGTACAGATCTGACCTACCAACCAATGAGGGTATAATGTCGTTCACTTCGATGAACCAAACGTTCATGCCCGGCAGGGATACCTCGATCGAGCTCCACTGTTGAAGTACCCCATATGGTAGAACACCCAGCTCGCGATGGGAAGTTCATACGCCAGACATGCGGATTCCACTCCGTGCATTCGACGCATTTCAAAATGTGTCGAACCGACATAGGGGTCGAACGAATATCTCCACCCGAACACAAACTTCGCCAAGAATTCATTACCAAAAATAACAGTCGAGCATATACATCAAATATTATCAGACAAATGTAAACAAAGCACCCATCGAATAGGAAATCATAAACAAGGATCAATAATATACCGACCACAAGGGCCGACGATATCCAAAATTACAGTCCAGGCACGACGTCCAAAAAACTAAGAGAATAAAGGCGGGCACGCAGACCCTGAAAACAATAACGGGCACGCAGGCCCCAAAAACAATAACGGGCGTGCATGCCCAAACACCAACAAAAGCATCAATCAGTTCCCAGAGTGCCGACGTCGATGTCAGGAGAGTCAGGGGGAGGCACAACCCGGCCATCGACAATCTGGGACAGAACCCCAGCCCCTTCAGTATTCAAACCCGGATTTAGCACAGACAGCTGACTCACCGCAGTCTCAAAACCATCGGCCAAAGCGGAAACACAGTCTGACTCCAGGAGTTGAATGCGAGCGATAAAGTCAGAGCGCGTGCGCAAGTCGGCCATCCCTTCTGGTTCATCCTCAGCGGGCAACATAACAACCTTCAGATCCTTGACCTCTCTCGACAGCCGTTGGTTGTCACTCTCCAACCTCTCCTTAGCAATCTGGAGGCAATCTTTTTCCTCGATAGCTCTGTCGGCCCTTTCCTTCTCCCCCGAAAACACGTCAGACTGCTCACAAAAATTTTCCTTAGAGCGTTCGAGGGCAGCCTTCAGTTTGCGGGACTTGGCCACAAGAGCCGCCTTCTCCGACTTCAACTCTTTGACCCGATCCAAGGAGTCCGACCCTTCGCCCGCAAGGACAACCGCCATCTCGGACATTTTTACCACCCGACCATGCTGGCAGCGAGGTGTTTCCTATGACCTTCCTTGTCAAGCCGCCTGATGATGTCCGCCTCGTTGTCAGATACGGACAAGGGAAACCCCTCGAAGAAATCGTTTTCCACAAAATAGGGTGGCAGGCCGAAGGTCCGGGAGCCCGCCCCTCCTTCGGTCACTTCGACCCCATCATCTGGTCGAATCTGTTTCTTGTTGATCAAAGCAGATTGACGCTCGGTGTCCGAGGAACCCAAGGACCCACTAGATCCTTCCCTGCCCAAGTTAGGGGTCGGGCCCATCCGCGTGGCTTGTTGCGGCCTCACCAACCTCTTGCTGATTTTATTGTCTTGAGTTAGCTTCAACAACCTCTCACGATGCTCCGCCATGTGACCTACAAAGGAAGTGTACTTGGGTTAGCCACATACATTAAAGAAAACAAATAAAGAGGAATGTCAATAGAGCAAAGCAAGAAACCTAAGAGGTCTATGGCTTTCCCGTAAGACTGGCACTCGACGAGCGCCTTGGTGTTAATCGGGCGCGCCTTGAACGTTGGCTCGCCATCCTAATCAAGAACGTTGTCCCCTTCCCTCGTAACCCACCGAGCAGGAAAGAAGCCACCGACAAACTTGTTCAGGACGCCATAAGCTTCCTCATCCTCATCACTCATACCTCCAGCAGGAGTGTGGTAGTATCCAGGTCCATGGTCGTAATGGCCCGAACACTAGTGAATGGGAAACTTAGAGACTTTTCCAATCTCGGGATTACCCTTAGCATCCTAACACGGCTCCCCGTCCTCGTCTACCATAGTGGCCGGTTCGAACAACGAATCTACGGCTGTCTGGGTAGACGGTTGCAAAATATACCACTTATCCTTAAAATCTCGCACAGAATCCATATACATCCTAAACAGTCTCTTCCACTGCTTAAGGGACACCCAATTGTGCTTCCCTCCTCGGGACTGCCGTTGTAGATGAAAAACCCTGAAGAATAGGGGAATCGTCGCCCCAATCCTCAGGAAGCGGCAAGTGAGTTCGAATGCCTGGATAAAGGCAATCGCATTAGGATGAATATGGGAGGGGGCCAGGTTCAGGTGGTTGAACACTCCCACCTGGAAGTCATTGAAGGGAAATCGGAGCCCGAGATCTTTAAATACGATCTCGTACATGGGAAAGACGTCCTGTGTAAACTCCGAACAGATACGGACATCCCTCGTCGGCCTCATAATCTTAAAGTTTCTCCGAAATCCCTCTTGGCCGTCGCCATACTCGACGATAGTGTAAGCTTGTTTACCGAAATAGCTATAGATCGAAGCTATTCCCCGTGGTTCAGCACCAACCAAATCCAGAGTGGGGTCGTCGACGGTGTCGAGCAGATTGATGCTTTCGTCGACAGTGCTTGTTTCCTCGACATCATTACGCCCCGAGGACTCAGGAATATCGGCCATTTACCTGCAAAGTACAGGAAACCGGTGAATTCGACAGCAAATCCACTTTTCCGCCACAAAGATGGGGAGAAGTAAGCAACACTCAGACCGAGTCAACGACCATTCGTACGAAAAACGGGGAACACGTAGACCTCGACCAAACACCAACCTTAACGGCAGACGCGTATCAATCATGAATGACGCGAGCATAACATGAATATCGCGAGTAAAGGATGAATCCCGTGACCAAGTTCATAATGTTGCTGGCCAGATACAAGAATACTACGGAGAAAACTAGCCTACATACTAACGAAAGGATGAATCTCCCAACCAAGTTCATAAATCTACTAGCCAAACGCATGAGTATCACGGGAACGATCGTAAACCGTATGCCTAAACCTATGAATGTCGCGGGCGTAATCATGAATCAGGCGCCTAGGGTGCTTAAATTTCTTGGGCACAATCCCCAGACATGAAATTCTACCGCTAAAACGCCATCAAAATCTGCCTACAACATGAGATATCAAAGGGAAAAAACACTTACTTGGGAGAAGAGTGAGGAGCAACGGTGATGGAGATGAACACACGACAAACGGAGCGGCGGACTCAACAATGCTAGGAAACGCACAGTGATTGAAAACAAAGAAAATATGAGAGTGTGAATATGTGAAAACAAACTATGGGTCGTGTAGACAATGATGACCCTACTCCCTAGGGCGGCATTATGGTTTCCAAGAGTCACACCACATGTCTGACTGATGCATCACCACCTCCCCGCGAGTGCTCCTCGAACACTTCTCGATCGCTGCACGGGGCAAATCATGAACCAGGCGATGTCTCACATCCCCGATTGAAAACCCATGTGTTGCGCAAGCGAGTCTCGTGAAGGGGCAAACTTGAATCAAGTCATAACTCCCTTACCAGGAGCAACGACTTAGGGGCTCCTATTTCTGGAGTGGGCTTGCCCGTGGCCTAATCACCAGTGAGGCCCAATCTAAGCTTGTCAACATATCATGCTGAGCAGTATATCCTCCGAGCACACCCCAATCATGGGTATCTTGTCGACTACGATTACTTCCCGCTGGTATCCACGAGGAACGTCCCCGACGAGCGCACGCTCTACCCGAGAACCCTCCTCGTAGGGATGACTTTCAACCTCTCCAGATTTCGCGGAGTCCTCAGGGTCCCGGGAAGATCGCGTCTCTATCCTCCCTGTCTTGCGGAGAGCATCATCCAGGTAGGGGGCCACGTGCAGGTCCCCACTACTCACATAGAACCTGGAAGTCCCTTTGTTGGGCCTATTTAATCAGCCCAATAAAGAGACTTTGGCCCAGCGCTGGGGGCTATAAATACCCTCTATTTCGAGAGAATCGGGTATTCATTCATTCACACCTACATACATACTTGTTTGCTCATTCCGTCTCTCACTTTTCCATCAGAGTGTCTTGCAGGTACCCCCCCCCCCCATCTCCTTCAAATCCAGCCAAAAGTCAGTTGTGACGGTCTAACTCTGATCAGGTACGATCACATACGTATAGAGCATATATGCTCCACATGTTAATACTGACCAACAGTGAGTTAACACTATTCTTCTTATAAAGAATGAGACATGAGAGAACCCGAAAATTTCTGGTGCAGTTTGGTTTCATGATCTAGACTTCTTAGATGCTGTTACCTATGAAGCTAAAGGTTTTAGACAAAGAAGATGTTATAATTGTCTATTCTTAGATGTCTCCCTATGGCAAAAACAGAGAATCATAGAAAGTTTTGGTCGCTTTAAAAGTAGGAATAATAAATAACCACCCTGGAAAAAATAGCAACAATTAAGACACAATGGTTTTGCAGATGGATTAGCAAAACGACACATTGGTTTTGATAGGGAACGTTTAATAAGATCATCAACCTCCTCAGTCATGGTTGCTGAATAAAGCATGGTCTGCCTTTTTTTTGGGACACACAAGAACCTGTTAAACAATCTAATGTGCTTGATATTGTGTAAATGGATTACCTTATGACACATATACATTAGTTTCAAATTACATAGAAATGATCAAATAAATGTTAGCTTCAGAAGAACGCAAAAATTTTATCACCTAATTTAGAGAAGTTCTATATGCTTAAATCACATCACTTACTGATGCCGTAAAATCGACAATGTGTGACTCCTTCGTAGCATCTGTTGCATTTACTATATAGGCCTGACCAGCTCAAAATTGTTAGATGATAAACACCCTCATCCTAAAAGGACACAATAAAAAGAACAAAAGATAAAAAATCCAACCTTTTTTATATTTTCCAAGTAAATTGTGCTAATTTTGTTGGCCTCTAAAATTGCAAACTACTCCTTCAAATAAATCAGCTCAACCATTGTTAATGTCTTAGAAAGAGCCAGTCTCAATTTCCATGTAAATAACATTTCTAATAAGTTATTAAGAAGCACAAAAAGTGTTATAAACTAAAATTAAAAAGGTTGAACCTAATAACACATCTATGCTATAACAACCAAATTTAAGTAGTTGTACGAAGCGTGGGCCAGTGTGAGAAGAAACCTGAAATAAAACATTATTGTATCAATAACAAAAATTATACTATCATCCTCAAGGATGAAATATCTATAAACTTACAGCCCATCAGTTAAGGTTCTTAATCGCATGACACAATTCACATCCTCCTCCTTCTAGCATATTGCTCACTATACATAATTAGACATCAGACATAATTTTTTCATCACTGACACCTAGGTCTGTGATATTTTCTTGGAAAGTTGGTCGCCACATTTAAGTTACAGGAGCAATTGCCTGAGAAACTGGTGCTCCAACATGATGAAGCTGTCAATAAAGAAAACTTAAATTTGTGTATAAAACAACATGGTTCTTTCAACTAAAAGAAACAGAAAAAAGGAACACTCACCATTGCAGTTCCATAGCTTATACCAGAAAGAATAAAATCACACTGATTTCTAGAAAGTGTTGCTTCTATGGGAGAGGACACGAGTACCATTCTTAATACTGAAACTAACGAATCCTATAAACAGAATAACCTTAAATAAAGCTATGAGAACTGAACCATTATTTTTAAAGGCCGAGCCTACAAAAATTAGTCCCATAGCTATACAACAAAGCATCCTTTGCCGCCACCAAAGCATAAAAAAACAAAATTTGTTCTCATCAGCTAATCAAAAGATAACATACCTCATTGTCATTTGAGTCGATAAAAATAGAAACCATTTGGAATCCGACCACAACCACAGTCGCCGCCGAAAACATGTTGTTAACCTCAATTGAAACTCTAGGCCTAAGACCATCACTGTCACCTAGCTGTTTCTTGTTCTTAGAATTCCTAGAACGAATGTTAAGACCGTAAGATGACTTCTCAGAATCAAACTGATCGGAGATCGAAGAGATATCTGATTCAAAAGTGAGGGAATGGGAAGAGTTCAAATCGGTGATGTGAAGGTCGAGATTCTTCATTTTCTTGTGCGCACGCCAATAATTTTCGATTGGGGGAATTACGATTTTGGGATTGGAGTCTAGGGTTTGGATTTGGAAGGGACAAATTCAGTGAATAAGAAAACAGACGGGTGAGAGAGAGAAAGAGAGGAAGAATAAAAAATGGAACGATTTATTCAACAAAACATAATGGTGATTAATAAAACGGACAAGTGAGAGAGAAAGAGAGGAAGAATAAAAAATGGAACGATTTATTCAACAAAATAGAATGGTGGAATTACAGAATGGTTGTCATAATGGACAACAGTTACAAAATTGATTTGGATACGAGTTGTTTGAGAGGTAGGAAAACAAAAGCATCGTGGAATTGTGTGATAGAATCCCAAAATCTGAAATAGAGAACAATGGAAGTAGCCACGTGGATTGATTTTGGAATAAGAGGACAAAAGTGTCAGAATGGGTAGATTCACTTTTCTTATATTATAGATTTCAATAAATTCATAATGATTATTTCAAACTCGTCAAAATAGTTTATTTAGAAATTATTTAAAAATTAAGTTTAAAAATTAGTCATACGACATTCATACATCTTAATCTAACAATACATATTTTTAAAAGTAAAAATCACGAAAGTTCTCATACCTAAGAAAATAATATATCGAATTATAGTGGAAGAGATTTTAGATCAATCGAAACATTGATGTCATTTTTGAGAACTCAAAATTCTTACCATGTCATTTAGAATCTTCAGTAGAAACAACTATTCTTGATTGTCTAAAATAGTCTCTTAATACTTGAGAATCAAAATTAAATATAATTTATATATAATATTCATACATCTCAACTCTGAGATGGTGTTTACACTCAAAATAGACAATATTTTATAACCGCTCTTTGTAAAAAAATTATACTCGAAATGAATAATATCTTGTAGCCACTCAAAACCGCGAAATTTTTTATATCTAAAACGGATAATATCTTATAGATGCGACTGCACATACTTAAATTCAATTTGAACAATTATAAATCAATACATAAAAATATAATCTCATTTAAGTTTAATTAAAAACATCAAAGTAAAATGTAGGTATATAATATCCCATGTATCAATTAATTAGAACACATAATCACAAAATAATTGGTTTTTTAATTGTTGTGTACGGTCAACATGGATCTCTCTATTATTCATATTAATTTTAAAAACAAACTACAAATAGAACCACAAAAGGCGGTGCAATAAATAAAATTCATGTACCAATTAGATTTCAAGATTCAAAGGATTGATAACAATCAAATGACCTATAATGAACCGCGTAAGAACCTCGTCAAAAAGTTTGATTCAAGTACGATTACTCACACTTCACTACTCACATGTATGGTGTATACACGTCCAAAAAGTGTCAAATTATCCCAACAAAATAGGAAGTGTTTCATCATTCTTCGTGTTTACTAAAGTAAGAAACAAAGACTTTATATGCTTAGAAGCAAGCTACCAAAATTAGTAACATTGTTAAAATGTGGAAACAAGTGTGTGAAGAATGTGTGGGGACCAAACCCTAGTTAGTCTCATGGTTTGGGTTATATAATTAAGATCACTATCTTTTCTACCATTTGAAATTTAAATTCCTTTTATTAGTAATTGTTATTGCGGTGTGTTGGGTCAAGATAATATGTTTTCTCATTTGAGAGTAGTTCAAATGCCGACTCAAAATTTAGGTCTTATCTCCTTTTCTTAATAAAATCATATTACTAGATAGAAAATATAGGTAAATGAAGATAATTATTACTTACTTTTTTTTTTTAAAAGACATAATATTTTGAATCTTAATTATTTTTACCTAGGTTTTATAAAAATTTAATAGAATCTCTATATAAGATCATGAACACATTTGTAGATATTGTAATAAATATTAGAGTTTTCTATGGTTATCGTAAACCGTACTTATATAGAAAGGTAAGTGATAGTGGAAATTTATAGTACATGGGTTATCCTTCTAAATTCTAACATAATATGAACACAATAATCCAGCATATATGTGGCCCCCGTATATAATTTAATCTATTTTAACTTTTTACTTGTAAATAAATATTAATAATTGTTAGTTGACATTTTTGTTAATGGAGTTGCCGGCCCAATAAATTTATAAGTCTAAATTAAGATTTTAAATGTAACTTTTGAAAATTTATAATGATAAAATTGAATTTTTTAAGTTTAATTTTTTATAATATTATTAAACATATTTATATTATTAATTAATTAATTTATTAGTCAATAGGTTACTACCAAAATTAATGAGTAGATTATAGTATACTACAAAAATTAAATAATTAATAATGTTAATTAAATAAAAATATAATTATAAATATGTAACTTAAATATGTGTTATTTGAGACGGAAGTTGTTTCTTCGTTTCACTTTTGGGTCAACCCCAAATTCAACTATCTTATCCTTTTCTTCATACAATAATCATTTTTAATGTGATAGTATTGTTGGCTTCGTATAATTAAAATAAATAAAAATATTTTTCTATATATTTTAGTTTTTAAAAAATTATTAATTTATAAATATTAACAATTTATTATATTAATATATAAATATAAATAAATATTATCGTTAAAAATTAAATTCTAAATTAATATATTATATTTATTTAAATAATCTGCCATATATTAGTTAAATTACCCATATCCTCTTGATATATATTACTTCTACTAATGATAGTTATGTGATTTTTTTATTAGCAAAGGGTTGTACTAAAAAAAGCATATAAGGGATGTAAATTTATGGTTACAAAAAAGAAAGTTTCAAGAGAGAAAATACTCACCCAAAATCACTAACTAAAATTTAAATAGAGAATTATCTTAAATCTGCTCTTGGATCGATACATTAATCCATCAAAGACAAAGAACCTTATCATTAAAACAAAACAAAACAAAAACTAATTCTATTCAAACAATTTAATTAAATTTATCCCATCAAAATTAGATAAAATGACACCTTTAGAAAAAATATCCTTCCCGTTGGAAATCCACCAAAATTTACGATGAATTTCTACCACAATGACAATTTAATTATGAGACAAACAAAGAAAAGAAGACAAGACAAATAATTTCTACAGAGTTTTTCTCTGCTCACGAACTGTGAAAATTTTGTTATTCACTTGCAACTGCAAATTCTGTGAATACAACTTACTTGACTTGCTTAAAAAATAGGGGTTACTCCATCTATTTATAACTGAGCTTACACCCTAAGCCCAAAGCCCAAAATATCTTTTTGTTACTAAATCAAATCTAATCTATTCTAAACTTAAATCAAATCTATTTAACTCTAAAACAAATCAAATCTTTTTGACACATTGTTTCGACACACTGGATTACAATTTAACACACCACCTAATTCATTGTGTCTAAACTATCTATGTTCATCATGGCTCTTAGTCTTCTGAATACTTCGACTTGCACTCCCTTCGTCATGATGTCTGCAATCTGATTCTCAGTTCTGCAGTGTTCCAAATTCATCTTCCTATCTGCTACCTGCTCTCGAAGATAATGGAACTTCATTTCGATGTGCTTACTTCAACCATGTGCTATTGGGTTCTTCGCCAGATTAATAGCTGACATGATGTCTATCTTCATGGTAATTGCTCCATAATTTTTCTCTGTTATCTCTTCGACCAAATTCACCATCCAAGTTGCTTGACATGCACAAAGAGAAGCAGCTATGTATTCTGCTTCGCATGATGATAATGTCACTACTGGTTTCTTTCTTGAATTCCAAGAAACTGGTGCACCACCTAGCATAAACACATATCCTGTTGTTGACTTTCGATCTTCAACATCACTACACCAACTTGAATCAATGTATCCCACTAACTTGCATTCTTTTCCTTTATCAGTTGCAGGAAACAAAATGCCATAATCAAAAGTTCCTTTGAGATACCTTAGTATCCTCTTCACTGCTGCTAGGTGTGATACCTTTGGCTTTTGCATGAATCTGCTTACCATACCTACACTGTATGCTAAGTGGGCCTTGTATGACAAAGGTATCTCAATGAGCCAATAACTCATTTGTGTTGGGTTGAATTAACATCATCTTCATCTGCATCTTTCGACAGTTGCAGTCTTGGTTCTGTAGGTGTCGAAGTTGGGTTGCATTCTTCCATCTCAAATCTCTTGAGAATTTCTCCTACATATCTTCTTTGATGCATCATCAAACCTCTACTTCTCTTGTAGATTTCGATGCCAAGGAAATATGAAATCTCACCAAAATCAGACATTTCGAATTCCTTGCTGAGATCACCTTTGAAGTCTTCGATCTCACTTTTACAGCTATCTATTATCAACAAATCATCTACATAGAGACATAGTATAATCAATTTACTATTGCTTCTTCTTACATATACTCCATGTTCAGTTGTGCACTTTAAAAATTATTCTCCCTTAGGAAACTATCAATTTTCTTATTCCAAGCTCTTGGAGCTTGTTTCAACCCATACAGGGCTTTATGCAACCTATACACCTTTCTTTCTTCGTCATGTTTCACAAACTCAACTGGTTATTTAACACAGACTTCTTCATCTAAGGATCCATTTAGGAATGCATACTTCACGTCCATCTGACATATGTGCCAACTGTTTATTTATGCTAGACCAACAACCAACCTGATTGTTTCGATCCTAGCAACAGGTGCAAAAACTTCATCAAAGTCTATTCCTTCTTTTTGTAGAAATCCTTTCGCTACAAGCCTTGCTTTGTGTCGAGTTACTTCACCTTTCAAATTCGGTTTCACTTTGTATACCCACTTGACATCAATTTCCTTCTTGCCTTGAGGCAATTCGACAAGTGACCAAGTGTTGTTGTCTTCGATAGACTTTATTTCTTCGTTCATTGCTTTCACCCACTTTGAATCCTTTAATGCTTCATGTGCATTAACAGGTTCAACATCTGCATAGAAAGCATAATGTACCAACTCACCTTCATTATCTATTACATCATCTGATGTAATCATACAATCTTGCAATCTTGTAGGCATGCGTCTTGTTCTTTGAGGCCTGCTTGTACTTGGTATATCTGTTGGTTCCTCTTGTCGAACTTCTCTTTCGACTTGAGTTTTTGGCTCTTCGAATAGGATTCCCACTGAATCTTTCTTGACATTTTCAGTCCAATCTCATTCTTTAAACTCATCTATGATCACGTCCCTGCTGATCACAATCTACTTTTTCACTGGATCGAACAACTTGTAGCCTCCTGTTGAATGATATCCAACTAGAATCATTTGACTTGACTTGTCATCGAGTTTTCTTCTCAACTGATCTGGCACATGTCTATGTGAAATAGATCCAAATACCTTCAGATGACTCAAGTTAGGCTTCACACCAGACCAACATTCTTCTGGAGTAATTCCTTCTAGCTTCTTTGTAGGACATCTGTTCAAAATGTATGTTGCAGTCGAAACAACTTCACCCCAAAACTCTTTAGGTAAATTCTTGCCTTTCAACATACTTCTCACTATATTCATGATGGTTCGATTCTTCCTTTCTGCAATTCAATTTTGTTGTGGAGTATAGGGTGGCACCACCTCATGCACAATCCCTTCCTTTTCACATAGTCTGTCAAAGTCTTTCGACACATATTCTCCACCACCATCAGTTCTCAAAACTTTGAGCTTTCAGTCACCCTGTCTTTCGACCATAGACTTAAACTTGGAAAATACTTCGATCACTTCACTTTTCTTCTTGATCAGATAAGTCCACAGTTTTCGACTGAAGTCATCTATGAATGTAACAAAGTATTTGTTACCTCCCATCGAATCCACCTGGATTGGTCCACATACATCAGAGTATATGACTTCAAGACTAGCCTTCGACCTGCTTCCTGCATCCTTGTTGAAGCTATTCTTGTGTTGCTTCGCCTGGACACATTCCTCACATACCTCGTTTGGAATGTCGATTTCTGGTAATCTTGAAACCATATTTCTTCTCTTCAAATCTATGATGTCTCTGAAGTTGAGATGACCTAGTCTATAATGCCATATCTATTCATCTCTGCTAGCTGCAGTCGTAAGGAACTTGTGCTCCATCACATTTAGTTCAATCTTGAAGGTTCGATTCTGAGACATAAGAGCCTTCAAGATTAATCTCCCATTTGCATCAACGACTCTCATCATCTTATCTTCGATTGATACTTTATAATTCTTTTCGACCAATTGCCCTATACTGAGCAAATTGCTCTTCATGCCTGGTATGTACAACACATTAGAAATTACTGACCTCTTGCCATCTTTTCTCATAATCATAACATCACCAATATCTTCAGCTGCTAGGATATTGTCATTTGCAAATTTTACCATATTTTTCATTGAGGGCTTTATATTGACAAACCAGTCTTTCCTTCCAGACATATGTGATGAACATCCTGAATCCAAGTACCACTGGTCCTTGAATTTATCTTCATCTCTTGTTGTGACCATCAACATCATCTCTTCTTCTTCTTCTTCATGTTTTGCAAGCTTTGCATCACTTTCTTGATTTTTTCGTTTTTCTGGACAATCACTCGCATAGTCTCCATACTTCTGACAATTGTAACATTGAATGTGACTCTTATCAGGTTTTCGACCACCACCTCTTCCTCTATTTGCAACACCATCTCTTTGGTTTCCTTGGTATGGTCTTCTTTGATTTGACACGTTTCCTTCGATTTGGTTTCCTCTACCATTCGATTTGTTGTAGCCACCTCTACCTCTGTCGAAACACTTTCCTTTGCCTTTGGTCTCTTTTGCTGAATGTGCATGCAAGACCATATCACTCTTCGATTTGCCTGCAGCTCTTTCGTTCATTCTTTGTTCATGAGATTCAAGCGTCCCTTGAAGCTATTCCTTTGTCAATTTCGACAAGTCTTTCCCCTCTTCTATCGCTACCACTATGTGGTCGAACTTAGGAGCTAAAGATCTCAAGATCTTCGAAACAACAACTCTTGTTGTTAACGTTTCTCCACATATCTTGATTTGATTTACTAGTTTTGTAACTCTAGTGAAGAAATCATATATGCTTTCACTGTCTTCCATCTGAAGCAGTTCATACGTCCTTTTGTAAGTTTGTAACATCACTTCTTTCACCTTCTCAGCGCCTCCAAAAGACTTCTAAAGGATTTCCCAAGCTTCTTTTGCAGATTCTGAATCACTAACCTTTTCGAAATTGTCTGGGCTGACACATTGATGAATTATAAATAATGCTTTATAACTCAGCTTCTCAGATTCTGTGTATTTCTTCTTTTATTCTTCTGTAACGTTTTCTCCAAGTGCTTCGACTTCATCTTTTACAAGGTCCCAAAGACCTTGACACCTGAATAAGACTTTCATCTGTTTGCACCAATTCTCATAGTTGTCAACTTTCAGAATTGATAGCGTTGCTGGATAGTTTGCATTCCCATAACTTGTCATTGTAAATTCTTCAATCGTTATTGATTGATACTTCCCTTGAATCGAAACAAAAGCTCTTGATATTAGATGTTGGAAATCCACCAAAGTCTGTGATGAATTTTTACCACAATGACAATTTAATTATGAGACAAAAAAAGAAAAGAAGACAAGACAAATAATTTCTGCAGAGTTTCTCTCTGCTCACAAACTGTGAAAACTTTGTTATTCACTTGCAACTGCAAATTCTGTGAATACAACTTACTTGACTTGCTTAAAAAAATAGGGGTTACTCCATCTATTTATAACTGAGCTTACACCCTAAGCCCAAAGCCCAAAATATATTTTTGTTACTAAATCAAATCAAATCTATTATAGACTTAAATCAAATCTATTTAACTCTAAAACAAATCAAATGTTTTCGACACATTGTTTCGACACACTGGATTACAATTTAACACTTCCTACATTTTTTAAATAACTCAACAAAAAATTAAACCAAAACACCAACCCATATTCAAAACAAAAGTTGATTTACAAGTATGTTTCAATAAAAAAGACAATCCACAATAGAATAAGGAAAACCCAAATCATCGATCTGAAGCGAAAAACAAAACTTATTCCACCAAACTTATGTGATTATGCTACCGCCCAAGTGTTTGGGACACATTCTTCATATTGATTATACGTATACATTTTGTGAGGTGTATACTGTTACTACGTTTTGATGAAGAATAAATACATTTGGATAGCTATTCAGTATTAGGATTAATTTAACACATGTTAGTATATATGTTCTTTGATTGCTCTGGAGTCTAGGACTATTCTTCTTTATATTTACTTCTTTTGAACGAGTTGCATGTGTAGCTTCGTAGGTAACTTCTCCAACATATACTTGTGGCATAGAAAATCCCGACATAACTTTAATACTTTGCTCTTTTTTCTTTTTCCTTTCATAAAAATATGAGATTGTATTTTGGCATCACAAATGACACTAAATACTTATATTATATATTGTTTATTGTATTTATATGATAAATAATATTTTTTTATTAAATTAATTATTTTTAAATAAACAATTATAATTTAAAAAAAATTATATTTTAAATTTATTTTTATAATACAAATATAAAATTATGTTATTAATCAATTTTACAATTGTATTAATCACAAAAATATATATTATTAATCAATTATTTTACTTATAATTTATTAACTACTTTTATTACTTCGTTAACCAATAAAATATATATTATTAATCATGTTCTGACACTAAATTATAAATATATTAATTAACTTTTATATTCTATTAATCAATTTTATTTTACTATTTAATAATTTTTTTATGTCTGAGAACTCACTAATCAATTTATGAATTCTAATAATCAACTTTATACATAAAATTAATCAAAGTCTGAACGGTATATATATATATATATATATATATATATATATATATATATATATATATATATATATATATATATATATATATATATATATATATATATATATATATATATATATATATATATATATATATATATATATATATATATATATATATAAATTTTTTAGGTCAGAATACATATTAATCAAACTTTGAACTGTATTAACCACATTTTAATATTTTATTAATCAAATTAATTTTAGAGAAAAATATATTAAAAAGTTAAAATAATATAAAAACAGTGTTCACGTATTTTTGAATAGTGTATATGATGTAGTGTAATTTTTTTATGTCAAGATATCATTTCTCTAAAAATATACTTAAAATCAGTCGTATTAAGAAAAGAGAAAGACAAATCAGAGAAAAGAAAGATGTCTTTCTTAAATGAATATTTACTTTTCTTCATAAACAAAAATATATATTGTAATTTTTTTTTAAAACAACGACAACTTAAAACTACATATTCATGTCTTAATTTATTTTTTATTAGAAAACATAGAAATTTCAACTTCTATCTAATACGCGTTGATGTATGTTATGAGTCACCCACATGATCCACAAATAAGGGTCAAACAATAAGTGTTGAAGAAGAAGTCGCATGGAACAAGTGGCCATAACTCCTATTGAGAACACACAATATTATCATGTCTTCCATCATATCTCTCATTATTGGATTTGATCAAATGGCAACTCACAAAGACACTAAATCACACTCTAATGGTTTTAACGGCACACTATATAAAGGCCATTTCGCGCCATTTCAACTTTTCAATTTATTCTCACTTAAAAATTTCTTCTCACTTATTCGCTGTCTTGACCATTAGAGTGTTAACCTTTCAAGTCAACCTCTTCTCTATCGCACTAAAAGTTCAATCCACTACACCTAGAGAATATCCTCTAAACATGAATTATATTCCATTAATTCATAACCTATCTCTAGTTTCTGAAAGGAACACTGACGTCGTTTGTGAAAATCGCTTGTTAATTCCTTTAAAATTTTCATGTCAAACCACCACCTATTCACTGTATATTCAAATCGATGATCTTCTTCTCATAAAACATTGATATCCTTGTCAAACAGATCAAATATTAAACTCGCAAAGTCACGGTGACGCCAAAGATTACTAGATGTGTCACTGAATGTCATGTCGTTGTGGTAGTAGTTAAAGCTAACAAGGTTCCACTTTATCCTCCTATAGAAAATGATTCAGTTCTAGTGACCTATCCATATGTTCCTGTGAAACAAGATTTTGTTCCTCCTAGATTTGATTAACAAAATGTTCCAAACCATTATGTTTTTCCAACCTCTACAACAACTTTGCAAAAACCAACCTTCGAAACAATCTCCTTCACAACCATTAATACCTAAATAAGAGATACTACGAAATATTAAACAACTACAAGCTAAATTATGTATGCGAGGAGTCTTCGATTTGTTGAACAATGTCTATAACTTAGTACAACAAAAAACCCTCAAGTTTTGGTAGACAAGATACTCAAGACTGTAGAGAATCTGCAGTGCAGTCCTTCGAGAGCCAACACCATGCGCAAAATAGCTTCACACAACAACCAATAGGTTATATCACAATCTACTATAATAGACTCAACTTCACTACACAAAGTAGTCCCAAGATCACCAAATTGTAACCGAAAGAAGGAGTTCAAACTCTTCCACTAAAGTCCAGAAGGAGAATTTGCAGTCATAAATACAACGACCTCTAAGGGAAAGAGGAACCATATATCTATACAAATTCTTAACATCAGGATCCCCGGGCAGAAACCTATCAAAGAAAACAAGCATTCGTGAAAGGATGACACACCCATCATACTTGTTATAGATCCTCTTATTCATTTTGGGAGGAAACACTCCCCAGTCTTAGGGGAGACCTATTTCAATAAAGGTGTGATCTAGACTACCATCACCGACGAAGGCGAAAATGATATCCATCGTCTCTTGATCCACCTACATGGAAGAGTTGTCTCTTGCCGCTTTCTAGGATGTGAGTTGAGAGTTGTTCATGTCCAAAAACATTGCCAACACGTAAAAGAAATGATCTTAAGCAGAAGCACATGGTCGATATAATGATACACTTTGTGCCTCCACTAAAGTATGAAAAAAAAAGGTTAGAGAGACACCTAATCAAGTAAGCAAGTACGAAAAAAATAAAGGTTCAAATTTAGGCGTTACCCTGGAAAAGAGGGACTTAAGAACCCTTCACTCTATATGGTCTTCCAAAAGAGGTGGCGCAAGTATGCCAGGGATAATGGTCAATGAGAGGAGATTGGCAAAGACAAATGAGGTTTCAGACCCGAGAGAAGAGTTCTTAAAGATTTACAAATGATAAAAATGGACACATGGTAACTCTAGAACTCCTTATATATCTCCATAGGAAGATGAATTGTGTGATCCATAATATTAGAAAATATGAACCGGACCACCAATCATTGATATCTCATCGAAAAAATATTCAAGAACACTCAAATTTTCTAGTAATAAAAGGAATCATTACCAGCAGGCATAAGGACTCATGTTGAGATGTATTTGTGAAAAGTCACTAATCACGAGGGAGACATCTAATGCACCTATTTCCAATGACATCAATGTCCCATAAAAACTTTTCCATTTATTTCTACCACAAATTGAACCAAAAACGAACTTGAAAAGCCCTCGTTCTCCAATATAGGAACAATGGATTGGGGAAACTATGTATTTTGTTTGCATAATTTCCTTTCCCCATAAAGATATTTACTATTTCCTTCATTTTAAAATGAGTGTCGTTTTAGAGAGATAAAATTTGTTTCAAAATGAATGTCATTCCCACTTTTTAATATAGTAATTAAAATTATTTTTCCAATTATATCCTATAATTATTACTTTGCACATTACTCTGAATAAATCAATAAGACTAATTTAATAAAAATACAATATCTCATAATAATATAATTACCTTTAATTTATGTACAATAACTCTAAACAACACTCATTTTAGACACTAGTTCATAATATCTTAGATTAGGAAAACAAATCCCGTGTGGTCCACAACATGGATTTTATTTTTAACTCAACAACTTGAATCTATTGTACAACACCATACTTTAAACTAGTTTTGTTATAAAAAATAATTAATTCCTAAAATATAAACACCCGAATCTAGCTAATTAATTTATAAATATATCTGAATTTTAAATTTTTGGTTGTTTGATTTGCACTATACACCACATTACATGAGATATCATAAGAGCACACGCAAGCATGCACTACATGAACTTTGACCAACACAACCAAAAAATTTTTAATTAATTAATAATCACTCACACGCACACACTTGTTCTTCTTATAAATTCACACACATTCTCTTCCAACTTCCAAACACATTCATTCACAACTTCTAGTAACCAACCTTATAGTTATATCTTCTCTCAAAAAACACAACAACACACACAAAACTATACAAGAAATGGGTTTGGAAAATAATAGCCACCAACTTTTATCCAAGATTGCTACCAACAACAAACATGGTGAAAATTCTCCTTATTTTGATGGATGGAAAGCTTATGAATCAAACCCATTTCACCCCACAAAAAATCCTCAAGGTGTTATCCAAATGGGCCTTGCTGAAAATCAGGTATAATTATATACTTGCATGTATAACTTCATATAATTAATTTGATTAATAAGGTTGTGCTAACCATGTATACATTTATTGAATTTTTCAGCTCTCTCTTGATTTGATTGAAGAATGGATAAAGAATAATCCAAAAGCTTCAATTTGTACTCCAGAAGGAGTGAATGAATTCAGAAATATTGCAAACTTTCAAGACTATCATGGATTGCCAGAATTTAGAAATGTAAACAATATTACATGCATTCTCCTTCTGCACTCTAGTCCTATTTATCACAGAAAATTCACTTTTTAAATTTATTAAATAATTAATATATTTATATTATATAGATTACATATATTGATTATTCAGTATGATTAAAAAATAATTTTCTTCTTATAATAAAAAAACAGGAGAGTATAAAAAATGTATCATCATAATCATAATGTTGTGAAGAAAAAGTGATTTTTTATTTTATTTGATTATATATTTGTAGGCTGTGGCAAATTTGATGTCAAAAGTGAGAGGTGGAAGGGTGAGATTTGATCCTGACCGTTTATTGATGAGTGGAGGAGCAACTGGTGCAAATGAGTTAATAATGTTCTGTTTGGCTGATCCTGGTGATGCTTTTTTGGTTCCTAGCCCTTATTATCCAGCGTATGTAACCTTTTTTTTCTTCTTTTCATTTTATATATTATTCAATGAATGTTTTCTATCTATATACCTTAAAAATGGACAAAATTTAAAGGTACCAAACTGCATTAACTTTTTTGTTTTCATTTAAAGGGAAATTTAGAAAGTGCACTAGCTTAACTTTAAACAAAGGAGAAAAATTTCATTGAAAAACACTTCATTCTATCATGTATTTTAATTATTTTTAATAAATAATAATTTTATTTCCTGGTAAAAAAAGTTATATAAAATGTTTTTTTTTTAATTTACTTTTTGCCATTAGGCTGCTACTACCTCATTAGTCAACAATCAAGTTTGTTGCCAATATTTAATTAAAAAAAGCATAAGTTAAAGTTTATACTTGTCATTAACCTTTTATTCAACTTAAAGAATTATTAGAACATAAGGCAGCCAAATATAACACAACTTGGAAATTTTGCAAGGTCAGAGATCTTATTCACAGAGAATGTCCAAACTTTTTTTGTTAAAAGAAATTTCATGGAATGCGCTATACATTAAACCACATAAGATTCGCACTTTTTCTTCTTTCATTTAGATCAAAGTTTTGTGAATAGAATCATTTTTTAATGAAAATTGTAAATACTTTATGTTTCTGAATTATACCTTGAAAAATCTATAGGCAACTTTAATTCTTTGTCTGACCAAATAATAAGGACCACATAGGATTTGAATTTGCTTCATATTTAATGACTTGATTAAGAAGTGGCAAATTTTACTAATACCACTTAACTTATTTTAGATTTTTGACCTAATTTACTCAATAGGTGAAAATCGATTTTAAGTCAATAATAGTCTAAATTTCTTATAAGTGTCTTATCTTTTTCAACTGTGTTAAAGATATGATATAAAAAAATCATTTTAAATTTGACAAATATGTTATAACAGATTTGTCCGTGACTTGTGTTGGAGAACCGGTATGCAACTAATTCCAGTCCAATGTCATAGTTCAAACAATTTCATGATAACAAGAGAAGCACTTGAAGAAGCTCATAAAAAAGCACAAGAAGAAAACATCAAAGTGAAAGGTTTAATCATAACAAATCCATCGAACCCTTTAGGAACAACAATTGAAAAAGAAACACTAAAGAGCATAGTGAGTTTCATCAATGAAAACAACCTTCATTTAGTGTGTGACGAAATCTACTCGGGCACCGTTTTCGACACTCCGAAATTCGTAAGTGTCTCCGAAGTTATCCAAGAAATGGAAGACGTGAAAAAGGATCTCATTCATATCATCTATAGTTTATCCAAAGACATGGGACTACCGGGTTTTAGAGTTGGTTTAGTTTATTCGTACAATGACGAAGTTGTAAGCTGTGGTCGGAAAATGTCAAGCTTCGGGTTAGTCTCGTCCCAGACACAACATTTTCTAGCGGCAATGCTGTCTGATGACAAATTCATGGACAAGTTTTTAGCAGAGAGTTCAAGAAGGTTAAGGGAGCGGCGTGAGTTTTTCACAAAGGGACTCGAAAAGGTTAGCATTACTTGCTTACCAAGTAATGCGGGACTATTCTTTTGGATGAATTTGAGAAGTTTGTTAAAAGAGAAAACATTCGAAGGTGAAATGAAGCTATGGCGATTGATCATCAATGAGGTGAAACTTAATGTTTCACCGGGTTCGGCTTTTGAATGCTCTGAGCCAGGTTGGTACCGAGTTTGTTTTGCCAATATGGATGAAGAAACCGTTGAAATTGCATTGATGAGAATTAGAGCATTTGTTAATGGAAGAGAGAAAGGGAAGAAAGTTGAAATGAAACGTTGGAAGAGTAATCTAAGACTTAGTTTTTCGTCAAGAAGGTTTGAAGAAAATGTTATGTCTCCTCATTCACCAATTCCTCATTCACCACTGGTTCGAGCAACTTAATTGGAACTGATTTCAGAAATTACATATATAATCTATACATTATTTTACTTTAAGGCTTGATTAATTAACTATATAAGTATAATGTATCATAGATAGTTAGATTAATTGGATTTCCAGTTTTTCTAGCTATGATTTGTTTTCTTTCTTTTATTTATGATTTTCAATTTGTATGTTGTTATCCTATATATATAGACAGTTAACTTTATTGTATTTATTTAACCTGAAATGATTTCAAATATATATATATATATATATATATATATATATATATATATATATATATATATATATATATATATATATATATATATATATATATATATATATATATATATATATATATATATATATATATAATACTTTGTGATTTCGAAACTAATTGTTTACATTTGAGAATAAAATCTCATATCAATCTAAATGTACTCTCTCCAACTTTAATTATAAATAGAAAAAAAATCAATTTTATATTTTATTAAAATTTATAGTCTATATTTAGTTTTTTTTTTTTAATTTTATATAAAAGAAGTAAAGAACTAATACAATTATTAACTTATTCTTAATAAAACGGTAGTTTAAAATTTTTTAAAAAGTATAATAATTTTGAAAATGGTGGGAAGACTTTTTTTTATAGTAAAATATAACTTCATTAATAACAAACCAACGAGAGTTACACATGTCATAAGACAATTGAAATAGAACATACTCCATACATAATTTAGAAAAAAGACAAAATACTAGATAGTCATAAGAGATATTATACATAAATTGTTCACAAGTTAATGCACAACTAAATCAAAAACAATAATAATTCTTTCCGCAACTCATTCCGTTGCAAACACCATCAATAGTAATGTGGGAGTGAGAATCCATAATCTTTTTCTAAATCTAATTACAGATGATTTTTTTGATTTGTATTTGCATATTTCGATTATTTTTGGTCTCAATATTACTCAATTTTCTCAAGTGTTCACAGATTAATAGGTAACTAGAGATATCATTGTAATGGATGTTGAACACATAAGCTTCCTTAATTACTATGAAATGCCAATAGACACATATAAACATGCTGCAAAATCCAAAACTCTTTTGAGATATTTTGTCAAACACCAAGAGTGCATTCTTAAACCTTAAAAGACTAAAAAACAACCCATATAACACATAAACAAAATGAAGCAACTTTGTCAGTGGAGATAATTTCTTACGGTAAAACAACCATGGTGGCTTCGGGGGTGGACAGACGAATGACAACATTAAAGAAGTAGCTACAATAGAGAAAGGTGCATTCACCATTGATGAGTTTGAGGTGTGCAGAAAATCTTTAACAAGTTTGTAATTCCTTGGTGGTGGTATAAAGCAAGATTGGTGGCGAGAGGTTTTTTACAAAAACCTGGTATCGATTTTGACGAAGTATATCCAGCTGTTGCAAGACTAGAAACAATCAGAATTATTCTTTCAACAGCAGCATATAGAGGATGGAAGATACATCAGTTAGATGTAAAATTAACATTTCTGAATGGGCCATTGGAAGAAGAGGTATATGTTACTCAACCACCAGAATTTGACATCAAAGGGCAGGAGTAGAAGATTTATAAATTAAGGAAGGGTCTCTATGGTTTAAAACAAGCTCCTAGATCTTGGAATAAGAGAATAGATAGCTTCATAATTAAAACAGGCTTCACAAAGTGTATCTCTGAACATGGAGTGTATGTAAATGATGTCAACAGTGATAGTCAAATCATTTTATGCCTCTATGTAGATGATTTCACTACTAAAAATATGACATTTGAGAAAAGACCTTTACATCAGGTATAAAAATAAATGATGTAAAAAATATTTGTCAAAAGATTTTACATCAGACTTTTATTCCCCTGATATAAAAAATATATGATTTAGAGGAAAATATAACAAGGTGGCAGTTTGGTAAATAAAATGAAATTTTTTATAAGGGATTTTACATCGGACCGTTAGTATCCACTGATGTAAAAAGTCCAATAATAAAATAATACAAACACGGTGGCAGTTTTGTAAATAAGGTGCATTTTTGTTTTAAAAAAAGTGACCCTTAAATCGGGCCCTTTGCCCAATCGATGTAAAAAAACACACGGTGGCAGTTTTATAAATAAGGTGCGTTTTTATTTTAAAAAAAGTGGCCCTTACATCGGGCAATTTTCCCAACCGATGTAAAAGACTGGCCCTTACATCGGGCCCTTTTTCGAACCGATGTAAAAACCTATATATGTGTCACAAAACCCTAATGTTACTACAAATTTCCAATCGCACAACCATACGTCATCTTTAGCCGCGCTTCATCTTTCTCGATCATCCACAGATTTCCTCCGCGGGCGAGCTCTCCGGCGGGCGCCTTCACCTTCGTTGTAACCATCCATGCATCCGCCTCCTCTTTCGACTTCCATCCGCCCAGCCACGCGTTCCCAACACCCGCTCGCTCTCAGCAACAACCTCCCATCTCCACACTCCAACAACCTTCGTCGTAACAACCTCCGTCTACCCAGCCACATGACCCTTGGTGTTTTCGCATACCACAACAACACCAACCCTTTTGGTAAATATTTTTTCACCATTTTATTAGTTAGTTTGTTCTATTTGAAATGATGAAAATGATGATACTATTGTTGAATTAATTGGTAAAATTGGTGATGTTGTTGTTGTGAGGTTTTAAATAATAGTGATTATTATTGTTATTGATTAATGGAGAAATTGGTAATAGTATTGTTAATTGTTATTGTTGAAGGTAGTGATGATATTGGTTTTGAAGTTGAGAATTGATAATGATTTTGTGGTTGTTATTTTAAGTTGAATGTTGAGGTTTTGGGTTGATAATACCATTCAATTTGTGTTAAATTATAGGATAGATTTGTGATGTCAATAACAATGTTAGTTGAGATAATTGATTGAAATTTTTTTATTGATGATTATGGTGTTTGTTTATGTCAAATTGGAGTGAGATTTTATTGTCAATACCACGTTATTTGAGTTTAATTTGATCGGAATTTTAATTGGTATTATGGTGTTGTTTTTGGAGCTTTGGTGTCGACACTGCATTATTTGATTTAAATTCGGGAAACCATCTCCCTCCGTCTCCCTCCGCCCTCAGCCTCCGGACGTCGCATCATCTCTCTCCGCCCTCTGTTTCTGACAGGTTAGATTTAATATTATTGTTACTGTTATCCAGATTTATACTACATTTTATCTAAAGGAATGAACGTATTTCTACCCAAACTAGAAACATTCAAGGACAATTAAGTAGGACGTATTCTATTTCTATATTATTTGTAACGAAGTTTCCTATATTAAGTCATTGTGGAGTGATCTAACAAGTAAAGAATGTTAAAAAAACATTAATTATTAAAAAAGTATATTAGAAATAAAAATTTCTAATGATTTAACTATGTATTCATTAATTTCGGAACATAGTGTTGGCTCCTAAATTCGACACCTTTGTTTTGTTGATGTCAGCCATTAAAAGCTGAAAGATGCTTTCGACTGGCTAAGTCTGTCGAAGTGCCCGTCGAAAGATGGCAAAATACTTAGAAGATTTCTTCCAAGGAAGAAGGCTGGTTGCCTTCGACGTCGAAGGAGTTTCTCGTCGAAGATGTCTCTGGACGAAAGTGTTCGATGGTCCAGAGTGGAGCAGTTTGAAATTCAAGCGTTTGGAGGGAAAACGGTTTCTAGCAGTTACCACGTGCAAACGTGCAAGGATCTGGAGCGTCGAGCATGGAGAACGTGCCAAGTGGATTGATCTCGAAGCAGTGTAACTGCCCGACGGTTACTTGGAATGTTTTAGTATAAATAGGAGTAGACATGTAGTTTCTTGCGGGTGTTCACAATTCTATACAAAGTCACTCATATAGATTCGAGTACCCAGCGTGTGAGAAAGAATTGTTGAGAAATGTATGTGTGAAACACCAATTTTATCAATTAAAGTCATTTACTTTTCCAGAAATTTACTTGCTTTCTCCTTTAAATTCCTGTCGAACCTTTTACTTTAAAGCCTTGTTTATTTTACCAAGTCTTTCCTTTATGCAATTTACTTGAAACCTTTTATTTAAAGCCTTATCCACTTTAATCAAACTTCAAAATCAACCTATGTCCTAGGATCAATCTGATCGATCCTGCGAGTAACCAAATAAGTAACCATTTGGAGGATCAGCGGTTGTTTACCAAAACCCAAGGTAAACAAATTGGCACACCCGGTGGGACTGTGTGTTGATTGTTGAAAATAATCTCATCTTTTCGAGTTGTATGTTATTGAGAAGTGGTAGAATATACACTAACGATAACAATACTGCCAGAAGAAGGGAAGAGATGGCGAATCCGCCAAACACTAACGAAATCCCACAAACGAGTGTGGGAGCAACGGTTAATATGACCGTAAGTGAAGCGACAAATGTTGGTTCGACACCAGCAGTATCGGTCACAACCACGGGGCCAATAACTTCGTTAACAGGCCCCAGAATACCTTTGGGAACTCCCCCACCAAGGGGAAATTTAGGCACAAGGCCTTTGGTTCCCCCAGGATTTATTCCATTCTATGGTATGCCAACTTCTGAAGTGGCAAGCCTGACGAATGCTGCGTCCACTTTTTCAGACCCTTTCGTGAGTGCCTCTTCGCCACTCCAAGGCTCTGGAGTAGGCATGGGGAATAGAAATAGGACTTAACTCTTAGGAGGAACGTCCCAAGTAGCCCATGGCCTTACAAATGCCTCGACAGCAGTCTTGAGGCAATAAATGGACGAAAGCAATCATGATATGGTGCAAATGTTGGCACAAACTTTGAGTACAGTGCTAAACCCTCTAATACAAAATACTACTCAATCGAATCAGCAAGTTACAGCGCAAATGACGCGTTTGGCTGACTTCTTTGGAGTACCCCCACCTATTCGACAGCCCCAAAGGGCGCAAATAAGGGGAAATCAGGGGATATTTGTAGAGGAAGAAACCATCATTAACCAGGCTCAACAGCCTGTCGAAGAAAACCTTAGGGCACGATTGGAACAACCCGTCGAGGAACCTAGGGTAATAACCCCAGAGGTAAGGTTAGTTAACAGAAACCAAAATGCTGACGAAGTGGTTCAGCATATCCAATACCAAAACATGGGTTTGGAAAACAATCTGGCAACCATGATTGAAAGGATCATGACTCAGAATGGGATGAACATGGGCTTTCGAAGGCCCAACTTTACATCTCCATTGTCAGAATACGTGTTACAAACGGACTTACCTCCTAGATGCAAAGTCCCCAAATTTACTAAGTTCTCTGGGGACACGACAGAATCTACTGTCGAGCATGTGGCGAGATACTTGATCGAAGCAGGAGACATTTCGAATAACGAAAACTTAAGGATCAAGTACTTCCCAAGTTCTTTGACCAAGAACGCTTTTACTTGGTTTACAACTCTTCCCCCCAATTCGATCCATCATTGGACCCAGTTGGAAAGATTGTTCCATGAACAATTCTACATGGGGCAAACCAAGATAAGCCTGAAAGAACTGGCCAGCGTGAAGAGACGTTTCACTGAACCTATAGACGAATATCTGAATAGGTTTAGGTTGCTCAAGGCGAGATGTTTTACACAAGTGCCAGAACATGAGTTGGTCGAAATAGCCGCAGGCGGTTTAGATTATTCCATTAGGAAGAAGCTAGACACCCAGTACCTAAGAGACATGGCCCAACTGGCCGATAGAGTTCGACAGGTCGAACGCCTCAAAGCTGAAAAAGCTAAGGCAACGAAAACTCACAAGAGAGAGAGAATAGCGTACATTGAGATGGACGACGAAGATCTAGAATCCTTCGACGATACTTTAACTGTCGAAGAAGGAGAAGTCGATTTAGCAGAACTAAAACAAGGGCCACCATACTCTTGTAAACTGTTAGTCCCCTCAAATGGGAAAAATCCCATTGGTCCAGAAAGGACCAACGATAGGTTCCCAAAAAAGACCTATAGTTTTGACATCACAAAATGTGATGAAATATTCGACTTGCTAGTTAAAGATGGCCAAATGATAGTACCCCCAGGGGTAAAAGTGCCTCCTCTTGATCAAAGAAAGAAGAGAGGTTTTTGCAAATATCATAATTTTTTGGGCCATAAAACTTCTCAATGTTTTCTTTTCAGGAATCTTGTGCAAGACGCTATTGAGGAAGGGAGATTAAAGTTTGCTGACAAATCCCCCATGGCTGTCGACTCCAATCCACTGAAGGCTGAAGCCCACTACGCTGAACCCTCTGAGGTGAACATGATAGAGGCAACCAGGATCCAGTCGAAGAAGCCAGGAATTACCATGGTCGAAGTCTCAAAGGACCACATCAACATGCCAATCTTTGGCAGTTTTTCTGGAAATTTATCCAGGAAGACAATTGAAGCTGTCCAGAAAGCGGTCGAAAACCCGAAGTCGGAGACTGCTGAAGCACAAAAAACTGGATCAAAGCCCAGTTCCCACTTGGCCACTGTTCAAGGCCAGACAGAGAATCTGGAGATACAAATGAAGCAGTTAACTCTTGCTAATAAAGATACAATGAACATCAACATGGTTGAACTTTCTGACCCAAAAACATCAGAAGAGGCCATGAGGCAAGAGCAGGCTAATAAGACGGCTTTCCCTCGGGAAAACGAAAACTTGGCAGATTTTTTACAAAGATGCCAGAAGAAGAAATCAGAGGTGATGCTGTGTCCAAGATGCAGTTCGATCTTTGATAAAAAAGCTGCTGAGCACATTCAAGGCGTGAGAGCAGCGAATAAGAGAAGGGAGAATGCTGACCTTCGACATGATCCCAGAAGGGGTTCTAATCAAGACAAGAGGCCATTGACTTTTAGGCCTCCAACAAATGTGCCAGTAGACACTTGGTACAAAACTTCTGGCCGGAAAAGGCCAAGTGAAGAGAAATGGCATTCTTTCGATGTGCCAAGAGGTTCCTCTTTGACTCAAAAGAAAGAGCCTCAAGTTGCTGCACCTAAGGTTACACAAGTATCCAGCAACTACAAGGGTAAAAACCCTATGTCTCGATCTCAATGGAGGAGATATCAAAGGAGACGAAAAGCTGAAAGGGAGGCTGCCAACGAACCTAAGGCAGAAACTAGTTCGAACGTTCCTCAAAGGAAACAAAGAAAGCCTCTAGAAAGAGAGCCAGTTACCAACAGGCTAGTTTGGCCTAACCAAAGTGAAGTCGAAGACGAAGATGATGCTGAGTCTGATGATACTTTGGATATAATGGTGAACATTGTTTCAGTGCTGCCCAGGGAATTCAATCGACAGGTAGAAGTCGAAGCAAGTGACTGGGAAGTGGAGCAAGAAATGGCCAAACATAGGCCAGTGTGCTATTTTGTCATGGACAATGGCACTACTGAGGAACAAAATGGCTTCTTCGAGCCACCTACTGAGGCGATGAAAAATCACCTCAAGCCTTTATTCATAAGGGCTAAACTCGAAGAAACTACTGTGAATAAAATATTGGTCGATTGTGGGGCAACCATCAATATTATCCCTCACTCTATGCTAAGGAAAATTGGCAAAAGGGATGAGGAAATTAAACCTCACAATATGGTCTTGTCGAACTATGAGGGCGGCATAGGGACCACCATGGGAGTGATCCAGCTGGACATCAAAGTAGGATCGATCCTTCGACCAACGATGTTCATGGTCATATCGGCCAAACCTAACTACAATCTTTTGTTAGGCCGTGAATGGATTCATGGTGTTGGCGCTGTGCCTTCATCAATGCACCAAAGGCTGCTGCTATGGCGTCCAGATGGGATGGTCGAAAACATAGAGGCAGATCAAAGCTACTACCTTGGCGAAGTGAATCACTTGGGTGTGGCAGATTTCGACAAAAACTTGGCTCACATAGGGCCATGTCCAACACCTGACTTCGACATGGCGCCAGCGCCAAACACTTTTTGTTCCCTATACCTGCATCCTGAGCATGGTTTCCAATGGGACAGAGAAGACTTGTCCCACATAGACTTCAGTGGGTTAACTGATATCCAACCAACTGGTTGGGGAAGTGAATTCAGTGATAATGACTGAGTCACAATCTTTGAAGCGAATTTCGGCTTATGTAGCCGAAACCAAGATGATAACGGCTCTCGAAGCCGAAGTAAAGTACATGGCCACACAGGCCAATGATCAACAAATATCTGCTGTCGGCCCAGGAAAGGATTTCGATCCAAAACCTCCTGATATCATGCCAGAAGAAATGCAGGAACAGAGGCTCGACGCCATCTATGACGATGAGCCTTTGGGCTTCGAAAAGGACCCCTTGGCGAACAACATTAAAATGTTAGCACAAGACCCTTTAGAAGAAATCAATTTAGGCGAAGGATCAGAGAAAAGGCCAACTTACATCAGCGCCAAAATCGATCCAGAACTTAGGTTGGAAGTAATCCAATTGCTGAAAGAGTTTAAAGACTGTTTTGCATGGGATTATGACGAAATGCCTGGTCTCGACAGAGGATTGGTAGAACTTCAGTTGCCAATCAAACCTGGGAAGAAGCCAATCAAGCAAAATCCAAGGCGCTTCGCTCCAGAAATACTGTCGAAGATCAAAACGGAGGTCGAAAGACTTCTGAAATGCAAATTCATCCGTGTTACAAGGTATGTCGAATGGATTGCAAATATTGTGCCAGTAATTAAGAAAAATGGTACATTAAGGGTGTGCATAGATTTCAGAGATTTGAATGCTGCCACCCCCAAAGATGAATATCCTATGCCTGTGGCGGAAATGCTAGTCGATTCTGCCGCTGGCTATGAATACCTGAGTATGCTCGATGGTTATTCAGGATATAATCAAATATTCATTGCTGAAGAGGATGTGTCGAAAACAGCTTTTCGATGCCCTGGGGCCTTAGGCACTTACGAATGGGTAGTGATGCCTTTTGGCCTAAAGAACGCTGGGGCAACGTACCAGCGAGCAATGAATACTATCTTCCATGATTTTATTAACACTTTTATGCAAGTTTATATTGATGATATTGTTATAAAATCTGTTTCCCGGAAGAATCACATTGACCACCTTCGACAATCGTTTGAAAGAATGAGAGAACATGGTCTGAAGATGAACCCTTTGAAGTGTGCGTTCTGTGTGAAAGCTGGAGATTTCTTGGGCTTCGTTGTCCACAAGAAAGGAATCGAAATCAACCAGAACAAGACGAAGGCAATTCTGGAAGCGAAAGCGCCATCGAATAAGAAGGAATTGCAATCTCTCTTAGGCAAGATAAATTTCTTAAGGAGGTTTATATCTAATCTAAGTGGGAAAGCTCAGGCCTTTTCACCCTTGCTTCGACTGAATAAAGAGGGGTTCGAATGGGGGCAGGAGCAACAAGAAGCCTTCGACAAAATCAAAGGGTACCTCACTAAGCCACCTATTTTGGTGCCTCCTTGTAGCAATAGGAGTATGAGATTGTACATAGCTGCATCTGACAAAACTCTGGGAAGTATGTTAGCCCAAGAGGATGATAATGGAGTCGAAAGACCCATTTACTATCTCAGTCGAGTTTTAAATGATGCAGAAACTAGATATAGCGAAGTTGAAAAATTGTGTCTATGTCTGTATTTCTCTTGTACAAAACTCAAGCAATATATAAAACCAGTTGATGTTTATGTTTCGTCTCATTTTGATGTTTTCAAATATATGTTGTCGAAACCTATCTTGCATAGTCGAATTGGCAAGTGGGCATTAGCATTAACTGAATACTCCTTGACCTTTATGCCTCTTAAGGCAGTAAAAGGACAAGTGGTTGCAGACTTTATAGTCGACCACTCAATTCAAGTCGAGGATATTAATTATGTGGAGATAGAACCTTGGAAATTCTACTTCGATGGTTCCAGCCATAAAGATGGAACAGGGGTAGGAGTCTTGATTATTTCTCCAGATAAAATTCCAACAACATTCAAGTACAAAATAGAAGGTTCTTGTTCGAACAATGAGGCTGAGTATGAAGCTCTAATTACTGGCCTTGAGATATTGTTGGAATTGGGGGCAACTCGAGTCGAAATAATGGGAGACTCAGAGTTAGTCATTAAGCAAGTCACAAAGGAATATAAATGCATAAGAGAAAATCTCATTATGTACTTTGTGATAGCAAATCGTTTATTGAAAAAATTTGAAGCGGTCAATATTCGACACATACCCAGAGTCGAAAATCAAATAGCCAATGACTTGGCACAAATTGCATCTGGGTATAAGATTTCAAAAACGAGATTACAAAGAGCAATCGAAGTTCGAGAGAAGATAAAAGCGACTTGTCTATCACCAACAGACTTGGAATCGACGAGACTAGGATATGCTGATCACAGTAACTTCGAGATTTCGTTCATTGATAATTTGTCAAAGCAAGATTGGAGGAAACCCATTGTGGACTATCTTCAAAATCCAGGAGCTTCGACAGAACGAAAAACAAAATACAGGGCGTTGAGTTACGTACTCATGGGTAACGAGTTATTCAAGAAGACGCCTGAAGGGGTGTTGCTGAAATGTTTAAGTGAAACTGAAGCATACATAGCCCTTTCGACTACGCATGCTGGGGCATGTGGGGCTCACCAAGCAGGCCATAAGATGAAATGGTTGTTGTTTCGACAAGGACTATATTGGCCCACTATGCTGAAAGATTGTGTTGAGTTCGCCAAGGGTTGTCAAGAGTGTCAAGTTCATACAGGCATCCAACATGTACCAGCAAGCGAACTTCACTCGATAGTGAAGCCTTGGCCCTTTAGGGGATGGGCGTTGGATCTCATTGGAGAGATTCGACCAGCATCATCAAAGAGTCAGAAATACATATTGGTAGGCATTGATTATTTTACTAAGTGGATCGAAGCTGTCCCTTTAGTCAACGTGGACCAAGAAAATGTCATTGAATTTATTCAAAAGAACATTATTTTTAGGTATGGAATCCCTGAGACAATAACAACTGATCAAGGGTCAGTTTTCACTGTTCGAAAGATGCAGGAATTTGCTCAGGAAACAGGTTTCAAACTCCTAACATCAACGCCTTATTATGCACAGGCGAATGGTCAAGTCGAAGCAGCTAACAAAGTGGTGATTGGCTTGATAAAGAAACATGTTGGGAAGAAACCAAAGAATTGGCATAAGACGTTAGACCAGATTTTATGGGCTTGTCGAACGTCCCCAAAAGAAGCCACTGGTACAACACCGTATAGGCTAACTTTTGGCCATGATGCAGTGTTGCCAGCAAAAATTTGTCTTCAATCTGCAAGGGTTCAGAGGCATTATGATATCCCTTCTGAAGTTTATTGGAACATGATGTTAGATGAACTGGTGGATTTAGACGAAGAGAGATTACACGCTCTCGACCTACTCAGGCTTCAGAAGAAAAGAGTAGAAGACTCTTATAATAGAAAGGTAAAACCTAAGGTATTTTTGCCTGAAGAACTAGTTTGGAAGGTAATTCTTCCCATGGATCGAAGGGATCGAAGCATGGGGAAATGGTCACCCAAATGGGAAGGACCCTTCAGAGTTATCCAAACTTTTTCTGGTGGAGCCTATGAAGTCGAAGAGTTAAGTGGAGATAAAAGGCTCTTGAGAGTAAATGGTAAATATTTGAAAAAATACAAACCTATACTTCAAGAGATAAAAATAAAATAATAAAAGAACAAGTCTAAATTAACCATAAAAATGCCAAAATAGAAATTTTATTAATTTCAGCCAAGATGGCAATTGTTGTCGAATAACGATTACAGAAGATGGTTACAAAAGAGAATCAATCAAAAGGTAAGAGAGTTCCTGAGTCGAAGATACTTGGCGTGCTGCAGCTCCAACCTCTTCTTGCACCAGGAGTTCTCCTGCACTAGTTTGGCAATTTGAGCGTCGAGGCTTTGGGCCCTCTCAGCAAATTCCAGGCCTTGTTTGATCTCAGTCTGGCTCTCGGTGTCTGAGATGGTCGAAAGAAGTTCCTCCTTAAGTACAGTGTTGGCGTTTATCTTCGCCTCTATTTATGCGATTTGTGCCCAGAAGGAAACATTCTCTCGATCAATGGCATCGACTCTTTCCTGTGCAGACGCTTTTTGTTTCGACAACTCAGCAATTCGAGAGGTCGAATCTGAGACAGCAGTCCACGCAGAGGAGCTTTTGCCATACAACACCTCAAGCTGACTGTTAAACCCTCTTTGGCGCCTGTAATCTGCTGAAACTTGATCAATCATAGAGTGTAACTCCATGATCAAGTCTGAGATTTCTGGGGCTACAGCTTCAAAGTCGACAGCATTCAAGACCTCCTTTAAGCATGATGGAGCAGTGGGGTCCCCCTCTAAAGTCTTCATCAAGTCCCTCTTGAAGAACTGGGCCTTAATCTTCGCCAAAGCATCATCAAGAGGAGAAGTTTCAGTAGACTTCCCCGACAGGGTAGGAATTTCCTGGCTAGTGTCAGACGAACTCTTACTCTCGATGATTGCATTGAGGTAGCTAACAGGGTCAGTTTGTTTCAAGAGTTCCAAGTCCTCTTTTGACCTGTGCTTCGAGGAGGTAACCCTTGCAACAGTATTATCTTGGGTTTGAGGCTGTTGAATGCTAAGTGCCTCGACTGGTTGCTCTTCGACTCGGACTGAGGCAGTACCAGCGTCGACTTGTGGTTCTTCGCTAGCATCACCCTGGGGCCCTTCGCCAGCGTCATCTTGGTGTTCTTCGCTAGCGTCGCCCTGGTGTCCTTCGCCAGTGCCACCTTGGTTCTCTTCGTCGGCAGCATTTTGATTCTCTTCGCCATCATTGCCTTGGTCCCTTTCTTCCTGATTCTCTTCTGACAGATCCACTACCTGAACCGTTTCTGGCTGTTGTGCCTCCACCAGAGGTTCCTCTGTTGGTTTCTCTACTGTTTCAGCATTGGCCTCATTCTCAGTATGGGCTTCGTCATTGCCCAAGCCTTTTTCCTGAGGCCTGCTAAGTTCAGCAGATTCCAGCGTCTCTGAGGTCCTTGGCGGAGAACTTTCAGTAGTGTCCTGAAAAAGGAAAGAAGACAAATCTTCAGAGATCGAAAAAGACACAATCGAATATGGGTATCTATGCCTAAATTATAAAAAAGGGCTAAGGGATTACCTGTGGATTAACTTCAGCCCCAGGGCTGGAATTGTCACTTTCGACAGGTTTGTTAAGAAGAACGTTCAGTTCCTCCTCAGTTGGCTCTTCGATGATCACTGGAGGTGGCCTAGGCTTTCTCACAGCAACCTTTATTCTGACGGTTCGACCTTCAGGAGCAGGAGCAGGAACAGGAGCATCCTTCGTCAACTTTCGCCTTTTTAAGGGGGCAGGAGGAGAATCGCTTTCGTCATCACTCCCAGATTCGACCACCAGTCCTGGCCGTTTCTTGGGCGAAGGTGCCTAGAAAACCAATAGGAATTCGATTGAATAATTGCATCGAAAATAAAAAATCGAAAGCCAGAAGAAAAATGAAGAAAATCTGGTTACCGATACAGGAGGCTTCCTCGAAGAGCCTTTCCCCTGTTGGTTGCTTATGGTCTTCGCCGGCGCTGTAGTCTTCGCCGGCGGTGGAGGTTTTGTTGAAGGGCCTCCTCCTTGTTGGCCTTCTGTAGCCTTTTTTGCTACAGGCTTTCGAACAACTGAAAGCAAAGAAAAGGTTAACAGGCTAGCAGTCGAAAAGAAGGACAAAAAGTAATGTGAGAGCATGAACTTACATTTCTTTACTTTGTCCAACACAAGGACAAAAGACTTCTGCAACTCATCCATGAAGTCCTTTTCATCGAAGAAGTACTCAGCATAATAGCTTCTCCACCACTCCTCGAAGGATGGTGAGCAAAGGAAATTAAGCTGGTAGTCAAACAGCGAGAGGATTGTTCGACCAGCATATCTTCCGATATGCTTGATGGCCGCTTCTTCTGTGTAATCATTGCAGAAGTACAGCATGGACTTCTCTCTTTGAAAAATCGGAGAAGGTAGGGTTTGGATAATACCAAACTGGCGAGATACCAGATTTGGTTGGTAGGCAAGCAGACTCAAATGAGTCTTAGAACTCTTGAATCGAAGGGGCATGATCCTTGGTGTAAGGAACGCCTCCCACAGTATTGTATGCTCATCGACATTGGGACCACTCGACGCCTTTGGGTGTGGCCTTGTGAACCATGCTGGCCCCACCCGCCGTTGAGCAAATTGAGCCATAGTTGAAACAAATTCCTTCCTTCGAGCAAACATTAGAACGAAGTTGGTGAAGGTTTGTTGAAACTCCAGGCCATCTTCCACAGGTGTCAGCAGAGCCAGCCTGATTCCTTCGATGCGTCTATTCGCTATCGCTGGAGCCTGTTCATTTATCTGAACCTTCTTGGGCAAGAAAGATTCGAAAGTGGCATTTAGCCACAGTTGAAGTAGCCAAAAAGGCCCAGCGAGTAGCAAACTGGCCCTGTCCTCGATATGTTTCAGAAGAGTTGCCCCATTGCTGATCGAGTCATAGAGGCTAGCCAGAATCAGTTCTGCCAAACAGATGTTTTGGCGGTGATGCAGTTGGGTAGCAAGAGTGACCATCTTTTTGGTCACCTGTAGAGACTTCGAGCAAAACACAAAGCGAGTTAGCCATAAGGCTAGAAACGCTATGTGTTCGACATCCGACACAGTATCTGTCGACCTGTCGTGATAATGGTTGATGAAAGTGGTATATGTTGGTTTGGTCTCAGAGAAGCCAATTTGGTCCTCCGACATCTCCTCCGGATCGAAGTAATCCCCGGTGGGTCGAAAGCCAGTAATAGCGGCCACGTCGAAGAGTGTGGGGGTTAGCATCCCACATGGAAGATGAAAAGTGAAGTGGGAGTAGTCCCAGAACAACAGTGAAGCTATCAGCATCTCCGGGGAGTAGTTCAAACCCGTCTTCGACAGCATCACTAGGTCGAAGATTCCCATATCCTTCCAGATCGAAGTTTGGTGCTTCTCCAACTTTGTTAGCCAAGCAACATAATCGGAGGTAAGATTAGGGCAAGACCTGAAGACCCTAACACCTCTGTTGAAGAAGCGGAGGTCGATTTTTTCACGTGTAGGGTCTTCATTGTCTTCTGCGTCTTTCTTGGCGCACGCGACTGGTTTGAGTTTCTCGACTATTGGGAAATAGCTCTTGATCTTCAGAGCCTCAGAAATACTTGGATTCATGGGGCCAGACATTGCAAAGATCTGGTTGGAGTATCCAACCGGGATCATCAAGTGGCGCGAGTAAGCATCGCGAACGGCGATGTCAGAAGGTTCAGGAACCCTTCGTTTGCCTGTAGAGTTTACTACCGGGGCAGTGACGAAAACTTTGGGTTTAGCATGTTCAGTTGGTGCGTTAGCACTAGGAGCAGTAGAAGCAGATGCCATTGTTTGAAATGAGGTTGAAGATGAAGAGGAAGAGTTTTCTGCAAAGATAGCAAACTTGTATGAAAACAGGGAAGTTTGAAGGCTAGATGGCGTAAAGAGTCCCACAATGGGATATTCACTGCTATTTATAGTAGTGGGAAAAATCCCCAATAACGAGGACATTAAATGCCATTTAATGCTGCAGGAGTTAGTGGGACGCGTGGCAGCCCCCTGTTGTTTTGGCCGTTTCTGCAGAAATAGAGAGACGCAGCGTGCGTCCTCGTTTTTGAGATTTGTCATAATGACAAATTATGAAATGACGTTTGGTACTGCACGCCGTACTGAAAGTGACGTCCTAGGATCAAATCAATGATGGTTTTCTTGGGATTGCCAATAGTTGGTAAAAAGCAACAAAAAGTGCACAAGTTAATTTGTGACTAAGCGTGGAAAGACAGGTGTCGAATGGCGTTTCAAAGAATGCCTTTTTCTTTCAGAGTCGAAATAAGGCATTCTTGGGGGGCAATTTGTTGGCTCCTAAATTCGACACCTTTGTTTTGTTGATGTCAGCCATTAAAAGCTGAAAGATGCTTTCGACTGGCTAAGTCTGTCGAAGTGCCCGTCGAAAGATGGCAAAATACTTAGAAGATTTCTTCCAAGGAAGAAGGCTGGTTGCCTTCGACGTCGAAGGAGTTTCTCGTCGAAGATGTCTCTGGACGAAAGTGTTCGATGGTCCAGAGTGGAGCAGTTTGAAATTCAAGCGTTTGGAGGGAAAACGGTTTCCAGCAGTTACCACGTGCAAACGTGCAAGGATCTGGAGCGTCGAGCATGGAGAACGTGCCAAGTGGATTGATCTCGAAGCAGTGTAACTGCCCGACGGTTACTTGGAATGTTTTAGTATAAATAGGAGTAGACATGTAGTTTCTCGCGGGTGTTCACAATTCTATACAAAGTCACTCATATAGATTCGAGTACCCAGCGTGTGAGAAAGAATTGTTGAGAAATGTATGTGTGAAACACCAATTTTATCAATTAAAGTCATTTACTTTTCCAGAAATTTACTTGCTTTCTCCTTTAAATTCCTGTCGAACCTTTTACTTTAAAGCCTTGTTTATTTTACCAAGTCTTTCCTTTATGCAATTTACTTGAAACCTTTTATTTAAAGCCTTATCCACTTTAATCAAACTTCAAAATCAACCTATGTCCTAGGATCAATCTGATCGATCCTGCGAGTAACCAAATAAGTAACCATTTGGAGGATCAGCGGTTGTTTACCAAAACCCAAGGTAAACACATAGGTGTGGATTGTAGTTGGATGAGAGCTAATCGATTAAGTGCTAAGTACGAACATGGAGTGAAGGAATTTTTACGAATTGCTGAAAGTAATGCTGAAAAAAGTCTTCATGCGCTTTTTCTCTGCCCATGTGTTTGTTGTGCAAATAAAGAATCAAAACTTAGTAAGAAAGAAATCATGGATCATCTAATCTATGTAGGGATTTGTCAAAGTTATACACAATGGATATGGCACAGTGAAGTAGTAACAAATTCAAACGTGTCCCAAAGAGATAGTGTTAGTGTCGATATGGATTGTCGTTTGGAAGACATGATGCGTGATATTGGACAAGATTCGTTTAAGAGGGCACATGTGTATGATACTTTATGTAGTGACAAGGATAAACCTTTGTACCCGAGATGCACAAATTTTACATGTTTGTCAGCCGTGTTAAAATTGTTTAATCTGAAGGCGAATAACGGGTGGACTGACAAACATTTTACCGAATTGCTTGAATTATTGACAGAAATGCTTCCAGAAGGTAACGTAATGCCAATTCTTTATTACGAGGAAAAGAAAATATTATGTCTGATGGGTTTGGAGTATGAAAAGATACATGCATGCCCTAATGACTGCATATTATACTGAAAAGAGTATGTAAACTATAATCATTATCCGAAGTGCAAGGTGTCACGCTAAAAAAAAAGAAAGATGGTGATTCTAGTGAAGATGAGGTGGTCAAAAAGGGTCCTCCCGCGAAAGTGGTATGGTACCTACCATTAATTTCAAGGTTCAAGAGACTATTCGCTAATGTAAACAATGCAAAAAATCTTAGATGGCATGCAAAAGAAAGAAATTATGATGGACAAATTCGCCATGTTGCTGATTTTTTGCAATGGAAGAAAATAGATACTTTGTTTCCAAGCTTTGGTAAAGAGTCGATAAACCTTAAACTTGGACTTGCTATTGATGGAATGAATCTATTTGGGAATCTAAGTACTAATCATTCTTCTTGGCCTATTCTCTTGATGATTTACAACCTATCTCCTACGTTGTGCATGAAGCATAAATATATTATGCTATCGATGATGATTTCGGGCCCAAAACAACCAGGAAATGACATAGACGCGTATCTAAGTCCACTGATTGATGATTTAAGAGTGTTGTGGGAGGAAGGGGTGGATGTTTTTAATGCGTATTATGGCGAACAATTCAATATGCGTGCCATGTTGTTTTGCACCATCAACGATTTTCCGGCATATGGCAATTTGTCTGGGTATAAAGTTAAATGGCATAGAGTGTGTCCTATATGTGAACAAGACACATGTTACCATCAGCTTGTAAAAGGAAAGAAGACTGTTTATCTCGGGCACCGAAAATTTCTACATCGTTATCATCCATATCGTAGATTGCAGAAAGCTTTCAACGGGGAACAAGAGCATGGTGTTGCTCCAAAGCCCTTAACTGAAAAGGAAGTTTATCAACTACAACAAGGCATTAATGTTGTCTTTGGAAAGTACCAAAATCGATCTACTGTGAAGAATACATGGAAAAAGAGGTCAATTTTCTTCGATCTTCCATATTGGTCTAGTCTTGATGTAAGGCATTGTATTGATGTGATGAACGTGGAGAAAAATGTATGTGATAATGTAATCGGAACAATTCTCAACATTCAAGGCAAGACAAAAGATGGTATTAATATTCGTCTGGATTTGGGTTTGATGGGCACACGAGAAGAGTCAACTCCATAATATATAGGTAATAAGACATATTTTCCTCCTGCCTGTTACACTTTGTCCAAAAAAGAGAAAACAAGTTTTTGTGAGTGTTTACAAAGTATCAAAGTGCCGCATGGTTACTCATCCAATGTCAAGAGGCTTGTATCAGTTAAAGATCTCAAATTAGTTGGCTTAAAATCTCATGACTGTCATGTCTTAAAGCAACAGCTACTTCCAGTGGCTATTCATGGGATATTGCCTAACAATGTTAGGAAGACTATAACTAGGTTGTGCTTATTTTTCAATGCAATCTCTTGTAAAGCCATTGATCCATTAAAGTTAGATGATTTATAAAATGAGGATGCAGTTATCTTGTGCCAATTAGAAATGTATTTCCCTCCTTAATTTTTTGACATTATGGTTCACTTGATTATTCATCTAGTTAGGGAGATTAGATTATGTGGTCTAATTTTTTTATAGTGTATGTATCCAATAGAGCGATACATGAAGATCCTAAAAGGGTACATAAAAAATCCACATCGTCCGGAAGCATCAATTATTGAGAGGTACATTACAGAAGAAGCAATTGAGTTTTGTTTTAACTATTTTTCAGGAGTGGATGCTGTAGGGGTTCCCAAGTCTCGTCGTGATGGAAGATATGAGGGTGTGGGTACACAAGGTTTAAAGGTCAAGAGCCTAAGTATTAATGTGGTTGTTCAAGCACATTTATATATATATTGAATAACATGGATGAAGTTTAACCTTACTTATCTGCTCATAAAAGCATCATAAAGAAAAAGTATCCCAAGATGAATGAAAGAGGGTTGTTAAAAGAGCATAATAAGAGTTTCTATGAGTGGTTTAAATAAAAAATTGCTAATGATGATAATGCTTCTAATACAATTAAGTGGTTGTCCTATGAGCCTAAATGTAACATAATAACTTGGAGTGGATATGATATTAATAAAACTTCATTTTATACAAAGTCAAAGGATGAACGTAGTACCATATAAAATAGTGGGGTTATGATTGTGCCTGAGTCCATGCACTTCTCTAGTGCTAAATATAAAAACCCTGTTATGGCACCTACACGTTACTTTGGGGTGATTGAAGAGATTTTGGGAAGTTAATTATGTTGTGTTTAAAGTTCCTATATTTAAATGCAAATGGATTGATATCAACAGTAGTGTGAGAATCAATGAATTTGGAGTTACATTGGTTGATCTTAGCAAGTTAGCTTATGCGAACGAACCTTTCATCATGGCATCTCAAGCAAAACAAGTGTTTTATGTCACAAATCCTTCTAATAAAAGGTGGTCAGTGGTTTTACAAGGAAAGGTGCATGATATTGATGAAAATCAAGATGCAAATCTTGATATTTCCGAAACTCCTCCTTTTTCAATAAACGTGCCTACCTTCATTGAAGAAAATGAAGAGGATGATGTGCTTTTTGTTCGCATAGATCATGAAGAATGGATATGGGAGGACTAGTATGGTTTTTTTATAAGTTATTTTGATATTACTTTGATTCCTAATTATTTTTGTTTTGATCTTAAGTTGATGTCTAAATGTTGTTATTTTTGTGCTCAATTTGATGTCTAAATATTTTTATTTTGTGATTAATTTGATTTCTAATTGTTTTTATTTTGTGTAAACAGATACATGGGTGATTCAACCGACAATCCTTCTTCATCTAGTAACCCTAAGAAAAGAAGAGTTAGAGGTCCCACTTTGATGGCAAAAATTGACAAAGTTCATCAAAAGGGTGAAAAGATAAAGGTTGAGATTGATCCAAGAACCCGTGAATGTACTGGTGTTGGTAAAAATGCTACAAATTTCAAGATTTATATAGTATTTCTTGCTCGGCAGAATTGTAGTATTTTGAAAAATGAGTGGAAAGACGTAGATGACGCCATAAAAGAGGCTATTTGGGTTGATATTAAGGTATTCTAAATTCAACAATTTATTATATTTTATAATCATATACTAATTAACAACATATGTCGTATACTATATGTGTAGGCTCATTTCATTATTCCAGAATGTAAAGATCCAAAGAAGGATTCGTTGAAGAAAGAATGGATTAAATATGTAGGAGAGCGATGGAGAGGTTTTAAGACACAACTCACAGACCAATATATTAAAAATCCCAAGAAAGATCTCCCTTCTGCACATATCAAGTATAGTTATATTAAAGATAAAACATGGAAAGAGTTTCTCAAGACTCGAGATACCCCTGAATTTAAGGTTAGTAGAAGTTATATTTTTTTCGTTCATAACATTACTATTATGTTTAGTGATTAATAACTTTTTGATTTTATAATAGGAAAAAAGTTGAAGGGTATGGAAAATGTGGCTAGAAATATATACCCACATGTATTATCTCGTGAAGGGTATCAATTGCTTGAGGAGAGAATTATGAATGAAAGGAAGTCATCAATGGATGATTCCACATTAGATGATACTGGTAGTGCATGTCCACCGTCACGCCATGATTTATGGAAGAGAGCATGCCAAAAGAAAGGGGGAGAATACACATCAAAGTCTACACAAGCTGTTGCTGAGAAAATTGTAAGTAGAATTTGGAAAATACTTCAAGTATCATTCTATTTGTGATTGATAAAAACTAATGAAATTAGTTGTGATTATTTCCTTATGTAGGATTCTCTAGTTGAAGAGGCTAAAAAAGGCTCATTTGTTCCGGAAGGACGTAACGATATCTTAACAACAACCATTGGAACATCTGAGCATGGCGGTCATGTTCGTGGTGTTGGAAAATATCATAAATAAAGCACTTGCTTTGTAAGGTCGTATTCACGTCAAGGACAATATGTAGATGTAAATGAACAATTTGCACAAATTTCATTTGAATTGGAAGCAAGAATTAGAGTTGATTTTGAGCAAAACTTGTTTGAAGAGTGTAAGGTAATGCAACAATCTTTAATGGAGACACTTAGGTCTATCGGTTTATTGCAAAGCAGAGATAATAATAAATGCATTTAAAAAATGGAAGTTGTCGATGGAAGCGGAAAAGGAAGTTGTTCATTTGTAAAAGAAAGCACAAAGGACTTCGAAGTTGATGATGTTCAGAGATTGTTACTCATGGTTCTAAAAATGGATGACACACATTTGGAAATGGAATTAAGTCATTATGTAAGTGTCACTAATTTTAACATGTCAGCTAAGTGTATTAGAGAATTGTTGGTGGACTTTCATTGACTTGATGTGTCTGTTCTGCAAATTTGGTGCATGTAAGTACATTTTCTTTTTTTATTATTGTCAATATCTATTAATGTTATATCTCTCATCACTTTGATTCTAATGTCAATATTAAAATTATTCAGGTATATTCATCGTATGTGTATTGATAATTCCACATCAGAAGTATATGGATTTATGGATCCTGCTAGGTGTATATATGTTTATAATGTGCAGAAATCTAAAGCAGATTTTAAAAAATGCATACTAGATAAGTTACGTGACGAAAACAAAGTGTGTCACTTACTACCATTAGTTCATAAGTAAGTTTTTTTGAAATTGAGTTTTCTATTTTTTAATTTTGATAACATAGATATTTTATGTGACTTTTGTGTTTCCACACACGTACATATCTCATTGGAAATTAATAGTCATTTGCCCAAGAGACAATATTGTTGTCATCTTTTGTTCATTTCATTGGGAAATTGATCAAATCACGAAGAAATTTTTTACAAGGTAAGTTTGTCCTTTGTGACTTTTGTTATAATATATTATATATCCTGTGTACATAAATTGTTACAAAAGTAATTTCCTATTTTATGTGGCTTTATATGGATTTTTTTTCTTCTGAATTAGTGCTTTTGGGGTTCATCAAATGGCAAATGGAAATAGAAAAAAAGCTACATGGCTTCATACTAATGTAAGACGACAACATAACTCTAATGATTATGGATACTATGTGATGAAAAATATGTTGGATATTGTCTCTGCCAATATAACTGATTCTTGGATACAGGTAATAAAAAAACTTTACTTTTATAGTTACTTTGTGTTTTCCAACTTAATGTAAATTTTTAAAGAATAAATTTATATTATTATTTACGCATTGTAGATATTTGATGATCCAACAGAATTAACACATGATGATTTGTGACTCTGTTGGGCAAAATGTTTCTTTGAGTTACATAAAAATTAAGCTTGAACTGGTGAGTTATATAGAATTGTCTATACATATCTGATTTGAGTTTTTTGATTTTGGTGTTGTCTGCTGATGTTAATTGATGTTATTATTTATTATTAGCATATGTGATTTTGGTGTTGTCTACTGAAACTATAACTCATCTTCTTGTGGATTGCATGTTGATATTTCAAGTGTGGATAATTTTGTATAATTTCATGGATTTTGTTGTTGTAGTAATCCACCTTTTGTAAACTTCCTTATAACCTAGATTAGTACTTTTATAATTCAATGGTTCGTTTTGAAGAATATATATGTTCATCCTAAATATTTGGTGCAATGAAATTACCCTTTACTGGTTAGAACAATATGGAATTAGCGACCTAAATATGGTCAGTGTTATATGGTAAAAATATGGAAAAAAAGTGACCTAAATGTGGTCTTGTGATGTTGGAAAAATATGAAAAATTAGGTAAAAATAAATAAATTCCAAGAATGTGTCAGATTTAGTTAAATATGGCATATTAAACAAATATTTTACATCAGGTATATTAAGCAAATCGATGTAAAAAACAATTTATTACATCGGGTACATTGATCAAACCGATGTAAAAGCTTGCCTTTATTTTTTTAATTTTTTTTATATCAGTTCTAATAACTAACCAATGTAATAGGTTGAGTTTTTACATCAGGTTGTAGCCCAATGTAAAATGTCTTTGATTTACTACATCGCTTGGATTTACATCGGACCAAGACCCAATGTAAAAAGTACTTTTCGTCTGATGTAAAATGTATTTCCTGCACTAGTGTTTACTATTTACAGAAGCAGACGAAATTGAGATAATGAAAGTCAAGTCGAAACTAATGCATGAATTTGAGATATCCGACTTAGGGAATCTTTCATATTTCCTAGGGATGGAATTCAAAAATACTGAAGAAAGAGTATTCTTGCATCAAACGAAATATGCCCAAGATATACTAAAGAGGTTCAATATGAGCAACTGTAATGCAGTTTCCACTCCGTTAGAAACTGGAGCAAAGTTGAAAAAGGAAACGAATGATGAGTTTATAAGTTCGACCCTATACAAACAAATCATTGGATCCTTGAGGTATCTTTACAATACTAGACCAGATATCTGCCAAAGTGTTGGATTGTTGAGTCAATTTATGGAGAAACCCCAAGAGTGCCATATCATTGCAGTAAAGAGGGTGTTGAGATACATAAAGTGAACAATTGATCATGGTTTGTTGTTGCCAAAGAAGTCGAAGAATATCACAGATGTCGAAGTTCAAGGATACACTGACTCATATTTCAATGGAGATCAAGACGAAAAGAAAAGCACTACAAGCTACATTTTCATGATTGAAGGTGCTCCAATCTCTTGGAGCTTGAGAAAGCAAAGCATTATGGCTTTGTCATCATGCGAAGAAGAATATGTTACTGCATCATATGTTGCATGCCAAGCAGCATCGATCGAAATTTTACTTGAAGAACTCAAGATAATGGAACCTAAGAAGATGAAGTTATTTGTTAACAACAAGTCAGCGATTGATTTGGAAAATCACCCAGTGTGTCATGGTCGAACTAATTACATAGAAATAATATATCATTTTCTGAGGTATCAAGTCAACAAAAGGAAGCTGGAGATAAAGCATTGCAAGACATAAGTACAACTAGCTGATATATTCACCAAACCTCTGAAGAAAGTCAGATTCGACGAGTTAAAGAGAAGCATCGGGATGAGAAGTCTCAAGAACATAAATTAGAGGGTGTGTTAGAAGGTGTAATTCTTTTTTTGTCGAATAGCATTGAGCGTACGACGAACTAGTGGTGGCAAAATCATGTTAAACTAGCTAGTTGAATAGGTTGTCAGCTGTATTCGACAGAGTCGAATACAACAACTATTGTAGTGTGTCAAAATGTAGTTTTGCGCCAAAGCGTGTATATAGTCGAATTGGGCTTGGGCTTTGCAAGCCTATATAAAGGGATGCTTAGTTTGTAACAAAGTATGCAAAAACACAATTCAGTTTTATAATTAAGTTAGAATCATTAACAAACTTCAAAATCTCTCTCTCTCTCTTCTTCTTCTTTCATAAATCATCTTTCTTGAAAACCCTTTATTCCAACATTAACAAGTTGATTCATTGGGTCTCCGATACATTTTTAAATTCATTTTTTCCCTCATTGAATTTTGTTTTGAATGGTTTTGACTAATGATTTTTAATAAATTTAGGGTTAACAAAATGGTGCTTGAAAGTACAATTGGTGAACGAGAAGGTCAAAAATAGGTCTGTAGTTACTATATCATGTGGTTTTGACAAGATTTATTTGGTGGAAACTTACATCCTATCACGCTACGAGGAAACTGATTATAGGGCCTGGTTTATGATGTTTTTAATTTTCTTTAGTATATCATGCATTAATTTCCATCCTGGATAAATACCCATGAAGAAACAAATTCTCAATCTAATTCCAGGTGCCATGATTTTTGTTTGAATGTTGTAAATATTTCAATTATTTGAATTGATGTAGTACTTTTACTCATTGATTTACCGCAAATTTGGATATGAAAAAGATTATTACTTTAAAAAATTGTTGGGTCTAGTTTCTCGAGTTCGGCTGCTGCATGATAATGTGGTTGAAGTACGTATTGCTGCTGGAACTCCCAAAATGGCTTCCCAAACAGCTTGAGGTACATTACAAATTCACCAAACACCAATTAACTTTCATGGTTAGGCATGTTATGATATACTATCTGTTTTACCCCAAAATTTTCCTTCTCATTTATCAAGTAATCTCCCACAAGATCTCCTTTGGTTCAAGACTGCACTAGGGTTGATCAGCTCAAGACACCTCCTCAAAACACTGATGACTGAAAATTAGGATTTGATATTGCACAAGGACAAATGGACTTTTAATTCCCCATATGACTTTAATGGATCATTTTGGACTCTCAAGAATGCTCATGTCAAGTTTCAAGTCTTGGATCACATTTTTGTTCAGTCAATTGATTCAGTTGACCTAAAATAAAATGTATTGGGGAAAAAGTAAACTGTGGTCAATTTACAGTCAAACTTCATAATTTTTTATACATATCAACATTATGAACTCATATATTTCATTTTATCAAGTTTGGACCACAATTTCTCAAGAAATTTGATCAGATCATCAAAAGGGCAAAATGGTCAAAATTAGGGTTTTGATTGAGAAAGGGAAATTTTTGATTTTTTACCTATAAAATGGTTGATTGGTTAGAGACATGATCTCAAGGATTAAATTGCATCATTTTGACCTAATTTCATGACTCAAAACTTCCCTCAAGATCAATTGATTGATAGTTAATTTTCAGTCAACTGATCAAAAGTCAACTGCACACTAAAAAGTCAAACCTTGACTTTTTGGTCAAAATCAAGTGTCAAAGATCACAATTCATCAAAACATGTCAAAATATGAAACTTGTTCATCAAGAAATCAAAAAGTCAAGATTTCATTTTAAAAAGTTAAAATTTCTAAACTTAGAAAATTTTCTAAGTGTTGGAAACTTCATATTTTTTCACAACTTTGAGCCAATTTTTCACCATGATGCAAGATGATTCAAAGGAAACTTACAAAATGAAAGTTATAAATATCAATGAGATTTAAAACATTGTGGAACACAGCTTCTCCTTGAAATGCATGTATTTCAAGTTATGATTTTGTGAATACATGTTCATGAAACATGGAAACTTAGTGAAATTTTGCCCTAGTTTAGGCAAGATTTTGACCTAACTTCATGGAATATTTTCACATAGTTCCAAGAGGAATTTTCAAAAGTGAATAACATAGAGGTTGTATATGATGTTACAAGCTCTCAAAAATGTCCAAGAACTCATTGAGATCATGTTTGAGCAAGGAGAATCGAAGACACGAAGTTAGGGTTTTCAAACTTGAATTACAAGCCATTTTGTGAAGAATACATAAACCAAATCCATGCTAGGCTGCATAATCTTTGCTTTGCAGGCCTCAAAATTGTTTGTAACTCCATATTTAAATGTTTACACAGCTGTTAAATCTTTGATCCAAGCATTTGAGCCATTATCCAAGTTGCATTTCCATTTATCGCACAAAGTTACCATTCCATTATTGTAAAGAGGCTTTAATCACAAAGTCAACTTGTCTTGAGCTTTGCACTTGTTTCTTCTGATCACACACAATCTAAAAGCCATAAGAAACTTTTCTAGGGCCTCTAACAACTCAAGCCATGCTTGTACTATGCCTTGAAACCATGTTTTCCACTTTTCTTCAAAATCAAGTAACATAGCCAAAACTCTATATCTTGTGCTTCTGGCCACCTCAAGTGCTCTAACCTTTTCTAGATAACTATACAAGTTGTTTGCAAGCTAATACATGAATACACAAGCTCTCAAACTCCCCTAAACTCAGAACTACATCACAAACCACCATTGTTGCACATTCTGACCAAGAACTTCAAACTTCCATTTCCCTGTCCCTATTTACAGACTATAACATCATCTTCATCAACTTCCAAGTTCAAAAATAGAGCATTGCAGTTGGACTCCTCCAGACCATTCCAACCACTCTCAGTTCAAACCAGCTATTGCATTAGCTTCCTAGAGGTTCAAGGAAGCTAACTTGATCATCACCATCACTTGAAACAAGCTCAAACTCATTTCACGATTTCCAGTTTTGAGGTATTTTTCTTGAACTTCTATCTCATTATTTAGACATTGTTAGGCTTGCATTTGTGAAGATAAAATATAGACTTCATTGCCCTGAAAAGAGTCACAGTGGTACCCTTTTGGTTCTTTTTCATATTTTCTCCCTTTTTTTTGTTTGAAGGCAGGCGCTAGGCTCCTTATTGTTGGTCCTGGTATTTTACTTGTTTCATACTCCCTGTTTCATTTTCATACATCCTGGCCTATTTTCTTTCTTTTATATTTTTATTTTCCTTTAACATTATTATTATTATTATTATTATTATTATTATTATTATTATTATTATTATTATTATTATTATTATTATTATTATTATTATTATTATTTTTATATTTACTAATAAAAAATCCAAAAAATATAATTATTATTATTTTTACATTTATTTATTTTTCTTTGTAAAAAACAAAAAGACTAAAAAAGTATTTTCTTCATGAATTGAACCTTCTTTTTTATAATTAATATTTAAATAATTAGGTTTAGTTATTATATTATATTATTATTTTCATAATTAATTAATTTAGAACTTAGGTTCATTTTAATTGACTAACTTTCATTTTTTTCCCTTAATTTAAAACTTTTTTTTTCATAAAAAACCCTAAAAAATACTTTTTAATTTAAATGCTTTCTTAATTATTTTTATTTAATTTTTTAACTAATCTTTTTTAATTAGGTTTAGATTAAAACCCCTTTCATAAAAATCCAAACAAAAATCATGTTTCTTTTCCATTTGCATTTGCACATTATTATTTATTCAATTCTTGTACATTTATTCAATATGGTTGTAATAGTTAAACTAGGTTTAATTTTCTTGCAAAAATCTCAATTTGTAAATTTGTATACCCTCTCCCCTAATGATGTAATAGCTTAGTATTTTTATTTTCCGCAATTTATCGCTTTATATAAATGCTGGTAAATTAGGGTTTGTATGGAAAGATTAAAATCAACAAATTATCAAACCCTAATCCAAGATAAACAAGCATGTAAATCAACACATTTGCACACTTGCACCCTTAAGATAATTCTACTTTGTTGCCTTACAAAAATGGCCATGTTATGCATGTGGGGTATCTTAGCAAAAAGCAATCAAATACAAGATCATAGTCTCTCGATGACGCTTTCAAATGTTGCCTTTCAAAATGATCTTAGTTCCTCAAAGAGAATTGCTATGATATTTCACAATATTGCTATCATGGCTATACGATGACCCACGCCCGTCCCTTTACATCCAAAGATAGGGCTTCTTACCAAATCAATGGTAAGATAGCAATATCAAAGGAAAGGAAGAAATGAACTAAGAATTTTGAGTAGGTAGATTATTCCTAGTTGATTGCTCCATTTCAAATCAAACACTCTTTCTTATTTTCAAAACAAACACTAACACTTTCAAAAACACTTTCAAAACATCTTCCAAACTCGAAACATTTTAAAAAGCTCAACACTTTGTATACGTTCTTACGAACGAGAACTATTACAAAGTTTGCCTAAACGATGGCGCCTTTTCAAAATACTTTCAAAAACCACACAAAGCACATTTTCAAACAAAAGCAAGTGATCTAGCAAGCAACCAAGAGCCCATAGATAACTATGGATGAAAAGGGTTCTAACACCTTTCCTTTTCATAATCTACCCCCCGAACTCAAGAAATAATCTCAAAGGTCTTTCCTGTTCTTTTCAGCCTTTCCTTATTGGATAAAAGAAAAGTCGATGGTGACTCTTGCTAACCGCAACATTTACGATAAAATGCAAAACACCTAAGTCAGATCTCCCACTGTATCACATAACTGACGACTCTGCTGGGAATAATCTTAAAAGTGGTGTTACCTTAGGGCTAGATCACCTTTATTTGCTTTCATTGTTTGATTTGTTTGCTTTACATTTTGGTTCTTTGTTTGGGCTTAAATCATCTACCCGAATTTGGGATACCTTATAGGTAAGTAACAATACGTTGTGGAAACTGTACGAGATATACCGATATGGTCTAAGCAATAGCTACGTTAGTGTGACATATTTGTGGGTACCGGTAGCCCTTGAGTAGTCAAGGAGAATACGGGGTCGCTAAGTGATGTCATGAAACACTAACTGACTTTAGAACCTTTACTTGACCAAGTTGGCCATTAGGACGTAGTGAGATGACCGACTTTGGTGCAGTTCGAAGTTGGTAGATACTCGATACTACACTCATTGAGGTTTGATTTTCGGGATATTTCAGTCTCCGTGAAAGAGGCTTACGCTGAAACAATGCGCGAGAAGATAAATCAGTGATATTGTGATCCCTTAGAACCCGGTTACTATTTATAGGACAGGTTTGAGTCAACTAAACTTCAAGAGGGTACTTACCTATGAGACTCAATGAAAGCCTAAACCTAAGGACTTGTTTGCTCTGTTTGTATATATTTACTTGTACATAACATCATAAACATCATAACATCATACTCATTCTCACTAACCATTTCAAGGATTATTGGGATTCATCTTTTTACTGTTTTGTAGGATATGGCTTCTATCCGCGGGAACACTATCCAAGTCAATATCGTAAGGATTCCTCCTCAACTCAAAGAGTTAGCATCAAGGGTTCTTGAGAATTATCCATTCACCGAAAGACATGGTCGCCTCCTAAACTTGGTTACCTCCAACACTGATGAAGATATGATAAAGGTGCTCTTCCAATTATTTGATCCTCTACACCATTTCTTCACTTTTCTTGATTATCAACTTGTGCCAACGTTAGAGGAATTTTCATAACTCTTTAGGATTCCCATTCTCAATCAACTACCCTTCCACGGTACGGAAAGAGATCCAAAACCTGAGGAAATTGCCCGAGCACTACACTTGCAACAATCTGATATCACAACTAATTGGGAAACAATGAGTGGTGTCAAAAGTTTCTTAGCCAAGTTCTTATTTGAGAAAGCTCAATATAGTTGGAACTCCTTGTACTTACAAGCTTTTGAAGAAATTTTGGCCCTTCTCATCTATGGGATGGTTTTGTTCCCAAATCCTGACCAACTCATAGATATAAATGCTGTCAAAATCTTCATGTCTCGTAACCCGGTGCCTACCTTGTTAGGAGATATCCTTCATTCTTTTCATTCTCGCACTATGAGAAAGAGAGTAATCCTCATGTTTTGCACTCCTCTCTTGGCAAGATAGTTTATTTCACATCTTTCCCGATCTGTGTTGAAGAATGAGCAAGGTTCAAGGTGGTCCCATAGGTTGATGACGCTCAGAAATTCAAATGTTCATTGGTGTTCCCGATACTTGGAGAATGTTACTATCATCGACCGTTATGGATAATTCCATAATGTCCCCTTGCTTGTGATTAGAGGAGGTATCACTTACAACCCCTGCTTGGCCTTACGACAATTTGGTTATGCTCGAAGGGATGGTCCACATGAGATGCTTATCCAAGGAGTGGTATTTGACTACGAGAGAGAAGATCAAAGCTACCGTCAGAGGTTTATCCGATCTTGGAGGATGGTAAGCAAAGTGGATAGCAAGACGCTGGGACACAAGAATTCCATTCCCCTCGAGCCTTACCTTAAATGGGAGCGAGCTCGTGCTCAGAAACTTGTGATGCCTTATCCCTCCATCTTACCAGTTATCATAGAGCTTGTGGTTGAAGGAGATGTTCCATACACTATCCTCCACCCCTACATGCCAACTTCTCTCGAAGACTTGCAAAAAGGATGGATTCAGCTTAAGGAAGAACGAGATACTTTCGATGCTCAATTCCATGCTAGTGAGAAAAAGGTCTTGGAGATTACGAAGCAGCTACAAGAATACCAAAGTGTGAACGCCTACCTTGCGCCGAAGAGGCGTTCAATATTTTTATATTAGAGAGTGTTTTACCCCAAAATTTTCCCTCTCACTTATCACATATTTTCTCACAAAGATCTCTCTTTGTTCAAGACTACACTAGGATTGATCAACTCAAGACACCTCCTTGAGCATTGATGACCAAAATTAGGGGTTGGGATTGCACAAGGATAATTGAACTTTCAATGCTTCATGTGAATTTAATTGATCATTTTGGACCCCCAAGATTTCTCATGTCAAGTTTCAAGCCTTGGATCACACTTTTGCTCAGTCAATTGAGCAGTTGACCTAAAAATCAGATGTATTGGGGAAAAAGTCAACTATGGCCAGTTTACAATCAAACTTCATAATTTTTGGTCCACATGAACATTATAAACTCATATGTATCATTTGATCAAGTTTTGACCATAATTCCTCAAGAAATCTGATCAAATCATCAAAAGGGCAAAATGGTCAAAATTAGGGTTTTGACTGAGAAGGGGCAATTTCTGATTTTTGACCTAACAAGTGATAAATTGGTTTAAAGAATGATCTCAAGAGTTCAACTGAATCATTTTGACCTAATGGCATGACCTAAAACATTTCTCAAGATCAATTGGATTGATAGTGAATTTTCAGTCAACTGATCAAAAGTCAATTGTACACTGAAAAGTCAAACTTTGACTTTTTGGTCAAAATCCAATGTCAAAGATCACAATACATCAAAATATGTCAAAATATGAAACTTATTCATTAAGAAATCAAAAAGTCAAGATTTCATTTTGAAAAGTCAAAGTTTTCTAACTTAGAAATTTTTATAAGTGTTTAAAACTTCATGTTTTTTCACAACCTTGAGCAAATTTTTTCACCATAATGGAAGAGGATTCAAAATTAACTTGCAAAAAGAAAGTTGTAGATCTCCATGATATCTAAAACATTACTTTAAACAACTTCTCCTAAAAATGCTTGGATCTCAAGTTATTAATTCATGAAGTCATAGTCTTGAAACTAAACACTTAGTGAAATTTTGCCCTAGTTTAGGCAGGATTTTGACCTAACTTCATGGCACTTTTTCATATAGTTACAAAGGGAATTTTCAAAAGTGATTCAAATATGGGTTGTATAGCACATTACAAGCTTTCCAAAATGTCCAAGAAATTCTGGAGATCATTTGTGAGCAAGGAGAATCGAAGGTCATAAGTTAGGGTTTCAAGTTGTTTTACAAGGCAGAATTTGTGATGCACAATGGACCAAATCACATAGCCATGCTGCATAATCTCACTTTGAAGGCTTATAACTTTCAATTCACTCCTTAATTAAATGTTTACATAACATATGGAGCCATTGTCCAAGCATTTGAACCATTATCTAAGTTGCATTTCCATTTTAGGAAGAAAGGCACCATTGTTATTCTTGAAAAGTGGCTTTAATCACAAATTCCACTCTCCTTGAGCATTGAAATTGTTCTTTCTGCACACACAAACCCTATAAAACAAAAGCAAGCATGTCCAAAGTACTAACCACTCTATGCAACCATGTACTTTTCCTTGGAACAAGACGTTTCAACTTTGCTTCAAAAACAAGAAAGATGCTATAACATTTGATTTTCAAATTCTGACTTGATATAAGACATAAAAACCTCTTGCCTATAAATACATACACTGTTTGCAAGATAACACACGAATAGACAAGCCCTGAAAACTTCGAAAACTCAGAACTGCATCACAAACCACCATTGTTGCATATTCTGACCAAGAACTTCAAACTTCCATTTCACTCGTGTGTTTCTTGGCCTTTTGCCTCCAAAAGCTTCCAAATATCATACATAAGCCATCCCTATCCTTGTTACATGAATGTAACACCATCTTCATCCATTTACAAGTTCAAAAATAGAGCATCAAATTTGGACTTCTCCAGACCATTCCAGCCACCCTCAGCTCAAGCCAGCCATTGCATTAGGTTCCTAGAGGTCCAAGGAAGCTAACCTGATCATCAGCACTGCCTGAAACAAGCTCAAATCCATTTCATGATTTCCAGTTTTGAGGTATTTTTCTTGAACTTTTATCTTCATATTTAGGCATTGTTAGACTTGCATTTGTGAAGATAAAATGTAGACATCATTGCCCTGAAACTATACATGTCCATAGATTTCATTTATTTTGATTGAGCTAGGAGAATTTTGAGTTTGAACTTTCTGAAATATTTAGGTTAGAATTTGGTACTTTTAGAAATTCTCATTCATCTTTGATTTATAGCTTATGATATTTATATGGTTGAAATCGTGTGACAAAATGGAGCAATTTTCATGTTTACATTTTTGCAAATGGTTGAGAAATAAGCAAGTTACAGATCCTTTGGATGGCGGTTGAAGATGAAGTGTAATCAGGGTGCGTTTTGTGTTATATATTTATTCTTTCACACAAGTTAACGTATGTATCATCACCCTAGTGGTTAAAGCGCGCGCCTGTCACCCTCAAGTTCTGGGTTCAAGCCCCAGCGTGACCTTTTGTTATTTTTTTCACTATTGTTTGACTTTTTGTGCTTTTTTGTAGCGCCTGGGCTTCCATGTGGGCCTGATCCTTTTTTTGTCACAACACCCTCTGCATTACTAATCCACCTCCCTGACTTATTTTTATTTTATTTCATTCTTTTTTATCTTTTATTTATTATTATTATTATTATTATTATTATTATTATTATTATTATTATTATTATTATTATTATTATTATTATTATTATTATTATTATTATTATTATTATTACTATTATTATTTTCATAAATCATAAAAAATCCAAAAATATTTTTATTTATTATTTATACTTATATATTTTATTTTTTCTTATAAAAAAAAGGACTAAAAATGCTTTCTTAAATAAATTAATTTCCTTTTTATTAATAAAGATTTAGACATAGGTTTAATTATCTATTTTCTTAGTTAAGATTAATTTAGAACTTACGATTATTTTAATTAATTAAGTTTCATATTACTTTTAATTAATTTGAAACCTTTTCATAAAAACCCTAAAAAACATTTTTAACTTAATTTCCCTCCTAATTAATTTAGTTTAAAATTTTGTTTATTTTTCATTAATCATCTCACTTAATTAGGATAAAGCCCCTTTCATAAAAACAACAAAAAATCATTTCTTTTTCATTTATCTCCTTGTATATTTATTCAATTTTGTACAATATTCAATATGATTGTAATAGATAATTAGGTTTAATTTTCTTGCAATCCCCATTTGTTAATTTGTACACCCCCTCCCCTAATAATGTAATAGCGTAGTAATTTTAAATTCCGCAATTTATCGCTTTATATAAATGCTAGTAATTAGGGTTTGTATAAAAAGATAAATCAACAAGTAGCAAACCCTAATTCAAGACAAAAACAAAGCATGAAAATCAATACACTTGCACACAAGCACCCATAGGGTAAATCCACTTGGTTGCCTTACAAAAATGGTCATATTACGCATGTGAGGTATCTTAGCAAAGACAAACAAAATACAAGATCATAGTTCCTCGATGACGCTATCTATGTTGCCTTTTTCAAAATGATCTTAGTCCCTAAAGAAAAGTGGTAAGATACCTTGCAATATTGCTAATCATGGTTATACGATGACCCGTTTACATCTAAAGATAGGGTCACTTACCAAATCAATGGTAAGATAACAATGTCAAAGGAAAAAGGAAATTAACATGAAGGACTTTTGAGTAGGTAGAATATACCTAGTTACTTGCTCCATTTCAACACAAAAACATCCTTGCTATTTTTAAAATAAACACCTATACTTTCGAAACATCTTTCAAACTTGGAAACATTTTCAAAAGATCAACACCTTTGTATACATTCTTACGAACGAGAATCATTACAAAAGTTTGCCTAGATAAAGGCCTCTTTTTTCAAAATACTTTCAAAAACCACACAAAGCACAATTTCAAAAAAAAACAAGTGATCTAGCAAGTAACTAAGAGCCCATGGAAAACCATGGATGAAAAGGGTGCTAATACCTTCCCTTTTCATAATCTACCCCTCAAACATAAGAAATAATCTCAAAGGGCTTTCCTGTGCTTTTTCACCTTTCCTTTTGGATAAAAGAAAAGTCAGTGGCGACTCTTACTAACCGCAACATTTGCAATCAAACGCAAAACATCCAAGTCAGTTCTCCCACCATATCACAGAGAGTTATTTTGTAAGCCCAAGAGGTATGTTGTAATATTTTCAAGTTAATTAATGAAAATTTACGTTTGTTCACTCTTTTGTCTATATAAATTTAAATTTCAGTAATCCTTGAAATCATTTGTATATACATTCCATGCATCATAACATGACAGGTTTTCGCATAACAGGTTTCCTTATCTTTTTGTTGTTTATTTCAGCAAGATGGATCTAGAGAAAACTGTGAAGGATCTCCAAGCACAAAACTCTCAATTCCAAGAGACTCTACTGGCCCTAGCCAAGGGGCAGTAAGATATGATGGAATTGCTGGCAGTTAAGAAGAAGCCCAAGAAGAAAGCTCTACTCAACATGGGTAGAAGGTTCAAGGAGATATTCCGTTAGGTACCTGTAGGAGAAGATTCATATGAAGAAGACGAGAACCATATTGGTGAGGTCAAGAGTACTCAGGCCGTCTGTGTTAATGATCAAGCATCTGATGATGATTATTTTGACGAGCAGTATCCACCCGCTGATATCAAATATAAGCAGTTAGAAGACAGATTGAAAGTTGTTAAAATCTAAGCTGTCTCCGGGTTAAATTTTGATGATTTGGGTTTGATCTCCGGGGTAGTCATTCCCCACAAATTCAAAATACCAGTCTTTGCAAAGTACGATGGGGTTTCTTGTCCAAAACTCCACCTGAAATCTTACGTGCGCAAGATACAGCCGCACACTGCTGATAAAAAAGTCTGGGTTCACTTTTTCCAAGAGAGCTTGGCCGGAACGCAACTTGAATGGTTTTATCAGTTAGATGGTTCCCGTATCAATAATTGGGAGGATTTAGCTACCGCCTTCTACCATCAGTATCAGTATAACACCGACTTGGCACCAACGAGGGTTCAATTACAAGATATGGCCATGGGAAAGAATGAAGGATTTAAGGAATATGCACAAAAGTGGAGAGACCTCGCCACTAGGGTTCATCCACCCTTGACTGATAGGGAGCACATTGACATGTTCATGGGCACTCTATTTAGTCCTTTCTTTAATCTGTTGGTTTGTTGCTCTTCTTTTGGTTTCACCGAATTAATCTTAACAGGTGAGAGAGTTGAAAGCCGCATCAAAAGTGGAAAGATCTCTGTGGCGTTTGCCTCCATTTCAAATCCTGTCAAGAAACCTTTTGTTATAAAGAAGGAAATCAATTTTGTGTACAGGGAAAAGGCCCATACCAAGAAGAATGATCATCCGTCTATCAATGTTGTCTGAATCTCCAATCCAACTCCTACTCCAAGACCATCTGCAAATCATCAATGTTTTGAAACTCCAAGAAGACAATTTATGAGGTTAGGCATGTCATTGTCTCAAGCCTTACAACACATGCTAAAGGCTAATTTGGTGACATTGCGCGATCCTCCTGCCAACCCAGATACCTCTTCGCCAAAGTATAATCCAAACGCTAAATGTGCTTACCCCTCAAGTAGCCCCGGGCACGAGACTGACCAATGCTGGGCCTTGAAGAAAAAAAATCCAGGATTTAATCGATAACAAGACTATTAAGTTTGATCCTCCTTCAACTCCGAATGTGATCATTGTACATATGCTGAAGCATGAAAAGGGTGTTAATGTCGTTGAAGATACAATTTTTGTTGCCTCTGTTGAAGAATTGACTACTCTGCTGAATATAAAAAAAAACAATCTGTTGAAAGCTGGGATTTTCCCTGGCTATGTAAAAGACTGTGCTTGCTGTACCCAACAACTCAATGGATGTGAAGGGCTGAAGAAAGACATACAACGCCTGATGGATAGCCACGAAATTCTATTTGAGAAGACCCCACTTTCCAAAAGTTTGATTAACAAATGTGAAGACCTCTCCATTATTACCATCTCAAACAAGCCTCTTAGGATCACCTCCAAAGGTCCTATTAGGATTTCAAATGAACCCATTGTTGCTCCCTTAATAATTACTAATCCCGGACCAATTCCCTACTCTTCAAACAAGGCAGTACCATGGAATTATGGTGCTGAGGTGTTCTATCATGGGATTAAACAAGAAGCTTGGATCGAAGAAGAAAAAGATGATAATGTTGGTAACATAGCTGGCTCAAGCAAAGTAACCAGAACTGGGAGAATATTTTCACCCAATATCTCACCACCAGTTGTTACAAAGGCGCCCATCCGCATTACTGCAGTCAAGCCAAGTACTAATACAAGTGGGAAGGAGAAGGTTGTTGAGCCTGTCGTGACTGAAATACTCGTAAGGTATGTTACTGATGAAGAGCCCTCCGCTCGTGAGATGGACGAGATCTTGAAGATAATAAAAATAAGCGACTTCAAGATTGTGGAACAGTTGGGGCAAACCCCTTCTAAGATTTCAATGTTTTCATTGCTGCTTTGTTCTGATGCCTATGCTCGGACATTAATCAAATTCTCGAAAAAGGCTCATGTCCCCCATGAGACAACAACAGACCAATTTGAGAATTGCATGGCTAGCCTGACGGCTGATAATGGCTTGGGATTTTCAGATGCTGACCTAACACCATTGGGGAAGAACCACAATAAAGCTCTACATGTTTCAGTCGAGTGCAAGGGGACCACCCTAGCACATGTTCTAGTCGACACTAGTTCTTCTCTGAATGTATTACCCAAGGGGGCGCTAGACCGTCTAGACTGTGAAGGTTTAGTCTTGAAGCCAAGTGATATCATTGTAAGGGCATTCGATGGATCAAAGAGGACAATTCATGGGGAAGTAGATCTTCTAATCAAAGTGGGATTAAAAATCTTCAACTCCACCTTCTACATTATGGATATTCTTCCTGCCTATTCTTGTCTGTTAGGTCGCCCGTGGATCCAGAAAGCTGGGGCAGTAACCTCAACTCTCCATTAAAAGCTTAAATATCTTGTCAAGGGAAGAATAGTCACCGCCCGTGGAGAAGAAGAGTTTATGGTAAGCCACCTTAACTCGTTCAAATACGTAGAGATGGATGGAGAATTAATTGAGACCCCGTGTCAAGCCTTTGAAGTCGTGCCACCAATGGTTGCCGCTACTAAATGTTCCTCTGATGAGTCTAAAGTTGTTAAGGCCGTGTCGAAGATGGTTTCAGTCAAAGATGCTCGTGCGGAAATTGAAGAAGGAAGCTGTGATACTTGGGGGAAACTCCTTGATATCCCATTCAAAGCGGATAAGTTTGGTTTGGGCTTCACCGTCAAAGATCAGAAGGAAGTGAGGCGTGCTCGTGTTGGAAAGCCACCTCTCTGCATTGGAAGCCATGAAGTCAACGATGTGGGTGATTCTGATGAAGAAGCTGCATTTGAAGATTGGGTGTATCCAACTACAACGGAGTTGAAGAATTGGCATACAAAGGACTTTGTGCCCATCTCCTTCATTGAGGAGTAATCTACTTGTTATTGCTTTTGTTTCAACTCAAGAACATTTTGTCTGTAATATTCAACAATGACTTTTAAGCCATGTGCCTGGCCCGAGGCACTTTGGTCCATTTGTCAAGGGTTTTATTTATGTTCATCTAATCATATGATTATTCAGTACATTGGACTCTTTTGCATTCAAATATTTGTGTTCATTATCTTTCTTTTCTTTCAAATACATTTTCAAAAGTAGCCATGTATCTTACATGCACACACACACATTCTTGCAGGTCCTCATCCACTTTGGATCCTATTGCAATTGACTCTACTATTTCCGACTATGACTTTGAATGCCCAATCAACCAAGCCAAAGACGAAGGCGAGGAAGATTGTGAAATACCGAGAGAACTAGCCAGACTTCTATTATAAGAGGAAAAAGCTATTCAGCCGCACGAAGAGTCAGTTGAAGTCATCAATCTGGGTACTGAGACAGATAAGAAGGAAATCAAGATCGGCGCTAACTTAGAAGATAAGGTCAAGTGCAGGTTGGTTCAGATCTTGCATGATTATGTGGAAGTATTTTCTTGGTTTTATGAAGATATGCCAGGGTTGGATACCGACATCATAGTTTATCGTCTGCCAACAAAAGAAGATTATCCTCCTGTCAAACAAAAGGTTCGTTGCATGAGGCCTGATATGTCTAAAAAGATCAAAGATGAGGTGATGAAAAAATTTGATGCAGGATTCTTGGCTGTGACATCCTATCCCCAATGGGTTGCCAATGTGGTTCCATTGCCGAAGAAAGATGGAAAGATTCACATGTGCATAGACTATAGGGATCTGAATAGGGAGAGTCCCAAGGATGACTTCCCTCTACCATACATTGACGTCTTAGTTGATAACACTTCTCATCATAAAGTCTTATCTTTTATGGACGGTTTATCCGGCTATAATCAGATAAGGATGGCTCCCGAAGACATGGAGAAGACTACTTTCGTTATGCAATGGGGCACCTTTTGTTACAAGGTCATGCCGTTCGGATTGAAGAATGCAGGGGCAACATATCAAAGAGTTATGGTAGCTTTGTTTCATGACATGATTCATCATGAAATAGAGGTCTATGTGGATGATATGATTTCTAGATCACAAACTGAAGAGGAACATTTCAATCACCTGTAAAAACTATTCGAAAGGCTGAAAAAGTACAAATTGAGGTTGAACCCTAACAAATGCACATTTGGAGTACGATCCAGAAAGCTTCTAGGTTTTGTTGTTAGCAATAAAGGCATTGAAGTTGATCCTTCCAATGTAAAGGCTATCCAAGAAATGCCAGTCCCTCATTCTGAAAAGGAAGTTAGAGGATTCTTGGGGCGTCTCAATTACATTACTCGCTTCATATCACACTTGACTGCTACTTGTGAGCTAATCTTTAAACTTTTGAAGAAAGATCAGGTAGTCAGATGGAATGATGAATGTCAAGCTACCTTCAACAAAATCAAAGAATATCTACAAGAACCTCCTATTCTCATGCCTCAAGTTGAAGGAAGACCCTTGATCATGTACTTGACAGTACTAGAGAGCTCTATGGGGTGTGTTTTGGGCCAACATGATGAGTCTGGTCGAAAAGAGCATGCTATTTATTACCTGAGAAAAAAGTGTACCGACTGTGAAACCAGATATTCACTGCTCGAGAAAACTTGCTGCACTTTGGCATGGGCTTCTCACCGGCTGAGACAGTACATGTTGAGTCATACCACTCTGTTGATTTCTAAGATTGACCCAATCAAGTACATCTTCGAGAAACCTGCCCTTTCCGGACGGATAGCCAGATGGCAAGTGATCTTAACTGAGTACGACATTCAATACAATACGCAAAAGGCCATCAAAGGAAGCATACTAGCATATCATTTGGCCCATAAAGCTTTTGATGATTATCAGTCTATGAACTTCGACTTCCCTGACGAGAACATCATGCTAGTAACCGAATGTGCGAAACCTGGACCGTATGACGAACCTGAACAAGGATCCCGATGGACTATGGTCTTCGACGGGGCTTCCAACGCCTTAGGTAACGGAATTAGTGTTGTGATCATCTCTCCTGAAGCTTGCCACACTCCTTTCACTGCCAGATTATATTTCGACTGCATGAACAATATGGCTGAGTACGAAGCATGCATCTTGGATCTGAAAGCTGCCATTGACTTGAGGATCAAACATTTAGATGTGTTTGGGGATTCCTCTCTAGTGATTATCCAAGTAAATGGAGATTGGGACACTAAGCACCCTAATCTCATTCCTTAAAAGGAACTTGTGCTATCCCTGATTCCCTACTTCAAAGAAATCACTTTTGAGCACTTCCCTAGGGAAGAAAATCAGTTGGCTAACGCTTTGGTGACCATGTCTTCAATGTTCAAAGTCAGATGGGATAACGAGGCCCCTATGATTACAATTGAGAGATTCGATGAACCTTCACATTGCTGTGAACTTGAAACTGATGCAGAAAAGCCATGGTACCATGAGGTGATGAGATACCTTGAAGCACAAGAGTATCCAGAGGTTGCATCTATCAATGACAGAAAGTTCTTATGAAGATTTGCAGCCAAATTCTTCCTAAGAAACATGATATTGTAAAAGAGCAACCATGAATCTACTTTACTCCGATGTGTGGACAAGAAGGAGGCAGAGGAAATTATGGAAGACATGCACGATGAACTCTTTGGTACTCACTCAAGTGGACATACGATGGCCAAGAAGATCTTAAGGGCTGGCTATTATTGGTTAACAATGGAGATTGATTTCCATAAACACTCTGGGACTTGTCACAAATGCCAAATCTATGCTGACAAGGTCCATATGCCTCATATCCCTCTGAACATCATGACCGCTCTGTGGCCATTTGCAATGTGGGGCATTGATATGATTGGAGAAATCAAGCCCACCGCTTCCAATGGACATCGCTTCATTCTTATCGCTATCGACTATTTCGCCAAATGGGTTGAAGCCACCTCGTTTTCCTCAATTACCAAGAATGTGGTAGCCAGATTCATCAAACATAACCTCATATGCCGTTATGGTATCCCTGAAAGGATCATCACAGACAATGGGACTAACCTCAACAATGCCATGATTACTGAGCTTTGCACTCAGTTTAAGATCAAGCATCACAATTCTTCTCCATATAGACCGAAAATGAATGGCGCAGTCGAAGCGGCTAACAAAAACATCAAGAAGATTGTGCAGAAAATGGTAGTAACCTATAAGGATTGGTATGAGATGTTACCGTTTGCTCTACATGGCTACCGCACTTCAGCTAGAACATCAACGGGGGAAACTCCCTTTTCATTAGTCTATGGCATGGAAGCTGTTTTGCCAGTGGAAGTTCAGATTCCCTCACTAAGGATCATGGATGAAGCAGGCTTAGGCGAAGATGAGTGGATTCAGACGAGATCGGATCAGCTGAACTTAATCAAAGAAAAACAATTGGTTGTTGTTTGTCATGGTCAAACGTACCAAAAACGTATGATCAAGGCTTTCAACAAAAATATTAAGCCTCGAGTATATCAAGCTGGTGACTTGGTGATAAAGCGCATCATTCTGCCACAAGGCGACCCCAGAGGCAAATGGACTCCCACCTACGAAGGGCCATTTGTTGTCAAAAGAGTGTTCTATGGTGGTGCCATGATGCTGACTACCATGGATGGTGAAGACTTCACACATCCTATAAACACAGACATAGTTAAAATACTATGCATAAGAGACCCGCTAGGTTGACACACCTAGGAAAAATAAGGGCATCCTGTCAAACCAAAACGTTTAGGCAAAAATTAGGGATATATGCAAAAGATTGTACACCCGACAAGTTGAAAACTCAAAAGTGCGACTTGGGAAAAATGGGTATCCTGGTGGGCTGAAAACCCGAAAGGGCAGTCCAGGCAAAAGTTAAGGATTGAAAGCGTATGGCTATGTCCCGTGGAATCACCACAATTAACTTTATCATCAAGGTCCGAGTTCAAACGGTCCAAAATCAATCCAATCAACTTCTATCAACGACAAGGGGCATTCGAAGACATTGGGGAAATAATAGAGTTGGAAGGAAATGAGATCATTTCACATGGCTATTTGTTTTTGTTTTCAATTTTGTTTTCCTTTCGAAGATTTCCTCTTACTAGGATCTCCGTCTCTTTGTACAAAAAAATGCCTATTCATGGGAAAAATATCAATACAAATATACTTTGAAGTGCAAACTTCCTGTCTTTGTTTTGAATGCAAACTTGTCCAATGACAAAAATAGAATGAACATATGCATATGAGCATAATTAAAATTGTTTGGCACGTATGACTTAAGCAGTAACAAGCACCTCTTTAATGAATATGGAATATCCTCACAGAGTTATTTCATTAACATCCTCCTCAACAAAGTTACTCATAAAGTCTCTTTGCATAGGATAATATCCAACCAGAGTCTCAATCTCTTGGCAACTCTTTCCCCGGCTAAGTTGAATCTTACAAGTAGAAGCCTTGTGGATCTCTTCCTAAAAAGAACTCACCTCTTCAGTAGTTTACCAACAGGGTTTATTTCCCCAACATGGTTTATTTCCCAATAAACAACAAGTAGCATAACTCCCCAGCCGAGTACAAGATTCCCCGGCTTTAGTCTATCTTCTCCAGCTGAGCCTGTTACCCCCAGCTGAGTATATCCTCCCCAAGCTGAGTCTGTCCTTCCCAACTGAGTCTACACTCTCCATCTTGAGTTTTCCTTTTAGACTATTGCAAATCATAGGGCTACAACCCCTAATCCCTAGTAAAGTCATCAACAAAACCTTTACTATCTCCAAAATATACTATGAAGACTGGACCCGACCAGATATTAGTACAACTTTCAAACTACTATGAAGCCTGTACCCGACCAGATAGTAGTCAACTTCTTAAGTCACTATAGAGCCTGGAACCGACCAGATAATAGTGTAACCTTTCAACTAACTATGAAGACTAGATCCGACAAGATAATAGTTAACTTTGCAAGATACTATGAAACCTGGACCTGACCAAATAATAGTTTAACTCTTCAAAATATAGAAGAACCTGGACTCAGCCAGACCAAGGCTTAACTTCTCTTCCCCAATAGAATTTGCCTCTACCCCGACAAGTTATTGTGAAGCCTGGATCCGACCAGATGGCAATTACCCTCAGAAATTCATTGTGAAACCTGGACCCGACCAGATAACAACTAAATCCCCAAACACTTTATAATGAAACCTGGACCCGACCAGATAACAATTAACCTCATCAACCTCAGAAATCTGCAAAGCCTGGACCCGACCAAATGTCAGTTTTCAATCAAGTTATTGTGAAACCTGGAGCCCGACCAGATAACAATTAACTACGATCCCCAGAGAGACACTAAATCCTGGACCCGACCAGATAATAGTACAACTTTCCAAAAAAACCATGAAACCTGGACCCGACCAGATAATAGTTACCACTTCAAGTTACTGCAAAGACTGGACCCGACCAGATAACAGTTAACTTCCGTATCCCCAGCAAGTTGTTGTGAAGCCTGGATCCGACCAGATAACAGTTAACTTCCTTATCCGCATCAAGTTGTTGTGAAGCCTGGATCCGACCAGATAACTATTCAATTTCAAAGAGATTTTTTGCAAAGCCTAGAACCCGACCAGATAACAATTAATTTATCCTTCTCCAATAAGTTACTGTGAAGCCTAGAATCCGACCAGATAGCAGTTGACTTCCTCATTCTCAGCAAGTTGTGAATCCTGGATCCGACCAGATAACACCTGGCACTCAAGAGATATTCCCCAGCGGAAGCATCTTTTCAACAAAGTTTGGAGATATGTATACTCTTCATCCCCAACAGCAATCCGGGAGTAAACTTCCCAAAACTCCTCAGCAACAGTCAGGGATTTATTTTCCCAGACAAAAACATACATCTCACATTCATACATCATGAGATATACATACAAATTGCATTTAACATGATCTCATTCATCTTGTGAACATCATGCATACATCTGCATTTTACTAACTCTTTTTCCCCACCGGTAAAACATCAAGTTTTTGTATGAATCGACCAAATATTTGTGATGATACTTCCTCCAGTGTTTACCATCATTCCTCCAAATGGCATATATAATCCCATTCACAATCCATCTTTGAGTGCAAATTTCTGGGCACTCTAGTGTTCAATCATCTTTCACCTTGAAGTCACGAATGGCGGATCCGCCAATCTAACTCTTCAGGTTTAAGAAGATTGAACAGGGGAAGCTGTTGTACCCCAAAATTTGCCTTCTCATTTATCAAGTAATCTCCCACAAGATCTCCTTTGGTTCAATACTGCACTAGGGTTGATCAGCTCAAGACACCTCCTCAAAACACCGATGACTGAAAATTAGGGTTTGAGATTGCACAAGGACAAATGGAATTTTAATGCCCTATATGACTTTCATGGATAATTTTGGACTCTCAAGAATGCTCATGTCAAGTTTCAAGTCTTGGATCACATTTTTGCTCAGTCAATGGATTCAGTTGACCTAAAATCAGTTGTATTGGGGAAAAAGTCAAATGTGGTCAATTTACAGTCAAACTTCATAATTTTTTATTCATATCAACATTATGATCTCATATATGTAATTTGATCAATTTTGGACCACAATTCCTCAAGAAATTTGATCAGATCATCAAAAGGGCAAAATGGTCAAAAATAAGGTTTTGACTGAGAAAGGGCAATTTCTGATTTTTGACCTAGAAAATGGTTGATTGGTTGGAGACATGATCTCAAGGATTCAATTTCAATATTTTTACCTAATGTCATGACTCAAAACTTCCCTCAAGATCAATTGATTGATAGTTGATTTTCAGTCAACTGATCAAAAGTCAAATGCACACTAAAAAGTCAAACTTTGACTTTTTAGTCCGAATCAAGTGTCAAAGATCAAAATTCATCAAAACTTGTCAAAATATAAAACTTGTTCATCAAGAAATCAAAAATTCAAGATTTCATTTTAAAAAGTCAAAATTTCTAAACTTAGAAATTTTTCAAAGTGTTGGAAACTTCATATTTTTTTTTACAATTTTGAGCCAATTTCTCACCATGATGCAAGATGATTCTAAGGAAACTTACAACATGAAAGTTGTATATATCAATTAGATCTAAAACATTATAGAACACAACTTCTCCTAGAAATGCATGTATTTCAAGTTATGATTTTGTGAATACATGTTCATGAAACTTGGAAACTTAGTGAAATTTTGCCCTAATTTAGGCAGGATTTTGACCTAACTTCATGGAAATTTTTCACATAGTTCCAAGAGTAATTTTCAAAAGTTACCAATAAAGGTTGTATATGATGTTACAAGCTTTCCAAAATTTCCAAGAATTCATTGTGATCATATTTAAGCAAGGAGAATCGAAGACAAGAAGTTAGGGTTTTCAAACTTGAATTACAAGCCATTTTGTGAAGAAATCATGAACCAAATCCATGCTAGGCTGCATAATCTTTGCTTTGCAGGTCTAAAAATTGTTTGTCACTCCATAATTAAATGTTTACACAGCTGTTAGAGCTTTGATCCAAGCATTTGAGCCATTATCCAAGTTGCATTTCCATTTATGGCACAAAGTTACCATTCCATTCTTGTAAAGAGGTTTTAATCACAAAGTAAACTTTCCTTGAGCTTTGCACTTGCTTCTTCTGATCATACGCAATCTGAAAGCCATAAGAAACTTGTCTAGGGCCTCTAACAACTCAGGCCATGCTTGTACTATGCCTTGAAACCATGTTTTCCACTTTTCTTCAAAATCAAGTAACATAGCCATAACTCTATATCTTGTGCTTCTGGCCACCTCAAGTGCTATAGCCTTTTCCAGATAACTATACAAGTTGTTTGCAAGCTAATACACGAATACACAAGCTCTCAAAATCCCCCAAACTCAGAACTACATCACAAACCACCATTGTTGCATATTCTGACAAAGAACTTCAAACTTCCATTGCCCTCGTGCGTTTCTTGGCCTTTTAGTTTCAAAAGCTTCTTCACATAAAATACCAACTATCCCTGTCCCTGTTTGCAGATAGTAACATCATCTTCATCAACTTCCAAGTTCAAAAACAGAGCATTGCCGTTGGACTCCTCCAGACCATTCCATCCACTCTCAGTTTAAACCAGCTATTGCATTAGCTTCCTAGAGGTTCATGGAAGCTAACCTGATCATCACCATCACTTGAAACAAGCTCAAACTCATTTCACGATTTCCAGTTTGAAGGTATTTTTCTTGAACTTCTATCTCATTATTTTGGCATCGTTAGGCTTGCATTTATGAAGATAAAATGTAGACATCATTGCCCTGAAACTATACATGTCCATAAATTTCATTTATGTTGCTTGAGTAGGGAGAATTTTGAGTTTAAACCTCTGAAAATATTTAGGTCAGAATTTGGTACTGTTAGAAATTCATGCTCATCTTTGAGGACTAGATTAAGTTATTTACATATTCAGAATCGTGAAGAAATTTATAACAAGTTTGATGTTGTAAGTTTTGTGAATGGATGAGAAATGAATAAGTTACAGATCCTTTGGCTGGAGGTTGAAGATGAAGTGCAGTCATGGCAAAACTTGTATCATATATTTATTATTTTGTTTAAGTTAACGAATGTATCACCACCCCAGTGGTTAAAGCGCACGCATGTTACCTTAGGGACCTGGGTTCGAGCCCCAGTGGTACTCTTTTGGTTCTTTTTCATATTTTCTCCCATTTTTTTGTTTGAAGGCAGACGCTGGGCTCCCTATTATTGAGCCTGGTATTTTACTTGTTTCATACTCCTTTTTTCATTTTCATACATCCTGGCCCATTTTCTTTCTTTTATATTTTTATTTTCCTTTAACATTTTTATTATTATTATTATTATTAATATTATTTTTATATTTACTAATAAAAAATCCAAAAAATATTGTTATTATTATTTTTACATTTATTTATTTTTCTTTGTAAAAAACAAAAAGACTAAAAAAGTATTTTCTTCATGAATTTAACCTTCTTTTTTATAATTAATATTTAGATAATTAGGTTTAGTTATTATATTATATTATTATTTTCATAATTAATTAATTAATTTAGAACTTAGGTCTATTTTAATTGATTAACTTTCATTTTTTTCCTTAATTTAAAACTTTTTTTTCATAAAAAACCCTAAAAAATACTTTTTAATTTAAATGCTTTCTTAATTAGTTTTATTTAATTTTTTAACTAATCTTTTTTAATTAGGTCCTTTCATAAAAATTCAAACAAAAATCACGTTTCTTTTCCATTTGCATTTGTATATTATTATTTATTCAATTCTTGTACATTTATTCAATATGGTTGTAATAGTTAATTAGGTTTAATTTTCTTGCAAAAATCCCCATTTGTAAATTTGTATACCCCCTCCCCTAATGATGTAATAGCTTAGTATTTTTATTTTCCGTAATTTATCACTTTATATAAATGCTAGTAAATTAGGATTTGTATGGAAAGATTAAAATCAACAAGTTAGCCAACCCTAATCCAAGATAAACAAGCATGTAAATCAACACATTTGCACACTTGCACCCTTAGGATAATTTCACTTTGTTTCCTTACAAAAATGGCCATGTTATGCATGTGGGGTATCTTACCAAAAAGCAATCAAATACAAGATCATAGTCCCTCGATGATGCTATCAAATGTTGCCTTTTAAAATGATCTTAGTCCCTCAAAGAGAATTGCTAAGATATTTCACAACATTGCTATCATGGCTATACGATGACCCACTCCCGTCCTTTTATATCCAAAGATTGGGCTTCTTACCAAATCAATGGTAAGATAGAAATATCAAAGGAAAGGAAGAAATGAACTAAGACTTTTGAGTAGGTAGATTGTTCCTAGTTGCTTGCTCCATTTCAAATCAAACAGTCTTGCTTATTTTCAAAACAAACACCAACACTTTCAAAAACACTTTCAAAACATCTTCCAAACTTGAAACATTTTCAAAAGCTCAACACTTTGTATACGTTCTTATGAACGAGAACTATTACAAATTTTGCCTAAACGGTGGCGCCTTTTGAAAATACTTTCAAAAACCATACAAAGCACATTTTCAAACAAAAGCAAGTGATCTAGCAAGCAACTAAGAGCCCATAGATAACTATGGATGAAAAGGGTTCTAACACGTTCCCTTTTTATAATCTACCCCCCGAACTCAAGAAATAATCTCAAAGGTGTTTCTTATTCTTTTCAGCCTTTCCTTATTGGATAAAAGAAAAGTCGGTGGTGACTCTTGCTAACCGCAACATTTGCGATAAAATGAAAAACACCCAAGTCAGTTCTCCCACCGTATCACACTATCTGTTATACAAATTCAAAGGAAGTTGTAGGAGACAAGTAAACATGGATTCCTCTTATTATGTTCTCCTGTTAATTCCTAAAACTTTTTATTATGCAGGAAAGCACTAATTTCCACTTTCGAGGGGCACGAATATTTGATGTTGTCATGGATAATTTGCTTGCGATAAGGAATGAAGAATGCTAAAAATTTACTTCAACATTTTATTTTTTAGAGACTAAATATTGACATTATATTCTAAAAACACCTTTGTTGTTAATTTTGTATTCGCAGGCCATTTTTTCACAAAGTTTGGCCAGAAGATTAACTACAAGTGTCTCTTTTTGCTTAGAAACTGTCATAGAATATATCCCTATGTTGATTAATTCCTACTCAGTGACAGGTAAAGGTTTACATTATGGGAATTGTGTAGGTGGAAATTTCAATCATCTTCTAACTTGCGGCTCTGGTGCCGCCATTAAACCGCTCATCCACTTCATTTTAACTAATTTATTTTGAAGGCAGTAGATCTCTATGATGTCATCTCTTGGTTACAAAGGATTATATACACTGGTGGGAATTTTAACATGGAAATAATGAATGATTCTTCATTCTAATGGTGTCACGAATGATTCTTTCTTCAACCTACAATACTGGGATGCGGTGGGAGAACTGACTTGGGATGTTTTGCATTTGTATTCGCAAATGTTGCGGTTTAGAAAGAGTCGCCACTGACTTTTCTTTTATCCAAAAGGAAAGGTGAAAAAGCACAGGAAAGACCTTTAGAGATGTTTTCTTGAGTTCGGGGGGTAGATTATGAAAAGGGAAGGTATTAGCACCCTTTTCATCCATGGTTTTTCATGGGATCTTAGTTACTTGCTAGATCACTTGCTTTTGTTTGAAATTGTGATTTGTGTGGTTTTGAAAGTATTTTGTAAAAGAGGCCATTGTTTAGGCAATCTTTGTAATGATTCTCGTTCGTAAGAATGTATACAAAGATGTTGATCTTTTGAAAATGTTTTCAATGTTTGTAAGATGTTTGGAAATGTGTAGGTGTTTGTTTTGAAAATAGCAAGGATGTTTTGTTTGAAATGGAGCAAGTAATTAGGAGCAATCTACCTACTTAAAAGGCCTTAGGTGTTCTTTTCCTCCTCCTTTAGACGTTGCTATCTTACTATTATTTTGGTAAGAAGCCCCATCGTTGGATGTGAAGGGACGAACGTTGGGACGTTTGTATAGTCATAGAAGGCAACCTATGGGATATTTTAGCAATGTCGTTTAGGGACTAGATCGTTTATCGAAGGAAACATCGAGGGTCATCGAGGGACTATGATCTTTTATCGAGGGTCTTTTGCTAAAACGCCCATGTTCGAGGGACATGACTATTTTCCGATAGGCAACAAAGTGAGATTACCCTAAGGGTGCATGTGTGTAAAGTGTGTTTGATTGCATGCATTTAGTCTTGCGTTTTAGGTTGTCTATTTGTTGTTTTCATGTCTTTCCATACACACCTTAATTACTAGCATTTACATTCGAAAGCGATAAATTGCAGAAATGTAAAGTCCTGCGCTATTACAATATTTTAGGGACTGGGGTACATATTTATGAATGGGTGTTGCAAATAAAATTAAATCCTAAGTTACTATTACAACCACATTGAAATGTACAATATAAGAAAGAAAAAAGACTTGTTTAGAAAATGGTTTTTTATCTTAATGAAAAAGAAATAAATTAATAAAAGAAAAATATTTTTATGTCTTTTTATGTTAATATTAAAAATGATGAAAAGGAAAATAAATGAAAGATAGAAACAGCGTGATGCTGCAAGAAAAACAACAAGGATCAAAAGTTCTAAAGTCAGGCACGTGATGACTCAGAAAGGAACGTCAGTGGAATCAGAAGTTCTGGATTGGTACACTCTGAGGTCCTGCAAGACACGTTAGAGGGAAAACACAGAAGTTCTGAATTGCTATGTGCTGAACTTATGAATGTTAGAACAATGAGAAAATCTTAGAAGTTCTGTATATTAAAATAGTGAAGAGAACTCAGAGGTTCAGTTTGTGCTAAGACAGTGAGTGAACATCAGAAGTTCAGTGTGCATTAATAGTGAGTGAATATCAGAAGTTCAGTGTGTTTAAATAGTGAGTGAATATCAGAAGTTCAGTGTGTTTAAACAGTGAGTGAACATCAGAAGTTCAGTGCATTATCAGCATGTAAGAATCAGAAGTTTAGTTTGTGTTAACAGTGAGAAAAATCATAGAAGTTATGTATGTTAAAACAATAAGGAGAACTCAAAAGTTCTGTGTTGTGCTAAAACTGTGAGTGAACATCAGAAGTTCTATGCAATTTATTCAGTTCTTATTAAACAGCAAATCAGAAGGATAACAACACAACAGTTTATAGAAGTTCTAATCCTAAATCTGAGTCTAGCCCTAATCAAGAAGCTCTGATCCACAGTTTTTCTACTTATGCAATGATGTGGACGACATTAATTGTGATATTTACATATTAATGATGTTCTGAATGAAAAAAAATGCAAAGTCAGAAATACTTACCTTGAATCTGGAGTGTGGGCTTGAAGCTTTGAGCTGCTGCCTTCAGATGTTCTGGTGTCAGCGAGAGTAACAGAACAATGGTTATGTTCTTTGATCCAAAAGGAAGAACACTGGTATGGTTTTCTGTTTGGGAAATCTGGATTTTTATGAAGGTTTCATAACTTCCTTTTCTCTCTTTTGGCTAATCTCTCTCCAAACTCCATCCCCTTGAAAGTGTGATGGAGCAACTTATTTATAGATGGATTTATTGTGATTTTTTTGGGGGAAAACAAATGGGATTTAAACCTTTTTGGCATCCTGTTCCCTTGCCTTTTGATCACAGTCTTTGTATGCTAGTTTGGTGCAATTATGGGATGCAGGCGTAGGCTGAATTAGTTATTGGTTATAGGTCTGCAGCGGGTTGTATAAACAAGGTTTTGGTATTTGGTCATGTTTTGACCAAAGCGTTGAATATAGCCTTCATATGCTAAAGCGCTGCCTTGTTCTTGAAGCAAGCATGGTGGTTAGCAGCTTTTATCCATGCTTAAGTTGGATTTGTCAACAGGAATTAAGGAAAATCAAAAGCAACACATGGGCCTAGAACACTTTTGCACCAAAGTTTGCTATCCCAAGACAATAGAGGTACACGTGGGGGAAATCCCTTGGATAAAGACTCAAAAGTGGTTGTGAGGATTAAATGATGATGAGATTGATCAAACCAGAAATCCTGCAACGTGAGATTCTGCACCATTGCTTAACTTTGGATCAGAGGTTCAGTTTCAACATAATTCAGAATGAACAACCAACTTCTGATCTTTGTATCTCCTTGCTCCAGCATGTTCTGAAGGAGATCTCTGACTTTCTAGGAAGCTTGCAGCACGCTTCTTAACCTTCTTTGAATTACCCTGGAAAACTCTAACTGAACCTTTGTGAAAACTTGCCCAGAAGTTCTTACCAAACTCTGTCTTGAAAGTATCCAGAATTTGCTGAGTGTTTCAGTTTCAAGGACGTGTCTTTGAGGAGTTATAACTTGAAATCCCAGCATTTCTAGGAGAAGTTCTATTCTGCAATGTTTTAGATCTCATTGAAATTTATAACTATTGAATCAGAAGTTCTTCCAGAATCATCTTGCATCATGGTGAAAATCTGGCCAGAAGTTCTGAGCTTGTCATATTTTCTTAAACACTTAGAAAAAAATTCTAAGTATTTAGAATTTTGACTTCTCCAAAGTAGTTTTGACTTTTGAATTTCTTGATGAAAAAAACTTCATATTTCAACATGTCTTGATGAAATATGATTCTTGAAATTTGATTTTGATCAAACAGTCAAAGTTTGACTTTTCAGTGTGCAAATGACCATTTTGCCCTTGTGAGTGATTTTCTTGGAAATTTGTAGTTCAAGGCTTGGAATTGGATGGAAGAAAACTTGAAGATCCAGAGTGATTATTTGAGAAATGAGAGGTCAAATTTAAGGGTGCAACAGCTGCCCCTGTTCAATCTTCTTACACCTGAAGTGTTAGATTGGTAAATCTGTCATTCGTGACTTGAAGGTGGAAGATGATTGAACACTAGAGTGCCCAGAAAATATGCAATTGAAGATGTGTTAGTTGATTATATAAGGAATGAGCTTAAAGATTCCATTTGGAGAGATAATGGATAGTTGTTAGAGATAGGCTTAAAGATGCCATCCAGAAATGATTACTGGACTGTATTTGTAAGCGGGAATTGAATGATTATCAGAATGGCGTCCGTGTCTGGAGCGTATCTGAACTGTAACTGAAAGTCAGAAGGAACCTGGGTAGGGTTGCTTCAATGATGAGTCCATGTAAAACTTCATCCGGAAGTGAGAAGGAACCTGGGTAGGGTTGCTTCATGATGAGTTCGTGTAAAACTGCATCTTGGAAAGAGGAGGAACCTGTGTAGGGTTGCCTGAGAAAGAAAGATAGTTTTCCTGGCTTGTTACAGGTCTTAATCTTCAATCTCTTCAAGTAGATAGTTTTCCTGGCTTGTTACAGGTGTTAATCTTCAGTCTCTTCATATATATATAGTTTTCGTGGCTTATTACAGGTATTAATCTACAATCGGTCGTCCACAAATAGTTTTCCTGGCTTGTTATAGGTATTAATCTGGAACTTGAAAAGGTTGGTCAATGAGATAGTTGTCTTGTCTGGTTTCAGGTATTAATCTCTGACCTGAGAAAGAAAGATAGTTTTCCTGGCTTGTTACAGGTGTTAATCTTTAATCTCTTTATGTAGATATTTTTTCTGGCTTGTTACAGGTATTAATCTACAATCAATCGTCCACAGATAGTTTTCCTAGCTTGTTACAGGTATAAATCTGGAACTTGTAAATATTGGTCAATGAGATAGTTGTCTTGTCTGGTTTCAGGTATTAATCTCTGACCTAAGAAAGAAAGATAGTTTTCCTGGCTTATTACAGGTGTTAATCTTTAATCTCTTCATGTAGATAGTTTTCCTGGCTTGTTACAGGTATTAATCTACAATCTCTTCATATAGATAGTTTTCCTGGCATGTTATAGGTATTAATCTACAATCAGTCGTCCACAGATAGTTTTCCTGGCTAGTTACATGTATTAATCTGGAACTTGAAAAGGTTGGTCAATAAGATAGTTGTCATGTCTGGTTTCAGGTATTAATCTCTGACCTGAGAAAGAAAGATAGTTTTCCTATCTTGTTACAGGTTTTAATCTTCAATCTATTCATGTAGATAGTTTTCCTGGCTTGTTATAGGTATTAATCTACAATCAGTCGTCCACATATAGTTTTCCTGGCTTGTTACAGGTGTTAATCTGGAACTTGAAAAGTTTGGTCAATGAGATAGTTGTCCTGTCTGGTTTTAGGTATTAATCTCTGACCTGAGAAAGAAAGATAGTTTTCCTGGCTTGTTACGGGTGTTAATCCTTAATCTCTTCATGTAGATAGTTTTCCTGGCTTGTTACAGGTATTAATCTATAATCAGTCGTCCACATATAGTTTTCCTGGCTTGTTACAGGTATTAATCTAGAACTTGAAAAGGTTGGTCAATGAGATAGTTGTCCTGTCTGGTTTCAGGTATTAATCTCTGACCTGAGAAAGAAAGATAGTTTTCCTGGCTTGTTACAGGTGTTAATCTTTAATCTCTTCATGTAGATAGTTTTCCTGGCTTGTTACAGCTATTAATCTACAATCAGTCGTCCACAGATAGTTTTCTTGGCTTGTTACAGGTATTAATCTGGAACTTGAAAAGGTTGGTAAATGAGATAGTAGTCCTGTCTAGTTCCAGGTATTAATCTCTGACCTGAGAAAGAAAGATAGTTTTCCTGGCTTGTTACAGGTGTTAATCTTCAATCTCTTCATGTAGATAGTTTTCCTGGCTTGTTATAATTATTAATCTACAACCAGTCATCCACAGATAGTATTCCTGGCTTGTTACAGGTATTAATCTGGAACTTAAAAAGTATGGTCAATGAGATAGTTGTCCTGTCTGCTTTCAGGTATTAATCTCTGACCTGAGAAAGAGAGATAGTTTTCCTGGCTTGTTACATGTGTTAATCTTCAATCTCTTCATGTAGATAGTTTTCCTGGCTTGTTACAGGTATTAATCTACAATCAATCGTCCACAGATAGTTTTTCGGGCTTGTTACAGGTATTAATCTGAAACTTGAAAAGGTTGGTCAATGAGATAGTTGTCTTGTCTGGTTTCAGGTATTAATCTCTGACCTGAGAAAGAAAGATAGTTTTCCTGGCTTGTTACGGGTGTTAATCTTCAATCTCTTCATGTAGATAGTTTTCCAGGCTTGTTACAGGTATTAATCTATAATCATTCGTCCACAGATAGTTTTCCTGGCTTGTTACAGGTATTAATCTGGAACTTGAAAAGGTTGGTCAATGAGATAGTTGTCATGTCTGGTTTCGGTTATTAATCTATGACCTGAGAAAGAAAGATAATTTTCCTGGCTTGTTACAGGTGTTAATCTTCAATCTCTTCATGTAGATAGTTTTCCTGGCTTGTTACAGGTGTTAATCTTCAATCTCTTCATGTAGATAGTTTTCCTGGCTTGTTACAGGTATTAATCTACAATCAGTCGTCCACAGATAGTTTTCCTAGCTTGTTACAGGTATTAATTTGGAACTTGAAAAGGTTGGTCAATGAGATAGTTGTCATGTCTAGTTTCAGGTATTAATCTTTGACCTGAGAAAAAAAGATAGTTTTCCTGGCTTGTTACAGGTGTTAATCTTCAATGTCTTCATGTAGATAGTTTTCCTGGCTTGTTACAGGTATTAATCTGCAATCAGTCTTCCACAGATAGTTTTCCTGGCTTGTTACAGGTATTAATCTGGAACTTGAAAAGGTTGGTCAATGAGATAGTTGTCCTGTCTGGTTTCAGGTATTAATCTCTAACCTGAGAAAGAAAGATAGTTTTCCTGGCTTGTTATAGGTTTTAATCTTCATTCTCTTCATGTAGATAGTTTTCCTGGCTTGTTACAGGTATTAATCTGGAACTTGAAAAGGTTGGTCATTGAGATAGTTATCTTGTCTGGTTCCAGGTATTAATCTCTGACCTGAGAAAGAAAGATAGTTTTCTTGGCTTGTTACAGGTGTTAATCTTCAATCACTTCATGTAGATAGTTTTCCTGGCTTGTTACAGGTATTAATCTACAATCAGTCGCCCACATATAGTTTTCCTGGCTTGTTACAGGTATTAATATGGAACTTGAAAAGGTTGATGGTAGCCATCTGTTGATTGACCTTTTCCGGAAAAAGGTAAAATGTTAGTTGTATGCAATGTCTTGATGTATGAAATGCATGATGTCATGATGTTCTCAAAATTAAATTAGACTGTGTCATATGCACTTATCATGTATGTAAATAGGATGTATGAAATGTGACATGTTTATTGAAGTGTATCTTTGTCTGGGAAAATAAATCCTTGACAAATGTTGGGGAGTCATTAAATCCTGGACTGTTGTTGAAGAGTTGGTGTGTCTTCAAACTTTGCTTAGAATATTTCCACCGGGGATTCCTGTTTTGTTGTTTGAGGAGAACTCTGTTGGGGAATATTGAAAACCCTGTTGGAGAGTGTTTATTCCTGCTTGGGAAAAGAGTTTTGGAGTCTCGTTTGTCCGTTGCTCTACTGGGGTCGAAGTTGAACTGATATCTGGTCGGGTCCAGGTTTCACAGTAACTTGTTGGGGATTGTAGAGTAGTCTACTTGGGAAAGGGAGTTGTGGTCCTTTGATTTTTAGTAGTTGGAAAGGCAAACTCAAACTGGGGAATCTGTAGTTTGTTGGGGAAATAAACCCTATTACCGGTCTGATATAGAGGTGACGACTTCGTTGGGGAAAGTCCTCGAGGACTCTTGAGGTTGTCTCAGCTAGGGAAAGGTTTTCAGAGATTAAACTCTTGTGGGGAATCATCCTATGAGAAGAATTTTGGGGAGATTTGTCATTGCCCCTAACAGCAAATGTTTGTGGTATTTCCAGAAAATGTTTGATTGTACGTAACCCTTTGCTGAGATTGACGTTCAATGCCCCAAGTGACAGAGATGGAGACTTGCCCCTGGTTACTCTGCAATTCTTGAGAGATTTCTTGGAATCTTGACTGGACTGCCCCAGGTGTGCTGGATAGTGACATGTCAAGTCCCCTTGTTGATAGGAGATTTATCAATGGGGGTGTCATCCTACTTGAATTGATTTTGTTCACTGAGAGAGCTTTCGTTCACTGGATATCGTGTGAATTTCTCCACTGTCAAACAAATAACCATATGCAAACAGTGATATTCAAGTAATTCAGAGTTTATGTTTGTCTTGAAATTTTTGAAAATTCGTTTTAGCGAGTAAAGAAATTTTGTAAGAAAAATTCAACTCAGGATTTAGAGTAAAGCTCTACATGAGTCAGGATACCTTTTGTAACAGTATGCTTCCGAACTAACCCATGCTTCAATTAGGACTTTTAAAGGGTTGTAACGTGGCTTGGTTCACGGTTTTAAGAAACAAAGGATAAAGGCTCAAAGTGTATTTGTACCCACCCTCTCTTCGTGGCGTTCTTCAGTCCTAAGCTCAGTTAGTTGTGCATTTGAACTCCAATTGAGTCTGGAATGACATTTTGGTGATGGTTCAGACAAATTAAGTTTGTCGGAAGACAGTCATTTTTTTGCAATTTTTTTTCATGTTGTTGAGGATTTGTAGTGACCTCTTTTTATTTGATTTGTTATCCCTAATTTTTGTCTGACTGTTCTTATTTTGAGATTACGGTCAGCGGGATGCCCCAGTTTTTCTTAAGCCTCCTTTGTAGGTTTTGACTTAGTGGGCTTTACTTTTTTTTTGAGAAATAGTGACTGCCTATGTGATAGGGAACCATCACCGTCTTTTGATTTCAGAGGAATATTTTTGATGTCATTCATTGTATTACGAGATGAGAGTTTGCGGCTTAACGTGCGTTTGAATTAACTGAGAGACTACCCTGCCACAGGTTTTGAACTAAAGGTTTCAATTTATGTAAGAAAGAAAACTTCTACTTCTTTGACTCGAAGGGGTTGACTAGGGATTATCTTCCTTATAAATCCAGTGTTTAGGATTTGAAAGAAACGCCTGTACATCGTTAGCAAGGTCTGTTCAAAAGCATACTGTATGCTATTATGACATTGTTTTCGTCATCCTCCCTCTAAAGGCTTGTGTCTTTTAGCAAGAGTTGATTGTCATAAAGAGAGTAAAAATCATAGTTTAAATGAAATGAAAACGAATTAATCAATTTAAGACAAACATACGCAATGCATTAATGAAACAAAGTTTGACATTAATAAATAATTGTTTGAATAGCAAAAGGAATTACAACTTGAAAATTCAAATGAAACAAAAGCCTCTTTGTTTGAATTTTTCACTTCAGCTGGCGTGCCTTTGAGGGACGGCAGAAGAACTTTGTTTGTCCATCTTGTGTGAACTCCAGCATTCCTCTGTCAATCAAGTCTTGGATCTTATTTTTCAAAGCCCAACAGTCATTCGTATCATGCCCAGGATTACTGGAGTGGTATACACATAATGCATTGGGATGATAGTTAAGAGCAGAGGTATTGGGATTCTGAGGAGGATCCCTTAATGTGACTAAATTCAAGTTCAGCAGGTGTTGTAAGACCTGCGATATAGGCATGTCGAGTTTGGTATATTGCCTAACGACTGGGACCTGTTTACTTTGGTTACCCTGTTCTTGTTGACGAGGTGGTTGCTGGGTTTATGACGTGGAAGCAAATTGGGAAGGTCTTATCTCCCTTAAACCGGCTTCTTGTCTCATGGGAGGCTGAATGATGACTTGATCCCCAATCCTAGATGTTTTCCCCATTTGGTTACATCCATCCCGATGAAGCTTGTTGATGAGGACTCTCAGCTCATCTTGTCCTTGAGCCAGATTTTGGATAAGAGCCATCTAGCCCACCAGTTGTCCCATCACCTGGACTTTCATTACGACTATCTCGGTTTGTAGCTGCCCCAATTGGTTATCTCTGTCGTCCCCAGGATTTCCCATGATCATGCCCCTGGTGAGGAGCACATTGACCTCTTCTTGTCCCTTGGATAGGTTCAAGAATATCTATTGAAGTTGAGCGTTTTGAGCCTGGATGCCTTTCACCGTTTGTTCCATATCCATCTTACTGAAATAAACAGTAGGAAGATAAGGAGACCTGTATGGGAGAAACCTGTCATGATATGATGCATTATATGTGGATGCATGTTTTCAAGGATCTCGTGGGGTTAGTAGTCACTTACAAATTTGGATTGGAGAACTTTGTATCGGTGGATGTCCTTCCACGAGAATTAAGCTCACCATGTCAAGTGGGTTGTAGCCTTTGACTTCGGTTTGTTGTACTTGATTTTTGACAGTGTTTGGTTAGAAGAAAATAAATCCTCTCGCCCCTTGGTAGACGTCTGGTTCAACGTGACCCTGCATCATAGGCCCTCGAGATCCTTGAAACGGCTATTGAAAATGCTATGGTATGATGTTATGATGTTATGTACAAATATTCAAAGTAAGCAAGATGTTATATACACATAAAGTAGACAAGTCCTTAGGTTTAGGCTTGCATGGAGTTTGTAGGTAAGTACCCTCTTTAAGTTTAGTTGGCTCAACCTGTCCTAGTCAATAGTAACCGGGTTCTAAGGGATCTCAATATCACTGGTGTGGTACGGTGGGAGAACTGACTAGTGTTTTTGCGTTCGTATTCGCACTTGTGCGGTTAGCAAGAGTCGCCACCGACTTTTTACTTTATCCTAAAGGAAAGGTTAAAAAAAGCACAGCAAAAACCTTTTTGAGATATTTCGTGGGTTCGGGGGGTAGATTATGAAAAGGGAAGGTATTAGCACCCTTTTCATCCATGGTTATCCATGGGCTCTTAGGTACTTGCTTAGATCAATCTTGCCTTGGTTTTCAATTGTGTGAAATGGTGCTTTGTGGATTGTTTTGAAAATGTTTTGAAAAGATGCCTTGCGCTAGGCTAACCTTGTAATAATTCTTTACTCGAATGTTTTACAAAAGGTGTTTTATCTTTTAAAAAGATGTTTCAAGGGTTTGAAAAGTTTGATTTTTGAAAAGTGTTTGTGAAGTGGGTTTTGAAATTAGGCAAGTGTTTTCTTTGCAAATTGACAAGTACTTAAGAGTTTATCTACCCTAAAGCTTTCTCAAAGATTTTCGTCGTATTTTAACCCCTTTGACAATTTTGTTCTACCATTGAAATTGGTAGGCAATCTTGTATTTAGGAAGCTTATTCGGGACAGGCGCGGGTCATCGCATAGACCATGAATGCAATGATGCCAAGTGTCTTTGGCAATTTGTTTTGAAGGGACTATGATCATTCCGTTTAGGCAACTTTCGAAAGCGTCATCGAGGGACTTATGATCATTTGATTTTGTTTTGCCAAAGACATTCGACGTGCAAGCATAGCCCATTTGGAAGGCAACATGTGGGATTACCCTAGGGGGTGCAAGTGTGATTGTGTATTGATTACATGTATTTGTCTTGTGTTAGGTTATCTAGCGTTTTGATTTTAGGTACATACAAACCCTAGGTCTAACCATGGTATAATTGGAAAACTGTAAATTGCGGAATGTAAATCTACGCTATTACAAAATAATATCCAGGAGTGGGGGTATAAATGTACAAGGGGATGAGACTTATAGTATTTACAACCAAATCGAATGTCACAATCAAAAATATAAATGTCGAATGTATAAATATAAGATAAAATGTATGTAGGGCAATATATTGTGTAAGTGTAAATGTGGATTGTACATGTATATGAATTGAGTAATTATGTAACAAGTGCGAAATGTGAAATTGAGTCGCATTAGGGTTTGACCTAGAGAAATGTATTTTAAATTAATCTTGATTTTTGTATGTTTAATTATGTACAAGAGAAAAGAAGTGTTTTGTTTAAATGTTCAATTTTTAATTGGAAAGTATTTTAGTCAAAATGTTTGTGAATTTGATATTAGAGAAAATGTGTATTTAAATTGTTATGTATGAAAGAGAATGTTAACTAAAAAGAGTTTAATTTTAATTATGTATGAAAAATGTATAATATGTATTTTAATCAAAAAGTATTTTCAATTTAATTATACAAAAAAAAGAAAAGATAATATATACAAATTAATATTTTAAAAGTTAATTGTTTATAAAAAGTATTTGGTTATTTTTATGTATAAGCATATATTTAAAAGGGATGTTTTAATCATATGATGGAAGATGTATTTAAATTAAATTAGTGATTTACAAAGAAATAAAAAAAGTAAATATTGTTTGTAAAATAAAAGGGGTTAGTGTTTTATATAAAAGAGTAGTAAGTATAAAATAAGGTTAGTGATTAATGTTGTTAAAAAGAAAAGAAGCATTTTAAATGGGCTTCAGGGTGTGAAACGGGTCAGGCCCAAGGTTTGAAACAGATTTCTTTAGGGTTAGGCATTTTGTTTTCAGAACGAAAATTAGGGTTTGTGAGGTGACGACGGCGCGTTGAGTTTCGTCTTCTCCATTCGATTTCCTGAGCACTTGGTTCCGGCCACCAACATCATCCTCACACTCTCTTCCCTCCAAGGCAAGAATTCCGCGTCCTTTGAAACAAGGTTGGTTCTAATCGTTTTATGTCTTTATCTCTTCTTTTCTGGATTCGCGTGGTTCGGATTCGTTTTAAACTGAGTTCTATATTTTTTCGTTTTATGAGGGGAAGGGGAAGAAGATTGCTACCTGATTTTGGGAGATGGAGGAGAGGCGAAGGGGTGATGCTTCAGGAGGCCGGAATGGCGGTGATGGAGCTTGCTTTTGATGCTTTCTGGTACTTTCGTTCTTTGCTATCTTTAGGGTTTGATGATGTATGCTGGATTTGCCTGAAAACCCTTCTTAACATTCACTCTTTTTATCTTCTTCTTCTACTATGTGTCGCCCTTTGGATTTGTATGTTGCCTGAGATGCTGCCTTGAGCTTACCCCATGATGTGTTTCACTAAGTTCACCTCTTTCTTTTCTCTTGAGCACTGTATATTTTCTCGTATCACCCTGTGATGACCTCAAAGGTCTGAGGGTCTAGGTTGCCTACGTTGCCCTGACTATGCTTCTTGTTGTTGCCTTGGGAATTCTGTATGTTGCTTTTGCCTATGTTGATATTGCTTTATCTCCTTCTTCTGGTTGCCTCGCTTGCTTGCATTTTTGATGATGAGTATGGTTGTTGGTACCTGTTTGAGAGGTTTGGTACTGGTATGACAATAATGGTTTGAGTTTTGAGATGTGTTATGTGTCTTGTGATTCTGGACAGTAGGCTTTGGCTTGAGTTTGTGTCTATTGCAGAGTTGTGTTTGATGCAGGTTTTTGGGTATTGGTATCTCAGGTTCCTTTTGAATCTTTTTAAATTTGAGGTTGTATTTTCAGGTTATTTGTTTGGTGGTTCTGGACAGTAGTGATCGTATGTTTGCTTGGCTGCTCAGGTTTAATAGATTTTGGCTTTATGACAGGGTATTAGTTTTTGGTAGTGAGGCTTTTTGATTTTGTTTATCAGGTTTGTGTGTTTTTGAAGGTTGAGGCAGGATATTGGTGTTATGACAGATGCTGGTTTTTGCTCTGAGTTCTCAGATGTGTTGTGGTGTTAAAGCTGGTGCAGTAGGTTTTTGTATATTTTCTTCTATTCTCACCCTCTTCACTTCTGAACTGCTTCTGTCTCTCTTCTGCCCTCTGCTGAACTGGTTTAGATTTGCATCATCTTTTTTCTCTCTATTCTGAACTGAGTTTTTGGCTTGCTCCTTTTGTCTTTCTTTTCTACTGTCTTCTCTACTGAACCCTTCCGAACTGAGTTGGCTCTTTTCTGATTTTGTATATCTTCATTTCCTGTTGTCTATTCTGACTGCTGAACCTGAACTATGCCTAAACCCTGCTTGCTTTATCTCTCCTTACTTCTCTCTTTACAGTACAATTTGAATTTTATATGATTATTATTTGTACTTTTCTGAAGGGGCTATGATGGGAAGTGATGATTCAAGATTGCTTGCATAACACATTTTGCATCTTTTTCTCCAGCTTTTGTGCTTTGCTCTTTTCCTTGATATCTTGGCAAAGGTCCCTTTTTGACAGCTTGTAGGCTTTGATAGCAACTTGTACTATTTTGATTTCTTTGATACCTTTGGCATTCTGACAGTAGCCTTTGCTTTTGGATAGAAAGTTTGGATTGGATTTTTCAGTTTAGATTTGAACTATATGGTTTTGAATGGGAAATTGAGATTCTTATGTAGCTTGAATTTTATAACTTATGCATTTGCATTTCATGAAATAAAATAATCTTCCCTCTCTGTGAACCGGGAGAAATCCCGTGATTTGCAGAGAGGGTCAACTGATCCCAGTCAGTGGCCCCTAATGATGAGCAATTTTATCTGTCTTTTAAAATTTAATGCTTTCTGACTTTTCTTGTTTCTTTTTGCAGATGAAAAACGGAATACCGGAGCGGAATGAAGAACGAAGAATATTTAGAAAATAGGATAATTTTTCATTCTATGTAATATTTAAATTAAATGTAAATTATTGTTTGTAACAACAATTTGTACAAATAATTCGAATATCAATAAAAATCAAATTATCCAATTGGTTCTAACTTTCTTTATTGCTTATTTATTTATTTAAAATTCTTAGAATTAAAACAATTGAAAAATAAATTCAATCATTTAATTTTAGAATAATAAATAACTAAAATAAAACAACATTGATCCAATAAACCTGTCTTATCCAACATCCAAAGCAAAGCAGCAATTAACCCAGATAGACTGATCAAACACATGAACACTGTGAATCCAATACTGCATCTTGTATCTGACTGGCCCAATCAAAACGTACTGAATTCAAACTACTGTCTCTTTTACTGATTAAACCAAGATAACGCGAATTTTAATCCGAATCTTGAAATAAACTGCAAAGTGCGGTGGAATTCAAATTCTTCTGAGAATATGCCCATAAAACCCTAATTCCCGATTAAATGCCAAATCACGCTCGCTTGATCAAAATTGAACCAAAAATCAACCAAACCTTAAGCCCACTGTATGAAACAATTCAGAGCTCTGAAAATCAGTGAAAAACCCTAGTTTTGCTTGACTGTCAAGAAAAGTCCGTTTGTCCGATTCTTGAGCCAGTTTGAAAAGTCAGGAAATGTTTGAAGCTGAGATTTCTTGTGGAAAAGCGCGAGGGCAAATTTTGGGGTACAACAGTTGCCCCTGTTCAATCTTCTTTGACCTGAAGAGTTAGATTGGCAAGTTTGCCTTTCGCGACTTGAAGGTAAAAGGAGATTGGACACTAATGTGCCCAGAAAATTTGCGCTCGTCAATGTGACGGTGGAGGTGAATGGGCTTAAAGATGCCATTTGGTGATGGGCTTAAAGATGCCATCTGAGAATGGGCTTAAAGATGCCATTCGGCGACTGCTGGTAGGAGAATGGGCTTATAGATGCCATATGGTGATGTTGAATTGTACGTCAATGGTGAGTGGACAAGTGTCAGAAGGGCATCCCTGTTTTGGAATATCTTTGAATTGGGGTCTGAACAAGCAACAGATTGATGTCCGTGTCTGGAGAATCTGTAAACTATTTTCAGGAGTTGGGACTGAACAAGCAATGGAGCAGCATCCGTTGTTGGGAAGCGTCCGTAACCTATTTTCAAAAATTGAGAAGAGTCTGAATCAGTTGGTAGATTGACATCCGTTGTAGGGAAGAATCCGTAAACTGTCTTCAAAAGTTGAGAAGAGTCTGAATCAGTCGGTAGATTGACATCCGTTGTAGGGAAGAATCCGTAAACTGTTTCAGAAGCTAAGAAGTTGAAGAGGAACCGGTGTAAGGTTTCTGCTGATGCGTCTGAATGAATCTGGGATAAGTATCAAAATGTTGCCGTGTCCGGGTCACATCTGAACTATTTTTTGGATGAATCTCAGGAGATGATCTGTGTCTGTCGACTGATCTTACCTGAAAAGGTAAAGGGTTAGCTGTATGTAATGTTATGATGCATGATGCAATGCATGTGACATTTAATGTTTTATGAATGTGAATGTAATGAATGCGCATGTAAGCTGATGAGCTAATCCTGCCAAGGATACATGATTCCAAGATGGCTGAAGATAAAAGCATCTTGACTGCTGCCGGGGAAAATAAATCTTTGGCTGTCGCTGGGGAAGAGAATTCCTGATGACCTCTACTGGGGAGTCCCAAACTAGTAGACTCATGCCGGGGAGACCAGATTGAGAGTCTTTGGTTTGATGGGAGGTAACCCTGGAGACTTCACTGGGGAACTCAAGATTGCTTCCTTAAAACTCTGTGGGGAGAAGGTTTGAAAGTCTGACTTCACTGGGGATTGAAAGAAACTCCGCTGGGGATAGGGAGAATCTTGGCGAGCGCGATCTTCCGTGGTGGTTAGCTTTGAGAAGAATCTGAACAAGCGATAGGTTAACATCCGTTTACTTGGAGAACCCGTGAACTGTTTTCAGAAATCTTGAAGTTGAACCAGCAATAGAACAACATCCGTTGTTGGGAAGCGTCTGAAAACTAAATTCAAAGGTTGCATCTGAACAAGTTGATAGATTAACATCCGTTGTTGGGATGAATCCATGAACTGTTTTCAGAAGTCTTGATAAGAATCTGAACAAGTCGGTAGATTGGCGTCCGTTGTTGGGAAGAATCCGTAAACTATTTCAGAAGTCTTGGAGAGGAATCAGCAATAGAACAACATCCGTTGTTGGGAAGTGTCCGTAAACTGAATTCAAAGGTTGCATCTGAACAAGTTGATAGATTAACATCCGTTGTTGGGATGAATCCATGAACTGTTTTCAGAAGTCTTGGAGAGGAATCAGCAATAGAACAACATCCGTTGTTGGGAAGTGTCCGTAAACTGAATTCAAAGGTTGCATCTGAACAAGTTGATAGATTAACATCCGTTGTTGGGATGAATCCATGAACTGTTTTCAGAAGTCTTGGAGAGGAATCAGCAATAGAACAACATCCGTTGTTGGGAAGTGTCCGTAAACTGAATTCAAAGGTTGCATCTGAACAAGTTGATAGATTAACATCCGTTGTTGGGATGAATCCATGAACTGTTTTCAGAAATCTTGAAGTTGAATCAGCAATAGAACAACATCCGTTGTTGGGAAGCGTCCGAAAACTAAATTCAAAGGTTGCATCTGAACAAGTTGATAGATTAACATCCGTTGTTGGGATGAATCCATGAACTGTTTTCAGAAATCTTGAAGGGGAATCAGCAATAGAACAACATCCGTTGTTGGGAAGTGTCCGTAAACTGAATTCAAAGGTTGCATCTGAACAAGTTGATAGATTAACATCCGTTGTTGGGATGAATCCATGAACTGTTTTCAGAAATCTTGAAGGGGAACCGGTGTAGGGCTCCCTGATGATGAGCTTGTGTAAAACTGCATCGGGTTTTGAACACTTTTGACATTCGAATGCCCCAAGTGGTGATGTAGATAAATTCCTGGCTTATTACAGGTGTTGGTCTACAATCGGTCGTTCGCAGATGTTTCCTGGGTTGTTGCAGGTGTTGATCTGGAATTCCTCAGACATGCCCTGGCTGGATACAGGAGTCGAATCTGGAAAGGTGATAGTTGATAGATATGCCCTGGCAGGATACAGGAGTCGAATCTTCAAACTCTTCAGACATGCCCTGGCTAGATACAGGAATCGAGTCTGGAAATGTAGTCAACAGATATGCCCTGGCTGGATACAGGAGTCGAATCTGGAAATAGTCGTCAACAGATATGCCCTGGCTGGATACAGGAATCGAATCCTCGAACTCTTCAGACGTGCCCTGGCTAGATACAGGAGTCGAGTCTGGAAATGTGGTCCACAGATATGCCCTGGCTGGATACAGGAGTCGAATCTGGAAATGTTGGAGTTGATGTGTTGAACACTTTTGACATTCGAATGCCCCAAGTGGTGAAGAAGGAGTCTTGAATCAGATTACTCTGCATATTGAGAGATTTCTTGAAATCGTGACTGGACTGCCCCGGGTTAACTGTACTTTGAAAGATCTGTTGGACCTTGACTGGACTGCCCCAGGTTAATTGAATTTTGAAAGATCATGCCCCTTGTTGATAGGAGATTTGATGGAAGTGTTATCCTCTTGAAGTGATTTTGACTTACTGAGAGAGTTTTCGTTCCTCCGAACATTCGCTGTATGAATTTCTTCGCTGTCAAATAAAAGGGTCAAATGCAGACAACGATATTCGAATAATGCAAAGTTTATGTTTGTCTCGAAGTTTTGAAAAATGCGTTTTTAGCAGAAAACTTTTCACAAGACAAGTTAACACAAGATTTAGAGCAAAGCCCTACAGGAGTCAGGATACCTTTTGTAACAGTATGCTTTCGAACTAACCCATGCTTCAATTAGGACTTTTGAAGGGTTGTAACGTGGCCTGGTTCACGGTTTAAGAAACAAAGGATAAAGGCTCAAAGTATATTTGTACCCACCCGCTCTTCGTGATGTCCTTCAACCTAAGCTCAGTCAATTGTGCGTCGCACTCTGTTTTGAGTTTGGAACGACTTTTGGGCGATGGTTCACCAGTTTGAATTTTTGGGGAGACAGTCATTATCACTTTTTCTTTTTCAACACTTTTCATGTTTGTTGAGGGTTTTGTAATGACCTCACTATTTTGATTTTGATTTGTTATCCCTAACTTTTGTCTGACGGTTACCGTTTTCGGGATTACTGTCAGCGGGATGCCCCAACTTTCTTAAGCCTCCTTCATAGGTTTTGGCTTGATGGGCTTTTCTCTTTTGAGAGATTGACTGTCTATGTGATAGGGAACCACCCTTGTCTTTTGATTCCAAAGGAACGCTTTCTTTTTTTTTTTTTTTTTGACGTCGTTCGTTGTATTACGAACTGAGAGTTTGCGACTTCAATGCGCATTTTCTTTTGAATTAACTGAGAGACTACCCTGCCCCAGGTTTATATCAAAGGTTTCGATTGTTTAGAACAGGGAACTCCTACTTCTTTGGCTCGAAGGGGTTGACTAGGGATTAACTTCCTTATAACTCCAGTGTTTGGGAATTGAAAGAAACGCCTGTACATCATCAGCAAGGTCTATTCAAAAGCATACTGTATGAGATCACGGTATTGTTTCGTCATCCTCCCTCTAAAGGCTTGCAGCTTTTTATCAAGAGTCAAATATCATAAAGAAGAGCATAAAATTAGTGAAACGAATGGATGAATTCAAGACAAGCATATGCAATGCATTAATGAAAACAGAGTTTAACATCAACAAATAATTGTTTGGCAGCAAAAGAAATTACAACTTTGAAAATTCAAAAAGAAGCAAAAGTCTTTCAGTTTCGAGCTTCGTCACTTCAAGCGGAGAACCCTTTAACGGAAGATCCTCATCTCGCCGTCTGGCATGAATTCCAGCACCCCAATGTCAATCAGATCTTGAATCTTGTTCTTCAAGGCCCAACAGTCGTTGGTACTGTGCCCCGGGCTGCAGGAGTGGTAAACACAGAATTCGTCGGGATTAAAGCGAGGAGAGGAGATATTGAACTTCCGAGGAGGGTCCTTTACGGTGAGTAAATTGACCTCCAACAGGCGCTTCAGGATGAAGAATGATGGTATTTCAGTCTCCGTAAACTGTCTTCCCGACTTTTCTTGTTTACGCCGATTGCCCCGTTGACGCTGGCGAGGTTGGTGATGGGTTTGTGACCCTGAAGCTAGCAGAGGAGCTTTCCCCTTGTCTTCTTGAGTGGATGGAGGCTGAGCGGTGACTTGCTCTTCGACCTCAGATGTTTGCCCCAGTTGGTTGTTTGGAAGCAGCTGGCGGACAAGAACTCTGAGTTCCTCTTGTCTTTGGGATAAGTCTTGAATGAGAGCCATCTGGCCCACCAACTGTCCCATCATTTGAGTCCTCAGTGTTGTCAGATCAAACTGCAGCTCCGCAATCTGATCACTTCTGGCATTGTTGGAACTCCCCAAGTCCTTGGTGAGGAGAGCTTTCATCTCTTCTTGCCCCAGAGACAAGTTCAGGAACATCTCCTGCAGCTGAGCAGTCTGATCTTGGATGTCCTTGACAGACCGTTCTAGAGCCATCTCTTGCTGAAATAAACAGCAGGAGAGTAAGGAAACCTGAAAAAGGAAAGGTCGTCAAAATGCAGTGCATGATATGTGGATGCATGCTTTCAAGGATCTCTTGGGGTAAACACAAGAAAATGTTAGAGGTTGAACTCTGCTCTTGGATTGGAGATCTCTGCACCGGTGGACGTCCTTCCACAAGAATCAAGCTCACCATGTCGAGTGGGTCATAGCCACCGATTCAAGTTGTTGTTCTCGATCTTTGTTTGGAGAGCTTTGTGTTGGTGGATGTCTTTCTACGAGACTCAAGCTCACCATGTCGAGTGGGTCATAGCCACTGATTCAAGTTGTTGTACTTGAGCTTTGACTGGATTGGTTAGAGGAGAAACCTCTCGCCCCTTGATAGATGTCTGGTTCAACGTAACCCTGCGTCAAAAGAACCCTCGAGATCCTTGAAATGGTTATTGAAAATGCTAAAATGCTATGGTATGATGTTATGATGTTATGTACATGTATGCACAAACAAGTAAGTGTATATACAGGCAGACAATATTCACACAAAGCACACAAGGCCTTAGGTTTAGGCTTGCATGAGGTCTGGGTATTACCCTCTTTCAGTTTGTTGGTTAAAACCTGTCCTACCAAAAGTAACCGGGTTCTAGAGGTCCCAATATCACTGGATTGCTTTCATTGTTCATCGTTTCGATTTAGCCACTGACTGGCGATCAAAATATCCCAAGAAAACAACCCTCAATTGAGTGTAGTATCGAGTATCAACCGACTTCGGAGTACACCAAAGTAGTCATCTCACTACCCTAAAGAGGCTAAGATGGTCAATTAAGGTTCTAAGGTCAGTTGATGCTTCACGACACCACGCGGCGGCCCCGTACTCTCCTCGACTGAACTCAAGGGTTACCGGTACACACCAAAGTGCCACATCAACGTAGCAGACTGCTTCAACCATGTCGGTATACCCCGCACAGTTCCCTCACAGCCTTGTTGCTACCTAAAAAAGGTTTCCCCAGATCCGGGTTAGGATCTATAAAACTCCGATACAAAGCCCACAAATGTAAAGCAAACAAAGCAATCAATTGAAAGTAAAGGTGATCTAAACCCTAAGGTAACCCCACTTTAAAATCTAGTTTCCCCAGCAGAGTCGCCAGTTCTGTGGTACGGTGGGAGAACTGACTAGTGTTTTTGCGTTCGTATTCGCACTTGTGCGGTTAGCAAGAGTCGCCACCGACTTTTTACTTTATCCTAAAGGAAAGGTTAAAAAAGCACAGCAAAAACCTTTTTGAGATATTTCGTGGGTTCGGGGGGTAGATTATGAAAAGGGAAGGTATTAACACCCTTTTCATCCATGGTTATCCATGGGCTCTTAGGTACTTGCTTAGATCAATCTTGCCTTGGTTTTCAATTGTGTGAAATGGTGCTTTGTGGATTGTTTTGAAAATGTTTTGAAAAGATGCCTTGCGCTAGGCTAACCTTGTAATAATTCTTTACTCGAATGTTTTACAAAAGGTGTTTTATCTTTTAAAAAGATGTTTCAAGGGTTTGAAAAGTTTGATTTTTGAAAAGTGTTTGTGAAGTGGGTTTTGAAATTAGGCAAGTGTTTTCTTTGCAAATTGACAAGTACTTAAGAGTTTATCTACCCTAAAGCTTTCTCAAAGATTTTCGTCGTATTTTAACCCCTTTGACAATTTTGTTCTACCATTGAAATTGGTAGGCAATCTTGTATTTAGGAAGCTTATTCGGGACAGGCGCGGGTCATCGCATAGACCATGAATGCAATGATGCCAAGTGTCTTTGGCAATTTGTTTTGAAGGGACTATGATCATTCCGTTTAGGCAACTTTCTAAAGCGTCATCGAGGGACTTATGATCATTTGATTTTGTTTTGCCAAAGACATTCGACGTGCAAGCATAGCCCATTTGGAAGGCAACATGTGGGATTACCCTAGGGGGTGCAAGTGTGATTGTGTATTGATTACATGTATTTGTCTTGTGTTAGGTTATCTAGCGTTTTGATTTTAGGTACATACAAACCCTAGGTCTAACCATGGTATAATTGGAAAACTGTAAATTGCAGAATGTAAATCTACGCTATTACAAAATAATATCCAGGAGTGGGGGTATAAATGTACAAGGGGATGAGACTTATAGTATTTACAACCAAATCGAATGTCACAATCAAAAATATAAATGTAGAATGTATAAATATAAGATAAAATGTATGTAGGGCAATATATTGTGTAAGTGTAAATGTGGATTGTACATGTATATGAATTGAGTAATTATGTAACAAGTGCGAAATGTGAAATTGAGTCGCATTAGGGTTTGACCTAGAGAAATGTATTTTAAATGAATCTTGATTTTTGTATGTTTAATTATGTACAAGAGAAAAGAAGTGTTTTGTTTAAATGTTCAATTTTTAATTGGAAAGTATTTTAGTCAAAATGTTTGTGAATTTGATATTAGAGAAAATGTGTATTTAAATTGTTATGTATGAAAGAGAATGTTAACTAAAAAGAGTTTAATTTTAATTATGTATGAAAAATGTATAATATGTATTTTAATCAAAAAGTATTTCCAATTTAATTATACAAAAAAAAGAAAAGATAATATATACAAATTAATATTTTAAAAGTTAATTGTTTATAAAAAGTATTTGGTTATTTTTATGTATAAGCATATATTTAAAAGGGATGTTTTAATCATATGATGGAAGATGTATTTAAATTAAATTAGTGATTTACAAAGAAATAAAAAAAGTAAATATTGTTTGTAAAATAAAAGGGGTTAGTGTTTTATATAAAAGAGTAGTAAGTATAAAATAAGGTTAGTGATTAATGTTGTTAAAAAGAAAAGAAGCATTTTAAATGGGCTTCAGGGTGTGAAACGGGTCAGGCCCAAGGTTTGAAACAGATTTCTTTAGGGTTAGGCATTTTGTTTTCAGAACGAAAATTAGGGTTTGTGAGGTGACGACGGCGCGTTGAGTTTCGTCTTCTCCATTCGATTTCCTGAGCACTTGGTTCCGGCCACCAACATCATCCTCACACTCTCTTCCCTCCAAGGCAAGAATTCCGCGTCCTTTGAAACAAGGTTGGTTCTAATCGTTTTATGTCTTTATCTCTTCTTTTCTGGATTCGCGTGGTTCGGATTCGTTTTAAACTGAGTTCTATATTTTTTCGTTTTATGAGGGGAAGGGGAAGAAGATTGCTACCTGATTTTGGGAGATGGAGGAGAGGCGAAGGGGTGATGCTTCAGGAGGCCGGAATGGCGGTGATGGAGCTTGCTTTTGATGCTTTCTGGTACTTTTGTTCTTTGCTATCTTTAGGGTTTGATGATGTATGCTGGATTTGCCTGAAAACCCTTCTTAACATTCACTCTTTTTATCTTCTTCTTCTACTATGTGTCGCCCTTTGGATTTGTATGTTGCCTGAGATGCTGCCTTGAGCTTACCCCATGATGTGTTTCACTGAGTTCACCTCTTTCTTTTCTCTTGAGCACTGTATATTTTCTCGTATCACCCTGTGATGACCTCAAAGGTCTGAGGGTCTAGGTTGCCTACGTTGCCCTGACTATGCTTCTTGTTGTTGCCTTGGGAATTCTGTATGTTGCTTTTGCCTATGTTGATATTGCTTTATCTCCTTCTTCTGGTTGCCTCGCTTGCTTGCATTTTTGATGATGAGTATGGTTGTTGGTACCTGTTTGAGAGGTTTGGTACTGGTATGACAGTAATGGTTTGAGTTTTGAGATGTGTTATGTGTCTTGTGATTCTGGACAGTAGGCTTTGGCTTGAGTTTGTGTCTATTGCAGAGTTGTGTTTGATGCAGGTTTTTGGGTATTGGTATCTCAGGTTCCTTTTGAATCTTTTTAAATTTGAGGTTGTATTTTCAGGTTATTTGTTTGGTGGTTCTGGACAGTAGTGATCGTATGTTTGCTTGGCTGCTCAGGTTTAATAGATTTTGGCTTTATGACAGGGTATTAGTTTTTGGTAGTGAGGCTTTTTGATTTTGTTTATCAGGTTTGTGTGTTTTTGAAGGTTGAGGCAGGATATTGGTGTTATGACAGATGCTGGTTTTTGCTCTGAGTTCTCAGATGTGTTGTGGTGTTAAAGCTGGTGCAGTAGGTTTTTGTATATTTTCTTCTATTCTCACCCTCTTCACTTCTGAACTGCTTCTGTCTCTCTTCTGCCCTCTGCTGAACTGGTTTAGATTTGCATCATCTTTTTTCTCTCTATTCTGAACTGAGTTTTTGGCTTGCTCCTTTTGTCTTTCTTTTCTACTGTCTTCTCTACTGAACCCTTCCGAACTGAGTTGGCTCTTTTCTGATTTTGTATATCTTCATTTCCTGTTGTCTATTCTGACTGCTGAACCTGAACTATGCCTAAACCCTGCTTGCTTTATCTCTCCTTACTTCTCTCTTTACAGTACAATTTGAATTTTATATGATTATTATTTGTACTTTTCTGAAGGGGCTATGATGGGAAGTGATGATTCAAGATTGCTTGCATAACACATTTTGCATCTTTTTCTCCAGCTTTTGTGCTTTGCTCTTTTCCTTGATATCTTGGCAAAGGTCCCTTTTTGACAGCTTGTAGGCTTTGATAGCAACTTGTACTATTTTGATTTCTTTGATACCTTTGGCATTCTGACAGTAGCCTTTGCTTTTGGATAGAAAGTTTGGATTGGATTTTTCAGTTTAGATTTGAACTATATGGTTTTGAATGGGAAATTGAGATTCTTATGTAGCTTGAATTTTATAACTTATGCATTTGCATTTCATGAAATAAAATAATCTTCCCTCTCTGTGAACCGGGAGAAATCCCGTGATTTGCAGAGAGGGTCAACTGATCCCAGTCAGTGGCCCCTAATGATGAGCAATTTTATCTGTCTTTTAAAATTTAATGCTTTCTGACTTTTCTTGTTTCTTTTTGCAGATGAAAAACGGAATACCGGAGCGGAATGAAGAACGAAGAATATTTAGAAAATAGGATAATTTTTCATTCTATGTAATATTTAAATTAAATGTAAATTATTGTTTGTAACAACAATTTGTACAAATAATTCGAATATCAATAAAAATCAAATTATCCAATTGGTTCTAACTTTCTTTATTGCTTATTTATTTATTTAAAATTCTTAGAATTAAAACAATTGAAAAATAAATTCAATCATTTAATTTTAGAATAATAAATAACTAAAATAAAACAACATTGATCCAATAAACCTGTCTTATCCAACATCCAAAGCAAAGCAGCAATTAACCCAGATAGACTGATCAAACACATGAACACTGTGAATCCAATACTGCATCTTGTATCTGACTGGCCCAATCAAAACGTACTGAATTCAAACTACTGTCTCTTTTACTGATTAAACCAAGATAACGCGAATTTTAATCCGAATCTTGAAATAAACTGCAAAGTGCGGTGGAATTCAAATTCTTCTGAGAATATGCCCATAAAACCCTAATTCCCGATTAAATGCCAAATCACGCTCGCTTGATCAAAATTGAACCAAAAATCAACCAAACCTTAAGCCCACTGTATGAAACAATTCAGAGCTCTGAAAATCAGTGAAAAACCCTAGTTTTGCTTGACTGTCAAGAAAAGTCCGTTTGTCCGATTCTTGAGCCAGTTTGAAAAGTCAGGAAATGTTTGAAGCTGAGATTTCTTGTGGAAAAGCGCGAGGGCAAATTTTGGGGTACAACAACTGGCCTTTCTTTTAGGCATTGTCTCAGCTCAATCAATCTTTTCTTGCGGCCGAGATATCCCAAAAGTCCGGTCTCAATGAGTGTAGCATCGAGTATCAACCAACTTCCGACTGCACCAAAGCCGGCTATCTCACTACTTCCTAGTGGCCAAGTTGGTCAAGTAGGGTTCTAAGGTCAGTTAGTGCGCCGCTCAGCGGCCCCGTATTCTCCTCGTTTCAACACAAGGAATACTGGTACCAACAATTGCGTCACACTAACGTAGCTATTACTTAGACCATGTCGGTATACCTTGCACAATTTCCACAATCTATTGCTACTTACCTAAAAAGGTGCCCCAATTCCGGGTAGAGGATCAAAACAAACCCAAACAAGGAACCAATAATGTAAAGCAAGCAATTCAAACAAATGAAGGCAAGTAAATGTGATCTAACCCTAAGGTAACCCCACTTTTAGAGTAATCCCCAGCAGAGTCGCCAGTTCTGTGATGCGGTGGGAGAACTGACTTAGGAGGTTTTGCGTTTGTATTCGCAAATGTTGCGGTTTAGCAAGAGTCGCCACCGACTTTTCTTTTATCCAAAAGGAAAGGTGAAAAATCACAGGAAAGACCTTTAGAGATGTTTTCTTGAGTTTGGGGGGTATATTATGAAATGGAAAGGTATTAGCACCCTTTTCATCCATGGTTTTCCATGGGATCTTAGTTACTTGCTAGATCACTTCCTTTTGTTTGAAATTGTGCTTTGTGTGGTTTTGAAAGTATTTTGTAAAAGATGCCATTGTTTAGGCAATCTTTGTAATGATTCTCGTTCGTAATAATGTATACAAAGATGTTGATCTTTTGAAATTTTTTTCAATGTTTGTAAGATGTTTAGAAATGTGTAGGTGTTTGTTTTGAAAATAGCAAGGATGTTTTGTTTGAAATGTAGCAAGTAATTACGAGCAATCTACCTACTCAAAAGGCCTTAGGTGTTCTTTTCCTCCTCCTTTAGACGTTGCTGTCTTACCATTGTTTTGGTAAGAAGCCCCATCGTTGGATGTGAAGGGACGAACGTTGGGACGTTTGTATAGTCATAGAAGGCAACCTATGGGATGTTTTAGCAATGTCGTTTAGGGACTAGATCGTTTATCAAAGGTAACATTGAGGGTCATCGAGCGACTACGATCTTTTATCGAGGGTCTTTTGCTAAAACGCCCATGTTCGAGGGACATGACTATTTTTCCGATAGGCAACAAAGTGAGATTACCCTAAGCGTGCATGTGTGTAAAGTGTGTTTGATTGCATGCATTTAGTCTTGCTTTTTAGGTTGTCTATTTGTTGTTTTCATGTCTTGCCATACACACCTTAATTACTAGCATTTACATTCGAAAGCGATAAATTGCAGAAATGTAAAGTCCTACACTATTACAATATTTTAGGGATTGAGGTACATATTTATGAATGGGGGTTGCAAATAAAATTAAATCCTAAGTTACTATTACAACCACATTGAAATGTACAATATAAGAAAGAAAAAAGACTTGTTTAGAAAATGGTTTTTTATCTTAATGAAAAAGAAATAAATTAATAAAAGAAAAATATTTTTATGTCTTTTTATGTTAATATAAAAAATGATGAAAAGGAAAATAAATGAAAGATAGAAACAGCGTGATGTTGCAAGAAAAACAACAAGGATCAGAAGTTCTAAAGTCAGGCGCGTGATGACTCAGAAAGGAACATCAGTGGAATCAGAAGTTCTGGATTGGTACACTCTGAGGTCCTGCAAGACACGTTAGAGGCAAAACACAGAAGTTCTGAATTGCTAAGTGCTGAACTTCTGAATGTTAGAACAATGAGAAAATCTTAGAAGTTTTGTATATTAAAATAGTGAAGAGAACTCAGAGGTTCAGTTTGTGCTAAGACAGTGAGTGAACATCAGAAGTTCAGTGTGCATTAACAGTGAGTCAATATCAAAAGTTCAGTGTGTTTAAATAGTGAGTGAATATCAGAAGTTCAATGTGTTTAAACAGTGAGTGAACATCAGAAGTTCAGTGCATTATCAACATGTAAGAATCAGAAGTTTAGTTTGTGTTAACAGTGAGAAAAATCATAGAAGTTCTGTATGTTAAAACAGTGAGGAGAACTAAGAAGTTCTGTGTTGTGCTAAAACTGTGAGTGAACATCAGAAGTTCTATGCAATTTATTCAGTTCTTATTAAAAAGAAAATCATAAGGATAACATCACAACAGTTTATAGAAGTTCTAATCCTAAATCTGAGTCTAGTCCTAATCAAGAAGCTCTGATCCACAATTTTTCTACTTAAGCAATGATGTGGACGACATTAATTGTGATATTTACATATTAATAATGTTCTGAATGAAAAAAAATGCAAAGTCAGAAAGACTTACCTTGAATCCGGAGTGAGGGCTTGGAGCTTTGAGCTGCTGCCTTCAGATGTTCTGGTGTCAGCGAGTGTAACAGAACAATGGTTATGTTCTTTGATCCAAAAGGAAGAACACTGGTTTGGTTTTCTGTTTGGGAAATTTGGATATTTATGAAGGTTTCACAACTTCCTTTTCTCTCTTTTGGCCAATCTCTCTCCAAAAGCCAGCCCCTTGAAAGTGTGATGGAGCAACTTATTTATAGATGGATTTGTTATGATTTTTTTGGGGGAAAACAAATGGGATTTGAACCTTTTTGGCATCATGTTCCCTTGCCTTTTGATCACAGTCTTCATATGCTATTTTGGTGCAATTATAGGATGCAGGCGTAGGCTGAATTAGCTGTTGGTTATAGGTCTGCAGCGGGTTGTATAAACAAGGTTTTGGTATTTGGTCATGTTCTGACCAAAGCGTTGAATATAGCCTTCATATGCTAAAGCGCTGCCTTATTCTTGAAGCAAGCATGGTGGTTAGCAGCTTTTAGCCATGCTTAAGCTGAATTTGTCAGCAGGAATTAAGGAAAAGCAAAAGCAACACATGGGCCTAGCACACTTTTGTACCAAAGTTTGCTATCCCAAGACAATAGAGGTACACGTGGGGGAAATCCCTTGGATAAGGACTCAAAAGTGGTTGTGAGCATTAAATGATGATGAGATTGATCAAACCAGAAATCCTGCAACGTGAGACTCTGCACCATTGCTTAACTCTGGATCAGAGGTTCAGTTTCAACATAATTTAGAATGAACAACCAACTTCTGATCTTTGTATCTCCTTGCTCCAACATGTTCTGAAGGAGCTCTCAGAGTTTCTAGGAAGCTTGCAACACGCTTCTTAACCTTCTTTGAATTACCCTGGAAAACTCTGACTGAACCTTTTTGAAAACTTGCCCAAAAGTTCTGACCAAACTTTGTCTTGAAAGTGTCCAGAATTTGCTGAGTGTTTCAGTTTCAAGGACGTGTCTTTGAGGAGTTATAACTTTAAATCCCAGCATTTCTAGGAGAAGTTCTATTCTGCAATGTTTTAGATCTCGTTGAAATTTATAACTATTGAATCAGAAGTTCTTCCAGAATCATCTTGCATCATGGTGAAAATCTGGCCAGAAGTTCCGAGCTTGTCATATTTTCTTAAACACTTAGAAAAAAATTCTAAGTATTTTGAATTTTGACTTCTCCAAAGTAGTTTTGACTTTTAAATTTCTTGATGAAACAAACTTCATATTTTAACATGTCTTGATGAAATATGATTCTTGAAATTTGATTTTGATCCAACAGTCAAAGTTTGACTTTTCAGTGTGCAAATGACCATTTTGTCCTTATGAGTGATTTTCTTGGAAAATTTGTAGTTCAAGGCTTGGAATTGGATGGAAGAAAACTTGAAGTTCCAGAGTGATTATTTGAGAAATGAGAGGGAAAAGTTTGGGGTGCAACAACTGCCCCTGTTCAATCTTCTTACACCTGAAGAGTTAGATTGGTAAATCTGCCATTCGTGACTTGAAGGTGGAAGATGATTGAACACTAGAGTGCCCAGAAAATTTGCACTTGAAGATGTGTTAGTTGATTATTTAGGGAATGGGCTTAAAGATGCCATTTGGAGGGATAATGGATAGTTCTTAGAGATGGGCTTAAAGATGCCATCCAGAAATGATTGTTAGATTGTATCTGTAAGCGGGAATTGAAGGATTATCAGAATGGCGTCCATGTCTGGAGCGTATCTGAACTGTATCTAAAAGTGAGAAGGAACCTGGGTAGGGTTGCTTCAATGATGAGTCCATGTAAAACTTCATCCGGAAGTGAGAAGGAACCTGGGTAGGGTTGCTTCATGATGAGTCCGTGTAAAACTGCATCTTGGAAAGAGGAGGAACCTGTGTAGGGTTGCCTGAGAAAGAAAGATAGTTTTCCTGGCTTGTTACAGGTGTTAATCTTCAATATCTTCATGTAGATAGTTTTCCTGGCTTGTTACAGGTGTTACTCTTCAATCTCTTCATATAGATAGTTTTCTTGGCTTATTACAGGTATTAATCTACAATCAGTCGTCCACAAATAGTTTTCCTGGCATGTTACAGGTATTAATCTGGAACTTGAAAAGGTTGGTCAATGAGATAGTTGTTCTGTCTGGTTTCAGGTATTAATCTCTGACTTGAGAAAGAAAGATAGTTTTCCTGGCTTGTTACATGTGTTAATCTTCAATCTCTTCATGTAGATAGTTTTCCTGACTTGTTACAGGTATTAATCTACAACCAGTCGTCCACAAATAGTTTTCCTGGCTTGTTACAGGTATTAATCTGGAACTTGAAAAGGTTGGTTAATGAGATAGTTGTCTTGTCTGGTTTCAGGTATTAATCTCTGACCTGAGAAAGAAAGATAGTTTTCATGGCTTGTTACAAGTGTTAATCTTCAATCTCTTCATGTAGATAGTTTTCCTGGCTTGTTACAGGTATTAATCTACAATCTGTTCATGTAGATAGTTTTCCTGGCATGTTACAGGTATTAATCTACAATCAGTCTTCCACAGATAGTTTTCTTGGCTAGTTACATGTATTAATCTGGAACTTAAAAAGGTTGGTCAATGAGTTAGTTGTCCTGTTTGGTTTCAGGTATTAATCTCTGACCTGAGAAAGAAAGATAGTTTTCCTAGCTTGTTACAGGTGTTAATCTTCAATCTCTTCATGTAAATAGTTTTCCTGGCTTGTTACAGGTATTAATCTACAATCAGTCGTCTACAGATAGTTTTCCTGGCTTGTTACAGGTACTAATCTGGAACTTGAAAAGGTTGGTCAATGAGATAGTTTTCCTATCTGGTTTCAGGTATTAATCTCTGACCTGAGAAAGAAAGATAGTTTTCCTGGCTTGTTACATGTGTTAATCTTCAATCTCTTCATGTAGATAGTTTTCCTGGCTTTTTACATGTATTAATCTACAACCAGTCGTCCACAGATAGTTTTCCTGGCTAGTTACATGTATTAATCTGGAACTTGAAAAGGTTGGTCAATGAGATAGTTGTCCTGTCTAGTTTCAGTTATTAATCTCTGACTTGAGAAAGAAAGATAGTTTTCCTGGCTTGTTACAGGTATTAATCTTCAATCTCTTCATGTAGATGATTTTACTGGCTTGTTACAGGTATTAATCTACAATCATTCGTCCACAGATAGTTTTCCTGGCTTGTTACAGATATGAATCTGGAACTTGAAAAGGTTGATGGTAGCCATCTGTTGATTGACCTTTTCTTGAAAAAGGTAAAATGTTAGTTGTATGCAATGTCATGATGTATGAAATGCATGATGTCATGATGTTCTTAAAATTAAATTAGATTGTGTCATATGCACTTATCATGTATGTAAATAGGATGTATGAAATGTGACATGTTTATTGAAGTGTATCTTTGTCTGGAAAAATAAATCCTTGACAAATGTCGGGGAGTCATTAAATCCTGGACTGTTGTTGAAGAGTTGGTTTGTCTTCAAACTTTGCTTAGAATATTTCCACCGGGGATTCCTATTTTGTTGTTTGAGGAGAACTCTGTTGGGGAATATTGAAAACTTTGTTGGAGAGTGTTGATTCCTGCTTGGGAAAAGAGTTCTGGAGTCTCGGTTGTCCGTTGCTCTACTGGGGTCGAAGTTGAACTGATATCTGGTCGGGTCCAGGTTTTACAGTAACTTGCTGGGGATTGTAGAGTAGTCTACTAGGGAAAGGGAGTTGTGGTCCTTTAATTTGTAGTAGTTAGAAAGGCAAACTCAAACTGGGGAATCTGTAGTTTGTTGGGGAAATAAACCCTGTTGCCGGTTTGATAGAGAGGTGGCGACTTCGTTGGGGAAAGTCCTCGAGGACTCTTGAGGTTGTCTCAGCTAGGGAAAGGTTTTCAGAGATTAAACTCTTGTGGGGAATCATCTTATGAGAAGAATTTTAGGGAGATTTGTCATTGCCCCTAGCAGTAAATGTTTGTGGTATTGCCAGAAAATGTTTGATTGTACGTAACCCTTCGCCGAGATTGACGTTCAATGCCCCAAGTGACGGAGATGGAGACTTGCCCCTGGTTACTCTGCAATTCTTGAGAGATTTCTTGGAATCTTGACTGGACTTCCCCAGGTGTGCTAGATAGTGACATGTCAAGTCCCCTTGTTGATAGGAGATTTGTCAATAGGAGTGTCATCCTACTTGAATTGATTTTGTTCACTGAGAGAGCTTTCGTTCACTGGATATTGTGTAAATTTCTCCGCTGTCAAACAAATAGCCATATGCAAACAATGATATTCAAGTAATGCAAAGTTTATGTTTGTCTTGAAATTTTTGAAAATGCGTTTTAGCGAGTAAAGAAATTTTGTAAGAAAAATTTAACTCAGGATTTAGAGTAAAGCTCTACAGGAGTCAAGATACATTTTGTAACAGTATGCTTTCGAACTAACCCATGCTTCAATTAGGACTTTTAAAGGGTTGTAACGTGGCTTGGTTCACGGTTTTAAGAAACAAAGGATAAAGGCTCAAAGTGTATTTGTACCCACCCGCTCTTCGTGACGTTCTTCAGTCCTAAGCTCAGTTAGTTGTGCATTTGAACTCCAATTGAGTCTAGAATGACATTTTGGTGATGGTTCAGACAAATTAAGTTTGTCGGAAGACAGTCATTTTTTTTGCAATTTTTTCATGTTGTTGAGGATTTGTAGTGACCTCTTTTTATTAGATTTGTTATCCCTAATTTTTGTCTGACTGTTCTTATTTTGAGATTACGGTCAGCGGGATGCCCCAGTTTTTCTTAAGCCTCCTTTGTAGGTTTTGACTTAGTGGGCTTTACTTTTTTTTTGATAAATAGTGACTGCCTATGTGATAGGGAACCATCACCGTCTTTTGATTTCAGAGGAATATTTTTGATGTCATTCGTTGTATTACGAGATGAGAGTTTGCGGCTTAACGCGCATTTGAATTAACTGAGAGACTACCCTGCCCCAGGTTTTGAACTAAAGGTTTCAATTTATGTAAGAAATAAAACTTCTACTTCTTTGACTCGAAGGGGTTGACTAGGGATTATCTTCCTTATAAATCCAGTGTTTAGGATTTGAAAGAAACGCCTGTACATTGTTAGCAAGGTCTGTTCAAAAGCATACTGTATGCTATTATGACATTGTTTTCGTCATCCTCCCTCTAAAGGCTTGTGTCTTTTAGCTAGAGTTGATTGTCATAAAGAGAGTAAAAAGCATAGTTTAAATGAAATGAAAACAAATTAATCAATTTAAGACAAACATATGCAATGCATTAATGAAACAAAGTTTGACATTAATAGATAAATGTTTGAATAACGAAAGGAATTACAACTTGAAAATTCAAATGAAACAAAAGCCTCTTTGTTTGAAATTTTCACTTCAGCTGGCGAGCCTTTGAGGGATGGCAGAAGAACTCAGTCTGTCCATCTTCTGTGAACTCCAGCATTCCTCTGTCAATCAAGTCTTGGATCTTATTTTTCAAAGCCCAACAGTCATTGGTATCATGCCCAGGATTACTGGAGTGGTATGCACATAATGCATTGGGATGATAGTTAAGAGCAGAGTTATTGGGATTCCGAGGAGGATCCCTTAATGTGACTAAATTCAAGTTCAGTAGGTGTTGTAAGACCTGCGATATAGGCATGTCGAGTTTGGTAAATTTCCTAACGGCTGGGACCTGTTTACTTTGGTTACCCTGTCCTTGTTAACAAGGTGGTTGCTGGGTTTGTGACGTGGAAGCAAATTATGGAGGTCTTCTCTCCCTTAAACCGGCTTCTTGTCTCATGGGAGGCTGAATGATGACTTGATCCCCAATCCTAGATGTTTGCCCCATTTGGTTACATCCATCCCGACGAAGCTTGTTGATGAGGACTCTCAGCTCTTCTTGTCCTTAGGCCAGATTTTGGATAAGAGCCATCTGGCCCACCAGTTGTCCCATCATCTGGACTTTCATTACGGATATCTCGGTTTGTAGCCGCCCCAATTGGTCATCTCTGTCGTCCCCAGGATTTCCCATGATCATGCCCCTGGTGGGGAGCGCCTTGACCTCTTCTTGTCCCTTGGATAGGTTCAATAACATCTCTTGAAGTTGAGCATTTTGAGCTTGGATGCCTTTCACCGTTTGTTCCATATCCATCTTACTGAAATAAACAGTAGGAAGATAAGGAGACCTGTATGGGAGAAACCTGTCATGATATGATGCATGATATGTGGATGCATGTTTTCAAGGATCTCGTGGGGTTAGTAGTCACTTACAGTTTTGGATTGGAGAACTTTGTATCGATGGATGTCCTTCCACGAGAATTAAGCTCACCATTTCAAGTGGGTTGTAGCCTTTGACTTCGGTTTGTTGTACTTGATTTTTGATGGTGTCTGGTTAGAAGAAAATAAATCCTCTCGCCCCTTGGTAGACGTCTGGTTCAACGTGACCCTGCATCATAGGCCCTCGAGATCCTTGAAACGGCTATTGAAAATGCTATGGTATGATGTTATGATGTTATGTACAAATATGCAAAGTAAGAAAGATGTTATATACACACAAAGTAGACAAGTCCTTAGGTTTAGGCTTGCATGGAGTTTGTAGGTAAGTACCCTATTTAAGTTTAGTTGGCTCAACCTGTCCTAGTCAATAGTAACCGGGTTTTAAGGGATCTCAATATCACTGACCTTTCTTTTAGGCATTGTCTCAGCTCAATCAATCTTTTCTTGCGGCCGAGATATCCTAAAAGTCCGGTCTTAATGAGTGTAGCATCGAGTATCAACCAACTTCCGACTCCACCAAAGCCGGCCATCTCACTACTTCCTAGTGGCCAAGTTGGTCAAGTAAGGTTCTAAGGTCAATTAGTGCTTCATGATGCCGCTCAGCGGCTCCGTATTCTCCTTGTTTCAACATAAGGAATACTGGTACCAACATATGCGTCACACTAACGTAGCCATTGCTTAGACCATGTCGGTATACCCTACACAGTTTCCATAATCTATTGCTACTTACCTAAAAAGGTACCCCAGTTCCGGGTAGAGGATCAAAACAAACCCAAACAAGGAACCAATAATGTAAAGCAAGCAATTCAAACAAATGAAGGCAAGTAAATATGATCTAACCCTAAGGTAACCCCACTTTTAGAGTAATCCCCAGCAAAGTCGCCAGTTCTGTGATGCGGTGGGAGAACTGACTTATGATGTTTTGCGTTTGTATTCACAAATGTTGCGGTTTAGCAAGAGTCACCACCGACTTTTCTTTTATCCAAAAGGAAAGGTGAAAAAGCACAAGAATGACCTTTAGAGATGTTTTCTTGAGTTCAGGGGGTAGATTATGAAAAGGGAAGGTATTAGCATCCTTTTCATCCATGGTTTTCCATGGGCTTTTAGTTACTAGCTAGATCACTTGCTTTTGTTTGAAATTGTGCTTTGTGTGGTTTGAAAGTATTTTGTAAAAGAGGCTATTGTTTAGGTAATCTTTGTATTGATTCTCATTTTTAAGAATGTATACAAAGATGTTGATCTTTTGAAAATGTTTTCAATGTTTGTAAGATGTTTGGAAATGTGTAGGTGTTTGTTTTGAAAATAGAAAGGATGTTTTATTTGAAATGGAGCAAGTAATTAGGAGCAATCTACCTACTCAAAAGGCCTTAGGTGTTCTTTTCCTCCTCCTTTAGACGTTGCTATCTTACCATTGTTTTGGTAAGAAGCCCCATCGTTGGATGTGAAGGGACGGATGTTGGGATGTTTGTATAGTCATAGAAGGCAACCTATGGGACGTTTTAGTAATGTCGTTTAGGGACTAGATCGTTTATCGAAGGCAACATCGAGGGTCATCGAGGGACTACGATCTTTTATCGAGGGTCTTTTTCTAAAACGCCAATGTTCTAGGGACATGACTATTTTTCCGATAGGCAACAAAGTGAGATTACCCTAAGGGTGCATGTGTGCAAAGTGTGTTTGATTGCATGCATTTAGTCTTGCTTTTTCGGTTATCTATTTGTTGTTTTCATGTCTTGCCATACACACCTTAATTACTAGCATTTACATTCGAAAGCGATAAATTGAAGAAATGTAAAGTCCTACGCTATTACAGTATTTTAGGGATGAGGGTACATATTTATGAATGGGGGTTGCAAATAAAATTAAATCCTAAGTTACTATTACAACCATATTGAAATGTACAATATAAGAAAGAAAAAGGACTTGTTTAGAAAATGGTTTTTTATCTTAATGAAAAAGAAATAAATTAATAAAAGAAAAATATTTTTATGTCTTTTTATGTTAATATTAAAAATGATGAAAAGGAAAATAAATGAAAGATAGAAACAGCATGCTGCTGCAAGAAAAACAACAAGGATCAGAAGTTCTGAAGTCAGGTGCGTGATGACTCAGAAAGGAACGTCAGTGGAATCAGAAGTTCTGGATTGTTACATTCTGAGGTCCTGCAAGACACGTTAGAGGGAAAACACAGAAGTTCTAGATTGCTATGTGCTGAACTTCTAAATGTTAGAACAATGAGAAAATCTTAGAAGTTCTGTATATTAAAACAGTGAAGAGAACTCATAGGTTCAGTTTGTGCTAAGACAATCAGTGAACATCAAAAGTTCAGTGTGTATTAACAATGAGTGAATATCAGAAGTTCAATGTGTTTAAACAGTGAGTGAATATCAGAAGTTCAGTGTGTTTAAACAGTGAGTGAACATCAGAAGTTCAGTGCATTATCAGCATGTAAGAATCAGAAGTTCGGTTTGTGTTAATAGTGAGAAAAATCATAGAAGTTTTGTATGTTAAAACAGTGAGGAGAACTCAGAAGTTCTGTGTTATGCTAAAACTGTGAGTGAACATCAGAAGTTCTATGCAATTTATTCAGTTATTATTAAACAGCAAATCAGAAGGATAACAGCATAATAGTTTATAGAAGTTCTAATCCTAAATATGAGTCTAGCCCTAATCAAGAAGCTCTGATCCATAATTTTTATACTTATGCAATGATGTGGATGACATTAATTGTGATATTTACATATTAATGATGTTCTGAATGAAAAAAAAAGCAAAGTCAGAAAGACTTACCTTGAATCTGGAGTGTGCACTTGGAGCTTTGAGTTGTTGCCTTCAGATGTTCTGGTGTCAGCCAGAGTAACAGAACAGTGGTTATGTTCTTTGATCCAAAAGGAAGAACAAAGGTTTGGTTTTCTGTTTGGGAAATATGGATTTTTATAAAGGTTTCATAACTTCCTTTTCTCTCTTTTGGCTAATCTCTCTCCAAAAGCCAGCCCCTTGAAAGTGTGATGGAGCAACCTATTTATAGATGGATTTGTTGTGATTTTTTGGGGGAAAAACAAATGGGATTTGAACCTTTTTGGCATCCTGTTCCCTTGCCTTTTGATCACAGTATTCGTATTCTAGTTTGGTGCAATTATGGGATGCAGGCGTAGGCTGAATTAGCTGTTGGTTATAGGTCTGCAACGGGTTGTATAAACAAGGTTTTGGGATTTGGTCATGTTCTGACCAAAGCATTGAATATAGCCTTCATATGCTAAAGCTCTACCTTGTTCTTGAAGCAAGCATGGTGGTTAGCAGATTTTAGCCATGCTTAAGCTGGATTTGTCAGCATGAATTAAGGAAAAGCAAAAGCAACACATGGGCCTAGCACACTTTTGCACCAAAGTTTGCTATCCCAAGACAGTAGAGGTACACGTGGGGGAAATCCCTTAGATAAAGAATCAAAAGTGGTTGTGAGCATTAAATGATGATGAGATTGATCAAACCAGAAATCCTGCAACGTGAGATTCTACACCATTGCTTAATTCTGGATCAAAGGTTCAGTTTCAACATAATTCAGAATGAACAACCAACTTCTGATCTTTGTATCTCCTTGCTCCAGTATGTTCTGAAGGAGCTCTCAGAATTTCTAGGAAGCTTGCAGCATGGTTCTTAACCTTCTTTGAATTACCCTGGTAAACTCTGACCGAACCTTTGTGAAAACTTGCCCAGAAGTTATGACCAAACTTTGTCTTGAAAGTGTCCAGAATTTGCTGAGTGTTTCAGTTTCAAGGACGTGTCTTTGAGGAGTTATAACTTGAAATCCCAGCATTTCTAGGAGAAGTTCTATTCTGCAATGTTTTAGATCTCGTTGAAATCTATAACTATTGAATCAAAAGTTCTTCCAGAATCAGCTTGCATCATGGTGAAAATCTGGCCAGAAGTTCTGAGCTTGTCATATTTTCTTAAACACTTAGAAAAAAATTCTAAGTATTTAAAATTTTGACTTCTCCAAAGTAGTTTTGACTTTTGAATTTCTTGATGAAACAAACTTCATATTTCAACATGTATTGATGAAATATGATTCTTGAAATTTGATTTTGATCCAACAGTCAAAGTTTGACTTTTCAGTGTGTAAATGACCATTTTCCCCTTGTGAGTGATTTTCTTGGAAAATTTGTAGTTCAAGGCTTGGAATTGGATGGAAGAAAACTTGAAGATCCAGAGTGATTCTTTGAGAAATGAGAGGGAAAATTTTGGGGTGCAACAATTACCATATCAACCTTAAGTAGCTTGTCACGGGAAGGGCATTATGACCCCTTTGATCTATACAACTATATCAAGCTTATAATTGCATATTATCAACCTTAAGTAAAACTTAACTATTGTACAATATGGGTGGTCCTTCTGATGGTTGGCGGTTCTAATTGGTTTGAGGCGAAGAAGAAGCTGTTTAAGAATTCAGGTAATGCTTGGGATACATTCCATATTTTTTTGAAGGTAGGAAGGGTGGATCGAGATAGATTGATTTCGACTTACATTTATGAGTTTCCATATAGGATTAAAGATGGAGACTTGTTTGATCTATTTGGGTGTATTGGACCTGTGGTTGAAGTGAGCATTTCTTCCAGGAGGAACAACATCGATAAAAGGTTCATATTTGCTCGATTCAAAGAAGGGGATGATGCAAGACTTTTGGCGGTTAGGTTATACAATGTTCTCACTGGGGATAAGAAGATACATGCCAATATCCCTAGGTTTGGGAGGATTAGATCTGTTGAAATAAATGAGGTTATGGGTATTCGGAGGTCGGGGGTTCATAATGGTAAGCAAGTACGATTTAGGGGGAATGGTGTTGGTTCTAGAATGATGGTGGGAGGCAAACATTCGCGCAGGTGGTAGGGCGTAAGGGCATGGAGGACAAAATGGAGGATTTTATCTCTTTATCTTATCAATCAAAGGTTGAAGATAAAGAGCGATGGTCAAGTTGAAAACTCATGTTTCTCTGTTCAACTTGCAACTTAATTTTGAGAGAGATGGATATAATGATATAAAGGTGACACCTTTAGGGGTAAATGCTTGTCTATTGGAGGAGTCAGTCAGGGGTAGAATTAAAGAGATAATAGCAGATGATAATAATTCGTGGATTCAATGGTTTAAGGAGCTTAACCCATGGAAGGAGGAGATGGAAGCAAGTAAGAGAGTTATGTGGGTCAAATCTTTTGGCATCCCGTGCCATGCTTGGAATGGAGATTTTTTCGTATCCCTTGCAATATTTTTTGTTCTTTTGTTTGTATCTACGAGAATACGATGAGCAAATATCAAATGGACATGGACAGGTTTTTGGTTATGGTTCTGTGTTCTTTTGTTCTTAGGGATTGGGTGAAAGTGGACATTGTTGGAAAAGTTCATAGGATTTTTCTTAGAGAGGAATCAAACAACTCCTTTCATTTAGGGAAGACTGATTTCAAATATTCATCTAATATGTTTGATCATTCTTCTTTAGACGACTTATGGTCCAAGATTTTTCCGGTTCTATGGGAGAGACGAAGAATGAGGATAGTATGGAGAGTAACAACAATAATAACATTTCTTTGCAGGTGGAGGTGGAGTCAATCAAAAGAAAACAAAGTCCCGGAAAGATGAATAGTATCGAGAAGAGGGATAATGATGTTTTTTTTGATAACACTGCAAACTCATTCAAACATCAGGAAAACATGGAACAAATGGTAAGTTTTGATGCAGCAATAGGAAAGGTGAAGGGATCGATGAATTTTTTGATGGAAAACATAGGGACTTTTGATAATCTTTCTTATACGTTAGGATATAAAGAAACTGAAGTAGTGTGTTCATTGGAGCCTTCTGTTAATCCAACTTTGAGTAGACAAGTGGATAGGAGGAAACACACTAAGTTAATAAAGTTCAAGCATGTGGTAGAGATGGGTGGTCTTTTGAATAAAACGCATAATATGCCCAGTAGGAGATTCAAAAAGAAGGGGAAAAGTGTTAAGGTTCATTCTCTAGGGGGATTTATTCTCTTCCAGTGGGTTCTTTTGGAGGATCTATCTCAAATGGTATTGGTAATAGTAGTATTCTGGTTTTCCACGACAGTCATGAGGATGACTCAGACATTCACAAAAATAATGCAAAACTGTGGGAGAACTTTGGTAGCAATATAGGACAAAAATTATGGAGATCCATTGAGGGACTAGGAGTGATTACGGCAAAAGGAAAGAGAGATTACAACAAGAGGATTTTAGAAATGGAAAGGGCTGACAGAGGTAAAATGCAAATAGGGAAGGTGTGCTCATTCGAGTCTCAATGATTATTGGGTCCTTGAATATTAGGGGAGGCGGTAGTCTTTTGAAGAGGAGGAGAATCAGTGCGTTCATAAATAAGGGCAAAGCAAACATTTTTGTTATTCAAGAAACTAAGATGACAAACATGTTGGACTTTGTTGCTAGGAGTTTTTGGAACAATGTTGATATTGGGTATTATTTCTCAAATTTGATAGGGCTTTCGAGAGGGACATTGATTATATGGAAGGAAAGTTCGGTTGAAGTTATTAATAGTTTCAAAGGAGAAGGCTTTTTGGGATTAAAGGTGAAGTGGATGAACCATTTTTATTACATAGCAAATATCTATTCTTCTTGCGATCTTAGGAAGAAGAAGATGACTTGGGAGTCTCTGTTGAATGTTAAAAGTAGGCATGTTGATGGAGAGTCGATTTTTTGTGGGGATTTCAACTCTATTAAAAATTGGAGGGAGAGGAAAGGGAGGTCGGAGTTGGTGAATAATGGAGAAATAAAGGCTTTCGTGTACTTTATTGATGCTAGTGGTCTTGTAGATATTCCTTGTAAAAGGAAGAAGTTTAGTTGGTATAGTGGTGACGGGAAGGCAATGAGTAGAATAGATAGTTTCTTGATTTTAGACACGATAGTTAATAGATGGGGCTGGTGGGGCACTTTATTGGTTCGAGAGATATATCAGATCATTGTCCCATTTGGTTGGTTTGTGATAGGAAATATTAGGGGTCTAAACCTTTTAAAGTCAACAACGAATGTTTTTCTCAAAACTTGTTTATTCCTTTCGTTGAAAAGGAGTGGAGGGAGTTAATTATGGAAGGGAGAAGTGATTTTGTGTTAAAAGAGAAACTCTGTCTTCTCAAAGGGAGACTCAAATGATGGAATGCATAGGTGTTTGGGAGGATTGATTTGAACATTGAGAAATAGGTAAGGGAGGTGAACAAAGGGGGCTCGTTATTAGAGGAAGACATAGAGGATGAGAGGGAAGGTGTGATTGCTATTAGAAAGGAGGAAACTAGTCGTTTTTGGTTAAATTTAAGAATAAAGGAGAATATTCTTATTCAAAAGTATAGAATTAAATGGCTTAATGAAGGTGATAATAATAGTGCTTTCTTTCATAAGGCGATGCGGGAAAGGAGGAGACATAATTACATCGCTTCCATTATCTCATCGAGGGATTTGTTGGAATCGATAGCAGAGGTTAAGGAGGAGGTCCATTATCACTTTTCGAGTAAATTTATTGAGAAGTATGTGGTTAGACCCATTTTGGAAGGTATTCCTTTTAATCAACTTAATGATGAGGAGCGTAATTCAATTGAAGCGCTATTTTACTAAAGAAGAGATTAAGGAGGCTATTTGAAGTTGTGGTGCTTCTAAAAGCCCGGGACCCGATGGATACTCTTTCACTTTTATCAAGAAGTGATGGTCCTTTCTAAAGGAGGATTTTATTAGGCTTTTCATGGATTTTCATTTTGGTGTAGTTTTATCGAAGTCAGTGACTTCTTATTTTTTGACTTTGATTCCTAAGTCTCCTAATCTATTGGGTTTAGACGACTATAGACCAATATTATTGGTGGGTTTCATGTATAAAGCTCTTTCTAAGTTATTGGTGGGGAGGTTGAAAATAGTTTTGTGTTCTTTTGTTTCCCCTTGTCAAACCGCGTTTATGCCGGGGAGACAATTATTAGACAGAGTTTTGGTGGCAAGTGAGTTAGTGGATTATTCTAAGAAGGAGGGTAGGAGTTGTATGCTTTTCAAGGTGGATTTTGAGAAGGCCTATGGCAAGGTGAGTTGGATTTTTCTTAGATACATGTTGAAGAGATTGGGTTTTGGAGACCTTTGGAGTAGATGTGTCACCACTTTCTATGTGCTCAATTGCGACAGTTATGATATGTAAAGAAATGTAGCGGTAAAGATTTGAGATTAAGCCATAAATTGACTTAACTCAACACAATGAAGTCGCCACCGCACATTATTGTTTCCAAAGGGAAATGGGAAAAAAGCGAACAAAACCCAAAAATATTAGAGATCGAGGTACGGGGGTCGGTTATGCAAAGGAAAGGTGTTAGCACCCTAAGCATCTACTGTACTCCACAGGATCCACTTTGTTTGGTTTCTTTTAAAAGGAGTGTTATGTAAAGGTTTACTTGCTAAAGGGAAAATAATGATTGAGTATTTGTAAACAAAAGAAAATGAAATGTTTTTATTATTTTTGTTGCTCACCTTGGGTCTTAAGACTTAGTGCCTACGTACTCCCTCGTGCAATGAGAAAGTCAGAGCACCATAGCTCGGCTAGAAAAGACTTGTCTGTTGGTTGATTTTAAACAAGGAGACAAGTCGCCATTGTTAGGAGAGAAATCTCGACTAATGCCCATAAGGTGTGAGAAAGATGGACCATGCGTCAACAAGAGTGAGGGTTTGAGAACGCCTCTAGTACTCAAGTAGAAAAGTCGACACCTTTATAACCATAGGGATAGGATAATGTTGCTCGACTATCAATGAATTATGTCTCAACTCGAAAAAAGTTTTAAAGGGTGAAGGTGCTCGAGCGCACAAAAAGGTTTGAATGAGTTGAAGTGTTTTTTTAATTTCGAAAGATGTCAAAGTATGATTAAATGAATTGAAGTTTGTTTAAAGAAAAGAATTTTTAAAAGAAAAGGCACTCGACAAAGTTGAGAATTATTATGAAAGCGGTTTGAGTTTAAAAACAAAGAAGACTTTGAAAGAAGATGAGAAGGTTTTGAAAATTAAAGAAGATGGGAGGATATGAGGGGACTATCCTAAAGCATAAGGTAAAAGCTAAGGAAGAGAACCGTCTAACCAACACGAAGCCAATACTTGACATTATGGGTCAAGATATAATTCTCATTCTTTGGATTGAAACCAAGAGAGCAAAGATACTAGACCTCTTGAGAAGACCAAACTTCAAGTGTATTAAGTCTTCGAAAAAATTAGGCAGAGTAACGGTTGTATACGGGTGAATTCCATATTACAAAAAAAGTATGTAATCACAATAACCTGCACACAAGGTCTCCATGCAAAATATCAATTAAGGTCACAAGGTCTCCAATATAAGCCAAGGGCTCTAATCCTAAGTCCAAGAAGCCCATCACTCCATAATGCCAAGGATAGTAACCAAGTAGTCCAATTATCATTAATGCTTTTTATGGTTCATGTTAATTATCAAGTGTCTTTAAAAGGAAAAGAAAAGCTCAAGTGAGCAAAATAAAAATGACATAAAAGTAAATGCTCAAGTGAGCAAAATAAAAATGGCATAAGAATAAATGCTCAAGTGAGCAAAATAAAAATGGCATGAAATGTAAATGCTTAAAGTAAATGGTACATAAAGCATAAAAATAAAAGCATAAAGTAAAGTCAATTGTTAGAAATTAGTGGTTAGTTGGATGACCATATTGAAACTTGCATTTGGAACTCATTAGAGGATTGGTAGAACCAAAGCCTCCACACAACAAGTTGTATTTGCTTTTTGTCAAATATATCATCCATTTTGGAATGCTCAAAAGTAACATTTAATGATCAACGGTGTTTAAGTGATCCGTGTTGACCAAAAGTGATGTAGATTCATTAGAGGATTGGTAGAACCAAAGCCTCCATACAATGAATATCAAGGTTATTAGATCAAAGAGATCAAATTAACATACTTGGGCTTGCAAACATAGGTCTTGGCCACGAATGATCATTTATTCGAATCAGGACAAAATTTAGCCCTATGTTAAGCAAATGTAAGTGTTCTTATGTAGAAGTCACACCTATTTTGAGGTCGGTCAATAGCAATCTATATACTTCATGTTTGGATAAATGATATAGAGATCATATTCCCTTAACATGTAGCATAATTAAAAAAATAAAGGGATAAGATGAAGAGGGAGGGGAATGATAAGCTAATTTGGATTACCACCTCAAAATTCTTTCATCTTTAAATTCAACCACTCCTCTAGATGGATTAAAGCACTAAACACATCATTAATCCAAAGCACCAAAAATAAATTAAATAATTCACTCTTAGGTAGATTTGAATTGATGAACAGTTATCCAACTTCATCTACATCACAAAGTCCATTGAATTTAAAGAGAAATTGGACATTTAAAATTGTAATCCAAACCAACAATCAAAAGGAGTGAGTAGAAAAAGTATTTTGGATCAAAGCTGCCCCAAAACAAGGAAAAAAATGTACTCCGTCTCTGTGCAAATCGATTGCACTACTGTGTAAATCGATTTGCACAGTGAAGTTTTCAAAAATTTAAGCAAATTTCACTTAGTGCAATTGATTGCACTGTTACAGCAATCGATTGCATGCTGTTACAGACACGAAAACAACATTTTAAAATGCCAAATTCTTGTTCAAACTTTCCTTCAAACACCTTATGATCATAGATTCAATTGAGAACGAAAATTCAATCAAATTATGAGAAAATAGCACCATTGGAATCACAAAATAATGCTCAATGAATCAACCCAAAGATCAACAAGAGATCACATTGTGAAAGATGGAAAATCCAACGTACCAAAGGTAGATCTAGAGAATTATCAACACAACTTCAAGAATTTGTTTCAATTCAACCATAAGAATCAATTTCCAAGCATGGATGTCGAGAATTGATGAATAAAAAGTGTTTGGATGAAGGTTTATCTCAAAGATTAGTAAGCTTCAATGCAAATCTTACTAACTTTTCTTGAAAATGGAGCTTTGAGTGAATTTGGTAGATGGAGATAATTGAGAGATTTTTTAGCAACGTGATTTTGGCTATCAAAAGCTTGAAATTTGAATGAAATGAGGGCTATATTTATAGAGTTTAGGATTGGGATTAGTGGTAATTTGGTAATTGATTCTTGGAGCCAAAATTTGAATTAATGATAATTCTTTCAAAAATTAGAGGAAAATTGGAGCCAAAATTTGACAAGCTTGAAATTGCTGATTTTTTTTCAAATTTTCACGCTGTGCAATCGATTGCACTACAGTGCAAGTCGATTTGCACAGTGTATTTTTTCAAAAATTGCGCAAAGTGTACTTTGTGCAATCGATTGCACTCTAGGAGAAATCGATTGTACAGTGAAAAAAGTGAAAAAAATTTAATTCTTTTTCTCTGCAAATAGAGATTTCAGGGAAATAATACCGGAAAACCTTATTTGCCAGATGCCTCGACTCGGTACCTACAAAATACAAATATGCAAAGACAAAGACAAATATTTTTTTTGCATTTTGATTAGAAGTTAGTCAACAACACAAGAGCAAACTTAAAGATAGGATGCAAATGTGATGCATGAAGCTATTTATTAATGATTGTGATTAAATGGCAAAATATGATATGAAAGTGCGACTGAAAAAGTTAGGGGCAAAATTTAGGGTACAACAACTGCCCCTATTTAATTATCTTACTTCCAGATAGGCGGAAAGTAATTAAATACAAACATACCTGAATTTTGTCCCTGATGCGATGAGATGATAACGCATGTTATGAATAAATGCATGGACTCTTTTTTGACATATATTTTTTTGAATGATGTATGAGATGAGACAGACTGTGAAAATATGGAAAGACTCGAAACTGGAAACTTATGGTAGTCTGGATATATGTGAGGGTGACAAAGAGTAACCATCAATACTTGGAAAAAGAGATAAAACCCGAGAACGCAAGAAGCAACATCCAAGAATGGCATTGAATGAGGCGAACAACTCTCTGGAAAAGACAATCAGAAACATCTATAAGAACATTAGATGTGGGATGAGACCAAATCTGAAGCTACATCAGAGTCGTCCAGGAAATACGTTGGACAGAAAAGAAGCACGACATCCAATATTGGCTTTAGATGAGGGGAAAACTCAAGGCGTCCAATACTGGCTTTGGACGGAAGAAAAGGTAACGACATCTAATATTGGCTTTGGATGGAAAAAGAGATATTGACATTCAATACTGGCTTTGAATGAAGGGAGAAAAATCATGGCATCCAATACTGACTTTAAACGACAACAAAGATAACAACATCCAATATTGGCTTTGGATGGAAACAAAAGATCCTGACATCCAATATTGGCTTTGGATGAACTCAACGTCTAATAATGGCTTTAGACGAGAGATAAGATCACAACATCCAATATTGGCTTTGAATGAGGTGAGAAAAAAACATCAAGGCGTCCAATACTGGCTTTGAACGACAACAAAAGATTCCGACATTCAATAATGGCTTTGGACGGCAACAAAATATCAAGGCATCCAATATTAGCTTTGGATGAAAGAAAAGGGAACAACATCCAATATTGGATTTGGATGGAAACAAAAGATAGCAACATGTCCAAGATTACCATTGGATGGAAGAATGAAACAGCTCATCCAAGATTAACATTGGACGAAAGAGAGACAGTTGAACTGGCATCTGCTTTGGTAGGTGCCAAGTAAGTTGGACTTTGATCTCAAGGTGACATGTCAATTGCAACAAGACCTCAGAAAAATTGAAATGAGGATGAAGCACTCTTGTTATGCATTATGTATGAATTGTTATGCATGATATGTGAATAATCTATGCATGTAATACCGACGTTTATGACAATGGAGTTTGACTCTTTTGTGGAGGTAAGATTTGAAATTTGATTCCTCAACACGGAGAACTCTGCCAAATTGCTTGGAAAGAAAAACGTCATGAACCCAAATTTATCACAATTGTAAACTGTATTGAACTGATGATATTCTGAGGAAAGACATGGAGAGTTGCTTGGGGATTTGTCCCAAATTAGCTGACTGTTGAAGATAAGCTGATCATGGCTTCAGTCAAAAGTTGCTGGAAATGAGCTGATCACGGCTTTAGCTCTGAAATGACTATTGGAGATAAACTGATCATGGCTTCAGCTCTTGAATTTTTTGTTGGGAATAAACTGGCCATGGCTTCAGTTCTTGAGATAATTGTTGGAAATGAATTAATCATAGCTTCAGTTATTGAAATGATTGTTGGAATAAACTGATCATGGCTTCAGTTCTTGAAATGACTGTTGGAAAGGAATGCCCCAGTATGAGTCTTAAAAATGATCTTCTGGCTAACCAATTCTGAGAAAACCTGTACTGAGCAACAAATCTTGAACTGATTCATAAATGGATCTAGAAGATACTTGTCTCTGATAGGGTCACTGACCAAGTTTCCCAATAGTTTGAAATTCCTTGACGAGGAAAGCTTGTTTGCAAGAAAAATTGTTTATTCAAACATGGTAATTTTAATGCAAAGTTCATGCAAAATTTTGAATCCAAAATCATTTTTGAAATGATATTATTGGTGTATAGAAAATGGACCACTGGTTAAAACATAGTGGTTTATACTTTTAAAGTGAAAGAGAAAGCAAAGGTATGATACCAAAACAAATGATTCACAAAAGATCATAGGAGTCAGTTTACGCAACCTTGTTGTAGTATGCTTTCAAAAGAAACATGTCTTCAATTAGGTCTTTTGAGGGTTGTAACGTGGTCTGGTTCACGGTTTAAGAAATAAAGGATAAAGGCTCAAAGTTTATTTGTACCCAACCCAATCTTCGTGATGTTCTTCAACCCTACATTCAATTAATTCAGAATATGCATTCAGGTTCCAAGAGATTTTGGAATTGCACTGATGGTAGCAATGACGATGGCTCATAAGCTAAGGGATTCTTGAGACGACAGTCACTTCTTCTTACAACATTTTGTTGTTTTGAGAACTTTTGTCAACTCTGGTGGAGAATTTTGAGGATTTGAAGACCTCTTCTGATTGAATTTGTTATTCCCAACTTTTGCCTGAACTGTTTCATTTGGGATTACAGTCAGCGGGATTCCCCAGTTTTTTTGCCTGAACTGTTTCATTTGGAATTACAATCAGCGGGATGCCCCAGTTTTTTGTCTTAGTCTACTTCAGAGGTTTTGACTTAGCGGGATTTTTCTTTTGATTTTTCTTTTCGTTTCACTTTTCATTTTAGAAAGATAATGACTGCCTTACTCAATAATTACGGGGAACCATCTTTGTCATTTTTTTGTTTGAGATCATCTTTGACACTTCTTGTTGTGTGCGAAGGAAATCTTGATCGCAACCTTTACTGAAATGTGTCTTGCACTATTTCTCTTGTAATTGAATGCACAGCCAAATTAACTGAGAACTACCCATCCCCAGGTTAAGATTGTGGGTTTTTTCGTATATAAAGAAACTCCAACTTCTAGGCTCAAAGGGGTGAACGAGGGATTAACTTCCTTATTGCTCTAGTGTTTGGGGAGTTGAAACAATGCCTGTATATCCTCAGCAAAGTTTTATTCGAAAGCATACCAGCAACAATTATGGGTATTTCGTTTTCATCATCCTCCCTCAAATCTTTGCATAAACAAAAGCTTGATAAAAGGAGTAAACAAGAGAAATATATTTGAAAGCAGTAAATGAAAATGATTTGAATCAAAACATTGCAATACTCATTTCATTAAACTTAACATAGAAGTACAAACAAAATTTGAAAGCAACAATTTTAACATAAACAAGGGGAAAATGCAAACAGAAAGAAAGATGGCCTAGTGACTAATCAATTACAAGAATGAGTTGTCCTGTCTGAAACACTGGCTTTCGGAAGTGACTTGAGGGTACCCCGACTCAATCTTCAGCCACTTTATTTTGGCAAAGGATTGTTGATAACATTAGGACCTGCCTCTTTGAAAATGAGAATATTTTCTTTCACCAATTCTTGCACTCTGTTTTTCAATGCATAACAACTCTCTAAATCATGATCGGCAGCTCCCTGATGAAATTCACAATGAAGGTCAGATCTGAACTCGGCTGGAGGAGGATTTCGAGGAATCAGAGGCCTAGTTGTAATCAAGCCCTTCTGCACCAATGCAGGATACAATTCAGTGTATGTCATAGGGATGGGATCAAATTGAGCCCTATTCCGATTCTGATTCTGCGCAATATTCTGTCGTTGAGGGATATGAACTAGTTGGGCATTAACCGCAAGAGTAACAGCCGCTACTTGTGATTGATCAATATATTAAGGCCTACGGCGAGGTCCTCTTCTCTTAGTAGAGACAACATTGGCTTCTACCTCTTTCTTCTTCTGAAAGTTCCCAAGGTATTTCTTCGCACCTTTAGAAGATTCAGCAACTTTAGACACTTTACCGTTCTTGACTCCTTCTAAAATCTGGCCAATAGTCACCAGGTCTGTGAAGCTGGAGGACATACTACCAATCATCTTCTCCCAAAATAAAGGGGACAAAGTATCCATGAACAATCCAGTTAGCTCTTTCTCTTCTAGAGGTGGTTCAACTTGAGATGCTAGTTCTCTCCATCGTTGAGAATACTCCTTGAAAGATTCTTTCTCATTCTGAAACATATTTTGCAGTTGGCGATGATCAGGTGCCATGTCAAGGTTGTATTTGTATTGCTCTATGAAAGCATCAACAAGATATTGGAAGCATTGGATACGACCTTTCTTAAGTCCCATATACCATTTCAATGAAGCTCCACTCAGACTATATTGGAAACAATGGATAAGCAGCTTCTCATTCTTTGTGTAAGTAGACATCTTTCTAAAGTACATCACCAAGTGGCTTCTTGGACAAGTATTCCCCTTATATTTCTCAAACTCGAGAGTCTTGAACTTTGCAGGCATAACCAGATCAGAAACTAGGCACATGTTTTTAGCATCAACACTGAATAACTCATTTCCTTCCATAGCTCTAAGTCTTTTCTCTAAAGTCAGATACTGTTCTTTGAACTCTTCTAACTCACCAAAGTCTCCCTGACTCATACTTCGAGGACTGGAAGTATGGTATTCAAAGAGAGGATTCCCAAAAGCAGCTTGTGCAGCAGGTTGACGAGAAGCAGTATGAACGATTGGCTGAGATTCAGAGAAAACTGGAGCTTGAAAGACTGGTCGGGAAGACTGGCCAACCATTGGAGCAATTGCAACAAGCGGAGAGTAATTATGAGGTAACCCAAACTCTGGCCCTGTAGTATATTTATGATGGATAGGTTAGTTGTCAACAACACCAGTTGAGATTTCAGATATCACAGTCCTTTGAGGTGGCTCTCCTCTGGAAATCAGGACTTGCATCATCTCAGTAAGCTTGGCCATGCCTGACTTCAACTCATCAATTTCCATTCTGACTTCCATGTTGTGTTGTTCTTGGTTTTCCATTCTCAATCTGACAGCAGCTCTAGTTCCGTAGTTGTGTTGAGGAATCAGCTTGACGGTAGATGACTAACTGGAAGAAAGAAGCAACTGGGAATAAGATCCTGAACAACCTGGATGTATGCAGGATGATGCAGAGGATGCAAATGATATGCAATGTTATGTAATGCACTGTACAGTAACAGGATCACACAATTTAGAGTCACGAGCCTGGAGTCAAAGGTACAACCCATAAGGTATGGACTAACAATTATCACCTTCCGAACAAGGTTCTAAGAGGTTCCCAGAGTCTACATCCTTCCTTTGGATATTATCAACGTCCTGATTAACTCAGTAATTAGCAATGTTCTCGGGAAAGACTCGTCCAAGCGTAGTATCGCGTGACAACTATTTTCGGATTACTCCGTCGTAGCTTGCACACTACACCTAAAAGGCCAAGATGGGTTAGGTAATCTATGATCCTCAACTTCAGTAGGCTCCCAGGTCGAAAGCGGTACGTCTTCCCGATTACTCGGTAAACGACACTACATTCAAAGGGGCCTCCATTGAGTGGGGGATCTCATGTCTCCTTTTTTGGGATTACTCCCTCAAAGTTAACATGACTATATCGCTTGTCCTATCTTAAGTTTGCCCAAAGTCCGGGTAGAAGACTTATAAGAAATCACCAAGCCCCTGAAAACCAGGAAAATCCAGACAAACATATATATAGAATAATGGGAAGTAATAAACAGCAAGTAAAAAAATATATAAACACTCATAGAAAAGAAACAAACAAAGCTAGGATTGACCCACTTAGGGATGGACCAGCAATAGGTCAATCTGTCCCCAGTGAAGTCGCCACTTTCTTGTCGCCACTTTCTATGTGCTCAATTGTGACAATTATGATATGTAAAGAAATGTAGCGGTAAAGATTTGAGATTAATCCATCAATTGACTTAACTCAACACAAGGAAGTCGCCACTGCACTTTATTGTTTCCAAAGGGAAATGGGAAAAAAGCAAACAAAACCCAAAAAGATCAGAGATCGAGGTACGGGGGTCGGTTATACAAAGGGAAGGTGTTAGCACCATAAGCATCTATGGTACTCTGGAGGATCCACTTTGTTTGGTTTCTTTTAAAAGGAGTGTTATGTAAAGGTTTACTTGCTAAAGGGAAAAGAATGAATGAGTATTTGTAAACAAAAGAAAATGAAATGTTTTTGTTATTTTTGTTGCTCGCCTTAGGTCATAAGACTTAGTGCCTACGTACTCTCTCGTGCAATGGGAAAGTCAGAGCACCGTAGTTTGGCTAGAAAATACTTTTCTGTTGGTTGATTTTAAATAAGGAGACAAGTCGTCATTGTTATGAGAGAAATCTTGACTAACGCCCACAAGGTGTGAGAAAGATGGACCATGCATCAGCAAGAGTGAGGGTTTGAGAACGCCTCTAGTACTCAAGTGGAAAAGTCGACACCTTTATAACCATAGGGATAGGAGAATGTTGCTCGACTATCAATGAATTATGTCTCAACTAGAAAAAAAGTTTTGAAGGGTAAAGGTTCTCGAGCGCACAAAAAGGTTTGAATGAGTTGAAGTGTTTTTGTTAATTTCGAAAGATGTCAAAGTATGATTAAATGAATTGAAGTTTGTTTAAAGAAACGAAGTTTTAAAATAAAAGGCACTCGATAAAGTCGAGGTTTATTATGAAAGTGGTTTGAGTTTAAAAACAAAGAAGATTTTGAAAGAAGATGAGAAGGTTTTGAAAATTAAAGAAGATGAGAGGAGATGAAGGGACTATCCTAAAGCATAAGGTAAAAGCTAAGGAAGAGAACCGTCTAACCAACACGAAGCCAATACTTGACATTATGGGTCAAGATAGAATTCTAATTCTTTGGATTGAAACCAAGAAAGCAAAGATACTAGACCTCTTGAGAAGACCAAACTTCAAGTGTATTAAGTCTTCGAAAAAATTAGGCAGAGTAACGGCTGTATACGGGTGAATTCCATATTACAAACAAAGTATGTAATCACAATAACCTTCACACAAAACAAACAAACAACCAAATGTCTTAAGGTAAACCCCAAGAACTCCAGACAAAATATCAATTAAGGTCACAAAGTCTCCAATATAAGCCAAGGGCTCTAATCCTAAGTCCAAGAAGTCCATCACTCTATAATGCCAATGATAGTAACCAAGTAGTCCAAGTATCATTAATGCTTTTTATGGTTCATGTTGTTTATTAAGTGTCTTTAAAAGGAAAAGAAAATCTCAAGTGAGCAAAATAAAAATTGCATAAGAATAAATGCTCAAGAGAGCAAAATAAAAATGACATAAAATGTAAATGCTTAAAGTAAATGGTACATAAAGCATAAAAATAAAAGCATAAAGTAAAGTCAATTGTTATAAATTAATGGTTAGTTGGATGACCATCTTGAAACTTGCATTTGGAACTCATTAGAGGATTGGTAGAACCAAAGCCTCCACATAAAAAGTTGCATTTGCTTTTTGTCAAGTATATCATCCATTTTGGAATGCTCAAAAGTAACATTTAATGATCAATGATATTTAAGTGATCTGTGTTGACCAAAAGTGATGTAGATTCATTAGAGGATTGGTAGAACCAAAGCCTCCACACAATGAATCTCAAGGTTATTGGATCAAAGAGATCAAATTAACATACTTGGGCTTGCAAACATAGGTTTGGGCCACTAATGATCATTTATTCGAATCGGGACAAAATTTATCGCTATATTAAGCAATCGTAAGTGGACTTATGTAGAAGTTTCACCTATTTTGTGGCCGGTCAATAGAAATCTATGTACTTCATGTTTGGATAAATGATATAGAGATCATCATCCCTTAACATGTAGCACAATTAAAAAAAAAGGTATAAGATGAAGAGGGAGGGGGAATGATAAGCTAATTTGGATTACCACCTCAAAATTCTTTCATCTTTAAATTCAACCACTTCTCTAGATGGATTAAAGCACTAAACATATCATTAATCTAAAGCACCAAAAATGAATTAAATAATTCACTCTTAGGTAGATTTGAATTGATGAACATTTATCCAACATCATCTATATCACAAAGTCCATTGAATTTAAAGATAAATTGGACATTTAAAATTGTAATCCAAACCAATAATCAAAAGTAGTGAGTAGAAAAAGCATTTTGGATCAAAGCTGCCCAAAAACAAGGCAAAAAAAATGCATTATGTCTCTGTGCAAATCGATTGCACTACTGTGTAAATCGATTTGCACAGTGAAGTTTTCAAAAATTAGAGCAAATTTCACTTAGTGCAATCGATTACACTATTACAATAATCAATTGTACGCTGTTACAGACAGCAAAACAGCATTTTAAAAGGCCAAATTCTTGTCCAAACTTTCCTTCAAACACTTTATGATCTTAGATTCAATTGAGCACGAAAATTCCATCAAATTATGAGAAAATAGCACCATTGGAATCACAAAATAATGCTCAATGAATCAACCTAAAGATCAACAAGAGATCACATTGTGAAAGATGGAAAATCCAACTTACCAAAGGTAGATCTAGAGAATTATCAACACAACTTCAAGAATTTGCTTCAATTCAACCACGAGAATTAATTTCCAAGCTTGGATGTAGAGAATTGATGAAGAAAAAGTGTTTGGATGAAGGTTTAGCGCAAAGATTAGAAAGTTTCAATGCAAAGCTTACTAACTTTTCCTTAAAATGGAGCTTTGAGTGAATTTGGTAGATGGAGAGAATTGAGAGATTTTTTAGCAAAGTAATTTTGGCTATCAAAAGCTCGAAATTTGAATGAAATGAGGGCTCTATTTATGGAGTTTAGGATTGGAATTAGTGGTAATTTGGTAATTGATTCTTGGAACCAAAATTTGAATTAATGACAATTCTTTAAAAAATTAGAGGAAAATTGGAGCCAAAATTTGACAAGTTTGAAATTGCTGATTTTTTTTCAAATTTTCACGCTGTGCAAATCGATCTGCACAGTGTATTTTTTTAAAAATTGCGCAAAGTTTACTTTGTGCAATCGATTGCACTCTAGGAGCAATCAATTGTACAGTTAAAAAAGTGAAAAAATTTTAATTCTTTTTCTTTGCAAATAGAGGTTTTAGGGAAATAATACCAGAAAACCTTATTTGCCAGATGTCTCGACTCGGTACCTACAAAACACAAATATGCAAAGACAAAGACAAATATTTTTTGTTTTGCATTTTGATTAGAAGTTAGTTAACAACACAAGAGCAAACTTAAAGATAGGATGCAAATGTGATGCATGAAGCTATTTATTAATGATTGTGACCAAATGAAAAATATGATATGAAAGTGCGACTGAAAAAGTTAGGGGCGAAATTTAGGGTACAACAAGATGGATGGATATTTTGATTTTTCAAAGTAAAATATCAGTGTTAGTCAACGAGAGTCCGACCAAAGAGTTTGTGGTGGAAAGGGGCTTGAGACAAGGAGATCCTCTTTCCTTTTTTCTTTATGTGTTGGTTGCAGAAGGTTTAACGGGTTTAGTGAGGAAGTCTATGGAGAATGGGGATTTTTCCAGGTTCACGATTAATGGAAAATGTATGGTTGATATTCTCCAATTTACAGATGACACTTTATTGATCAGAGAGAGCGATTGGAAACATGCGTGGGTCATTAAAGTAGTTTTGCGGGTTTTTGAGTTGGTTTCGGGTTTAGGCATCAACTATCATAAGAGAAAACTTATCGGCATTAATACTAACAATTTTTCTTAGAGGCGACTTCATCTTTTCTCTCTTGCATGATGGAGGATAGTAATTTCACTTTTTTTGGTATTCATATTGGTCCCAATCCTAAATGGATCGCGACATGGAGGCCTTTAATTAATAAATTGAGGAGGATATTATCTAGTTGGAAGAATCGTTTCCTTAATTTCCGAGGGCGAATAACTCTTCTCAAATCAGTGTTATGCTCGTTATCTATTTTCACCCTATTTTTCTACAAGATGTCGATTAAGATTTCTAATGAAATTACTAAAATTCAAAGTATTTTTTTGTAGGGAGGGTTGGAAGAAAGAAGGAGGATTCATTGGATACGGTGGAATGATGTTTGTTTACCTTATGAAAAGGGGGGATAGGTATAAGAGAATTGAAGAATTCAACTTGGCTTTACTCAATAAATAGAGATGGTGGATCCTAAAGGGTTCAGACTCGTTGTGGTATAAGTTATTGGTTGTCCTTTATGATGATATTTATCTTCAGGTGATAAACGGATATAACTCCAACAAGAAACATGGCTCTATCTCCGCTTGATGGAAATATCTTATTTCATGTGAGAGGAAGAAATATAAGGATTTTTTTTGTTAATAACTGCAGATTTACTTTAAGAAGTGGATTTACCACTCCTTTTTGACCCACAAAATGGTGTAATGATACTGTTTTAAAGGTGGCTTATCCTGCTGTTTTTGAGGTTTCGTTTCTTCAAAATGTAGAAGCCGTGGGTTTTGGTCATACGGCCAGAACAGTTTGGATTTGGGGCGATATGGGCCTGCATAATTCTGTTTCGGTGCACCCTGGTTTGGCCGTTGAGCTGTTACAGTTACGGACATAAATTCATAGCGTCACTTGTGATCAGGCGGGAAGAGATCGAGTGAAATGGTTGTGAAAGGATGGTCGTGTGTATTCGGTCAGTTCGTACTACTCTCTTTTGGCAGGTACGCGTATTCCTTATGGTCTGAGTAATTGATTCGACAAAGCCCTTAATTTGATTTGGAAATTAGAAGTGCCTCAAAAGATTAAGGCTTTTGGGTGGAGAATCTTTATAAATCGATTACCGACGAAGGATATTTTGAGGGTCATAGACATTGTTATAAATGTTTACAGAAATCTTGCTGAGAATGACGCAATATTTTTAGGTGACGGTGAAGGTGACTATCTAAAGGGTTATTCGGTGGATATGTTATTTTCAGTTTTGTTCTTCCCTATGGAAACTGTTAGAAACAACAAAAGCAATGTTACTTTCAACCATAAAGTAATGGATCCCATTGAGGTTGTGAAAAGCAGTTCAAAATTCAACCAAGCTACTGTATCAGTGTTTTGGCTCCGCCACTTTAGTTAATATCGAGTAAACTACTGATAAAGATGAGTTTAAACATAACCACCTTATTATATAGATTAACAATACTATTTAATGTAAACATGTAGGTTGTAGCTGTTAATGGAAGTTTCAAATATGCATCATTAGAGGTCTTTCTCTATTGGATGGAGGATTTAGAAAACAATCACCACATGATAGATTCAGCAGTAGGACCACACCCATGTCCCACAACGGTTCATGAGTTTCAGTCAGTTATTGGAAAAGAAATAAGAAAACAATCATTGGAAAAATGGGGAGGAAAACCAGAAAGTGTTATTATAAGTGTTGGAACATTATCAAATGTTTTGGCTATGTTTCATGAGTTTATATCAGACACTGATGTGAGATTGATTGGAGTTCAAGCTGCAAGTGTTGTAAATTAATAGTAATAGATATTGATATAAATAGAAAAGTTCAAGAAATAATGTCTCAAGCAATTCTTCTCCATTTTCAAGTTTGTATCCGATATTGGTTCCAATCTGGTAACCTGGGTTGAGTAACTACTAAATATTAGTAACAAACAAATTGTTTGTTAGTATGTCTACCATGGCTTCTAAACTGTAATTACTACAACCTTCAAATTCAGGTTTTACTGCATTATGCAAGATTTGGTTGATCTCATTTTGCACTATTATGTTCTACCGAATTGTTTTTATGTTTTCGGGATGTATGTGTTCTCATTTAGCTTTGTTGGCTCAACTAAGGAGGGTTTGGTAGGATGCTAACGTTGCATGTTTATGTTTTAATTGATAATAGTATGTCTTATTATCATTTAGACTATGTTACAAGGTTGGAATGTTCAGATATTCTTCAGTTGCTACTTATACCGTGTCTATGCCTCCTCAAAAGCTAGAATTTGGTGGTTCTATAAAACAAGAGTTGCTTATGGATGACATATAAAACATCGTTAGTGTTGCTAAGAATCCTAAACTTAGGTTTCATTTTAAATGTCTAAGAAAACTTATAATAATGGTGAAGTGTACCAAGAGAATGTTGAATGTACCAAAAGAAACTTCTTGTCATTGAAATAGGTGTATTAGCAAGCAACCCTTCTGATAAGATGAGTGTTGATAATTTCGGTGGAGGTCTGCATTAAAAAGAAAATGTCATAATTCATTGGAGTAATTGAAATTGCCTTTTCATTTATAGTTAAAAAGAGAGGGGAAGAGAAACACTTCAATAGCTGAGTATAAATATAGTGATCTCGATAATACCAACTAGCATTTGTGATTACTTTTAATTTATTTATGTTTTTAAATTATTATCAAATTGACGTGTCGATGTTATGTTTAGTGTCTGAGTCCTTGTGTTTATATTTCATAGATAATGATTGATAGGGTGAATTAAACTCACAGTTTAATGAAAGAAGTTAGATGAGTCCAGAGGAATAGCATTTCCATTTGGATTATGAGAGTCAAAAATGAAAATAAGCAAGGTGTATTCCATTCTATTGAAAATAACCCATATGACAGTTACACCACCTAGAATGCTTGCTGATATCCTTTTCTTTCTACACAGTATAATATCAGCAACTATAAGAAACATAAACTAAAGTTTACCATAAATTTCTTTGCAACCAAGACAATTAGTTATTCGCTTTAATTTGCAACGGTTAGCAACTATATGATCATCATTTTTTAAGACTTATATGTTAAATATTACGGCTCATTTAGTTCGTCACATGTTGTTACAAAATAAATTTTGTTAGAATTTGTTAAATCAATTGATGAGCATTACTCATGACTCATGTAAAATTTATTTAATTATTTATGTATTTAATATTTTAATTTTGAAACTTAAACAATTTCATTTTTTTATTAATAATTTTATTATATTTTGAAAATAAAATCGTGCGTATCACACCAGTATCTATACGAACACATGGTTATTGGTGTGATACGCACACTATGCCAAACAAGGGATTAAATAGTGCTTTTTTAGGCCTTTAACAACGCTTAAAAGCGTTGCTAAAACCTCCGCTGCTAAAGGTATAGACAACTCTTTTAATGTGGAACTTTAGACAGCGTTGTCTATTCCCCCCCTTTAGCAGCGCTTATCCTTATTATTTTTTAATTTTTTTTTTCAATCACTTTAGACAGCGCTTGGTAAAAGCGCTGTCTATTCCCCCCCTTTAGCAGCGCTTTTCCTTATTATTTTTAAAATTTTTTTTTCAATCACTTTAGACAGCGCTTTCATAAAAAGCGCTGTCTATTACCCCCCCCCCCCCCCCCCCCCCCCCCTTTAGCAGCGCTTTTCCTTATTTTTAAAATTTTTTTTTTCAATCACTTTAGACAGCGCTTTCATGAAAAGCGCTGTCTATTCCCCCCCTTTAGCAGCGCTTTTCCTTATTATTTTTTTTAAAAAAATTTCAATCACTTTAGACAGCGCTTTCATGAAAAGCGCTGTCTATTACCCCCCTTTTAGCAGCGCTTTTCCTTTTTTTTTTTCAATCACTTTAGACAGCGCTTTCATGAAAAGCGCTGTCTATTCCCCCCCCCCCCCCCCCCCCCCTTAGCCGCGCTTTTCCTTATTATTTTTAAATTTTTTTTTTCATTTAAAACAAAACGCTGCCTATCAAATTTAATCTCACCATTTTTGCACCAGAAATTATAGCTTCATTATAACATTTTAAACAACAACAACATCAATATACCACAATGAAACAATATTATAACAACATCAATATTCATCTCTTAAATCCTTTTTTCACAATATACACAACAACAACATTAATATATACCACAATGAAACAATATTATAACAACATCAATATTCATCTCTTCAATCCTTTTTGCACAATATACACAACAACAACATTAGTATATACAACAATGAAACAATATTATAACTACATCAATATTCATCTCTTCACTCCTTTTTGCACAATATACACAACAACAACATTAGTATATACAACAATGAAACAAAATCAACGATGAATATATAACTCTATCTTCTACATCGAGCTGCACCTATATAACCGAAAACAAAATCAAAAAATCAAAATTCATACAAGTTACCAAATAACAACAACAAAAACAATAATATTGTAACACAACTATAACGACATATATTATATTCTCAAAACTCAAAGTTATACCTTATAATAAAACTCTCAACTCCATAACAAATTGGCACCAATCCTCCATAAGTTCATCCAATTGATCTTTTGAGTATGAAGCACACTTGAATTCATCAAAGTACTACATAATAATATAACATAGTATGATTTAATTAAAATACTAAGTCATTTTATGAGAAATATGAAAATAATTCCTAAGTTAGAAATTCATACCGTGGATGGAATCTCTAATCGGTCCAAAAGAATAGTTTCTTTCATAAACCTCAACATAAAATAACCGCAATCTACACCATTGCGCTGACGAGGACACTACACATGGAAAGAAAATACGGATATACATCAAGATATACACCTTAACTTGTTTTATCAAGTATCATCGCTATATAATCAAAACTGTGAAAATCTATACCTCCATTTTGATCCAAGAAATATTGTTGACTCTACTCCTTGGTACTTGAATATCTCTTTGTGCTCGAAAACTTTGTAGAATGCTATAATAAAATAATAACGAATATTTAGAACTATCTCACATAAATAATTAAATATACACAGTAATATTTTGGAACAATGTCACTTATGTGTCAATCGTCTTCTTCATATCTGGGTATGTTGTCCAATCATTGCCCAATGAATCCAGATAATATACAATTTCTCTCACAGGATTAATTGCAACCAATAACCAGTGTCCACTGGAATATTAAACAAAGGTTAGATGGAAATTTTCTGCACAACGTTAAAAAGTGAAAAATTATAATAGAGGTAATTTAGAATGAAAATCTTACCTGTGGCCAGTATTATATGGTAAAAAGAACAATTTTTCTGTATCTTTGCTGGCCATAAATAAACTGAGCACAAATGCTATTACTTCATCTGGTTTTGAGATTATTGACCCTGCGTGGACAATGTTGGGATTTATGAAAGCGAATCTGGACTCCAATCCACGCGGGCGAATCAACTTGTCATACAGAAACCTTAAATAAAAACATCATTAACATTAATTATTCATTGAAATGAGTAAATAAATTTTGAAATTAATTAAACAAAGTTGATTTGAGTATACCTGATGTATGTATTGATAACAGCCATGCCTAATGTCAAGTGTCCAAAACCTTCTTCCAAATCCTCCTTACCAATTGATGTCATGCCTTCAGAACCATAAATCCCTTCATGCAGGGGTATAAGAGAAGTACCACCTTGCGAAATAGTTGTGAAGCTTATAAATGTCTGAAGGCACGACCTATATTGTGAAGTAGTTTTCTTTCTAGCCCCGGTCCTCTTAGAAACACTCTTTGTTTCTGTGGGAATGTTACTAATTACAGGCTCCTTACCCCTACTTACAGCTTCAATCTCTTTAGCAGGAATAATCTAAATATCATAAAATTAGAGTGGTCAAGTATAGGACGACAAATTAATATTATCTAAGCATAAATATCATATAATTTTGTTGTACCTGTTTTTTTGCTGTCACTGACTCCTTTGGCTGCATAATCCCTTTATCTTTTGGTTTGGGTTTTGTAGGAGTCTAACATTACCATGCAAAAAAAATGTACGTAAAACGAACGTAAAAAATTTGAGTACTAAAAGGTTCATAACGGTTTTAATTATACCTCATCATCTATGCGAACAAGCCTTGACGACCATGCAACAAACGCTCCTATTGCCTCTCCCACCAATGTTGCATCTGAAACTTCATCTGGGATTGGTAATAACGCACCCTCCTCTAAAGCAATATCAATCGACACTTTCAAATATCCAGAAGGGAGCGGTTTAAGATGAAGTACTTCTCCCAGAGTGTTATGGACTTTTCCCTTGCCAACCATGCGATAAGTTGGTGTCTCTAAAAAGAGTTGACAAGGTGAAATGCCCTAAAATCAATAATAAATATGACATCGTTAATGTGTATATATGTCAGTTAAATAAATTACACTAATTTAATTTCATAATAATATATGTAAGTACCTCGGGAATACTCGGTTGAGCTGCACAATTGACACTAGCTATGTCACTAGCTTCTTTAACACCCGAAGCTTCCCTTTCTGATTGGTACTGTCTTGCTTTTTCCTTCCTCAATTCAAGAACTTCAGCTTCTAATGCATCCAACCTTGCCTGCAGTTCTTTATTGCTAGCAGATTTTGTCTTTGGATTGTTCTTTTTCAAGGAGGTTGGAGTAACCCCATGTCCTTTACCCCTCACCCGACAAGAATACTCACGAACATCTAATGCTCGACTAAGTATGCTCCTGCAATCATCTGGTAGAGATGTAGACTGAGACAGACTCTCCTGAAATTCATATGAATATTGGAAAAACATGAATACTATATGTTAATAAAATTTTGATTTAATTAGAATTAATGTTATACTTATGCATTTTTCAAAAATTTGTTGTACATCTTCTTTGAGAACTCCATCCTTACCCACACGGGCAGCCTTCCACAAAACATACCCCGGAAGAGATGTTTCCGAACTACTCTCCTCTTTTAACTACACATTAACACAAAAAACAAGCTCAGTTATAACTATTGATGAACAAGTATATCATTGCAATTTGTAAATACTTACTATTTTTTGTTCTAATCGTGCATATCCCAAACACCCTTTTTTGTATGGATATGCGGGAGATGTTGCTCTTAGACGATTTACTTCACTTACACTCTGAAATTTTGGGGTTTTCTGTTTGGCTTTAAAAACATCCCATTCTTTAACTGAAATCACATCCGCATATTCTGCTGGACGCTCTGCATCAACAAATTTTTTTTCGGCATCTCTAAGATATTTTCTGTTTAAATATGTTCTAAACCCTCTTAGTATTTCGCCGGCCAATCCAAGACAATAATCTTTTCTTTTGTCATCAATGTTGAAAGACCTCTACAAAAAACATACACAAAGTGTGTTAGTAAAAGTAATTTAAAGACATAATTTAAAGTACATAATCGTAATTTAAAGACATAATTTAAAGCACCTGTATCTCACTCCAGATTTTGTTTTTAGCATCATTCAGCTTATCATCTCTCCACTCATCACAAGTTATTGGAATTTCTCTCCTTACAAGTGTGCCAATGTAACTTGTCAATTTAGAACCGTTAGGCTCAATTAATTGGTCATTTGGACTCCAATGCACATCATATTTTATACCCCTATCTCTATCACGAATGATATTCTTCATAATAGTTTTTCCTCTTTTTATTTCTTTTTCCACTCCCTTACTGGATTTTCCTCCATCATTGTCTCCATCATTAATAGAATCATCGTGAGGGTGCTCCTCGTTACTAGCCATCTAACCTGTAATAAAGAAAAACATTAGTATCTAATGACAAATATTTAATTCCAAATATATAATTCCAAATATCTATTCAGTATATAAAATGACAAATATCAATTGAGTATATAAAATGACAAATATCAATTGAGTATATAAAATGACAAATATATAATTTATTAGAAGTTTTCTAAGTGTTAACAGGTATGGAGGAATATATATTACCTCTTTCACTAACATCTCTTTCTTTTCTTGGTTGGATTCCGAATTACTTGTCTCTTAAGAACGCGGACGTAGGGATTGATCCAAATTCCCTCATCATGATATTTTCTGATATATGATTCATCTGCTGTAGTATCATCATCTCGATCGTTTCTAATATACGACTCATTCTCAACATCAACATCAACTTGATCCACACTTTTATCATCAATCACTTTGTTAGATAAAAGCACTATAGACCATTTCGTACTCTTCGAGTCTGTGACATAGAACACTTGTTTAGCTTGAGAGGCTAGAATAAAAGGCTCATCTTTGTACCCCACCCTACTAAGATCCACTTGTAAAAACCCTGACTTATCCATTCGTATGCCACTAGTATGTACCCACTTGAAACCAAAGATAGGAATCTGAAACTTCTCATAATCAAACACCCAGATGTGATTGATAACCCCGAAATATGACAAATTTTCATATTTTGGGTTTAAGTCCTTCATACTAGAAATGTGCATTGCTTCACATACCACCGTGACACCACTATTTTGCATGGTACTTTTCTCATCTTGTTCTTTTGTATAGAATGTGTATCCATTAATTCCGTATCCTCTATAAGAGAACACAATCGAACTTGGACCATATGCCAAACATCTCAACCTGTCTGATATTGAAGCGGGATCTGAATGAAACTTTGAATATATATGATCCTTAAACCACTGTATAAAACTTTGATTGTGCTCTCGTACTATCCAATTTTCATTTCTACTTTGATTCTCACCTCGGAGTATAGCCTTGTGCATTTCAACAAACGGCTCAACCTCAGTGTCATTGTGCAGAACATACAAATGCACTTGATCCCGTTCATCCCTTGATACTGTCACAATTTCATTTCCAATTAATTTGTTACCTTCTTTTTTTTCGAAAAAATGAGATTTGGGGAGTCCAATGGATTGCACATTGGACAAAAAATCAGTACAAAACTCAACCGCTTCTTCAACAACGTATCGCTCAATGATACAACCTTCTGGACGACTTCGGTTTTTCACGTACCCTTTTAATATTTTCATATAACGTTCAACAGTGTACATCCATCTCATATAAGCTGGTCCACACAATTGTGTCTCTTTCACAAGATGAACAACAAGATGTACCATAATGTCAAAAAATGATGGAGGAAAATACATTTCAAGGTCACACAGAGTAATAAAGATTTCTTTTTGTAATACTGGTAAGATCTCAGGATCGATCACCTTACTACAAATTGACCTGGAAAAAAAAACACAATTTAGTTATAGCGCTTCTTACTTTTTCTGGAAAAATAGAACGTATACCTATTGGTAGAAAATGTTCCATTATGACATGGCAATCATGTGTCTTCAGACTCTTTAACTTGAGGTCTTTCATAGACACGAGTCTTCTAATGTCTGAGGAGTAACCTTCTGGAACTTTAACTTCACTCAGAAACTTACACAATATTTTCTTTTCCTTTCTAGATAGAGTATAAGAAGCAGGTGGTAGATATGTTCGTCTTCCTTTCTTCACGGGTCCTAATTCGGTTCTTATTCCCATCTCTACCATGTCCTCTCTTGCTTTAAGGCCATCCTTTAGACTTTCCTTTTATATTGAGTAACGTACCAATAACACTTTCAAATACATTTTTTTCAATATGTATAACATCAAGAAAATGTCTTACGTACAAAGATTTCCAATATGGCAATTAAAAAAAAATTGACCTCTTCTTCCACCCACCTGTGACAACTTTATGTGCAAAAGGCTTGCCAAACTGAATACTCACATCTTTCACCTTTTCACAAATTTGATCACCTGTCAATCCAGGTGGAGCTCTACGTTGTTCGGTATTTCCATTGAACGCTTTTCTCCATCCACGATATTGATGTTTTGAATTCAAGAATCTACGATGACCGAGAAAGACATTCTTTTGACAAAGTTTCAATCGTGTCGTATCGGTTCCATCTTCACAGACAGGACACGCTTTTTCACCTTTAATGTTATACCCGAATAGATTTCCATATGCTGGAAAATCGTTAATTGTGCCAAACAACATCGCCCTCAAATTGAAACTTTCTTTCCTATATCCATCATAAACCTCCACACCGTTCTCCCACAAAATCTCCAAATCTTCGATTAAAGGTTTCAAGTATACATCTATGTCATTCCCTGGTTGTTTAGGCCCAGAAATTAACATAGATAACATCATGTACTTGCGCTTTATACATAGCCATGGAGGTAGGTTATAAATCATAAGAATCACAGGCCATGTGGAATGTGAGATACTTTGAAGACCATGCAGGTTCATTCCATCCGTAGATAATGCCAAGCGAAGGTTTCTTGTTTCTCCTCCAAAATCAGGATAATCATTATCAATTTTCTTCCACTGTGGTGCATCTGCCGGATGTCGAAACTTTCCATCGATAATTCTTTCATCTGCATGCCAAGTCAAGTGTCTAGCATCGGTTTCACTACGAAACATGCATCTAAATCTCAGAATAATAGGAAAATACCATAAGACTTTTGCTGGAGATAATTTTTTCTTATATCGAGATAAACCGCACTTTGGGCACTCATTCAACGATGCATATTCGTTTCGAAACAAAATACAATCATTTAGACATGCATGTATCTTATCATAGCTCATGCCAATAGAGCACAACATTTTTTTGGCCTCGTAGGTTCGATTAGGAAGAACATTATCCTCAGGAAGCATATCTCTCAAAAGGGCTAATAACTGTGTGAAACTTTTATCTGACCATCCATTGCGTGCCTTTAAGTTGTACAATTTTAATACTGCAGATAATCTTGTGAATTTGGGGCAATATTTATACAACGGTTTCTCCGCATCGCTTACCAACCTCTCAAACATTTTGGGACAATCTTGAAGATCTTCTTCAAGTGCTTCTGCAATCTCTTCAACCCGATCACAATCATATGTATCCGTGGCATTGTCGTACGAAACATAGGTCGCATTACTTTTCACCCCCGGTTCAACATTCTCGATGCTTTTCTCACCATGAAATATCCAACACGTATAACTTCGATCAATTTAGCGCATTAGTAAATGTGATTTCAATCCATATGCGTCAACCCGACCCACATAAAAACAACCCAAGCAAGGACATTTCATTCTATTCGGGTCTTCAGCGTGTTCAACAGCAAACTTAACGAACTCTAATACTCCATCCTCGTACTCTTTTGACAATCGATCGGCACACATCCATTTTTTATCCATGGTTTTAACTATTATCTAAGTTAAAGAGTCTGTGTTGTCAACAAAAATCAAACATGTGATTAGAACAATTCTAGAAATAAGGATTGTTGTGGTCCTATAATATATTCAATCAATGTAGGGAAATTAAGTGTCATGTTGAATGGTAACTCCAACATTTTATACGAAATTTTGTTAATTTGTTAATCAACAACACCATGCTATATATATACATTTGTACATGAACATTACATAAGATATATTTCTTAAACTAATTAACTTTACTCTTTCTAGCTATTATAGAATGAAGCAAAGAATAATCCCAAACGTCTCAAGAAGGATAACATATTCTGTTAGACTTTTACAATATTTCTTAAATAGAATTATGGATATATTCTAGTTGAAAATAATCATCTACAGATGTAATTGACACTTCAACATGTTAAAAGACATTATACTTTTATTAAATTAATTAACTCTATCAACATGTTAGAAGCTGTGCGGTAAATATTAAGAGAAATTGTAGGATACTTTTCATGATAGATTAGTTATAGGAGTTTAGAACTTTATTGTTAAAAAGAATTGTATGAGATTGAAATTTTATTCTTAAGAGAATTATAGATATATCTTTTGATGATGGATTAGTTATAGGAGATTACAACTTTAAATTGAAGCACCACTTATTATATTACAGGCAGGACACAAGTCATCGATCCTCCGTTTTTTTCTACTCCCCATCCATCTCCTAGTTATGCTTTGTTATGACTCGGTTTGTCTCTGCTATGTACAAACTCAATCCTCCACTATCTTATTCTTCTCCCATCATTGAGAAATCTAAGATTATTAAACCCATTACAAGTATTTTGACTAGTCCATAATATATCTTAGATTTAAAAAAAATCAAAATAAAAGTTTCAAAAGAGAGAATAGAAACCATAATACCTAAGGTTCCTCGGCTTTTACTCGCGGAGATTGTTAATTTTCTATTTCGCCGTAAGAAGAAAAACAATAAGAAGATGAAGATTCCAGCAAGAGCAGAAGAAGCAATCAATGCTAGTAGAATTCTCTTATTCAAATTCTGGTGATGCACTATTCTAACATCTTGATTTTCTGTATCATTCATTGTAAAAACAATACATCAAACTCATTAGTATCGTTAAACCAACTCAGTTAATTGCTGTGCAGAAATATAAGATATATTAAAATTGACATAAAATAAAAATGCTGATGAGTATTTCAAGATTAGAGAGATTAGCTCCCGGATCCAAATTCTCAACCCTAAAATCACTATTTTGATTGAAACTAGAGTGAAGAATATAAATGCCCAAACTATTAGAGACAAACTCAAGCTCAGAGGTCTCTATATAGATAATTACAACAAACATGATAATGAAAGGATATGGCTGGAGTGGGATGAAAATAGAGTTGATGTTAAACATGTAAAAAGTACTAACCAACTAATATATTGTGGTGTTTATGATTAACAGGGTAACTTCCTAAATTGTATGTTTGTTGTATATGCATGTAACCAGCTAGAACAAAGGAAAATTTTGTGGAAGGACATATTGGAAGTGCACTGCTAGAAACAGGGGACTTGGTTCTTAATTAGGAACTTCAACAATGTGTTGAAAACTCAAGACAGAATTGGAGGGAAACCAGTAACTGAACATAAATATGATGACTTGACCAACATGATGATGCTCATACGGTTGTATGAAATGGATAGAATATGAGATTACTACACATGGTCAAACAAGAAAAGTGAGAGGGATATCTACTCTAGAACAAATAGAGTCTTGTCCAATGTTGCTTGGCTGCAAAGTAACATGGAGAAAACTTTAAATATCATGTCTCCTAGTGCGTCAGACCGTTCTCTACTATGTTTGAATTGCTATGAGAAGACCTATAGGAAGAAAGCTAGCTTCAAGTTCCATATTACTCATAGCACCAAAAATTGTTTCATTCCCGTAGTTCCATATGCCATAGACAGTCTTAACAATAGCCAGCTTGAGCAAGGAGGCTTTCTACCCTTTAACCTTCCCATGCGCAATAGTCCAACGAAGCTCAATATCCCAACTTTTTGGAACATGGGACTGATGAATCTAGGCCATAATATTACTCCAGATATGATTAAGCTTATGACAATCAAACAACAAATTCATAATAGATTCCTCTTTGCTGCAGAAGGCACAATCCTTATTAGCAACCATCCCAAATTTGAACAATCTACATCTAGTAGCTAGCCTTTGATGACATGCAAGCTAAAAAAAACCTTCGATCTGGGTCTAGCAGGATTATTTTTAAGCATCCTATACCAAGTCACGTCAGGGCAATTGCATAAGGTGAGATAAACCTCTTTCATTCTGAATTTCTATTTCAGGTTCATATCTGCCCAAACAGTTGGATTATTAACAATAAAATCCTTCTGCTCTAAGATTTTCCTCATGATCCAAGTGCTATTTGTTTTGGATTTCACCTCTTCAATGCTTTGGTCTTTGATGTAGTAATAATTAACCATTGAGACTGAATCTGTAGGAAACAAAGGAGACTGCAATTATTAACCAGCAAATGAACTTAGAGGCCATACCAATTTCCTGCATGATATTTTATAAAGCTTTCCAAAGAGATCATGTCATAAGCCTTCTGCATGTCTAACTGCACCATACATCTAGGAGGGCCACTATTCCTGTTGTACCCTTTAATCAATTCAAACACTAAAAGAATGTGACTATGGGTTTGCTTCCCTGGGATAAAAGCAGCCTGATTTGGGCTAACAATTTTACAAATAACATGCCCTAATCTAGCAGTCAAAATTCTGGATATAATCTTGCAAACAATAGTGCAGACATAAATTGGCCCGTAATCCCTTATACTCCTAGAAGATTTACTTTTAGGGATGAGAGAAACAACAATGAAATTGAAAGCTTTGTACAGGTACCCTTTGTCAAAAAATTCATGGACTGCAGCAGTCAGATCTCCTTTTATAATATCCCAGTAGTGCTTAAAAAGCCTGGAATTAAAACCATCAAGTCCTGGAGCAGACAGGTCATGAATGCCTTTTAGGGCAAAAAATATTTCTTCCTCCTTAACAGGACTGATCAAACCATCACTCTACACCCTACTAAGCTGGGGGCCCAATTCATAACACTCATATCTATAGAAACCTAAGACTTCATTCTCAATATCTGATTGAGTAATTGCCATAGTACCTCTTTAAGTAACATGTTCAGGTTTCCAGACTTTTTCTTAGCTTTGACAAATGCATGAAAAAATGAAGAATTACCATCACCATCTTTAAGCCAACTAATATTTGCCCTCTGTCTCAGAATAGCTATCTCATTATCATTCCATCTAATCAGCTCCTCTGTGCAATTTTTAACACCCTCAATCAAATGTCTGTTGAATATGTCTCTAGAAAGATTAATTTGAGCTTTTTCAAGATTTTCTCTGGCCTGGGCTATCTTCTTCTTGGATAACATCAAAGATTTTTGCATTTTGTAAATCAATAGTGTAATCGATCTGTAGGGTTATGAGGAGGTTTTAAGCAATAGATAAAGGGAACCTATGAGAGGTAGATCTACGTATGTGCTATGGAAGAAATTGCAAAGACTACAACCCATTTTGAAAACCCTGGTAAACCCCTGTCAAACTTGAACAACAAAGTTGTAAAGGCTAGAACATAACCATTGCAGGCCCAGAAGGAACTCATTAATGATAGAATGAACATCCACAAAATTGAGAATGTAAAAAAGTTGAATGAGGAGCTTATAAAATGGCATGAGCTAAAAGAACATGTTTTGATTCAAAGGGCAAAAATTGATTGGCTAAAGTTTGGAGATGGGAAGAATTCTTACTTCCATGCATCAATAAAAGCAAAACAAAAGTATAAAAGCATGAGAATGCTTTGGACGACAAAACAGGGGCTGGAAGGCAGAGGGATACAAAACCTAAAAATAAATTCTTGGTGAAATGGAAAACCCTCAACCATGGACACATTGTTATTTAGAATCTTAGATTACAATTATCATACCACAATAACATTCCAAAATCCAAACGAAAAAATTAGAAATTGGAGAACAACAATGAAGATTTCAAAAAAATCAATTAAACTCTAAGAGAAACATAAATGATTGCAATAGAAGGAGAAAACTGAACGAATATGGAGAAAGAGTAAACTAATCACTATAACTACAACTATCAATCCAAAATTTATGTGTAAATTGCTAGAATCACTTTCATAATTAAAAGGATGAAGAAAGAAATGAAGAAGACCAGACTTTGTGCTTGCATTGAGTTAACCATAGAAAAAAATATAGAAGGATGAAGAAATTTTACCTTATAGTGAAACTGGTTTTGTGAAACTTCTTCTTCACGAGGAGATGGTGGTACCGAATCCGAAGTGAGTTGGAGAAGAAGATGAACCACGTGCCTCGTATAACCGGAGAATCCGAAGCTTGCAACGATACAACGAATCAAGAAGCGAGTTGGAGAAGAAGATGAACCACGGTTGGACGGTGAGGAGGGAGGAGACGAGTTAGACGAAGATGAATAGTTGCGTGTATAAAGTGGGGTTTCTGATAACCAATTTAGGGATTTAGAAATTATTTAATTACCTTAGACAGCGCTTTTAAGAAGCGCTGCTAAAGGTATTACCTTTAGCAGCGCTTTAGTGTAATGCCTTTAACAGCGCTTCTTGAAAGCGTTATCTAAGGTATACCCTTTATCACACCTTTAGCAGCGCTTTTAGTAAGCGTTGTCTAAGGTATACCCTTTAGCAGCGCTTATTCTTATTTTTTTATTTTTTTATTGAAAACCTATAGCAGTGCTTAGGGAAAGGAAGCACTGGCTATGGTAAAGCCTTTAGCAGTGCTGTCTAAGGTATACCCTTTAGCAGCGCTGTCTAAGGTATACCCTTTAGCAGCGCTTATTCTTATTTTTTTATTTTTTTTATTGAAAACCTATAGCAGCGCTTAGGGAAAGAAAGCGTTGTCTATGGTAAGGCCTTTAGCAGCGCTTTTAGTAAGCGCTGTCTAAGGTATACCTTTAGCAGCGCTTACTCTAATTTTTTTTCTTCTGAAAACCTATAGCAGCGCTTATGGCATAAGCGTTGTCTATGTGGCGCTGTCTAAATTCAATTTTGGCATAGTGGCATACTGATGTGATACGCACAATTTTATTTTTAAAATATAATAAAATTGTTAATAAAAAAATAAAATTGTTTAACTAAAATAGTTTCAAAATTAAAATATTAAATACATAAATAATTAAATAAACTTTACATGATAATCATGAGTAATGCTCATCCATTGATGATATTGATATTAAGTTATTGATTTAAATATTTAATAATAACAAGAATAAGTTTATTATTGAGTTAAATATTTTTATAGATAATTTAAAAATAAAAATATTTAAATATAGTAATAGTTATACTGTTGATTATGATATTTTTATATACGGAAGAAATTATAGAAACTGATTTATCATCACTTTTAAAAATAATAAATTATTTTGGTTAGAAAATTTTATGAAATTAATATATTATTTCTTTTAAACCGATTTATTATCTCTTTTAGTTTAAAATACAATATTTTTTTAAATAATATATGGAAAATTGAAATATATATTATTGATGTAAATCAAATTTGATAAAACAATTGTGTTTTAATTTTAAAAATATATCTTTTTTTTTATAAATAATATACTATTTCAGTAAAATAATTTTATTCAGATTATTTATATTTTTGTTATATTTTGAAAACAAAAGCGTACTTACCACATCAGTAGTCGTGCGAGCGCACGAGTAACACACAAATACTGTGTGAATGTACGAGTAATTATAACAAAATCAGTCAGTTGAAAAATTATGTTAGTTGTCATACTGACTTTTCAATTTTTTTATATTTTTAATCGTATTTCAAAATTTAATAAATACAACATTAAACTTAATTGTTTTAGATCATTCTATTTTTTGACTTTTATGTAAAAAAAAATTTCTACTAATTTTTAACTATTTTTAATTTTAGATATTTATTTGTCTCACTTAAAAAAACTTTTTTTTCTTCTATTTTTCACAATTATTTTTTACAAAATATATATTTAATAGTTTTTTTAACATTAATTGTTTTTAAAAAATTTATACAATTATTTTTCATTTCATTTTTTTAAAAAATAATATTTTAATATTTTTTAATTTATTTGAATTTTTATAACAAATTGAGGATATTCTCCTGTCCATAGACACACAAATATCTCACTAATTAATAAAAATTAGAGTTACAACTTCCAAAGAAAGTGAGACCGAATATTAGGCACGCTGTCAAAAACAATCTTGTGCATGAGAATTAGTAAGGAGAGTGGGAGTGAGAGCATCTTAGGGAGTTTTATTTTCTGAGTTGAAAGTTGGTTTTTAAATCAATCTGAAAGTTGGTTTTTAAATCAATCTGAAAGTTGGAAAGTTGGTAAAATTGGCTGTGCTTAATGTCATAATTTTTCTTTTGTTATGCATTCAACTTATTGCTTAATTACTTGTGAAATTTAATAAACATTTCTAATGCCGCTATATCTTATACAATTGTTCTTGAATGTGAAATTTGATTTCTAATTAGCTTTTCTTATTGTAAAAAAGTTTACAAATATTAGATTATATTTGTCATTACATGAATCTATTAAGGATTTGGCAAGTAAATTTGAAAATTTTCATAAACAGGTGTTTGTTATACAATAGTCAAGTCAGATAGATTTTTCTATTGTTCGTTCTAGTGTCCATCCTATTATTCATCACGACTACGATGATGAACCTACTATTTGTTCTAGTGTCCATCCTATTACTCATCACGACTGCGATGATGAGTCTGATGAACAGTCAGTGCATGAAGACGAAATGAGTGACGAATGATGAGTCTGATGTCCATCCTATGCATAAAACTTTCTTGTCAGCTATTATTAATCAAATTTATTTTTGATATTTTGTAGATATGTTGATATCCCGTGTCAATATTGTGTTGGTATTTTATAATCAAATTCTGTTTGGTATTTTGTAATCAATTAATGTGGCAAATCATTGTGGATTTACACAAGTGTAATATCTTGTGTTGGTATTTTGATGTGGTAGTATATCAATATAGCAATTCATTATGGATTTAAAAAGGTTTCTAAACAGGTTTTTGTAGGTTATTAAAAGAGAATTTTTAAGCAGGTGTCATCCAAATTAGGTTTTTGTAGGTTATTAAAAGAGAATTTTTAAGCAGGTGTCATCCAAATTAGGTTTGGGTAGGTCCAAAAATTAAATTAAACTTAGCATCGGCCAAATCCGACGCTATACAAATACACATGTCGCCTTAAAATAACGGTATGGAACAAAAGTAAGATAGATAACGCCTTAGACTGCCGCTACATAAGTTCCTTCAATACAATAGTGTTGAAGATGACCGACGCTAACTCAAAAAATGTTTGTGCTCTAGTGTCGACTTTTGTGTATTAGTGTCCCTTCAGTGCTTTGGTTAACCGACAATAACATTAGCATCAGCTGGACGCAATGCTTTGCTTCCAACTTAGAGGTGTACGCCCTGACCTTGACACTAGACCGATGCTAATACACTTGCGTACATTTTTTCCTTTTAGCAAGGGTTTTTAGTCGACACTAAAATACAGTTGTCTTGTAGTGGTCCTGAGAGATCTCGATATTCTTTGATATGAGCTTACTATGGGCTGCTCCTTTATTTGAGTCTTGAAAGGTTTGCCCCTGATTATTAGGATTGTGAGGAGTGTCCTGAGAACGAACTTGGATCCTGCCATGTTGTTATATGATCTTGATATGGATTGCCCCAGAATTTGGATCTTCGAAAGGTGTGCCCCTGATTAACTGGTGCTTAGTTGACCAATTCTTGGAATGATTGTCCCTTAGTTAATATGATCTTCATATGGTCTCTCATAACCATTAGGATTTATTTCTCTGAAGCGGTAGGATCCCTAAGTACTTTGCCCCTAGTTAGGAGCTTCTTAAAATGAATCGCATTCGATCATACCATTGTTGAAATTTCTTGATGTTAAGTTTTGATTTGCTCATAAAATTGTATCTTTTGAAAAGTAATTTTGATGCAATGCTCATGCAAGTTTTGAAATCAAAACTCGTTTTGAAAACAAATTGGTGAAATTTGTTATATAAAACAGATATGGCATACAATGAATGAGTACAGATGAAGGTGTGAAAAGTAATATGGTTAGCAATAAATTAATAAACATTCAGAGTCAGTTTAACACAAACCTTGTTGAGTATGCTTTCATAATGAACCTAGCTTCAATTAGCACTTTTGAAGATTGTAATGTGGCCTGGTTCACAGTTTAAGAAACAAATGATATAAGGCTCAAATTTTATTTAAACCCGTCACATTATTCTTAATGTTCTCCATTCCTAAGTTCAATTAACGCAACATATGCATTCAGTCTGCTGGGGAATTTTCGGTAGTCATGATGGTGGACAGAAGCATTGATGTAGTTCAAGCACTGATGATTTTTATGGTAGCAATTACAAGCTTATTTTCCATTTTTCTTTGCTTTCAGTCCCTTATTTTTCCATGTTCAATTATGTTGATTTATTCGGTCCATCGGGATGGCCTAACTTTTTCCTAAGTCGATTTTTTCGGTTTTTGATTTCTTTTTTTTTAAACTTAGCGAGCTCTCTTTTTTTTGAATTTTTTTTTGCTTTTGAGATTCTTTTGATTCAGGAAGGTCGTGACTTCCATGTGAACTATTGTGAGCTTTTATCTATCTGTTGCTTCCTCGATGTTGAATGGTGTACGCGAGAAAGAAGACGCAATGTGCTTTATATTCATTACTTCCTTGAGCGCGAGGAAGAGGATGTGCTTAAATCTCTTGCTTAGGTTGATTGATTCTCCTGTGATTAGAATGTATCATTGAATTAATTGAAACATCACCCTGTATGTGGTTAAAATTAATGGTTTTTTAGCAAATAAAAAGAACACTAACTTCTGGCTCGATGAGGTTGACTATAGATCAATTCCTTATTTCTCCAGTATTTGGGGAGTGAAACAATGTCTTAAATCGTCAGCTAAACCATTAAAAGCATATGTCAGCAAAATTAAGTTATTTTATTTATTTACATCACTCTCCCTTAAGTTTGTTAAAAATGAAATGGAAAAAGAATTGATTGATTTTTTTGTATGGAAAGTGATGGCATGAAAAATAGTGAATATGAATGGATTGACTTCAAAACATGCCTGCTCATTTTATTGGAATTACTAATCAAAAAGTAAATACTTACAAGAGATACAACTTAGAAATCAAAGAACTAAAAATGGAAATAAAAATTCTAATGATCTTAAGGACAATCTTCCTTGTTAATCCAATGACTTTAAGAGATGCTTCTAGATTTTCTTGTATTGTTGAAGTAAGGGGTGACCTTTGTCTTTTCTTCTGTTGGGAGTACCTATTATACTTTACAAGGAAGTTGTTTCCAGTGATATTGTTGCTCTTGATATGGGATCACCCATGGTAGTGGCATCTGAGGCGCTGGGTAGGCCTGTGGCTGGCATGGCGAAGGGAAGTCTCCTCTCCTTAATGAGATTGTAGCACCAAGTTCATTTGAGTCTTAAATTATTGACTTCCTCCTTCAATAGTTTAGGAATTTCTTGAGCTTCTTTTTAGCTTTCTTGTGGCATACTTCAAATTGGTTCTTGAGTTTCAGGAAACATATTTTTGGATGATGGTTGGATAAGAACGAAAGTGGAAAAGATGCAAGTGCATGTTATTGCACCCCAAAACTAGCCCTCCTATCTTATCTTTTATCTGGCTAAGGTTTCACATTCATTTTCATCCTTTCCTTAGGAATTTGCATAAGAATTCATTCAATAAATAACCATGGGTCAAAAGATCAGTGATCGTGCAAGCAGGGTTTCATAGTTGGTTTAAGGTGTACATATTTAATAAGCCTGATTTTGGTGATTCTTCTGGTTATTCTTCTGCAAGCACCAAAGTATGGAATTAGAGTTGTGATTCATGGTTGTCAGGATTTTCTTCCTCAAGCTACAAGGTTATTCTTTTTCAAATTCACCAAGGTTTTGAATTAGGGTTTATTTCCCTCTATTTGTCAAGATATGGTACATGGTGCATCATTGAGGATTCATCTTGTGTTGCTTTTGGGGAAAGTCATTGGTTGGTTTTTTTTAATGAAAAACGACAGGTTTATGGATACTTTGGTTTATATATCATATGTGGAAGGCATTTGTTGAAACATTGATATTAGACCAAAGACTTTCATTTTGGGCTTTCATTGTATCATCATTTGGTTCATTTCAAGTTTACAAATTAAAAGAAGATGTGGCACTACCAAAATCTATCACTTGATTCAAGTTAGTCAATTAAAGAATTTGAAGTTTGAATTCAAACAAGTGGAGGTGAAAGTTTCGTTCAGAATAATTTCAAAGTGGTTTCAAAGTCATTACAAATTCCACTAACTCCTTACATTACCAGTGAACTTCAAGTAACTATAGGATGAAATTACAATTTCAAGTCAGAAATTTGAATGTCATGTTACACAATTCAATCACACCATTACATCACCAAATTCTATTACCAAAATTCATTTAACATTACAAAAGCAATTCAAAATAAAACTATGGCATTACATCATCAACACCATTTTAAGGTCAAAAAAGAAAAGAATAGGTAATTTGAAGGGAAATGTATCTGAAGTAAAGGAAGCTTTCATTGGAATCAAGGTTCTTTACAAGAAAAAATCTCCAAGACATTACAATATCATCATCACAAAATCATCCTCATTCCAATTACATAACCATATCTAAAGTTACATAAACATAAAAGGTCCATGTTCTGGTCTGGCTAAATTCCTAGGCATGGCCCAATCCACTTCTACATCCAAGATGGCACAAAAACTTTAGCCCAATCAATTAGAGAAGATAGAGGACACATTTCCCCTCTGCCCCTCAACCGGGGACACGTGGTCAGTTATCCCCCCAAGACCAACGTGACCATTTTTTCCCTCGACAACACCTCAGCTCGTAGCTGCTTCTACCCCTCGGTTAGAGACACGTGGTCGGTTGTCCCCCTAAGACCAACGTGACCATCGCTGCCCTCAGCAGCACCTCTGCCTGCATGTGCTTCTTCCTCTCAACTGGGAACACGTGGTTGGTTGTCCCCTCAGGACTAACGTGACCACCACTGTCCACTCAAACAGGCTAGTCCTCATCCTACCAGCCATACAAGGAGAACCACCCAGGAATGGCCAGAATCATCTTTTCCCATGAGCACCTCTCTGCTCGTCATAACGGCCAGCTTCCTTCCCAGTCTGCTCGACACACATAAAGAAGAGACCCAGGAAAAGCTCATAAATTCTTATGCCCTTCATCTCATCCTTTCTCGATGCAACATCTAGTTACATGCATGACTTCCTGTTTTGACCAAGTCCTTGAAGTTACCTATTTTTAAGGACCCGTATATCTAGGCCCAAAAATAGGGACCAGTGGCCAAGCGTCAGGGGAATTATATAAACCCTCACACATGTGAGGGTCAGGTATCCAATGTTTATCTCTGAAACCTTAATCCCTCTCTTGTATCTCTTTGTGCTCCTACTGACTCTAGCATCAAAGTGCCTTGCAGGTACACCCCCCTTCTCCTACATTCCAGCACTAAAGTCGAAGTCTCTAGACAACTTCAGGTTTTGATCAACCGGTAAGATCAGTGGTTTCGTCTGTGTGAAACCTCCTCTCCCCATCTTTCTTTCCCAGGAAACCAAAGATCAAAGCAGATAATCAAGATTCCAGTCATGGCCATCTTTAACGACAACAACAATGCTCACAAACCCATCATCTCCCATGTCTGCAAGGCAGATGACTGTTTTGGGATGCCCTTTATTGAAGAGGTCATCCCATTGAGGAATGGTTGCACCACCTCCCTATCCTATGTAAGGTTGAAGACGTCAATGTCAAAGCTCACAAGATCAAGAAAGCTGAAGAAGGAGCATCAGAGAACACACAATGAATCCCTACTTCGCCCAACATTGGCCCTGCTATGGCTGCCCTGCTCACAGCTCTCAACCAAACCAACTCCCTAATCTGCTAACAAAGCGAGATGATTAAGGCGTTGGAAATTGCTCACCGGTCAAAGTCTCCCCCTTAGAGGCACCAACGACAGAGGTCACACAGCTTGTCTCCCCGATGACATGATCATCGTTGGAGGCAAGAAAGAGCTAATATCCTAGCTATAAAGAAACGTGATCACACTCTTCCTCGAAGAGACTAACTCTCCCCAGTAGCTAAGAAACCGAAGGGTATATCGAGAAGCCCATCTCCTCGACGAGACAATTGTCCCCGACGAGGGAAGCATAAATTTTCCCCACCACCATCACCGAGTTGTAGCGACGAGGAAGGCCCCCGCGTTCAATTATCTCGGGCTATCATGGATGCTCCCCTCCCCGTCGAACTAGAAAAACCCCTAAACTTGGGAACATATGATGGTATAACTGACCCCGACGAGCACGTTGAAAACATTTATGCCTTGCTCGACTACCGAGGCGTTATGGGCGATATTAAGTACAGGTTGTTCCCAACAACTCTGTGAAAAAGGAGCAATGTCTTGGTACAAAAACCTCCGCAACGAATACATAAGCTCATGGAAGCAGTTGAGGAAGATGTTCTCAACGAACTTCACTGCCTCTCGCCTTCATCTGAAGACATAGGCCTTACTAGAAGCAATCATACAAGGAAAAGAAGAATATCTCCGAGCATACATCAAGAGGTTCAATAAATAAGTCATTCAGGTTTCCACGACTGACAATATAAAAAGTACTTGCTCGAGCGAGGGCTGCACCCCCGCAGCGATTTTACCAAAGCAGTTGGCATAAAAACACCGACCATACTAGACACCCTTGTCGTACCCCAAATTTTCTCTACCTTTATTTTCAAGATTAAAATAGAACAGAACTGCTTAATTAAGGATGGTCCAGCAATATCTGATGGCCCATTCTAAAATTTTAGCCAACCATGGGGTGTATTTTAATTCAGGAGAGTGAGGATTTCTAAATCAGAAAGACCCATGTATCTGTAGGCCCATTTACGAAGCATGTTGGCCAATGGCCCATGAGATTCGAATATGGAAAATGATTTCGAAAATAATTATTAAATTCTTAAAGCCCATTTAGGTTTAAGTTGTTATTAGTAAAATGAGGAGGTGAAAATTCAATTAAAATACATGTTGGCCCATTTCCGTTTTGGTGGTAAATAGCAAATAGAGGGGTATGATTATTAAAAGCCCGTTAAAATTCGCATGACCCATTTTGTTTTTTCAATTGAATGGTAAAAATTAAAGACTAGAAACAGTAGGATCATTAATGTTTTTGGCAGCCCATTTTGATGTCTCGTTTTAGAAAAAGGCCTTATTAGTAATTATTTTATTAGGAGATTTATTATTAAAAGATATTATTAATTACTAAGAGTTTTTTACAAAAAAAGGTCTGTTGAAGGGGCCTAATACTGGACCCGGTTTGTATCAAAAGAAAATGTGTGTAACGACAATTGTTGTTGGGCTGAGGAGGAATTTTGTTATAAGGCCCAATTTCAAAATGCAAGATAGACAACAAAATTAATCAAGCCCAGGGCCCAAATTTAATAACATATATCGTGCCAATTCACCAAGATTTACGCACATTTTTCTTCAATTAACAATTACTGTGTAGATTAAACTAAATTAAATCTTGAAATAATTACAAAACAGGTCTCAATTTTTATAGTGCAAGACTAAAAGTGAATCAAATCTCCAAAGCTAAAATAAACTCAAATCTGCAGTTCAAGCCCAGAATATTGAATCCAATACAATCTCAAATCTCTATTACATTAAAGTATAGAATCAAAGCATTGCAAAATCAACCTGAATCAATTACATAATTATTGAATCATATTACAATATCAATTACAAAGATTTCCAATCCCTAATTTATTCTAATTTTCCTAAATCAGTGCTAACAAGTTCGTAACAGTAATACAGTAAGCCCTATAAATACTAAGCAGGAAATTGACAGAGGGGGGAGAAGAATTGAAGAAGACACAGGAAGAGATCGAGATACCGACATTAGCTTGTTGAAGATGAAGAGAGAGAGAGAGAGAGAGAGAGAGAGAGAGAGAGAGAGAGAGAGAGAGAGAGAGAGAGAGAGAGAAAGCGATTAGGGTTTCAACATCGGAAACTCTAATCGCTTTGGTTGTTGCTACTCACCGTAGTCATTACCACCACCATCAGACACCACCTATGAAACCTGCAAACAAGAAGAAGAAGGATTAACACCGAATTGGAAAGAAGTTCAAAGCCATGACACCAAAATCGCGCACAAGGTAATAAACTTAGCTTTGTTTGTTGTTGTTTTTGTATTGGGTGTTCGAAACCGAGGGGATTGGGTTTAGAGGCGCCGCCACGGAGGGGGTTTGGGTGTTAGGGTTAGAGAAGAAGAGAGGAAGAAGTTCGTGAAGAAAGAGAGAGGACAAAGGGTTACTGTAAGGTAAAAAACAAAAATGAAATGAAATGATGAAAAACAAAATGTATATTCCCTTATGATCCAACGCACGCGCGCTCACCGTAACAAATATGCACCTTTGAACTCCTCCCTTTGATTATTAGTGGACGGTCATAAGGTCAAGTCCACTATAGCCTTTGTATACCCTCACACACCCAACCAACCGGACCTCCTCTAAGCTGCATGTTGGGCCTAGCCCATTATTTTTAACACCCCCACTCACTTATTTTACTGAAATAAGCACAATAATCCACCCCCAGGCTTGCTGGGCTTGAACTGAATTCAAGCCCTAACTTTTAACACCCCCATCTTTTACTACTCAACTTAAAACTGCACCCTCTTGTTTAAATTCATTAATTTCTATATTTTTTATTATTTTATTATTTATATATTATTTATTTATATATTATTTATCTATCTTATTATAATAATAATTATTGTTAATACTTTATTTATTTTATTTATTATCATATTGATTATTATTATCATATAAATATATTTTATTCAAAACTCATGTATATATTATTTTCTATATTATTGCATTAAATATTTTTAGTCATGCATTAATTAAGATATTTTGCAATTAATATTATTAAAAAATATACAACAAATATCAAACTTTCTTTTTCGCAATAAACTAACCTAAACAACTTTTTTTGCTAAAGGGTTCCAAACGAATTTTGACTAATCACACATTTAGTCCAAATCTCCGCAATCACTACACCCGGTCAAATCTGAGGTGATTCAAAATACTTTTGCAACCCCTAAAAAACACAAACCCATATTGTGATGTGGTGGGATAACTGACTTTTCATTTTGCGTTTGTGTTCGCAAATATTGCGGTTAGCAAGAGTCGCCATCGACTTTTCTTTTATCCAATAAGGAAAGGTGAAAAAGTACAGGAAAGACCTTTAGAGATGTTTTCTTGAGTTCGGGGGTAGATTATGAAAAGGGAAGGTATCAACACCCTTTTCATCCATGGTTTTCCATGGGATCTTAGTTGCTTGCTAGATCACTTGCTTTTGTTTGAATGTGTGCTTGTGAAGTGGGTTTTGAAAGTATTTTGAAAATGTGACTTTGTAATGATTCTCGTCTCTATAAGAATGCGTACAAAGTGTTGTTTTGAAAATAGTTCAAAGAGGTGTTTGTGGGACGTGTTTTCAAAAGTGATTTTGAAAAGGGTTTCCTTTGTAATGGCTATCGTTTCTATAAGAACGTGTACAAAGTGTTGTCTTTTGAAAATGTTTCAAAGTGAGAGTGTTGGTGTATAAAATGTGTTTTTGTTGTGAGCAAGCGAGCAACTAGGAGCAAATTTACCTACTCAAAAGGTCTTAGATGTTCTTTTCTTCTTCCTTTAGATGTTTCTATCTTACCATTGAGTTGGTAAGAAAGCCCCATCGTTGGATGTGAAGGGACGGATGTTGGGACGTTTGTATAGTCATAGAAGGCAACCTATGGGCCGTTTTAGCAATGTCGTTGAGGGACTAGATCATTTACCGAAGGAAATATCGAGGGACTACAATCTTTTATCGAGGGTCTTTTGCTAAAACGCCCATGTTCGAGGGACATGACTATATTTTCGATAGGCAACAAGTGAGATTACCCTAAGGGTGCATGTGTGCAAAGTGTGTTTGAGTACATGCATTTTAGTCTTGATTAGGGAGATCGATTTGTCAATTTCATGTCTTGCCATACACACCCTAATTACTAGCATTTATATTTGAAAGTGATAGATTGCGGAAATGTAAAGTCCTACGCTATTACAATATTTTAGGGAGGGGGTGTACAAATTTACGAATGGGGGTTTACAAGAAAATAAATCCTAATTATTTATTACAACCATATTGAAATGATAAAGTAAGAAAGAAAAAGGACTTGTTTTTTTTAAAAAGGTTTTTTGTCTTAAAAAAAAATTAATTAGTAAAAGGAATATATTTTTATGTCTTTTTTATGTTTATAAAAAAGTATTAATATTAAAAGTGATAAAAAAGGAAAATAAATGACAGATAGAAACAGCGTGCTGCTGTAAGCAAAACAACAAGGATCAGAAGTTCTGAAGCCAGATACGTGGTGACTCAGAAAGAAACGTCAGTGGCCATCAAAAGTTCTGATTGGTAAACTCTGAGGTCCTGCAAGAAACGTTAGAGGGAAAACACAGAAGTTCTGGGTTTTATTCAGACAGTAGGCCAAAAGTCAGAAGCTCTGCATTACGCTAAAACCGTGAGTAAGCCATCAGAAATTCAGCGCGTTATCAGCATATGAAAATCAGAAACTCTGAGTGTTTAAAACAGTGATTGGAAGTATCAGAAGTTCAGTGTGCTTAACAATAAGGAGAACTCAGAAGTTATGTGCTATGCTAAACAGTGAGTGAGCCTCATAAGTTCTATGTGTTAAATAAGTGAGTGGAAAGATCAGAAATTTTGTGTCACATTTCAACTCTTTTCTCATATTAATCAAACATCAGCAGCTTATTCAGTTCTTAGTCAAACCACAAATCAGAGGGATAAGAGCACAACAATTTATAGAACTTCTAATCCTACTCCTAAGCCTATCCTTAATCAAGAAGTTCTGATCCATAGTTTTTCTATTCATGCAATAATATAGGCAACATCAATACTATGATGTTTACATATTTTAATGATGTTCTGAATGAAAAGACACAGAGTCAAAAAGACTTACCTTGAACCTGGAGCGTGTGTTTGGAATTTGGACTGCTTCCTTTAGATGTTCTGAGTCAACAAGAGCAATGAAAGAGGAAATTCCAAGCTCTTTGATTCAAAAGGTTTTTTTTGTTTAGGAATTCTGGATTTTTTATGGAGGTATCATAACTTTTTGTATTTCTCTTTTTGACGATTCTCTCTCCAAAAGCCATCCCCTTGCAAGTGTGATGGAGCAACCTATTTATAGGTGGATTTGGAAACAAATGGGATTCAAACCTTTTTGGTATACTGTTCCATTGCTTTTTAATCACAATCTTCGTATGCTAATTTGATGCAAATATGGGGTTTGAGAAAGTGCAGGCATGGACTGGGTCAACAGCTGATTGCAGGACTGTGATGTAGCAGGGCAGCAGGTTACTTAAACGAGGTTTTGGGATTTGGTGATGTTCTGATCATAGAAGATCAGAAACGTAACCTCCATGCGCTGAAGAGTCACGTTCTGATGGGAGACTATGTTCTGAACCATGTTTGCAACTTCTGACTGAGCTTGCGTGGAGGCTGAAGAGTCATGTTCTGATTGGAGACTATGTTCTGAACCCTGTTTGCAACTTCTGACTGCGCTTGCATGGAGGCTGACTCAGAAGTTCTGAAGTATCACATTCTCTTAACACTTAAAATTTTTTCCAAATGTTTAGAATTTTTATTTTTTTCAAAGTAACTTCTGACTCCTGATTTTGATGAACTAGTTTCATGTCTTGATGAAATATAATTGTTGAAACTTGATTTTTGATTTAAAAGTCAAAGTTTGACTTTTTCAGTGTGCTTTTGACCATTTTGCCCTTGTGAGTGATTTCCTTGAAAAGTGATGATTCAAGACTTAGAGCTTGATAGAAGCAAACCTAAGAGTCCAAGATGATCTTTTGAGAAATGAGAGGGCAAATTTTGGGGTACAACACATATGAACTATGAATTGGGACTCTGATTCCTCCTTAATAGGATACATAGGCATACGATTAAAATCATGGCGAGTTCCCCTATTAAAATTTAAAACCCTTTTCACCCGAAACCTAACCTAAAACCTAGTATCCTTTAAAATAAGGTAGATGAAAGGTTCCTAACAGCTTCCTTTCATCTAATGAGGCCCGAAACTTAGAATCTCTGCCTTTGCGAATTAGGATTTCCTATTAGATGCCCTTTCTTAGGATAAAAACTAGTAGTGGCGAATCTCATTTAAAAACCAGTCGCAACAGCTGGCAACTCTACTGGGGACTCAACCCTAGGTTTTAGGTTTATTTTGGGTTTTTATTTGCTTTATTTATTTATTTATTTCATTTATTTATTCTTGTATATTTTTATCATTTATATATTTGCTATGTGTCAGGTTTTTGTTTTAAAAAAATATATATTCCCAAATACCCTTTAGAAAGAAGGTTCGTCTATTAGCTTAGGGGATACATCATCCCTGCGAGTTTATGTGATGACTTCGCCTAGAGTCGTTGGAATTATGCAAAAGGAATACTTATCGAGAGATATCCTCTTGACGAGTATGACTTTGAAATTCCACCTGTGACTCTCTGTAACGACCTTAACCAAAATCTCATGATGAGATCTTTCACGACTTTGAGATGAAAGTCTCGGTCTGTAAAGAGGCTCCATCTAAGGAAGACCCTTGTGCCTTCTCCCTCTGGTGTTATTCATGATACCCTTAAGGACCACCTTATATGGAGGCTAGAATATCCGTAGGCCAAAACTAGGAGCCTACCTTCTAAGGATATCATTCATATAATCCCATTTCCACTATCCCTAAACCTGCAAGGGTTACTTCTGATATACTATAGTACCTAACCTGTAGGGTCTATCTTTCATAAGTCACAACCCATAGCATGTAGTGATTCTTCAACCATCCAGTAGTCTATTATAATCCCTAGCTTGTAGGAAATTTTGTCCCTTAATTACCATCTCTAGCTTGTAGGGATTCCCCTTTGTCTTCTATGGTCCTTAATCCCTAAGGAGTTCATATCTGACTCAATATCTGAGTCAGTATAGGGTATCCCCGTTTCCATATCTATCATTATCTTCGCTCTTAAGGAGTTCCTATCTATCTCAATATCTGAGTCAGTGTAGGGTATCCTCAAATCCATATCTATTATCATCTTCATCCTTAAGGAATTCCTATTTGTCTCAATATCTGAGTCAGTGTAGGGTACCTCCAAATCCACATCAAATTTTTTTCGTCCTTAAGGAATTCCTATTTGTTTCAATCTCTGAGATAATGTAGGATATTATCATTTTCATATCTACCATCAAACCTGTATAGGGTACCCCTGCGTCTACCTGCATACTACGTATGCGTCATATTGCATATGCATGAAACCTATTTTCATCGTACCCTAAAGCCAAAAACATTTTTGCATACCCATGCATTCACATACATTCATACATTTGCATCTCATGCATTTCCACCTTCACCTTTATCCAACTGTTACCCACATGCTAGCTGATTTCTTGGTACTCGCTTGAGGAAGTCCGGAAATATAGAAGGAGGAGATTAATCATTGGAGACTCAATTAAACTCGGCCCTACAAAGAAAGAAGGAAGCCCTTCACAAGGCCAACAACGAGTCTACGTAGCTCCTCAAATGTCACTACCATTGGTGATTCCTCTACATCAAGAGCAATTGCCTTATCAACAAAATAGGTATGCCCGAGAAAAGTCAAAGGTCACCCTCACGCTTTGACAAGTCCAAGAACTAAAAAGATCTCATGAAGTCACGAGGATCAACAAAGAAGCTCTTCTCTAGGATCAATAGACCTTTATAATTTCAATTTGTAATTCCGAAGTTGCTAAGTTGTATTTGGTGTAACTTTGTATCTTTTGATTAGTAATTCTAATAAGATAAGCATGCATGTTTTGAAATCGATCTATTCATATTCACTCTTCTATCACTTTCCATAAATATCAATTATTCACTTCCATCTTCAATTTCACAACTTTAACAAACTTCGAAGGAGGATGATGAAAATTAAATAACAATAATTTTCTAACGTATGCTTTCAATGGTAAGACCGAGCTGACGATATGAGGCATTGTTTCAATTCCTAAACAGTGGAGATATAAGGAGATAATCCATAGTCAACCACCTCGAGCCAGGAGTTGGAGTTCTTTCTATTTTCTAAAAAATATCCTTAATCTTAACCAGGGGCATGGTAGCCTTTCAATTAATTCAATGGCGCATTCTATTCTCAAGAGAAGTGATTTATCTAGATAAAAGGTTCAAGCCAATCTCCTTCCTAGATACATCATTGAGGGAACAATATAAGAAAAGGTTAAAGCACATCGCCTTCCTCATGCACATCAATAAAGATTGAGGAAGCAATCAATGAAGGCAAAGCTCTCAATATCTTCCTCCTTAATACATCATTCAAAATCAAGGAAAACAATGAAGATGAAGCTTACAACAATCGGTGTGGCAGTCACAAATTTTCAAAATCGAAAAACAAAAAGAATCTCAAAATAAAAAATTTCAAAAAAAAAGAGAGAGCCTGCTAAGTCAAAAACAAAAAGCAAAAAATTTTGACTTAGGCAAAAGTTAGGGCATCCCGATGGACCGGAAAATTAAAAAAAAAAATTGGTCCATGTAAAAATAAGGGATTGAAAACAAAATTGGAGAAAAATCTTGTGACTGCCACCTCAAAGGCTTCTAATCAACGCTTGGGTCTTATCGATGCTTGGATCTTATTAACCCTTCTCATCATCTACACGACTACGAAACTTCTCCTGGGGGTTGAACGCATCTGTTGGAATAATTGTACTTAGGATTGAAGAACATCAAGGAGAATGGGGTGGGATAAATAAATTTTGATCCTTATATCTTTTGTTTCTCAAACCATGAACCATGGCCACGTTACAACATTCAGAAGTCCTAATTGAAGCAAGGTTAACTATGAAAGCATACTCGGCAAAATTCGTGGTAAACCGACTCCCATATTTGCTAAAATTATTTCTAACTACTTATCTTCTTTGAATCTCCATCTCTAATCATCCATTTCTATTCGAACTTTGATTTCAAAATTTGCATGTATATCAAACAGAATTACTTTTCAAAACATACAATTTTTATTCACAAATCAATACGTAGCATCAAGGAGATTTCAAGAAATTTTGGTCTAATCAAAGGCAACATTTCCAAGAAGCTTCTACCGGATCAAATTTCAAAGCATTGTTCAATCAGAGGCATACCTTTCGAAGGAACATTCCTTAATCAAATCATATCATAACGGGGTATGACTCGGTTCCCTCATTTTAAACAAATCTCTCAAGGCTTTGATTCAAGGGGAAATCTTCCAAGATTCAAATATTGGGGCAATACATATCAGGTTCATCCTACCGCTCGTAGGGTCCAAGTTCCTCTTCAAGCGACTTCAAGTACAAACTTTTCAGAAATTCAAATCTTGGGGAAATCTATATCAAAGTTCATGGTGAGGTATAAGTTCTTTCTTAGGGTACTTCCTCCAGGTCCAGGAAATGGAGGGGAACCTCTTTCAAAATTCGAATGGTGGGGCAAACCACTGTGAGGCTCATCAAAAGGAGTTGGTTCAAAAAGTAGCCCATCAAGGAAAAACCCTCCATGAGCCCATTAGTAAAAGGCATGATGTTTCAAAGTGCGAAATGGTGGGGTCATCCATACTATGATCAAACTATTTCCAAGCGCATATCAATGAAAATCTCCTCCAACACCCTACCAAAAATTAGGGAAAGACATGCCACATAGAGGCAAGCTCCCCGCGTACTTTCATAATGTATCTTTCTTCTATATCACCAATCTCCCGAGTTTAAAGCGAGTATCAGGAAATCATGCAAGCACAACATTCAACCATCATGTGACAAGCAACCGTGTTACATATTCAAACCTCTACGCTTAATCGTTAACGACCCACCACAGGGGCATCATTCAACAAATCAGGCAAGTCATAATCATAAAGCATAAGTCTGCATAAATCATTAGCACACATTCATTAGGATATTGCCAAACTACACCTATCATCTCATTCGGCTGACGAATTCCGACAGCATGGATCTAATAGAGAGCCCAATTCTCATTGGCACATCAAAATTTCAACATCCATTGACGCATATCTAAGTCATCCATTACATGCATTGGTCAGTCATTCTATGTATTAGCACCTGCATCTGCATGCATGAAACCATATCATAGCCCGAGAATTAGGACCGTATAAAAATCTAGAATCAATTTATAGGAGAGTCACTATTGCAATCTCTAACATCTCTTTGACTATCCCTCCCATTGAGTCTCTCATATAAGCCTTCTTTGTCAAACTAAACTGTAAGCAACCTTACGTACCACCGTCCAAGATGTGAGCAACCTCACATTTGTTCTAATATGCTTTTCATAAAAGACGTGAGCAGCCTCACGCAACCTCATCCACAATTCATTCATAGGCAGCCATATGAGGCATGAGCAACCTCATGCATTCATCATCCATCCTACATAAGCGACCTTACATAAAAGTCATGAGCAGCCTCACACTTTCCAATTAATGTCTCTAGGTAACCTTACCAATATTAGCGACCTTGCTATTCGTTTCACCTTTCCAATCCACCGAGTTGATACTATTCAAGCAACCATATGGATATGGGTGCAAAGCCCAGTTCCCGTCTGGTCCGTCTTTTCAAAATCCCAGTTCATGTCTGGAATATCTTTTCAAAATCCCGTCCCTAATTGGCATGGCTTCTCAGAAAGAATAATTTTTGGCTAATAGTCTGCCTTGAGCATTGGTTCCGCAGTTTAAATAACAGGGGAATTACATTTATCAATCATCACATCATTTCAATTCATAACATTATCATATCAAGCATGCATACCATACATCATGGATACATCAAGCATAATCATATCAAACATGCACACATGCATTACATTCAATCATACATGCCCATAAGGAAACCGCGGAAAAATCTCAAGGCATGACTACCAGCTAAGACAAACTCAAATTCAAATCCAAGCTCAGCATTATCCATTCACCTTGCTATAGCTACCTCGGTTGACACCGAACACAATCGTAAAAGGTGCCTCTATCAAAATCTCCCTAGGCAGCTTACCTATGATTCATATGCACGCCTACGTCCATATCCACGCCTATTTTTACGACCATGCCTACACCTACGTCCACGTCTACGCCTGCACCCATGTCCACTTCTACACCTACGCCCGCACCTGCGATACAATACAAAAATCAAAATCTTGATAACACTTTTTAACATATTCATATCAATTCAAAGATACCACAATAATACAACATACAACGCCAGGGAATTGGTAACTCAAAACCAATGGTTTAAAGGAGAGAAAGCCAGAAACAATTTTCATAACATTTCAAGGCATACACACACTTTGCACACATTTTGCATATACAAACATTCAACATGCATACACCCAGGGTTCCAAATTAATACAAACGTTCAATATACATACACTCAGGGTTCCAAATCAATACAAACATTCAATGCACATACACTCAGGGTTCTATATCAATATCAGACGTCATACACATGCGTCATACAACAAACAAACAATCTCACCCTCGATTTAGCCATCTAAGGGTCAGTTATCAAAGCACACTCCTTCTACAATCCCAACCTATCACCTAAGACTCCACACAGTGATGTGTTCAACCCATCACCTAAGACTCCATGCAGTGATGTGTTCCTTACTACGTAGCATTACCTAAGTTTCTATGCAGTAATGTACAAAACCTAGTACATTACCTAAGTCTCCATGCAATAATGTACGAAACCCGTTACATTTCCTAAGACTCCATGCCGCAATGTTCGAAAGACAAATAAGATCCGTCACCTAAGACTCCATGCAGTGATGTGTTCAGTCCATCACCTAAGACTACACACAGTGATGTTTTTCCCTACAATGTAGTTCATTACCTAAGACTCCATGCAGTAATGTATGAAGCTCGGTACATTTCCTAAGACTCCATGCATCGATGTATTTCTCCTCTCCTTACCCATTACCTAAGACCCTAGGCAGTAATGCGCGAAACTTTAGTTCATTTCCTAAGACTCCATGCAACAGTGTAACACGACCTATTGTCTAGGACTCCATGCAATGATGTGTTTCCCATCTCTTCACCCATTACCTAAGACTCCACGCAGTAATGTGCGACACTCCCCAATAAAGATCATTGCCTAAGACTCCATGACACGATGTTCGAAATCTAAACCTAACTCGTCACCTAAGACTCCACACAGTGATTCGCAAACATAACCCATTGCCTCAGTCTCCAACCAGCCATGTGTTATCAAGTGTTGTTTTATTCATCCCCCAAATGGATGAATAAGTAAAGCCAAAACCAATACATACAATATTCTTTCAAGATCAAAACCATCTGCTTCATCGTCAAACCCTGGTAAGCGATATATCATCATCTTTGCCTATCTTCTCAAGATTCTTAAGGGTATGCTACATCAGCGTAACCTTAGGTTTGTCGGATAAATTTTAGGGTATTCCAAGTATTTAATAAACTCCCAATCAGAATGCGTAAGACACGTGTATTCTCATGCTATTCGATTGGAAGATAATTGAATAGGGACAGCCGTCGTACCCCAAATTTTCCCTACCTTTATTTTCAAGATTAAAATAGAAGAGAACTGTTTAATTAAGGATGGTCCAACAATATTTGATGGCCCATTCTCAAATTTTAGCCAACCAGGGGGTGCATTTTAATTCAAGAGAGTGGGGCTTTCTAAATAAAAAAGACCCATGTATCCATAGGCCCATTTACGAAGCATGTTGGCCAATGGCCCATGAGATTCGAATATGGAAAATAATTTCAAAAATAATTATTAAATTCTTAAAGCCCATTTAGGTTTAAGTTGTTATTAGTAAAAGGAGGAGGTGATAATTCAATTAAAATACATGTTGGCCCATTGCCGTTTTGGTGGTAAATAGCGAATAGAGGGGTATGATAATTAAAAGCCCATTAAAATTTGCATGGCCCATTTTGTTTTTTTAATTGAATTGCAAAAATTAAAGACTAGAAACAGCAGGCTCATTAAAGTTTTTGGCAGCCCATTTTGATGTCTCATTTTAGAAAAAAGGCCTTATTAGTAAAACTTTTATCAGGAGATTTATTATTAAAAGATATTATTAATTACTAAGAGTTTTTTTACAAAAAAAAGGTTTGTTGAAGGGGCCTAATACTGGGCCCGGTTTGTATCAAAAGAAAATGTGTGTAACGACAATTGTTGTTGGGCTGAGGAGGAATTTAGTTATAAGGCCCAATTTCAAAACGCAAGATGGACAACAAAATTAATCAATCTCAGGGACTAAATTTAATAACATATACTGTGCCAATTCACCAAGATTTGTGCATATTTTTCTTCAATTAACAATTACTGTGTAGATTAAACCAAATCAGATCTTGAAATAATTACAAAATAGATCTCGGTTTTTACAGTGCAAGACTAAAAGTGAATCAAATCTCCAAAATTAAAATAAACTCGAGTCTGCAATCCAAGCCCAGAATATTGAATCTAATACAATCTTAAATCTCTATTACATTAAAGTACATAATCAAAACATTGCAAAATCAATTACAAAATTATTGAATCAAATCATAATATCAATTACAGAGATTTTTAATCCCAAATTTAGTCTTATTTTCCTAAATCTGTGCTAACAAGTTCGTAATAGCAATATATTAAACCCTATAAATACTAAGCAGGAAATTGACAGACGGGGGGGGGGGGGGGGGGAGAAGAATTGAAGAAGACGCAGGAAGAGATCGAGATACCGATATTAGGTTGTTGAAGACGAAGAGAGAGAGAGAGAGAGAGATTAGGGTTTCAACATCTGAAACCCTAATTGCTGTGGTCGTTGCTACTCGCCGTATTCGTTACCACCACCATCAGACACCACCTCCGAAGCCTGCAAACAAGAAGAAGAAGGATTAGCACCAAATCAGAAAGAAGTTCAAAGCCAAGACCCCAAAATTGCGCACAGGGTAATAATCTTAGCTTTGTTTGTTGTTATTTTTGTATTGGGTGTTCGAAACAGAGGGGATTGGGTTTAGAGGTGCCGCTGCGGAGGGGGTTTGGGTGTTAGGGTTAGAGAAGAAGAGAGGAAGAAGTCCACGAAGAAAGAGAGAGGGCGGAGGGTTACTTTAAGGTAAAAAACAAAAATGAAATGATGAAAAAAATGTATATTACCTTATGATCCAAAGCACGCATGCTCACCGTAACAAATATGCACCTTTGAACTCCTCCCTTTGATCATCATTGGACGGCCATAAGGCCAAGTCCACTATAACCTCTGTATACCCTTACACACCCAACCAACAGGGCCTCCTCTAAGTTGTGTGTTAGGCCTAGCCTATTATTTTTGACACCCCCATTCGCTTATTTTACTGAAACAAGCACAATAATCCACCCCCAGGCTTGCTGGGCCTGAACTGAATTCAGACCCTAACTTTTAACACCCCCATCTTTTACTACTCAACTTAAAACTGTACCCTCCTGTTTAAATTCATTAATTTCTATAATTTTTATTATTTTCTTATTTATATATTGTTTATTTATATATTATTTATTTATCTTATTATAATAATAATAATTGTTAATACTTTATTTATTTTATTTATTATCATATTGATTATTATTATCATATAAATATATTTTATTCAAAACTCATGTATATATTATTTTCTATATTATTGCATTAAATATTTTTTAGTCATGCATTAATTAAGATATTTTTCAATTAATATTGTTAAAAAATATACAACAAATATCAAACTTTCTTTTTCGCAATAAACTAATCTAAACAACTTTTTTTGCTAAAAGATTTCAAACGAATTTTGACTAATTGCGCATTTAGTCCAAATCTCCGCAATCACTACTGTAGCGGTAGAAATGTGCATGACTAAGCCATTGGATTGACTAGACTTTATACAAATCAAAATAAAAATCGCCACCGCGCTTTATTGTTTCCAAAGGAATGGGAAAAGAGCGAATAACCCAAAAAGAGGGGGAAAGATTCAAGGTAAGGGGGTTGGTTATGCAAAGGGAAGGTATTAGCACCCTAAACATCCACGGTACTCCGCATGAACCTCTTTGTAAAATCTGTATATTTTGGCTATAAAAATGTGTTATATAAAAAATGGATGGTGGAGGCGAGAAGAGAAATATTTTTCTGATATTTTTTTTGCACCCGCCGTGGTTGCGAACCTTTAGTGCCTACGTACCACCTTTCGTGAAATAGAGGATCAGGGTACACGTAGTTCATCTATAAAAGACTTGTTTGTTGATTGTTTTTAAACAAGGAGACAAGTCGTCATTGTTAGGAGAGGAATCTCGACTAACGCCCACAAGGTGTAAGAAAGATGGACCCTGCGTCAACAAGAGTGAGGGTTTGAGAACGCCTCTAGTACTCAAGTGGAAAAGTCGACACCTTTATAACCATAGGGATAGGAGAATGTTGCTCGACTCTCAATGAATCATGTCTCACCTTGAAAAAAAAGTTTTGAATGGAAATGGTGCTCGGGCGCACAAAAGAGTTTGAATGTGTTGAATTGTTTTGTTAATTTTGAAAGATGTCAAAGTATGATTAAATGAATTGAAGTTTGTTTAAAGAAAATAAGTTTTAAAAGAAAAGGCACTCGAAAAAGTCGTGGTTTATTATGAAAGCGGTTCGAGTTTAAAAACAAAGAAGATTTTGAAAGAAGATGAGAAGGTTTTTAAAATTAAAGAAGATGGGAGGAGATGAAGGGACTATCCTAAAGCATAAGGTAAAAGCTAAGGAAGAGAACCGTCTAACCAACATGAAGCCGATACTTGACATTATAAGCCAATGTAGAATTCCCATTCTTTGGATTGAAACCAAGCACGCAAAGATACTAGACCTCTTGAGAGAATCAAACTTCAAGTGTATTTAGTCTTCGCAAAAATTGGGCAGAGTAACGGCTGTATACGGGTGAATTCCAGATTACAAACAAAGATCATAATCTCAATAACTTGCACACAAAACAAACAAACAACCCAATTTCTTGAGGTAAACCTCAAGAACTCCATACAAAATATCAAATAATGTCACAAAGTCTCCAAGATAGGCCAAGGTCTCTAATCCTAAGTCCAAGAAGTCCATCATTCCATAATGCAAAGGATAGTAACCATGTAGTCCAAGTATCATTAATGATTTTTATGGTTTATGTTGATTATTAGGTTTCTTTAAAAAGGAAAAGAAAGGCTCAAGTGAGAAAAATAAAAATGACATAAAAGTAAATGCTCAAGTGAGCAAAGATGAAAATAGCATGAAATGTAAAATGCTAAAAGTAAATGGTACATAAAGCATAAAAATAAAAGCATAAAGTAGTTAATTGTTAGTAATTAGTGGTTAGTTGGATGACCATCTTGAAACTTGCATTTGGAACTCATTAGAGGATTGGTAGGACCAAAGCCTCCACACAACAAGTTGCATTTGCTTTTTGTCAAGTATATCATCCATTTTGGAATTCTCACAAGGCAACATGTAATGATCAATGATGTTTAAGTGATCCGCGTTGACCAAAGGTGTTGTAGATTCATTAGAGGATTGGTATAACCAAAGCCTCCACACAATGAATCTCAAGGTTATTGGATCAAAGAGATTAAATTAACATACTTGGGCTTGAAATCATAAGTTTGGGCCAGGAATGATCATTTATTTGAATCGGGACAAAATTTAGCACTATGTTAAGCAATCGTAAGTGGACTTATGTAGAAGTCACACCTATTTTGAGGCCGGTCAATAGCAATCTATGTACTTCATGTTTGGATAAATGATATAGAGATCACCATCCCTTAACATGTAGCACAATTAAAAAAAGAAATGGATAAGATGAAGAGATAGGGGAATGATAAGCTAATTTGGATCACCATTTCAAAATTCTTTCTTCTTTAAATTCAACCACTCCTCTACATGGATTAAAGCACTAAACATATCATTAATCTAAAGCACCAAAAATGAATTAAATAATTCACTCTTAGGTAGATTTGAATTGATAAACATTTATCCAACTTCATCTACATCACAAAGTCCATTGAGTTTAAAGACAAATTGGACATTTAAAATTGCAATCCAAACCAATAATCAAAAGGAGTGAGTAGAAAAAACATTTTAGATCAAAGCTACCCCAAAACAAGGCAAAAAAATTGTATTTTGTCCTTGTGTAAATAGATTGCACTATTGTGTAAATCGATTTACACAGTACAGTTTTCAAAAAATTGTGTGAAACGCTTCTGTGCAATCGATTGCACTACAGTGCAAATCGATTGCACACAGTTATAGTAGTAAAAACAACATTTTAAAAGGGCAATTTCTTGTTCAAACTTTCCATCAAACACCTTATGGTAATGGATCCAATTGAGCATGAAAATTCCATCAAATTATGAGAAAATAACACCATTGGAATCACAAAATAATGCTCAAAGAATCAAACCCAAAGATCAACAAGAGATCACATTGTGAAAGATGAATTTTCCAACTTACCAAAGGTAGATCTAGAGAATTATCAAAACAACTTCAAGAATTTGCTTCAATTCAACCACAAGAATCAATTGACCAAGCTTGGATGTAGAGAATTGATGAAGAAAAAGTGTTTGGATGAAGGTTTAGCTCAAAGATTAGTAAGCTTCAATACAAAGCTTACTAACTTTTTGAAAATGGAGCTTTGAGTGAATTTGGTAGATGGAGAGAATTGAGAGATTTTTTAGCAAGGTGGATTTGGCTATCAAAAGCTTGAAATTTGAATGAGATGAGGGATCTATTTATAGAGTTTAGGATTGGGATTAGTGGTAATTTGGTAATTGATTCTTGGAGCCAAAATTTGAATTAATGATAATTCTTTCAAGGCAAAATACTCATTTTGGTCCCTTAACTATACCCTTGGGTTCACATTGGTCCTTTAACTTTTTTTCGTGTCATTTTGGTCCCTTAACTTTCAAAATGTTTCATTTTAGTCCTTTTTGTCTAATTAGCTACGAATTTAGCGGCCGATTTCAAAGTTTTTCCGTCTAATTAGCTACGAATTTAGACAAAAAGGACTAAAATGAAACTTTTTGAAAGTTAAGGGACCAAAATGACACAAAAAAAAGTTAAGGGACCAATATGAACCCAAGGGTATAGTTAAGGGACCAAAATGAGTATTTTGCCTTCTTTCAAATATTAGAGCCAAAATTTGAATTAATGATAATTCTTCTTAAAAATGAAAGATTGGCACTAAAATTTGAATTAATGATACATCTTTAAAAAATGAAGGAAAATTGGAGCCAAAAATTTGACAAGCTTGAAATGCTGATTTTTTTTCAAATTTTCACGTTGTGCAATCGATTGAACTATAGTGCAAATCGATTTGCACAGTGTATTTTTCCAAAAATTGCGCAAAATTCACTTTGTGCAATCGATTGCACTCTAGGAGCAATCGATTGTACAGTGAAAAAATGATTTTTTTTTAATTCTTTTTCTTTGCAAATAGAGATTTTAGGGAAATAATACCGGAAAACCTTATTTTCCATATGCTTCGACTCGGTACCTACAAAAAACAAATATGCAAAGACAAAGACAAATATTTTTTTGTATTTTGATTAGAAGTTAGTCAACAACACAAGAGAAAACTTAAAGATAGGATGCAAATGTGATGAATTAAGCTATTTATTAATGATTGTGACTGAATGACAAAATATGGTATGAAAGTGCGACTAAAAAAGTTAGGGGCAAAATTTAGGGTACAACAGCTGCCCCTATTTAATTATCTTTTAGCCAGATAGGCGGAAAGTAATTAAATACAAACAAACCTGAATTTTGTCCCTGATGCGATGAGATGATAACATATGTTATGAATGAATGCATGGACTCTTTTTTTTACATATATTTTTTTGAATGATGCATGAGATGAGACAAACTCTGTGGAAATATGGAAAGACTCGAAACTGGAAACTTATGGTAGTTCAGATGAAATGACGTGGAAAGACACGTCGGGGAACAACAAGATATTTCTGGATATCTGTCAGGGATACAAAGAGTAACCATCAATACTTGGAAAAAAGAGATAAAACTCGAGAAGGCAAGCAGCGACATCCAAGAATGGCATTGAATGAGGCGAGAAACTCTCTGGAAAAGGCAATCAGAAGCATCTAGAAGAACATTAGATGTGGGATGAGACCAAATCTGAAGCTACATCAGAGTCGTCCAGGAAAGACGCTGGACGGAAAAGAAACACGACATCCAATACTGGCTTTGAATGAAGGGAAAACTCAACGTCTAATAATGGCTTTAGACGAGAGAAATGATCACAATATCCAATACTGGCTTTGAATGGAAACAAAAGATCCTGATATTCAATACTGACTTTGAATGAAAGAAAAGCTCAAAATATCCAATACTGGCTTTGGATGGAAACAAAAGATCCTAACATTCAATACTGGCTTTGAATGAAAGAAAAGCTCAAAATATCCAATACTGGCTTTGGATGGAAACAAAAGATCCTGACATTCAATACTGGCTTTGAATGAAAGAAAAGCTCAACGTCTAATACTGGCTTTAGACGAGAGAAAAGATCACAACATCCAATACTGGCTTTGAATAAGTGAAAGAGATATTGACATTCAATACTGGCTTTGAATGAAAGAAAATCTCAACGTCTAATAATGGATTTAGACGAGAGAAATGATCACAACATCCAATACTGGCTTTGAATGAGTGAAATGGATCTTAATATTCAATACTGGCTTTGAATGAAGAAAAAGGTAACAACATCCAATACTGGCTTTGGATGAAAAAAGAGAAACAACTCAAACTGATGTTTGCTTTGGTAGATGCCAAGTAAGTTGGACTTTGATCTCAAGGTGACATGTCAACTGCAATAAGATCTTGGAAAATGAAAATGAGGATGAAACACTCTTGTTATGCATTATGTATGAATTTTGTTATGCATGATATGTGAATGATTTATGCATGTGATGCTGACGTTTATGACAATGGAGTTTGACTCTTCTGTGGAGAATAGTTTGGAAGTTTGATTCCTCAACACAGAGAACTCTGCCAAATTTGATTGGAAAGAAGAAAAAAAAATCTTGCGCCCAAATTTGTCACCCTTGAAAACTATGTTGAATTGATGATTTTATGAAGAAGGATATGGAGAGCTACTTGGGGACTTGTCCCAGATTAGCTGACTGTTGAAGATAAACTGATCATGGCTTCAGTCGAAAGTTGTTGGAAATAAGCTGATCACGGCTTCAGCTCCGAAATGACTATTGGTGATAAACTGATCATGGCTCCATCTCTTGAGATAATTGTTGTAAATAAATGCCCCTGTATGAGTCTTGAAAATGATTTCCTGGCTGGCCAATTCTGAGAAAACTTGCATTGAGCAGTAAATCTTGAACTGATCCACAACAGGATCTGGAAGATACTTGCCCCTGATAGGGTCACTGACCAAGTTTCTCAGCTGTTTGAAATTCCTTGATGAGGAAAGCTTGTTTGCAAGCAAAATTGTTTATTCAAACATGGTATTTTTAATGCAAAGTTCATGCAAAAGTTTTGAATCCAAAATCATTTTTGAAATGATGTTATTGGTGTATAGAAAGTGCATCACTGGTTAAAACACATTGGTTTATACTTTTAAAGTGAAAACAAAGGTATGAAACCAAAACAAATGATTCGCAAAAGATCATAGGAGTCAGTTTACGCAACCTTGCTGTAGTATGCTTTCAAAAGAAACCTGGCTTCAATTAGGTCTTTTAAGGGTTGTAACGTGGTTGGGTTCACGGTTTAAGAAATAAAGGATAAAGGCTCAAAGTTTATTTGTACCCACCCCAATCTTCATGATGTTCTCCAGCCCTACGTTCAGTTAATTCAAAATATGCATTCAGGTTCCAAGAGATTTTGGAATTGTACTGATGGCAGCAATGACAATGGCTTATAAACTAAATGATTCTTGAGAATGACAGTCATTTCTTCTTACATCTTTTTGTTGTTTTGAGGACTTTTGTCAACTCTGGTGGAGAATTTTAAGGATTTGAATTGATTGGATTTATTATTCCCAACTTTTGCCTGAATTGTTTCATTTGAGATTACAGTCAGCGGGATGCCCCCGTTTTTTGCCTAAGTCTTCTTCATAGGTTTTGAATTAGCGGGATTTTTCTGTTGATTTTTATTTTCATTTCATTTTTCCTTTTTTTTTGGAAAGATAATGACTGCCTTGCTCAATGATTACGGGGAACCATCTTCGTCATTTTTTGTTTGAGAGCATCTTTGACACTTCTTGCTGTGTGCAAAGGAAAGCTTGATCGCGACCTTTGTTGAAAGGTGTCTTGCATGATTTCTCTTGTAATTGAATGCACAACCAGATTAACTGAGAACTACCCATCCCCAGGTTAAGATTGCGGGTTTTTCTTTATAAAAAGAAACTCCAACTTCTAGGCTCAAAGGGGTGAACGAGGGATTAACTTCCTTATTTCTCCAGTGTTTGGGAGTTGAAACAATGCCTGTATATCCTTAGCAAAGTTTTATTCGAAATCATACCAGTAACAATTATGGGTATTTCGTTTTCATCATCCTCCCTCAAATCTTTGCATAAACAAAATCTTGATAAAGGGAGTAAGCAAGAGAAATATATTTGAAAGCAGTAAATGAAAAATGATTTGAATCAAAATATTGCAATGCTCATTTCATTAGAATTAACATGAAAGTACAAACAGAATTTGAAAGCAACAATTTTAACATAGACAAGGGACAAATGCAAACAGAAAGAAACATGGCCTAGTGACTAATCAGTAACAAGGATGAGTTATCATGTCTGAAACACTGGCTTTAGGAGGTGACTTGAGGGTATCCTGACTCAGTCTTCAGCCACTTTGTTTTGGCAAAGGATTGTTGATGACATTAGGACCTGCCTCTTTGAAAGTAAGAAAATTGGTTTTCACCAATTCTTGCACTCTGTTTTTCAAAGCATAACAACTTTCTAAATCATGACCGACAGCTCCTTGATGAAACTCACAGTGAAGGTCAGATATGAACCCGACTGGAGGAGGATTTCGAGGAATCAGAGGCCTAGTTGTAATCAATCCCTTCTGCATCAATGCAGGGTACAATTCAGTGTACGTCATAGGGATGGGATCAAACTAAGCCCTATTCCGATTCTGATTTTACGCAATATTTTGTCGTTGAGGGACATGAACTGGTTGAGCATTGACCGCAGGAGTTACAACCGCTACTTGTGGTTGATCAGTGTATTGAGGCCTACGGCGAGGTCCTCTTCTCTCAGTCGAGACAACATTGGCTTCTACCTCTTTCTTCTTCTGAAAGTTCCCAAGGTATTTCTTTGCACCATTAGAAGATTCAGTAGCTTTAGACACTTTACCATTCTTGATTCCTTCTTCTAATCTCTGGCCAATAGTCACCAGGTATGTGAAGCTGGAGTACACACTACCAATCATCTTCTCCCAAAAGAAAGGGGACAAAGTATCCATGAACAAACCAGTTATCTCTTTCTCTGCCAGAGGTGGTTCAATTTGAGATGCCAGTTCACTCCATCATTGAGCATACTCCTTGAAAGATTCTTTCTCATTCTGAAACATATTTTGCAATTGGCGACGATCAGGTGCCATGTCAAGGTTGTATTTGTATTGCTTTATGAAAGCATCAACAAGATCTTGGAAGCATTGGATACGACCTTTCTCAAGTCCTATATACCATTTCAATGAAGCTCCACTCAGACTGTCTTAGAAACAATGGATAAGCAGCTTATCATTCTTTGTGTAAGCAGACATCTTTCGAAAGTACATCACCAAATGACTTCTTGGACAAGTGTGCCCCTTATATTTATCAAACTCGGTAGTCTTGAACTTTGCAGGCATAACCAGATCAGAAACCAAGCACATATTGTTAGCATCAACACTGAAGAACTCATTTCCTTCCATAGCTCTGAGTCTCTTCTCCAAAGTTTGATACTGTTCTTTGAAATCTTCAAACTCACCGAAGTCTCCTTGACTCACACTTCGAGGACTGGCAGCATGGTTCTCAAAGAGAGGATTCCCCAAAGCAGCTTGTGCAGCAGGTTGACGAAAAGCAGTATGAACGATTGGCTGAGGTTCAGTGAAAACTAGAGCTTGAAAGACTGGTCGGGAAGACTGACCAACCATTGAAGTAATTACAACAGGTGGAGAGTAATTCTGAGGTAACCCAAACTCTGGCCATGCAGTAGATGTATGCTGGATAGGTTGAGTGTCAACATCAGCAGTTGGGATTTCAGATATCACAGTCCTTAAAGGTGGCTCTCCTCTGGAAATTAGGACTTGCATCATCTCAGTAAGTTTGGCCATGCCTGACTTTAACTCGTCGATTTCCATTCTGACTTCCATGTTGTGTTGTTCTTGGTTTTCCATTCTCAATCTAACAGCAGCTCTAGTCCCGTAGTTATGTTGAGGAATCAGCTTGACGGTAGATGACTAACTGGAAGGAAGAAGCAACTGAAAATAAGATCCTGATCAACCTGGATGTATGCAGAATGATGCAGAGGATGTAAATGATATGCAATGTTATGCAATGAACTGCACAGTAACAAGACCACATGGTTCAGAGTCACGAGCCTGGAGTCAAAGGTACAACCCATAAGGTATGGACTAACTGTTATCACCTTCCGAACAAGGTTCTAAGAGGTTCCCAGAGTCTACATCCTTCCTTTGGATATTACCAACGTCCCGATTAACTCGGTAATTAGCAATATTCTCAGGAAAGACTCGTCCGAGCGTAGTATCGCGTGACAACTATTTCCGGATTACTCCGTCATAGCTTCCGCACTACACCTAAAAGGTCAAGATGAGTTAGGTAATCTACGGTCCTCAGCTTCAGTAGGCTCACAGGTCGAAAGCAGTACGTCTTCCCGATTACTCGGTAAACGACACTACAGTCAAAGGGGAATCCACTGAGTGGGGGATCTCATGCCTCATTTTTGGGATTACTCCCTCAAAGTTAACATGACTATACCGCCCGTCCTATCTTAAAGTTTACCCAAGTCCGGGTATAGGACTTATGAGTAATCACCAAGCACCCTGTAAACCAGGAATATCCAGACAAACATATATACAAAATATAACACATAAACAACAATATCACATATACAAATTTAAACTAAGATAGGCTCAAACCACTTAGGGATGGACCAGCAAGAGGTCAATCTGTCCCCAGTGAAGTCGCCATTTTTTCTGTAGCGGTAGAAATGTGCAAGACTAAGCCATTGGATTGACTAGACTTTATACAAATCAAAATAAAAATCACCACCGCGCTTTATTGTTTCCAAAGGAATGGGAAAAGAGCGAATAACCTAAAAAGAGGGGGAAAGATTCAAGGTAAGGGGGTTGGTTATGCAAAGGGAAGGTATTAGCATCCTAAACATCCACGGTACTCCGCAGGAACCTCTTTGTAAAATCTGTATATTTTGGCTATAAAAATGTGTTATATAAAAAATGGATGGTGGAGGCGAGAAGAGAAATATTTTTATGATTTTTTTTTGCACCCGCCGCGGTTGCGAACCTTTAATGCATACGTACCACCTTTCGTGCAAAAGGGGATCAGGGTACACGTAGTTCATCTAGAAAAGACTTGTTTGTTGATTATTTTTAAACAAGGAGACAAGTCGTCATTGTTAGGAGAGAAATCTCGACTAACGCCCACAAGGTGTAAGAAAGATGGACCCTGCGTCAACAAGAGTGAGGGTTTGAGAACACCTATAGTACTCAAGTGGAAAAGTCGACACCTTTATAACCATAGGGATAGGAGAATGTTGCTCGACTACCAATGAATCATTTCTCACCTTGAAAAAAAAGTTTTGAATGGAAAAGGTGCTCGGGCGCACAAAAGAGTTTGAATGTGTTGAATTGTTTTGTTAATTTTGAAAGATGTCAAAGTATGATTAAATGAATTGAAGTTTGTTTAAAGAAAATAAGTTTTAAAAGAAAAGGCACTCGACAAAGTCGTGGTTTATTATGAAAGCGGTTCGAGTTTAAAAACAAAGAAGATTTTGAAAGAAGATGAGAAGGTTTTTAAAATTAAAGAAGATGGGAGGAGATGAAGGGACTATCCTAAAGCATAAGGTAAAAGCTAAGGAAGAGAACCGTCTAACCAACATGAAGCCGATACTTGACATTATAAGCCAATGTAGAATTCCCATTCTTTGGATTGAAACCAAGCAAGCAAAGATACTAGACCTCTTGAGAGAATCAAACTTCAAGTGTATTTAGTCTTCGCAAAAATTGGGCAAAGTAACAGCTGTATACGGGTGAATTCCAGATTACAAACAAAGATCGTAATCTCAATAACCTGCACACAAAACAAACAAACAACCCAATGTCTTGAGGTAAACCTCAAGAACTCCAGACAAAATATCAAATAAAGTCACAAAGTCTCCAAGATAGGCCAAGGTCTCTAATCCTAAGTCCAAGAAGTCCATCATTCCATAATGCAAAGGATAGTAACCATGTAGTCCAAGTATCATTAATGATTTTTATGGTTTATGTTGATTATTAGGTGTCTTTAAAAAGGAAAAAAAAGGCTCAAGTGAGCAAAATAAAAATGACATAAAAGTTAATGCTCAAGTGAGCAAAGATGAAAATAGCATGAAATGTAAAATGCTAAAAGTAAATGGTACATAAAGCATAAAAATAAAAGCATAAAGTAAAGTTAATTGTTAGTAATTAGTGGTTAGTTGGATGACCATCTTGAAACTTGCATTTGGAACTCATTAGAGGATTGGTAGGACCAAAGCCTCCACACAACAAGTTGCATTTGCTTTTTGTCAAGTATATCATCCATTTTGGAATTCCCACAAGGCAACATGTAATGATCAATGATGTTTAAGTGATCCGCGTTGACCAAAGGTATTGTAGATTCATTAGAGGATTGGTAGAACCAAAGCCTCCACACAATGAATCTCAAGGTTATTGGATCAAAGAGATCAAATTAACATACTTGGGCTTGCAATCATAAGTTTGGGCCACGAATGATCATTTATTCGAATCGGGACAAAATTTAGCGCTATGTTAAGCAATCGTAAGTGGACTTATGTAGAAGTCACACCTATTTTGAGGTCGGTCAATAACAATATATGTACTTCATGTTTGGATAAATGATATAGAGATCACCATCCCTTAACATGTAGCATATTTAAAAAAAGAAATGGATAAGATGAAGAGGGAGGGGAATGATAAGCTAATTTGGATCACCATTTCAAAATTCTTTCATCTTTAAATTCAACCACTCCTCTAGATGGATTAAAGCACTAAACATATCATTAATCCAAAGCACCAAAAATGAATTAAATAATTCACTCTTAGGTAGATTTGAATTGATGAACATTTATCCAACTTCATCTACATCACAAAGTCCATTGAGTTTAAAGACAAATTGGACATTTAAAATTGCAATCCAAACCAACAATCAAAAGGAGTGAGTAGAAAAAACATTTTGGATCAAAGCTGCCCCAAAACAAGGCAAAAAAATGCATTATGTCCCTGTGTAAATCGATTGCACTATTGTGTAAATCGATTTACACAGTACAGTTTTCAAAAAATTGTGTGAAACGCTTCTGTGCAATCGATTGCACTACAGTGCAAATCGATTGCACACAGTTACAGTAGCAAAAACATCATTTTAAAAGGGCAATTTATTGTTCAAACTTTCCTTCAAACACCTTATGATCATGGATCCAATTGAGCACGAAAATTCCATCAAATTATGAGAAAATAACACCATTGGAATCACAAAATAATGCTCAAAGAATCAAACCCAAAGATCAACAAGAGATCACATTGTGAAAGATGAATTATCCAACTTACCAAAGGTAGATCTAGAGAATTATCAAAACAACTTCAAGAATTTGCTTCAATTCAACCACAAGAATCAATTGACCAAGCTTGGATGTAGAGAATTGATTAAGAAAAAGTGTTTGGATGAAGGTTTAGCTCAAAGATTAGTAAGCTTCAATGCAAAGCTTACTAACTTTTTGAAAATGGAGCTTTGAGTGAATTTGGTAGATGGAGAGAATTGAGAGATTTTTTAGCAAGGTGGATTTGGCTATCAAAAGCTTGAAATTTGAATGAGATGAGGGCTCTATTTATAGAGTTTAGGATTGGGATTAGTGGTAATTTGGTAATTTATTCTTGGAGCCAAAATTTGAATTAATGATAATTCTTTCAAATATTAGAGCCAAAATTTGAATTAATGATAATTCTTCTTAAAAATGAAAGATTGGCACTAAAATTTGAATTAATGATACATCTTTAAAAAATGAAGGAAAATTGGAGCCAAAAATTTGACAAGCTTGAAATGCTGATTTTTTTTCAAATTTTCACGTTGTGCAATCGATTGCATTATAGTGCAAATCGATTTGCACTGTGTATTTTTCCAAAAATTGCGCAAAATTCACTTTGTGCAATCGATTGCACTCTAGGAGTAATCGATTGTACAGTGAAAAAAATGAATTTTTTTTAATTCTTTTTCTTTGCAAATAGAGATTTTAGGGAAATAATACCGGAAAACCTTATTTGCCATATGCTTCGACTCGGTACCTACAAAAAACAAATATGCAAAGACAAATACAAATATTTTTTTTTGTATTTTGATTAGAAGTTAGTCAACAACATAAGAGAAAACTTAAAGATAGGATGCAAATGTGATGAATGAGGCTATTTATTAATGATTGTGACTGAATGACAAAATATGGTATGAAAGTGCAACTAAAAAAGTTCGGGGCAAAATTTAGGGTACAACAACTACACCCGGTCAAATGCGAGGCAATTCAAAATACTTTTGCAACCCCTAAAAAACACAAACCCATACAAACTAAAAATTAGGACTTTGATTCCTCCTAAGAGGATACGTAGGTATATGATTAAAATCGCGACTAAAACCCTTTTCACCCGAAACCTAAACCTAAAACCTAGTATCCTAAGAACAAGGTAGATGAAAGGTGCCTAACACCTTCCTTTCTTCTAATGAGGTCCGAAGCTTAGAATCTCTGTCTCTCCGAATTAGGGTTTCCTATTAAATGCTCTTCCTTAGGATAAAAACTAGTAGTGACGACTCTCATTTAAAAACCAGTCACAACAACCCTCCCCGAGGACCTCACCAGCCTCCCCGATGAGAGGAGCGCATAAACAAACCATGTTTCCCACGAACATAACTTCTCAACAGGCACATGTTCCCTGCGAACACAACTGCTCAGCAGACACATGTTCCCCGCGACCACAACTACCGAGCAGACATATGTTCCCCGCGAACACTCCAACATAGCAGGCACATATTCCCCACAAACGCAGCTGCCGAGCAGACACACGTTCTGTCATACCCCAAATTTGTTTACTCCATTTTTAAAATATTCAAATTATTTTTAAACACAGTTTCATAATTTTTTTGGGTATTACTCACATTTGGTTTAACAATAATTTATTTTTGCTTATTTAAAATATATAATAATTTACTTTAAATTATTTGTATTTTTAAAATAACAAAATATTTTCCCACCTTCATATGCTTCTATGTGCCTTTTTGTCTCGAATAGAATGACATAACATAGTTAGTAAGGGAGTAAGGCTTGCAAGTGGAGAATTTTGAGTTCAAATTCTATTACACTATTTTTTGGTATTTATATTCTTTTGTGTATTTTTTTTAATAAAAAGGATAAAAAAGTTATTTTCAGTTATTTTATTATCATTTTCGTTTTCTATTTTAAGAGTGTTTTAAAATTATTTTTATTTTATTTTTTTAAGCCTTTGGTTTTATACACTTAATAGTCAAAATGTTAAAAATAAATGAAATCTTTCAAAATCAATTTTTATTAATCACCAAATCAATCACAATATTGAGAAAAATCACAAAGTGTCTAAGGTTCATAATCTTGCCCTCCAAATTTCAATCAAGTCTCAATTTGTATAAATCTTTCCAAAAATATTATAAAAAAAGTGTTTTTTATTTATTTAAATAATATTTTCGTTTTATTATATTTAATATATTTTAAAATATTTTTTTATTAAAATTATTATTTTATGCAAAAAATCTAAAAATAAATGAAATCTTTTTAAGCTTAAATATTTTTCAAATCGTATCTTGTATAGAGTCACAAGTAGGTCCAGATTCTTAAATTTGCTGAGCAAGATAAAAATTTGGAATTTTTATGTTGGGTAATTTCCTTTTTGGTATTTTGAACCTAATTTGTAATTCTATAAGTAAGACTTTCTTCATCATAATTTTTCATCAATAATTTTCTATCTCTCTCACAAACATTCTTTCTACGCAACTCTTTTAGTTAATTTTGAGGTTTTAAACAGAACACCTAAATTTTTCCATCGAAAACCATTTGGAGAATCAATAATCATTTGCAGATCGATAATTATCTACGAATCAATAATTTTGTTGTTGTCTTTAACAGACAATAGCGAATAATCATCCACAATTCACAAATTCACTCTCCAAAAGTTGTTTCTCTTCATATTGAAGAGCAACAACAACTAATCCTAAGGTCTCCATTCCATCATTAATCTGGAAAAAGAGGGATCTTGTACCGAAGGAAAAAAGGGGAATCTTGCATCGAAGGAGAAAGAAGAAAAGTACAAAGAAAAATTAGAGAAGGATGGAGGGAGCAACTTAATTTGGTCACGACATTTCAGGTTGGTATTTTTTATATATCTTTAAGCATGTGTATGAATATTGTATTTGATGTAGATTATAATTTATTCTTGTTTGAGTTTTGGTTTGATTGTTTGATTGCTATTTATTTTGTGTATGATTTATGATATTTGTGTTTTTTTTATTATTATTATTTTCACCTTTTTTTTTATAAAAATATATTTTCTCTAAACTTAAAAAGATATTTTTTTAACCTTAAATTTTTTTATTATTATTATAGAAAAAAAACCTCATTTCCACACCTCCCATTTTTATTACCCTACTGTAATTTGCAACCCCAGCCATTTGGGCTTAAAATTTCTTTAAGTCCAAATATTTTTCTCATACACCACCCAATCTTAGTTTTACATCCCCTAAAATCATACACCCCCAATCTTAGTTCTACACTCCCTAAAAGCTTAATTAATTTTTTTAAATTATTTAATTCTTTTAATTTATTTATTTTCTATTCTTAATTTAATTCTACTTATTCTTTAGCATTTGCATTAAATAATTTTTTGCATAATTATTAAATAACTTTATATTTTTTCATTAAAAATATTTAATATATTTTTAATAATTATAAAATAATTATCTATTAATCAAATTATTTTTAAAAAAACGCTAACCCTGTTTTTAATTGCATTAAACTTTTTATTTCTCATTCAAATTCTTTTTCTCATATTGCATCATATACTTGAAGATAGCTAACCAATGAAATACTAACATTTTTTACTAACGTAATTTAAAATTCAAAATATTTTCAAAAAAAATTGTTGAGATCTTTTATATTAACTGCGAACTTCGTCTACGATTCTGCTATTTTCAATCCAAACTTGGTTCAAGGATTAATTCAAAATATTTCTACAATCCATAAAAAAACAACCAAACACTATGAACTACGAATCGAGACTCTGATTCCTCATAAGAGGATATGTATGCATGCGATTTAAAAACCAAGGTGAGTTCTCCTAATTAAAAAATTAAAACCCTATCCTACCCTTTTAACCTAAACCCTAGGACTTCCTTGAGAACAAGGTAGATGAAGGATGCCTAACACATTCTCTTCGTCTAAAATGAATCAAGAACTTATAATCTCTGTATCAATTTAAGGTTATTCCATTATTCACCTATCGTTAGGATAAAAAGTAGTGGTGGCGGCTCGTTATTTTTTGCCAGTTACGACATGTTCCTCGCGAACACAACACCGAGCAGACATCCTGTCGAAGCTCGTGAGCATAAAGAAGAGAGACGGATCATCCGTCATCAAAGAGATATTATCGTGTCTGAGAAAAAACAGAAACGGGGCATACTATCTCGAAAACCTGCATGGAGAATAACTTGCTCGACCTTGGAACACCGAAAAACTAAGGCAATATTATAGTTAAGACACTGATATAATCGGCGTGTCTCGTCGAAATAACGAACACAGTTTTCCTGACCACATGTGCATGCCCAGGTACAAGCATGTCACTCCAAATTAAACAAAGAGGCAAGTCTCTACTCTTTTAGCGAACAAAATCTTAGCATGACACGGAAAACTCAAACGAGCTCCATCGTCGTTGTACTACGATGGAAGAACACCCAACTCGCGATGGGAAGTTAACGCTGCCGAGCTCGGGCCCTTAAAAAGAGACCTGAGTTCCGGCCCATGCCAGGTGATCACCCTGGCCGCTCAAACAGTCACCCATATTGGAGGACTCAAATACTAACGAGCAAACCCCTGAAACTCTTAATCAAAATAAAACGTCTCAGGGAGACAAGCATACAAACATGCATAAACCTAATAAATAAAAATATATAACGTACAAACATGTCCTTGTAAAGATCACAAAATGTCCCCGTTGCAAATAAAAAGTGCCAACAACATGTTTTCCTCCTCGATGCACGGGCTGGCTCTAAGTAATCACTCCTATGCCTAGAAGCAACAACTTGGGGAGCTCCTGTTCTAGTCTGGCCAAATGCCTAGGCATGGCCCAATCCACTTCCACATCCAAGATGACCCAACAACTTTGGCCAAATCAATTGGAGCAGATAAAGGACACATTTCCCCTCTGCCCCTCAATCGGAGACACGTGGTCAGTTGTCCCCCCCAAGACCAATGTGACCATCGCTGCCCTCGACAACACCTCTACCCGCAACAGCTTCTGCCCCTCGGTCAAAGACACGTGGTCGGTTATCCCCTAGGACCAACATGACCACTGCTGCCCTCGGAAGCACCTCTACCTGCAACTTCTTCTACCCCTCAACCGGGGACACATGGTCGGTTGTTCCCTTAGGACCAATGTGACCACCGCTTCCCGCTCAAACAAGCTAGTCCTCATCCTGCCAGCCACACGAGGACAACCATCCAGAAATGGCCAAAATCATCTTTGCCCATGAGCACCTCTCTGCTCGTCAAAACGACCAGCTTCCTCCCTGGTCTGCTTGACACACGTAGAGCAGATACCCAGGAAATACTTATAAACGCTTCTTCTCATCATCTCATCCTTGCTCGATGCAACGGCTAGTTACGAGCATGACTTTCCGTTTTGACCAAGTCCTTACAATTACCTATTTTTAAGGACCCGCATATCTAGGCCCAAAAATAGGGACCAATGGCCAAGCGCCGGGGGGATTATATAAACCCTCAAACATGTGAGGGTCAGGTGTCAAATATTCATCTCTGAAACCTTAATCAATCTCTTGTATCTCTTTGTGCTCCTACATAATTTAACATCCGAGTGCCTTGCAGGTACACGCCCTCCTCCTCCATTCCAACATTGAAGTCGAAGTCTCTGGCCCACTTCAGGTTCTGATCAACCGGTAAGATCAGTCCTAAACTGAAGTTCCTAAGGTCTAAATCAATGCCAAAATTTCATGCTAATCTTCAAACTTGGTGACTTCACCAATTCCTCTCCACATCTCTATTCAAATCGATGCAAAGTTCCATGCTCTTCAATACTCAAAACAGCCTTGCAAATCCTGTCCATAATGCAATATCCAAAAAACTTACAATCAGCCCATGAACCAGTTCCAATGCAGACTAAAAATAGTTCACAAATTAGTTCAAATAAAATACTAAACAGATCCAACCAATTAACCAAAACAAGTGAAAGTTGGATATCAAATTCAAATTGAACTAAGCATGTCGCATACTCGCCCAAACTAAGCTAAAGCTGGTTCACAAATTTCACTACATCACTTAAAACAATAGTGTTGTACCCCAAAATTTTCCCTCCCATATTTCTCAAAATATTTCAAGAAAGATCCTCAAGTTGCTCAAGGTAGTCCAAGGGTTGGCCAGACAAGCTCTCTCCTAAGGCAGTCTACCCCAAACTAGGGTTTCATGTTGCATCAAGATACTTGAGTCCAAGTGATCCCAAGTTCTCACCATTGTCCTAATATGTTCTCAAGATCATCCATGTCAAGTTTCAAGCCTTGCAGAGGAAGTTTGCTCAGTCAATTGCTCAAAGGTCCAAAAATCGATTGTGCTAGGGCAAAAGTCAACTGTGGCCTACATACAGTCAAACTTCAAGATTTTTTGTAAAAATTCTCATTTTGAAGTATATTTCATCATTTTATCAAGGGTTAGTCATGATTCATCAAGGATTGCTCACAATTCATCAAGATTCAAAAGTTGCTAAATTAGGGTTTTGAAGGAAAAGTCAACCCAACTTTGACCAAGCATAACTTTCTCATACTTTATGAGAAATGACCTATACAAATCTCATTTTTAAGAGGTTGAAATTACCTACAATCCGTTTTCATCTCCCAAGTTCAAAATATGCACTCACAAGAAGTTATGAATTTGGACATTATAGGTCATTTGAAAAGTCAACAAAAACACCTTTTTTGTCAAAGCTTCATACCTGAGCATGGAATATCAAAATTAGATGGGACCAAAAGGGTTGCTTAGAGGACATCTCAAGATTTCTAAAAAGTCAAAGAATTCCTCCAAAGTATCAAAATTGAGGAATTTATGCATTGTTGAAGTTGGACTTTTTTGTAAAATTGCCAAAAGTCAACTATCCCCAAAACTTCAAATTTTGCCAAATCGGCCCATTCTTTTTCACTTATTTTGAGTTGGAACTATAGCCCACGTGCTCTAGCCTTTTCCACTTGTCCATATAATATTTTTATTAATTATTTTGATTTTTATTTGAATTAATTTGATTTAAATCAAAATAAATCAAATAAAAATCCAAAAGCATTGATAACAAAGATTTTGTGATGATTTCAGGTCTTAAATCACAGATAGCCATCATCAAATTCGCATCAAGCCATATGTGTACAAGGAGATTGGATTTGGACCAATTTTGGAAAGTTGTTCAAAGCAAATCAAATCAATATCCAAATCATTGATGGAGAGGGATTTGGATGCAATATTCAAACCTAATACATTGTGTGATACATAAGGAGGCGAGGCATATCAAAAACAAGGTTGGAGATCAGGCATAGAGCAAGAACAGAATTTGCAAAAACAAGCAAAAAGTGTGAGATCGAAACAGAGGTTAGAGGTGTCCTTAAGGCCTGTTACTTGTCTCAATCGCTTCCTGGAAATCTCCACAACCTAAAGCAATCAAGACCAATCGTTTTCAAGCCCTCTAGCGCGCTGTCAGGCCGTCATAATATCACCCTTTTCTTGAATTCGATTAGATTTATTCTTGCATCCATTGTGTAAAATAATGGCATATTATTGACTACCATATCATTTGCAAGCTTTTGCCAATAGCCAATTTCATTTATATGACCTATATCGCGAATCACCATTGTTAGGTTTTCTTGGAGTTTTTTAGGGTTTTTATTTTCAGGAATAATTGGCCTTAGTAATGGGTATGGTTGTGATCAGAAGAAGGAGACGAGTCTAACCATGGTGTTAGAATTCATTTACATGGCCTGTACGAGATTTTGGAATGAACATGACTTGTAGTGACGGACAACGTCCGTGGGTATATGTATTGCAGGTTTTTAGCTACGGAGGGAGGAAGGGGACGATGAGTTGTCACGCCCCCATAGGCCTGCTCAAACGAGCGCGCGTTTTTTTTCTTTTTGTCCACTAACGTTTTTTTCTTATATTATAATTGATTCTTAGCATATATACAAAAAGAACCAATAGCCCAGCTGGTTACAAGCCATTGGAATTTGCCTCAGGACCTGGGTTTGAATCCCAGGTCCCCCTATTTTCTCTATAATATTTGTTTTCAGGTAATCCAATGCACATGCAAGCCAAGCATCCACCATATGACTTCAACATCAAACGTGCCAGATGGCCAAATGGCCAAATCTGGTGGCCATCATTGAAGGCACACCATAGGCCAAGTCAATGTACACGCATGGGATCAGAAAAGTCAAATGGACCTCCAAAAATGGGCTAGAATTATAGCTATGCACACCCTCAAATCAGGCCCAATCTCTTTCTTTTTATTTTATTTTCTATATTTCATTTAATTATTTCCTTTTATTTAATTTAATTACTAATCAAAAATTATTTTCTTTTTATCAAAAATCACAAAAATATTTTTTTACCCAATTAAATTTTAGAATTTTATTTTTTTCATTAATAAATATTGATTAAATTAATTAGGATATTAATTTTAGGTAACTTTCATTTATTTTGCAAATAATTAAAAATCAATTAGAATAATTAGGTTTTAACATTAATTTAATCATTTTTATTTCTTTCCTAAAAAACCAAAAATCCAAAAATATGTCATTAATTATTTTTTTATTAATTAATTTAATAACCAATTAATTTAGCTTTTAATTTTAGGAATTAACTTCTTTTCTTAAAAAAATAAAAAAACAACAAAAACATTTTCTTTTAATTAAAAGGGTCAAAACCCTAATTTCGCATTCGATTTAATTTCGCGTCTCGCGCTTTATTTTTCTTTATCCAAATTATTGTATCTGCTCCCGGTTTGTAATAAATAATTAGGACATTTATTTTTCCGCTTTTAAATTTCAAAGGGTTGTTTTTGGCGATGTAAATACCCGACGCCTTGTAATAATTTAGTTTAATTTTTGCACCTTTAATTTCTGCAAATATTCAACTGCTAGATGTTTGATAATAGGGTTTGCATGACAAGAATGAATGTCTAATTTAAAACAGTTAGATCACCCTAAACATGTGCAAAGATAAAAATAACTGAAATTAACACATTCGCACATGCGCACTCCTAGGGTACACCCCCACTTGGTTGCCTTCATAAACGGTCATTGAGTATAGGTTATTTTAGAGGTAGCCCTCTTGTCTAAAAGATCATAAGTTGCCTCGAAATGGTTGCCTCGAACATTGTTGCCTCGGATAAATGATCTAAGACATTAGGGTTACCGCTAAGACATCCTAACATTGCTTTAGTGACCGTATGTCCCTCTTTCGAATTGACCCTCGAACTCCACTGATGGTGCTACCTACTCACTAATAGTGGGATAGAATTTTCTAAAGGAGATTAGCATAGAACGATTCCTTTTTCGAGTAGGTAGATTAGTTCTTAGATACTTGCTCATCCAAAACAAAACCTTTTCACATTTACACTTTTATAAACAAGTTTTCAAAAACACTTCATTACACTCTTGAGGACAGAAGCAAGAGTTAAATCGAAGTTAAAAACAAAAAAATTTTCAAACCCACAAACACAAAGAAAACAATTTTGAAAACAATGAGCAAGTACCTAAGAGCCCGTAGATAACTACAGATAGAAAGGGTGCTAATACCTTCCCTTTCTATAATCTACCCCCGTACTCAGAAATATCTCAAAAAGGGAATTTTTCTGTGCTTTTTTCCTTTCCTTGTTGGATAAAATAAAAGTCGGTGGCGACTCTTGCTTACCGCAACATTTTGCAAAAACAAACGCAAAACACAAACCAGCATTCCAAAAACAGTCAGTTCTTCCACCGTATCACAGAACTGGCGACTCTGCTGGGGAGCTTATAAGTGGGGTGTACCTTAGGATTAGTTCATATTGTTTTCAATTGTTTGATCTGTTTGCTTTATCTTTTTGGGTTTGAATCGGAGTTACTATAGATCTTAACCCGGATCTGGGGATACCTTTTAGGTAAGCAGCAATAGACTACGAGGGAATTGTACAGCGTAGACCGATACGGTTGAAGCAGTAGCTACGTTGGTGTGACACTTTAGTTTGTACCGATATCCCTTGTGGAAGAACAAGGATAACATGGGGCTGCTAAGGCATCATTAAGCACCAACTGACCTTAGAACCTATAATTGACCAACTTGGCCATATAAAAGTAGAAGTATGTTATGCTCATTGAGACCAAAATCTCGCGATGATTCCGGCTGCAAGAAAAGGTTGCTAAACTGGAATTATGACCGATCGAGGGTGGTCAATGATATTGAGATCCTCTAGAACCCGGTTACTATTACTAGGACAGGTTGAACCAACTGAACTGAAAGAGGGTAGTACCTAAAACTCCATGCCAGCCTGAAATTTAAGGGCTACTGTGTGACTTTTTTGCCCTTACCATGTTTGCTATCTGTGAATACCTGTGGTGTGTTTCTATCATGACATCATGCATCATGACATTGCATGCATATTGCATTGGACTAACCATTTCAAAGACCAATGAGATTCATCTTTGTTCTATTTTACAGATCATGGCATCTATGCGTAGAAACACTATTCGGATCAGCTTTGTACAGATTCCTACTCAGCTTAAAGATTTGGTTTCCAAGGTTCCCGACACTTCCTCTTTTGACAGAAGACATGGTCACCTCCTCAGTCTAGTCACCTCCAAGCTAGATGAACAGATGATGAGCGTCTTATTCCAGTTCTTTGATCCATTATACCACTGCTTCACTTTCTCGGACTATCAGTTGGTCCCTACTTTGGAGGAGTTCTCGGATCTACTCGGCATCTCTATTCTAGAACAGACCCCATTTACAGGTTGAGAGATAGCTCTTAAGCCAGAGGATGTTGCTATAGCCCTACATCTAACAAAGGCTGAGGTAATGTCTAATTGGGAAACTCGGAGTGGGACAAAAGGCTTCTTGGCTAAGTTCTTGGTTGATCAGGCTAATCAGTTCTGGGACTGTTTAGACTTTCAGGCGTTTGAAGACATCCTGGCTCTTCTTATTTATGGTTTGGTTCTGTTTCCAAATTTGGATTCCTTTGTTGATGTGAACGCGGTTAAGATTTTCATGTCCCGTAATTTAGTGCCCACTCTCTTGGGTGATATTCTGCACACTCTTTATGCCCGTACTGCTCGGAAACGGGGAACCCTTATGTGTTGTGCACCATTGTTGGCGAGGTGGTTTATTTCTCACCTCCCCAAATCTGTTTTGAAGAACAAGGAAGGCATGGGTTGGGCCTATAGGATCATGTTCCTTGCTCACACGGATATCATCTGGAGCACTAAAGACATGGAAGAAGTAATTATCATTGATCGCTGTGGGGAGTACCCCAATGTTCCATTGTTGGGAATCAGAGGAGGGATCACCTATAATCCTTGTTTGTCCTTACGACAGTTTGGGCGAGCTAGGAGGGACGGACCTCATGAGTTGCTACTTCTGAGCATTGTCTTTGACTTCCAAGGGGATAGTGAGGGACATCGCCGCAGGTTCATACGTGCTTGGAACAGGGTGCAAAGGCCTGATCCACATGAGCTAGGGATGAAGACCTCTCTTTCGATGGAACCGTATCTCCGATGGGTTTGAACCCGTGCTCAAAAACTGGGAATGCCGTACGAAGCTGTCTTACCGGTAATTGTTGAGAGTACTTATGAAGAAGGGGTTCCTCCCACCATCCTCCACCCATACATGCCTACTGACATTGAGTCATTAAAGAGGTCTTGGATCCAGTTGAGGGAAGAGCGGGATACTTACAGAGAGAAGTATCATGAACAAGAACGGAAGATCCTAAAGCTTACAAGGCAGCTGGAGAATGAGAAGGTCCTCAACGATTATGTCAGCACCAACAGAAAACGACCATGGGAGCGCTGATGTCTTTTGTTATTTCTAGTTTTGATTTACTTTTCCGTTTTTCTTTTTGTAACGCCTTAAAGGCATTTGTTGAACATTGAATTCAAGTTTTTATCTAATAAAGGTGTGTTTCATTTTGGTTTACAAATTTGAATCTCCGAAGTCTTTGAAATCATATCATACGCATTCCATTCCCATGCACCTCATTACAGGTACCCTTCCAGGTTTCTCATATTCTTCGCTGTTTATTTCAGTACATCATGTCTTCTGAAACATCAACTGATCAAGCCATCAAGGATCTGCAAGCTCAAAACGCTCAGTTCCAGGAAATGTTCATGAACTTGGCCAAGGGTCAGCAAGATCTGAAGACTCTTATCTTGAAGGATAAGAAGAAGAAGAATAAGAAGACGGTCCTCCTAAATATGGGTCGCAGATTCGGGAACAATTTGCGGGAGGATGTTGATTTGTCTCACTCACCTGGAGGGGGAGAAAACCAAGAAGAAAGGAGGGCTCCTAGCCCTGTAGTTTCTGACAACGAGACTGACTTTGATGAAGACTAGTATCCTCCGGCTGAGGATAGGTATAAGCAACTCGAAGACCGGTTGAGCGTAATGGAGGTCCGGAAAGTCCCTGATCTGGACTTTGGAGATTTAGGTCTGGAATCTGGGGTGGTGATTCCCCACAAGTTTAAAGCACTAGTCTTTGCTAAATACGATGGGGTCTCCTGCCCAAAGCTGCACCTCCGCTCGTATGTTAGAAAGATTCAACCATACACTGCTGACAAGAACCTTTGGATTCATTTCTTTCAAGACAGTCTTTCAGGGACTCAACTTGAATGGTTCTACCAACTGGAAGGAGATAACATCCGTAACAGGGAGGACCTTGCCTCTGCTTTCTACAAGCAATACCAGTACAATGCCGACCTTGCTCCCATGCGTACCCAACTTCAGGGTATGTCTATGGGTGCGAGTGAAGGTTTCAAGGACTACGCTCAGAAATGGAGGGACCTTGGTGGAAGAGTACAACCCCCTCTGGCTGATAGAGAGTTACTGGACATGTTTCTTGGGACCTTGTCTGGTCCGTATTTTAATCATCTGATTGGTAGCTCATCGTCCGGGTTTACTGAGCTGATCATAACTGGGGAAAGAGTTGAAGCCGATATCAAGAACGGTAAGATATAGAAGGGTGCTTCATCAAGCACAGAAAAGAGGCCTTTTAAGAAGGAATCTAGCGCAGTTTACAGCGCAAAGAGCCATAACAAACCTGAGCGCCGCCAAGCAGTTAATGCGGTGGTTATATCAAGGCCTGCTGTTGCTCCACAACGCAACAATCAGCCAAGAGCAGAGAGGCCGCAAAGACAATTTACTCGGCTCAATATGATCCTGTCTCAAATTCTGCCGCAGTTGTTGAAGAACAACTTGGTGATTCCGAAGGAGGCCCCGAAGAATCCCAATACTACATCACCACTGTACAATCCGAACGCCCACCGTGCTTTTCACTCTGATAGCCCGGGGCATGATAGGAATAACTGCTGGGTCTTGAAGAATAAAGTACAGGATTTGATCGATGTTAAGGAAATTGAGTTTGAAGCGCTGGAAAATCCTAATGTCATAACGGCTCTATGATCGGTGGAAATAGAACTGACTGTTTTGGAATGCTGGTTCGCGAAATGTCGCGGTAAGCAAGAGTCGCCACCGTCTTTTATTTTCTCCAACAAGGAAAGGACAAAATCACAGCAAAATTCCTTTTCGAGATGTTTCTCGGTTCGGGAGGTAGATTTATAGAAAGGGAAGGTATTAGCACCCTTTCTATCCGTGGTTATCCACGGGCTCTTAGGTACTTTCTCACTATGTTTTCAAAAATTGTTTGCTTTTCAAGTGTTTGTGGGTTTTGAAAAAAGTTTAGTTTGAAAAAACTTCTAGGTAACTCTTGTATCAGTCCTCAAGAGTGTATGAAGTGTTTCTTTGAAAACTTTTTGAAAGTGTAAGTGCAAAAAGTTTGTTTTGTTTTTGAAAGAGCAAGTACCCAGGAGAAATCTACCTACTCTAAGGAATTAAGCTGTGTAGGAGTCCTTTAGACAGTACTATCCCACTATTGAGAAGTAGGTAGCACCGTCGTTGGAGTTATTCGGGTCAATTCGATTATAGGGACAATGTGGTCACCAAAGCAATGGTAGGACGCCTTAGTGGTAACCCTAATGTCCTAGATCCTTTTTATCCGAGGCAACCGTTTCGAGGCAACTGGATCTTAGACAGGAGGGCGACCTCTAAGACACCCTATACTTAATGACCACGTCGAGGCAACCAGTGAGGCGTACCCTAGGAGTGGCATGTTCCTGTGTGTTGTTTTTTTCAGTTAATGTTTATCTTGTACATGTTATTTGTGAGCTACAAATTGATTTTATTTTTCATACAAGTCTTTCATGCATTTTTTAACAGTTAAGAGTGCGGAAAATAAAGTGCGGAAGAAGTAAATCTAGCTATTACAAGGCGCAGGTATATACATCGCCAAAAACATAACCCGTTTGGAAAATAAAAAATGCAAGAAAAGTAAATAAAGCGGTAAAATTCTAATTAACTATTACATTTCTGAGCAGATACATAAATAGTCAAAATAACGAATTGAAACTAAAATGCGCGCGAGAGAATGAATCGGGACGTCCTTAGGGTTTTGACCCTTTTTGAGAAAGAATTGAATTTTGTCCTTTTTTTGCATTTAAATTAAATATTAAACCTAATTCTAATTAATTAATTAATTAAAAGAAAAAATGTTTTTTTTTGTTTTTTTTTATGTTTTGAATGAAATAAAATAAAAGAAATTTAAAAGTCAAAAAGAAAAACCTAAATCTAAGCTTGATTTTATTTATTATGAAAAAAAAGATTAAAATTATTCTAATTAAACTAAGTTAATGATATTTAGAATTTATTTACAAAATAAAAGAGTGAAATTAATAATAATAGTAATAAATGAAATATTTACATTTTTTAGTTTTTGAATTTTTATTGTGAAAAATGTTAATTAATTTGATGGTTAATAATTAATTAAAAAAACAATAAAAAATAAATAAAGTAAATGAATGAAAGAAAAAAAATAAAAAAAATAAAAGATGCAAACCCAAGGGGGTTTGGGCCAGATTTGAAGGTGCATTTAGAATCTGAGGCCCAAGAAGCCACCAAGCCACGTTGACTTTCTTGCTCAAGTGCCTGTTGGTTGACTGGAGAATATGGTGTGCTTCCATCCTGACCCTTGGATTGCCACCTGAAGACACATGGCGTGTGGATGTTGGAAGTCCATGGTGGACGTATCCTGGAAAGCTGCACTTGAATAAGCATAAGAAAATGATAACAAGAATTGTGGGGGACCTGGGATTCGAACCCAGGTCCCAATGCTTATGGCACGCGTTCTCAACCAACCCAACCACCTTCTTGAATTGTTAATAGAATAATAATTAATTATAATATATAAAAATCAACGCCCATGCTAGAAAAGCAAAACAGGCGCGCTGATTATTTGAATGGACCACTCCCAGGCTTCCACGTCCTTCGTCTTCTTCCTTTTGCCTGTAACAAAAAATCAAATAGCGGGGGTTTTTAACCCCCACAACCTGCATCCACAGAAAATAGCGAATAGGCATACGCTAAATATAAATTCATCGCGAGGGTTGGGTTTGATTCGTCTGGCCTTGACGAATTCAACCATATGCGTTATGAGGCCTAATTTTGCCTGTGCTGGAAATCCCCAAATTGAAAGCTATGAAAACCTAGAATTCGTCAATGGTAATTTTCGTTTCAGGGCACCATAACACAATTCACCTATACCATTAGCTTCAGAAGTGTGTTAGCAATGTAAATCAATGATCATAACATGTTAATGATGCATAAATATTGAATTAGGATTAAGGAAAAAATAGTCAAATTGTGTGACTGTTTCTTGGGATTCCTTGAGTGTTAGCGTGTGATTTTGATCTCTACACGTTCCTGGGAATGCTAGCAATGTGTTTGAATCCTCAAATTGGTTTGAAAGGGCCTTGAAGTGAGAAAACAGATTTGACTTTTTTCTTGATTTTTTTGAATATGGTTTGGCCGTTTGTGCAGTGCTTGGGTCGTGTATTAGGTCTGCAATGCTTGCTTATGTATGTGTGAATGGAATTAGGTCAGCAGCTGAGCCTTAACCTTGCACATTGAAGCCTTGAGATCTTGGTTGACCACCATTAAAGAACCTTCCATATTTGGTTCAAATTCAAGATTTTGTGCACCAAAAGGCTTGGCACGAAATTGTTCGCTGGCACATGACACATAAAAGTCATTCAAGTCACCAAGATGCCATTCCATTAATTTTTTTGATTTTATTTGAATTATTATGGATTTAAAATGAATTAAATCAATAAAAATTAAATAAAATGGAAAAATAAATGTTTGATCTTGAAATTAATCATGGGTGACGTGTATGGCATGACAAGGCTGAATCAAGTGGAAGAAAGTGGGCCCTTTTGTCAAAAATTGAAGTTTTAAGGATAGTTGACTTTTGCCATTTCACAAAAATTTCCCAACTTCTCCAATGCATATCTTGCTCAATTTTGATCATATGAACATGTTCTTGGACATTTTGAAAGGTCTTAAAGTTCTCTAACCAATGCCTTTTGTCCCATGTCATTTGGATTTACTAATCTCAAGTTATGGTCTTTGACTTAAAATGCCTTTTTGTTGACTTTTGAAAATGACCTATAATGTAGAAATTGATAACTTTTTGTGAGAGCATTTCTTGGACTTGGAATGTGAAGATGAGTTGTAGGAAATGTCCTCCCCTTAAAAATGAGCATTGGATGTGATTTTTCTGATAAACCATGAAAAAGTTATGCCCTGGTCAAGTTACAGTTGACTTTTCAACTGTCCCAAAATGGAAACTTTTGCATCTTGATGATTTTTGAGCCATGCTTGTGGAATCATGATCAAGACTTGATCAAATGATGATTGTGGCTTCAAAATAAGATGTTGGCCAAAATTTTTGACTTTTGACTGTAAAATGACCATTTTACCCCTACAGTTGATTGTGGAGCAACTAGGGTTTTTGACTGTGCAACTTGACCCTGTGAGCCTTGAAACTTGACATGTAGATGCTTGACAATGTATATAGGCATATGGGACTTGTTTGTACCACTGAAAACCTCAAATTCATTGAAGGAACCAAAACCCTAATTTTGACTGGCTTAGGAGATGGTTTGACTGTGCAACCCCTTGATCCATTTGAAGATTGATCTTGACAAATCTTGAAGAATATGGGAGGGAAAATTTTGGGGTACAACAGTTGCCCCTGTTCAATCTTCTTAGACCTGAGGATGTAGATTGGCTGGCGTGCCTTTCGTGATCCGAAGGTGGAAGATGATTGAACACTAAAGTGCCCAGAAATTTGCACTCGCATAGTAGAGTATCAGCAGTGTGATGGCGAGAATGGGCTTATAGATGCCATTTGGAGATATGGTGGATAGGAGGATGGGCTTGTAGATGCCATCTGGAAGTGTGACAGAACCCTGTTGGGAATGGGCTTATAGATGCCATTTGGAAGTGTAATGGATAGTGGTGGAGATGGGCTTAAAGATGCCATCGGGAGATTGTCGATCGCGTAAGAGATTCCTTTGCGAGAACTTGCGTACTTGAGAAAGAGAGATAATTTCCTAGCTTGCTACAGGTGTTGATCTTCAATCTCTTCGTGTAGATATGCCCTGGCTGGATACAGGTATCGAATCTACAATCAATCACTCACAGATACGCCCTGGCTGGATACAGGTATCGAATCTGGAATCGATCGTCTACAGATATGCCCTGGCTGGGTACAGGTGTCGAATCTCTAAACCCTTCATGCAGACATGCCCTGGCTGGATACAGGTATCGAATCTACAATCAATCACTCACAGATATGCCCTGGCTGGATACAGGTGTCGAATCTGGAATTGGTCGTCCACAGATATGCCCTGGCTGGGTATAGGTGTCGAATCTCTAAACCCTTCATTCATACATGCCCTGACTGGATACAAGTATCGAATATACAATCAATCACTCACAGATATGCCCTGGCTAGATACATGTGTCGAATCTGGAATTAGTTGTCTACAGATATGCCCTGGCTGGATACAGGTATCGAATCTCTAAACTCGTCATGTAGATATGCCCTGGCTGGATACAGGTATCGAATCTACAATCAATCACTCACAGATATGCCCTGGCTAGATACAGGAATCGAATCTGGAATGTGGTCGTCCACAGATATGCCCTGGCTGGATACAGGTATCGAATCTCTAAACTCTTCATGCAGACCTGCCCTGGCTGGATACAAGTATCGAATCTACAATCAATCACTCACAGATATGCCCTGGCTGGATACGAGTATCGAATATGGAATTAGTCATCTACAAGTATGCCCTGGCTGGATACAGGAATTGAATCTGAAATTGCGACAGTTGATAGTAATTATCTTTGGATTGACCTTTTTCCTGAAAAGGCAAAACGTCAGTTCTATGCAGTGTCATGATGTATGAAATGCATGACGTCATGATGTTCTCAAAAATAAATGAGATCGTGTCGTATGCACTTTATCATGTATGTAAATAGGGTGTATGAAATGTGAAATGTCTATGAATGTATTTTCGTCTAGGAAAATAAATCCTTGACGAGTGTCGGGAGCTTGTTGAATCCTGGGCTGATGTTTGAAGAGTAGAGTTCTTCATTTCCGCTGGGGATGATGATTGCAAGAATAAACCGGTAGGAGAAGATGACTCTGTTGGGGAATAAAGTTGTTGGAGAGATACTCTGCGGGGAATTACTCTGTGGGGAATTACTCTGTGGGAAGAGATATTTCGCTGAGAATTTGATGATAACTCCGCTGGGGATTCCTGTTGATAAGTTTGTTGGGGAATTTGATGAACTCCGCTGGGGGATAGGAAGAACTTCGTCGGGGACGATCTTTCCGTGGTAATTAGCTGAGGATAACCCAGTTATAAGCCCTGGTGGGGAATAACCTTTGATTAAAGTCGGGGCGAGATACGTTCGTACTCTGCAGGGGACCGGCTTCTAGACTCTACTGGGGATAAGCTTCCAGAATCTACTGGGGATAAGCTTCCAGAATCTACTGGGGAGGATGATTCAACTCTTCTGGGGAAACCTTTGAGACTGTACTGGGGAAATGGCTCCACTGGGGTGTCTGTATTCCGCCGGGGAACAATCTTATATTAAGACTGCCGGGGATGCTTGATTAGGAACATTTGTATACTCCTCTGGGGAATGTTGAGATCTTATGGGGATACCCAACTTCCTTAAAGCTGACAGTAGGCTAACTCTGCTTGGGGAGAGTGTCGCTGACTTGCTGGAGATACTGTGCCTTTTCCGGGCTGACGGGAGACCAACTCTGCTCGGGGGAGAGTATGGCTGAAACCTGTCTTACTCTTGGGGAGTGAAGGTATCCTGGTCACATTCTTCAGCCGAACCTACCTTGGTACCTTAATGGACAAGGCAACTAGATTGCTTAGACAACTCTTTATTGCCCCTATTTCTGATGTCACCTGTAATTAGTCCTTTGTTTCGTACGCAAATATTTATGAGTTAGAAATTAATGTCAAATGCATATATAAAAAATGAACATTGGACGTTCTTTGCAAAACAAAACAGATAAAGGAAAAACAGTTGGCAATTTGTCTGAAAAAGTGAATTTGTATTGATTTTTGAATTTGCCTGTAAATAGGCGTTTTGTGTACAAGAGGCTGACGTCCTAGTAAGAGAACGCCGCCGAACAACATAGAGTTTATACAATTTTGAAAAGGAAAACAAAACAGCTATGTGAAAAATCCCACTGGGTTCCAACTCTGCTATCGCCTTTATGTCTTCAAGCGTCTCATCACTTGGCTGCTTAGTTGAAGAGGAAGCTGATTGATTGGTGCCGGCTGAACCTGATAGTTGATACCGAATTCTGGATGCAAGGTGATCCAATGAGACATAGTATTACGCTTTAATCCCTAACTTTTTCCTGGACCGCCCTTTCGGGTTTTCAGTCCACCGGGATACCCATTTTTGCCCAAGCCGCCTTTTCAGGTTTTCGACTTGCCGGGTGTACAGATTTTTTTTATTTCATCCCTTATTTTTGCCCGAACCCTTTTGGTTCGCCGGGAAGCCCTTATTTTTGCCTAGGTGTGTCAACCTAGCGGGTCTTTTAATTCATGTGTAGTATCTTTTTACTATGTCTGCATTGGCGGGGTGAGGAAGGTCGTCACCATCCACGGTGGTTAGAATCATAGCTCCTCCTGAGAAGATATGTTTAACCACGAATGACCCTTCGTACATAGGGGTCCATTTGCCCCTGGGATCACTTTGAGGAAGAATGATGCTGTGATACGGTGGGAGAACTGACTATGGTTTTGCGTTTGTTTTCGCAAATGTTTCGGTTGAGCAAGAGTCGCCACCGACTTTTTATTTTATCCTAAGGAAAGGTTTAAAAAGCACAGCAAAAACCTTTGAGATATTTTCTTGGGTTTGGGGAGTAGATTATAGAAAGGGAAGGTATTAGCACCCTTTATATCCATGGTTATCCATGGGCTCTTAGGTACTTGCTTAGATCAACTTGCCTTGGTTTTCAATTGTTTGAAATGGTGCTTTGTGTGTGGTTTTGAAAATGTTTTGAAAAAGATGCCTTGTCTAGGCTACCCTTGTAACAATTCTTTACTCGAATGTTTTACAAAAGGTGTTTGTCTTTTTGAAAAGATGTTTCAAGGTTTTATGAAAGTTTGTTTTGAAAGGTGTTTGTGAAGTGTGGTTTGAAAAATAGGCAAGTGTTTTGTTTTGCAAGTTGACAAGTACTTAAGAGCTATCTACCCTAAAGTTCTCAAAGATTTTTGTTATGTTTTAACCCTTTTAACAATTTTGTTCCACCATTGTATTTGGTGGACAATCTTGTGTTAGGATGTGAAAGGGACGGGCGCGGGTCATCGTTTAGACCATAATTGCAATGGTGTTAAGTATCTTTGGGCAATTTTTCCTTGAAAGGGACTTGATCATTTTAGGCAACTTTTCGAAAGCGTCATCGAGGGACTATGATCATTTGATTTTGTATTTGTTTTGCCCAAAGAGACCTAACATGCAATATGGCCCATTTATTGAAGGCAACAAGTGGAATACCCTAGGGGTGCAAGTGTGATATGTGTTGTCCATTTTCATGCTTGATTATCTTGAAATTAGGTCAAACTATTTTGTTGTTTTTATTTGCATACAAACCCTAATTCTAACATGGTATATTTAGAAAGCATTAAAGTGCGGAAAGTAAAGTTCTAAACTATTACAACACAATATGGGAAGGGGGTACAAATGTTCAAATGGGGGGTATTTGACAAGGAATTTAAACCTAGACTATTACATCAATTTGGAATTATTTACAAGATATTTAATTGCACAAATTAAATGGAAACAAAATAAATATGCAAGATGCAAAAAAGGGTTTTTATATGTATGGAAAAAAGTATTTTTTATGTCAAATAAAATAAAAATGAAAAGTATTATTTTTTTGGAGTTTTTGTGTTTTAAGGGCAAAACCCTAATTTCTTAAATAAAAGGTATTATTTATTTAATATGTACAATAATTAATAATTATATACAAAAATAAAATAAAAATGAAGTATATTTATAAAAAAGTATTTTTGAGATCAAATATTAATAAAAGAAAAATATATGTATTTTTTGTATTTTAACCTAAATATACTAATAAATATATATATATATATATATATATATATATATATATATATATATATATATATATATATATATATATATATATATATATATATATATATATATATATATATATATATATATATATATATATATATATATATATATATATATATATATATATATATATATATATATATATATATATATATATATATATATATATATATATATATATATATATATATTTGTATTATTTTCTAAATATGTATTATATATACAAAATTAATATTTAATATTTATATAAAAAAAAGTATATTTTATATAAAATATTTTAAGAAGATAAAACAAAATAAAAATGAAAATAAAATGTGTTTACATTATTTTTTAGTATTTTAAGTAAAAATGTGTTTATTTATTTATTTATGTACAAATATCAATATAAACAAATAAATGCTTAAAAAATTCAAAAATGGTGTGAAAAATATTTTTTATGTTTTCAATATTATTAGCAAAAATGAATAAGTCAGAATAAAAAAAGAAAAGTCAAAAGATCATGCAAATAAGCAAAATGGGCCTAGGGGGTGTAAAACCAAAAACACGGTGTGAGAAGAAATATCAAAACAGGCCCAGCCCACCAAGTCTTTCTTCAACCTCCAGCCAGAAAATGTTCAGAAACGCGCGCCTGTACACTAATTCAAACATCTGGATTCCTTGACCTTTTGCACAAACTTACAACATAAGAAATGTTAAGCATTGAATCACGATTCTGAATATGTAAAGAACTCCTCCTAACTCTCAGAAATGAGAGAGAATTTTATCATTCCCAAATCCTAACCTAACTTTTTATCAACATTCAGACCTTAAATTCTCATAGCTCAGGTAAAATAAATGGAAAGTAAAAGTATGTATAGTTTCAGGGGCATGAGTAGAACACTTCTTATTCACAAACTTAGAGCTAATGATGCCTACATTGAGAGATAGAAGTTCAAGAATATACCTGTTCAGTTGAAGTTGTATCTGATGATGGAGGTACTTTCAGAGCAAGGTGATGATTGGTACAGCTTCCTTGATGTCCAGGGATGCTATTCCAAGCTTTACTTTGTTTTGAAACCTTTTGAATCGAGCTATAGAACTTCAACTGCAAAACAAGAAAATGAAAATGGTGATGATGCCTGGGAGTGTTACAGGTCGTGTTTGAGGTTTTGATTAGCTTCAAGGGATGTTATGGGATGTATTTGAGGTGGTTTTAGCAAGAGTGCATGGAAGGTTTGAACTGGGGAACTCAAACTGCAGTAGATGCTCTGTTTGGGCAGTTTGAGGGTGATTCTGGAAATGGGGAGGTATGAGGGATGCTTGGCTCGTGTTCTAGCTCAGTTATGATGTTTAGGATATGTTTGACAAGTTTGCTTAAGGGTTCTATTGCTGAGATGAAAGTTGGTATGTGATATGCTATATTTCTTCCCCTTTAAGCAACCAAAGGCCAAGTTGGTGTTTAGACAGGTAGAGGCCCCCATAATGTGCTGCAAACCTTGGCATTGATCAGTGTGATTAGTCCCTAAACTTGTGCCAAAGAGATTTGATCTGTACTTGCTGATTTGCAACTTTGACATAAAGTTTACCTTTTCAAAAATGGATATTATGCTTTATCTAAAAATGGCTTAATCTTGTAAATAATGTTTGGACACACAAAATAAGGCTTTGGCACAATGAGTATGCATTAAATTATTGAGTGCAAATGGGATTAGAGGCCTGTAATGTAGTATAAACCAAGCTGACTTGAAAATGGCAATTTGTATGAACATGTCTTGGTCAAGAACAAAAGTGACTTTTGCCCAACTTGCCAAATTCGATTCTCCATAACCATGAGGTTGTTTGATGAGTTATTGGACATTTTGGAAATCTTGGAATGTGTAATACAATCCATCTTTGAAATGCAAATTGAAATTCCAAGTGGAAGTATGTGAAAAATGGTCTTGAAGTTAGGTAGAAACCTTGCCTAAAATAGGTCAAATTTTCACTAAGTTAAGAATGGTTTGGTACCCTTGTTCCAAAAATTGTAACTTGAGATACAAGCCTCTTTTGGGAAAACTTTGTGAATCAAAGTTGTAGATTATGCAATAGGCTAGAACTTTCATGTTTTGACTTTTGCTTGAATCCAAATGAATCTTGGTGAGAAAGTGGGACAAAGTTAGGAAAAAATTAGGGTTTTTCATAGCTTAGAAAAATTCTGTTATGAAAAATCTTCATTTCAAACCCTAATTTGCATTTCTTGATTTCTTGATGAACAAGTTTCATAATTTGGCATGTTTTGATGAAAAATGAATCTTGACACTTGATTTTGACCAAAAAGTCAAAGTTTGACTTTTTAGTATACAGTCAAAATTGATCAATTGACTGGGGAATTCAACTGTCAATCTTGTGCATTTGGGATCTTTTGAACTTGTTGAGCATGTCAAGACAATTCCATGGGGTCCTTGAGTCCATATGTGAGCTTGGTTTGCCATTGGCTAGGTCAAACAATCAAAAATTGCCCTTGTGCAGTCAAAACCCTAAAAATGACCATTTTGCCCTTTTGGTGATCTGATCAAATTTCTTGTGGAATTGTGATCCAAACTTGATCAAATGGTCCATATGAGTTCATAATGTTGATGTGGGTCAATTTTCATGAGATTTGACTGTCAATTGGCCACAGTTGACTTTTTCCCCAATACAGCTGATTTTTAGGTCAACTGTCCAATTGACTGGGCAAAATTTGGAATCAAGACTTGAAACTTGGTATGAATAAACTTGGGAGTCCAATATGAAGCAAGAAAGTCATCTTAGGCATTTTTGGTCAAAACATATTTGTGAAAACACAAACCCTAATTTGGGTCAACAGTGCAAGGAGAAGTCTTGAGCAGATGAAACCCTAACTGGATCTTGAGCTTCAAGGGCTTTGTGATGAGAAATGTTGAGAAAATGGGAGGGAAAATTTTGGGGTACAACAGTTGCCCCTGTTCAATCTTCTTGAACCTGAAGAGTTATATTGACAGGTTATCCTTTCGTGACTCGAGGGTAAAAGGAGATTGGACACTAGAGTGCCCTTAAATTTGCACTCGTCAAAGCAATGGATGCGGGAATGGGCTTAGAGATGCCATTTGGAGATGGGCTTAATGATGCCATCTGGAAGAGTGACAGAAGCTTGTCGGGGATGGGCTTAAAGATGCCATCTGAAATGAGTATCAGAAAGGTGTCTGCTTTGGACCATCTCTGAACTGGGGGTCTGAACAAGCAATAGATTGACATCCGTTGTTGGGAAGAATCCATAAACTGTTTTCAGAAGTGGCATCTGAATAAGCGATAGATTAACATCCGTTGTTGGGAAGAATCCATAAACTGTTTTCAGGAGTCTTGAGAAGAAACTGAACAAGTGATAGGTTAACATCCTTTACTAGAGAACCCGTGAACTGTTTTCAGAAATCTTGGAGTTGAATAAGCAATAGAGCAGCATCCGTTGTTGGGAAGCGTTCGTAAACTGTTTTCAAAAGTTACATCTTGAACAAGTTGATAGATTAACATCCGTTGTTGGGAAGAATCCATAAACTGTTTTCAGAAATCTTGAGAAGAAACTGAACAAGTGATAGGTTAACATCCGTTACTTGGAGAATCCGTGAACTGTTTTCAGAAATCTTGGAGTTGAATAAGCAATAGAGCAGCATCCGTTGTTGGGAAGCGTCCGTAAACTGTTTTCAAAAGTTGCATCTGAACAAGTTGATAGATTAACATCCGTTGTTGGGAAGAATCCATAAACTGTTTTCAGAAATCTTGAGAAGGAACTGAACAAGTGATAGGTTAACATCCGTTACTTGGAGAACCCGTGAACTATTTTCAGAAATCTTGAAGTTGAAGGAAGAACCGGTGTAGGGTTTCCTGATTATGAGCTCGTGTAAAAACTACATCTGGATGAATCTGGAATAAGCATTAGAATGTTGCCATGTCTGGGTCACATCTGAACTATTCCTGGAAAGAATCTCGGAAGATAATGATTTTAGTCTGTCGACTGATCTTACCTAAAAAGGTAAAGAGTTAGTCATATGCAATGTCATGATGCATGATACAATGTATGTTATATGATATGAATGTAAATGGATGCGCATGTAAGCTGGAGAGCTGTCTTGCAAAGGATAGATGAATCCGAGATGGCTGAAGATAAAAGTATCTTGACTGCTGCCGGGATGAATAATTCCTTGGCTGCTGCTGGGGAAGAGAATTCCTGATGACTTCTACTGGGGAGTTCCAATCTAATAAACTCATGCTGGGGAGGTAAGACTGAGAATCTTCAGTTTGGTGGGAAGTATCTCTGTGGGGAGAAGGTTCACTAGTCTGGCTCTGCTGGGGATTGATAATTTGAAGTTTTAGCTCGGCTGGGGATACTGAAACTTAAACTCTGAGGGGAATTGAGTTCTGGAGGATTCTCTGGCTGGGGATAAAGATAAACTCCTCTGGGGGATTGTATTGATAAGTTATGTTGGGGAACTTTGATGAACTCCGCTGAAGAAAGGAAGAAATTTGTCGAGTGCGATCTTCCTTGGCAATAAGCTGAGGATAACCCAGTTATAAGCCCTTGTGAGGAATAACTTTGAATAAAGCTCGGGGGAGACATCCGTACTCTGCAGGGGATAATCTTCCAGAATCTACTGGGGATAAGCTTCAAGACTTGCTGGGGATATGGATTCCAAATCTCCTGGGGGTTTCCTTTGAAAGGGTATCAAGATATCCAACTGTACCTTCAACCTATCGGTAATCCTCTTTCTCGATTCATAAGGAAATGATTATGTTCAAATGCATATGCCTATTTAACAAAACATTGGACGTTTCTCAAAATAAAACAAATAGTGCAAGAGAAAAGAAAAAGGAAATGACACAAATTTCTGGGAAAAGTATTTGTATTATCTTTCTCTGAGTATATTTGTACAAAGGAGACAATCATCCTAGTAAGAGGATTTTGTCGTAAATATTGAAAGATTTATACAAAATAAAGATGGCTATGTGAAACAATTCCATGGGATTCCATTCTGCTATAGCCTTCACAACTCTGAATACCTGTCCATCCAATGCTCCGTCTACCGATGACTGGATTGATCAGAAGCCTGGAACTGGTTGATGAAGAGATTGTCTTTGAAGTGATCCGACGAGACATAGTCATACGCTTTAATTCCCTAACTTTTGCCTGAATCGCCCTTTCGGGTTTTCGATCCACCGGGAAACCCCTTTTTGCCCAAGCCGCCCTTTCGGGTTTTCAACTTGCCGGGTGTACAGATTTTTTTTGTTTTTATCCCTAATTTTTGCCTGAACTGCCCTTTCGGGTTTTCGGTTCACCGGGATACCCATTTTTGCCCAAGCCGCCCTTTCGGGTTTTCGACTTGTCGGGTTATTTTATGCGTATTATCTTTTGACTATGTCTGCGTTCGCAGGGTGCGGCAAATCGTCGCCGTCCATGGTGGTTAGAATCATTGCACCACCAGAAAATATGCTCTTGATCACAAATGGTCCTTCATATATAGGAGTCCATTTTCCCCTGGGATCACTTTGTGGCAAGATAATCCGCTTGATTACGAGATCTCCGACTTGATACACTTGACGTCTGACTTTCTTATTGAAGGCCTTGATCATCCGTTTTTGATACGTCTGACCATGGCAGATAGCAGCGAGTCGCTTCTCGTCGATCAAATTGAGTTGATCAAGTCGGGTCTGCATCCAATCATCTTCATTCAAACCTGTGTCCTTCATAATCCTTAGAGAAGGAATCTGAACTTCCATAGGCAAGACAACTTCCATGCCATATACCAACGAAAATTGGGTTGCCCCGGTTGAAGTATGTGCCGTCGTACGGTATCCATGTAGAGAAAACGGTAACATCTCATGCCAGTCTTTGTAAGTGACTGTCATTTTCTGAATGATCTTCTTAATGTTTTTGTTCGCAGCTTCAACAACACCGTTCATCTTCGGCCGATAGGGAGATGAATTGTGATGATAAATCTTGAACTGTTCGCATAGAGCGGTGATCATAGTGTTATTCAGATTTGTACCGTTGTCTGTGATGATCCTGTCTGGAACACCATACCGGCATATGAGATTTTGCTTGATGAAGCGGGCGACCACATTTTTAGTAACGGAGGCGAAGGAAGCTGCTTCGACCCATTTGGTGAAGTAGTCAATGGCAACTAGGATGAAGCGATGTCCGTTGGAAGCCGTGGGCTTGATCTCTCCAATCATGTCAATGCCCCACATTGCAAATGGCCAAGGAGCAGTCAGAACGTTGAGAGGAACCGGAGGGATATGAACTTTGTCAGCATAGACTTGACATTTGTGGCAAGTAAGGGAATGTTGATGGCAGTCAGCTTCCATGGTAGACCAGTAATAGCCTGCCCTTAGGATCTTCTTAGCCATTGTATGCCCGCTCAAGTGAGTGCCAAATGTGCCGCTGTGTATCTCAGTCATGATCAATTCTGCTTCAGCTTTGTCTACGCATCGGAGTAATACACAATCATGGCTTCGCTTTTAAAGGATGCCGTTGCTCAGGAAGAATTTGGCAGCAAATTTCCTTAAGAACTTCTTGTCATTTACGGAAGCTCCTTCGGAATAATCTCTAGTCTCGAGATACCTTTTGATTTCATGGAACCAGAGTTGTTCCACTACTTCTTCGGTATTAATCTCGTGACAATGTGAAGGTTCATCCATTCGCTCGATGGTGATTTGGGGAGCCTCGTTATCCCAGTTGAGTTTAAACATGGAGGACATTGTAGCTAGAGCATCCGCTAGCTGATTCTCTTCTCGCGGGAAATGCTCAAAGGTAATTTGCTCGAAATGAGGCAACAATGTCAGGACATGTTCTTTGTATGGGATAAGATTAGGATGCTTGGTATCCCACTCTCCTTTGATTTGACTGATAACCAAAGCCGAGTTCCCAAATACGATCAAAGATTTGATCCCCAAGTCTATAGCAGCCTTGAGACCAAAGATGCAAGCTTCATATTCAGCCATGTTGTTTGTGCAGCTGAAGCAAAGTCGGGCTGTGAAAGGTGTGTGACAGCCTTCCGGAGAGATGAGCACTGCGCCGATACCGTTTCCAAGTGCGTTTGAAGCACCATCAAAGTACAGGGTCCATCGGGATCCCTTTTCGGGTCCGTCATACGGTCCGTCACTTTCAATGCTGTCCAAATTCATGATGTCCTCGTCTGGGAAGTCAAATCTCATGGGTTGATAATCTTCGATAGCTTGATGAGCCAGATGGTCAGCTAGTATACTTCCTTTTATAGCTTTTTGGGTGGTGTACTGGATGTCATACTCAGTTAGGATCATCTGCCATCTGGCTATTCTTCCAGATAAAGCGGGCTTTTCGAAGATATACTTGATAGGATCCATTTTGGAAATCAACAAGGTAGTATGAGTCAACATATACTGTCTTAGTCGGCGAGCAGCCCATACCAAAGCGCAGCAAGTTTTCTCGAGCAGTGAGTAGCGAGTCTCACAGTCGGTAAACTTTTTGCTAAGGTAATAAATAGCATGCTCTTTTCGACTAGACTCGTCATGCTGGCCCAAAACACACCCCATTGAGTTATCCAAGACGGTCAGATACATGATCAATGGTCTTCCTTCGACGAGTGGCATCAGAATAGGAGGTTCTAGCAAATACTCCTTGATCTTATCGAAAGCAACTTGGCAACCGTCGTTCCATTCGACTACCTGATCTTTCTTCAAGAGTTTGAAAATTGGCTCACAGGTAGAAGTCAGATGAGAGATGAATCTAGCGATATAGTTCAAGCGCCCCAAGAACCCTCTAACCTCCTTTTCAGTACGGGGAGCAGGCATCTCTTGTATTGCTTTCACTTTTGCTGGATCGACCTCAATGCCTTTGTTGCTTACAATAAATCCTAGAAGTTTACCAGACCTAACTCCAAAAGTGCACTTACTTGGATTCAGCCTGAGTTTGTATTCTTTCAACCTGGCAAACATCTTTTCTAGATGTTCAAGGTGCTCCTCCTCTGTTTGTGACCGAGCTATCATATCGTCTACGTAAACTTCAATCTCATGATGTATCATATCATGAAACAAAGCTACCATGGCGCGTTGATAAGTTGCCCCTGCGTTCTTCAACCCGAACGGCATCACCTTGTAACAGAAAGTGCCCCATTGTGTGACAAAAGTTGTTTTCTCCATATCCTCGGGGGCCATTTTGATTTGATTGTAGCCCGAGAATCCATCTATGAAGGAAAACACTTTGTGCTGAGCTGTGTTGTCGATCAAAATGTCAATGTGTGGAAGTGGGAAATCATCTTTGGGGCTGGCCCTATTCAAATCCCGGTAGTCCACACACATCCTGACTTTGCCATCTTTCTTAGGTACTGGCATGATGTTAGCGACCCATTGAGGATAGGACGTAACAGCCAGAAAGCCAGCGTCGAATTGCTTCATCACTTCTGCTTTGATCTTTTCAGACATATCAGGCCTCATTCGGCGTACTTTTTGCTTGATCGGTGGACAATCCTCTCTTGTGGGGAGACAGTGAACCACGATGTCTGTGTCTAAACCCGGCATGTCTTCATAAGACCAAGCGAAGATTTCAACATACTCATTCAACAACTGTATCAGGCGTTCCTTGACACTTGGTTCCAGATTGGCACCCACTTGCACCTCCTTCCGGTCTTCCACGGTCCCTAAGTTGACAGTTTCTAATGACTCTTCGTGCGGTAAGATGGCCCTTTCCTCTTGCTTTAGAAGTCTGGCTAGTTCCCCTGGTACTTCACAACCTTCGTCATCTTCATACTCGGCTTGATTGACCAGATCTTCAGAGTTATTGAAGGATATAACAGAATCGTCACCCATGGAATCCGGAGTGGATGGGTACCTGCATTTGTGAGTGTGGGTGTGTGTAAGGGATAGCCATCCTTAAACAAAAAATGCAAAAGGAAAGAAAATGAACACAAGCAGTTTATCAAATGAAAAACGTCCAATGAATCATTAAACATGGCATATGGATATGAAAAATAATCAAAACCCTTACAAATGGACCTACATGCCCCGGGCAAGGCATGAGGTGAAAAGATAGTATACGGATTGTTCGAAAATAAATATTACAGACCAAATTGGAAATCTTTGACAGATAAATTACTGATGAATAAAAGTGATGGGGACAAAGTCTTTTGCCTCCCAGTTGCACAATCCCCCTTTGACAGTTGAGTAGATCCACTCTTTGATGTTGCTCTCTTTGTCTTCATCCTCCAAAGCGTTGATTCTGTAGGGAGAAATTTTGACTGGTGCTCTTTCAATCTTCGAACGGCGCATAGCTTTCTAGCCCGCGGTAGTGAACCCTAATCCAAATTTGTCTGTCTTATGTGGAATATCAGGCAACTGCCCCCATGCTGAATTCTTCCCTTCCTTTATTGCGGCCCTTGCATCCTCCAGAGATGCCATCCTGGCCATCTGCCTCGGTACTTCAGCTGCCAACTTTACTACTGTTATTTCAGGAAGGACTTCTTCGAAATGCTGGAAAGGTGTCTCAATGAACTCCCCTTCTACCTCCACATACCGGAAAGAGTTCAAGTGGCTAATCATGTACTCCTCTTTGCCATGGACAGTAATGATCTTTCCCTTGACAGGATACTTCAACATCTGATGCAAGGAGGAGGTGACTGCCCCAACATGGTGTATCCAAGGCCTACCGAACAAGCAAGAGTATGACGGACGGATGTCCATCACATAGAAAGTAGATTTAAACACCTTAGTGCCTATCTTAATGGGAATTTCAACCTCCCCATGGACCATTCTCTTCGAACCATCGAAAGCTCTGACAACAATATCACTCGGCTTCAGCTCTAACCCTTCACAATCTAGTCGGTCCAAGGCCTTCTTAGGCAGTACATTTAGCGACGAACCAGTGTCGACCAAGACATGTGCGAGAGTAGTTCCTCGACACTCGACTGAAATGTGCAAAGCATCATTATGGTTTCTACCTTTAGGAGTTAGGTCGGCATCAGAGAAACCTAATCCATTGTCCGCAGTAAGGCTGGCCACGCAATTTTGAAATTGATCTGCAGAGGTTTCCTGGGGCACATGGGCTGCCTTCAGGAATTTTATCAGAGCTTTAGCGTGCGCTTCCGAGCAAAGTAGCAGTGCCAGCATGGAGATCTTTGAGGGGGTTTGCCCCAGTTGTTCTACCACATCGTAATCACTCCTTTTGATTATTTTCAAGATCTCATCCATTTCCTTCTTGGAGGTCTCTGGGATGACCAAGGGCTGAGCCCTCGTCCTGACGAGCTCATCTTGGATTCCCTTGCCTTTATCAGCAATGGTAGGAGGGACAATACTAGGAACAACAACATCTTCAATCAATGGGGTTCTAGCGGAGAGTTTGATTGGTGCAGGGATGACCTTGTCAGCAGATGAGGGTCCAAAGATTGCTCTTGGAGGGGCAATCGCTGGAGAAAATATTCTCCCGCTCCGGGTGATTTTGCTTGTGCCTGCAATGTTTCCAATGCAGGCTTCTTCATCATCCGAACTTTCTTCAGTTATTTCTATTTGTTTAATACCATGGTAGTAGACGTCACCGCCATAGTTCCATGGTATCGACTTCTCAGAAACATAGGGAACAGGCCCTGGCATTGTTATCTTCAAAGGAACAGATTTCGTAGCTGGTGTAATCTTAACAGGCTTTTTGACGGCCTTGGAAAGATTGGCGTGAATGGTTATGATTGAGACATCTTCAGTATGGGTTGGAACAGCAGAAACTTTTTCAAACAAAATTTGTCGACTATCAATTAGGCCTTGGATTCCTTTCTTCAGTAACGGACAATCAAACGGCAGAGAGTAACAACAATAGCAGTCTTCTTTACATCCCGGGAAGATCCTGGCCCTTAACAGATTCAACTTGATGGTTAACAAAGGAGTTATCAGATCATTGACGTCAGCAACATACAAATCTTCTTCAATGGCATTGACATTTCGGCCGTGCTTCGTCATGGGAGCAAATATCACATTAGGCTTCTCTGGAGCGTCAAACTCCACCTCCTTCGCCTCTATCAGGTCTTGGATTTTATGCTTGAGTGCCCAACAATCATTGGTGTCGTGCCCGACACTGTCAGAATGGTAGGCACATTTAGCATTAGGATGATAATGCGGAGAGGACGTATTCACATTTTTTGGTGCCTCTTTGATAGTGGCGAGATTCAACTTTAACAGATGGGGAAGCACTTGCGCTGACGTCATATTAATGCGGATGAACTGCCGTAGTGGCCGTTCCACCCGTTGCTGATTTGGTCTGGACTGGTTATAGCGAGGCTGCTCACTTGAAGGGTTTTGAATCATTACGGCCCCCACGGTCGGCCGGCGCTCAGTCTTCCCTGCTCTTCCCTGGGAGTATACCACAACTGTTTCCTTCTTAAAAGGCTTCTTCTCAACACTTGCAGCAACACCCTTCTGAATCTTTCCTGACTTGATGCCAGCTTCTATTCTTTCGCCTATTAAGATCAAATCAGTGAACCCCGCGGAAGAGTTACCAATCAGATGATTGAAAAATGGCCCAGATAGGGTCCCTAGAAACATATCAACAAGTTCACGGTCGGTTAAAGGAGGTTGCACTCTGCCAGCCAAATCCCTCCATTTTTGTGCATATTCTTTGAATCCTTCGCCTGTTCCCAGTGACATACCCTGAAGTTGGGTACGAGTAGGAGCAAGGTCAGAATTGTACTGATATTGTTTGTAAAAGGCGGTGGCTAAATCTTCCCAATTTCGGACGCTGGTTCCCTCTAGCTGATAAAACCACTCCAGTTGAGCCCCAGAAAGGCTGTCTTGAAAGAAATGAATCCAAAGGTTTTTATCTGCCGTATAGGGTTGAATCTTTCTTACGTAGGACCTGAGATGCATTTTTGGACAGGACAGCCCATCATACCTCACAAAAACTGGCACTTTGAACTTTGGGGGAATCACAATCCCGACAACCAAACCCAAGTCTTCAAAATCCAAACCCGGTACCCTTTGTAGCTCCATGGCAGCCAACCTGTCTTCTAAACCTTTGTATTTATCATCAGCTGGAGGGTATTGTTGATCAGAATAATCTTCATCCTCTTCGACCTCCTCTTCTTCCACATCGGACTCGGAAGGTACCGCAACCCCACCTCCTTTACTGGTCCCTTCATCAGAAGTAGGAGGAAACTCAAGCACTCTCCTGGCCTCTCCGTCAAATCTTCTCCCTAAAGTAGCCACCCCGAGTCTCTTTTTCTTCTTTTTCACTGGGTCTTTATTCCCCAGCAAGGTCTTGAGATCCTCTTGACCTTTAGCCAAAGTTGTCAGGAGTTGCTGGAACTGTGCATTTTGAGCTTGTAGGTCTTTGACTGTTTGCTCGAGATCCATCCTACTGAAATAAACAGCAGACAGATAAGGAAACCTGGAGTGAGACTTGCTTATGCACATGATGAATGGTATGCTTATGTATGCAATGCATTCAAGGATTTAGAACATTCAAAATTGTTGCAGACAAAGAAGAACGCACGTCATATTAATAAGAAGAAATTTGTTAGTACATAAATGCCCCATGGGCCAAATATTACAAAAACAACTTCTCAAGGTGTTGGCTCCTAAATTCGACACCTTTGTTTTGATTGATGGCAGCCATTAAAAGCTGAAAGATGCTTTCGACTGGCTAAGCCTGTCGAAGTGCCCGTCGAAAGATGGCAAAATACTTAGAAGATTTCTTCCAAGGAAGAAGGCTGATTGCCTTCGACGTCGAAGGAGTTTTCGTCGAAGACGTTTCTTGATGAAAGTGTTCGATGGTCCAGAGTGGAGCAGTTTGAAATTCAAAGCTTTGGGGGGAAAACGGTTTCCAGCAGTTACTACGTGCAAACGTGCAAGGATCTGGAGCGTCGAGCATGGAGAACGTGCCAAGTGGCTTAATCTCGAAGCAGTGTAACTGCCCGACGGTTACTTGGAATGTTTTAGTATAAATAGGAGTAGACATGTAGTTTCTCGCGTGTGTTCACAAATAGATACATAGTCACTCATTTAGATTCAAGTACCCAGTGTGAGCGAAAGAATTGTTGAGAAATGTATGTGTGAAACACCAATTTTATCAATTAAAGTCATTTACTTTTCCAGTATTTTACTTGCTTTTCTCCTTTAAATTCCTGTCGAACCTTTACTTTAAAAAGCCTTGTTTATTTTACCAAGCCTTTCCTTTATGCAATTTACTTGAAACATTTTACTTAAAGCCTTATCCACCTAATCAAACTTCAAAATCAACCTATGTCCATAGGATCAATCTGATCGATCCTGCGAGTAACCAAATAAGTAACCATTTGGAGGATCAGCGGTTGTTTACCAAAACCCAAGGTAAACAAATTGGCACACCTGGTGGGACTGTGTGTTGATTGTTGAAAAATAATCTCATCTTTTCGAGTTGTATGTTATTGAGGAGTGGTAGAATATACACTAACGATAACAATACTGCCAGAAGAAGGGAAGAGATGGCGAATCCGCCAAACAATAACGAAATCCCACAAACAAGTGTGGGAGCAACGGTTAATATGACCGTAAGTGAAGCGACGAACGTTGGTTCGACACCAGCAGTGTCAGTCACAACCACGGGGCCAATAACTTCGTTTTCAGGCCCCAGAATACCTTTGGGAACTCCCCCTCCAAGGGGAAATATAGGCACAAGGCATGTGGTTCCCCCAGGATTTATTCCATTCTATGGTATGCCAACTTCTGAAGTGGCAAGCCTGACGAATGCTGCGTCCACTTATTCAGACCCTTTCGTGAGTGCCTCTTCGCCACTCCAAGGCTCTGGAGTAGGCATGGCGAATAGAAATAGGACCCAACTCTTAGGAGGAACGTCCCAAGTAGCCCATGGCCTTACAAATGCCTCGACAGCAGTCTTGAGGCAACAGATGGACGAAAGCAACCATGATATGGTGCAAATGTTGGCACAAACTTTGAGTACAGTGCTAAATCCTCTAATACAAAATACTACTCAATCGAATCAGCAAGTTACAGCGCAAATGACGCGTTTGGCTGACTTCTTTGGAGTACCCCCACCTATTCGACAGCCCCAAAGGGCGCAAACAAGAGGAAATCAGGGGATATTTGTAGAGGAAGAAACCACCATTAATCAGGCTCAACAGCCTGTAGAACAACCTGTCGAAGAACCTAGGGTAATAGCCCCAGAGGTAAGGTTAGTTAACAGAAACCAAAATGCCGACGAAGTGTTCCAGCATATCCAACACCAAAACATGGGTTTGGAAAATAATCTGGCAACCATGATCGAAAGGATCATGAATCAAAATGGGATGAACATGGGCTTTCGAAGGCCCAACTTTACATCTCCATTGTCAGAATACGTATTACAAACGGATTTACCTCCTAGGAGCAAAGTCCCCAAATTTACTAAGTTCTCTGGGGACACGACAGAATCTACTGTCGAACATGTGGCGAGGTATTTGATCGAAGCAGGAGACATTTCAAATAATGAAAACCTAAGGATCAAATACTTCCCAAGTTCCTTAACCAAGAACGCTTTTACTTGGTTCACAACTCTACCCCCCAATTCGATCCACCATTGGACCCAGTTGGAAAGATTGTTCCATGAACAATTCTATATGGGGCAAACCAAGATAAGCCTGAAAGAACTGGCGAGTGTGAAGAGACGTTTCACTGAACCTATAGACGAATATCTGAATAGGTTTAGGTTACTTAAGGCGAGATGTTTTACACAAGTGCCAGAACATGAGTTGGTCGAAATAGCCGCAGGCGGTCTAGATTATTCCATCAGGAAGAAGCTAGATACCCAGTACCTAAGAGACATGGCCCAACTGGCCGATAGAGTTCGACAGGTCGAACGCCTCAAAGCTGAAAAAGCTAAGGCAACGAAAACTCACAAAAGAGAGAGAATAGCGTACGTTGAGATGGACGATGACGATCTAGAATCCTTCGACGATACTTTAACTGTCGAAGAAGGAGAAGTCGATTTAGCAGAACTAAAACAAGGGCCACCATACTCTTGTAAACAGTTAGTCCCCTCAAATGGGAAAAATCCCATTGGTCCAGACAGGACCAACGATAGGTTCCCAAAAAAGACTTATAGTTTTGACATCACAAAATGTGATGAAATATTCGACTTGCTAGTTAAAGATGGCCAAATGATAGTACCCCCTGGGGTAAAAGTGCCTCCTCTTGATCAAAGAAAGAAGAGAGGTTTTTGCAAATATCATAATTTTTTGGGCCATAAAACTTCTCAATGTTTTCTTTTCAGGAATCTTGTGCAAGACGCTATTGAGGAAGGGAGATTAAAGTTTGCTGACAAATCCCCCATGGCTGTCGACTCCAATCCACTAAAGGCTGAAGCCCACTACGCAGAACCCTCTGAAGTGAACATGATAGAGGCGACCAGCATCCCGTCGAAGAAGCCAGGAATTACCATGGTCGAAGTCTCAAAGGACCACATCAACATGCCAATCTTTGGCAGTTTTTCTGGAAATTTATCCAGGAAGACAATTGAGGCTGTCCAGAAAGCGGTCGAAGACCCGAAGTCGAAGACTGCTAAAGCACAAAAAACTGGACCAAAGCCCAGTTCCCACTTGGCCACTGTTCAAGGCCAGACGGAGAATCTGGAGACACAAATGAAGCAACTAACTCTTGCTAATAAGGATACAATGAATATCAACATGGTTGAACTTTCTGACCCTAAAGCTTCAGAAGAAGCCATAAGGCAAGAGCAGGCAAATAAAACGGCTTTCCCTAGGGAAAACGAGAACTTGGCAGATTTTTTACAAAGATGCCAGAAGAAGAAATCAGAGGTGATGCTATGTCCAAGATGCAGTTCTATCTTTGATAAAAAAGCTGCTGAGCACATACAAGGCGTAAGAGCAGCGAACAAGAGAAGGGAGAATGCTGACCTTCGATATGATCCCAGGAGGGGTTCTAATCAAGACAAGAGGCCATTGACTTATAGGCCTCCAACAAATGTACCAGTAGACACTTGGTACAAAACATCTGGCCGGAAAAGGCCAAGTGAAGAGAAATGGCATTCTTTCGATGTGCCAAGAGGTTCCTCTTTAATTCAGAAGAAAGAGCCTCAAGTTGCTGCACCCAAGGTTGCTCAAGTGTCCAGCAACTACAAAGGAAAAAATCCTATGTCGCGATCCCAATGGAGGAGATATCAAAGAAGGCGAAAAGCTGAAAGGGAGGCTGCCAACGAACCTAAGGCAGAAACTAGTTCGAATGTGCCTCAAAGGAAACAAAGAAAGCCTCTTGAGAGAGAACCAGTTACCAACAGGCTAGTTTGGCCTAACCAAAGTGAAGTCGAAGACGAAGATGATGCTGAGTCCGACGATACTCTGGATATAATGGTGAATATTATTTCAGTACTGCCTAGGGAATTCAATCGACAGGTAGAAGTCGAAGCTAGTGACTGGGAGGTGGAACAAGAAATGGCCAAACATAGGCCAGTGTGCTATTTTGTCATGGACAATGGCACTACAGAGGAACAAAATGGCTTCTTCGAGCCACCTACAGAGGCGATGAAGAATCACCTCAAACCTTTGTTCATAAGGGCTAAGCTCGAAGAGACCACTGTGAACAAAATATTGGTCGACTGTGGGGCCACTATCAATATTATCCCTCATTCTATGCTAAGGAAGATTGGCAAAAGGGATGAAGAAATCAAACCTCACAATATGGTCCTGTCCAACTATGAGGGAGGAATTGGGACCACCATGGGAGTGATCCAGCTAGACATAAAAGTTGGGTCGATCCTTCGACCAACAATGTTCATGGTCATATCGGCCAAACCTAACTACAACCTTTTGTTAGGCCGTGAGTGGATTCATGGTGTAGGTGCTGTGCCTTCATCGATGCATCAAAGGTTGCTTCTATGGCGTCCAGATGGGATGGTCGAAAACATAGAGGCAGATCAAAGCTACTACCTTGGCGAAGTGAATCACTTGGGTGTGGCAGATTTCGACAAAAACTTGGCTCACATAGGGCCATGTCCAACTCCTGACTTCGATATGGCGCCAGCGCCAAACACCTTTTGTTCCCTATACCTGCATCCTGAGCATGGTTTCCAATGGGACAGAGAAGACTTGTCCCACATAGACTTCAGTGGGCTAACTGATATCCAACCAACTGGTTGGGGAAGTGAATTCAGTGATAATGACTGAGTCACAATCTCTGAAGCGAATTTCGGCTTATGTGGCCGAAACCAAGATGATAACGGCTCTCGAAGCCGAAGTAAAGTACATGGCCACACAGGCCAATGGTCAACAATTATCTGCTGTTGGCCCAGGAAAGGATTTCGATCCAAAACCTCCTGATATCATGCCAGATGAAATGCAGGAACAGAGGCTCGACGCCATCTATGACGATGAGCCTTTGGGCTTCGAAAAGGATCCCTTGGCGAACAACATTAAGATGTTAGCACAAGACCCTTTAGAAGAAATCAACTTAGGCGAAGGATCAGAGAATAGGCCAACTTACATCAGCGCCAAAATTGATCCAGAACTTAGGTTGGAAGTAATCCAATTGCTGAAAGAGTTTAAAGACTGTTTTGCATGGGATTATGACGAAATGCCTGGTCTCGACAGAGGATTGGTAGAACTTCAGTTGCCAATCAAACCTGGAAAGAAGCCAATCAAGCAAAATCCAAGACGCTTCGCTCCAGAAATATTGTCGAAGATCAAAACGGAGGTCGAAAGACTTCTGAAATGCAAATTCATCCGTGTTACAAGGTATGTCGAATGGATTGCAAATATTGTGCCAGTAATTAAGAAAAATGGCACATTAAGGGTGTGCATAGATTTCAGAGATTTGAATGCTGCCACCCCCAAAGATGAATATCCTATGCCTGTGGCGGAAATGCTAGTCGATTCTGCCGCTGGCTACGAATACCTGAGTATGCTCGATGGTTATTCAGGATATAATCAAATATTCATTGCTGAAGAGGATGTGTCGAAAACAGCTTTTCGATGCCCAGGGGCCTTAGGCACTTACGAATGGGTAGTGATGCCTTTTGGCCTAAAAAACGCTGGGGCAACGTACCAGCGAGCAATGAATACTATCTTCCATGATTTTATTAACACTTTTATGCAAGTGTATATTGATGATATTGTTATAAAATCTGTTTCCAGGAAGAGTCACATTGACCACCTTCGACAATCATTCGAAAGAATGAGAGAACATGGTCTGAAGATGAACCCTTTGAAGTGTGCGTTCTGTGTAAAAGCTGGAGATTTCTTGGGTTTCGTTGTCCACAAGAAAGGAATCGAAATAAATCAGAACAAGACGAAGGCAATTTTGGAAGCGAAAGCGCCATCGAATAAGAAGGAATTGCAATCTCTCTTAGGCAAGATAAATTTCTTGAGAAGGTTTATATCTAACCTAAGTGGGAAAGCTCAGGCCTTTTCACCCTTACTTCGACTGAATAAAGAGGGGTTCGAATGGGGGCAAGAGCAACAAGAAGCCTTCGACAAAATCAAAGGGTACCTCACTAAGCCACCTATTTTGGTGCCTCCTTGTAGCAATAGGAGTATGAGATTGTACATAGCTGCATCTGACAAAACTTTGGGAAGTATGTTAGCCCAAGAGGATGAAAATGGAGTCGAAAGACCCATTTATTATCTCAGTCGAGTTTTGAATGATGCAGAAACTAGATATAGCGAAGTTGAGAAATTGTGTCTATGTCTGTATTTCTCTTGTACAAAACTCAAGCAATATATAAAACCAGTTGATGTTTATGTTTCGTCTCATTTTGATGTTTTCAAATATATGTTGTCGAAACCTATCTTGCATAGTCGAATTGGCAAGTGGGCATTAGCATTGACTGAATACTCCTTGACCTTTATGCCTCTTAAGGCAGTAAAAGGACAAGTGGTTGCAGACTTCATAGTCGACCACTCAATTCAAGTCGAGGATATTAATTATGTGGAGATAGCACCTTGGAAATTCTACTTCGATGGTTCCAGCCATAAAAATGGAACAGGAGTAGGAGTCTTGATTATTTCTCCAGATAAAATTCCAACAACATTCAAGTACCAAATAGAAGGTTCTTGTTCGAACAACGAGGCTGAGTATGAAGCTCTAATTACTGGCCTTGAAATATTGTTGGAATTGGGGGCAACTCGAGTCGAAATAATGGGAGACTCAGAGTTAGTCATCAAGCAAGTCACAAAGGAGTATAAATGCATAAGAGAGAATCTCATTATGTACTTTGTGATAGCAAATCGTTTATTGAAACAATTTGAAAGTGTCAATATTCGACACATACCCAGAGTCGAAAATCAAATAGCCAATGACTTGGCACAAATTGCATCAGGGTATAAGATTTCAAAAACGAGATTACAAAGAGCAATCGAAGTTCGAGAAAAGATAAAGGCAACTTGTCTATCACCATCAGACTTGGAATCGACGAGGCTAGGTTATGCTGATCACTCAAACTTCGAAATTTCGTTCATTGATAATTTGTCAGAGCAAGATTGGAGGAAACCCATTGTGGACTATCTTCAAAATCCAGGAGCTCCGACAGAACGAAAAACAAAATACAGGGCGTTGAGTTTTGTACTCATGGGTAATGAGTTATTCAAGAAGACGCCTGAAGGGGTGTTGCTGAAATGTTTAAGTGAAGCTGAAGCATACATAGCCCTTTCGACTACGCATGCTGGGGCATGTGGGGCTCACCAAGCAGGCCATAAGATGAAATGGTTGTTGTTTCGACAAGGACTATATTGGCCCACTATGCTGAAAGATTGTGTTGAGTTCGCCAAAGGTTGCCAAGAGTGTCAAGTTCATACAGGCATCCAGCATGTACCAGCAAGCGAACTTCACTCGATAGTGAAGCCTTGGCCCTTTCGAGGATGGGCGTTGGATCTTATTGGAGAGATTCGACCAGCATCATCAAAGAGTCAGAAATACATATTGGTAGGCATTGATTATTTTACTAAGTGGATCGAAGCTGTCCCTTTAGTCAATGTGGACCAAGAAAATGTCATTGAATTTATTCAAAAGAACATTATCTTTAGGTATGGAATCCCTGAGACAATAACAACTGATCAAGGTTCAGTTTTCACTGGTCGAAAGATGCAGGAATTTGCTCAGGAAACAGGTTTCAAACTCCTAACATCCACGCCTTACTATGCACAGGTGGATGGTCAAGTCGAAGCAGCTAACAAAGTAGTGATTGGCTTGATAAAGAAACATGTTGGGAAGAAACCAAAGAATTGGCATAAGACGTTAGACCAGATTTTATGGGCTTGTCGAACGTCCCCAAAAGAAGCCACTGGTACAACACCATATAGGCTAACTTTTGGCCATGATGCAGTATTGCCAGCTGAAATTTGTCTTCAATCTGCAAGAGTTCAGAGGCATTATGATATTCCTTCTGAGGTTTATTGGAATATGATGTTAGATGAACTGGTGGATTTAGACGAAGAGAGATTACACGCTCTCGACTTACTCAGGCTTCAGAAGAAAAGAGTAGAAGACTCTTATAATAGAAAGGTAAAACCTAAGGTATTTTTGCCTGAAGATTTAGTTTGGAAGGTAATTCTTCCCATGGATCGACGGGATCGAAGCATGGGGAAATGGTCACCCAAATGGGAAGGACCCTTCAGAGTTATCCAAACTTTTTCTGGTGGAGCCTATGAGGTCGAAGAGATAAGTGGTGATAAAAGGCTCTTGAGAGTAAATGGTAAATATTTGAAAAAATATAAGCCTATACTTCAAGAGATAAAAATAAAATAATAAAAGAACAAACTAAATTAACCATAAAAATGCCAAAATGGAAATTTTTATTAATTTCAGCCAAGATGGCAATTGTTGTCGAAAACGATTACAGAAGATGGTTACAAAAGAGAATCAATCAAAAGGTAAGAGAATTTTTGAGTCGAAGATACTTGGCATACTGCAGCTCCAACCTCTTTTTGCACCAAGAGTTTTCTTGCACTAGTTTGGCAATTTGAGCGTCGAGGCTTTGAGCCCTCTCAGCGAATTCCAGGCCTTGCTTGATCTCAGTCTGGCTCTCAGTGTCTGGGATGGTCGAAAGAATTTCCTCCTGGAGTACAGTGTTGGCGTTTATCTTCGCCTCTATCTCTGCAATTTGTGCTCGGAAGGAGACATTCTCTCGCTCAATAGCATCGACCCTTTCCTGTGCAGACGCTTTCTGTTTCGACAACTCGGCAATTCGAGAAGTCGAATCTGAGACAGCTGTCCACGCAGATGAGCTTTTGCCATGCAGCACTTCGAGCTGACTGTTAAAACCTCGTTGGCGCCTGTAATCCGCTGAGACTTGATCAATCATAGAATGTAATTCCATGATTAAGTCTGAGATTTCTGGGGCTACAGCTTCGAAGTCAACAACATTCAAAACCTCTTTTAAGCATGATGGAGCAGTGGGGTCCCCCTCTAAAGTCTTCATTAAATCTCTCTTGAAGAACTGGGCCTTAACCTTCGCCAACGCATCATCAAGAGGAGAAGTTTCAGTAGATTTCCCCGACAGGGTAGGAATTTCCTGACTGGTGTCAGAAGAACTCTTACTCTCGATGATTGCATTAAGGTAGCTGACAGGGTCAGTTTGTTTCAAGATTTCCAAGTCCTCTTTTGACCTGTGCTTTGAGGAGGTGACCCTTGCCACAGTATTATCTTGGGCTTGAGGCTGTTGAATGCTGAGTGCCTCGTTTGGTTGCTTTTCGACTTGGACTGAGGCGGTACTAGCGTCGACTTGTGGTTCTTCGTTAACATCACCTTGGGGTCCTTCGCCAGCGTCATTTTGTGGCTCTTCGCTAGCGTCACCCTGGTGTTCTTCGCCAGTACCACCTTGGTGCTCTTCGTCAACAGCATCTTGATTCTCTTCGCCATTGCCCTGGTCTCTTCCTTCAGGATTCTCTTCTGATGATAAGTCCACCACAGGAACCGTTTCTGGCTGTGTTTCCTCCACCATAGGTTCTTCTGTTGTCTTCTCCACTGTTTCAGCATTGGCCTCATTCTCAGTGTGGGCTTCGTCATTGCCCAAATCTTTTTCCTGAGGCCTGCTAAGGTCAGCAGATTCTAAAGTTTCTGAAGTCCTTGGTGGGGAACTTTCAGTAGTGTCCTGAAAAGGAGAAAGAAGACAAATCTTCAGATGTCGAAAGAGATACAATCGAATACTGGTATCTATGCCTAAAATAGATTACCTGTGGATTAACTTCAGCCCCAGGGCTGGAATTGTCACTTTCGACAGGCTTGGTAAGAAGAGCATTCAGTTCCTCCTCAGTTGGCTCCTCGATGATCACTGCAGGTGGCCTAGGCTTTCTCACAGCGACCTTTATTCTGACGGTTCGACCTTCAGGGGCAGGAGTAGGAACAGAAGCGTCCTTCGTTAACTTTCGCCTCTTTAAGGGAGCAGGAGGGGAATCACTTTCGTCATCACTCCCCGATTCGACCACCAATGCTGCCCTTTTCTTGGGCGAAGGGGCCTAGAAAACCAATAGGAATTCGATTGAATAATTACATCGAAAATAAAAAATCGAAAGCCAGAAGAAAAATGAAGAAAATCTGGTTACCGATGCAGGAGGCCTCCTCGAAGAGCCTTCCCCCTGTTGGTTGCCTGTTGTCTTCGCCGGCGCTATAGTCTTCGCCGGCGGTGGAGGTTTTGTCGAAGGGACTCCTCCTTGTGGGCCTTCTGTAGCCTTCTTGGCTAGGGGCTTTCGAACAACTGAAAGCGAAAAGGAAAGTTAACAGGCTAACAGTCGAAGAGAAAGATAAAAAGTAATGTGAGAGCATGAACTTACATTTCTTTACTTTGTCCAACACAAGGACAAAAGATTTCTGCAACTCTGCCATGAAGTCCTTCTCGTCGAAGAAGTACTCAGCATAATAGCTTCTCCACCACTCCTCAAAGGATGGTGAGCAAAGGAAATTAAGCTGGTAGTCAAACAGCGAGAGGATTGTTCGACCAGCATATCTTCCGATATGCTTGATGGCAGCTTCTTCTGTATAATCGTTGCAGAAGTACAACATTGACTTCTCTCTTTGAAAAATAGGAGAAGGCAGGGTTTGGATGATACCAAACTGGCGAGATACCAGATTTGGTTGATAGGCAAGCAGACTCAAATGAGTCTTAGAACTCTTAAATCGAAGAGGCATGATCCTGGGTGTCAGGAACGCCTCCCAAAGTACAGTGTGCTCATCGACATTGGGACCACTCGACTCCTTTGGATGTGGCCTTGTGAACCATGCTGGCCCCACCCTCCGTTGAGCAAATGGAGCCATAGTTGAAACAAATTCCTTCCTTCGAGCGAACATCAGAACGAAGTTAGTGAAGGTTTGTTGAAACTCCAGCCCATCTTCCACAGGTGTCAGTAGAGCCAGCCTAATTCCTTCGATACGTCTATTAGCTATCGCTGGGGCTTGTTCATTTATCTGAATCTTCTTGGGTAAGAAAGATTCGAAAGTGGCGTTGAGCCACAGTTGAAGTAGCCAGAAAGGCCCAGCGAGTAGCAAACTGGCCCTATCTTCGATATGTTTCAAGAGAGTAACCCCATTGCTGATTGAGTCATAAAGACTGGCCAAAATTAGTTCTGCCAAACAGATGTTTTGGCGGTGATGCAGTTGGGTGGCAAGAGTGACCATCTTTTTGGTCACTTGTAGAGACTTCGAGCAAAACACAAAGCGAGTTAGCCATAAGGCTAGAAACGCTATGTGTTCGACATCCGACACTGTATCCGTCGACCTGTCGTGATAATGGTTGATAAAGGTGGTGTATGTTGGCTTGGTCTCAGAAAAGCCAATTTGGTCCTCCGACATCTCCTTCGGGTCGAAGTAATCTCCGGTGGGTCGAAGGCCAGTAATGGCCGCTACGTCGAAGAGTGTGGGGGTTAACATCCCACATGGAAGGTGAAAGGTGAAGTGAGAGTAATCCCAAAACAACAGCGAAGCTATAAGCATCTCTGGGGAGTAGTTTAAGCCTGTCTTCGACAGCATTACTAGGTCAAAGATTCCCATTTCCTTCCAGACTGGAGTTTGATGTTTCTCCAACTTTGTTAGCCAAGCAACATAGTCAGAGGTCAGATTAGGGCAAGACCTGAAGACCCTAACACTTCTGTTGAAGAAACGGAGGTCGATTTTCTCGCGTGTAGGGTCTTCGTTGTCTTCTGCGTCCTTCTTGGCGCATGCTACTGGCTTGAGTTTCTCGACGATGGGGAAATAGCTCTTGATCTTCAGAGCTTCAGAGATGCTTGGGTTCATGGGGCCAGACATTGCGAAGATCTGGTTGGAGTATCCAACCGGGATCATCAAGTGACGCGAGTAAGCATCGCGAACGGAGATGTCAGAAGGTTCAGGAACCCTTCGTTTCCCTGTAGAGTTCACTACCGGAGCAGTAACAAAGACCTTGGGTTTAACAAGTTGTTCAGTTGGTGCGTTAGTCTTGGGGGCAGTAGAAGCAGAGGCCATTGTTGAGGATGAAGATGAAGTGAAAAAGGGAGAGTTTTTCTGCAAAGAGAGCAAGTTTGTACGAAAGCAAGGGAGTTTGAGGGCTAGTTTGCGTAAAAAGTCCCACAATGGGATGTTCACTACTATTTATAGTAGTGGGAGAAATTCCCAATAACAAGGACATTAAATGTCATTTAATGCTGCAGGAATTAGTGGGACGCGTGGCAGCATCCTGTTGTTTTGGCCGTTTCTGCAGAAACGGAGAGACGCAGCGTGCGTCCTCGTTTTTGGGATTTGTCATAATGACAAATTCTGAAGTGACGTTTGGTACTGCACGCCGTACTGAAAGTGATGTCCTAGGATCAAATCAATGATGGTTTCTTGGGATTGCCAATAGTTGGTAAAAAGCAACAAAAAGTGCACAAGTTAACTTGTGACTAAGCGTGGAAAAACAGGTGTCGAATGGCGTTTTCAAAGAATGCCTTTTTCTTTCAGAGTCGAAATAAGGCATTCTTGGGGGGAAATTTGTTGGCTCCTAAATTCGACACCTTTGTTTTGATTGATGGCAACCATTAAAAGCTGAAAGATGCTTTCGACTGGCTAAGCCTGTCGAAGTGCCCGTCGAAAGATGGCAAAATACTTAGAAGATTTCTTCCAAGGAAGAAGGCTGATTGCCTTCGACGTCGAAGGAGTTTTCGTCGAAGACGTTTCTTGATGAAAGTGTTCGATGGTCCAGAGTGGAGCAGTTTGAAATTCAAAGCTTTGGGGGGAAAACGGTTTCCAGCAGTTACTACGTGCAAACGTGCAAGGATCTGGAGCGTCGAGCATGGAGAACGTGCCAAGTGGCTTAATCTCGAAGCAGTGTAACTGCCCGACGGTTACTTGGAATGTTTTAGTATAAATAGGAGTAGACATGTAGTTTCTCGCGTGTGTTCACAAATAGATACATAGTCACTCATTTAGATTCAAGTACCCAGTGTGAGCGAAAGAATTGTTGAGAAATGTATGTGTGAAACACCAATTTTATCAATTAAAGTCATTTACTTTTCCAGTATTTTACTTGCTTTTCTCCTTTAAATTCCTGTCGAACCTTTACTTTAAAAAGCCTTGTTTATTTTACCAAGCCTTTCCTTTATGCAATTTACTTGAAACATTTTACTTAAAGCCTTATCCACCTAATCAAACTTCAAAATCAACCTATGTCCATAGGATCAATCTGATCGATCCTGCGAGTAACCAAATAAGTAACCATTTGGAGGATCAGCGGTTGTTTACCAAAACCCAAGGTAAACACAAGGTAAAAAGACATTGTGCATCCTCTTTGGTGCGATGTAGGTGTTAAGGGCCTCTTGCTCATGGAGTCGGCGGGTAAGCTCTAAAACCTTCTTCTCACTGGCGTAGAAGCTGGCTTCAAAAGTGTTCCGTTCCTCCTTGAGCTGAATCCAACTTTTCTGCATTTCCTCCCACGATGTAGGCATGTCAGGATGTAGGATGGTGTAGGGAACCTCTCCTTCCTTGACGGGCTCTTTAATCACAGGGAGAACATGAGGATAAGGCATCATTAGACTTTGGGCTCGGGCTCGTACCCACTTGAGATAAGGCTCAAGAGGGATGGAGTTCTTGTGTCCCAGAGTTTTGCTATCAACCTTGTTGGGCCTTCCCCAAGCTCTGATGAATCTTTGGCGAAGTCCTTGCGCATCGTTGTCGAAGTCAAAAACTAGGTCAGGAATCAACATATCATGAGGGCCATCCCTCCGTGCATATCCAAATTTCCTCAAAGCCAGGCAAGGGTTATAGGTGATACCTCCTCTGATTCCAAGTAAAGGAACATTAGGAAACTCTCCACAATGATCGACGATGATGACATTTTCTCTGGACCGAGAACACCAATGTACATCAGAGTGAGTAAGAGTCATCAACCGTTGGGCCCACCTTGAGCCTTGGTCATTCTTCAAGACAGATTGTGGAAGGTGCGAAATAAACCACCTTGCAAGGAGAGGAGTACAGCACATGAGAACACCCCTCTTTCTCATTGTTCGTGTGTGAAATGAGTGAAGAATGTCCCCAAGCAATGTTGGTATTGGATTTCTGGACAAGAAGATTTTGACGGCGTTGACATCTATCAATTGGTCAGAATTTGGGAACAATACCAACCCATAGATAAGGAGTGCCACAATTTCTTCAAAGGCTTGTAGGTCCAATGAATTCCAACATTCTTGTGCTTTCTCAAACAAGAATTTTGCTAAGAATCCTTTGACGCCGCTTCTGGTTTCCCAATGCCCCTTGATGTCGGATGGTTGTAGATGTAATGCTCGAGCAACATCTTCCGGCTTTGGTTCCTTTTCCGTACCATTGAAGGGTAGTTGATTAAGGATAGGGATTCTTAGGAGTTGAGAAAACTCCTCCAAAGTGGGCACCAACTGGTAATCAGGGAAAGTGAAGTAGTGGTGAAGAGGGTCAAAGAACTGGAATAGCACTTTCATCATGTCTTCTTCAATGTTGGTGTTGACTAAGCTGAGCAGTCTACCATGTCTTTCACTGAAGGATGAGCTTTCCGGAATTCTTGAGGTGAGCTCCTTGAGTTGAGGAGAGATTCTCACAAGGTTGACTTGGATGGTTTTTCTGCGAGGAATTTCCATGACCTACAAAACAAGAACAAAGATGAAGATCCAAACCCTTGAAATGGTTAGTGAATGCATATGATGCTTCATGATGTTTATGATGTATGCACAAAACATATGTACAAGAAATTCACACCAAACCCTAGTTTCAGGCTTGCATGGGGTTTCATAGGTGAGTACCCTCTTGAGTGTAGTTGGCTTAAAAACCTGTCCTATAAATAGTAACCGGGTTCTAAGGAGCTCAATATCATTGGATTGTTTTCATCGTTCATTGTTTTGGTTTAGCCACTTAACTAGCGACCAAAATATTCCAAGAAAACAACCCTCAATGAGTGTAGTATCGAGTATCTACCAACTTCGGACTGCACCAAAGCTGGTTATCTCACTACCCCTAATAAAAGGCCAAGATGGTCGAGTAAGGTTCTAGGTCATTAGTGCTTAGTGACATCACTCAGCGGCCCCGTACTCTCCTTGATTGAACTCAAGGGTTACCGGTACTCACAAATATGTCGCACTAATATAGCTATTGCTTCGATCGTGTCGGTATACCCCGCACAGTTTCCATAATGTATTACTATCTATGAAATGTTTCCCAAAATCCAGGTGTAGGATTGCAAACCCAAACAAGAGAGCCAAGATGTAAAGCAATCAATTCAAACAATTAGTCATGCAAGAGGGTGATCTAAGCCCTAAGGTTACTCCACTTTCAAAAGTTTCCCCAGCAGAGTCGCCAGTTCTGTGATACGGTGGGAGAACTGACTATGGTTTTGCGTTTGTTTTCGCAAATGTTTCGATTGAGCAAGAGTCGCCACCAACTTTTTATTTTATCCTAAGGAAAGGTTTAAAAAGCACAGCAAAAACCTTTGAGATATTTTCTTGGGTTCGGGGAGTAGATTATAGAAAGGGAAGGTATTAGCACCCTTTCTATCCATGATTATCCATGGGCTCTTAGGTACTTGCTTATATCAACTTGCCTTGGTTTTCAATTGTTTGAAATGGTGCTTTGTGTGTGGTTTTCAAAATGTTTTGAAAAAGATGCCTTGTCTAGGCTACCCTTGTAACAATTCTTTACTCGAATGTTTTACAAAAGGTGTTTGTCTTTTTGAAAAGATGTTTCAAGGTTTTATGAAAGTTTGTTTTGAAAGGTGTTTGTGAAGTGTGGTTTGAAAAATAGGCAAGTGTTTTGTTTTGCAAGTTGACAAGTACTTAAGAGCTATCTACCCTAAAGTTCTCAAAGATTTTTGTTATGTTTTAACCCTTTTAACAATTTTGTTCCACCATTGTATTTGGTGGACAATCTTGTGTTAGGATGTGAAAGGGACGGGCGCGGGTCATCGTTTAGACCATAATTGCAACGGTGTTAAGTATCTTTGGGCAATTTTTCCTTGAAAGGGACTTGATCATTTAAGGCAACTTTTCGAAAGCGTCATCGAGGGACTATGATCATTTGATTTTGTATTTGTTTTGCCCAAAGAGACCTAACATGCAATATGGCCCATTTATTGAAGGCAACAAGTGGAATACCCTAGGGGTGCAAGTGTGATATGTGTTGTCCATTTTCATGCTTCATTATCTTGAAATTAGGTCAAACTATTTTGTTGTTTTTATTTGCATACAAACCCTAATTCTAACATGGTATATTTAGAAAGCATTAAAGTGCGGAAAGTAAAGTTCTAAACTATTACAACACAATATGGGAAGGGGGGTACAAATGTTCAAATGGGGGGTATTTGACAAGGAATTTAAACCTAGACTATTACATCAATTTGGAATTATTTACAAGATATTTAATTGCACAAATTAAATGGAAACAAAATAAATATGCAAGATGCAAAAAAGGGTTTTTATATGTATGGAAAAAAGTATTTTTTATGTCAAATAAAATAAAAATGAAAAGTATTATTTTTTTGGAGTTTTTGTGTTTTAAGGGCAAAACCCTAATTTCTTAAATAAAAGGTATTATTTATTTAATATGTACAATAATTAATAATTATATACAAAAATAAAATAAAAATGAAGTATATTTATAAAAAAGTATTTTTGAGATCAAATATTAATAAAAGAAAAATGTATGTATTTTTGTATTTTAACCTAAATATACTAATAAATATATATATATATATATATATATATATATATATATATATATATATATATATATATATTTGTATTATTTTCTAAATATGTATTATATATACAAAATTAATATTTAATATTTATATAAAAAAAAGTATATTTTATATAAAATATTTTAAGAAGATAAAACAAAATAAAAATGAAAATAAAATGTGTTTACATTATTTTTTAGTATTTTAAGTAAAAATATGTTTATTTATTTATTTATGTACAAATATCAATATAAACAAATAAATGCTTAAAAAATTCAAAAATGGTGTGAAAAATATTTTTTATGTTTTTAATATTATTAGCAAAAATGAATAAGTCAGAATAAAAAAAGAAAAGTCAAAAGATCATGCAAATAAGCAAAATGGGCCTAGGGGGTGTAAAACCAAAAACATGGTGTGAGAAGAAATATCAAAACAGGCCCAGCCCACCAAGTCTTTCTTCAACCTCCAGCCAGAAAATGTTCAGAAACGCGCGCCTGTACACTAATTCAAACATCTGGATTCCTTGACCTTTTGCACAAACTTATAACATAAGAAATGTTAAGCATTGAATCACGATTCTGAATATGTAAAGAACTCCTCCTAACTCTCAGAAATGAGAGAGAATTTTATCATTCCCAAATCCTAACCTAACTTTTTATCAACGTTCAGACTTTAAATTCTCATAGCTCAGGTAAAATAAATGGAAAGTAAAAGTATGTACAGTTTCAGGGGCATGAGTAGAACACTTCTTATTCACAAACTTAGAGCGAATGATGCCTACATTGAGAGATAGAAGTTCAAGAATATACCTGTTCAGTTGAAGTTGTATCTGATGATGGAGGTACTTTCAGAGCAAGGTGATGATTGATACAACTTCCTTGATGTCCAGGGATGCTATTCCAAGCTTTACTTTGTCTTGAAACCTTTTGAATCGAGCTATAGAACTTCAACTGCAAAACAAGAAAATGAAAATGGTGATGATGCCTGGGAGTGTTACAGGTCGTGTTTGAGGTTTTGATTAGCTTCAAGGGATGTTATGGGATGTATTTGAGGTGGTTTTAGCAAGAGTGCATGGAAGGTTTGAACTGGGGAACTCAAACTGCAGTAGATGCTCTGTTTGGGCAGTTTGAGGGTGATTCTGGAAATGGGGAGGTATGAGGGATGCTTGGCTCGTGTTCTAGCTCAGTTATGATGTTTAGGATATGTTTGACAAGTTTGCTTAAGGGTTCTATTGCTGAGATGAAAGTTGGTATGTGATATGCTATATTTCTTCCCCTTTAAGCAACCAAAGGCCAAGTTGGTGTTTAGACAGGTAGAGGCCCCCATAATGTGCTGCAAACCTTGGCATTGATCAGTGTGATTAGTCCCTAAACTTGTGCCAAAGAGATTTGATCTGTACTTGCTGATTTACAACTTTGACATAAAGTTTACCTTTTCAAAAATGGATATTATGCTTTATCTAAAAATGGCTTAATCTTGCAAATAATGTTTGGACACACAAAATAAGGCTTTGGCACAATGAGTATGCATTAAATTATTGAGTGCAAATGGGATTAGAGGCCTGTAATATAGCATAAACCAAGCTGACTTGAAAATGGTAATGTGTATGAACATGTCTTGGTCAAGAACAAAAGTGACTTTTGCCCAACTTTCCAAATTCGATTCTCCCTAACCATGAGGTTGTTTGATGAGTTCTTGGACATTTTGGAAAGCTTGGAATGTGTACTACAATCCATCTTTGAAATACAAATTGAAATTCCAAGTGGAAGTATGTTAAAAATGGTCTTGAAGTTAGGTAGAAACCTTGCCTAAAATAGGTCAAATTTTCACTAAGTTAAGAATGGTTTGGTACCCTTGTTCCAAAAATTGTAACTTGAGATACAAGCCTCTTTTGGGAAAACTTTGTGAATCAAAGCTGTAGATTATGCAATAGGCTACAACTTTCATGTTTTGACTTTTGCTTGAATCCAAATGAATCTTGGTGAGAAAGTGGGACAAAGTTAGGAAAAAATTAGGATTTTTCATAACTTAGAAAAATTCTAAGTTATGAAAAATCTTCATTTCAAACCCTAATTTGCATTTCTTGATTTCTTGATGAACAAGTTTCATAATTTGGCATGTTTTGATGAAAAATGAATCTTGACACTTGATTTTGACCAAAAAGTCAAAGTTTGACTTTTCAGTATACAGTCAAAATTGATCAATTGACTGGGGAATTCAACTGTCAATCTTGTGCATTTGGGATCTTTTGAACTTGTTGAGCATGTCAAGACAATTCCATGGGGTCCTTGAGTCCATATGTGAGCTTGGTTTGCCATTGGCTAGGTCAAACAGTCAAAAATTGTCCTTGTGCAGTCAAAACCCTAAAAATGACCATTTTGCCCTTTTGGTGATCTGATCAAATTTCTTGTGGAATTGTGATTCAAACTTGATCAAATGTTCCATATGAGTTCATAATGTTGATGTGGGTCAATTTTCATGAGATTTGACTGTCAATTGGCCACAATTGACTTTTTCCCCAATACAGCTGATTTCTAGGTCAACTGTCCAATTGACTGGGCAAAATTTGGAATCAAGACTTGAAACTTGGTATGGATAAACTTGGGAGTCCAATATGAAGCAATAAAGTCATCTTAGGCATTTTTGGTCAAAACATCTTTGTGCAAACACAAACCCTAATTTGGGTCAACAGTGCAAGGAGAAGTCTTGAGCAGATGAAACCCTAACTGGATCTTGAGCTTCAAGGGCTTTGTGATGAGAAATGTTGAGAAAATGGGAGGGCAAATTTTTGGGTACAACAGATGCGCTTGATTACCAGGTCTCCGACTTGATACTCTTGTCGTCTGACTTTCTTGTTAAATGCCCTGATCATCCGTTTTTGGTACGTTTGACCATGACAAATAGCGGTGAGTCTCTTTTCGTCAATTAAGTTTAATTGATCAAGCCGAGTCTGGATCCAGTCATCTTCACTCAAACCTGCATCCTTCATTATCCGGAGAGAGGGTATCTGGACTTCAATAGGCAAGACTGCCTCCATGCCATAAACCAAGGAAAAGGGAGTTGCCCCTGTTGACGTCCGTGCTGAGGTACGGTACCCATGAAGAGAAAACGGTAACATCTCGTGCCAATCCTTGTAGGTCACTGTCATCTTTTGCACAATCTTCTTGATATTCTTATTAGCTGCATCTACAGCCCCATTCATCTTCGGCCGGTAAGGAGAAGAGTTGTGGTGCTGTATTTTGAATTGCTCGCAGAGCTCAGTGATCATCTTGTTGTTAAGATTGGTACTATTATCCGTAATGATCCTTTCCGGGACGCCATATCGACAGATCAGGTTATGCCGAATGAACCGTGCCACGACGTTCTTGGTTACCGTAGTGTAGGAAGCTGCTTCAACCCACTTTGTAAAGTAATCAATCGCAACCAGGATGAAGCGATGCCCGTTGGATGCCGTCGGTCTGATCTCGCCAATCATATCAATGCCCCACATTGCAAAAGGCCAAGGTGCCATCAAGACGTTCAAGGGAACTGGAGGAATGTGCACTTTATCAGCATAGATCTGGTATTTGTGACACGTCCGAGAATGTTGGTAACAGTCGGCTTCCATTGTGGACCAGAAATATCATGCCCGAAGGATTTTCTTTGCCATGGTATGTCCACTGGAATGTGTTCCAAAGGTACCTTCATGTAGCTCTGCCATGATCCTTTCTGCTTCAGTCTTATCCACACAACGCAGTAAGGTTGAATCATGGTTTCGCTTGTATAGAATGCCATTGCTGAGGAAGAACTTTGCGGCGAATCTTCTCAGGAACTTCTTGTCGTTGACAGATGCACCCTCAGGGTATTCTTGAGCTTCCAAGTACCTCTTCACTTCATGATACCAAGGTTTTTCAATTACCTCTTCAGTCTCAAGATCACAGCAATGTGCAGGTTCATCCAATTTCCAGATAATGATCCGGGGAGCCTCGTTGTCCCATTTGACTTTGAACATAGAAGACATCGTAGCTAACGCGTCCGCCAACTGATTCTCCTCTCTTGGGAAGTGTTCAAAGGTTATCTCTTCAAAATGGGGGATCAATGTCAACACATACTCTTTGTAAGGAATAAGATTTGGGTGTTTCGTAACCCACTCGCCTTTGATCTGGTTGATCACGAGAGTGGAATCTCCGCAGACACTCAGAAACTTGATCCTTAAGTCAATTGCAGCTTGAAGACCCATGATACATGCTTCATACTCTGCCATGTTGTTGGTGCAGTTGAAACATAGCCGGGCGGTAAGTGGAGTATGAGTGCCTTTTGGGGATATGATCACAGCGCCAATACCGTTACCCAAAGCGTTTGAGGCTCCGTCAAAGTGCATAGACCATCGGGATCCTTCCTCAGGTCCTTCATCCGGTCCAGGTACTTCACAATCAGTCACTACCATGATATTCTCGTCTGGAAATTCAAAGTTCATGGACTGGTAATCGTCCACCGCCTGATGTGCCAAATGGTCTGCCAACACACTTCCCTTGATTGCTTTCTGAGTTGTGTACTGGATATCATATTCAGTCAAGATCATCTGCCATCTTGCTATTCTTCTGGACAAGGCGGGCTTTTCGAAGATGTACTTTATTGGATCCATTTTTGAAATCAACAGAGTAGTGTGAGTCAACATATACTGTCTCAGCCGGCGAGCAGCCCATACCAAAGCGCAACAAGTTTTCTCGAGCAGTGAGTATCGGGTCTCACAGTCGGTAAACTTTTTGCTAAGGTAATAAATAGCGTGCTCTTTTCGGCCAGACTCGTCATGCTGCCCCAACACACACCCCATTGAGCTGTCAAGTACTGTCAAGTATAAGATTAGAGGTCTCCCTTCAACCGGTGGCATAAGAATGGGTGGTTCTTGGAGATACTCTTTGATTCTGTCGAAAGCGGCTTGACATTCATCATTCCAACGTACTACTTGATCTTTCTTCAATAGCTTGAAGATTGGTTCACAGGTAGCAGTTAGGTGAGAGATGAATCGGGCAATGTAGTTCAGCCGTCCTAGAAAGCCTCTGACTTCTTTTTCTGTCTTGGGAACTGGCATCTCTTGTATGGCTTTCACCTTGGTAGGGTCCACTTGAATACCTTTGTCACTTACGACGAAGCCTAGCAATTTTCCAGATCTCACCCCAAAGGTGCACTTGTTCGGGTTCAACCTCAGCTTGTACAACTTCAGCCGGTCAAACAGCTTCTGTAGATGGTCAAGGTGTTCCTCCTCAGTTTGGGACCTTGCAATCATATCGTCGACATATACTTCTATCTCATGATGGATCATGTCATGAAACAAAGCAACCATGGCACGTTGGTAGGTTGCCCCAACATTTTTCAACCCAAAAGGCATGACCTTGTAGCAAAAGGTGCCCCACTGAGTAACAAAGGTAGTCTTTTCCATATCTTCGGGAGCCATCTTGATCTGATTATAACCTGAGAACCCATCCATGAAGGAGAATACCTTATGCTGAGCCGTGTTGTCAACCAGAACGTCGATGTGAGGTAGAGGGAAGTCATCCTTGGGGCTCGCCCTGTTTAAATCACTGTAATCAACATACATTCGGACCTTACCATCTTTCTTTGGCACCGGAACCACGTTGGCGACCCACTGAGGGTAGGAAGTCACTGCTAGAAACCCCGCATCAAATTGTTTCATAACCTCAGCTTTGATTTTCTCGGACATCTCTGGACGCATACGGCGGACCTTCTGTTTTACCGGAGGGCATTCTTCCTTGGTAGGCAGGTGATGAACCACAATGTCGGTATCCAACCCAGGCATGTCTTCGTAAGACCAGGCAAAGATTTCCACATAATCATGCAACATCTGAATCAGCCGTTGTTTCATACTGAGCTCTAGATTGGCACCAATCTTAACTTCCTTTATGTCTGTCTCAGTACCCAGATTTACTGTTTCCACTGGCTCTTCATGTGGCTGAATGGCCCTCTCTTCCTGGAGTAACAGTCTTGCAAGTTCACCAGGCACTTCGCAATCATCTTCACCTTCGTCTTCGGCTAAGTTGATCGGATTTTCAAAGTCATAACTGGCGGTAGCAGAGTCGTTACCAGTGGGATCCAGAGTGGATTGGAACCTGTATAAGTGAGTGTGTGTAAATATAGCTGTTTTGCAATATATAAAGAAAGAAAAGGAGCGCAATATTTGAAATGCGAAAAACGTCCAATGCTTTTATTAATGATATATGAAAGTGACACACAAAAGCCCTCACAAATGACGCCACGGTGCCCCGGGTAAGACACCGGGCTTTAAGGTTTCAAATTATTGTTCGTTACAAATTTAAAACAAAGGAGTTCATTACTGAGTGACAAAAGTAATAGGTGTGAAGTCTTTGGCAGTCCAGTTGCTTGGTCCACCGTCGGTCGTTGGGTAGATCCAGCTGTCAAATTCGGATTCCTCCACGTCGTCCTCAATAGCATTTACTCCCGGGTTGGTGATGAATACGGGAGGTCTTCCAATCCTTGCCTTACGCACAGCCCTCTGAGCCTCTGCAGTGAAACCCATCCCAAACTTGTCAGTCTTCGGAGTGAAATCAGGAAGTCGGCCCCAGTTTGCATACCCACCCTTCTCAATCACAGCCCGAGCATCCTTTAAGGAGGCCATCTTCAAAGGAGAACCCTCTTCAGTCACAGTCTCTGCTGCTTCCAATGTCTGAGGCACCTCTTCAAAGTGCTGAAAAGGGGTCTCAATGAACTCCCCATCCATCTCTACGTACTGGAACGAGTTGAGGTGGCTGACCATATATTCCTCTTCCTCTTGCACTGTTACGATCTTCCCTCTGACCGGGTACTTAAGCTTCTGATGTAAAGTGGAGGTCACAGCTCCAGCCTTGTGGATCCATGGACGACCCAACAAACAAGAATAGGATGGCCGGATGTCCATCACATAGAAAGTAGAATCAAAAACTTGAGACCCAACCCTGATTGGAATGTCAACTTCACCATGTACCATCCTCTTTGACCCGTCAAAGGCCCGGACAACAATGTTACTAGGCTTGAGCTCTAAACCCTCACAATCCAACCTGTCTAGGGCCTTCTTGGGTAATACGTTCAACGAAGAACCGGTGTCTACCAATACATGGGCAAGAGTAGTGCCCCTGCATTCAATGGAGACATGCATGGCGTCATTATGGTTCTTTCCCTTGGCAGTTAGATCGGCGTCAGAGAAACCCAACCCATTATCAGCAGTCAAGTTGGCCACACAATCGGTAAATTGATCAGCAGACGTTTCTTGTGGCACATGGGCCGTCTTCAGGAAAGAAATTAGGGCCTTGGCATGGGCCTCTGAACACAACAACAGTGATAGCATAGATATTTTAGAGCGGGTGTGCCCCAGCTGCTCAACTACATTGAAATCACTCTTCTTAATGATCTTGAGAATCTCTTCCATCTCTTGCTGGGAAGCTTCAACATTGGTTGTCTTCGGTGCCTCCGTCTGGGCAGGCACATCAGTAGTAATCCCTTTGCCCCGAGCGTCAGATGACTCGGCAGCAGGGGTAGAAACAGGAACTTGGTCAGGAAGGGAAGTAGGCACACTTGCAGGTGTGATGACAAGAGGTCTCTGAATTGTTGGTGGCGCAATATCTGGTGAGAACAGCCTACCACTACGAATAACCTTGGCAGGCCCGGTGATGTTGCTGACACCAGTACTAGTATCAAACTCTTGTTTTACTCCCAGAACATAAACATCTGCCCCATAGTGCCACGGGACAGCTTTGTCAGATTTATAGGGGATGGGCCCCGGAACAGTGATGATGATAGGAGCAATCTTCGGTGCAGACATGATTTTGACAGGCTTCTTTGAGGAAGCCTTAGGAGGGTTGTTGAAAATAGTGACAATGGACACCCCTTCAGCACGGACAGCAGGAACAACAATCTTCTCGAACAAGATCTCTTTGTTATCCATCAGGTTTTGGACGCCTGACTTCAACAAAGGACAACCAGTAGGTGAAACAGAACATAGAAGGCAACCTTTACTACATCCCAGAAATAAACCGGCTAGCAACAGGTTCCTTTTGACGGTCAACAACGGAGTAACAATCTCATCCACAGAGGCTACATACGGGTCTTCTTCCACACCATTCACTCCATGCTGGGGCATGGGAGCAGTCACAACATTGGGCCTCTCGGGCGCCTCAAACTGTATTTCTTTAGCATCAATAAGGTCCTGAACCTTATTCCTCAAAGCCCAACAATCATCAGTAGAATGCCCCGGGCTGTCAGAGTGATAAGCACAGCGGGTGTTGGGATTGTACTTCGGGGATGTGGTGTTCACTACCTTCGGAGCTTCTTTGACAGTTACCAGATTGGTTGACAACAGTTGCGGCAATATCTGAGACAGGGTCATGCTGAGCTGAGTGTACTGCCTTTTGGGTCTCTCACCCCTTGGTTGGTTATACTGCTGAGGAGCAACAGCAGGCTTTGAAATTACCAACACGTTGACAGCTTGGCGGCGTTCCGGTTTGTTCTGTCTTCTGGGACCATACACCGCACTAGCTGCCTTCTTGAAGGGCTTCTTTTCAGTACTCGAGGAGGCGCCCTTCTGTATCTTCCCCAACTTGATACCCGCTTCTATCCTCTCACCAGTCAGAATGAGGTCTGTAAACCCTACAGAAGAGTTACCAATCAGATGGTTGAAGAATGGACCAGACAGGGTCCCCAAGAACATGTCCACGAGTTCACGGTCAGTCAACGGTGGCTGCACCCTACCAGCCAGGTCTCTCCACTTCTGCGCGTACTCCTTAAAACCTTCACCCGTTCCTAGTGACATACCCTGAAGTTGGGTACGCGTAGGAGCGAGGTCGGAATTGTACTGATACTGCTTATAAAAAGCAGTAGCCAAGTCCTCCCAGTTACGAATATTGGTTTCATCCAGCTGATAGAACCATTCGAGTTGAGTCCCTGAAAGACTCTCCTGGAAGAAATGGATCCATAGGTTCTTGTCTGCAGTGTAAGGTTGGATCTTCCTTACATAAGAACGGAGGTGCAGTTTAGGACAGGAAGCCCCGTCGTACTTCGCGAAGGCAGCCGCCTTGAACTTGTGTGGGATCACCACCCCAGAAGATAAGCCTAGATCTCCGAAATCCAACCCAGGCACGCATTGAATCTCCATAGCATTTAACCGGTCCTCCAGCTGTTTGTACCGGTCCTCAGCAGGAGGGTACTGCTCATCATTGAAATCTGTCTCGTTTTCGGAGACCACGGGACTAGGAACCTCTCTCACTTGGGGGCTGTCTTTCCCTGCCGAGGAAGTAGCCTGATCAGCCTCATTCTGCAGTGTATTCCCAAACCTCCGTCCAGTGTTAAACAACACAGTTCTCCTCTTCTTCTTCTTCTTCTTCTTCTTCTCCTTCAAGAGTAGAGTCTTCAATTCCTGTTGACCCTGGGCTAAGCTCATGACCAGCTCCTGGAACTGGGCGTTCTGGGCCTGGAGGGCCTTGATAGCTTGTTCAGTAGTAGGTTCAGGATTCATGATGATTGAGTGCTGAAATAAACAGCGAAGAAGATTAAGCAACCTGGAAAAAAGGGGTACCTATTATGCATATGATGCATGATATGTTGTTTATGCAATGCATTCAAGGGTTCGAAAGTTCAAATTCGTTGTAGACAAAAAGGAACACACATTGTATTAAGAAATAATTTGTTCAGTACATCAGGGCCTCATGGGCAAAACATTACAAAATAATTAATCCCAAAAGACACTGCACATCCTCTTTGGAGCAATGTAGGTGTTGAGAGTCTTATCCTCGTGAAGTAGACGGGTGAGCTCCAAGACCTTCTTCTCACTGGCATGTAGACTGGTTTCAAGAGAATTCCGTTCTTCCTTGAGTTGGATCCAACTCTTTTGCATTTCTTCCCAAGAAGTTGGCATGTCAGGATGTTGGATGGTGTAGGGCACCTCTCCTTCCAAAACTGGCTCTTTGATCACGGGGAGAACATGAGGATATGGCATCACCAACTTTTGGGAGCGGGCTCGTACCCACTTGAGATAAGGTTCAAGGGGGATGGAGTTCTTGTGCCCCAGTGTCTTTCTATCCACCTTGTTAGGCATCCTCCAAGCTCTGATGAATCTCTAGCGAAGTCCTTGCGTATCGTTGTCGAAGTCAAAAACTATGTCAGGAATCAACATGTCATGAGGGCCATCTCTCCGAGCATATCCAAACTGTCTCAAAGCCAGACATGGGTTGTAAGTAATGCCCACTCTAATTCCAAGTAAAGGAACATTAGGAAACTCTCCGCAACGATCAATGATAGTGACATTTTCTCTGGACCGAGAACACCAATGTATATCAGCATGTGTAAGAGTCATTAACCGTTGTGACCATCTCAAACCCCGCTCGTTCTTCAAAACTGATTGTGGAAGGTGCGAAATAAACCACCTTGCCAGGAGAGGAGTGCAGCACATAAGAACACCTCTTTTTCTCATGGTTCGAGTGTAACATGAGTGGAGGATGTCCCCAAGCAACGTAGGTATAGGATTCCTGGACATGAAAATCTTGACAGCATTGATATCTATAAGCAGATCCGGATTCGGGAACAACACCAACCCATAGACAAGGAGTGCCACAACTTCTTCAAAGGCTTGTAGGTCAAGGGAATTCCAACATTCTTGTGCTTTCTCAAACAGGAACTTTGCCAAGAATCCTTTGATACCGCTTCTGGTTTCCCAATGTCCCTTGATGTCAGATGGTTGTAGGCATAATGCTTTAGCAACCTCTTCAAGTTTTGGCTCCTTTTATGTACCGTTGTAGGGTAGTTGACTAAGGATAGGAATCTTCAGAAGTTGAGAAAACTCTTCCAAAGTAGGCACCAATTGATAATCCGGGAAAGTAAAACAGTGGTGCAAAGGGTCAAAGAACTGGAAGAGGACTTTTATCATATCTTCTTCAATGTTGGTGTTAACCAAGCTGATGAGTCTACCATGCCTTTCACCGAAGGAAGAGTTCTCGGGAATCCTGGATGTAAGCTCCTTAAGCTGAGGAGGGATCCTTACAAGGTTGATCTGAATTGTCTTTCTGTGGATAGTTTCCATGTCCTACAAAACAAGAACAAAGATGAAGATTCGAACCCTTGAAGTGGTTAGTAAATGCATATGATGTTGTATGATGTTTTATGATGTTATGATAAAAGCACACCACAAGTATTCACAAAAGGCAAACATGGTAAGGCACACAAGTCACACCAGACAGCCCTTAGAGTTTAGGCCAGCATGAAGTTTGGGGTACTACCCTCTTGAAGTTGGTGGGCTCAAAACCTGTCCTATCAAAAGTAACCGGGTTCTAAGGAGCTCAATATCATTGGGTTATTTTCTATGTTCATTGTTTTGATTTAGCCACTGAACTGGCGATCAAAATATTCTAGGAAAACAACCCTCAATGAGTGTAGTATCGAGTATCTACCAACTTCGGACTGCACCAAAGTCGGTCATCTCACTACCCCTAAAGAGGCCAGGATGGTCAAGTAAGGTTCCTAAGGTCAGTTGATGCTTCACGACACCACGCGGCGGCCCCGTACTCTCCTTGACTTGACTCAAGGGTTACCGGTACTCACCAAAGTGCCACATCAATGTAGCAAACTGCTTCAACCGTGTCGGTATACCCCGCACAGTTCCCTCACAGTTTGTTGCTACCTAAAAGGTATCCCCCAGATCCGGGTTAGGATCTATGAAACTCCCAAAACAGGCCCACAATATTAAAGCAATCAAAACAGGCAATTGAAAACATAAGAGTGGTCTAATCCTAAGGTACACCTCACTTTTATAAGTCTCCCCAGAAGAGTCGCCAGTTCTGTGATCGGTGGAAATAGAACTGACTGTTTTGGAATGCTGGTTCGCGAAATGTCGCGGTAAGCAAGAGTCGCCACCGTCTTTTATTTTCTCCAACAAGGAAAGGACAAAAGCACAGCAAAATTCCTTTTCGAGATGTTTCTCGGTTCGGGAGGTAGATTTATAGAAAAGGAAGGTATTAACACCCTTTTTATCCGTGGTTATCCACGGGCTCTTAGGTACTTGCTCACTATGTTTTCAAAAATTGTTTGCTTTTCAAGTGTTTGTGGGTTTTGAAAAAAGTTTAGTTTGAAAAAACTTATAGGTAACTCTTGTATCAGTCCTCAAGAGTGTATGAAGTGTTTGTTTGAAAACTTTTTGAAAGTGTAAGTGCGAAAAGTTTGTTTTGTTTTTGAAAGAGCAAGTACCCGGGAGAAATTTACCTACTCTAAGGAATTAAGCTGTGTAGGAGTCCTTTAGACAGTACTATCCCACTATTGAGAAGTAGGTAGCACCGTCGTTGGAGTTATTCGGGTCAATTCGATTATAGGGACAATGTGGTCACCAAAGCAATGGTAGGACGCCGTAGTGGTAACCCTAATGTCCTAGATCCTTTTTATCCGAGGCAACCGTTTCGAGGCAACTGGATCTTAGACAGGATGGCGACCTCTAAGATACCCTATACTTGATGACCACGTCGAGGCAACCAGTGAGGCGTACCCTAGGAGTGGCATGTGCCTGTGTGTTGTTTTTTCCAGTTAATTTTTATCTTGTACATGTTATTTGTGAGCTACAGATTGATTTTATTTTTCATACAAGTCTTTCATGCATTTTTTAACAGTTAAGAGTGCGGAAAATAAAGTGCGGAAGAAGTAAATCTAGCTATTACAAGGCGCGGGTATATACATCGCCAAAAATATAACCCGTTTGGAAAATAAAAAATGCAAGAAAAGTAAATAAAGCGGTAAAATTCTAATTAACTATTACATTTCTGAGCAGATACATAAATAGTCAAAATAACGAATTGAAACTAAAATGCGTGCGAGAGAATGAATCGGGACGTCCTTAGGGTTTTGACCCTTTTTGAGAAAGAATTGAATTTTGTCCTTTTTTTGCATTTAAATTAAATATTAAACCTAATTCTAATTAATTAATTAATTAAAAGAAAAAATGTTTTTTTTTTGTGTTTTTTTTATGTTTTTAATGAAATAAAATAAAAGAAATTTAAAAGTCAAAAAGAAAAACCTAAATCTAAGCTTGATTTTATTTATTATGAAAAAAAAGATTAAAATTATTCTAATTAAACTAAGTTAATGATATTTAGAATTTATTTACAAAATAAAAGAGTGAAATTAATAATAATAGTAATAAATGAAATATTTACATTTTTTAGTTTTTGAATTTTTATTGTGAAAAATGTTAATTAATTTGATGGTTAATAATTAATTAAAAAAACAATAAAAAATAAATAAAGTAAATGAATGAAAGAAAAAAAAAATAAAAAAAATAAAAGATGCAAACCCAAGGGGGTTTGGGCCAGATTTGAAGGTGCATTTAGAATCTGAGGCCCAAGAAGCCACCAAGCCACGTTGACTTTCTTGCTCAAGTGCCTGTTGGTTGACTGGAGAATATGGTGTGCTTCCATCCTGACCCTTGGATTGCCACCTGAAGACACATGGCGTGTGGATGTTGGAAGTCCATGGTGGACGTATCCTGGAAAGCTGCACTTGAATAAGCATAAGAAAATGATAACAAGAATTGTGGGGGACCTGGGATTCGAACCCAGGTCCCAATGCTTATGGCACGCGTTCTCAACCAACCCAACCACCTGCTTGAATTGTTAATAGAATAATAATTAATTATAATATATAAAAATCAATGCCCACGCTGGAAAAGCAAAACACGCGCGCTGATTATTTGAATGGACCACTCCCAGGCTTCCACGTCCTTCGTCTTCTTCCTTTTGCCTGTAACAAAAAACCAAATAGCGGGGGTTTTTAACCCCCACAACCTGCATCCACAGAAAATAGCGAATAGGCATACGCTAAATATAAATTCATCGCGAGGGTTGGGTTTGATTCGTCTGGCCTTGACGAATTCAACCATATGCGTTATGAGGCCTAATTTTGCCTATGCTGGAAATCCCCAAATTGAAAGCTATGAAAACCTAGAATTCGTCAATGGTAATTTTCGTTTCAGGGCACCATAACACAATTCACCTATACCATTAGCTTCAGAAGTGTGTTAGCAATGTAAATCAATGATCATAACATGTTAATGATGCATAAATATTGAATTACGATTAAGGAAAAAAATAGTCAAACCGTGTGACTGTTTCTTGGGATTCCTTGAGTGTTAGCGTGTGGTTTTGATCTCTGCACGTTCCTGGGAATGCTAGCAATGTGTTTGAATCCTCAAATTGGTTTGAAAGGGCCTTGAATTGAGAAAACAAATTTGACTTTTTGCTTGATTTTTTTGAATATGGTTTGGCCGTTTGTGCAGTGCTTGGGTCATGTATTAGGTCTGCAATGCTTGCTTATGTATGTGTGAATGGAATTAGGTCAGCAGCTGAGCCTTAACCTTGCACATTGAAGCCTTGAGATCTTGGTTGACCACCATTAAATAACCTTCCATATTTGGTTCAAATTCAAGATTTTGTGCACCAAAAGGCTTGGCACGAAATTGTTAGCTGGCACATGACACATAAAAGTCATTCAAGTCACCAAGATGCCATTCCATTAATTTTTTGATTTTATTTGAATTATTATGGATTTAAAATGAATTAAATCAATAAAAATAAAATAAAATGGAAAAATAAATGTTTGATCTTGAAATTAACCATGGGTGACGTGTATGGCATGACAAGGCTGAATCAAGTGGAAGAAAGTGGGCCCTTTTGTCAAAAATTGAAGTTTTAAGGATAGTTGACTTTTGCCATTTCACAAAAATTTCCCAACTTCGCCAATGCATATCTTGCTCAATTTTGATCATATGAACATGTTCTTGGACATTTTGGAAAGGTCTTGAAGTCCTCTAACCAATGCCTTTGGTCCCATGTCATTTGGATTTACCAATCTCAAGTTATGGTCTTTGACTTAAAATGCCTTTTTGTTGACTTTTGAAAATGACCTATAATGTAGAAATTGATAACTTTTTGTGAGAGCATTTCTTGGACTTGGAATGTGAAGATGAGTTGTAGGAAATGTCCTCCCCTTCAAAATGAGCATTGGATGGGATTTTTCTGATAAACCATGAAAAGGTTATGCCCTGGTCAAGTTACAGTTGACTTTTCAGCTGTCCCAAAATGGAAACTTTTGCATCTTGATGATTTTTGAGCCATGCTTGTGGAATCATGATCAAGACTTGATCAAATGATGATTGTGGCTTCAAAATAAGATGTTGGCCAAAATTTTTGACTTTTGACTGTAAAATGACCATTTTACCCCTATAGTTGATTGTGGAGTGTGATACGGTGGGAGAACTGACTAGTGTTTTGCGTTCGTATTCGCACTTGTGCGGTTAGCAAGAGTCGCCACCGACTTTTTATTTTATCCTAAAGGAAAGGTTAAAAAGCACAGCAAAAACCTTTTGAGATATTTCGTGGGTTCGGGGGGTAGATTATGAAAAGGGAAGGTATTAGCACCCTTTTCATCCATGGTTATCCATGGGCTCTTAGTTACTTGGTTTTTTAGATCACTTGCCTTGTTTTTCGATTGCTTTGAAAATGGTGTGTGTGTGGGTGCTTTTTGAAAATGTTTTGGAAAAAGATGCCTTGTCTTAGGCAACTAATGTATTTGACTCGTGTTTGAGTGTTTTACAAAAGTGTGAATCTTTTCGAAAAGATGTTTTCAAATGTTTTTGAGAGTTTGTTTGAAAGTGTTGTGAATTGTGGTTTTTGAAAATGAGGCAAGTGTTTTTGCAAGTTTATCTTAAGTAACTAAGAGTTTTGTCTACCCTATTGTACTCAAAGGTTTTTGTCGTGTTTTAACCCCTTTTAACAATTTTGTTCCACCATTGAAATTGGTAGACAATCTTGCGTTTAGGAAGTTTATTCGGGACGGGCGCGGGTCATCGTATGGACCATGAATGCAATGATGCCAAGTGTCTTTGGCAATTTGCTTTGAAGGGACTATGATCATTCCGTTTAGGCAACACTTTGAGACTTATGATCATTTGATTTTGTTTTGCCAAAGATACTTGACGTGCAAGCATGGCCCACTTTGGAAGGCAACATGTGAGATTACCCTAGGGGGTGCAAGTGTGATTGTGTATTGATTACATGTATTTGTCTTGTATTAGGTTATCTAGCGTTTGATTTTATGTACATACAAACCCTAGGTCTAACCATGGTATAATTGAAAACTGTAAATTGCGGAATGTAAAATCTACGCTATTACAAAATAGTGTCCGGGAGTGGGGGTATAAATGTACAAAGGGGATGAGACTTATAGTATCCAATAAGTTACAACCAAATCGAATGTGCGATCAATATGTAAATATCGAATGTACAAATATAAGATAAAATGTGTGTAGGGCAATGTATTGTGTAAGTGTACAAGTGTATATGTATATGAGTATGTGTAATTATGTACAAGTGCGATATGTGAAGTTGAATCGTATTAGGGTTTGACCTAGAGAAATGTTTTTTAAATGAATCTTTGATTTTTGTATGTTTAATTATGTACGAAAGAAAAAAGAAAGTGTTTTGATTTCAATGTTCAAGTTTTTAATTAAATCGTATTTTGCATAAAAAAGAAAGTATTTTAATCACATATTTATTAATTTTAATATTAGAGAAATGTATATATTGTTATGTACAAATATGTGTATTAATTAAAAAGAAGATGTTTTCAAATTTAATTATATGATAAAAGGTGTTTTATTATTTTATATACAAATATCTATCTAAAAAAGATGTTTTAACCTTATGATAAAAAATGTATTTTAATTAAGTTAGTATTTTTTCAAAGAATAAAAAAAAAAGGGGGTAAACATTGTTTATAAAATAAAGTTAGTATTTTACAAAGAAAAAAGAAAAAGTAAATATTGTTTTTATAAAATAAAAAGAATGGTTAGTATTATGAAAAGTGGTTAAGTGTAAAAATATTAACTTGGGCTTCAGAGGAAATGTGAATGGGTCAGGTCCATGTTAATCTTGAACGAAATTAGGGTTAGTAGTTGTTAGTTCAGTTTGGTAATGAACGTTTTAGGGTTAGCGAGGCAGCGACGGCGCGTTCGTCTTCTCCGATCAAGCTTCCTGAGCAAATCAACTCCGGCCACCAACGCTACCCTCAGACCTCTCTTCCCTCCAAGGCGTAAGCTTCACATCCTCTTGATTTAAGGTTTGATTTCCACACTCTATGTTCTTTCGTGAATGATACGCATTTTGGATTCGTTTTAAGTTGAGTTTTTATTATTATGATGTGAAGGAAAGAGAGAGGAACAAAACTCACTACCTGACCTTGGAGGAGGAGGAGAGAAGAGTGGAGGCGTTGAGGAGGCCGGAGCGAGCGGAGGGGGAAGGAGAGCGCGATGCTGATGAACCTAATATCCCTGGTACTCTTGTATATTTCTTTTGTTTATTAGGGTTTTGATGATGATGTATGCTGAGAACCCTTTCCCCTCTTTATCTCTTCTTCTGTGCCACTGATGCTTTGAATTGTTGCTTGCTTCTGAACGAAATTTCTTTCTTCTTCTTGAACGCTGTATTATTTGTTTGTATTGCCCAGTGATGACCTCAGAGGTCTGAGGGCCTAGGTTGCCTTTGATACTTCTTGTTTTCCTCTGAGCCCCTGATGCCTTGAATGGTTGTTCTGTGTTATCTTGAACTTGCCCTTTTGTACGTTTGCTTGCCTTTAGATTTTTGAATTGCTTCCTGAGATTGATGCCCTTGACGCTTTTGTTGAGTTGGATGTCATGTTTTTATTGCCTATGATGAAGAAATTCTGAGGCTTAGAGGTTGGTTTGAATGTTTTGACATGCTTGAGGGGGTATGTTTGGATATGTTTGAGGGGTTGGTTTGGATATGCTTGAGAGGTTGGAACTAGACAGGCAGGTTGTTGGTATTTCTGAGTTTGAAGCTTGGGTGTAACACAGTCTTGGTTATTCAGTTCAAGGTTATGTGTGTGTATCTTTCACAGGTTTGGCCTTTACTGATGCAGGTTTGATTGGGCTTTAGCAGGTTTTGCAGATTGTCCCCTTTCTTCTTATCTCTTGGACTGCTTTTGTATTGGCTTGTGTATATTATACATTGAGGCAGAGCTGTTGTACCCCAAATTTTGACCTAAGACGTCATCTCCTATCTGCATCTTTACATTACATTTATTTTGATCCATCGATTTTAAATTTCATGACTTTTTCGGGCCAAGAGCTATTTATGCTGAACATTGAATCATTTAATCGATTCGTGCAAAAATGATGTTTATTAATTATCTATTATCTAAAACTTGAATAATTGAAATTCATTTTTTGATTATTATTTAGTTTAAAGATGTAGGGATAATAAAATGAACATCAGAGAAGAGGCGCATTAATTGTGCGGACGTTTTATTTATTTACTCATTATTTTAAATTTAAGTAACTAGAATTTATTCTTAGTTATTCTATAATTTAAAGGTTATGAATAATATAAATAAGCATTTGAGGAAATTCATTGGTCAATAACGACTGTTTAATCGTTCGTCGTTCTAGGTTAAATAATTGAAATCCTATTTTAATTATTATAATTTAGTTGAGAATGATGGATTAAATAATCGAAGGTATTAGTTGGTCAATGATAATTATTATTTATCTGTTTATTATTTTGAATGTAGGTAATTGGAGATTTGTTTTCAATTATTATTCGTTTGGATAAAATAATAAACGATAAATAAATAAAGAAGAAGAATTAATGGACAAATAGTTTCTTTTATTCATTTTTTTTGGTACAAGTTATTTTGTAAATATTGTATATATTACAGTAAATTACAATAATGAATTGACAAAATTAAAATGAAATAAAAAAAACTAGTCTATCTTAATTCTAAAGCTTCCAATCCAATGCGTGTCCGCTCATTTAATTTTACCTGCACAATTAAAAGAAAAGAATTAGAATTCAAATAAATAATTAAATGCAGAAAATAAATTTTAATGTTCATCATTAAATGTAATGGCCGGAATCAGTTATTATTTTTTTGCAAATCACGGGATTACTCCCGGTTCACAAAAAAAAGAAAAGGATTTCAAAGCATATGCATAAATTATTTTCCAAAAAAACTGCATACTTAAGCTAATCCCATTAGTTTTTAATCCCAAATATAATTTCAAAGCATACAGCATAAGCAACAAATATGTAGTAACCATATGCAAGCATGCCCCTTTTAACGTGGCCTACACATCAAGAAGCAAACAACATTTGGATTAAAAGCAAATATGCAGTTTGACTATTCTTGCAAGCAACAAAATTCCTTTTTCTTTCATCATTTTTCAGCCACTACATTTTCAGAAAATAGACAGCTTATCACTCTTTTGTCAAAGCCATTCTGAGAGAGAAAAAGAGAGGGAGAAGTGTGGGATTTGCAGGCTTAGCTTAGGCAGAAAGAGGTATACAAGACAAACTAAGAAATATAGCCAGTAAGAATAATAGCACAGAAGAAGAATAAAGGCAAACTGAGGGGACAGTAGTGCAGAATGCTCAGGGAGATCCCAAGGGATTTGTTTTCAAAGTTCCTGGCCTGTAGCGCAAGAGAAGAGAGGAGAACTGTTATATTACAACAAAGAAAAAACAAAGGATGCCATCTTCATAAAACAGCATAAAGAGAAAACGAAATATACAAGTTATCGGAACATAATCAAAAACCTGCATCAATCTCACACAAACCAAAAATCTCTACCAGCATCATAACCTGCTAATGCCTTAACCTACTGTCAAGAAAACCATAAAACATAGCTCAATCCTCATACCAGTATAAAAAGCCATATCCCTACTGTAAAGGCCTGGTCACATAAACCTGTTAAAACCTTTTACAAGTTCAAGCCTTACCATTTTCGTAAATCCAGTATATCCAAGCTTTCAAACCCATTCCCTAGCCTCAGAAAGTTCTTTCATCATAGGCGATAAACCCACCATAGGCAACAGCATTCAAGAAGAAGAGAGAGTTATCATCCAATTCTACAAAGTATCCAAAGCAACATTTCAAGGCAAATCGATGAGGCCCTCAGTGTACACATCACTGGGCAACAAGGCAAGCATCTCAAAGTATCCTAGGCAATAATATTCAAGAAGAAGAAGAAAGAGCCAAAGTGCAGTTCAACAGGTTCCAACAATAGCAAACACAGTAGCACGTTCAAGCAAAAGAAAGGGAAAGTCGCAAATACCGTTCACCACCGTGTGCGCCTGCCGTCTCCCTGCTGTCCGGCCTCCATCACCCCAAGCTCCTCCTCCTTCTCCCCCTAGGTAACGCTTTCTTCCTTTCTTATTCCTTAAACGCCATTCAAATCGACATGGACAGTAAAATGGAAAACTAGTCAGAATCAACCAAGAAGCCATAAAGTCAACTAAGAAATTGTAAAATCAACAACGAATTTGTAAAGTTTACACGCGAATTAAATCAAACATTAACGAAAGCGTTTTGTCATTACCGTCTCCGCTTAAAGCCGCCGCGTCAACAATGGAGGGAAGAGAAGCTTGGTGTGGGTGGCCGGAACAAGGAAGCATCGACATTGGAGGCAAAGAAAACGAAGAAGCTGCGCGAGAGAGATGAAGATCGTGAAGAGAGGCGCCGTTCTGCCTTAAGCCAACCCTAAATCCCTTTGTACAAACAAACACAACCCTAATCACAATTTAATCCCTTGGACCCTTAAGCCCACGAATTCGTACACCCCCCTGTCTTCCTCATGCTTGGGCTTTATCCCAACCATCCAGCCCATTCTCTTCACTAATTCACACCCTTTTTCTTTATAGATTATTAGTTTAATTTTATTTCTTTTTTTTTTCTTAATTTATTTAATTTTGATTAGTTAGTTTCTTAGGAATAAATATAGTTTTATTTAGACAAATAAATATTTTATCCAATATCATTTAGTTTAAATTTAAGTTTTAAACAACCTTAACCTTCCTTATTTCTAATTCATTTTAAATTCATGGTTTGATTTAATTCAAAGAAAATATTTAATATCTCTAAAAAAACATGTAAAAATGAGAAAACTAAAAGACATCCTATTTTTCTTTAATTTACTCCCCCCATTTTGATTAAACACCAATATAATAAAAACATAAAAAATAGAAACATATAAAAATAAAAAAAAACATTTCTCTTAATTCTCGTTACCCTTTTATCATTAAAAAATGCGTAAAAAAGTGAAAATCAATTAAACTTTTTCTTTTCGCCTATTAAACAAAGATCATATAAAATGCATGTTCATATTTAATTGTTGTGTATCATTTTCTGTCAATTATTCCATTGCACTTGTTTATTCTATTTGCACCAATCCAAAGGGAATTGTCTAATTTTTGTTGACTTCATGTCCTCAAAAATGATTGAGCGAATACTCTCATTCATTAAAAACTTAGGTTAATTTTCCTCAAACATTCACATTACTTCAAAATTTCAACATTTTCAAAACTTATACCTTTTAAGCCAAAACGTCGACATTAGGTCGTCGCATTTTCAAAAACCCGTCCGTATCCCTTTTTCGGCCAAAACGATTTATTTTCAATCAAGCGATCAATTTTAAACAAAACGGATATTTCAAAAGGTTCCTATAGAGTACTATAGATGCATTGGGTGCTAATACCTTCCCATTGTATAACCAACCCCCGAACTCTCGATCTCTTTTCGAAAAAACGCTTTGTATTTGTATTTTTATTTACATTGCATAATTAGGGTTTTATTTCGCTCTTTTCCCTTTTCCTTTGGAAACAATAAAGCGCGGTGGCGACTCTTGCTTTTGTGAGACGAATTAATCAATAATTCGATCTCCGATTTACCCCGCCACATTTTTATCGCTACAGAATTGGCGACTCTGCTGGGGAAAGATTGACCTCTTGCTGGTCCATCCCTAAGTGGGTTAAGCCTAATTTGTCTTATCCGTTTTACTATTATTTGATTTGCTTGATTATATGTTTAAATTGGGGTGTTTGGGTTTTTTTGAAGGACGAATCCCATACCCGGATTAAGTAACACCTAAGGAATAGGACGGGCGGTATAGTCATGTTAACTTTGAGGGAGTAATCCCGAAGAAGGAGGCATGAGATCCCCCACTCAATGGAAGGCCCTCTTGAACTTAATATTTGTTTACCGAGTAATCGGGAAGACATTATTATTTTCGACCTAGGAGCCCGAGAAGTTGAGGACCGTAGAACCCTAACCCATCTTGACCTTTTAGGTGTAGCGCGGAGACTATCACGGAGTAATTCGGAAGTAGTTGTTACGCGATGCTACGCTCGGACGAGTTTCTCTTGAGAATATTGCTAATTATTGAGTAATCAAGACGTTGGTAATATCCGAAAGAGGGATGCAGACTCTGGGAACTCTTAGAACCTTGTCTTACAGGTGTGATCGAAACATTAGTACATACCTTTGGGTGGGCTTTACCCTCGACTCCATGCTGAACTTTGAACCTTTAAACCCCATGTTTGCAAACTTGTGTGTGACTGTCGCATTATCATTCATTCATGCATTCATCAACATCTTTGTAAAAACTCGTTTTTCAAGGAACTTTGGAATGATTTTTGCAAACGTCTTAGGGTACTATGGAACTTGGAAGGAGAAATACTCGAAGCTTCAGCTTCAAAGAGCCTGAAATTGAAGAACTGAAGAGTTTGATTCTGAAGATAGAGAGTCCGACAGATTTTCAGAAGAAATATGGGTCCATCGTACCGCTCATGAAGCGCAAGATGAAGAAAGGCATCCTCAACACGTTGGTTCAGTTCTATGATCCCCTATACCGATGTTTCACCTTCCCGGATTATCAGTTGATGCCTACTTTAGAGGAGTACTCTTATATTCTCGGTTTGCCGATCGTCGACCGTGTTCCTTTTTCTGGGTTAGAAGAGGAGCCTAAATCTCATGAGATAGCAGCCATCACCCATCTGAAGAAGTCAGAGATAGAAGAGAATATGACTACGAAAGGAGGAATCCGGGGTTTGCCGGCTCAGTTTCTGTTGAAGAAAGCTCGTCATTTTGCTGATACAAAGGATACCGTTGCCTTCGAGGACGTGTTTGCTTTACTCGCGTATGGTCTTTTCTTATTCCCTAACATTGATAAATTTGTGGATGTCAATGTCATCAGAGTTTTCCTGATTGGAAATCCGGTCCCTACGCTGCTAGGGGACACGTATTACTCTATCCATCTTCGAAACTCTCGTCAAGGAGGAATGATTATTTGTTGCGTACCGTTGCTGTATCAGTGGTACGTCTCGCATTTACCTGGGTCCGATGCTTTCTGGGATTTTGAGAAGGAACCGCGGTGGGCGCCAAAGATTATGGCTCTCACTCATTTTGATATTGACTGGTACAATCGAGTTTACCATGACGTGGAGATCATTGACAGCTGCGGTGCTTTTCCCAATGTACCTCTTCTTGGTACAAGGGGTGGAATCAACTACAACCCTGTTCTAGCGCGTCGTCAGTTCGGGTACCCGATGAGAGATAAGCCGAACAGTATCCATGTGAGTGGTTTCTTTCTTCAGGAAGGACAAGATCATCAAACTGCTAGGAGAGAGATTGAAGGAGCTTGGCGCCATATCCACAAGAAAGGGAGAGATATGCTGGGACATAGAGGTGTCGTCTCTTTGGAACCTTACCTACAGTGGGTCCGTGCTAGGGCTTGTGCTCTCAAGATGCCATATAAACTTGAGAAACCTTTGTTCCCTGCCATCGCACCATCATCAGTTGCTATCCCAATCGCAGATGTAGGAGAATATCAAGGGAACCTGGCTAGGATGAAGTCCGAGAGGGATGCTTGGAAGGAAAAGTACCATATGTCCGAATACGAGAATCGAGTCCTGACTCGACAGCTGAAAGAAAAGAAGGAGTTGTTGCTTATTCAAGACGGCCGGTTCGTTGACCACGATGAGAAACTTCGCCAGAAGGATGCTTTGTTGAAGAAATACGCGAGTGAAAGGAAGAGAAAAAGGGAATGTTCAGTAAACGTGGCTCTCGTTCCTAATCCACAAGAAGAAATCATCGATCGACTGATAGCGGAAAAGAAAGATTTGGAAGACTTTTATGAAGAAAAGATCAAGAAGCTCCGACTACAGCTGGTGTTTGGTCCGTCATCTGAGGATTCTGAGTGAGCTTTAGCTTTAATTTATTTTATTGATGTCATTTTGTGAAACTATGTAAAAGGGCTTCAAGCTCCGAAGTTGTAATTTATTGTTTTCTTAAGGGCTTCATGCTCCGAAGTTGTAACTTATGGTCTTATTTCGGGCTTCATGCTCCAAGTTGTAATTTACTGCTTCATGCTTTAAAATGTAATTTATCACGTTATTATGGTTTTCAGGTTGCAAGTTGTAATTTATTGCTTTCATTAGTGGACTTGTTATTCCAAGGTTGTAATTTACTATTCCAAATTGTAAGTTGTAATTTATCGCTTTCGATTAACGGATTGAGTTTTTGTTATTCCAAATTCCTTTACCATTGATGTGTGCAAAGTTACTAAAAGTTCTTTGAAAAACTTTTAAAATGAGTCATCATTTGCACCACCATCATGCATCATTTCACATTCCACATCACATGTTTTCTAGAGTCTCATTCTTGTTCTTTTTTCCACCGAAGGTTGCCAAGCTGTCTCACCAACACGACACTCGGGCCAGTCGTCAGAAAAGGATGGAAGATTTGGAACAGGAAAATCACGAGCTTCGTGGGGAAGTTGCTACGCTTCGTGCCGAGATGGAAAAGTTAACAGCATTGGTGGAAAGTTTGGTGGCTGTTCAGAATCAGCCATCGACTACGGCTGCCGAGATTCAGACTTCAACTCCAGTGGTTTCCGAGATTGTTATCGCTCCTGCCTCCGCAACTCAAATCAACTCTCCGATCCAGCATCAGATGCCGAAAGGTTTTCCTTGGGGAATGCCTTACAACTTTATGCCAGAGGGGTGTCAGCCTACCGCCCAACCTATATTTCAGCCTGCATTGTCTCTTCCTCAACCGGAAACGACTGCACTGCCGCCAGTAATTCCGTCTGTAACACCTTTTCCGCAACCAGTCATGACGACCGTTGCTCCTGTGGTCCACTCAGTGCCATACTTGAACGAACCAGTTTATCCTGCCGAACCTGCTGAAAGTACGGGCCTCTTTGATAGAATGGAGGAGTTTCAGGATCAGTTCCAGGAAATGCAGAAAGAGCTTAGAGCCTTGAAGGGGAAGGAGCTGTTTGGGAAGAGCACACATGATCTTTGCCTGGTTCCGAATGTCAAGATTCCGGCGAAGTTCAAAACACCAGACTTTGAAAGATACAAGGGGGATTCGTGTCCTAGAAGCCATTTGACAATGTACGTGAGGAAGATGTCCACGTATTCTGATAATCATGATTTATTGATTCATTATTTTCAAGATAGTTTGACGGGTGCTGCCTTGAAGTGGTATATGGGATTGGACAGCATTCGAATCCGCAATTTTAACGATCTCAGTGAAGCCTTTGTCCATCAGTACAAGTATAATGTTGACATGGCGCCGGACAGGGATCAACTCCGGGCAATGTCGCAAAGAGACCGAGAATCTTTTAAGGAGTACGCCCAGAGGTGGCGTGAAATTGCTGCTCAGATCCATCCACCTCTGGAGGAGAAAGAGATGACTAAGATATTTTTGAAGACTTTGGGATCCTTTTACTATGAGAGGATGATAGCCAGCGCGCCCAGTGACTTTACCGAGATGGTGAGCATGGGTATGCGATTAGAGGAAGGAATTCGTGAAGGACGTTTGATTAAGGAAGGGAGTATGTCCAGCAGTGTAAAGAAGTTCGGAGGTGTTTTCCCGAAGAGGAAAGAACAAGATGTTAGTGCTTTGTTTCCAGGTAGGCCTAGGAGAGGCTACTCTCACGTCGCGGCAGTCACTCCGGCTGTCCGCCCAGCTTTGGTAGCCCCATCTCATCAGATGCCGCCACCTCAACAACGACCTTTTCAACAGCAGCCTCGACAACAGGCCTATCCGCTCAACAATCAGAACCGTTCGCCCAGGAAGCCGCAGTTTGATGCCATTCCTATGACGTACACTGAATTGTTTCCCGCTCTCATTAGAAAGAATCTCATCACAACAAAACCACCTCCTGTCGCACCGAACAGTGCTTCTCCGTGGTACAAGGCGGATCAATTCTGTGAATATCATCAAGGGTCACCGGGGCACAACCTTGAGAATTGCTTTGCGTTGAAGGCGGATGTGCAGAGATTAATTAAGCATGGCATCTTGTCTTTTAAGGATGTGAATCCAAATGTCAGAGATAACCCTTTGCCCCGACATGGGGCAGCTTCTGTGAATATGGTGGAGGGTTGCCCGGGGAAGTTCCGAGTTTTCCAAGTCGAGCACATCAGAGAATCATTGATCAGGTTACACCAAAGTTTGAGAAGACTTGCCTTTGTTAGGCACCAACATGACTATGACGTTTGCCAGTTTTGTTCAAGAGAAGAGGATTGTCCTATTGTGAAGGAGGACATTCAGAAGTTGCTAGATCAGAGAATTATTACTATTACCTATGACCGAAATCCTGAAGATGAAGTGAATGTGATAACCCCACAGTTTAATTTGCCAGAATCAGTAGAGATTGCTTACAACAGCCAGACTGCGTCTGCTGAGCCTTTGATTATTTACCCACCTGGCCCTGTGCCTTATAGCTCAGACCAAGCCGTGCCGTACAAGTATAACGCCACCATGATCGAGAACGGGGTAGAGATCCCCATCCCAACTAGACCGTCTTTCGTTAATATTGCCGATGTAAGTAGAGTGACAAGAAGTGGGCGTGTTTTTGCTGCGGTACCGACAAGAAGACCAGAAGTTCAAGTAAGGAGGCCCATGCCGGCGGAGATCCCTGTAAGAAATGAACCAAGGGTTGAGGTAGGTCGATCCAGTGAACCTATCCCTCACCCTGAAGAAGATGAAATCTTAAAGCTTATCAAAAGAAGCGAGTATAAAATTGTGGACCAGCTTCTGCAAACACCTTCCAAGATTTCCTTGCTTGCCTTATTGAGAGATTCTGGGGCACACAGAGAAGCCTTGATGAAAGTGTTGGACCAGGCGTTCGTAGACCATGATGTGACAGTTGATCAGTTTGACGGGATTGTGGGGAATATAACCTCGTGTAACAACTTGGGTTTCAGTGATGAAGAACTCCCGGAGGAGGGGAGAAACCATAATATGGCTCTGCACATTTCAGTAAGTTGTGGGAACGATACCTTATCAAGCGTGTTAGTGGATACCGGCTCGTCATTGAATGTGATGCCCAAGACCACGTTGTCTCGACTTTCATATCCAGGTGCTCCTATGAGGCCTAGCGGAGTAATTGTTAAAGCCTTTGACGGTTCCAGGAAGACGGTTATCGGTGAAGTGGATCTTCCCATAGTGATTGGCCCCCACACTTTTCAAATCACTTTCCAAGTGATGGACATCCGTGCTGCTTATAGTTGTTTATTGGGCCGTCCCTGGATCCATGATGCCGGGGCAGTCACCTCCACGCTCCATCAGAGATTAAAATTTGTGAGGCATGGGAAACTAGTGATGATTGAGGGAGAGCAGGCCATGGTGGTAAGTCATTTATCATCGTTTTCTTTTATTGATGCTGACGAGGACGTCGGGACCCAGTTTCAGGGCCTATCTGTTGCTAAGGATACCGTGAAGAAGCAGGGGGCATCCATCTCTTCTTTTGAGGATGCACGGCGAGTAGTGGAGAGTGGTTCGGCCGAAGGATGGGGCCAGGTGTTGACGTTACCCGAGAACAAGTCTGGGGAAGGTTTGGGTTTTCATCCAATATCTGCAAGGGTCAAGGAAGAGGTGGTTGTTCGTCCGATTCAAGAGGTCTTTCGGAGTGCAGGGTTTGTGCATCCTGAGGTTGATGCTGTCATAGATGATGATTCCGAGGATGATTTGCCCGTGTTTGTGACGCCTGGATTGGCTTGCCAAAACTGGATAGCTGTTGATATTCCTGTGGTTATGCACGTTTCCGAGTAATGTTTTGTTCATTTTTCTTTAAAAAAAAAAATCGCTCTGCCCAAGGCGAAACGTATTTTGTGTCGGGCTATGAAAAAATAACTCCTTTTGCTCTGCCCAAGGCAAAAGAGAAATGTCTGGGCTTGTTGTTTCAAGTATTTCCTCTTTAATGAATAAAAATGTTATTTTGTCCGCTGCTGTTTTATTTTTCATTTTTCGGGAAATAATAATGAAAATTGATTAAGAGCATTTTGTTTTATTTGCACAAATCGATTTCTAAAATAAAGCATAATCATGTGTGCAGATTACTTCATGACTTAACCATCGAAAACAATGATCCTATGCCCTCTCCCAACTTTGAATTCCCTGTGTTCAGAGCCGAAGGAGAGGATGATGAAGAGGTTCCTGTTGAGATTTCCCGTTTGATCGAGCAAGATGAGAAGGTCATTCAACCATTTGAAGAACCTGTAGAGTTGGTCAATTTGGGTGATGAAGAAGTTAGAAAGGAAGTCAAAGTCGGAGCTTTGCTTATCCCGGAAGTTAAGGAGAAGATGTTGGAGCTTCTCAGAGAATATGTTGATGTGTTTGCGTGGTCTTACCAAGATATGCCAGGGTTGGACAACGACATTGTGGAGCATCGTTTACCGTTGAGACCTGAGTGTCCACCGATCAAACAGAAGTTGAGAAGGACTCGTCCTGACATGGCCGATAGGATTAAAGAAGAAGTTCAGAAGCAGATCAACGCAGGTTTTCTTGTGACGTCGGTCTATCCTCAATGGTTAGCCAACATCGTGCCTGTGGCTAAGAAGGATGGTAAGGTTCGGATGTGTGTAGACTACAGAGATCTGAACAGAGCTAGTCCGAAAGATGATTTCCCATTACCTCATATTGATGTATTGGTCGACAGTACTGCCAAGTTCAAAGTCTTTTCTTTCATGGATGGTTTCTCTGGTTACAACCAAATCAAGATGGCACCGGAAGATATGGAAAAGACCGCTTTCATTACACCGTGGGGAACTTTCTGTTATCGAGTTATGCCGTTTGGTTTGAGGAATGCTGGTGCAACGTACCAAAGGGCCATGACTGCTTTGTTTCATGACATGATGCATAAGGAGATCGAAGTGTATGTGGATGACATGATTGCCAAATCACAGACTGAAGAAGATCACTTGGAGCATTTGTTAAAGCTATTCCAGCGTTTGAGAAAGTACAAACTCCGTCTGAATCCCAATAAGTGCACTTTTGGCGTTCGTTCAGGAAGACTTTTAGGTTTCATTGTCAGTCAGAAAGGTATTGAAGTAGATCCCGATAAAGTCAAAGCTATTCGGGAAATGCCCGCACCTAAGACGGAAAAGCAAGTAAGAGGATTCCTTGGGAGATTGAATTACATTTCTAGGTTCATATCTCACATGACTGCTACTTGTGGGCCGATTTTCAAGCTTCTCCGCAAGAACCAAGGATGTGTGTGGACGGAGGATTGTCAGAAAGCTTTCGATAGTATCAAAGAATATTTGCTCGAGCCTCCCATTTTGATTCCTCCGGTGGAAGGAAGGCCCTTGATTATGTATTTGACCATATTAGAGGATTCCATGGGATGTGTGCTTGGTCAGCAGGACGAGACTGGAAGAAAGGAGCACGCTGTATATTATCTGAGTAAGAAATTCACAGACTGTGAGTCTCGTTATTCATTGCTTGAGAAAACCTGTTGTGCTTTAGCCTGGGCTGCTCGCCGTCTGCGCCAGTATATGATTAATCACACTACTTGGTTGATCTCCAAAATGGACCCAATCAAGTATATCTTTGAGAAGCCCGCCTTATCTGGAAGAATAGCCCGTTGGCAGATGTTGTTGTCTGAATATGACATTGAGTATCACACTCAGAAAGCGATCAAAGGGAGTATTTTGGCCGATCATTTGGCTCACCAACCAATTGAAGACTATCAGTCCATCAAGTTTGACTTCCCCGATGAAGATGTTATGTACTTGAAAGCTAAAGACTGTGAAGAGCCGTTACCTGAAGAAGGACCTGATCCTGAATCCCGTTGGGGTTTGATATTTGACGGAGCTGTGAATTCCTATGGAAATGGAATTGGGGCAATCATCGTCACTCCCCGAGGTACTCATATCCCGTTCACGGCAAGACTGAAGTTTGACTGTACGAACAACATGGCGGAGTATGAAGCGTGTATTATGGGTCTCGAAGAAGCGATGGATCTAAGGATTAAGATTCTGGATATTTACGGAGATTCGGCACTGGTGATTAATCAAATCAAAGGAGAATGGGAAACTCGACATCCTGGTTTGATCCCGTACAGAGACTATGCTAGAAGGTTGTTAACCTTCTTCAACAAGGTGGAATTGCATCATATCCCTAGGGATGAGAATCAAATGGCTGATGCTTTGGCTACTTTGTCTTCAATGTTTCAAGTGAATGATTGGAACGACGTGCCTACAATCCGAGTTACGCGCCTTGACCGACCTGCTCATGTGTTCGCAGTAGAAGAGGTCACCGACGACAAACCTTGGTTCTATGACATCAAACGTGTTCTTCAAACTCGAGAGTACCCGCCAGGGGCATCCAATAAGGATAAGAAGACGTTGAGAAGATTAGCAAGCAGTTTCTTTCTCAATGAAGAAGTGTTGTATAAGAGGAATTACGACATGGTCTTGCTCAGATGTGTAGACAGACGTGAAGCAGACATGCTGATGCAAGAGGTGCACGAAGGATCCTTTGGCACTCATGCCAATGGACATGCAATGGCTAGAAAGATGTTGAGAGCTGGTTACTATTGGATGACCATGGAATCTGATTGCTGCAAGTATGTGAAGAAGTGTCATAAATGCCAGATTTATGCGGACAGGATGCACGTACCGCCGACCCTCCTCAATGTTATATCTTCACCTTGGCCTTTCTCCATGTGGGGCATTGATATGATTGGGATGATTGAACCCAAAGCTTCAAATGGTCATCGTTTCATCTTGGTAGCGATTGATTATTTTACTAAGTGGGTGGAAGCCGCATCTTATGCTAATGTAACCAGACAGGTGGTAGTCAGATTTATCAAGAATCAGATTATTTGTCGGTATGGTATCCCGAGTAAGATCATCACTGACAATGGGTCGAATTTGAATAACAAGATGATGAAGGAGCTTTGTGAAGAGTTCAAAATCGAGCATCATAATTCCTCTCCTTACAGGCCGAAGATGAATGGGGCTGTTGAAGCTGCTAACAAGAATATCAAGAAGATCGTCCAGAAGATGGTGGTAACTTATAAGGACTGGCATGAAATGCTTCCGTTTGCTTTACACGGGTATCGTACTTCGGTTCGAACTTCAACAGGCGTGACCCCTTTCTCCCTGGTTTATGGTATGGAAGCAGTACTCCCCGTGGAGGTTGAGATTCCGTCTCTGAGAGTGTTGATGGAAGCCAAGCTTTCCGAGGCCGAATGGTGTCAAAGTAGGTACGATCAGTTGAATTTAATCGAAGAAAAGAGATTAACAGCTTTGTGTCACGGTCAGTTGTATCAGCAAAGAATGAAGAAGGCTTTTGATAAGAAGGTTCGGCCGCGCGAGTTCAGAGAAGGTGACCTCGTGCTCAAGAAGATATTATCTTTCCAACCCGATTCTAGGGGCAAATGGGCTCCGAACTATGAAGGACCGTTTGTTGTTAAGAAAGTTTTCTCCGGAGGTGCCATGATTCTCGCCAATATGGATGGCGAAGACCTCCCGCGTCCCCTGAACGCCGATGCAGTCAAGAAGTATTTCGCTTAAGTAAATTTCTGGTCAAATCAGTCTTGGCATCTGAGCATATTCTGGAATTCAAAGTTGTTAGGGAGAATAGTGATCATTGTTTTTGTATGACCTTTTACTTCACATACTATTTCCCCAAAATTTTGTAAACCGTTGGAGTCGCATTGTTAGCGAACTACCATCTTATTAATGAAATTTGAGCATTTACCTTTTGTGGGCAAAATTTTAATATTTTATGGAAATACTTGAAACAAATTTACTTAAAATATTCTTATTTCTAAAATGTGTCGTGAATAACGAAAGGAACATTAACCGTCGTTCCGAAAATGGTCAAGCCATGAAATGCAAAACAGTACAGTAATTTATACTTGCATGATGAATTTGTTTTCTTTCAAAATCATCATGAAGTGTTGGCTGTGTACATGCTTGGTTATGGTGGTGCTAAATTTGGTGACTCCCCAGTCGTTCCAGTTAAGTGTGGTTTTAGCTACCTTTGTTTGGGAGATTTTGAAGTGCGGTACACTTCGTCTTATGCCAGTGGTTTATTGGTGCTAGAAGATTGGATTTGATTGTTCGTCTCTTCAGAAGACTTGGGCCTTGTAGCGTGACATCTTCCGACGTTGCTTTGTATTCCGTTTATCTTCCATCTTTTCAAGAGTGGCCGAGCATTTACGTTGCTGTGACACCTTATTATCTCCAAGATATCCCATCTGTCTGTTTTGTCAGCATATACATGACATTCATTTATTCATCCACACTCGCATCATGCACACACAGTTGTATTTGGTAATGTCATTAAATTCGTACACCTTAGTTGTGTCTTTTTCAAATAACGTATTTGATCCTTCCAAATAGGGTGTCAACTTAAGCATAAAGTGCGCCTCCTTTCTAATTCCCCAACTGAGCTAATCCTCGTGGATGATTTTTGATTTAGCTTACCTTGTCCATTTCTCGATAGGATAATTTCCCCAATCGATTTACTTTCTCATTGGGAGGAGTCTTGTTTGACTGTTTTCTCTCTGGTTATTCCTGGATGAAGTTGTTGCCTCTTGCATAGGCTACCTCAGTGTTTTTCCCCAGTGAAATTGCGACCTAGACGGTTGGTGTATTTATTTTGCACGTTTAAATATGTGATCTCCTCGGGAAGGATTGATTCAGGGTTCTCTTTGATGAAGATTTTATTCTCTGCCAATATCATCGCAGTTTCCCTCTGAATTATGTTGGAAAACGACAAGCGGTAGCTCTTCACGAGCAACTTGTACGTTACTATCTTCGACAAGCGCCGAGCAGTAGTTCTTCATGAGCTACTAGTGCGTTATTTTATCTTTCGGAAAGCGCCAAGCAGCAGTTCTTCACGAGCTACTAGTGCGTCATTTTATTCCGTTGGAAAGCACCGAGCAGCAGTTCTTCATGAGCTACTAGTGCGTCAGTTATGACTTTGTGAAAGCGCCGAGCAGCAGTTCTTCATGAGCTACTAGTGCGTCATCGTCATTTTACCCTTTTTGGGAAGCGCCGAGCAGCAGTTCTTCATGAACTACTAGTGCGTCATTTACTCTTTTTGAAAGCGACAAGCAGCAAACTCTTCATGAGTTACCAGTACGTTATTTTCTTTGGACGACAGCAAGCGGCAGCTTCTTTATTTGAACAACTTGTTCGTTATCGTTATTTTCTTTGGACGACAGCAAGTGGTAGCTTCTTTATTTGAGCAACTTGTTGGTTATCGGTATTTTCTTTGGACGACAGCAAGCGGCAGCTTCTTTATTTGAACAACTTGTTCGTTATCGTTATTTTCTTTGGACGACAGCAAGTGGTAGCTTCTTTATTTGAGCAACTTGTTCGTTATCGGTATTTTCTTTGGACGACAGCAAGCGGCGGCTTCTTTATTTGAGCAACTGGTTTGTTATCGGTATTTTCTTTGGACGCCAACAGCTGGCAATTTTCTTTATTTGAACAACCTTCGTATCTACAGTCTTATCACCTCAGCATTAATGAGTATACCTCTGAAATCCCGCAGAGAAGTCTGGTACGAATCTACACCTCCAGAAGTCGGTAACCAGTTATCAGCAATTCGATACTCCCTGTCTACCGTCGACCTTGAGTTGCGAATTCACTATTTGGATCAATAATCTGTTATGGCCTATGCAAGATGCTCTCTTTGTTAAGGTTAGAGGTCGTATTCCCTCAGTTTTATTCGTTGTCAGGAGTCTGTCGTTTGAAGTCGATAGCTCGTTCTCCCAGTAGCGCATAATTCATGTCTTTGTGTTTTGTTGACGTTCGATTCCCTCAACATTGTCTCGTTTCACAGTATCTTTCTCTGTGAGTTAGATCGCTGCATTCATACCAGACGTGACGACGGCATCTTAGGACAAAATTTGCGTAGTTATGTATTTAAGTACCTTCAATCTCGTCGACACGAAGATTTTAATCTTCATATCTCCGGATAGAAGAAACTTAAATAGGGGCAGCTGTTGTACCCCAAATTTTGACCTAAGACGTCATCTCCTATCTGCATCTTTACATTACATTTGTTTTGATCCATCGATTTTAAATTTCATGACTTTTTCGGGCCAAGAGCTATTTATGCTGAACATTGAATCATTTAATCGATTCGTGCAAAAATGATGTTTATTAATTATCTATTATCTAAAACTTGAATAATTGAAATTCATTTTTTGATTATTATTTAGTTTAAAGATGTAGGGATAATAAAATGAACATCAGAGAAGAGGCGCATTAATTGTGCGGACGTTTTATTTATTTACTCATTATTTTAAATTTAAGTAACTAGAATTTATTCTTAGTTATTCTATAATTTAAAGGTTATGAATAATATAAATAAGCATTTGAGGAAATTCATTGGTCAATAACGACTGTTTAATCGTTCGTCGTTCTAGGTTAAATAATTGAAATCCTATTTTAATTATTATAATTTAGTTGAGAATGATGGATTAAATAATCGAAGGTATTAGTTGGTCAATGATAATTATTATTTATCTGTTTATTATTTTGAATGTAGGTAATTGGAGATTTGTTTTCAATTATTATTCGTTTGGATAAAATAATAAACGATAAATAAATAAAGAAGAAGAATTAATGGACAAATAGTTTCTTTTATTCATTTTTTTTGGTACAAGTTATTTTGTAAATATTGTATATATTACAGTAAATTACAATAATGAATTGACAAAATTAAAATGAAATAAAAAAAACTAGTCTATCTTAATTCTAAAGCTTCCAATCCAATGCGTGTCCGCTCATTTAATTTTACCTGCACAATTAAAAGAAAAGAATTAGAATTCAAATAAATAATTAAATGCAGAAAATAAATTTTAATGTTCATCATTAAATGTAATGGCCGGAATCAGTTATTATTTTTTTGCAAATCACGGGATTACTCCCGGTTCACAAAAAAAAGAAAAGGATTTCAAAGCATATGCATAAATTATTTTCCAAAAAAACTGCATACTTAAGCTAATCCCATTAGTTTTTAATCCCAAATATAATTTCAAAGCATACAGCATAAGCAACAAATATGTAGTAACCATATGCAAGCATGCCCCTTTTAACGTGGCCTACACATCAAGAAGCAAACAACATTTGGATTAAAAGCAAATATGCAGTTTGACTATTCTTGCAAGCAACAAAATTCCTTTTTCTTTCATCATTTTTCAGCCACTACATTTTCAGAAAATAGACAGCTTATCACTCTTTTGTCAAAGCCATTCTGAGAGAGAAAAAGAGAGGGAGAAGTGTGGGATTTGCAGGCTTAGCTTAGGCAGAAAGAGGTATACAAGACAAACTAAGAAATATAGCCAGTAAGAATAATAGCACAGAAGAAGAATAAAGGCAAACTGAGGGGACAGTAGTGCAGAATGCTCAGGGAGATCCCAAGGGATTTGTTTTCAAAGTTCCTGGCCTGTAGCGCAAGAGAAGAGAGGAGAACTGTTATATTACAACAAAGAAAAAACAAAGGATGCCATCTTCATAAAACAGCATAAAGAGAAAACGAAATATACAAGTTATCGGAACATAATCAAAAACCTGCATCAATCTCACACAAACCAAAAATCTCTACCAGCATCATAACCTGCTAATGCCTTAACCTACTGTCAAGAAAACCATAAAACATAGCTCAATCCTCATACCAGTATAAAAAGCCATATCCCTACTGTAAAGGCCTGGTCACATAAACCTGTTAAAACCTTTTACAAGTTCAAGCCTTACCATTTTCGTAAATCCAGTATATCCAAGCTTTCAAACCCATTCCCTAGCCTCAGAAAGTTCTTTCATCATAGGCGATAAACCCACCATAGGCAACAGCATTCAAGAAGAAGAGAGAGTTATCATCCAATTCTACAAAGTATCCAAAGCAACATTTCAAGGCAAATCGATGAGGCCCTCAGTGTACACATCACTGGGCAACAAGGCAAGCATCTCAAAGTATCCTAGGCAATAATATTCAAGAAGAAGAAGAAAGAGCCAAAGTGCAGTTCAACAGGTTCCAACAATAGCAAACACAGTAGCACGTTCAAGCAAAAGAAAGGGAAAGTCGCAAATACCGTTCACCACCGTGTGCGCCTGCCGTCTCCCTGCTGTCCGGCCTCCATCACCCCAAGCTCCTCCTCCTTCTCCCCCTAGGTAACGCTTTCTTCCTTTCTTATTCCTTAAACGCCATTCAAATCGACATGGACAGTAAAATGGAAAACTAGTCAGAATCAACCAAGAAGCCATAAAGTCAACTAAGAAATTGTAAAATCAACAACGAATTTGTAAAGTTTACACGCGAATTAAATCAAACATTAACGAAAGCGTTTTGTCATTACCGTCTCCGCTTAAAGCCGCCGCGTCAACAATGGAGGGAAGAGAAGCTTGGTGTGGGTGGCCGGAACAAGGAAGCATCGACATTGGAGGCAAAGAAAACGAAGAAGCTGCGCGAGAGAGATGAAGATCGTGAAGAGAGGCGCCGTTCTGCCTTAAGCCAACCCTAAATCCCTTTGTACAAACAAACACAACCCTAATCACAATTTAATCCCTTGGACCCTTAAGCCCACGAATTCGTACACCCCCCTGTCTTCCTCATGCTTGGGCTTTATCCCAACCATCCAGCCCATTCTCTTCACTAATTCACACCCTTTTTCTTTATAGATTATTAGTTTAATTTTATTTCTTTTTTTTTTCTTAATTTATTTAATTTTGATTAGTTAGTTTCTTAGGAATAAATATAGTTTTATTTAGACAAATAAATATTTTATCCAATATCATTTAGTTTAAATTTAAGTTTTAAACAACCTTAACCTTCCTTATTTCTAATTCATTTTAAATTCATGGTTTGATTTAATTCAAAGAAAATATTTAATATCTCTAAAAAAACATGTAAAAATGAGAAAACTAAAAGACATCCTATTTTTCTTTAATTTACTCCCCCCATTTTGATTAAACACCAATATAATAAAAACATAAAAAATAGAAACATATAAAAATAAAAAAAAACATTTCTCTTAATTCTCGTTACCCTTTTATCATTAAAAAATGCGTAAAAAAGTGAAAATCAATTAAACTTTTTCTTTTCGCCTATTAAACAAAGATCATATAAAATGCATGTTCATATTTAATTGTTGTGTATCATTTTCTGTCAATTATTCCATTGCACTTGTTTATTCTATTTGCACCAATCCAAAGGGAATTGTCTAATTTTTGTTGACTTCATGTCCTCAAAAATGATTGAGCGAATACTCTCATTCATTAAAAACTTAGGTTAATTTTCCTCAAACATTCACATTACTTCAAAATTTCAACATTTTCAAAACTTATACCTTTTAAGCCAAAACGTCGACATTAGGTCGTCGCATTTTCAAAAACCCGTCCGTATCCCTTTTTCGGCCAAAACGATTTATTTTCAATCAAGCGATCAATTTTAAACAAAACGGATATTTCAAAAGGTTCCTATAGAGTACTATAGATGCATTGGGTGCTAATACCTTCCCATTGTATAACCAACCCCCGAACTCTCGATCTCTTTTCGAAAAAACGCTTTGTATTTGTATTTTTATTTACATTGCATAATTAGGGTTTTATTTCGCTCTTTTCCCTTTTCCTTTGGAAACAATAAAGCGCGGTGGCGACTCTTGCTTTTGTGAGACGAATTAATCAATAATTCGATCTCCGATTTACCCCGCCACATTTTTATCGCTACAGTTATGTGTGTGTATCTTTCACAGGTTTGGCCTTTACTGATGCAGGTTTGATTGGGCTTTAGCAGGTTTTGCAGATTGTCCCCTTTCTTCTTATCTCTTGGACTGCTTTTGTATTGGCTTGTGTATATTATACATTGAGGCAGAGTTGTGTGTTTTGTATCTTTTCTCCCTCTTTTATGCTCAACTGAGTTGTGTTTTTGTTTTGACAGTAGTGGGTTTGTTCACATGTTTTTGGGTTTGTGAGGCTAATGGTAAGGCAGGTTCAGGCATTTTCAGGTTTCATGCTTTGCTTATCAGGTTTTTGTGTGTTTGAAGGTTGAGGCAGGGTTGATGAAGTTTCTGGACAGTAGGTTTTTGTATATTGGTTTTGGATGATGTATTTGATTACTGGTTTAACAAGGTTTGGGGTGGATTTCTTTGAGGTGAAGGCAGGGTGTTCTGAGTTTGTATACTTCCCTTCTCTCCTCTCTATTCTGAACTGTTTTATTTGGCTTCTGGATCTTTATCTTGATGCAGAGTTGGTATGTTTTGCATATTTCTCCCTCTCTATCCTGCCTGCTGCTGAACTGAGTTTTCTATCTCTGTGTTATATCTTTTCTGCTGTCCTACAGTCTATGCCTAAACCTGAACTCTGTCTACTGCTGCTTTATCTCTCTTTCTTCTCACTTTACAGTACAGTAAAGAATTTTATATAATTTATGTTGTACTTGCTCTGAAGGGGCCTACTATGGGAAATGATGAAAAAGATCCAAGTTGCTTGCATCCTACATACTACTTGACTGCATCTTTATCTCTTTTGACATCTTTGATCTGACTTTGCACTTTGATATCTTTTCCAAAATCTTCTTTGACAGCTTGTATGCTTTGATAGCAACTTGTACTACTTTGATTTCTTTGAGTAAACTTAGGCATTTTGACAGTAACTTCCCTTTTGCTTTGGATAGAAAGTTGAAATTGGATCTTTTCAGTTTAGTTTGGATTTTGGATTTGAGATTCTATGCAGCTTGAAATTTGTAACTTATGCATTTGACATTTGCATTCATGAATAAAAAATCTTCCCTCTCTGTGAACCGGGAGAAATCCCGTGATTTGCAGAGAGGGTCAACTGATCCCAGTCAGTAGCCCCTAATGATGAGCAATATTTTATCTGTCTCTTTTAAATGCCTTCTGACTTTTCTTGTTTCTTTTTTTGCAGATAAAACATGGAGTATCGGAGCGGAGTGAAGAATGAAGAATATTAGAAAATAGGATAGCTTTTTATTTTATGTAATATTTAAATTAATGTAAATTATTGTCTGTAATTTAAATTATAAACAACAATTTGTACAAATAATTCAAATATCAATAAAATCCAAATTATCCAATTGGTTCTAATTTTCTTTATTGCTTATTTATTTATTTAAAATTCTTAGAATTAAAACAATTGAAAAATAAATTTCAATCATTCAATTTTAGAATAATAAATAACTTAAATAAAAACAACATTGATCAATTAAACCTGTCTTATTCAAAATCCAAAGCAAGCAGTTAACCCAAATGGACTGAACAAACGCAATCCTTCTTCACTGATTTGCCATAAACACTTGTGAACCCAATACTGCATACTGTATCTGACTGGCCCAATCAAAACGTACTGAATTCAAACCACTGTCTCTTTTACTGATTAAACCAAGATAACGCGAATTTTAATCCGAATCTTGGAATAAACTGCGAAGTGCTGTGGAATTTAAATTCTTCTGAGAATATGCCCATAAAACCTTAATTCTTGATTAAACGCCAAATAACGCTCGCCTGATCAAAATTGAACCAAAAATCATCCAAAACCCTGAGCCAACTGTGAAACAATCCAAAGCTCTGAAAATCAGTAAAAACCCTAATTTTGCTTGACTGTCAAGAAAAGTCCATTTGTCCGATTCTTGAGCCAGTTTGAAAAGTCAGGAAATGTTTGAAGCTGATATTTCTTGGGGAAAAATGCAAGGGAAAATTTTGGGGTACAACAGTTGCCCCTGTCCAATCTTCTTTGACCTGAAGAGTTAGATTGGCAAGTTTGCCTTTCGCGACTTGAAGGTAAAAGGAGATTGGACACTAATGTGCCCAGAAAATTTGCGCTCGTCGATGTGACGGTGGAGGTGAATGGGCTTAAAGATGCCATTTGGTGATGGGCTTAAAGATGCCACCTGGTGCGAGAGAATTTTGTCGGGGGATGGGCTTAGAGATGCCATCTGAGAATGGGCTTACAGATGCCATTCGGCGACTGTTGGTAGGGGGATGGGCTTATAGATGCCACCTGGACATGTTGAACTGTATGTCAATGGTGAGTGGACAAGTATCAGAAGGACATCCCTGTTTTGGAACATCTCTGAATCGGGGTCCGGACAAGCAACAGATTGACGTCCATGTCTTGGAGAATCTGTAAACTATTCTCAGGAGTTGTGAAGAGTCTGAATCAGTTGGTAGATTGACATCCGTTGTAGGGAAGAATCTGTAAACTGTCTTCAAAAGTTGAGAAGAGTCTGAATCAGTCGGTAGATTGACATCCGTTGTAAGGAAGAATCCGTAAACTTGTTTCAGAAGTTGAGAAGAGTCTGAACAAATCGGTAGATTGACATCCGTTGTAAGGAAGAATCCGTAAACTTGTTTCAGGAATTGAGAAGTTGAAGAGGAAACGGTGTAAGGTTTCTGCTGATGCGTCTGAATGAATCTGGAATAAGTATCAGAATATCGCCGTGTCCGGGTCACATCTGAACTATTTCTGGATGAATCTCGGGAGATGATCTGTGTCTGTCGACTGATCTTTCCTGAAAAGGCAAAGGGTTAGTTGTATGCAATGTTATGATGCATGATGCAATGTACGTGACATTAATGTTTATGAATGTGATGGATGCGCATGTAAGCTGATGAGCCAATCTTGCTGTGGATAAATGAATCCGAGATGGCTGAAGATAAAAACATCTTGACCGCTACCGGGGAAAATAAATCATTGGCTGTCGCTGGGGAAGAGATTTCCTGATGACCCCTACTGGGGGTTCCAAACTAGTAGACCCATGCTGGGGAGGCCAGATTGAGGATCTTCGGCTTGATGGGAAATAACTCTGGAGACTTTACTGGGGAACTCAAGATTTCTCCTCCCAAAACTCTGTGGGGAGAAGGTTTGAAAGTGTGACTCCGCTGGGGATAGGAAGAATTTTGGCGAGCACGATCTTCCGTGGTGGTTAGCTTGAGATTAATCTGAACAAGCGATAGGTTAACATCCGTTTACTTGGAGAACCCGTGAACTGTTTTCAGAAATCTTGAAGCTGAATCAGCAATAGAGCAACATCCGTTGTTGGGAAGCGTCCGTAAACTAATTTCAAAGGTTGCATCTGAACAAGCTGATAGATTAACATCCGTTACTTGGGAAGAATCTATAAACTGTTTTCAGAAGTCTTGAAGTTGAATAAGCAATAGAGCCGCATCCGTTGTTGGGAAGCGTCCGTAAACTAATTTCAAAGGTTGAGAAGAGTCTGAACAAGTCGGTAGATTAGCGTCCGTTGTTGGGAAGAATCCGTAAACTTGCTTCAGAAGTCTTGAAGAGGAACCGGTGTAGGGCTTCCTGATGATGAGCTTGTGTAAAACTGCATCGGTTTTTGAACACTTTTGACATTCGAATGCCCCAAGTGGTGATGTAGATAAATTCCTGGCTTATTACAGGTGTTGGTCTACAATCGATCGTTCACAGATGTTTCCTGGGTTGTTGCAGGTGTTGATCTGGAATTCTTCAGACATGCCCTGGCTGGATACAGGAGTCGAATCTGGAAAGGTGATAGTTGATAGATATGCCCTGGCAGGATACAGGAGTCGAATCTTCAAACTCTTCAGACATGCCCTGGCTAGATACAGGAGTCGAGTCTGGAAATGTAGTTAACAGATATGCCCTGGCTGGATACAAGAGTCGAATCTGGAAATAGTCAACAGATATGCCCTGGCTGGATACAGGAGTCGAATCTGGAAATAGTCGTCAACAGATATGCCCTGGCTGGATACAGGAATCGAATCTTCGAACTCTTCAGACGTGCCCTGGCTAGATACAGGAATCGAGTCTGGAAATGGTCAACAGATATGCCCTGGCTGGATACAGGAATCGAGTCTGGAAATGTTGTGGTTGATTTGTTGAACACTTTTGACATTCGAATGCCCCAAGTGGTGGTGAAGGAATCTTGAATCAGATTACCCTGCATATTGAGAGATTTCTTGAAATCTTGACTGGACTGCCCCAGGTTAATTGAACTTTGAAAGATCTGTTGGACCTTGACTGGACTGCCCCAGGTTAATTGAATTGTGACATGTCATGCCCCTTGTTGATAAGGGGATTTGATGGAAGTGTTATCCTCTTGAAGTGATTTTGACTTACTGAGAGAATTTTCGTTCCTCCGAACATTCGCTGTATGAATTTCTTCGCTGTCAAATAAAAGGGTCAAATGCAGACAGTGATATTCGAATAATGCAAAGTTTATGTTTGTCTCGAAGTTTTGAAAAATGCGTTTTTTAGCAGAAAACTTTTCACAAGACAAGTTAACACAAGATTTAGAGCAAAGCCCTACAGGAGTCAGGATACCTTTTGTAACAGTATGCTTTCGAACTAACCCATGCTTCAATTAGGACTTTTGGAGGGTTGTAACGTGGCCTGGTTCACGGTTTAAGAAACAAAGGATAAAGGCTCAAAGTATATTTGTACCCACCCGCTCTTCGTGATGTTCTTCAACCTAAGCTCAGTTAATTGTGCGTCGCACTCTGTTTTGAGTTTGGAACGACTTTTGGGCGATGGTTCACTAGTTTTGAATTTGGGGAGACAGTCATCATCTCTTCTTTCTTTTCCAACATTTTTCATGTTGTTGAGGATTTTGTAATGACCTCACTATTTTGATTTTGATTTGTTATCCCTAACTTTTGCCTGACTGTTACCGTTTTTCGGGATTACTGTCAGCGGGATGCCCCAGCTTTCTTAAGCCTCCTTTATAGGTTCTGGCTTGGTGGGCTTTTCTCTTTTGAGAGATTGACTGTCTATATGATAGGGAACCACCCCGGTCTTTTGATTCCAAAGGAACGCTTTCTCTTTTGATGTCGTTCGTTGTGTTACGAACCGAGAGTTTGCGACTTCAATGCGCATTTTCTTTTTGAATTAACTGAGATACTACCCAGCCCCAGGTTTATATCAAAGGTTTTGATCGTTTAGAACAGAAAACTCCTACTTCTTTGGCTCGAAGGGGTTGACTAGGGACTAACTTCCTTATAACTCCAGTGTTTGGGAATTGAAAGAAATGCCTGTATATCATCAGCAAGGTCTGTTCAAAAGCATACTGTATAAGATCGTGGTATTGTTTCGTCATCCTCCCTCTAAAGGCTTAGCTTTTTATCAAGAGTCAAATATCATAAAGAAAAGCATAAGAGTAGTGAAACGAATGGATGAATTCAAGACAAACATATGCAATGCATTAATGAAAACAGAGTTTGACATCAACAGATAATTGTTTGATAGCAAAAGAAATTACAACTTTGAAAAATTCAAAAAGAAGCAAAAGTCTTTCAATTCGAGCTTCGTCACTTCAAGCGGAGAACCCTTTAACGGAAGATTTTCATCTCGCCGTCTGGCATGAATTCCAGCACCCCAATGTCAATCAGATCTTGAATCTTGTTCTTCAAGGCCCAACAGTCGTTGGTGCTGTGTCCCGGGCTGCAGGAGTGGTAAACACAGAATGCGTCGGGATTAAAGTGAGGAGAGGAGATGTTGAGCTTCTGAGGAGGGTCCTTTACAGTAAGCAAATTGACCTCCAACAGGCGCTTCAGTATGAAGAATGATGGTATTTCAGTCTCCGTAAACTGTCTTCCCGACTTTTCTTGCTTACGCCGATTGCCACGTTGACGCTGGCGAGGTTGTTGATTAGTTTGTGACCCTGAAGCTAGCAAAGGAGCTTTCCCCTTGTCTTCTTGAGTGGATGGAGGCTGAGCGGTGACTTGCTCTTCGACCTCAGATGTTTGTCCCAGTTGGTTGTTTGGAAGCAGTTGGCGGACAAGAACTCTGAGTTCCTCTTGTCTTTGAGATAGGTCTTGGATGAGAGCCATCTGGCCCACCAACTGTCCCATCATTTGAGTCCTCAGTGTTGTCAGATCAAACTGCAGCTCCGCAATCTGATCACTCCTGGCATTGTTGGAATTCCCCAGGCCCTTGGTGAGGAGAGCTTTCATCTCTTCTTGCCCAAGAGACAAGTTCAGGAACATCTCCTGCAGCTGAGCAGTCTGGTCTTGGATGTCTTTGACAGACCGTTCTAGAGCCATCTCTTGCTGAAATAAAAAGCAGGAGAGTAAGGAAACCTGAAAAAGGAAAGATTGTCAAAATGAAATGCATGATATGTGGATGCATGCTTTCAAGGATCTCTTGGGGTAAACACAAGAAAATGTTAGAGGTTGAACTCTGCTCTTGGATTGGAGATCTCTGCACCGGTGGACGTCCTTCCACGAGAATCAAGCTCACCATGTCGAGTGGGTCATAGCCACCGATTCAAGTTGTTGCACTTGATTCTTTGATTGGAGAACTTTGTATCGGCGGATGTCTTTCCACTAAAATCAAGCTCACCATGTCAAGTGGGTCATAGCCACTGATTCAAGTTGTTGCACTTGAACTTTGACTGGATTGGTTAGAGGAGAAACCTCTTGCCCCTTGATAGACGTCTGGCTCAACGTAATCCTGCATTAATAGAACCCTCGAGATCCTTGAAATGGTTATTGAAAATGCTAGAATGCTATGGTATGATGTCATGATGTTATGTACATGTATGCGAAAAGCAGGCAAGTGTATATACAGGCAAACAATATTCACACAAAGCACACAAGGTCCTAGTATTAGGCTTGCATGAGGTTCCGGTACTACCCTCTTTCAGTTTGTTGGTTAAAACCTGTCCTATTAAAAGTAACCGGGTTCTAGAGGATCTCATATCATTGGCTACCCTCAATCGGTCATAACTCCAGCATCGCAACCTTTTCTCGCGGTCGGAACCATCTCGAGAGTTTAGCCTCAATGAGTGTAGCATACTGCTACTGTTCTAATGGCCAAGTTGGTCAATTAGGGTGCTAAGGTCGGTTGGTGCTTAATGACTCCTTGGAAGACCCATATTCTCCCCGTCTGAACACGAGGGATATCGGTACAGACCAAGACGCCACACCAACGTAGCCACTGCTTCACCCATGTCGGTATACGCCGGACAGGTCCCTCACAGATTATGCTACCTAAAAAGGTTTCCCCCAGATCCGGGTTAGGATCTATAGAACTCCGATACAAAGCCCATAAATGTAAAGCAAACAAAGCAATCAATTTGAAAACAAAGGTGATCTAAACCCTAAGGTAACCCCACTTTTAGAAATTCCCCAGCAGATTCGCCAGTTCTGTGATACGGTGGGAGAACTGACTAGTGTTTTGCGTTCGTATTCGCACTTGTGCGGTTAGCAAGAGTCGCCACCGACTTTTTATTTTATCCTAAAGGAAAGGTTAAAAAGCACAGCAAAAACCTTTTGAGATATTTCGTGGGTTCGGGGGGTAGATTATGAAAAGGGAAGGTATTAGCACCCTTTTCATCCATGGTTATCCATGGGCTCTTAGTTACTTGGTTTTTTAGATCACTTGCCTTGTTTTTCGATTGCTTTGAAAATGGTGTGTGTGTGGGTGCTTTTTGAAAATGTTTTGGAAAAAGATGCCTTGTCTTAGGCAACTAATGTATTTGACTCGTGTTTGAGTGTTTTACAAAAGTGTGAATCTTTTCGAAAAGATGTTTTCAAATGTTTTTGAGAGTTTGTTTGAAAGTGTTGTGAATTGTGGTTTTTGAAAATGAGGCAAGTGTTTTTGCAAGTTTATCTTAAGTAACTAAGAGTTTTGTCTACCCTATTGTACTCAAAGGTTTTTGTCGTGTTTTAACCCCTTTTAACAATTTTGTTCCACCATTGAAATTGGTAGACAATCTTGCGTTTAGGAAGTTTATTCGGGACGGGCGCGGGTCATCGTATGGACCATGAATGCAATGATGCCAAGTGTCTTTGGCAATTTGCTTTGAAGGGACTATGATCATTCCGTTTAGGCAACACTTTGAGACTTATGATCATTTGATTTTGTTTTGCCAAAGATACTTGACGTGCAAGCATGGCCCACTTTGGAAGGCAACATGTGAGATTACCCTAGGGGGTGCAAGTGTGATTGTGTATTGATTACATGTATTTGTCTTGTATTAGGTTATCTAGCGTTTGATTTTATGTACATACAAACCCTAGGTCTAACCATGGTATAATTGAAAACTGTAAATTGCGGAATGTAAAATCTACGCTATTACAAAATAGTGTCCGGGAGTGGGGGTATAAATGTACAAAGGGGATGAGACTTATAGTATCCAATAAGTTACAACCAAATCGAATGTGCGATCAATATGTAAATATCGAATGTACAAATATAAGATAAAATGTGTGTAGGGCAATGTATTGTGTAAGTGTACAAGTGTATATGTATATGAGTATGTGTAATTATGTACAAGTGCGATATGTGAAGTTGAATCGTATTAGGGTTTGACCTAGAGAAATGTTTTTTAAATGAATCTTTGATTTTTGTATGTTTAATTATGTACGAAAGAAAAAAGAAAGTGTTTTGATTTCAATGTTCAAGTTTTTAATTAAATCGTATTTTGCATAAAAAAGAAAGTATTTTAATCACATATTTATTAATTTTAATATTAGAGAAATGTATATATTTTTATGTACAAATATGTGTATTAATTAAAAAGAAGATGTTTTCAAATTTAATTATATGATAAAAGGTGTTTTATTATTTTATATACAAATATCTATCTAAAAAAGATGTTTTAACCTTATGATAAAAAATGTATTTTAATTAAGTTAGTATTTTTTCAAAGAATAAAAAAAAAAAGGGTAAACATTGTTTATAAAATAAAGTTAGTATTTTACAAAGAAAAAAGAAAAAGTAAATATTGTTTTTATAAAATAAAAAGAATGGTTAGTATTATGAAAAGTGGTTGAGTGTAAAAATATTAACTTGGGCTTCAGAGGAAATGTGAATGGGTCAGGTCCATGTTAATCTTGAACGAAATTAGGGTTAGTAGTTGTTAGTTCAGTTTGGTAATGAACGTTTTAGGGTTAGCGAGGCAGCGACGGCGCGTTCGTCTTCTCCGATCAAGCTTCCTGAGCAAATCAACTCCGGCCACCAACGCTACCCTTAGACCTCTCTTCCCTCCAAGGCGTAAGCTTCACATCCTCTTGATTTAAGGTTTGATTTCCACACTCTATGTTCTTTCGTGAATGATACGCATTTTGGATTCGTTTTAAGTTGAGTTTTTATTATTATGATGTGAAGGAAAGAGAGAGGAACAGAACTCACTACCTGACCTTAGAGGAGGAGGAGAGAAGAGTGGAGGCGTTGAGGAGGCCGGAGCGAGCGGAGGGGGAAGGAGAGCGCGATGCTGATGAACCTAATATCCCTGGTACTCTTGTATATTTCTTTTGTTTATTAGGGTTTTGATGATGATGTATGCTGAGAACCCTTTCCCCTCTTTATCTCTTCTTCTGTGCCACTGATGCTTTGAATTGTTGCTTGCTTCTGAACGAAATTTCTTTCTTCTTCTTGAACGCTGTATTATTTGTTTGTATTGCCCAGTGATGACCTCAGAGGTCTGAGGGCCTAGGTTGCCTTTGATACTTCTTGTTTTCCTCTGAGCCCCTGATGCCTTGAATGGTTGTTATGTGTTATCTTGAACTTGCCCTTTTGTACGTTTGCTTGCCTTTAGATTTTTGAATTGCTTCCTGAGATTGATGCCCTTGACGCTTTTGTTGAGTTGGATGTCATGTTTTTATTGCCTATGATGAAGAAATTCTGAGGCTTAGAGGTTGGTTTGAATGTTTTGACATGCTTGAGGGGGTATGTTTGGATTTGTTTGAGGGGTTGGTTTGGATATGCTTGAGAGGTTGGAACTAGACAGGCAGGTTGTTGGTATTTCTGAGTTTGAAGCTTGGGTGTAACACAGTCTTGGTTATTCAGTTCAAGGTTATGTGTGTGTATCTTTCACAGGTTTGGCCTTTACTGATGCAGGTTTGATTGGGCTTTAGCAGGTTTTGCAGATTGTCCCCTTTCTTCTTATCTCTTGGACTGCTTTTGTATTGGCTTGTGTATATTATACATTGAGGCAGAGTTGTGTGTTTTGTATCTTTTCTCCCTCTTTTATGCTCAACTGAGTTGTGTTTTTGTTTTGACAGTAGTGGGTTTGTTCACATGTTTTTGGGTTTGTGAGGCTAATGGTAAGGCAGGTTCAGGCATTTTCAGGTTTCATGCTTTGCTTATCAGGTTTTTGTGTGTTTGAAGGTTGAGGCAGGGTTGATGAAGTTTCTGGACAGTAGGTTTTTGTATATTGGTTTTGGATGATGTATTTGATTACTGGTTTAACAAGGTTTGGGGTGGATTTCTTTGAGGTGAAGGCAGGGTGTTCTGAGTTTGTATACTTCCCTTCTCTCCTCTCTATTCTGAACTGTTTTATTTGGCTTCTGGATCTTTATCTTGATGCAGAGTTGGTATGTTTTGCATATTTCTCCCTCTCTATCCTGCCTGCTGCTGAACTGAGTTTTCTATCTCTGTGTTATATCTTTTCTGCTGTCCTACAGTCTATGCCTAAACCTGAACTCTGTCTACTGCTGCTTTATCTCTCTTTCTTCTCACTTTACAGTACAGTAAAGAATTTTATATAATTTATGTTGTACTTGCTCTGAAGGGGCCTACTATGGGAAATGATGAAAAAGATCCAAGTTGCTTGCATCCTACATACTACTTGACTGCATCTTTATCTCTTTTGACATCTTTGATCTGACTTTGCACTTTGATATCTTTTCCAAAATCTTCTTTGACAGCTTGTATGCTTTGATAGCAACTTGTACTACTTTGATTTCTTTGAGTAAACTTAGGCATTTTGACAGTAACTTCCCTTTTGCTTTGGATAGAAAGTTGAAATTGGATCTTTTCAGTTTAGTTTGGATTTTGGATTTGAGATTCTATGCAGCTTGAAATTTGTAACTTATGCATTTGACATTTGCATTCATGAATAAAAAATCTTCCCTCTCTGTGAACCGGGAGAAATCCCGTGATTTGCAGAGAGGGTCAACTGATCCCAGTCAGTAGCCCCTAATGATGAGCAATATTTTATCTGTCTCTTTTAAATGCCTTCTGACTTTTCTTGTTTCTTTTTTTGCAGATAAAACATGGAGTATCGGAGCGGAGTGAAGAATGAAGAATATTAGAAAATAGGATAGCTTTTTATTTTATGTAATATTTAAATTAATGTAAATTATTGTCTGTAATTTAAATTATAAACAACAATTTGTACAAATAATTCAAATATCAATAAAATCCAAATTATCCAATTGGTTCTAATTTTCTTTATTGCTTATTTATTTATTTAAAATTCTTAGAATTAAAACAATTGAAAAATAAATTTCAATCATTCAATTTTAGAATAATAAATAACTTAAATAAAAACAACATTGATCAATTAAACCTGTCTTATTCAAAATCCAAAGCAAGCAGTTAACCCAAATGGACTGAACAAACGCAATCCTTCTTCACTGATTTGCCATAAACACTTGTGAACCCAATACTGCATACTGTATCTGACTGGCCCAATCAAAACGTACTGAATTCAAACCACTGTCTCTTTTACTGATTAAACCAAGATAACGCGAATTTTAATCCGAATCTTGGAATAAACTGCGAAGTGCTGTGGAATTTAAATTCTTCTGAGAATATGCCCATAAAACCTTAATTCTTGATTAAACGCCAAATAACGCTCGCCTGATCAAAATTGAACCAAAAATCATCCAAAACCCTGAGCCAACTGTGAAACAATCCAAAGCTCTGAAAATCAGTAAAAACCCTAATTTTGCTTGACTGTCAAGAAAAGTCCATTTGTCCGATTCTTGAGCCAGTTTGAAAAGTCAGGAAATGTTTGAAGCTGATATTTCTTGGGGAAAAATGCGAGGGCAAATTTTGGGGTACAACATGGATCAACTAAGGTTTTTGATTGTGCAACTTGACCTTGTGAGCCTTAAAACTTGACATGTAGATGCTTGACAATGTATATAGGCATATGGGACTTGTTTAGACCACTGAAAACCTCAAATTCATTGAAGGAACCAAAACCCTAATTTTGATTGGCTTAGGAGATGGTTTGACTGTGCAACCCCTTGATCCATTTGAAGATTGATCTTGACAAATCTTGAAGAATATGGGAGGGCAAATTTTGGGGTACAACAGGCTCCTATGCCAAAACATGACACGGGAGTGAATGCTATTGGGGATGATGATGAAGAGTTTGATATTGACAACTGGATTTACCCGACTGCCGACGGTGGATCAAGCAATTGGACATCGAAGGATTCTATGCCCGTTTCTTTTATTACCCAGTAATGAGACTCTTGTTTTGATTTTGTAATAGACAATTTTAAACTTTACAGCCCGGTGTCTTACCCGAGGCACCGTGGCTTTGTTTGTGAGGGCCTTATATTTGTCATTACCATATATCATTAATAAAAGCATTGGACGTTTTCTTGCATTACAAATTTTGCGCTCCTTGTTTTTCTTTTTTCTATCTTACAAAACAGCTATTTGTCTTACACACACTCACATATACAGGTCTACATCCACTCTGGATCCCACTGATAACGATTCTGCTACTGCCAGTTATGACTTCGAGAGTCCGATCAAACAAGCCGAGGAAGAAGGTGAAGAGGATTGCGAAGTGCCTGGTGAACTTGCTAGACTGTTACTTCAGGAAGAGAGGGTCATACAACCGCATAAAGAGCCAGTGGAATCAATGAATCTAGGTACAAAGGTAGAAAAGAAAGAGGTCAAGATCGGTGCAAATCTGGAGCCTAGTGTTAAGCAACGGTTGATTCAGATGTTGCGTGACTACGTTGAGATCTTTGCCTGGTCTTATGAAGATATGCCTGAGTTAGATACTGATATGGTGGTTCACCGCCTGCCTACCAAGGAAGACTGTCCTCCAATGAAACAGAAAATTTGCCGAATGCGCCCGGATATGTCTGAGAAAATCAAGGCTGAAGTTATGAAACAGTTTGATGCCAGTTTTCTAGCAGTTACTTCTTACCCGCAGTGGGTTGCCAACGTGGTTCATGTGTCTAAGAAGGATGGTAAAGTTCGAATGTGTGTTGACTATAGGGATCTGAACAGGGCGAGTCCCAAGGATGATTTCCTTCTGCCTCATATCGACGTTCTGGTTGACAACACCGCACAGCATAAGGTCTTCTCCTTTATGGATGGTTTCTCCGGTTATAATCAGATTAAAATGGCTCCCGAAGACATGGAGAAGACAACTTTTGTTACACAGTGGGGTACCTTTTGCTACAAAGTCATGCCTTTCGGATTGAAGAATGCTGGGGCAACGTATTAATGTGCCATGGTCGCTTTGTTCCATGACATGATCCATCACGAGATTGAGGTATACATTGACAACATGATTGCAAGATCCCAGACTGAAGAAGAACATTTGGACCACCTTCAGAAGCTATTTGACAGGTTGAAGTTGTACAAGCTGAGGTTAAACCCGAACAAGTGCACCTTCGGGGTGAGATCTGGTAAACTGCTGGGTCTCTTTATAAGCGATAAAGGTATTCAGGTGGATCCTGCAAAGGTGAAGGCAATACAGGAAATGCGAGCTCCCCAGACAGAAAAAGAAGTCAGAGGCTTTTTGGGACGGTTGAATTACATTGTCTGATTCATCTCACATTTGACCGCTACTTGTGAGCCAATCTTCAAGTTGTTGAAGAAAGATCAAGTGGTAAAGTGGAATGATGAATGTCAGGCCGCTTTCGAAAGGATCAAGGAATATCTCTAAGAGCCACCCATTCTGATGCCTCCAGTTGAAGGGAGATCTCTGATCTTATACTTGACAGTACTCGACAACTCAATGGGGTGTGTGCTGGGGCAGCATGACGAGTCTGGATGAAAAGAGCATGCTATTTATTACCTTAGCAAAAAAATTTCTGACTGTGAGACCCTATACTCACTGCTCGAGAAAACTTGCTGCGCTTTGGCATGGGCTGCTCACCGGCTGAGACAGTATATGCTGACTCACACTACTCTATTGATATCAAAGATGGATCCAATCAAGTATATCTTTGAGAAGCCTGCCTTATCCAGAAGAATAGCGAGATGGCAGATGATTTTGACTGAGTATGACATCCAATACACGACCCAAAAGGCAATCAAGGGAAGTGTGTTAGTAAATCATCTGGCACATCAGGCAGTGGATGATTACCAGTCCATGAACTTTGAATTCCCGGATGAGAATATCATGATAGTAATTGATTGTGAGACACCTGGACCGGATGAAGGACCTGAAGAGGGATCCCGATGGTCTATGTACTTTGATGGAGCTTCAAACACGTTGGTTAATGGCATTGGCGCCGTGATCATATCTCCTGAAGGCTCTCATACTCCGTTCACCGCCCGACTATGTTTCAACTGCACCAACAACATGGCGGAGTATGAAGCGTGCATAATGGGTCTCCAAGCAGCAATTGACCTAAGGATTAAGTTTCTGAGTGTTTTCGGAGATTCCGCTCTCGTGATCAGTCAGATCAAAGGCGAGTGGGATACGAAACACCCAAATCTTATTCCCTACAAGGAGTATGTATTGACGTTGCTTCCACATTTCGAAGAGATAACCTTTGAACACTTCCCTAGAGAGGAGAATCAGTTAGCGGACGCGCTAGCTACGATGTCTTCTATGTACAAAGTCATTTGGGACAACGAGGCTCCCAGGATTACCATCGAAAGGTTGGACGAACGTGCACATTGCTATGACATTGAGACTGAAGAGGTAGCAGATAAACCCTGGTTTCACGAGGTAAAGAGGTATCTCGAGGCTCAAGAGTACCCCGAGGGTGCATCTGTTAATGACAAGAAGTTTCTGAGGAGGTTCGCGGCGAAGTTCTTCATTAGTAATGACATCCTTTACAAGCGTAACCATGATTTGACCTTACTGCGATGTGTGGATAAGAACGAGGCAGAAAGGGTTATAGTAGATTTACATGAAGGTACTTTCGGAACTCATTCTAGTGGGCATACCATGGCAAAGAAGATCCTTCGGGCAGGTTATTATTGGTCCACAATGGAAGCCGACTGTTATCAGCATTCTCGGACCTGTCACAAGTGCCAAGTCTATGCTGATAAAGTGCACATACCTCCAGTTCCTCTGAATGTCTTGACGGATTCTTGGCCTTTTGCAATATGGGGCATTGACATGATCGGCGACATCATACCTACAACATCTAGCGGGCATCGTTTCATCCTGGTAGCAGTTGATTACTTTACGAAGTGGGTTGAGGCAGCTTCCTTTGCTACTGTAACCAAGAATGTCGTGGCACGGTTTATTAGGCACAATCTGATTTGTCGATATGGTGTACCAGAGAGGGTCATTACGGATAATGGTACAAATCTCAACAATAAGATGATCACTGAACTCTGCAAGAAGTTCAAGATACAACATCATAACTCTTCTCCTTACCGGCCGAAGATGAATGGGGCTGTTGAAGCGGCTAATAAGAATATTAAGAAGATTGTGCAGAAGATGACGGTGACATACAAAGACTGGCACAAGATGTTACCATTTGCTCTTCATGGATACCGTACCTCAACACGGACATCAACAGGGCAACCCCCTATTCCTTGGTATATGGTATGGAGGCCGTATTGCCCATTGAGGTTCATATACCCTCTCTCCGGATTATGAAGGATGCAGGTTTGAGCAAAGATGACTGGATCCAGACCCGGCTTGACCAGCTGAACTTAATCAACGAAAAAAGACTTACTGCTATTTGTCATGGTCAAACGTATCAAAAACGGATGATCAAGGCATTTAACAAGAAAGTTATACGACAAGAGTATCAAGTTGGGGATCTGGTGATCAAGCGTATCATCCTACCTCAAGGTGATTCCAGGGGCAAATGGACCCCTACTTACGAAGGGCCATTTGTGGTTAAGAACATTTTCTCAGGAGGAGCTATGATTCTAACCACCATGGATGGTGACGACCTTCCTCACCCCGTCAATGCAGACATAGTGAAAAAATACTACGCATAATCAAAGACCCGCTAGGTCGATTGGCCTAGGCAAAAATAAGGGCTTCCCGGCGAACCAAAAGGGTTCGGGCAAAAGTAAGGGATGAAAATAAAAAAACTGTACACCCGGTAAGTCGAAAACATGAAAAGGCGGCTTGGGCAAAAAAGGGTATCCCGGTGGACCGAAAACCCGAAAGGGCGGTCCAGGAAAAAATTAGGGATCAAAGCATAACACTATGGCTCATTGGATCACCTTGCAACCAGACTTCGGTATCAACCATCAAGCTCGGAAGGCACCAATCAATCTGATCTACCTTCAACCAAGTAGCAAAGTGATGAGATGCTCGAGGACATAAAGGCAATAGCAGAGTTGGAACCCAGTGGGATTGTTCACATAGCTGTTTTGTTTTTCACAAATTGTATAAATTCTATTTGTTCGGCGGCGTTCTCTTACTAGGACGTCAGCCTCTTGTATAAAAACGCCTATTTACAGGCCAAACTTCAAAGTCAATACAATTCACTTTCAGAGAAATTTCAAAATATTTTCCCTTTTTCTGTTTTGTTTCGCAAAGAACGTCCAATATTCATTTTTGATATATGCATTTGACATTAATTGCTGCTCATAAATATTTACATGCGAAACAAAAGACGATTACTTGTAATATCAGAAACAGGGAAAAATAAGATTTGTCCAAGCTTTACATTTGCTATGTCCACCAGGTACAAGGATAAATTTAGCCGAAGAATATGACTGAGGTACTTTCACTCCCCACAGAGTAAGAAAAGACTGTAATGTTAACTCTCCCCAGCTGAGGCTCGCAATGCAAACGAGTCGGCAATATTCTCCCTAAGTAGAGTTTATCTACCATCAGCACTAAAAAGTATTAATATCCCCAGCGGAGTATAAAAAAATATATCCCCAATGGAGTCTGGAAAATCTTCCCCAGTGGAGTTTGGAGGATCATCCCCAGTAGACTCTGGAAAATTATCCCCAGTGGAGCCTAAAAGGTTATCCCCAGTGAAGCCGCAACTGAAAGATCATCCCCAGCGGATTTCATTCCTTTAACAAACAGAAACTCCATCCCCAACAAGATTCAGTATCACCAGCAATGGTAATGCATCCCCAGCGGAATCTATCAGCAGAATCCTCAGCAGAACATCTCTTCCCCACAGAGTAATATCCTCATCAGTTTGTTCCCCGACGGATTTATCCTCTCCTGCAGGTTTATTCTCACAATCATCTTCGTTCTCTATCCCCAGCGGAAACGAAGAATTCAACTCTTTTCTCCAGCGGATAAGTTCCTAAATCTCAGCAAAGTAGTTGAATTACGGACGAGTTCCTAAATCTCTACACCTCAGTTGAATTACGGATGAGTTCCTAAATCTCGACACCTTAGTTGAATTACGGACGAGTTCCTAAATCTCGACACCTCAGTTGAGTTACAGACGAGTTCCTAAATCTCGACACCTCAGTTGAATTACGGACGAGTTCCTAAATCTCGACACCTCGGTTGAATTACAGACAGGTTCCTAAATCTTAGCAGATATGCTTCCTCAATTGAATTACAGACGATTTCCTTTCTCTCAACAAAGAATAGACTTCCCCAGCGGAATCTTCCACAACAACAGGTATACAAGCTCTCGCTAAGGAATATCTTATGCGATCGAAACTCCTTCAAATGGCATCTGTAAGACCATTCCCAACATCACAATACAATCACCACTTCATGCGAGTGCAAATTTCTGGGCACTCTAGTGTTCAATCATCTTCCATCTTTGGATTACGAAAGGCACGAAAGCCAATCTACATCCTCAGGTTTAAGAAGATTGAACAGGGACAACTGTTGTACCCTAAAATTTTCCCTGCCATATTTCTCAAAATATTTCAAGAAAGATCCTCAAGTTGCTCAAGGTAATCCAAGGGTTAGCCAGACAAGCTCTCTCCTAAGGCAGTCTACCCCAAACTAGGGTTTCATGTTGCATAAAGATACTTGAGTCCAAGTGATCCCAAGTGCTCACCATTGTCCTAATATGTTCTCAAGATCATCCATGTCAAGTTTCAAGCCTTGCAGAGGAAGTTTGCTCAGTCAATTGCTCAAAGGTCCAAAAATTGACAATGTTAGGGCAAAAGTCAAATGTGGCCTACATACAGTCAAACTTCAAGATTTTTTGTCAACATTCTCATTTTGAAGTATATTTCATCATTTTATCAAGGGTTGATCATGATTCATCAAGGATTGCTCACAATTCATCAAGATTCAAAAGTTGCTAAATTAGGATTTTGTAGGAAAACTCAACCCAACTTTGACCAAGCATAAATTTCTCATACTTTATGAGAAATGACCCATCCAAAGCTCATTTTGAAGAGGATGCAATTCCCCACAATACATCTTCATCTCCCAAGTTCAAAATATGCACTCACAAGAAGTTATGAATTTGGACATTATAGGTCATTTTAAAAAGTCAACAAAAAGACCTTTTTTTGTCAAAGCTTCATACATGAGCATGGAATATAAAAATGAGATGAGACCAAAAGGGTTGCTTAGAGGACATTTCAAGCTTTCTAAAAAGTCATAGAATACCTCCAAAGAGTCAAAATTGAGGAAGTTATGCATTGTTGAAGTTGGACTTGTTTGTAAAATTACCAAAAGTCAACTATCCCCAAAACTTCAAATTTTGCCAAATGGGCCTATTCTTTTTCACTTGTTTTGAGTTGGCATTATAGCCCACGTGCTCTAGCCTTTGCCACTTGTCCATATCATATTTTTATTAATTATTTTGATTTTTATTTGAATTAATTTGATTTAAATCAAAATAAATCAAATAAAAACCCAAAAGCATTGATAACAAAGATTTTGTGATGATTTCAGGTCTTAAATTACAGCTAGCCATCATCAAATTTGCATCAAGCCATATGTGTACAAGGAGATTGGATTTGGACCAATTTTGGAAATTTGTTCAAAGCAAATCAAATCAATATCAAAATCATTGATGGAGAGGGATTTGGATGCAATATTCAAACATAATACATTGTGTGATACATAAGGAGGCGAGGCATATCAAAAACAAGGTTGGAGATCAGGCATAGAGCAAGAACAGAATTTGCAAAAACAAGCAAAAAGTGTGAGATCGAAACAGAGGTTAGAGGCATCCTCAAGGCCTGTTACTTGTCTCAATCGCTTCCTGGCAATCTCCACAACCTAAAGCAATCAAGACCAATCGTTTTCAAGCCCTCTAGCACGCTGTAAGGCCATCACGGTATCACCGTTTTCTTGAATTCGATTAGCTTTATTCTTGCATCCATTGTGTAAAATAATGGCATATTCTTGATCACCATATCATTTGCAAGCTTTTTCCAATAGCCAATTTCATTTATATAACCTATATCGTGAATCACCATTGTTAGGTTTTCTTGGAGTTTTTTAGGGTTTTTGTTTTCAGGAATAATTGGCCCTAGTAATGGGTATGGTTGTGATCAGAAGAAGGAGACGAGTCTAACCATGGTGTTAGAATTCATTTACATGGCCTGTACGAGATTTTGGAATGAACATGACTTGTAGTGATTGACAGCGTCTGTGGGTATAGGTATTGCAGGTTTTTAGCTACGGAGGGAGGAAGGGGACACTGAGTTGTCACGCCCTCATATGCCTATTCAAACGAGCGCACGTTTTATTTTGCTTTTTGCCCACTAACGTTTTTTTCTTATATTATAATTGATTCTTAGCATATATACAAAAAGAACCAATAGCCCAGCTGGTTACAAGCCATTGGAATTTGCCTCAGGACCTGGGTTCGAATCCCAGGTCCCCCTATTTTCTCTATAATATTTGTTTTCAGGTAATCCAATGCACATGCAAGCCAAGCGTCCACCATATGCCTTCAATATCAAACGTGCCAGATGGCTAAATGGCCAGATCTGGTGGCCATCATTGAAGGCACACCATAGGCCAAGTCAATGCACACGCATGGGATCAAAAAAGTCAAACGGACCTCCACAAATGGGCCAGAATTATTGCTATGCACACCCTCCAATCAGGCCCAATCTCTTTCTTTTTATTTTATTTTTTATATTTCATTTAATTATTTCCTTTTATTTAATTTAATTACTAATAAAAAATTATTTTCTTTTTATCAAAAAATCACAAAAATATTTTTTTACCCAATTAAATTTTAGAATTTTATTTTTTTCATTAATAAATATTGATTAAATTAATTAGGATATTAATTTTAGGTAACTTTCATTTATTTTGCAAATAATTAAAAATTAATTAGAATAATTAGGTTTTAACATTAATTTAATCATTTTTATTTCTTTCCTAAAAAACCAAAAATCCAAAAATATGTCATTAATTATTTTTTTATAATTAATTTAATAACCAATTAATTTAGCTTTTAATTTTAGGAATTAACTTCTTTTCTTAAAAAATAAAAAAAAACAACAAAAACATTTTCTTTTAATTAAAAGGGTCAAAACCCTAATTTCGCATTCGATTTAATTTCGCGTCTCGCACTTTATTTTTATTTATCCAAATTATTGTATCTGCTCCCGATTTGTAATAATTAATTAGGACATTTATTTTTCCGCTTTTAAATTTCAAAGGGTTGTTTTTGGCGATGTAAATACCCGACGCCTTGTAATAATTTAGTTTAATTTCTGCACCTTTAATTTCTGCAAATATTCAACTGCTATGTTTGATGATAGGGTTTGCATGACAAGAATGAATGTCTAATTTAAAACAGTTAGATCACCCTAAACATGTGCAAAGATAAAAATAACTGAAATCAACACATTCACACATGTGCACTCCTAGGGTACACCCCCACTTGGTTGCCTTCGTAAACGGTCATTGAGTATAGGTTATTTTAGAGGTTTCCCTCTTGTCTAAAAGATCATAAGTTGCCTCGAAATGGTTGCCTCGAACATTGTTGCCTCGGATAAATGATCTAAGACATTAGGGTTACCGCTAAGACATCCTAACATTGCTTTAGTGACCGTATATCCCTCTTTCGAATTGACCCTCGAACTCCACCGACGGTGCTACCTACTCACTAATAGTGGGATAGCATTGTCTAAAGGAAATTAGCATATAACGATTCCTTTTTCGAGTAAGTAGATTAGTTCTTAGATACTTGCTCATCGAAAACAAAACCTTTTCACATTTACACTTTTACAAACAAGTTTTCAAAAACACTTCATTACACTCTTGAGGACAGAAGCAAGAGTTAAATCGAAGTTAAAAACAAAAACTTTTTCAAACCCACAAACACAAAGAATTTTTTTTGAAAATAATGAGCAAGTACCTAAGAGCCCGTAGATAACTACGGATAGAAAGGGTACTAATACCTCCCCTTTCTATAATCTACCCCCCGTACTCAGAAATATCTCAAAAAAGGAATTTTTCAGTGCTTTTTTCCTTTCCTTGTTGGATAAAATAAAAGTCGGTGGCGACTCTTGCTTACCGCGACATTTTGCGAAAACAAACGCAAAACGCAAACCAACATTCCAAAAATAGTAAGTTCTTCCACCGTATCACAAATAGCCCTGCATAACAGAAGAATCAAGGGAAAATATTTGAAGCAGCTCAACAAAAAAAACAGGGGAAGTAAAACAAAAAAGTGTAAATAAATTAATCAGAAGTCAAGAGTTCATGACAGTTCCAAACCAGGAAAAAACATGAGACAAGAAGATAAAAAATAACTATCATGCTAAATCAGAAACAAAGCAAAGAAAAAAAGAGCAGAAACTCAATAATTAACTCATAACATATTTTCAACTCTCTAATAAGCTTGACTCAAGAGGGAATCATGACCATCTATTTTTCTAACAAACCCAGGAATCAACAGCTACGATCAATTTTATTTCTAACTAACTTTCCTAGCCCTGACCAACTATTTAACAGAAACTCACCAGATTATTCATTCATTCTTCAATTATTTGTAGAATCACCAGAAAATTATGAAATCCTCTCTCATTCTTCTCTCTGCAACTTTACTTCTCACTGCTTCAAATCCTCTGAATTTCTCTGCAAAAGCTTCATCGATTCTCTTTAGCCTTCAATCTTCAACATCGTTCTTAAACCATCTTCATTATCATCACTGCTCCAATATCCATCTTTTCTACAATAATAATACACCATCATCAACAAACTTCAGCAACAACAACAATGAAGCCAATAGATATTGTACACAGAGTTTGCAAAAGAAGATAGAAGAAGAACAAACAAGAAACGAATTAATGGAAATAATTTGAGAAGAATGGAATAGATACTCAGGGGAAGCATATGTGATCTTTATCTCTTAATTTCTGTTTGTACTTCTCACTTCAAAAATCCATCGGAGCATCTCCGATCAAGTAAGCCTTGAACTCCCTCTATCCGCACTTGTTTTGCTTTATGTTCTGGTATTGTAGCGGTCGAAATGTTTAAGACTAAGCCATTGGATAGACTAGACTTACACAAATCAAAATAAAAATCTCCATCGCGCCTTATTGTTTCCAAAGGAATGGGAAAAGAGATAATAACCCCAAAGAGGGGGAAAGATTCAAGGTAAGGGGGTTGGTTATGCAAAGGGAAGGTATTAACACCCTAAACATCTACGGTACTCCGCAGGAACCTCTTTGAAAAATATGTATATTTTGGCTATAAAATGTTGTATGTAAAATAGATGGTGGAAGTGAGAAAAGAAGTATTTATTATGATTTTTTCACCCTCCGCGGTTGTGAACCTTTAGTCCCTACGTAGCACCTTTCGTGCAATAGGGGATCAGGGTACACGTAGTTCCTCTTTTAAAAATTTTAAAAAAACACAAGTGTGTTGGTTAATTTTATGAGATAAGACATCATCATCATTGTCTGTGTGGAAAACATACTTACTACCCACTATTGCATCCTAAATTCCACCCCTAAGTCGCACATTCATATCATATTTTTTCATTTGGTCACAATCATTAATAAATAGCTTCATTGATCACATTTGCATCCTCTCTTTAAGTTTGCTCTTGTGTTGTTGACTAACTTCTAATCAAAATACAAAAAAAAATATTTGTCTTTGTATATTTGTGTTTTGTAGGTACCGAGTCAAAGCATATGGCAAATAAGGTTTTCCGGTATTATTTCCCTAAAATCTCTATTCGCAAAGAAAAAGAATTAAAAAATTTTCATTTTTTTTCACTGTACAATCGATTGCTCCTAGAGTGCAATCGATTTCACAAAGTGCATTTTGCGCAATTTTTGAAATAATACACTGTGCAAATCGATTTTCAATATAGTGCAATCGATTGCACAACGTGAAAATTTGAAAAAAGTCAGCATTTTCAAGCTTGTCAAATTTTGGCTACAATTTTTCTCTAATTTTTTAAAGAATTATCATTAATTCAAATTTTGACTCCAAGAATCAATTACCAAATTACCACTAATCCCAATCCTAAACTCTATAAATAGAGTCCTCTTTTCATTTAAAATTCAAGCTTTTGATAGCCAAAATAACTTTGCTAAAAAATCTCTCAATTCTCTCCATCTATCAAATTCACTCAAAGCTCCATTTTCAAAAAAAAGTTTGTAAGATTTGCATTGAAGCTTACTAAACTTTGAACTAAACCTTCATCCAAACACTTTTCCTTAATCAATTCTCTATATCAAAGCTTGGGCAATTGATTCTTGTGGTTGAATTGAAGCAAATTCTTGTAGTTGTGTTGATAATTCTCTAGATCTACCTTTGGTAAGTTGGATTTTCCATCTTTCACAATGTGATATCATGTTGATCTTTGGGTTGATTCATTGAGCATTGTTTTGTGATTCTATTGGTGATATTTTCTCATAATTTGATGTAAATTTCGTGCTCAATTGGATTCATGATCATAAGGTGTTTGATGGAAAGTTTGAACAAGGATTTAGCCTTTTAAAATGTTGTTTTGCTGTCTGTAACAGCGTGCAATCGATTGCACTAAGTGAATTTTGCGCAGATTTTTGAAAATTGCACTGTATAAATTGATTTGCACTATAGTGCAATTGATTTGCACAGAAACATAATACATTTTTTTACCTTGTTTTGGGGTAGCTTTGATCCAAAATGCTTTTTCTACCCACTCCTTTTGATTGTTGGATTGGATTGTAATTTTAAATATCCAATTTCTCTTTAAATTTAATGGACTTTGTGGTGTAGATGAAGTTGGATAAATGTTCATCAATTCAAATCTACCAAAGAGTGAATTATTTAATTCATTTTTGGTGCTTTAGATTAATGATATGTTTAGTGCTTTAATCCATATAGATAAGTGATTGAATTTAAAGATGAAAGAAATTTGAGGTAGTGATCCAAATTAGCTTATCATTCCCCTCCCTCTTTATGTTATCCCTTTATTTTTTTAAAATGTGCTACATGTTAAGGGGTGATGATCTCTATATCATTTATCCAAACATGAAGTACATAGATTGCTATTGACCGGCCTCAAAATAGGTGTGACTTCTACATAATTCCACTTACGATTGCTTAACATAGCGCTAAATTTTGTCCCAATTCGAATAAATGATCATTCGTGGCCCAAACATATGTTTGCAAGCCCAAGTATGTTAATTTGATCTCTTTTATCCAATAACCATGAGATTCATTGTGTGGAGGCTTTGGTTATACCAATCCTCTAATGGATCTACATCACTTTTGATCAGCGCGGATCACTTAAACATCGGTTATCATTAAATATTACTTTTGAGGATTCCAAAATGGTAATATACTTGACAAAAAGAAAATGCAACTTGTTGTGTGGAGGCTTTGGTTCTACCAATCCTCTAATGATTTCCAAATGCAAGTTTCAAGATGGTCATCCAACTAACCATTAATTTCTAACAATTAACTTTATTTTATACCTTTATTTTATGCTCTTTACTTTATGTACCATTTACTTTTTGCATTTACATTTCATGCTATTTTCACCTTTACTCACTTGAGCATTTACTTTTATGTCATTTTTATTTTTCTCACTTGAGATTTTCTTTTCCTTTTGAAGAAACTTAATAATCAACATGAACCATAAAAAAAATTAATGGTACTTGGACTATTTGGTTACTATCCTTGGGATTATTGAGTGATGGACTTCTTGGACTTAGGATTAGAGACCTTGGCTTATGTTGGAGACCTTGTGACCTTAATGGATATTTTGTCTGGAGCTCTTGGGGTTTACCTAAAGACATTGGGTTGTTTGTTTGTTTTGTGTAAATGTTATTGTGATTACATACTTTGTTTGTAATCTAGAATTCACCCGTATACAACTGTTACTCTGCCCAATTTTTGTGAAGACTTAATGCAATCAAAGTTTGGTTTTCTGAAGAGGTTCAGTATCCTTGCTTGGTTTCAATCCAAAAAATGGGAATTCTCTCTTGATTCATAATGTCAAGTATTGGCTTCTTGTTGGTTAGACATTTCTCTTCCTTAGATTTTATCTTATGCTTTAGGATAGTCCCTTCATCTCCTCCCATCTTCTTTAATTTTCAAAATCTTCTCATCTTTTTCAAAATCTTCTTTGTTTATAAACTTGAACCGCTTTCATAATAAATCTCGACTTTGTTGAGTGCCTTTTTATTTTAAACTTCTTTTCTTTAAACAAACTTCAATTCATTTAATCATACTTTGACATCTTTCAAAATTAACAAAAACACTTCAACTCATTCAAACTCTTTTGTGCGCTCGAGCACTTTTATCCTTCAAAACTTTTTTCAAGATGAGACATGATTCATTGATAGTCGAGCAACATTCTCCTATCCCCATGGTTATGAAGGTGTCGACTTTTCCACTTGAGTACTAGAGGCGTTCTCAAACCCCCACTCTTGCTGACGCAAGGTCCATCTTTCCCACACCTTGTGGACGTTAGTCGAGATTTCTCTCCTAACAATGACGATTTGTCTCCTTCTTTAAAAAAAATCAACAGACAAGTATTTTCTAGCCGAACTACGGTGCTATTACTTTCCCATTGCACGAGGTAGTACGTAGGCACTAAGTCTTACGACCCAAGGCGAGCAACAAAAATAATAAAAAAACATTTCATTTTCTTTGGTTTACAAATACTCATTCTTTCTTTTCCTTTATCAAGTAAACCTTTACATGAAACTCATTTTGAAAGAAACCAAACAAAGTGGATCCTATGGAGTACCGTACATGCTTAGGATGCTAATACCTTCCCTTTGCATAACTGACCCTCGTACCTCGTACCTCGATCTCTGATCTTTTTGGTTTTTGTTCGCTTTTTTCCCATTTCCCTTTGGAAACAATAAAGTACGGTGGCGACTTCATTGTGTTGAGATAAGTCAATTAATGGCTTAATCTCAAAAATTTATTGCTACATTTCAATTTCATATCATCACTGTCGCAATTTCGTTCTCTCTTAGTTCTGATTTACGCGTGCGACAGAAAGTGGCGACTTCACTGGGGACATATTGACCTATTGCTGGTTCATCCCTAAGTGGGTCAGTCCTAACTTTATTTATTTCTTTTCTATGAGGGTTTATATATTATTTTACTTGATGTTTATTACTTCCCATTATTCTATGTATATGTTTGTGTGTATTTTCCTGGTTTTCAGGGGCTTGGTGATTTCTTATAAGTCTTCTACCCGGACTTTGGGAAAACTTAAGATAGAATGGGCGGTATAGTCATGTTAACTTTGAGGGAGTAATCCCAAAAAAGGAGACATGAGATCCATCACTCAGTGGAGGATCCTTTGACTATAGTGTTGTTTACCGAGTAATCGGGAAGATGTACTGCTTTCGACCTGGGAGCCTACTGAAGCTGAGGACCGTAGATTACCTAACCCATCTTGGCCTTTTAGGTGTAGTGCGGAAGCTATGATAGAGTAATCCAGAAATAGTTGTCACGCGATGCTATGCTCAGACGAGTTTTTCCTGAGAATATTGCTAATTATCGAGTTAATCGGGATGTTGGTAATATCCAAAGGAAGGATGTAGACTCTGGGAACCTCTTAGAACCTTGTTCGGCAGGTGATAACCGTTAGTCCCTACCTCATGGGTTGTACCGTTGACTCCAGGCTCGTGAATCAGAACCATGTGATCCTTTTATTGTGCAGTGCATTACATTACATTGCATATCATTTGCATCCTCTACATCATTCTACATACATCCAGATTGTTCAGGATCTTATTCCCAGTTGCTTCTTTCTTCTAGTTAGTCCTCTACTGTCAAGCTGATTCCTCAACACAACTACGGGACTAGAGCTGCTGTCAGATTGAGAATGGAAAACCAAGAACAACATAACATGGAAGTCATAATGGAAATCGACGAGTTAAAGTCAGGAATGGCCAAACTTACTGAGATGATGTAAATCCTGATTACCAGAGGAGAGCCACCTCAAAGGACTGTGATATCTGAAATCCCAACTGCTGTTATTGACACTCAACCTATCCAACATACACCTACTACATGGCCATAGTTTGGGTTACCTCAGAATTACTCTCTGCCTGTTGCAATTACTTTAATGGTTGGCTAGTCTTCCCGACCAATTTTTCAAGCTCCAGTTTTCACTGAACCTCAGCCAATCGTTCATACTGCTTCTTGTCAACCTGCTGCACAAGCTGCTTTTGGGAACCCTCTCTTTGAGTACCATGCTGCCAGTCTTCGAAGTATGAGTCAAGGAGACTTTGGTGAGTTTAAAGAGTTCAAAGAACAATATCAGACTTTAGAGAAAAGTCTATGAGCTATGGAAGGTAATGATGTCCTTGGTATTGCTACTGAAAACATGTTCCTAGTTTTTGATCTGGTATGCCTGCAAAGTTCAAGACTCCCGATTTTGAGAAATACCGGGGGCATACTTGTCCAAGAAGCCACTTGGTGATGTAATTTTGAAATATGTCTGCTTACACAAAGAATGACAAGCTGCTTATCCATTTTTTCCAAGATAGTTTGAGTGGAGCTTCATTGAAATGGGATATGGGACTTGAGAAAGTTCGTATCCAATGCTTACAAGATCTTGTTGATGCTTTCATAAAGCAATACAAATACAACATTGACATGGCACCTGATCGTCGCCAACTGCAAAATAGGTTTCAGAACGAGAAAGAATCTTTCAAGGAGTATGCTCGACGATGGAGAGAATTGGCATCTCAAGTTGAACCACCTCTGGAAGAGAAAGAGCTAACTGTTTTGTTCATGGATACTTTGTCCCCTTTCTTTTGGTAGAAGATGATTGGTAGTGTGTCCTCCCGCTTCATAGACCTGGTGACTATTGGCCAAAGATTAGAAGAAGGAATCAAGAATGGTAAAGTGTCTAAAGTTGCTAAATATTCTAATGGTGCAAATAAATACCTTGGGAACTTTCAGAAGAAGAAAGAGATAGAAGCCAATGTTGTCTCGACTGAGAGAAAAGGACCTTGCTGTAGACCTCAATACATTGATCAACCACAAGTAGCAGCTATTATTCCTGCAGTCAATGCTCAACCAGATCAGGTTCCTCAACAACAGAATATTGTGTAGAATCAGAATCGGAATAGGGCTCAATTCGATCCCATCCCTATGACGTACACTGAATTGTATCCTACATTGGTACAGGAGGGCTTGATTAAAACTAGGCCTCTGATTCCTCGAAATCCTTCTCCATCCAGGTTCAGATCTAACCTTCACTGTGAATTTAATCAGGGAGCTATCGATCATGATTTAGAAAGCTGTTATGCATTGAAAACAGAGTGTAAGAATTGGTGAAAGAAAATATTCTCATTTTCAAATAGGCAGGTCCTAATGTTGTCAACAATCCTTTTCCAAAACAAAGTGGTTGAAGACTGAGTCGGGGTACCCTCAAGTCACTTCCTAAAGCCAGTGTTTCAGAAAGGACAACTCATCCTTGTTACTGATTAGTCACTAGGCCATCTTTCTTTCTGTTTTCATTTTTCCTTTATTTGTGTTAAAATTGTTGCTTTCAAATATTGTTTATACTTTCATGTTAAGTTTAATGAAATGAGCATTGCAATGTTTTGATTTAAATCATTTTCATTTTTACATACTTTCAAATATATTTCTCTTGTTTACTCCCTTTATCAAGCTTTTGTTTATGCAAAGATTTGAGGGAGGATGATGAAAAAGAAATACCCATAATTGTTGCTGGTATGCTTTCGAATAAAACTCTGCTGAGGATATACAGGCATTGTTTCAACTCCCAAACACCAGAGCAATAAGGAAGTTAATCCCTCGTTTACCCCTTTGAGCCTAGAAGTTAGAGTTTCTTTCTATACGAAAAAACCCGCAATCTTAACCTGGGGATGGGTAGTTCTCAATTAATTTGTCTTTGCATTCAATTACAAGAGAAATCGTGCAAGACACCTTTCAATAAAGGTCGCGATCAAGCTTTCCTTTGCACACAACAAGAAGTGTCAAAGATGATCTCAAACAAAAAATGACAAAGATGGTACCCTATAATCATTGAGCAAGGTAGTCATTATCTTTCCAAAAAGAAAAATCAAAAGAAAAATATCGCTAAGTCAAAACCTCTGAAGGAGACTTAGGCAAAAAACTGGGGCATCTCGCTGACTAATTCCAAATAAACCAGTTCAGGCAAAAACTGGGGCATCCCGCTGACTGTAATCTCAAATGAAACAGTTCAGGCAAAAGTTGGGAATAATAAATTCAATAAGGAGAGATCTCCAAATCCTCAAAATTCTCCACCAGAGTTGACAAAAGTCCTCAAAATAACAAAATGTTATAAGAAGAAGTGAATGTCGTCTCAAAAATTCCTTAGCTTCTGAATCATCATCATTGCTACCATCAGTGTAATTCCAAAATCTCTTGGAACCTAGATGTATATTCTAAATTAAATGAACGTAGGACCGAAGAACATCACGAAGATTGGGTTGGGTACATATAAACTTTGAGCCTTTATCCTTTATTTCTTTAACACTGAACCAGACCACGTTACAACCCTCAAAAGACCTAATTGAAGCCAGGTTTCTTTTGAAAGTATACTACAGCAAGGTTGCGTAAACTGACTCCTAAGATCTTTTGAGAATCATTTATTTTGGTATCATACCTTTGCTTTCTATTTAACTATAAAAGTATAAAGCACCGTGTTTTAACCAGTGATGCATTTTCTTTACACCAATAATATCATTTCAAAAATGATTTTGAATTCAAAACTTTTGCATGAAACTTTGCATTAAAATTACCATGTTTGAATAAACAATTTTGCTTGCAAACAAGCTTTCCTCGTCAATGAATTTCAAACAGTTGGGAAACTTGGTCAATGACCCTATCAGGGGAAAGTATCTTCCAGGTCCATTTGCGAATCAGTTAAAAATTTATTGCTCAGTGCGATTTTTCTCAGAATTGGTTAGCCAGAAGATCATTTTCAAGACTCATACAGGGGCATTCCTTTTCAACAGTCATTTCAAGAACTGAAGCCATGATCAGTTTATTTCCAACAATTATCTCAAGAACTGAAGCCATGATCAGTTTATTCCAATAGTCATTTCAGAAACTGAAGCCGTGATCAGTTTATTCCCAACAATCATTTCAAAGTTGAAGCCATGATCAGTTTATCTCCAACAATCATCTTAGAGCTGAAGCCATGATCAATTTATTCTGACAATCATCTCAGAGCTGAAGCCATGATCAGTCTATTCTGACAATTCAAATCTACCAAAGAGTGAATTATTTAATTCATTTTTGGATCTTTGGATTAATGATATGTTTAGTGCTTTAATCCATCTAGATGAGTGATTGAATTTAAAGATGAAAGAAATTTGAGGTAGTGATCCAAATTAGCTTATTATTCCCCTCCCTCTTTATCTTATCCCTTTCTTTTTTTAAAATATGCTACATGTTAAGGGGTGATGATCTCTATATCATTTATCCAAACATGAAGTACATATATTTCTATTGACCGACCTCAAAATAGGTGCGAGTTCTACATAAGTCCACTTACGATTACTTAACATAGCGCTAAATTTTGTCCCGATTCAAAAAAATGATCATTCGTGGCCCAAACCTATGTTTGCAAGCCCAAGTATGTTAATTTGATCTCTTTGATCCAATAACCATGAGATTCATTGTGTGGAGGCTTTGTTTCTACCAATCCTCTAATGGTTCTACATCACTTTTGGTCAACGCGGATCACTTAAACATCATTGATCATTAAATGTTACTTTTGAGGATTCCAAAATGGATGATATACTTGACAAAAAGTAAATGCAAATTGTTGTGTGGAGGCTTTGGTTCTACCAATCCTCTAATGAGTTCCAAATGCAAGTTTCAAGATGGTTATCCAACTAACCACTAATTTCTAACAATTGACTTTATTTTATGCCTTTATTTTCTGCTCTTTACTTTATGTACTATTTACTTTTTGCATTTAGATTTCATGCTATTTCACCTTTGCTCACTTGAGCATTTACTTTTATGTCATTTTTATTTTGCTCACTTAAGATTTTCTTTTACTTTTGAAGACACTTAATAATCAACATGGACCATACAAACATTAATGATACTTGGACTATTTGGTTACTGTCCTTGGCATTATGGAGTGATGGACTTCTTGGACTTAGGATTTGAGACCTTGGCTTATGTTGGAGAACTTGTGGCCCTAATGGATACTTTGTCTAGAGCTCTTGGGCTTTACCTCAAGACATTGGTTTTTTTGTTTGTTTTTGTGTACAGGCTATTGTGATTACATACTTTGTTTGTAATATGAAATTCACCCGTATACAACCGTTACTCTGCCCAATTTTTGTGAAGACTTATTGCAATCAAAGTTTGGTTTTCTCAAGAGGTTCGGTATCCTTGCTTGGTTTCAATCCAAAGAATGGGAATTCTATCTTGACCCATAATGTCAAGTATTGGCTTCTTGTTGGTTAGACGGTTCTCTTTCTTAGCTTTTACCTTATGCTTTAGGATAGTCCCTTCATCTCCTCCCATCTTCTTTAATTTTAAAAATCTTCTCATCTTTTTCAAAATCTTCTTTGTTTATAAACTCGAATCGCTTTCATAATAAACCTCATCTTTGTCGAGTGCCTTTTTCTTTTAAACTTCTTTTCTTTAAACAAACTTCAATTCATTTAATCATACTTTGATATCTTTAAAAATTAACAAAAACACTTCAACTCATTCAAACTCTTTTGTGCGCTCGAGCACTTTTATCCTTCAAAACTTTTTTCAAGATGAGACATGATTCATTGATAGTCGAGCAACATTCTCATATCTCCGTGGTTATAAAGGTGTCGACTTTTCCACTTGAGTACTAGAGGCGTTCTCAAACCCTCACTCTTGCTGACGCAAGGTCCATCTTTCCCACACCTTGTGGACGTTAGTCGAGATTTCTCTCCTAACAATGACGACTTGTCTCCTTGTTTAAAAACAACCAACAGACAAGTCTTTTCTATCCGAACTACGATGCTCTGACTTTCCCATTACACGTGGGAGTACGTAGGCACTAAGTCTTACGACCCATGGCGAGCAACAAAAATAATAAAAAAACATTTCATTTTCTTTTGTTTACAAATACTCATTATTTCTTTTCCCTTAGCAAGTAAACCTTTACATGACACTCCTTTTGAAAGAAACCAAACAAAGTGGATCCTATGGAGTACCGCAGATGCTTAGGGTGCTAATACATTCCCTTTGCATAACCGACCCTCGTACCTCGATCTCTGGTCTTTTTGGTTTTTGTTTGCTTTTTTCCCATTTCCCTTTGGAAACAATAAAGTGCGGTGGCGACTTCATTATGTTGAGATAAGTTAATTGATGGCTTAATCTCAAAACTTTATCGCTACATTTTTATTTCATATCATTACTGTCGTAATTTCGTTCTCTCTTAGTTCTGATTTGTGCGTGTGACACCCACAATTATGAGAAAGGAGAATTTATATCATCTCAAAGTGGAGGATATGACTTGGATTTTAAAATCAACAATGCCTTACTCAACACCCAAGTGGAAAATATCTCTCTTCACTATATATTGTAGAAGTATAGTTGTTTGCATCACTACAAGGATTGACAAGAGTCTAATCTTTTGAGAAAGGTTTCAAGCCACAATGGAAAAATGGTTTGAAATGAGATTGGTTGACTTTTAGTCTTCACAAAAAAATGTTAAGGCATTATTAAATTGATTGAGGTTTATTTATAAAAATTATTTTTTTGAAAATACATGGACCTCAGTCCAAGTTTATTATGAAAGTGGTTCAAGTTTAGAAACAAGAATGGTTTTCAAAAGGAGGAGGAAGATTTTTGAAATTAAAGAAGATAGGAGAAGAAGAAGGGACTATCATAAAGCATAAAGTAAAAGCTAGGGATAAGAAACATCTAACCAACAAGAAGCCAATACTTGACATTATGAATCAAGATAGAATTTATATTCTTTGGATTAAAACCAAGAAAAGATACTAGACCTCTTGAGAGAATCAAACTTCAAGTGTATTAAGTCATCACAAAAATTGGGCACAGTAACGGCTGTATATGGGTGAATTCCAGATTACAAACAAAGAGTGTAATCATAATAACCCGCACACAAAACAAACAAACAACCCAATGTCTTGAGGTAAACCTCAAGAACTCCAGACAAAATATCAATTAAGGCCACAAGGTCTCCAACATAGGCCAAGGTTTCTAATCCTAAGTCCAAGAAGTCCAAAACTCCAAAATGTCAAGGATAGTAACCAAATAGTTCAAAATTCATTTATGGTTTTTATGGTTCATGTTGATTATTAGGTGTCTTAAAAGAGAAAAGAAAATCTCAAGTGAGCAAAAATGAAAATGACAAGAAAGTAAATGCTCAAGTGAGGAAAATAAAAATGGCATGAAATGTAATGCTTAAAGTAAATGGTACATAAAGCATAAAAAATGAAAGCATAAAGTAAAACAATTTATATAATTAGTGGTTAGTTGGATGACCATCTTGAAACTTGCATTTGGAACTCATTAGAGGATTGGTAGAACTAAAGCCTCCACACAACAAGTTGAATTTGCTTTTTGTCAAGTATATCATCCATTTGGAATCCTCAAAAGTAACATGTAATGATCAACAATGTTTAAGTGATCCGCGTTGACCAAAATTGATGAATATCCATTAGAGGATTGGTAGAACCAAAGCCTCCACACAATAAATCTCAAAGTTATTGGTTCAAAGATATCAAATTAACATACTTGGGCTTGCAAACATAGGTTTGGGCCACGAATGATCATTTATTCGAATCAGGACAAAATTTAGCGCTATATTAAGCAATCGTAAGTGGACTTATATAGAAGTCGCAACTATTTTGAGGTCGGTCAATAGCAATCTATGCACCATTTGTTTTGAGATATGATATAGAGATCTTGATCCAATAACACTTAGTGAAATAAGAAAGGGATGAGATGAAGAGGGGTGGGAAAGAATATAAACCACATTTGAATTTAAATTTAATCCAACTATTATTAAAATCATTCATCCATTTTTGTGGAGTTAGACTCAACACCATGGATCTAATGATGTTAATAAAGTTCATGACAAAAAATTTAACCCAAGATCAGCTAGAAAATAATCACAAAACAATATTGCATTTCATATATACATTAAAAAGGTTTTAAAAATGTTTTAAAATAGAAACAAGACTGAAAAATATCAACTATATTCGAACTAATAAAAAAAAGTAAGACCATGGAAAAATCAGAAATGAACTCAAATATTTTTATAAAAATTTTGGTAATTTTTTAAAGTCAGAAAATATTTTTAAAATTAAAAGAAATGAGTAAAACAAACCAAAAATGATAAAAAAACAACAAAGCCAGAAATAAAAAATAAATGAGGTCACCAATATTTGTCACAATATCATTGGATCATTCCATATTTTTTAGAATTTAAAAATGCATAAAAGTGTTTTTAAACATTTAAAACAATTCAAATAAAGTGAAAATTTATAAAAAATATCAAAACAAAAAATAAAATTGTGAAAAAATAAAAACCAGAAAGAGAAAAATCAAAAATATTTTTCATAATTGTTTTAGATTTTTTGGATTAAAAATGAATTTTCTATGATTTTTTGAAGTTTAAAACAATTAAATATAAAAATCAGAAATAAAAAATAAAATAAAAAATATGTGGTCTATTGGATGAGAGTCAAAACGCGTTAGTAATCAAATTCAAAGGATCTGGTGCGCTGTGCATATCATGGTCATTAGTGAATAAAGCACTGAATCAAATGTAAAAACAAATTTTCAAAAAATAAGTGGCAAGCCATCATTGGTTGGAAGATGACACGTTGGTCATCTTCAACTTCCAGCCAACATGAATTGTAGGTCTCTCAAACTGTAAAATCAGAAGCTCAGACCTAGGCCATTCACTTCATCTCTTCAAGACGAAGACAACAACACCTTCGCGACAAATTTATATAAATTGTAGATCAAGCAATTTAGAAGGAAAGTTTTGAAAAGGGATTTGAAATTTCATGGTCAAAACGTGTTTCCGGATAAAAGCAAGTGTTGCAACTAGAACCAGGGCAATGAGAGCTTCACCATGATATCAAAGTTTTGAAAAATTGATGGAGAAATATACCTATTAAAGTTGAGTTGCAGAGCTCTGAAACTGGACTCCTATAGATCAATATAGGGCACGATTCTTGAATGTAATTGTATGGTTAGCTCCAGGGAAGATCAAGGAAGGTGAATTAATGGAAAATTAGATTGAAAAGGCTTGAACATTGATTTCGAAGTTATAGAAAATTGAGTTATGGAGCAAGTTTGGCAGGGTGATTCTGGTTGTTCAAGCTTGAGGAAATGAATGGAGGATGACCCTCTATTTATAGGGAAACAAATGGAATGTTCAAGCGTGTGAAATGATGAAGTTTGGAGGGAAATCGTGTGAAGTTGCAAACAAGAAAAGTGTGACTTCTATATTGATCAAAACTCATCCAAAACATGGGTTTTGCTATGCTAATCACTTCTGAAAGTTCACTAAACATGTTTAGAAGCAAAAACACATAGAAACAATGTGTTTAGAAGCTAAATCAAGGATTTCAAATTCTGACTTTTGAAGAAACTTCAATTTTAAGTTACCAATTTCAAAACAATGGCATTCTCAGCTCAAGTGGTCTTAGGGCATGATTCTTGATGCTTTAGAAATATGAAGTTACAAGCTTTGCAATGGAAAAAGAATGGAATCAAATGGATGTTTGAGCTGAAAGTTGCAACGAGTCACAGTTTGGAAAAAGAAGTTGACTTTCCATACTTAGAAATATTTCAAGTTTTTCTTCAAAAGTGACTTATAATGTTTTGCATCCAAACATGGCCTTCCACTTGGAATTTGTTCTTGACCAAAACATATGGCATGAAATAGAACTCTTGAATGACATTTTGAGACTTGAATCACTCAAAATTTCCATAAATTGAGAGAGTTATGAATTGTTGAAGTTGGCAAAAAATCATGAAATGACCTATAATATTTTGTATCCTTAGGGAATCTTCCATCCATTTTATCACTTTGCACATAAAAGAAGGAATAATGTTCACATCCTCAAGATTATTATGGATAAATAGTGGGCTCAAGGTGATAAAAAGTGACTAAGTTATGATTATTTGAAGTCATACATGGAAAAATGGGGGTTCATCTGGAGGACTTGTAATCTTTCTTCATCATCAAGCTTCTTCCACATAAAAACTCCTTGAAACTTTTGAAGTGATTTATTAATAACCCTTTGAAGAGAAGGATGTCTTTGGAATCACTCAAAAATACCAAAACATGAGAAAGATATACTTCTTTGAATTTCAAAACCCTAGCTCTTAGATCAAGAAAATGCTTTGAGGAACTTTGACAATTTTAAACAAATTTCTTGTACCAACACTCTTGCTTTGTAAATAGAAGTTGTTAAGGATGATAATTAGAACTCATAGACACCAAAACCACTTCCATATCTTGAGAAATGAGAGAAATATGCACTTGTGACCAATGGCAACAAGGCCTTGTCCAATCATGACAACTTCTTCAATCAACCCCTTGTACTTTTGAATCAATTTTGATAACTTTAAAATATGGTGAACCAAGATAAAACCTACCATGCCATTTCTTCCAAAATAACTTCAATGATGAGGTTTGAACTTCTCAAGCTTTATTGACTAGGGAATGGAAATAAACTCATGAGCTCATGGATCAACTTGCTAAGCCTCACTGCCTTTACCTACATTATTAACAAGTAAGACAAACCAACATTGCATTTTATTAATTTAAAGGAAAGTCAAAACAAATCATGCATGATCACAAAAGAAAAACAAGTCAAGGTGCTTGGTGATTCCTCAAAGAGCAAAGCTAGAGATAGGGAGGAGAACCAAAAGCCCTAATGTGATCTTGTTGTGATTGAATCAATATGGTATGATAAAGGGATATTAGGGGCAAAAATTGGGGTACAACAGCTTCCCTTATTTAAGTTTCTTCTATCTGGAGATACGAAGGTTAAAAATCTTTGTGTCGACGCGATCGAAGATACTTAAATATAAAACAAACCCTATTTTTGGCCCTAAGATACCAGGTAATACTCATATGCATATGAACAACTTCAAAGGGACGCAAAACACCACTGGGGATGTAGCAAAGGAAATAAGGATCAAAATAGAAACGCAACCAAGAAAATAAATAACTGGTGGATCAAAAGACTCGACTCAAAGAGGATGGTAAAAAGTCAAAGGATACACCAACTTTTACTGAAGGCGAGACTACCAACGTTCACTGAAGGTAGAAAGAGAAAAGAAATATCAACACCGAAGTTCACTAATGGTGAGCTACCAACTTTCACTGAAGGTAGAGAGAAAATATATCATAGCACCGCCGTTCACTGATAGTGAAATACCAACGCTCATTGAGGGTAGCAAAAAGATAACAATCACCAACTTTCACTGATGGTGACCTACCTACTTTCACTGAAGGTAGAAAGAAAATATCATAGCACTGCCGTTCAATGATAGTGAACTACCAACATTCACTGAGGGTAGCAAAAAGATAACAATCACCAACTTTCACTGATGGTGAACTAACAACTTTCACTGAAGGTAGAAGGAAAATATATCATAGCATCATCATTCATTGACGATGAACTACCAACGTTCACTGTGGGTAGCAAAAAGATAACAATCACCAACTTTCACTGAAGGTGATCTACCAACTTTCACTAAAGGTAGAAGGAAAATATCATAGCACTGCCATTCACTGATAGTGAACTACCAACGTTCACTAAGGGTAGCAAAAAGTTAATAATCACCAATTTTCACTGATGGTGACCTGCCAACTTTCACTGAAGGTAGAGAGAAAATATATCATAACATCGTCGTTCACTGACGATGAACTACCAACGTTCATTGAGGGTAGAAAAAAGATAACAATCACCAACTTTCAATGATGGTGATCTACCAACTTTCACTGAAGGTAGATAGAAAATATATCATAGCACTATCGTTCACTAACAGTGAACTACCAACGTTCACTGAAGGTAGCAAAAAGATAATAAATTTTCCAGAATTCTGGCATTTCACCAAGAACGGGTCTCAACTTCTTCTTTAACAAAGGCATTCCGCCTGGAAAAGGGTAATATATAAATTGTCTTAAATAAAGAGACTATCACTCGCAAAGATTTCACAATGAACTGTCTCTGCGATATTGAAAGACTTGCCATCCACTGGAGTAATTAGATAATGAACTGTAAACTATACACTCATAGAGAAGATAGCAAAAAAAAAAAAACAACGTCAACTTTTACAGGGAAATACCATTTGCTAAAATAAAGAGACCTGCTATTTGCTGTAATGGGAAGGATTGTAAAAATGATTTCCTGGAGAAAGAAATACGACTTCTTGGGGAATGAAATATGACTTCCTGAGGAGATGCCAATATATTCCTGCTGAGGAGATAAAGTCTTCTCGTGCAAAATAAATGCACATTCTCAAACCAAGGCTCGAAGCTTGCAGAAACCCAAAGTAATAATATTGCGGGGAAACAAATATTCAAACCAGAAATAAACTGGAGTGAAACAGTCAACCCAAATACATCCTTTGAGAAGTAAACTCAAGAAGGAAACCCAAATCATCCAGACAAAGAGCTATACAGGAAGGATAAAGCAAAAATCTTCCACGAGGGATAAATCAGTGGGGAAATTGAAAGAATATACACTTTCTTCTTAAGGTCGACACTATATTGGAGAGAGGACAACACAAATCTGCAAAACAGGGTAATATGTCAACAAAATATTAATGAATGCGAATGAGAAATGATTTACTAAATTTAACTATGCATGATGTATGTATGAATGTATGAGTGCTATCATGTATATGCTGACAAAACAAACATATAATACTGGGAGTAACCCGACCAAATCAACTCGGGCACAAACAACACTCGGCTAAATCACATCCAGGATGAACATCCCATAAGAAAAATAAGCACCAACTGAGGAAACAAAATCCTATTTTGCGGCTTAACTTCACTGGGGAGGAACATAGCTCGAAAGTAATCAAAACATAGTGACAAAACAATACAAATACAGGGATATAACATCCTTCTCCAGGTTTCATCGGGGAATAGCACTCAGACTTTGATGGGGAAAACAAATGTTTTTGCGATATGCACTCCTACTGGGGATTGCAACACTGATTTCAAATAAGGTAAATGAAAATCATATCGGCAAAACATCAACTGAGGATTTCAAGTTTACTTTAATGGATAAATACCATACAGGCTTCACTAGGGGAGATAATGCCTCATCATCGAGATATCAATTGAGGACCTCGTGTTGACTTCATTAGGGATATACCAACACCACATCGAAGAGAAGAACCCAAATACGTTCTTCACTGGGGAAAACAGGGATACATTCTTCAATATTGAGAGTAAGCATTGCACCAACTTCTCTGATTATCGGGAAAACAAAATGCAAGAACTACCGAAAGGGAGATGCTCCATAAATGAGTTAAACTCAGCATGCACGGGGAGAAAATACTTCTATCAAATAAGCAAGGCCTTCACTGGGAAATCTCGGATCAAACCTATTCCAACAAAAGATGCCCTGGGATAGCTTTCCTGGGGAATCAAGAAGTCAACATTATAGAAAAAAAGTCAAACTCATGGGGATTTTAAATTAAACCCAGCACTTGGCGGGTGAAAACACAAAGGGTTGACAACTGTCTCAACAATTCTTAAAAAATATATTTCCCTGGTCCAATTACCTGGGAAATAAATACCAACAATAATGCCAACACTTCCAAAAAGAGCAACATTTTGCAGATAATTTCATCTTAGCACACCAAGGGAACAAGACCTTTCGTCATATGAGAGAAGACTTTGCTGGGGAATCTGGAATAGAGACCTCAGACTAAGCAAACACAAAAATCAGAAAATGAACCAACACTTGACTGGGGACACTGGGATTGCAAATCCGATACTGCACCTTACGCCAATTGATATCGTATTCAATATACAATAAGCACGCGCATACAAGCAAAAACAACCCGAGAAAAACTTTTCGGGGAAAACAAAACTTCTCAAAATTACTGGAGTTAGTCCACTCCTGAGATCACCACTTTTGTTTTCCTCTTGAATCACAAAATCTAAAGTAAAAAAAAGTTGTAAATTATTTTTGAAAAATAATTTTTTATTTAATCTTTTTGTTTTGAGAATTATTATCAATAATAAATGGAGTCTTTGTAAGCTGAATAAAAATAAGAACTACAAAGAATTGGGTAAAAGCTCAAATTTTATTGATAGAATGGTAGTCTGCGAATGGCGAGACTCCATGGATAATTACAAAGTTTAGAAAATGGTAATATATAATGGAAAAGATACATTGAGATACAATGACCACTATTCCCTCTAAAAACTTTGAAATCCTGAGAAGCAGCTTCCGTTGATGTATTGTGAGGACCCAAGAAGATTGTTGCTTCAATGATCAAGTCTTGTCTGATGCAATTACTTGCCAAGAAAGTCCCTAACTTTTTCCTAAGCTGCCCTTGCGGGTTTTCAACTTAGCGGGAAAATTTATTCTGTTTATGTCTCTAATTTTTGCCTAGACCGCCCTTTCGGGTTTTTGGCCTACCGAGACTCTCCTTTTTTCCTAAGCCTCCTGTGATACGGTGGGAGAACTGACTTGAGGTTTTGCGTTTGTTTTCGCAAATGTTTCGGTTGAGCAAGAGTCGCCATCGACTTTTTATTTTATCCTAAGGAAAGGTTAAAAAGCACAGTAAAAACCTTTGAGATATTTTCTTGGGTTTGGGGAGTAGATTATAGAAAGGGAAGGTATTAGCACCCTTTCTATCCATGGTTATCCATGGGCTCTTAGTTACTTGCTTAGATCAACTTGCCTTAATTTTCATTTGTTTGAAATGGTGCATTGTGTGTGGGTTTTGAAAATATTTTGAAAAGAGGCCAATGTGGTGGCAACCTTTGTAATGATCCATGTTGGGATGTATACAAAGATGTATGTCTTTTGAAAAAGTTTTCAATGTTTTTGAAAGTTTGTTTTGAAAGTGTATTGTGATGTGTTGTTTTGAAAAAAATAGGCAAGTGTTTTGTTTTGCAAATTGGCAAGTAACCAAGAGCTATCTACCCTAATTTTCTCAAAGATTATTGCTATGTTTTAACCCTTTTAACAATTTTGTTCCACCATTATATTTGGTGGACAATCTTGTGTTAGGATGTGAGAGGGACGGGCGTGGGTCATCGTTTAGACCATAATTGCAATGGTGCCAAGTATCTTTGGGCAATTTTTTCTTTAAGGGACTTGATCATTTTTAGGCAACTTCCGAAAGCGTCATCGAGGGACTATGATCATTTGAATTGTTTGTTTTGCCCAAAGAGACCTAACATGCAATATGGCCCAATTTTGAAAGGCAACAAGTGGATGTAACCCTAGGGGTGTTAGTGTGCAAGTGTGTTTTATTGCATACAAGAGTTTTTCTTTGAATTAGGATTTTCTATTTCATTGATTTTATCTTGCCATACACGTCCTAATTACTAGCAATAAGAAGCGGAAATATAAAATCCTACGCTATTACAACAATTAGGGGATGGGGATACACATTTGTACATGGGGGGTTCAACGAGAAAAATAGACAAAAAAGAAAATAGCAAAAAACAAGATATATAGAGAGAGAGAGGGAGCCAGTGCGCTGCTGAGAGGTCATCAGAAGTTATGACTCAGATCTGCTGCCAGATGATCAACCTCTTGGTTAAACTGTATGAGTCAGAACTTCTGACTCTGGCACCTGCAAAACAGAACCCTGTTCGTGGGGAAATCAGAAGTTCTGACCCCCCTGCGCTGCAAGACAAAAGTTTGTTAGTGGAGAAACCAGAAGTTCTGATTCTGCTGGAAAGGCAATAACTCTCAGAGGTTCTGATATTATTGACAGCAAAACAGGCTTCAGATGTGCTAACGTCAAAGTCAGCACTTGGCTTTTCCCTGTACTAATCAGAACATCTGCAATTTTGTTGTTATTCCACAAAATAGGAAGCATATTTGGAACAGATCCAGCAAATGTCAAAATGTTTCAGAGGGCAGAACCAATAAGGTCACAGGCAGGTCCTACACTGGCTCAGAACATTCTGAGGTATGAAAATTCTCAGAATACAAACAGCAACAACATGATATTTACATTATGTTTATTTGAGTATGCACAACTGATGATGCTTAGCAGCGTGATGAAGGTCAGCAGGTGCTTACCTGGCTGTTGGAAACGTTTGTGGGTGAAAGCTAGCTTTTGGCTCTGGTGGTGTTCTGGACAGATTCTTTTTTTGAAAAAAAGCAGGTGAAAGTGTATGCGTATGTAGGGTCAGAAGTTTGAAAAGAGGTTTTTTAGTTCACACAAAAAACTGGGTATTGGATAAAGTTTGAAGATGAGAAATTCAACGCTATGAAACAACTGGAGATTTTGGCAGAGTTTCATAACACTATCTTGCTAAGGGTTTCTGTTTCTCTCTTAGCAATTTTTCTGTTTCTTGGACGCCCTTTTTCAGTGGACAATGACTCTCTATTTATAGGCAAAGTTCTTGTGGGTGCCTTGAACATTAAAGCGCCAACAGAGTTTGAATTGTTCTTTGACAGAAATTCCTGGGAAGTTGTGATAACAGATAGCCTTTAGCCTAGGCTGCAGCAGCAGGCGTGGATTGGAGAGAAGTGACCTCTTAAGTGGGCGGTGGCGTGTAGACCCATGCCAGAATCTGCATAAAGGCGTTTTCCAAGCCACACGTGAAGGGATTACTTGGATGAATGTTCAGGAGTGGTTGGAAGCATTAATGAGCATTAAATGGTGATAAGACCTATCAACATCAATATTCTGGTAATGGAAACCAACGTTGAATCAACAGTTCTGTTTCAAAAAGAACAGCGTAAACCATGCTCTGGCCTTGGCTTCCTGTTGTCTTAGTAAGTTCTGGGGATTCTCCTAATTTTCTGATATGTTCCTTGGATTTGCTTCTGGACCTCCTGGGCTTAGAGATTCTGTATCAGTGTAACACCCACTCTTCTGACCTTTTCATCTTCTGATTTCAGCATGTTCTGAAAGAGCCTTCAGACTTCCCTGCTTCTTTTGCATTCCTTTAGCAAATTCTGACTGAGCTTGCGTAACTGCTGAAAGAGTCATGTTCTGTCTGAGGCTTACATATTGAACCACGTTTACAACTTCTGATTGGGCTGATGTAGCTGCTGAAGAGCCAACTTCCGACTACGCTGAGCCAAGCTTGCAACTTCTGACCGTTTTTATCCGGAATTGGTCCAGAAGTTCTGAAACGCTGATTTTTTCTTAAACACTCATTTTTTAGAGAAACATTCCAAGTATTTAGAATTTAATTTTTTTTCTCAAGATAAAAGCGTTGTCTTTAGAGCTTGTGTGATCATCTTGCTCTTGTAAATGGTCTGCTTGGGCAAAAAATGATGACTCAGGACTTGGATTTTTTTCAGAGGGACCTTGAAAATCCAAGATGATTTCCTGAAGAAAAAGAGGGAAAATTTCGGGGTACAACAGTTGCCCCTGTTCAATCTTCTTGAACCTGGAGAGTTAGATTGGCAATTTTTCCTTTCGCGACTCGAAGGTAAAAGGAGATTGGACACTAGAGTGCCCGGAAATTTGCACTCGCATAGTAGAGTATCAGCAATGTGATGGCGGGAATGGGCTTACAGATGCCATTTGGAGAGATGGTGGATAGAGAGATGGGCTTATAGATGCCATCTGGAGACGTGACAGAACCTTGTCGGGAATGGGCTTATAGATGCCATCTGGAGACGTGACAGAACCTTGTCGGGAATGGGCTTATAGATGCCATTTGGAAGTGTCGATTGCGTAAGAGATTCCTTAGCGAGAACTTGTGTATTTTGAGAAAGGAAGATGGTTTCCTGGTCTGTTACAGGTGTTGATCTTCAGTCTCTTCATGCAGATATGCCCTGGCTAGATACAGGTATCGAATCTACAATTGGTTGCTCACAGATGTGCCCTGGCTAGATACAGGAATCGAATCTGGAAAATGTTGTCTACAGATATGCCCTGGCTGGATACAGGAATCGAATCTGGAAAATGTTGAAAGGTTGGTAGAGATAGCTTTCCTGGATGGATACAGGCGTAGACCTCTGACCCGAGAATGAAAGATAATTTCCTGGCCTGTTACAGGGGTTGATCTTCAAACTCTTCATGCAGATATGCCCTGGCTAGATACAGGTATCGAATCTGGAAGTGGTTGCTCACAGATGTGCCCTTGCTAGATACAGGAATCGAATTTGGAAAATGTTGTCTACAGATATGCCCTGGCTGGATACAGGAATCGAATCTAGAAAATGTTGAAAGGTTGGTAGAGATAGCTTTCCTGGCTGGATACAGGCGTAGACCTCTGACCCGAGAATGAAAGATAATTTCCTGGCCTATTACAGGGGTTGATCTTCAAACTCTTCATGCAGATATGCCCTGGCTAGATACAGGTATCGAATCTGGAATTGGTTGCTCACAGATGTGCCCTGGCTAGATACAGGAATCGAATCTGGAATTGTGACAGTTGAAGGTAATTGTCTTTTGGGTTGTCTTTTTCCCTGAAAAGGCAAAACATCAGTTGTATGCAATGTCATGATGTATGAAATGCATGATGTCATGATGTTCAAAATGAGATAGTTTTGTATGCACTTTATCATGTATGTAAGCAAGATGTATGAAATGTGAAATGTTTATGAATGTATTTTCGTCTAGGAAAATAAATCCTTGACGACCGGCCGGGGAATTAAATCCTGGGCTGATGTTAAAGAGTAGAGCTCTTTGCTTCCGATGGGGATGATGATTTGCAAGAATACACTGGTAGGAGAAGATGGCTCCGTTGGGGAATAAACTTGTTGGAGAGATTACCCTGAGGGGAGTTGCTCTATGGGAAGAGATACTTCGCTGAAGTTTTGATGAGAGCTCCGCCGAGGATTTCAATGATGGACTTTGCTGGAGATAATAATGATTAACTCCGCTGGGGACAATAATGATTAACTCCGCTGGGGATTGTGTTGATAAGTTATGTTGGGGAACTTTGATGAACTCCGCTTGGGATAGGAAAAACTTCGCCGAGGACGGTCTTCCGTGGCAATTAGCTGAGGATAACCCAGTTATAAGCCCTTGTGGGGAATAACTTTGAATAAAACCCGGGAGATACGTCCGTACTCTGCAGGGGATAAGCTTCCAGAATCTACTGGGGATAAGCTTCCATCCTTGCTGGGGATATGGATTTCAAATTTCCTGGGGAAACTTTCGGACTGTACTGGAAAATGGTTCTACTGGGGGTGTCTGTGTTCCGCCGGGGAACAATCTTAGATCAAGACTGCCGGGGATGCTTGCTGAGGAATGCCTATACTTCGCTGGGGAAAATTGACATCTTCTGGGGATACCCAACCTCCTTTAGGCTGATCGTAAACTAACTCTGCTGGAGAAGAGTATTGCTGACTTGCTAGGGGAATAGGGTGCCTATTATAGGGCTGATGATAGACTAACTCTTCCTGGGGAGAGTATTGCTGAATCTTGTCTTACTCTGTGGGGAGTTGAGGCAACTTGGTCACATTCTTCAGTTGAATCTACCTTGGTACCCTGGCGGACAAAGCAACTAGACTGCCTGGACAATTCTACATTCCCCCTGTTTCTGATGTCACCTGTAATTGGTCTTTTGTTTCGTATGCAAGTATTTATGAATTAGCAATTTAATGTCAAATGCATATATCAAAAATGAACATTGGACGTTCTTCGCAAGACAAAACAGAAAAGAAAAAAACAATTGGCAATTTGTTTGGAAAAGTGAACTTGTATTGATTTTTAAATTTGCCTGTAAATAGGCGTTTTTGTACAAGAGGCTGACGTCCTAGTAAGAGAACGCCGCCAGATAACATAATGTTTATACAATTTTGAAAAGGAAACAAAACAGCTATGTGAACAATATCCCCACTGGGTTCCAACTCTGCTACCGCCTTTATGTCTTCAAGCGTCTCATCACTTTGCTGCTTAGTTGAAGATGAAGCTGATTGATCGATGCCGAAGTCTGAGCCAGATAGTTGATGCCGAATTCTGGATGCGAGGTGATCCAATGAGACATAGTGTTACGCTTTATCCCTAACTTTTGCCTGGACCGCCCTTTCGGGTTTTTCAGTCCACCGGGATACCCATTTTTGCCCAAGCCGCCTTTTCAGGTTTTCGACTCACCGGGTGTACAGATTTTTTTTTTCATTTCATCCCTTATTTTTGCCCGAACCCTTTTGGTTCGCCGGGAAGCCCTTATTTTTTCCTAGGTATGTCAACCTAGCGGGTCTTTTATTCATGCGTAGTATCTTTTTACTATGTCTGCATTGGCGGGGTGAGGAAGGTCGTCACCATCCATGGTGGTCAGAATCATGGCTCCTCCTGAGAACACATGTTTAACCACGAATGGCCCTTCGTACGTAGGGGTCCATTTGCCCCTGGGATCACTTTGAGGAAGGATGATGCGCTTGATTACCAGGTCCCCAACTTGATACTCTTGTGGTCTGACTTTCTTGTTAAATGCCCTGATCATCCGTTTCTGGTACGTCTGACCATGACAGATAGCGGTGAGTCTCTTTTCGTCAATTAGGTTTAATTGATCAAGTCGAGTCTGGATCCAGTCATCTTCGCTCAGATCTGCATCCTTCATTATCCGGAGAGAGGGTATCTGGACTTCAATCGGCAAGACTACCTCCATGCCATAGACCAAGGAAAAAGGTGTTGCCCCGGTTGACGTCCTCGCTGAGGTACGGTAACCATGAAGAGCAAATGGTAACATTTCGTGCCAATCTTTGTAGGTCACTGTCATCTTCTGCACGATCTTTTTGATATTCTTATTAGCTGCTTCTACAGCCCCATTCATCTTCGTCCGTTAAGGAGAAGAGTTGTGGTGCTGTATCTTGAATTGCTCGCAGAGCTCAGTGATCATCTTGTTGTTAAGATTGGTACCATTGTCTGTAATGATTCTTTCTGGGACGCCGTACCGACAGATCAGGTTATGCCGAATGAAACGTGCAACGACGCTCTTGGTTACGGTTGCGTAGGAAGCTGCTTCTACCCACTTCGTGAAGTAATCAATCGCTACCAAGATGAAGCGATGCCCGTTGGATGTCGTCGGTCGGATCTCGCCGATCATATCAATGCCCCACATTGCAAAAGGCCAAGGTGCCGTCAGGACGTTCAGAGGAACCGGAGGGATATGCACCTTATCAGCATAGATCTGGCATTTATGACAAGTTCGAGAATGTTGGTAACAGTCGGCTTCCATTGTGGAACAGAAATATCCTGCCCGAAGGATTTTCTTTGCCATGGTATGTCCACTGGAATGTGTTCCAAATGTACCTTCATGCAGTTCTACCATGATCTTCTCTGCTTCAGCCTTATCCACACAACGCAGTAGAGTTGAATCATGGTTTTGTTTGTAGAGAATGTCGTTGCTGAGGAAGAATTTTGCCGCGAACCTTCTCATGAACTTCTTGTCATTGACCGATGCGCCTTCGGGGTATTCTCGAGCTTCCAAATATCTCTTCACCTCATGATACCAGGGTTTCTCGATTACCTCTTCGGCCTCAAGATCGCAGCAGTATGCAGGTTCGTCCAACTTCCAGATAATGATCCGGGGAGCCTCGTTGTCCCATTTGACTTTGAACATTGAAGACATTGTAGCTAGTGCGTCCGCTAACTGATTCTCCTCTCTTGGGAAGTTCTCAAAAGTTATCTCTTCAAAGTGGGGAAGCAAAGTCAACACATACTCTTTGTAAGGAATAAGATTTGGGTGTTTCGTATCCCACTCGCCTTTGATCTGATTGATCACGAGAGTGGAATCTTCGAAGACACTCAGAAACTTGATCCTTAAGTCGATTGCGGCTTGAAGACCCATGATACATGCCTCATATTCTGCCATGTTGTTGGTGCAGTTGAAACACAATCGGGCGGTGAGTGGAGTATGAGTACCTTTGGGGGATATAATCACAGCGCCGATGCTGTTACCCAAAGCGTTCGAGGCTCCGTCGAAATGCATAGACCATCGGGATCCTTCCTCAGGTCCTTCATCCGGTCCAGGTACTTCGCGATCAGTTACTACCATGATATCTTCGTCCGAAAATTCAAAGTTCAATGATTGGTAATCGTCCACAGGTTGGTGTGCCAAATGGTCTGCCAATACACTTCCTTTGATTGCTTTTTGAGTTGTGTACTGGATGTTATATTCCGTTAAGATCATTTGCCATCTTGCTATTCTTCCAGACAGAGCAGGATTTTCGAATATGTACTTGATTGGATCCATTTTTGAAATCAACAAAGTAGTGTGAGTCAACATATACTGTCTCAGCCGGCGAGCAGCCCATACCAGAGCGCATCAAGTTTTCTCGAGCAGTGAGTACCGAGACTCACAGTCGGTAAAATTTTTGCTCAGGTAATAAATAGCATGCTCTTTTCGGCCAGACTCGTCATGCTGCCCCATCAGACACCCCATTGAGTTGTCAAGTACTGTCAAGTATAGTATTAGAGGTCTCCCTTTAACCGGTGGCATAAGAATGGGTGGTTCTTGGAGATACTCTTTGATTCTGTCAAAAGCGGCCTGACATTCATCGTTCCAACGTACTACCTGATCTTTCTTCAGCAGCTTGAAGATTGGTTCACAAGTAGCAGTTAGATGTGAGATGAATCGGGCAATATAATTCAGTCGTCCCAGAAAGCCTCTGACTTCTTTCTCTGTCTTGGGAGTCGGCATCTCTTGTATGGCTTTCACCTTGGCAGGGTCCACTTGAATACCTTTATCGCTTACAATGAAACCTAGTAATTTTCCAGACCTCACCCCAAAGGTGCATTTGTTTGGGTTCAACCTCAGCTTGTACAACTTCAGTCGGTCAAACAGCTTCCGCAGATGGTCAAGGTGTTCCTCCTTAGTTTGGGACCTTGCAATCATATCATCGACGTACACTTCAATCTCGTGATGGATCATATCATGAAATAACGCAACCATGGCACGTTGGTAGGTTGCCCCAGCATTTTTCAACCCGAATGGCATGACCTTGTAGCAGAAGGTGCCCCACTGAGTGACAAAGGTAGTCTTTTCCATATCATCAAGAGCCATCTTGATCTGATTATACCCTGAAAAACCATCCATGAAGGAGAACACCTTGTGTTGAGCAGTATTGTCAACAAGAACGTCGATGTGAGGTAGGGGGAAGTCATCCTTGGGGCTTGCCCTGTTTAGATCCCTGTAATCGACACACATTCTGACCTTACCGTCCTTCTTCGGCACTGGCACCATGTTGGCAACCCACTGAGGGTAAGAAGTTACTTCTAGAAACCCGGCATCGAATTGCTTCATAACCTCAGCTTTGATCTTTTCGGACATCTCTGGACGCATACGGCGGACCTTTTGCTTTACCGGAGGGCAATCTTCCTTGGTAGGAAGGTGATGAACCATAATGTCAGCATCCAAACCAGGCATGTCTTCGTAAGACCAAGCAAAGATCTCCATGTAATCATGCAGCGTCTGGATCAATCGTTGCTTCACGCTGAGCTCTAGATTGGCACCAATCTTGACTTCTTTTCTATCTGTCTCAGTACCCAGGTTCACTGTTTACACCGGCTCTTCATGCGGCTGAATGGTCCTCTCTTCCTGGAGTAGCAGTCTTGCGAGTTCACCAGGCACTTTGCAATCATCTTCACCTTCGTCTTCGGCCAAGTTGATCGGATTTTCAAAGTCATAACTGGCGGTAGCAGAGCTGTTACCAGTGAGATCCAGAGTGGATTGGAACCTGTATAAGTGAGTGTGTGTAAATATAGTTGTTTTGCAATATATAACACAGAAAGAAAAAGAGCACAAGATTTGAAATGCAACAAACGTCCAATGTTTTGATTAATGATATATGGAAATGTCATACAAAAATCCCTCACAAATGGAGCCACGGTGCCCCGGGTAGGACACCGAGCCAATAAAAGTTTCAGCATATTGTTTGTTAAAAATTGAAAATCAAAAGAGTTTATTACTGTGTGATAAATGTAATAGGTGTAAAATCCTTTGCCGTCCAGTTGCTTGGTCCGTTGTTGGTTGTTGGATAGATCCAACTGTCAAATTCTGCTTCCTCTACGTCCTCCTCGATAGCATTCACCCTTGGGTTGGTGATGAACACCAGAGCCTTTCTGATCCTTTCTTTGCAAACAGCCCTCTGAGCCTCTGCAGTGAAGCCCAGCCCAAACTTGTCGGTCTTTTGAGTGAAGTCAGGAAGTTGACCCCAGTTTGCACACTTGCCTTTCTCGATCACAGCCCGGGCATCCTTCAAGGAAGCCATCTTCAAAGGAAAGTCTTCTTCAACCACTGTCTCAGTTGACGCCAACGTTGGAGGTACCTCCTCAAAATGCTGAAAGGGGGTTTCAATAAACTCCCCGTCCATCTCGATATACCGGAATGAATTCAAGTGACTAACCGTGTATTCTTCCTCACCCTGCACAGTAACGATCTTCCCTCTGACAGGGTATTTGAGCTTTTGGTGTAGAGTGGATATTACAGCCCCAGCTTTGTGAATCCAGGGTTGACCCAGCAAACAGGAATAAGATGGACGAATATCCATCACATAGAATGTTGAGTCGAAGACTTGAGAACCCACACGAATAGGAATGTCTACCTCACCATGCACCATCCTCTTAGAACCGTCGAAGGCTCTAACAATGATGTTACTAGGTTTCAATTCCAGGCCCTCACAATCCAACCGATCTAAGGCCTTCTTGGGCAATACATTCAGGGAAGAACCGGTATCCACCAACACGTGTGCGAGAGTAGTGCCCCTGCATTCTATGGAAACATGCAGGGCATCATTGTGGTTTTTTCCTTTGGTGGTAAGGTCTGCATCCGAGAAACCCAAACCATTGTCAGCTGTCAAATTAGCTACACAGTCAGTGAACTGATCTGCAGAGGTCTCTTGCGGCACATGGGCCGTTTTCAGAAATGAAATCAGGGCCTTGGCGTGGGCCTCTGAGCACAGCAGCAATGATAGCATAGAGATCTTGGACGGGGTATGCCCCAGCTGTTCAACGACATTGAAGTCACTCTTTTTAATGATTTTAAGGATTTCCTCCATCTCTTGCTGGGAGGCTTCAACAACGGTCTTTTATGGTGCCTCCGTCCGGGCAGGCAAATCGGTAGCAACTTCTTTGCCCCGAGCATTAGAGGACTCAGCGGCAGTAGTAGACACAGGAACTTGATTTGGAACATGCACACTTGCGGGTGTGATGATAAGAGGTTTTCGGATAACTGGTGGTGCAATGTCAGGAGAGAAAAGCCTGCCACTGCGAGTAATCTTGGCGGGACCAGTGATGTTAGTGATACTGGTACCGGTGTTGAACTCCTGCTTCACTCCAAGCACATACACGTATGCCCCATAGTGCCATGGGACAGCCTTGTCAGACTCATAGGGGAGGGGCCCCGGAACAGTAATGGTAATGGGTGCAACAGACATAATTTGGACTGGCTTCCTTGGGGGAGCCTTGGTAGAATTATTGAAAATTGTGACGACAGATACTTCTTCAGCGGAAACAAACGGAACAGCAGTTTTCTTGAACAGAATTTCTTTGCTATCTATCAGGCTTTGGATGCCTGATTTCAGCAGCGGACAACCGGTAGGGATAACAGCACACAGGGGGCAACCCTTCCTACAACCCGGAAATAAACCGGCTAGCAGTAGGTTCCTCTTAACAGTCAATAGAGGGGTAGCAACATCATTCACCGAAACAGCATACAAATCTTCCTCGATGGCATTTACTCTATGCTGGGGCATATGAGCAGTTACAACATTTGGCCTCTCAACCGCTTCAAACTGAATTTCCTTCGCATCAATAAGGTCTTGGACCTTATTTCTCAGGGCCCAGCAATCATCAGTAGTATGCCCGGGGCTATCGGAATGATAAGCACAACGGGCGTTTGGGTTATACTTAGGAGATGCAGTATTCACGACCTTTGGAGCCTCTTTGATGGTCACCAAGTTGGTTGATAGCAGTTGCGGTAAGATTTGTGACAAGGTCATATTCAGCCGAGTATACTGCCTCTTGGGCCTCTCACCCCTTTGTTGATTGTACTGCTGAGGAGCAGCAACAGGCTTTGAAATGACCAAGGCATTAACGGCTTGGCGGCTTTCTGGCTTGACTTGTCTTCTAGGACCATAGACGGCACTAGCTTCCTTCTTGAAAGGCCTCTTCTCAGTACTTGCAGAGGTACCCTTCTGTATCTTTCCTGACCTGATGCTAGCTTCTATCCTTTCACCCGTCAGGATCAAATCCGTAAACCCAGCGGAGGAATTACCAACCAGATGATTGAAGAATGGACCAGACAAGGTCCTTAGAAACATGTCAACCAGCTCACGGTCAGTCAATGGAGGCTGCACCCTGCCAGCCAAATCTCTCCATTTTTGCGCATATTCTTTGAATCCTTCGCCCGTTCCTAATGACATACCCTGAAGTTGGGTACGCGTAGGAGCGAGGTCAGAATTGTATTGATATTGTCTATAAAATGCGGTAGCCAAATCTTCCCAATGTCGGATACTGGTTCCATCTAGCTGATAAAACCACTCAAGTTGTGACCCTGAAAGGCTATCTTGGAAGAAGTGGATCCAAAGATTTTTGTCTGCCGTGTAAGGTTGGATCTTCCTTACATACGATCTGAGATGCAGCTTTGGACAGGAGCCCCGTCGTATTTGGCAAAGGCAGGCACCTTGAACTTGTGTGGGATTATCACCCCAGAAGATAACCCTAAATCTCTAAAATCCAGCCCCGGCACATTTTGAATCTCCATGGCACTCAAGCGGTCCTCTAATTGCTTGTATCTGTCAGCAACGAGAGGGTATTGTTCGTCATTGTAATCCGTCTCGTTGTCAGAGACTGCAGGACTAGGAGCTCCTCCCCCTTGGGGACTGTCTTTCTCTGCAGAGGAAGTAGTTGGATCAGCCTCGTTAAGGAGTGTGTTCCCAAACCTGCGTCCAGTATTGAACAACGCAGTCCTCTTCTTCTTCTTCTTCTTTAGGAGCAAAGCCTTCAACTCTTGTTGACCTTGGGCCAAGCTCATAACCATCTCTTGAAACTGGGCATTCTGGGCCTGGAGGGCCTTGATTGCTTGCTCACTGGATGATTCTGGATTCATGATGACTGGCCAAAATAAACAGCGAAGAAGATTAAGCAACCTGTAGGAAAAAGGGGTACTTGTTATGCACATGATGCATGAGATTCTATCTATGCAATGCATTCAAGGATTTTAGAAATTCACAATTGTTGCAGACAAAAAGAACGCACGCCACATTAATAAGAAGAAATTTGTTAGTACATAAGTGCCCCATGGGCCAAATATTACAAAAAAACAACTTCTCAAGGTAAAAAGACGTTGCGCATCCTCTTTGGCGCGATGTAGGTGTTGAGGGCCTCTTGCTCATGGAGTCGGCGGGTGAGATCTAAAACCTTCTTCTCGCTGGCATAGAAGCTGGCTTCAAAAGTGTTCCGTTCCTCCTTGAGTTGGATCCAACTCTTCTGCATCTCCTCCCACGATGTAGGCATGTCAGGATGTAGGATGGTGTAGGGAACCTCTCCTTCCTTAACGGGCTCTTTAATCACAGGGAGAACATGAGGATAAGGCATCACTAGACTCTGGGCTCGGGCTCGTACCCACTTGAGATAAGGCTCAAGAGGGATGGAATTCTTGTGTCCCAGTGTCTTGCTATCAACCTTGTTGGGCATCCTCCAAGCTCTGATGACTCTTTGGCGAAGTCCTTGCGCATCGTAGTCGAAGTCAAAAACTAGGTCAGGAATCAACATGTCGTGAGGGCCATCCCTCCGTGCATATCCAAATTGCCTCAAAGCTAGGCAAGGGTTGTAGGTAATGCCCCCTCTAATGCCAAGTAATGGAACATTAGGGAACTCTCCACAATGATCGACGATGATGACATTTTCTCTGGACCGAGAACACCAATGTACATCAGAGTGAGTAAGAGTCATCAACCGTTGGGACCACCTTGAGCCTTGGTCATTCTTCAAGACAGATTGTGGAAGGTGCGAAATAAACCACCTTGCAAGGAGAGGAGTACAACACATGAGAACACCCCTCTTTCTCATTGTTCGTGTGTAAAATGAGTGAAGGATGTCCCCAAGCAATGTTGGTATTGGATTTCTGGACAAGAAGATTTTGACGGCGTTGACCTCTACAAGCTGGTCAGGATTTGGGAACAAAACCAACCCATAGATAAGGAGTGCCACAATTTCTTCAAAGGCTTGTAGGTCCAATGAATTCCAACATTCTTGTGCCTTCTCGAACAAGAATTTTGCTAAGAAACCTTTGACGCCGCTTCTAGTTTCCCAATGCCCCTTGATGTCAGAAGGCTGTAGATGTAATGCTCGAGCAACATCTTCAGGCTTTGGTTCCTTTTACGTACCGTTGAAAGGTAGTTGATTTAGGATAGGAATTCTCAGGAGTTGAGAAAATTCCTCCAAAGTGGGCACCCACTGGTAGTCGGGGAAAGTGAAACAGTGATGAAGAGGGTCAAAGAACTGGAATAGCACTTTCATCATGTCCTCTTCAATGTTGGTGTTGACTAAGCTGAGCAGTCTACCATGTCTTTCACTGAAGGGAGAGCTTTCTGGAATTCTTGAGGTGAGCTCCTTGAGTTGAGGAGAGATTCTCACAAGGTTGACTTGGATGGTTTTTCTGCGAGGAATTTCCATGACCTACAAAACAAGAACAAAGATGAAGATCTAAACCCTTGAAGTGGTTAGTAAATGCATATGATGCTTTATGATGTTCATGATGTATGCACCAACATATGTACAAGCAATTCACACCAAACCCTAGTTTCAGGCTTGCATGGGGTTTCATAGGTAAGTACCCTCTTGAGTGTAGTTGGCTTAAAAACCTGTCCTATAAATAGTAATTGGGTTCTAAGGAGCTCAATATCATTGGATTGTTTTCATTGTTCATTGTTTTGGTTTAGCCACTTAACTAGCGACCAAAATATTCCAAGAAAACAACCCTCAATGAGTGTAGTATCGAGTATCTACCAACTTCGGACTGCACCAAAGCCGGTCATCTCACTACCCCTAATAAAAGGCCAAGATGGTCAAGTAAGGTTCTAGGTCATTAATGCTTAGTGACATCACTCAGCGGCCCCGTACTCTCCTTGATTGAACTCAAGGGTTACCGGTACTCACAAATATGTCGCACTAATATAGCTATTGCTTCGACCGTGTCGGTATACCCCGCACAGTTTTCACAACGTATTGCTATCTATGAATGTTTCCTAAAATCCGGGTGTAGGATTGCAAACCCAAACAAGAGAGCCAAGATATAAAGCAATCAAATCAAACAATTAGTCATGCAAGAGGGTGATCTAAGCCCTAAGATTACTCCACTTTTAAAGAACTCCCCAGCAGAGTCGCCAGTTCTGTGATACGGTGGGAGAACTGACTTGAGGTTTTGCGTTTGTTTTCGCAAATGTTTCGGTTGAGCAAGAGTCGCCACCGACTTTTTATTTTATCCTAAGGAAAGGTTAAAAAGCACAGCAAAAACCTTTGAGATGTTTTCTTGGATTCGGGGAGTAGATTATAGAAAGGGAAGGTATTAGCACCCTTTTTATCCATGGTTATCCATGGGCTCTTAGTTACTTGCTTAGATCAACTTGCCTTAATTTTCATTTGTTTGAAATGGTGCTTTGTGTGTGGGTTTTGAAAATATTTTGAAAATAGGCCAATGTGGTGGCAACCTTTGTAATGATCCATGTTGGGATGTATACAAAGATGTATGTCTTTTGAAAAAGTTTTCAATGTTTTTGAAAGTTTGTTTTGAAAGTGTATTGTGATGTGTTGTTTTGAAAAAAATAGGCAAGTGTTTTGTTTTGCAAATTGACAAGTAACCAAGAGCTATCTACCCTAATTTTCTCAAAGATTATTGCTATGTTTTAACCCTTTTAACAATTTTGTTCCACCATTGTATTTGGTGGACAATCTTGTGTTAGGATGTGAGAGGGACGGGCGCGGGTCATCGTTTAGACCATAATTGCAATGGTGCCAAGTATCTTTGGGCAATTTTTTCTTTAAGGGACTTGATCATTTTTAGGCAACTTTCGAAAGCGTCATCGAGGGACAATGATCATTTGAATTGTTTGTTTTGCCCAAAGAGACCTAACATGCAATATGGCCCAATTTTGAAAGGCAACAAGTGGATTTAACCCTAGGGTTGTTAGTGTGCAAGTGTGTTTTATTGCATACAAGAGTTTTTCTTTGAATTAGGATTTTCTATTTCATTGATTTTATCTTGCCATACACGTCCTAATTACTAGCAATAAGAAGCGGAAATATAAAATCCTACGTTATTACAACAATTAGGGGATGGGGATACACATTTGTACATGGGGGGTTCAACGAGAAAAATAGACAAAAAAGAAAATAGCAAAAAACAAGATATAGAGAGAGAGAGGGAGCCAGCGCGCTGCTGAGAGGTCATCAGAAGTTCTGACTCAGATCCGCTGCCAGATGATCAACCTCTTGGTTAAACTGTATGAGTCAGAACTTCTGACTCTGGAACCTGCAAAACAGAACCCTGTTAGTGGGAAAATCAGAAGTTCTGACCCCCCTGCGCTACAAGACAAAAGTTTGTTAGTGGAGAAACCAGAAGTTCTGATTTTGCTGGAAAGGCAATAACTCTCAGAGGTTCTGATATTATTGAATGCAAAACAGGCTTCAGATGTGCTAACGTCAAAGTCAACACTTGGCTTTTCCCTGTACTAATCAGAACATCTGCAATTTTGTTGTTATTCCACAAAACAGGAAGCATATTTGGAACAGATCCAACAAATGTCAAAATGTTTCAGAGGGCAGAACCAATAAGGTCACAGGCAGGTCCTACACTGGCTCAGAACATTCTGAGGTATGAAAATTCTCAGAATACAAACAGCAACAACATGATATTTACATTATGTTTATTTGAGTATGCACAACTGATGATGCTTAGCAGCGTGATGAAGGTCAGCAGGTGCTTACCTGGTTGTTGGAAAAGTTTGTGGGTGAAAGCTAGCTTTTGGCTCTGGTGGTGTTCTGAACAGATTCTTTTTTTGAAAAAAAGCAGGTGAAAGTGTATGTGTATGTAGGGTCAGAAGTTTGAAAAGAGGTTTTTTAGTTCACACAGAAAACTGGGTATTGGATAAAGTTTGAAGATGAGAAATTCAAAGCTATGAAACAACTGGAGATTTTGGCAGAGTTTCATAACACTATCTTGCTAAGGGTTTCTGTTTCTCTCTTAGCAATTTTTCTGTTTCTTGAACGCCCTTTTTCAGTGGACAATGACTCTCTATTTATAGGCAAAGTTCTTGTGGGTGCCTTGAACATTAAAGTGCCAACAGAGTTTGAATTGTTCTTTGAAAGAAATTCCTGGGAAGTTGTGATAACAGATAGCCTTCAGCCTAGGCTGCAGCAGCAGGCGTGGATTGGAGAGAAGTGACCTCTTAAGTGGGCGGTGGCGTGTAGACCCATGCCAGAATCTGCATAAAGGCGTTTTCCAAGCCACACGTGAAGGGATTACTTGGATGAATGTTCAGGAGTGGTTGGAAGCATTAATGAGCATTAAATGGTGATAAGACCTATCAACATCAATATTCTGGTAATGGAAACCAACGTTGAATCAGCAGTTCTGTTTCAAAAAGAACAGCGTAAACCATGCTCTGGCCTTGGCTTCCTGTTGTCTTAGTAAGTTCTGGGGATTCTCCTGATTTTCTGATACGTTCCTTGGATTTGCTTCTGGACCTCCTGGGCTTAGAGATTCTGTATCAGTGTAACACCCACTCTTCTGACCTTTTCATCTTCTGATTTCAGCATGTTCTGAAAGAGCCTTCAGACTTCCCTGCTTCTTTTGCATTCCTTTAGCAAATTCTGACTGAGCTTGCGTAACTGCTGAAAGAGTCATGTTCTGTCTGAGGCTTACATATTGAACCACGTTTACAACTTCTGATTGGGCTGATGTAGCTGCTGAAGAGCCAACTTCCGACTACGCTGAGCCAAGCTTGCAACTTCTGACCGTTTTTATCCGGAATTGGTCCAGAAGTTCTGAAACGCTGATTTTTTCTTAAACACTCATTTTTTAGAGAAACATTCCAAGTATTTAGAATTTAATTTTTTTTTCTCAAGATAAAAGCGTTGTCTTTAGAGCTTGTGTGATCATCTTGCTCTTTTAAATGGTCTGCTTGGGCAAAAAATGATGACTCAGGACTTGGATTTGTTTCAGAGGGACCTTGAAAATCCAAGATGATTTCCTGAAGAAAGAGAGGGCAAATTTCTGGGTACAACACCTCCCTTTTAGGTTTTCAACTTAGCGAGATGTTCTTTTATTTCTTTAGGCGAAGTATTTCTTGACTCCATCAGCATTCATGGGACGTGGGAACTCCTCACCATCCATAGTTTCAAGAATTAATGCACCGCCAGAGAAGGCTTTCTTAACAACATACAGGCCTTCAAAATTGGGAGTCCACTTGCCCCTAGAATCAACGTTAAAAGACATGATCTTCCTGAGCACGAGGTCGCCTTCTCTGAATTCACGAGGTTTGACCTTCTTATCAAAAGATTTCTTCATTCTCTTCTGATATAATTGCCCATGACACAAAGTCGTCATTCTCTTCTACGATCAAATTTAACTGGTCAAACCTGTTCTGGACCCATTCAGCCTATGACAACTTGGTTTCCATATCACTGACATAAAGGGAATCTCAACCTCAATTGGGAGCACTGCTTCCACTCCATACACAAGGGAGAACGAGGTTGCTCCTGTTGAAGTGCGGACAAATGTCTGATATCCATGTAAACCAAAAGGGAGCATTTCATGCCAATCTTTATAAGTAACAACCATCTTCTGGATGATCTCCTTGATATTCTTATTAGCAGCTTCAACAACCCCATTCATCTTCGGCCTGTAGGGAGATGAATTGTGATGGAAAATATTGAAATCTTCACACAGTTCTGTCATCATCTTGTTGTTTAGATTCGAGCCATTATCAGTGATAATTCTGCTCGGCACACCATACCGACACATGATATTGTTCTTAATGAAGCGCACTACCACCTGCTTAGTAACATTAGCATATGAAGTAGCTTCCACCCATTTGGTGAAGTAATCAATTGCTACTAAGATAAAACTGTATCCATCAAAGGTTTGGGTTCTATAATTCCAATCATGTCAATACCCCACATAAAGAAAATCCATGGGGAAGAAATAACATTGAGAAGTGTCAGAGGCACATGAAACTTGTTCGCATAAATCTGGAATTTATGGCACTTCTTTGCAAATTTTTAACAGTCAGATTCCATTGTAAGCCAATAGTAACCTGCCCTTAGCATATTTTTAGCCATCGAATGTCCATTGGCATGAGTGCCAAATGAACCTTCATGAATCTCATGCATTAACATGTCTGCTTCGTGTCTATCCACGCATCTAAGCAAGACCATGTCATAATTTCTCTTGTACAACACATTTTCACTGAGAAAAAAGATGCCAACCAATCTTCTCAATATCTTTCTATCTTTATTCGATGCACCAATCGGGTATTCCTGAGTCTGAAGAAAATGCTTGATATCATAATACCAACGTTTCTCATCTGCTACCCCTTCTATTGTAAATACATGAGCGGGCCTATCCAGACGCCGGACTATAATTCGAGGTATATCATTCCAGGTATTCACTTGATACATGGAAGCCAGAGTTTCCAGAGCATCCGCCATTTGATTTTCGTCTCTGGGGATGTGATGGAATTTAACTTTATTAAAGAAGGGTAACAATCTTCTAGCATAATCTTTGTAACGGATCAAGCCGGGGTGATGAGTATCCCACTCTCTTTTAATCTGATTTATTACCAAAGCTGAATCGCCATACACATCTAGAATTTTAATTCTGAGATCAATAGCTTCCTCGAGACCCAAGATGCAAGCCTTATATTCTGCCATATTATTAGTATAATCAAATGTCAACCTTGCAGTAAAAGGAATGTGTGATCCATGTGGACTGACAATCACAACACCAATTCCTTTACTATAAGCATTCACATCTCCATCAAATATCATACTCTAGTGAGATTCAGCATCAGGACCTTCCTCAGGAAATGGTTCATCGCAATATTTCACTTTCAGAAACATCACATCCTCATCGGGGAAATCATACATCACAGAATGATAATCATCAACTGGTTGGTGAGCAAGATAATCTGCCAACATGCTGCTTTTAATAGCCTTTTGAGTGCGGTATTCGATGTCATATTCAGATAACAACATCTTCCAGTGGGAAATTCTCTCAGTAAGAGCAGGCTTTTCAAAAATGTACTTGATTGGATCCATTTTGGAGATCAACCAAGTAGTGTGATTCAACATATACTGCCGCAAACGTTTTGATGCCCAGGCCAGAGCACAACATGTCTTTTCTAGCATGGAATATCGTGATTCACAATCAGTAAACTTTTTACGGAGATAATAAATGGCATACTCTTTCTTCCCCGTTTCATCTTGTTGTCCCAGAATACAACCCATAGAATTATCTAACACTGTCAGATACATAATTAATGGTCTTCCTTCAACAGGAGGGAGCAAGATAGGAGGTTCAAGAAGATATTCTTTAATACTTTCAAATTCCCTTTGGCAGTCATCTGTCCATACACAACCTTGATTTTTCTTTAACAACTTAAAGATCGGTTCACACGTTGCAGTCATGTGGGAAATGAATTTGGAATTATAATTCAAACGTCCGAGGAACCCTATGACTTGCTTTTCAGTTCTCAGTACTGGCATTTCTTGAATTTCTTTAACTTTATCAAGTTCAACTTCAATCCCTCTTAGACTAACAATGAAACCCAACAATTTCCCTGACCGAACACCGAAGGTACATTTATTTGGATTCAAGCGGAGACGATACTTCCTCAAATGCTGAAACAACTTCAACAAATCCTCTACATGACCTTCTTCAGTCTGGGATTTAGCAATCATATCATCAACATATACCTCAATTTCCTTGTGCATCAGATCATGGAATAGGGTTGTCACAGCCCTCTGGTACGTTGCACTAGCGTTCTTCAATAGGAAGGGCATCACTCTGTAACAGAATGTTCCCCAGGGTGTGATAAACGTTGTTTTTTCCATGTCCTCGGGAACCATCCTTATTTGATTATACTTGGAAAATACGTCCATGAACGAGAATACTTTGAATTTTGCAGTGCTATCCACTAATATATCAATGTGTGGCAATGGAAAATGGTCTTTTGTACTAGCTTTATTTAGATCTCTGTAATCTACGCACATGCGTACTTTTCCGTCTTTCTTCGATACTGGGACAATATTGGCAATCCACTGAGGGTACACTGATGTCACAACAAAACCGGCATTAATCTGCTTTAGAACTTCCTCTTTGATCTTCACTGCCATATCTGGGTGAGTTCTTCGCAACTTCTATTTGATTGGCGGGCACTCTGGCTTCAGCGGAAAACGGTGCTCTACAATATCTGTATCTAGACCAGGCATATCTTGGTAAGACCAAACAAAAAAATCCACATATTCTTTCAACATCTCGATCAACCTGCTCTTCACATCAGGGTGTAGCAATGCTCTAATCTTGACTTCTTTTGGATTTTCTTCTGAACCCAAATTGATTACTTCCAATGGCTCTTTATATGGATGAATGGCATTTTCCTTGCGCTCAAGTTACCGTGAGACCTCTTCTGGAATTTCATCATAGTCTTCTTCTTCGGCCCCATACACAGGACATTCAAAATTTGGAGAGGGTACAGGGTCATTGTATTCAACGAGTTTTTTAATTAATCCGCACATATGATTTATGACTGCTTTTAGAAACTGAAACATATAACAAATGATTGTGCATATTGAATTTCAGTTATTATTTATTTTGAAAGGTTTTCCCTGATTACCATTTTCCAAGAAAAAAGCAAAAAATAAAAACACAATTTTGGGAAATAAAGACAACTTTTATTATTGATTTTAAAAGTCAAAGCTAACAGATAAGCCCATACAATATTAATACTTTCACCTTGGGAAGAGTGAAAGCTTTTCAAAAAGATTTAACAAAAAAAATTACTTTGAAACATGTATGCAAGAGGGAACATCAATGGTGATCCAGTTCTGAACCATAACTTTGTGCATCACATAATTTGGCATTTCTGGCTCTGCTTCATCTTCCACAATGACATGAATCTCAGAAACAATTGGATGCATATAACCCCCGCTATAAAATATGTCTTGATACTTTCCTACAGTAGACTTCAGTTTCATGCTCTTACCTTTATCATCCTTCACAGAGAACCCCAAACCAACTTTATTCTTGTTTACAGGTGGATCACCAATCTGTCCCCATACGTCACTACGACCTTTACGCATAACCTGCTGCGCATCTTTAAACGAAGCTATAGAGTTCTCATTTCCTCTTATTTTATCAATGGATAAAGCTTGGAACTGGGTTCCAACAGCCGCTTCATCCGCCTCCACAATGCTGAAAGAGGACAAATGAGATATCAATAATGCCTGTTCTCCATTTATAATTATAACTTTTCCTTCACGTACAAACTTCAGCTTCTGGTGTAAAGTCAAAGTGACAACTCCTGCCTCATGTATCCAAGGTTGTCCCAACAAGCAGCTATAAGCGGTTACAATATCCATGACCTGGAAAGTAATCTGAAATAAATGTGGGCCTATATGAATATGCAAGTCCACTTCACCAATAACAGATTTCCTTGATCTATCAAACGCTTTCACAATAATGCCACTTGGGCACATGGGCGTTCCTTGATATTTCAACTTTATAAGTGTGCTCCTTGGTATAACGTTTAATGCGGATCCATTATCAATCAACACATTTGGTAATAAATCATTCTTGCAGTTCATAGAGATGTGGAGGGCCAGGTTGTGATTCCTTCCTTCACCAGGTAATTCATCATCGCAAAAACTCAGGTTATTACATGCTGTAATGTTCCCTACTACACTGCTAAATTGATCTACAAGAATATCACTTTCCACAAAAGCTTGGTCCAATACCCTTATCGAAGATTCTCTGTGAGTAGAGGAGTTCATCAATAAAGTTAAGATAGATATTTTTAAAGGAGTCTGCAATAGCTGATCTACAATTCTGTAGTCGCTCATCTTGATTATCTTCAAAATATCGTCTACCTCTTTTTCTAGCGTAGCTCCACTAGATTCACCCATATCCTTCTTGGGCTCAACCTTTTCAACAAATTTCGTTCCAGTACTAACATTCCCACGAACAACTTGTGCAAAAATATGACCACTGCGGGTCACTCTACTAGTCTCAATAATATTTCCAACATTAGGCATTGGCTGGATGGGAACTTCCACACCATTCTCTAAGATTGTAGCATTATATTTGTAGGATACAACCTTATATGTCTTGTAGTGGACAAGGCCCGGCAAACTAATCTATAATGGAGTAATAGCTGGCTTGCCATGATATTCAACTTCAAAATGGGTAGCTGCACCAAAACAAGGCACAATAACATTTACTCCCTCTTCAACACATTCAGTCATTGCAGATTCATCTCTGGAAAACAAATATTCATTTGAGGAGAAGTACTCATCTGCAGAGACATACTCATCGTCTGACTCTTCTTCAGCCAAACTAACCTCAATCTCATCAACTTCATGGTAATCATCCCTTTGACCTGTAACCTTGATATTTCCATTATCCAACAATAACTGAACACCTTTCCTAACAATTGAACATCCTCGGGAGTCCCGACAACAAATTTGGCAAGATCCATACTGATGTTCTACCTGACCAGTCATGTGGTAGAAAGTAGCATGCAATTGTACAAGATCCTCATTCATATACTCCAAATCAAAAATTCTGAACTCTCCAGGACATCCATAAACCATGTCAACTTCATCTTCATACTCTGCCCTCGGCCTGATTATGTGGATGAGGCCCTCATCCATCATCTCTTGCAAATCAACCTTTATCTTGTCACAACCCTGTATATTTGTACTGCAAATAGCACAACCAGCATGGTCATGCGTATAGTAGATAAATTCACAGAGGTCTGCATGCATTTTCACCAAATCTCCTCTAACCAAATTAACATCAAAAATCTGGAAGTCGCCTGAACAACCGGCCACCATGTTCACAACATTTGCTCCTCCATGCTTTGGTAGAGGATTATCTTTGACATTATGGCCAACATCCTTGAAGGATAAGATACCAGACTTCACCAATTTATGTACTTCAATCTTCAAAGGATAGCAATTCTCAAAATTGTGCCCTGGTGCTCCCTGATGAAAAGCACATGTTTGGTCTGCCTTGTAATACCAAGGCAATGGTGATGGTACAGCGGGAGGTGGTCGGGTCTAAACCAACTTCTTCTGAATTAACACCGAGAGTAATTTTGTATAGCTCATAGGAATAGGGTCATAACTCTCCGTTCTCTGATTATACCCTTGATTCCCTTGACGGGATAGTCTCTGATAAGCAACCGTGGTTGGAGCTACACCAACAACTAGCGTAAATGAGGCAACTTGCTGATGACGCTGATAATTTCTTCTAGGAGGATTAACCCTCCTCTCTTTCATGAAAATGTTTGTATCCCCTTCCTTTTTTTTGGCAAACCCATAGGGTGGCTTCTTCGCACTTCCAGAACTTTCACTTTTTTGTTAGACGACCCTCTCTGACAACCTCTTTTAATCGAATACCCATGCCTACCATTTCAGTAAAGTCACCTGGCGCACTCGCTACCATCCTCTCGTAGTAGAAAGCACCCAAAGTCTTTAAGAAAATCTTAGTAATCTCCTTCTTTTCCACGGGAGGAATCACTTGGGCGACTAACTCACGCCATCTCTGTGCATATTCTTTGAATGATTCTCTGTCCTTCTGTACCATGGCCCTAAGTTGATTACGATCAGGCGCCATGTCCACGTTGTATTTGTACTGTCTGATAAATGCTTCTTACAAGTTTCAATAATCCCAAGTACAAGATGAAAATAAAGTCTAAAACCCTAAGAAGTAAAGTTGACGGAGATCACTCTACACGCTGGCGCTTCCCTGTAAGCCTGACAATTTGAGCCTTCAACCTCTGGTTTTCTTCCGCATATCTGGTGGCAACCTTCTTCCAAACTCTTGAATCAGGAAGTGAGCAACTACCATCTGACTGAGGTTTAGGAGAAAATAAGTCCCCTTGCCTCTCCATGGCCTCTACATCCAAACTATCAAGAATCTCAATTAAGTCATATTTCTTCTTCAAGTCTGCTCTATAGGAAATCTCTAAAGTTTGGCACTTATTCTTCGAAGCATCCTTTTCCTGCTGCATCCTGACCAAAGCAAGCTGTAGCTCTTCAACATCATCCAATTAGGGAGGAGTCGTCTTCAAACAAGTTAAGCATAGGCGTTTCCCGGGAATACATAATCTTTAACTGAGTAGCTCTCGTTTGGACCCACAGAAGATAAGGTTCCAAAGAAACAGCTCCCTTAGGTCCCAAGTCCTTCCTACTCTTCTTTTGAATGTGACGCCAGGTGTTGTACCCCAAAATTTTCCCTCTCTTTTCCACAAGAAATCACAGCTTCGGGTTTTCCCTGACTTTTTCAGATTGGTGTAAGAATCAGTCAAGCAGACTTTTTCTTATCATTCTATCCAATTTAGGGTTTTCATGGACTCTGGAACAGTTCAAGCAGATTATTAAGGTTTGGCTGAGTTTGGCTCAGGGTTTGATCAGGCAGGCGCTTCTGTGAAAATTAAATTAAGAACTAGGGTTTGTGCGTGCATTCTCAGAAAGAATTAATTCTATAGTTCTTTTCAATTTACTCTGGGATATGAGCTGAGGCATTTGAATTGAGAACTTGCAGTGTTTGGCTTAATCAGTAAAAGAAAGGACATGTGGACGTTTGTTTGATTAACTGTGCATTGCTTATGTTTAATTGGGACGCCGGGTTTATTATTGGTTGCAAGACTACAGTGTTTATTAATTATTTATTTATTCTAAGTTAGAATAGTTGGGATTTACTCCCAGTTATTTTAATTTAAGAAACTTAAATAATTAAATGGACAGTGAATTGAAAAAAGAATTAACTGACAAAGAAGGATTTTTATTCATCTTTAATTGTTTGTTACAAATTATTATTTGAACACTCTAAATTTATTTACATTTTGTTTACAATAATAATATTACAAATGGTTAAAAGTAAAATAAAATTGCATCCTAATTTTCCTAAGTCTTCATCTTCTACTGACGCTCCCCATTGCTCAATTGATTTTCATCTGCAAAAACAGAAAAAAAGAAAAGAAGTCAATACAGATGAAATAAAAGGGCAGACAGATATTTGAAAACTCATCATTAAAAGTGATTGGCCGGAATCAGTTGTTCGCCCTCTCTGCAAATCACAAGAAAATTCTTGGTTCACAAAGAGGGATAGAATATGCTTGCAAATATAAAAAAATGTACAAGGAAGCATATTAAACAAAATGCATAATTTCCAACCAAACTGCATAGTTCAAAATGCCAAACAAACAACATATACAAACTACAAAGTTCAAACTGAACTGCAAAATGCCTAACCAAGTGCAAAGCTGCCAAACTGTCAAAGCTGCCTATAAGCTAGCAAAAGCAAGACAAAGAAAAAGAAGAAAGTACACATAGGAAAGATACAATGCAAGCAAACATATTCAAAAATCATCACTTTCCAGCCAACCCTTTTTCAGAGTACAGTCTAAGCAATATGTGCTTTCTGTGGAGAGAGAAAAAGAGAGAAAAATAGCAGGCTTACAGTTTTCCAGACAGGCATAAGGATAAATATAGAAAATCAGAATACTGTCAGAGGAGGGGCAGAACACATACAGGAAAAGATATCACAAAAAATTGTAAACCTCAAGCCTTGCAACCTGCTTAAGCATTGGCATTCCAAGGCTTACTTGAAAAAACAAGCCTGAAGCCTGTACCAAGGGGACCTGCCTGCATAATACCAGAAGGAGAAGCCAAAAGCAAAGGAAACAAATTCAAAAACTTGTTAAAAAACAAACAGCCTGCCTACAAAACAGGAGGGGACGAGTTCACACAAAATAAAAAAACCTTCTGCCTTTCAACTTACAAGCCAATAAGCCTAAGTTACAAAAACTCAACATTAAAAAACCAGAAATTCAAGCCAAGCCTACAAACTGTCAAACACAAAACTAACAGCCTCAAGCCTGTAACCTACTTCAAAGCATCAAACCAGTTCACAAAACTGTAACATCCTGCCTTCCAACTTACAGCCCTCAAATCAAAGAAACCTCAAACTACCAGCCTGTTTTCAAGTTCATACCAAAAACCAGCATATGAACATGCCTGCTTGAACAACAAATAAAATCTTGTTCATTTTTAAAACCTGCATAATACCAGTTGCAAGTATCCAAATATACAGAATCCCAACACCCTCAGAATGACTTCATCACAGGGTTAGTACATCAACCATCTCAAAATCGAAACAACAATAAAAGCAATTCAGAACAAAGCATTCAATCCCAATGCCTCGGCATCAAAAATCAGCGTAGGCTAAGAATCCAAACCCTCAGAGCTAGGCTCATCACAGGGTCCAACAACAAGAATCACAGCAGCAAGCAAAAGAGAGGAAAAGAAGCGAGCAAGCAAAGGTTTTCAATACTCATCACAAAACCTAACAAAAAAGCAAAATACGAGGATACCAGGAAGGACAAGCTCATAGCATCACGTATTCCTCCGCCCCTGGCCGCCTGAGACGCGCCTCCAGTCTACCTCTCCTCCTCTCCAAGAAAAGAACCCTCCAAAGGTATAACTTCCTTCTCCCTCTTTTCATACCTCCCATGAACAACAACACATAAAGAAATCAGAACACATAAAATTAAAACATGCAAGAGGAAGACTGAAAACCCTAAGACATAAAAATGGGAAATCTTTACCTTTTCTTGTCGTTGTTGTGCTCAACCATGGAGAGGAGGAAGTAGAGGCGGCGCCTGGTGGCCATAGGCAGCGAGGAAGTTTGTTCAGAAGCGTGGCTCAAGGGCGAGGAAGAGATGAAGAGGACAAAGGTGGAAACGGCACCGCTCAAAACTGTAACCCTTGAAATGAAACAAACCTAAGCGAACCCTAAAACAAATGTTCACAAACTCGTTTGGGCTTTTCCCCATCTAACTGCCAAGGCTTAATGCAATCAGGCGCCTTACACCCCTTTTTTTTCTCATTCAAACTTTGTTTTGGGCCATAAACCCCCTAAGCCCATTTAACCCTTTTTTCTTTTTATTTTCTATTTATTCAAACTAAATACTTTTGTTTATTTTTATATAACACCACTTATTTTGTAAATAAAATAATACATTAACTCTTTTTACAAAATTTTCTTAAATTACTTCTTTTTATTTTATTACATTTAAAAAATACATAAATAATTAGATTTTATTAAGATTAAACATTTTTTTTCTTTTATTAAAACCTTTTTTTGTTTAAATTTAAACCTTGTATAAAACATTAATTAAATACATAGATAATAGGATAATTAAATTTAAAACAATTTTCTTTTCTTTTTTCATTAAAACTTCTGTTTGTACATATTAACAAAAAATACAAAAAGAATAAAGTACTTAATAAATATATTAGGTTAATATTTGCATCATTTGTAAATAATCATGTGCATCTTACATAATTTTTTTTATTAATAACCAAGTATTAAAAAAATATTTCGCGAATAACCGGGTTTCGGAAAAAATTACGCAAATAACCATGTTTGAGATGGCTCCACAAAGGAGGAGCCATCTCATTTGGCGCATCCTCCTCTTTTTATAAGGGAGGCGCCATCTCACTTGGCGCCTAAGGGCAAATGGCAAGCCCTAAGCCAAGTGAAATGGCGCCTATGTACAAAATTAGGTCAAAAAAAAATTTTTTTTTTCTTTCCTGCGCGTTGCGTATTAGACAGAGATAAACAAAAGTGATTTTTTATTTGAAAAAAAATAATTACATTCAACTGTTTTACATTTAAATAACAGTAAAAAAATAGATACAAAAAATACTGGAAAAAAAAAGATACATCAATGATCCCCAGGAACCCGGTAATGACCCCCAGTTCCGCATCCCCGTCCTCGCCTTTCTCTTGCCGGGTGCCGTCTCGTTTCCTGTTGCGGCAAGGTCGATGGCCCAGCGAAGTCAATGCGATCCGAATCCATAAAATCAGTAAGATCTCCATATCTCGAAGATCCGCTCTGGTACAGTCGGTTACCCATACCCTCGAAGTTTGGTCGTGTTGGCGGTGGGTGGGGTTCCATGGTTGGTCGGTAGCATTGGTCGTCTGAGTATGGGGGGTAGAAAGGAAATTGATCTTGGGGTGTTTGGTACTGTGGATGTTGGGTTGTTTGGTGATATGGTGGTTGATGGTAGGTTTGGTCGGGTTGGTCATAATCTTCTGACATTCCCATATCAGGGCTAAGGCTGGATGTTGAGGGCCCCATATTGGGATATGTGGAAGACTGAAATTGTGTATGGGGTATGTGGGTTTGCTGGTATTGGGGTTGGTATTGTGGTTGGGTTTGAGGCATATCTGGGTATTGGTAGTTTGGCGGTGATTGTGGTTGGTAGTACGGCATTTGGTTGTAGTTGTGTTGTGGTGGGGAATGTGGTTGTGTGTTTGTTGGTCTGTTTCTTCTTGGGGGTTGGTTTGAGGTTGATGGATTTTGGGTTTGTTGGTGGGGAATCGAGGGTTGTGCCCATTGTGTGCGTGGGTCAACCAAGTACCTCGGATGAGACACGTGCATATCTGGGTTACTAACCGACCTATACCACGACATATATTGATCGGTGTGTCGCATGTTACCTTGAGTAAGGAAAATAGGGGATTGCAAGATGTAGCGGTGACGCCTTTGCCACATTTTACACCATTCTGGAGCAAAGTCTTTCCAGTTGGTTAGATTCCACTGGGCGTCGACCCTTTTTAGATGCCAAGGGGACAAATCTGTTGGATCACTTGGTATCTCTTGGATCATTCCGAACTGCATCTTCACACGGTCGCTGTGGTGCATCTCCACAATGTTGAACCGAATGAGTGCAGTCTTTGCAGTCCAAGTTGCTGCATCCTCTGGATTTGGAGAATGGTCCAAACCCAAATATGGTCTCCAGACGAACTGCGATAAAATTTAAATCAGGTAAGCGCAAAAGTAATGTATAAATAATTAAAATGAACAAAAGTTAAAAGCTACGACTTACGTCATCTGGGCCTAAGTGATCCAACAGATTCCGGTAGAGTGCGACATTGAATCTGGGATTCTTGCCGTAATCCATACCCCTCACGCAGTACCTATAGGAAATGAGAAACATGTTATTTTTAGCATATATTTTGGAAAGAGAAGAATAGTTATAAATGCTATAACTTAATGACTTACTTTGTTGCGTAAGGGAAACCAAAAGTGTTGTTGTTGATGGGGTTTAAGGACTCCATCCTCCACCAACCCCAGGCTTGTAGTAAAAATGCGCACCCATAAAATGTACATTTTTCCTTGACTGTGTTTTTGCACAAGGAACTGTACAGGTGGGCTAATACTGCAGAACCCCAACTAAATTTTCTAGTTTTATCAAAATTTGTTAGTAAATGTAAGTACATGAAATTTACACTATTTCCCGTACTTTCGGGAAATAAAAAAGTACCAAAAAGTATCATAATATACGTTCGGGCTTTTACTACTCGGTCATTCTCTGAGGAATTTTCATTTAATTCCATACTTGCATAATGCCGTTTCAGGTCAGTGAGTAGTATTCCCTGCCCTCTTGCTCCACCACCTTCTACCATGTCCCTACCCAACAGTTCTTCACACTGTGAGTTGGGTTGTTGAACCGACCCGTTCACCGCTTTACCGTCAATAGGGAGGCCCAGTAGCATGTACACATCTTCGAGAGTGATGGTACATTCACCTATTGGTAGGTGAAATGTATGGGTCTCCGGTCTCCACCTCTCCAACATTGCAAGGATGAATTTGGAGTCAATGGTGCAGTTGGAGATCTTTATCACGTGTCCAAAACCTGCATATTCCAGATAAGGGACGATAAAAGGGTCGGGAGCCAGGTATTTGTGCGAACGGATTCTGAATCTTTGTGTATCCTGAGATCATAATTAAACAAGAGTAAGATTAATTAAGATGAACAACACGTTTTTTAAAGTATGAAAAATGTATAACTAAAGAAGAGACTTACAAATGCAGCAATGTTTTCCCTTGTGCCTCTGTGAGTATCTCCCATTGTTAGAAGGGTCATTCTTCAGAACGCTTGAGAGAATGAAAGACTTAGGAAGAAATAAAGAGTATGATAGACTTAAGAAATATTTTGTAGCAGAGAGTGAGAGTTGTGTGGGTGTGAGAGATGTTTCATAAGGTATGTATTTATAGGAAAATAATTTTGATGTAGTGGTTGCATGCCTGCGAGGTGTCACATTTGCATGCTTAGGGAGTTACACATATGCATGCATGCATTTACAAATAATGTAAGGTGTCACTCTTGCAGGCTAGGTGGCAGCCCATGCATGTATCACGATTGGACAGTAAGGGAGGCGCCATCTCACTTGGCGAAATAGTACAAAAATGAATGGTGTCGCCACCCCATTTGGCGAATAAGAGGTGTCACGTTTTACAGCATTGGCTCAGGCTACGTGACAGCCTTTGGGATTCCTTTCTCTGTTGCATGCAAGGCCATTGGAGTTGATGGGTGGCAGGCTTACACAAAACATTTATGTGTGTAGAATAGGGCCAGGCTAGGTGGCAGCATAAGCCCATGCATGTATCACGATTGGACAGTAAGGGAGGCGCCATCTCACTTGGCGAAATAGTACAAAAATGAATGGTGTCGCCACCCCATTTGGCGAATAAGAGGTGTCACGTTTTACAGCATTGGCTCAGGCTACGTGACAGCCTTTGGGATTCCTTTCTCTGTTGCATGCAAGGCCATTGGAGTTGATGGGTGGCAGGCTTACACAAAACATTTATGTGTGTAGAATAGGGTCAGGCTAGGTGGCAGCATAAGCCCATGCATGTAATATTATTGGCAGCCTTGGGGGGTTGCATGACTTACTTAATTGAAATATTTTGCCTTAGGTTGAACATAACATTCATTCACATAAACTGTAAAATTTTCCAACCTTCGAATCAGTCATCTAACCTTCAAACATTCCAGCATTCATACCTTCATATAATCAATAAACCCAAAACATTCCCACCTTCATACCTAAAACAATTCTACACAATGGCCTCTTCACCACAATTTGTTGTCAAAGCACATTTCAACGGTGAGACATACATGTGTCCCACAGTTGGGTTTTTGTTTAGAAACACCGACAATGTCCGATTTCTCTTAAACGGGAAAGCAAATTTCTCCTACTTTAAGAAAAGATTGGAGGCCAAACTTGAACGAGGCCTGGTATCCCAGATATTTTATCAGAGTCCAGTCTTTTTTGGAAACAACCAAGTCATATTTTATAAGGTTGCAATTCAAGATGACGAGGATTTCCAGAACATGATTTCCAGCCATGTCTATTCTAGAAACGACTCTATTGAGTTGTACGTTCTGTTTCAAGAGCCTCCGGTGACACAGGAGGTAGAGCCTCCGGTGACACAGGAGGTTGATCCTTTGGAGAATGAGCAAGATGAGGTGGATGCAGTTGATGATGAAGAAGAAGATAACGAGTTAGAGTTCGATGAAATGGTGAACGACGATTCTGACGATGATGGCATCCCAAGTATTCCTACCGACAAAATCTACACACCACCTACGCACATGACAAACTTCAACATGGGCGGAGATGAACCTTCTACGGACTTGTTTTTCCAACCGTATATGCAATCAGATGAAAATTTAAAAGAGAAGGACAAGTTTCGTAATAGAGAGGAATGCATAAGGGCCATCAAAAAATTTCACATGCTCAACTCGGTTGATTATAAGGTGGATCGTGTAAACCCGGAAAGGTACAAGATCAAGTGTGTCCACCCTGACTGCATGTTCAAGCTGACCGCTTCATACAGACTAAGGGGTGACTGCTGGGTCATAGGTTCCATGACTACCCATACTTGTGTAAGTTCCACTCAATCACAAGACCACCGAAAACTCAACCATGATCTAATCTGTCAAGAAATCCTACCCCTGGTCAGCAACGACCCTTCTTTGAAGGTGAAAACAATCATCTCCCACATCACCACGGTTTTTAACTACACTCCGTCTTACCGTAAGGCGTGGTTAGCAAAGACTAAGGCGATTGAAAGGGTGTACGGAAACTGGGAGGAGTCATACCGAGAACTTCCCCGCTACCTAAATGCACTCAAGACATATTCTCCAGGTAGTGTTTATGTTCTGGAAACATTGCCAGCGTACGCTCAAGATGGTAGTCTACTACATGGCAACGGAATATTCAGTCGCGTCTTTTGGGCTTTTCAACCATGCATCACAGGGTTTGCATCATGCAAACCAATTCTACAAATAGACGGAACTTGGTTTTATGGGAAGTACAAAGGCACGCTTTTGATGGCAGTTGCACAAGATGGCAACAATAACATTTTCCCCGTTGCGTTTGCCCTTGTCGAGGGGGAGACCGGTGGTGCTTGGAGCTTTTTCCTGAAAAATCTTCGTACACACGTGGCTCCTCAACCAGATCTCTGTTTGATCTCGGACAGACATGCCTCCATTGAAAGTGCCTATAATAATCCGGCAAATGGTTGGCATGACCCTCCTTCTACGCATGTCTATTGCGTCAGGCATATCGTCCAGAATTTCTCGAGGGAGGTCAAGGACAAAACATTGAGGAAAGCGGTGATGAATGCGGGATACGCACTGACACAACCCACATTCAAATATTACCGCAACGAGATCCGTTTGTCTAACCCAGAAGCCGGTACGTGGATCGACAATATACCGGTCGAAAAGTGGACTAGGTCATACGACAATGGCCAAAGATGGGGGCATATGACAACAAATCTTATTGAATCAATGAATGGGGTATTCAAGGGCATAGGAAACCTCCCCATCACTGCCTTGGTGAAATCCACGTATTTTAGGATGGCTGTGTTATTTGCCAAAAGAGGTGAAATGTGGTATGCGGTCTTGCAATCAGGACAATTATGGAGTGAAAGCTGTATGAAATACATTAAGGCTGAAAGTGCTAAAGCCAACACTCACATGGTTACACGGTTTGACCGCCATAGCCACAACTTCATTGTGAAAGAGACAATTGACCACAATGAAGGCCTGGCAAGACAAGAATACAGGGTCATTTTACCTTCTCAATGGTGCGATTGTGGCAGGTTTCAAGCTTTTCGTATGCCTTGCTCTCATGTCATTGCCGCTTGTGCGCATACCCATCAAGACGCGCTTCAACTGCTCTCAAACGTTTATAAATCTGAAACGTTGCTCACTGTTTACAACAACAACTTTCCTTTGGTGGCAAAACCGGACTATTGGCCTGAATACAACGGTGATATAGTTTGGCACAATGACCAAATGCGAAGGAACAAGAAGGGTCGTCCCAAAAGCAGGCGCATAACAACAGAAATGGACGATCTTGACAGGTTGGAAAGAAAGTGTGGTTTATGCCGTCAGGTCGGACACAATCGCAAAAACTGTCCGAATCGGGCGTCTGGCTCGACCACATAAATTTTGTAATACAATAAATCTTTTCAATATTTGTGTTGTAAACATTATGGGTTTTCCGTTAATAAAATTGTTCACACAATTTAAGAAATTCAATATAGGAAATTACATTAGGGTTTTCGCGTACAACAATGATTAACGATAATCAATCTAGGAAATTACAACTGTTAACACAATTTCATCTGACCCATGCATCATCAGCATTACATCACTGTCTGTTTTGACTTCCTCCAACCACACATTAGGTCTTCCTGTCGCATGCGAGGTTGTTGTTCGTTTTCGCTGGATCCTTCGAATTTTTCCCCCCTCGGCGATGTCTCCATCTAGCCACCGCATCAACTCCCGCTTCAGACGCTCCATGGAGTGAATGTGCCAGAATTTCATTTTCATCGCAGGTTTCGTGGCGGAGAATATAACGTAACCATCTCTGCTAAAAATCATAGGCGACGTCATTACGTAAATAAGAGAGTACAAAATAAAAATACAGTGCGAGAAAGTGTGAGAAATTTCAAAGAAACGGACGAATTATTTATAAAACAGCAAAAAACCCTAGTTTTGCCCTAGGCGCCAAGTGAGATGGCGCCTCCTCTCCTTTTTAAGGAGCATGCGCCATCTCACTTGGCTAAAAGCCAATGGAGGCGCCAAGTGAGATGGCGCCTAGGGCAAAACCCTAGGTGCATGCGCCAAATGAGATGGCTCCTCCTTTGTGGAGCCATCTCAAACATGGTTATTTGCGTAATTTTTTCCGAAACCCGGTTATTTGCGAAATATTTTTTTAATACTTGGTTATTAATAAAAAAAATTCGCATCTTACATACTTTTATTTCTCTTTTGGTTCTTATACATTGCTATACTTTACATGGAGAATGCGATTCGATTTGGTTGTAAATATCATTTGGACACCACTATTCCGACAAGTCTCATCCCCCATTTGTAAATATTTGTACCCCCATCCCTGGATACTTATTTGTAATAGTTTAGGACTTTAAATTCCCGCAATTTATCGCTTTCAATTATACCATGCTTAGACTTAGGGTTTGTATGCCAATAAAATCAACCGCTAGATAACCTAACACAAGATAAATGCATGAAAATCAATACACCAATCACACTTGCACCCCTAGGGTAATCCCGCTTGTTGCCTTCAAAAATGGGCCATGCTTGCATGTTGAGTTCTTTGGAAAAACAAAAACAAATCAAATGATCATAGTCCCTCAATGACGCTTTCGAAGTTGCCTAAAAAATGATCAAGTCCCTTAAAGGAAAAAATGCCAAAGACACTTGGCACCACTGCATTCATGGTCTAAACGATGACCCGCGCCTGTCCCGTTAACATCCTAACACAAGATTGTCCACCAAATACAATGGTGGAACAATACTGTTAAAAGGGTTAAAACATGAGAAAAATCTTTGAGTAAATTTAGGGGTAGATAACTCTTAGTTACTTGATCAAACTTGCAAAATACACTTGCTTATTTTCAAAACCCAATCCACAACATAACTTTCAAAAACAACTTTCAAAAACATTGAAACATCTTTTCGAAAAGACACACACCTTTGTAAAACATTCGAGTAAAGAATTGTTACAACGGTTGCCTAGACAAGGCATCTTTTTCAAAACATTTTCAAAACCCACACACACAAAGCACCATTTCAAACAATTGAAAATCAAGGCAAGTGATCTAAAACAAGTAACTAAGAGCCCATGGATAACCATGGATGAAAAGGGTGCTAATACCTTCCCTTTTCATAATCTACCCCCCGAACCCACGAAAACATCTCAAAGGTTTTTCCTGTGCTTTTTAACCTTTCCTTTAGGATAAAATAAAAAGTCGGTGGCGACTCTTGCTAAACCGAACAAGTGCGAATACAAACGCAAACCTCAAGTCAGTTCTCCCACCGTATCACAGAACTGGCGACTCTGTTGGGGATTAATTTTAAAGTGGGGTTACCTTAGGGTTTTAGATCACCTTTACATACTTGCTTTGATTGCCTTGTTTGCTTTACTTTTTGGGTCCTTGTTTGGGTTTGTTGTAAATCCTACACCCAGATTTGGGGGCACCTTTTTAGGTAAATAGCAATAAAACAGTGAGGGAACTGTGCGGGGTATACCGACATGGTTGAAGCAGTAAGCTATGTTAATGTGACATATTTGTGAGTACCGGTAACCCTTGAGTTCAATCAAGGAGAGTACGGGGCCGCTGAGTGATGTCATGAAGCACTAACTAACTCTTAGAACCTTAATTGACCATCTTAGCCTTTTTAGGGGTAGTGAGATGACCGACTTTGGTGCAGTCCGAAGTTGGTAGATACTCGATACTACACTCATTGAGGGTTGTTTTCTTGGAATATTTTGGTCGCCAGTTAAGTGGCTAAACCAAAACAATGAACACAGAAAACAATCCAATGATATTGAGCTCCTTAGAACCCGATTTCTATTTTAGGACAGGATGAGCCAACTAACTTCAAGAGGGTACTTACCTACAAACCCCATGCAAGCCTAAACCTAAGGACTTGTTTGCTTTGTGTGAGTATGATTACCTGTATATACACTTACTTGCTTTTGCATGCATGTACATAACATCATAACATCATACCATAGCATTTTCACTAACCATTTCAAGGATCTCGAGGGTCTTTTGATGCAGGGTCACGTTGAACCAGACGTCTACCAAGGGGCAAGAGGTTTTCTCCTCTAGACAAATGTCGTCAAAGATCAAGTACAACAACTTGAATCAGGGGCTATGACCCACTTGACATGGTGAGCTTGATTATCGTGGAAAGACATCCACCGGTGCAAAGTTCTCCAATCAAAGATCGAAGTTCAACCTCTAACTTTCTCTTGTGTTTACCCCAAGAGATCCTTGAAAACATGCATCCACATATCATGCATTGCATTATAACAATTTTTCCTTTTCAGGTTTCCTTACTCTCCTACTGTTTATTTCAGTAAGAGATGGCTATAGAGAGGACTGTCAAAGATATCCAGGATCAAAATGCTCAACTGCAGGAAATGTTCTTGAACCTGTCCCAGGGACAATAAGAAGTGAAAGCTCTCCTCACCAGGGGCATGGTCCAGGGGAATTCAAGCAATGCCAAGAGTGATCAGTTGGAGGAACTGCAGTTCGAGCTGGCAACAATGAGGATCCAGATGATGGGGCAACTGGTGGGCCAGATGGCTCTCATCCAGGACTTGGCTCAAAGACAAGAGAAGCTCAGAGTTCTCGTCAACCAACTGCTTCGGGACAACCAACTGGGGCAAACATCTGAGGTTGAAGAGCAAGTCACCACTCAACCCCCCTCCAGACAAGAAGACAAGGGGAAGGCTCCTCTACTTGCTTCAGGGTCACAAGCCCACCAACAACCTCGTCAGCATCAACGGAGTAATCGGCGTAAGCAAAATACGTCGGGAAGACAGTTCACTGAGACTGACATACCGTCATCTCTAATACCAGAACGCTTGTTGGAGGTCAATCTGACTGCTTTAAGGGATCCTATTCGGAAGACCAATACCTCCGCTCCTAACTATCATCCCGACGCATTCTGTGTATACCACTCCTATAGCCCGGGACATGACACCGACGACTGTTGGGCCTTGAAGAACAAGATTCAAGATCTGATTGACATTGGGGTGCTGAGGTTCATGCCATATGGCGAGATGAAAATCTTCCGTTAAGGAGTTCTCCACCTGAATTAACAAATCAAAAGAACGAGGTTATTACAAATCATCAACAACATGAAAAGTGTTGCAAATAAAAGAGGATGACTGCCCTCCAAATTCAACTGGTGAACCATCACCCAAAAGGTCGTTCCAAATTTGAATGGAGTTCGACACACAAATTAACTGAGCCTAGGATTGAAGAACATCACGAAGAGCGGGTGGGTACAAATACACTTTGAGCCTTTATCCTTTGTTTCTTAAACCGTGAACCAGGCCACGTTACAACCCTTCAAAAGTCCTAATTGAAGCATGGGTTAGTTCGAAAGCATACTGTTACAAAAGGTATCCTGACTCCTGTAAGGCTTTGTCCTAAATCTTGTGTTGAATTTGTCTTACAAAAAGTTTTCTGCTAAAAAACGCATTTTTTCAAAACTCCGAGACAAGCATAAACTTTGCATTATTTGAATATCATTGTTTGTTTGACAGCAAAGAAATTCATACAGCGAATGTTCGGAGGAACGAAAAACTCTCTCAGTGAGTAAAATCACTTCAAGAAGGATGACACTTCCATTAACAAATCTCCAATCGACAAGGGGCATGACATGTCACCATCCAGCACACCTGGGACAGTCCAGTCAAGGTTTCAACAGATCTTTCAAAGTTCAGTTAACCTGGGGCAGTCCAGTCAAGATTTCAACAAATCTCTCAATTACAGATTAACCTGGGGAAAGTCTCCCTCACCGTCACTTGGGGCATTCGAATGTCAATCTTAAAGGTTACGAACAGTCCAAGTTTCCTGGCAATGTCACACGCATCTGATACTAGGGGCAGTGATGACACCTCTCAAGCATACATGCAGTCATGGGTTTATTTCCCCAACATTTGTCAAGGATTTATTCTCCAGAACAAATTACATTTCAAATTGATCGGTCGTTCAAAAGTTCCTTCATCACCTGTTGGAAGTTACGGTCGTCAAAGATCAAATTCTCACAAAATTCAAGTTATGAAGCCCGGATTTGACCGGATAGTATCTTGATCTCTACAGCACATTGTGAAGACCGGACTACGACCAGATAACAGTGTCAGACTACCGCAAAGCCTGGATTACGACCAGATAGTGGAATCTCCTAAATTTAAGTTATGAAGCCCGGATTTGACCGGATAGTATCTTGATCTCTACAGCATATTGTGAAGACCGGACTACGACCGGATAACAGTGTCAGACTACCGCAAAGCCTGGATTACGACCAGATAGTGGAATCTCCTGAATTCAAGTTATGAAGCCCGGATTTGACCGGATAGTATCTTGATCTCTACAGCACATTGTGAAGACCAGACTACGACCGGATAACAGTGTCAGACTACCGCAAAGCCTGGATTACGACCAGATAGTGGGATCTCCTGAATTCAAGTTATGAAGCCCGGATTTGACCGGATAGTATCTTGATCTCTACAGCATATTGTGAAGACCGGACTACGACCGGATAACAGTGTCAGACTACCGCAAAGCCTGGATTGCGACCAGATAGTGGTATCCCCTCAGAGCAAGCTATGAAACCCGGATTCGACCGGATAATAGTTTAATCCCCAACAAGTTATTGTGAAACCTGGATTACGACCAGATAGCAATATAAATTTCTACGAAGCCTAGATTACGACCAGACAGCAGTCAAGAATACTACGAAGGCTGGAGTCGACCAGATAGTGGTACATCTTTAACACGAGCCGTGAAGCCCAGATTTGACCGGATAACAGCTTAGCAAGCTATTGTGAAGCCTGGATTTTCGACCAGATAGCAATACAAGTCTCTGTGAAGCCTGGATTACGACCAAACAGCAGTCAAGAATACTACGAAACCTGGAATCGACCAGATAGTGGTATATCTTTAACACAAGCCGTGAAACCCGGATTCGACCGGATAGCCGCTCAACAAGTTATTGTGAAACCTGGATTACGACCAAATAGCAATATAAGTTTCTGTGAAAGCCTGGAGATCGACCAGATAGTAGTTAACGGTTAACAGAATGAAGATTCTCATCCTTAAAACCCCAGAAGATTGGTATACTCCCAATTTCTGACCCCCAACAGAATGAAGATTCTCACTCTCAAAGTGGCGTATAACCCAAGTTCCAGATTAATACCTGTAGCAAGCCAGGAAAACTATCTGTGGACGACTGATTGTAGATTAACACCTGAAACTAGTCAGGAAAATTATCTACGTGAAGAGATTGAAGATTAATACCTGTAACAAGCCAGGAAAACTATCTTTCTTTCTCAGGTCAGAGATTAATACCTGAAACCAGCCAGGATAGATATCTCGTCGACCAACCTTTTCAAGATCCCAGATCAATACCTGCAGCAATCAAGAGATTCTTGCAATCCCCAGCGGAACTAAAACTTCCAACTATCAATCCCCAAGCAGGATGAAGACTCTCATTCTCAGTTCCTCACAGATATTCAGATATTCTCCAGTAAAGATCTCCTCAAGACAGGAACCCCCAGTAGATTGACATACAACCCAAGCTCCTGATTCCCCAACAGCGGTCCCAGGACTTCTCATTTTCAACGATCAAAGGATTTTCAATCCCCTGCAGCAGTCAAGGAATTACTTTCCCCGACAGCAGTCAAGATTCTTTTGTCTCCAGCCATCCAGGATTCATCTATCCTCAGCAAGACAGCTCATCAGCTTACATACGCATTCATCACATTCATATCATAAACATTGATATAACATACATTGCATCATGCATCATGACATTGCATACAACTAACTCTTTACCTTTTCAGGAAAGATCAGTCAATAGACAAAGACCATCATCTTCCGAGATTCTTTCTAGAAATAGTTCATATGTGACCCAGACATGGCGACATTCTGATACTTATTCCAGATTCACCCAGAGATAGTTTAGATGTGACCCAGACATGGCGACATTCTGATACTTATTCCAGATTCACCCAGAGATAGTTCAGATGTAACCCAGACATGGCGACATTCTGATACTTATTCCAGATTCATTCAGATGCAGTTTTACACGAACTCATCATCAGGAAACCCTACACCGGTTCCTTCTCAAAATCCCAAATGCAGTTTTACACGGACTCATCATCAGGAAACCCTACACTGGTTCCTTCTCCACTTCAAGACTTCTGAAAACAGTTTACGGATTCTCCAAACACGGATGTTAATCTATCACTTGTTCAGGCTCAACTTTTGAAAACAGTTTACGGACGCTTCCCAACAACGGATGCTGCTCTATTGCTTATTCAACTTCAAGACTTCTGAAAACAGTTTACGGATTCTCCAAACACGGATGTTAATCTATCGCTTGTTCAGACTCAACTTTTGAAGACAGTTTACGGACACTTCCCAACAAGAGATGCTGCTCTATTGCTTATTCAACTTCAAGACCTCTGAAAACAGTTTACGGATTCTCCAAACATGGATGTCAATCTATTTCTTGTTCAGACCCCCAGTTCAGAGATGTTCCAAAACATGGATACCTTTCTGATACTTGTCCACTCACCAACGACATACAGTTCAACAAACATTTCCAGATGGCATCTATAAGCCCATCCTCCTACCAGCAACTTCCAGATGGCATCTCTAAGCCCATCCCCCGACAAGATTCTGTCACATCCCTAGATGGCATCTCTAAGCCCATCACCAAATGGCATCTTTAAGCCCATTCCCTCTACCATCACATCACCGAGTGCAAATTTTTTGGGCACTCTAGTGTCCAATCTCCTTTTACCTTCGAGTCGCAAACGAAAAACTTGCCAATCTAACTCTTCAGGTTCAAGAAGATTGAACAGGGGAAACTGTTGTACCCCAAAATTTGCCCTCTCTTTTCCACAAGAAATCACAACTTCGGGTTTTCCCTGACTTTTTCAGAATGGCGTAAGAATCAGTCAAGCAGACTTTTTCTTATCAGTCTATCCAATTTAGGGTTTTCATGGACTCTGGAACAGTTCAAGCAGATTATTAAGGTTTGGCTGAGTTTGACTCAGGGTTTGATCAGGCAGGCGCTTCTGTGAAAATTAAATCAAGAACTAGGGTTTGTGCGTGCATTCTCATAAATAATTAATTCTATAGTTCTTTTCAATTTACTCTGGGATATGAGCTGAGGCATTTGAATTGAGAACTTGCAGTGTTTGGCTTAATCAGTAAAAGAAAGGACATGTGGACGTTTGTTTGATTAACTGTGCATTGCTTATGTTTAATTGGGACGTCGGGTTTATTATTGGTTGCAAGACTACAGTGTTTATTAATTATTTATTTATTCAAAGTTAGAGAAGTTGGGATTTACTCCCACTTATTTTAATTTAAGAAACTTAAATAATTAAATGGACAGTGAATTGAAAAAAGAATTAACTGACAAAGAAGGATTTTTATTCATCTTTAATTGTTTGTTACAAATTATTATTTGAACACTGTAAATTTATTTACATTTTGTTTACAATAATAATATTACAAATGGTTAAAAGTAAAATAAAATTGCATCCTAATTTTCCTAAGTCTTCATCTTCTACTGACGCTCCCCATTGCTCAATTGATTTTCATCTACAAAAACAGAAAAAAAGAAAAGAAGTCAATACAAATGAAATAAAAGGGCTGACAAATATTTGAAAACTCATCATTAAAAGTGATTGGCCGGAATCAGTTGTTCGCCCTCTCTGCAAATCACAAGAAAATTCTTGGTTCACAAAGAGGGATAGAATATGCTTGCAAATATATAAAAAATGTACAAGGCAGCATATTAAACAAAATGCAGAATTTCCAACCAAACTGCATAGTTCAAAATGCCAAACAAACAACATGTACAAACTACAAAGTTCAAACTGAACTGCAAAATGCCTAACCAAGTGCAAAGATGCCAAACTGTCAAAGCTGCCTATAAGCTAGCAAAAGCAAGACAAAGAAAAAGAAGAAAGTACACAGAGGAAAGATACAATGCAAGCAAACATATTCAAAAATCATCACTTTCCAGCCAACCCTTTTTCAGAGTACAGTCTAAGCAATATGTGCTTTCTGTGGAGAGAGAAAAAGAGAAAAAAATAGCAGGCTTACAGTTTTCCAGGCAGGCCTAAGGATAAATATAGAAAATCAGAATACTGTCATAGGAGGGGCAGAACACATACAGGAAAAGATATCACAAAAAATTGTAAACCTCAAGCCTTGCAACCTTCTCAAGCATTGGCATTCCAAGGCTTACTTGAAAAAACAAGCCTGAAGCCTGTACCAAGGGGACCTGCCTGCATAATACCAGAAGGAGAAGCCAAAAGCAAAGGAAACAAATTCAAAAACTTGTTAAAAAACAAACAGCCTGCCTACAAAATAGGAGGGGACGAGTTCACACAAAATAAAAAACCTTCTGCCTTTCAACTTACAAGCCAATAAGCCTAAGTTACAAAAACTCAACATTAAAAAACCAAAAATTCAAGCCAAGCCTACAAACTGTCAAACATAAAACTAACAGCCTCAAGCCTGTAACCTACTTCAAAGCATCAAACCAGTTCACAAAACTGTAACATCCTGCCTTCCAACTTACAGCCCCCAAATCAAAGAAACCTCAAACTACCAGCCTGTTTTCAAGTTCATACCAAAAACCAGCATATGAACATGCCTGCTTGAACAACAAATAAAATCTTGTTCATTTTCAAAACCTGCATAATACCAGTTGCAAGTATCCAAATATACAAAATCCCAACACCCTCAGAATGACTTCATCACAGGGTTATTACATCAACCATCTCAAAATCGAAACAACAACAAAAGCAATTCAGAACAAAGCATTCAATCCCAATGCCTCAGCATCAAAAATCAGCATAGGCTAATAATCCAAACCCTCAGAGCTAGGCTCATCACAGGGTCCAACAACAAGCATCACAGCAGCAAGCAAAAGAGAGGAAAAGAAGCGAGAAAGCAAAGGTTTTCAGTACTCATCACAAAACCTAACAAAAAAGCAAAATACGAGGATACCAGGAAGGACAAGCTCATAGCATCACGTATTCCTCCGCCCCTGGCCGCCTGAGACGCGCCTCCACTCTACCTCTCCTCCTCTCCAAGCAATGAACCCTCCAAAGGTATAACTTCCTTCTCCCTCTTTTCATACCTCCCATGAACAACAACACATAAAGAAATCAGAACACATAAAATTAAAACATACAAGAGGAAGACTAAAAACCCTAAGACATAAAAATGGGAAATCTTTACCTTTTCTTGTCGTTGTTGTGCTCAACCATGGAGAGGAGGAAGTAGAGGCGACGCCTGGTGGCCATAGGCAGCGAGGAAGTTTGTTCAGAAGCGTGGCTCAAGGGCGAGGAAGAGATGAAGAGGACAAAGGTGGAAACGGCGCCGCTCAAAACTGTAACCCTTGAAATAAAACAAACCTAATAGAACCCTAAAACAAATGTTCACAAACTCGTTTGGGCTTTTCCCCATATAACTGCCAAGGCCCAATGCAATCAGGCGCCTTACACCCCTTTTTTTTCTCATTCAAACTTTGTTTTGGGCCATAAACCCCCTAAGCCCATTTAACCCTTTTTTCTTTTTATTTTCTATTTATTCAAACTAAATACTTTTGTTTATTTTTATATAACACCACTTATTTTGTAAATAAAATAATACATTAACTCTTTTTACAAAATTTTCTTAAATTACTTCTTTTTATTTTATTACATTTAAAAAATACATAAATAATTAGATTTTATTAAGATTAAACTTTTTTTTTCTTTTATTAAAACTTTTTTTGTTTAAATTTAAACCTTGTATAAAACATTAATTAAATACATAGATAATAGGATAATTAAATTTAAAACAATTTTCTTTTCTTTTTTCATTAAAACTTCTGTTTGTACATATTAACAAAAAATACAAAAAGAATAAAGTACTTAATAAATATATTAGGTTAATATTTGCATCATTTGTAAATAATCATGTGCATCTTACATACTTTTATTTCTCTTTTGGTTCTTATACATTGTTATACTTTACGTGGAGAATGCGATTCGATTTGGTTGTAAATATCATTTGGACACCACTATTCCGACAAGTCTCATCCCCCATTTGTAAATATTTGTACCCCCATCCCTGGATACTTATTTGTAATAGTTTAGGACTTTAAATTCCCGCAATTTATCGCTTTCAATTATACCATGCTTAGACTTAGGGTTTGTATGCCAATAAAATCAACCGCTAGATAACCTAACACAAGATAAATGCATGAAAATCAATACACCAATCACACTTGCACCCCTAGGGTAATCCCGCTTGTTGCCTTCAAAAATGGGCCATGCTTGCATGTTGAGTTCTTTGGCAAAACAAAAACAAATCAAATGATCATAGTCCCTCGATGACGCTTTCGAAGTTGCCTAAAAAATGATCAAGTCCCTTAAAGGAAAAAAATGCCAAAGACACTTAGCACCATTGCATTCATGGTCTAAACGATGACCCGCGCCTGTCCCGTTAACATCCTAACACAAGATTGTCCACCAAATACAATGGTGGAACAATACTGTTAAAAGGGTTAAAACATGAGAAAAATCTTTGAGTAAATTTAGGGGTAGATAACTCTTAGTTACTTGATCAAACTTGCAAAATACACTTGCCTATTTTCAAAACCCACTCCACAACATAACTTTCAAAAACAACTTTCAAAAACATTGAAACATCTTTTCGAAAAGACACACACCTTTGTAAAACATTCGAGTAAAGAATTGTTACAACGGTTGCCTAGACAAGGCATCTTTTTCAAAACATTTTCAAAACCCACACACACAAAGCACCATTTCAAACAATTGAAAATCAAGGCAAGTGATCTAAAACAAGTAACTAAGAGCCCATGGATAACCATGGATGAAAAGGGTGCTAATACCTTCCCTTTTCATAATCTACCCCCCGAACCCACGAAAACATCTCAAAGGTTTTTCCTGTGCTTTTTAACCTTTCCTTTAGGATAAAATAAAAAGTCGGTGGCGACTCTTGCTAAACCGAACAAGTGCGAATACAAACGCAAACATCAAGTCAGTTCTCCCACCGTATCACACCAGGCCTTTGCAATCTGCTCCTTAGCTTCCTTATGGTCTTCTCCCTCCTTCAGAAAGAAACTACTCAGATGAATACTATTTGGTTTATTCCTCATCGGATAACTAAGTTATCGTCGTGCAAGAACAGGGTTATAGTTAATTCCCCCATTTGTACCAAGAAGAGGTACATTGCGGAAACTACCTAAACTATCAACAATCTCTACATCCTGGTAAGCTCGATGATACCAATCAATATCTGAGTGAGTAAGTTCCATGATCTTAGAAGCCCAACAGGGTTCCTTCCTGACATCCCAGAAAGCATCAGACTGAGGTATATGAGAAATGAACCACCGGTATAATAGAGGCGTGCAATAGACAATCACCCCCCCATGATAAGAATTCCGAAGATGGATAGAGTAATAAGCATCACCCAACAATGTATGAACTGGGTTTCCAATCATGAAGATCCTGATAACATTAATATCAACAAACTTGTCCACATTAGGAAATAAGAACAACCCATAAGTAGAGCAAAGATAACCTCAAAAGCGACGGTACTCTTCATCCTGGAAAAGTAATGAGCTTCCTCAAATAAGAACTGAGCTGGTAATCCTATAATCCCTCCTTTAGTAGTCATATGGGTTTCAACCTTAGACTTCCCCAGATGAATCAAAGCAGCAATCTCGTGTAGTTTTGGCTCACCCTCCATACCAGTAAAAGGAACACGATCAGTAACAGGTAAATTCAACAGATAAGAATACACTCCTCTAGTGTAGGCATTAACTGATAGTCCGATGTCAAGAGAATACCCCCCTTCATCCTAAGCTTCATGAGAGGAATGATGGATCCATACTTCTTCCGAAAATCTGCAGAACACTCAATCTCGGGAATTAGACTGATCAACTCATCTATCTTGGGATCTTTGAAACTGTATTTTATGATCTTTATTTTTCCAGAATCCATGGTCAAAAGGTACCTGAGATAATCACCAATGGTCAACTTTCAAGTCCCTTAAAATAAAGTTTCTTCAAAATATGCTTATGAGTGCATGGATGCATGATGCAAAAATCACACACAAGATCATAAACATAGGGTTCATAGGTTCAACGTCACGAGCATGAGTTCAAAGGTACTACCCATAAGGTATGGTCTAAAAGTTAACACCTGCCGAACAAGGTTCTAGAGGTTCCCATAGTCTACATCCTTCCTTCGGATATTACCAACTTCCCAATTAACTCAGTAATTAGTAATATTCTCAAGAAAAACTCGTCCGACGTAGTATCACGTGACAAATATTTCTGGATTACTCTGTCATAGCTTCCGCACTACACCTAAAAGACCAAGAAGGGTTAGGTAATCTACGGTCCTCAACTTCAGCCGGCTCCCAGGTCGAAAGCAGCACGTCTTCCCGATTACTCGGTAAATGAAACTACAGTCAAAGGGGCCTCCACTGAGTGGGGGATCTCATGCCTCCTTTTTCAGTATTACTCCATCAAATTTAACATGACTATACTGCCCGTCCTATCTTAAAGTTTTCCCAAGTCCGAGTATAAGACTTATAAGTAATCACCAAGCACCCTAAAAACTAGAAAAATCTAAACAAACAGATATACAACATATAATATATAACAAACAATATACAGATATAAACAAAGATGGTTTTAACCCACTTAGGGATGGACCAACAAGAGGTCAATCTGTTCCCAGTGAAGTCGCCATTTTTCTGTAGCGGTCGAAATGTTTAAGACTAAGCCATTGGATTGACTAGACTTACACAGATCAAAATAAAAATTATCACTGCGCTTTATTGTTTCCAAAGGAATGGGAAAAGAGCTAATAACCCAAAAGAGGGGGAAAGATTCAAGGTAAGGGGGTTGGTTATGCAAAGGGAAGGGAAGGTTTTAGCACCCTAAACATCTACGGTACTCCATAGAAACCTCTTTCAAAAATCTATATATTTTGGCTATAAAATGTTGTATGTAAAATAGACGACGGATGTGAGAAAAGAAGTATTTATTATGATTTTGCACCCGCCGCGGTTGCGAACCTTTAGTGCCTACGTACCACATTTCATGCAATAGGGGATCAGGGTACACGTAGTTCCTCTTTTAAAAATTTTAAAAAAACACAAGTGTGTTGGTTAATTTTATGAGATAAGACATCATCGTCATTGTCCGTGTGGAAAACATACTTACTACCCACAATTATGAGAAAGGAGAATTTGCATCATCTCAAAGTGGAAGATATGGATTGGATTTTAAAATCAACAATACCTCACTTAACATCCAAGTGGAAAATAGCTCTCTTCACTACATATTGTAAAATATAGTTGTTTGCATCACTACAAGGATTGACAAGAGTCTAATCTTTTGATAAAGGTTTTAAGCCAAAATGGCAAAATGGTTTGAAATGAGATTGGTTGACTTTTTGTCTTCACAAAAAAATATCAAGGCATTATTAAATTGATTGAGGTTTATTTATAAAAATTATTTTTTTGAAAATACATGGACCTAAGTCCAAGTTTATTATGAAAGTGGTTCAAGTTTAGAAACAAGAAGAGTTTTCAAAAGGAGGAGGAAATTTTTTGAAATTAAAGAAGATAGGAGGAGAAGAAGGGACTATCCTAAAGCATAAGGTAAAAGCTAGGGATAAGAACCATCTAACCAACAAGAAATCAATACTTGACATTATGAATCAAGATAGAATTCCAATTCTTTGGATTGAAACAAAGCAAAGATACTAGACCTCTTGAGAGAACCAAACTTCAAGTGTATTAAGTCTTCACAAAATTTGGACACAGTAACGGCTGTATACGGGTGAATTCCAGATTACAAACAAAGAGTGTAATTAAAATAAACAGCACACAAAACAAACAAACAACCCAATGTCTTGAGGTAAACCTCAAGAATTCCAGACAAAATATCAATTAAGGCCACAAAGTCTCCAACATGGGCCAAGGTTTCTAATTCTAAGTCCAAGAAGTCCAAAACTCCATAATTCCAAGAATAGTAACCAAATAGTCCAAATATTATTAAAGGTTTTTATGGTTCATGTTGATTATAAGGTGTCTTAGAAGAGAAAAGAAAAGCTCAAGTGAGAAAAAATGAAAATGACAAGAAAGTAAATGCTCAAGTGAGCAAAATAAAAATGGCATGAAATGTAATGCTTAAAGTAAATGGTACATAAAGCATAAAAAATAAAAGCATAAAGTAAAAAAATTTATATAATTAGTGGTTAGTTGGATGACCATCTTGAAACTTGAATTTGGAAATCATTAGAGGATTGGTAGAATCAAAGCCTCCACACAATAAGTTGCATTTGCTTTTTGTCAAGTATATCATTCATTTTGAATCCTCAAAAGTAACATGTAATGATCAACGATGTTTAAGTGATCCGTGTTGACCAAAATTGATGAAGATCCATTAGAGGATTGGTAGAACCAAAGCCTCCACACAATGAATCTCAAAGTCATTGGATCTAAGAGATCAAATTAACATACTTGGGCTTGCAAACATAGGTTTGGGCCACGAATGGTCATTTATTCGAATCGGGATAAAATTTAGCGCTATGTTAAGCAATCGTATGGACTTATATAGAAGTCGCACCTATTTTGAGGCTATTCAATACCAATCTATGCACCATTTGTTTTGAGACATGATGATAAAGATCATGCTCCAATAACACTTAGTGCAATAAGAAAGGGATGAGATGAAGAGGGGTGGTAAAGAATATAAATCACATTTGAATTAAAATTTAATCCAACTATTATTAAAATCATTCATCCATTTTTGTGGAGTTAGACTCAACACCATGGATCCAATAATGTTAATGAAGTTCATGACCAAATATTTAACCCAAGATCAACCAGAAAATAATCACAAAATAATATTGCATTTAATATATACATTAAAAAGGTTTTAAAAATGTTTTAAAATAGAAATAAGAAAGAAAAATATCAACTATGTTCAAACTAATAAAAAAATTAAGTAAGACCATGGAAAAATCAGAAATGAACTCAAATATTTTTATAAAAAATTTGGTAATTTTTTAAAGTCAAACTATTTTTAAAATTAAAAGAAATGATTAAAATAAACCAAAAAAAATAAAAAATAACAAAGTCAGAAATAAAAAATAAATGAGGTCACCAATATTTGTCACAATATCATTGGATCATTCCATATTTTGTTTTAGAATTTAAAAATGCATAAAAGTATTTTTAAACATTTAAAACAATTCAAATAAAGTGAAAATTTATAAAAAAATATCAAAACACAATAAAATTGTGAAAAATTAAAAATCAGAAAGAGAAAAATCAAATATATTTTTCATAATTTTTTCAGATATTTTGGATTAAAAATGATTTTTCTATGATTTTTTGAAGTTTAAAACAATTAAATATAAAAATCAGAAATAAAAAATAAAGTCAAAAATATGTGGACCATTGGATGAGAGTCAAAGCGTGTTAGTAATCAAATCCAAGGGATCTGGTACGCTGTGCATATCATGGTCATTAGTGAATAAAGTACTGAATCAAATGTAATAACAGATTTTCAAAAAATAAGTTGCAAGCCATCATTGGTTGGAAGATGACACGTTGGTCATCTTCAACCTCCAGCCAACGTGAATTATAGGTCTCTCAAACTGTAAAATCAGAAGCTCAGAGCTATGTCATTCGCTTCGCCAATTCTAGACGAAGACAACTATACCTTTGCGATAAATTTATATAAACTGTAGATCAAGTAATTTGGAAGGAAAGTTTTGAAAAGGGATTTAAAATTTTATGGTCAAAACGTATTTCCAGATAAAAGAAAGTGTTGCGACTAGAACCAGGGCAATGAGAGCTTCACAATAAAATCAAAGTTTTAAAGAATTGATGGAGAAATCTACCTATTGAAGTTGAGTTGTAGAGATCTGAAACTGGACTCCTATGGATCAATATAGGGCACGATTCTTGAAGGTAATTGTATGGTTAGCTTCAGGGAAGATCAAGGAAGGTGAATTAATGGAAAAATTGGATTGAAAAAGGCTTGAATACTGATTTCGAAGTTACAGAAAATTAAGTTATGAAGCAAGTTTTATTGGGTGATTCTGGCTGTTCAAGCTTGAGGAAATGAAGGAGGGATAACCCTCTATTTATAGGGAATCAAATGGAATGTTCAAGCATGTGAAATGGTGATGTTTGGAGGGAAATCGTGTGAAGTTGCAAACAAGAAAAGTGTGACTTCTATATTGATCAAAACTCATCCAAAATGCACGTTTTTCTATGCTAATCACTTATGGAAGTTCACTAAACATGTTTAGAAGCAAAAATGCGCAGAAACAATGTGTTTAGAAGCTAAATCAAGGATTTCAAATTCTGACTTTTGAAGATACTTCAGTTTCAAGTTACCAATTTCAAAACAATGGCATTCTCAGCTCAAGGGGTCTTAGGGCATGACTCTTGATGCTTTAGAAATATAAGGTTACAAGCTTTGAATGGAAAAATAATGGAATAAAATGGGTGTTTGAGCTGAAAGTTGCAATGAGTCAAAGTTGGGAAAAAGAAGTTGACTTTCCATACTTAGAAATATTTCAAGTTTTTCTTCAAAAGTGACCTATAATATTTTGCATCCAAACATGGCCTTCCACTTGGAATTGGTTCTTGACCAAAAAATATGGCATGAAATAGACCTCTTGAATGACATTTTGAGACTTGAACCATTCAAAATCTCCAAAAATTGAGAGAGTTAGGAATTATTGAAGTTGGAAAAAAATCATGAAATGACCTATAATCTTTTGTATCTTTAGGGCATCTTCCGTCCATTTTCTCACTTTGCACATAAAAGAAGGAATAATGATAACATCCTCAATATCATTATCGAAAATGAGTGGGCTCAAGGTGATAAAAATTGACCAAGTTATGATCATTTGAAGTCACACATGGAAAAATGGGGGTTCATCTGAAGGACTTGTAATCTTTCTTTATCATCAAGCTTCTTCCACATGAAAACTCCTTGAAACTTTTGAATCGATTTGTTAATAACCCTTTGTAGAGAAGTATGTATTTGGAATCACTCAAAAATACCAAAATATGAGTAACATATACTTTTTTGAAGTTCAAAACCTTAGCTCCTAGATCAAAAAAATGCTTTGAGGAACTTTGACAATTTTAAACAACTTTCTTGTACCAACACTCTTGCTTTGTAAATAGAAGTTGTTGAGGATGATAATGAGAACTCATATCCACCAAAACCACTTCCATATCTTGATAAATGAGAGAAATATGCACTTGTGACCAATGGGAACAAGGCCTTGTCCAATCATGACAACTTCTTCAATCAACCCCTTGTACTTTTGAATCAATTTTGATAACTTTGAAATGTGGTGAACCAAGATAAACCTTGCCATGCCATTTCTTCCAAACTAACTTCAATGGTGGGGTTTGAACTTCTTAAGCTTTATTGACTAGGGCATGGAAATAAACTCATGAACCCATGGATCAACTTGCTAAGCCTCATTGCCTTTACCTACATTATTAACAAGTAAGACAAACCAACATTGCATTTTATTAATTAAAAGGAAAGTCAAAACAAATCATCCACGATCACAAAAGGAAAACAAGTCAAGGTGCTTGGTGATTCCTGAAAGAGCAAAGCTAAAGATAGGGAGGATAACCAAAAGCCCTAATGTGACCTTGTTGTGATTGAATCAATATGGTATGATGAAGGGACTTAGGGGAAAAAATTGGGGTACAACAGCTGCCCTTATTTAAGTTTCTTCTATCCGGAGATACGAAAGTTAAAAATCTTCGTGTCGACGCGATTAAAGATACTTAAATATAAAACAAACCTTATTTTTAACCTTAAGATGCCATGTAATGCTTATGAGTATGAATGCATATGAACAACTTCAAAGGGACACAAAACACCACTGGGGATGTAGCAAAGGAAATAAGGATCAAAAGAGAAACCCAACCAAGAAAATAAATCACTGGTGGATCAAAAGAACCGACTCAAAGAGGATGGTAAAAAGTCAAAGGATACACCAACTTTTACTGAAGGCGAGTCTTGTAACGCCTCAGACTACCTTTGGGATTACCAACTGACCCCACAAACCAACATGAGTCTTTTCAGCATGTTTTATCCTCACTCACATGCTTTCCGGGAAACTTCCCAGAAGGTCACCCATCCAAGAATTGCTCCAAGTCAAGCACACTTAACTGTGGAGTTCTTATGAATGAGCTACCGAAAAGAAGATGCATCTTGTTGGTATAGGTAGTACCAATTAATCTTTATAAGCTTTCCTTCAACCATGCAGTCCCATACCTGCATAGCCTCGGGATCCCTCTCATTCCGATGTGGCGACCACCTTTGCCCTCTTAGGCATCAGGTGTTACATGCGGTGTAACCACTTCTCACCCATTTTGGCCTCGAGTGTTACATGCCCACCAGCTTCCGCATGGTTCGTCCTCGAACCACATCGTACTGGGAGAGGTATGGCTCTGATAGCATTTGTAACGCCCCAGACTACCTTTGGGATTACCGGTTGACCTCACAAACCAACACGAGTCTTTTCAGCATGTTTTATCCTTAATCACATGCTTTCTGGGAAACTTCCCAGAAGGTCACCCATCCCAGAATTGCTCCAAGTCAAGCACACTTAACTGTGGAGTTCTTATGAATGAGCTACCGAAAATAAGATGCATCTTGTTGGTATAGGTAGTACCAATTAATCTTTATAAGCCTTCCTTCAACCATGCAGTCCCATACTTGCATAGCCTCGGGATCTCTCTCATTCCGATGTGGCGACCACCAATACCTGCATAGCCTCGGGATCCCTCTCATTCTAATGTGGCGAACACCTTTGCCCTCTTAGGCATCAGGTGTTACATGAGGTGTAACCACTTCTTTGCAACGCCCCAAACTTCCTTCGGGATTATCGACTTACCCCACAAACCAACACGAGTCTTTTCAACGTGTTTTATCCTCACTCACACGCTTTCCAGGAAACTTCCCAAAAGGCCACCCATCCCAGAATTGCTCCAAGTCAAGAACGCTTAACTGTGGAGTTCTTATAAATGAGCTACCAAAAAGAAGATGCATCTTGTTGGTATAGGTAGTACAAATTAATCGTTATAAGCCTTCCTTCAACCATGCAGTCCCATACCTGCATAGCCTTAAGATACCTCTCATTCTGATGTGGCGGCCACTTATATCCCTCTTCGGCCTCGAGTATTACACATGCGGTGCAACCTCCCTCCGCCCTCTATGGCCTCGTCCCATACCTGCATAGCCTCAAGATACCTCTCATTCCGATGTGGAGGCCACTTATATCCCTCTTCGGCCTCGAGTATTACACATGCGGTGCAACCTCCCTCCGCCCTCTATGGCCTCAGGTGTTACATGCCCACCAGCTTCCCCATGGTTCGTCCTTGAACCACATCGTACTGGGAGAGGTCTGGCTCTGATACCATTTGTAACTCCCCAGACTGCTTTCAGGATTATCGACTGACCCCACAAACCAACACGAGTCTTTTCAACGTGTTTTATCCTCACTTACGCGCTTTCTAGGAAACTTCCCAGAAGGTCACCCATCCCAGAATTGCTCCAAGTCAACACGCTTAACTGTGGAGTTCTTATGAATGAGCTACCGAAAAGGAGATGCATCTTGTTGGTATAGGTAGTAAAAATTAATCGTTATAAGCCTTCCTTTAACCATGCAGTCCCATACCTGCATAGCCTCAAGATACCTCTCATTTCGATGTGGCGACCACTTATATCCCTCTTCGGCCTCGAGTATTACACATGCGGTGCAACCACCCTCCGCCCTATACGGCCTCAGGTGTTACAATACTACCAACGTTCACTGAAGGTAGAAAGAGAAAAGAAATATCAACACTGAAGTTCACTGAAGGTGAGATACCAACTTTCACTAAAGGTAGAGAGAAAATATATCATAGCACCGCCGTTCACTGAGGGTAGCAAAAAGATAACAATCACCAACTTTCACTGATGGTGACCTACCTACTTTCACTGAAGGTAGAAGGAAAATATCATAGCATTTCTGTCCACTGACAGTGAACTACCAACGTTCACTGAGGGTAGCTAAAATATAACAATCACCAACTTTCACTGATGGTGAACTACCAACTTTCACTGAAGGTAGAAGGAAAATATATCATAACATCCACAATCTGTTTGATGTCAAGACAACTCATCCAACAACCTAAAAAACCTCAACACCATCGAACAACAACCTCGGGATAGAAGAAGAAAGTCCTGAAGTCATGGTGAACATGAAGAAGAAGATAAACAATTCTCCTCCTATCATTGATAAATTATGCTCCTGCTGAACATAACGATTCAAGCAGAGAACAAGAACACATGAAAGTCTTCATACTATCTCAGTAAAGGGAAGCCACTTCACACACAAATTCATACAAGACACACTTAATTTGAAATTTCTCACACATTCCAGAATAAATGCTCTTAGCTTGCTTGCTATACAAGTTCCAGATTCCCATTGTCTCTAACTTGTAGTAGAAGAAACCACCAGTTCAACAGGAATCCTGATCAGACCTCAGTATCTGATTGCCTTCTTCTTCCCTTTCATTCACTAGCAATTGCTGATACTAGTGAAGAATTCAAAAAGATAGTATTCATGTATTACCAAAACATACTACTATACACAAGATAAGAATTTGCACATTCTAATCCTCATAGTCAAAATTACAACTTCTAACAACTATGCTTGAGCATCTAACTCCATATGCTCAACTTTAAGCATCTTCCAAAACATACCCAACATGATGTTACAACATCATTTAGAACATCAGCTTCATAACAAATAACCCAAACACCATGGTTCTTGAACGCACAATTTAAAGGACTTTATTATGCAAAGAAGTCCTTTAAGAAGTGTTGTACCCCAATTTTTGCCCCTAAGATCCCTTCATCATACCATATTGATTCAATCACAACAAGATCACATTAGGGATTTTGGTTCTCCTCCCTATCTTTAGCTTTGCTCTTTGAGGAATCACCAAGCACCTTGAATTGTTTTTCTTTTGTGATCATGCATGTTTTGTTTTTATTTTCCTTTTAATTAATAAAATTCAATTTTGTTTTGTCTTACTTGTTAATAATGTAGGTAAAGGCAATGTGGCTTAGCAAGTTGATCCATGGGTTCATGAGTTTATTTCCATGCCCTAGTCAATAAAGCTTGAGAAATTAAAACCTCACCATTGAATTTGTTTTGGAATAAATGTCATGGTTTATTTTGGTTCACCATATTTCAAAGTTATCAAGTATGATTCAAAAGTACAAGGGGTTGATTGAAGAAGTTGTCATGGTTGGACAATGCCTTGTTCCCATTGGTCACAAATGCATATTTCTCTCTATTATCAAGATATGGAAGTGGTTTTGGTTTATATGAGTTCTCATTATTATCCTCAACAACTTCTATCTACAAAGAAAAAGTGTTGGTACAAGAAGGTTGTTTAAAATTGTCAAAGTTCCTCAAAGCATTTTCTTGATCTAGGAGCTAGGGTTTTGAACTTCAAAGAAGTATATCTTGCCCATATTTTGGTATTTTTGAGTGATTCCAAAAACATACTTCTCTTCAAAGGGTTATTAACAAATCACTTCAAAAGTTTCAAGGAGTTTTCATGTGGAAGAAACTTGATGATGAAGAAAGATTACAAGTCCTCCAGGTGAACCCCCAATTTCCCATATGTGACTTCAAATGATCATAACTTGGTCCATTTTTATCACCTTGAGCCCACTCGTTTTCCACAATGATCTTGAGGATGTGAACTTTATTCCTTATTTTATATGAAAAGTGAGAAGATGGAAAGAAGATGCCCTAAGGATACAAAAGATTATATAGGTCATTTCATGATTTTTTCCAACTTCAACAATTCATAACTCTCTCAATTTTTGGATATTTTGAATGGTTCAAGTTTCAAAATGTCATTCAAGATGTCTATTTCATTCCATCTTTTTCAGTCAAGAGAAAATTCTAAGAGGAAGGCCATGTTTGGATGCAAAACATTATAGGTCACTTTTGAAGAAAAACTTGAAATATTTCTATGGAAAGTCAACCTCTTTTTCCCAACTTTGACTCATTGCAACTTTCAGCTCAAAAATCCATTTGATTCTATTCTTTTTCCATTGCAAAGCTTGTAATCTCGTCTTTCTAAAGCATCAAGAACCATTCCTTAAGACTCCTTGAGTTGAGAATGCCATTGTTTCAAAAGTGGTAACTTGGAATTGAAGTTTCATCGCAAGTCAGAATTTGAATTTCATGTTACAATTTCTAACCCTCAAATTAGCACGGGTTTTTGGTCTAAACATGATTAGCCAACTTTCCCAAGTGGATTAGTGTATTAAAATGTGTGTTTTGGATGAGTTTTGACAAAAGAGAAGTCACACTTTCTTCATGATGCAGACCCACACGAATTCTCTCCAAATTGCATTATGCATCCTTCCTTTTGATCCCATTTGCTTCTCCTATAAATACATGAGCTATCCCATTCGTTTTCTCAAGCTTGAACAACCAAAGTCACCCTGTCAAACTCGCTCCATAACTCACTTTTCTGCAACTTCGAAATCATTGTTCAAGCCTTTTTCATTCCATTTTTTCTATCAATTCACCTTCGTTGATCTTCCCTGAAGCTAACAGAAGAAGAATTGAGCCTTGAAACCTTCTGAATTGATCTGACCAAGTCCATTTACAGAGCTCTGCAACTGAACTTCAATAGGTAGATTTCTCCATCAATTCTTCCAAACTTTGATATCATTGTGAAGCTCTCATTTCCCCGATTCTTGTGTTTCTTACAATTTTTAAATCCATTGAGAATTGAGAGAGAAATCTCAAATTGAAGGTGCTCGCTATTTTCTGGGTTTTTGATTCATATCTCTTTGCATACCTTATATAAATTTGGCGCGATGGTGATGTTAGGATCATCTTGAAGAGACGAATCCAATGATACTAGTTTGTGATCCTAATTTTTTCATTTGAAGGATCTCACAAAATCTCCATTGCAGGGTGTCTGGAGGTTGAAGACGATGACATGTCTCATCTCAGCCAATGATAGCGTGCCAAATATTTTAATTTCATTGGTTTCCTTTTTTTTGATCCTATGCGTATCTCACTAAGGTCCATATCCAGTACAACACGTCTGGCCCATTGGATCAACTTACTAACGCGTTTTGACTATGATCTGATGGCCCACATGTTTTTGGTTTTATTTTTATTTTCTGATTTTATATTTTAATTGATTTAATTTTCAAAAATTCATAACTCTTTTATTTTTTATCTAAAAATTATGAAAAAAATTCACAAAAATACTTTGAATTATTTCTGATCTCATGACTATTTTTTCACATTTTTATTTTGACATTTGATATTTTCTATATTCTTTGCATCATTTTACATATTTCTGACTTTTGGAAATTTTTTTGGAATTTTATATTGATGTTTACTATTTTTTATCTATGTTCTATTTATTTGAGCAATTTTAATTAGTTTAAAAATATTTTCTGACTTTAAAAAATTTCAAAAAATTTTATAAAAATATTTGAGTCTATTTCTGATTTTCCTATGACCTTATTTATTTTTTGTGAATCAATTTAAATATAGTTGATATTTTTTTCCTTTAATTTCATTTTTATTCATACCCTTTTTAATGCATATATTAAATATAATATTGTTTTGTGATTATTTTCTGGCTGATCTTGGGTTGAATTTTTGATCATAAACTTTGTTAACATCATTGGATCCATGTTGTTGAGTATAACTCCATAAAAATGGATGAATGATTTTAATAATATTTTGATTAAATTTTAATTGAAATGTGGTTTATATATTCTTGTAAGTACGAAGTGCGCCTAAGAGGGGGGGGGGGGGGGGGGGGGGGGGAGGGAGGGGGTGAATTAGGTACTTTAAAAATTTTCTTGTTTTAGTGATGATGGATATTATTTTTCTGATTTATGGTGAGTTTATGAAAGATTAAAGTGCAGAAAAATAAAGAGACACAAGCGATATATCCTGGTTCCCGTCACTGTCCGAGAGTACTCCAGTCCCCTTTCAACATGAAAGTGATTTCCTTATTGTGGCAAACTTAAACAAGAACTACTTAAAACCAAGAACAATCCTCTTGGATTTTCACTATGTCAACAATGAGAATAATCCTCTCAAAGTGACTTTACTTGTATCCAACAATCTTGGAAAAACAAGATTTATAAAACCACTTAAACTTATTTCCAACAATCCTGGAAAAATAAGCAAGTATATATTAATATTTGATTTGAGTGAGTTTGAGTAGCAATGATCACTTTGAGTGGTTTAATCAATGAATGGATCTTCTCTTCCAATGTTAATAGTATACAATGACCCAAGATATATAATGCTCAAAGTTTTCTGGATAACAATATGTGAAAGTGTGTAAAAAACTTGTGTATGAAAATGTATAACACCTTGAGTTTGATTTTTGAAATTCAGAGAAAATGATGGGAAGAAGTGTACAAAATTATTTTGAAAATGAGTATTTATATGTTCATAGCACCCTTTTGAAACAACATAAAGTTCTGTAAATGAATCATGAACAATTGCCAAGATTGAGTGAAAGGTTTCCATGAATTGGTGTTATGAACAGGCATGAGTAAAGCCGCTGTTTTTCAAAATCGTTCAGCATGCAATCGATTGCACCCTTTATGTAAATCAATTGCACGGGGTTTCAACAACTAGAAATTAAATATTTTAAGTGTTCAATCGATTGCATAAGTATGTAAATCGATTGCACTTGAAGTCAGTAGAAAAAATTGATTGAGAGCAATCGACTGCACAAACATGAAAATCGATTTCACTTAGAAATAGTAGCAAAGTTTTTGAAAAAATTGAAGCATTTAATCTATTGCACTCAAGTGAAAATTGATTTTTAGCTTAGAAAAACCTGAGTAAGGATTTGGACAATATAAAGTATTTCTTTTGACCATTGGGGATCTATGTCTTAAGTTCAAAGTAAGTATTATCATTATACCTTTAAATTTTGCTAAGTGCTTGAACCAAAGACTTTATCCACAAATGCTTTTAGCTTGATAAATAATCTTTTCCTTCTTTTTCAATCATGGTTTGTCTTCATCAAAACAAAAGTGCATTTGAGAAGCTTGATTTTACATTCTCCCCCTTTTTGATGATGACAAACGATCTTGCTTGATGCGTTGTAATTTCTGGAAATAAGCTTCTCCCCCTAAGATGCATAACTCCCCCTTTGTATGAGAAGGTTGGAATCCTTTGATTTTGTTCATCTTGGTTGAAGAGTAGTAAAGTGCCACATCCTTCTCCCCCTTTGACATTATCAAAAAGAAGGGAAAGATGCAATAAAAATGGACAATAATAAAGCAATATTGAAAAAAAAACTTAATTAATCATGCATCACAAATTGTCATAGACATAGTAACATAACGATTACAAAGAAATTTGAAGAACAACAAACAAAACGTAGCATAATTGAACAAGGACATAACAGAAAACAGTAGACATAACAAAGTTGGATATAACTTTATGGTTGATTCATGTCCCGGTTGTTATAGAACCAAGATCCTTGATTTGGAAATTGTTGTTGTAGAGGAGGTTATGTGTAATTTTGTGGAGGTGCAGCTGGATTATTTGGGTCATATGGTGGAATGTGAAGGTGAGAGTAAATGTAAGAAAATTGTTGATTCACATCTATGCAGAAGTCATTAATCTGGGTTGTTGTAGAATCGTTGAGAGCATTCCATTGGTTGTTGATGTTGGTATTCATGGAAGAAAATTGTTGAGACATGAAATCCATAAGATCTTGATTGCTTGGACCAGAGGGAGCAGTAGGTAGAGGAGGTACAACTTCACCACCTTCAACTTCTTGATCGTTTCCTTCATCACCGACCACATCTTCACCAATGTATGTTATAGTTTTAGTTTCCGGATTATAATGAACACCCATTCTTGAATCAACATTTTTTATTGAAATTTTATGCAGATTTGGATCCATATTAACTTTCTCAAACCCAGCAAAATCAACTCCAAATTCTTCCATAATTAATGTAACAAAGTAAGCATATGGTAGAAATTTTGATTTTGCATCAATCCTCAGCATATGAACCATTATGAGCCTTGCCCAATTAACACTTATACCTTTCTTCCCTACATAGATCACTTGCATTTCCAAGCCAGTCACAGTGCAGTGGTTTCCAGCCCATGGAAACATAATATAGACCATGAAATAATGAAATAGTCGATCGTCTATATAAAAGTTACCTGCACTCCATGAGTCTATAGAGGGAATCACTCCTTCTAGACCACAAATCCTTTTGGCACGGAATTCAGCTTCGCTTAATCTCCCAATGCTGTAATAAAATTCCTTTTTCTTGTAATCATCCCATGCCTCGTTTTCAGGGTCGTACAAAGAGCTTCCAGTATAGGGAATATGTAGAATCTCACCAACAATCTAAGGGGTTATAGATATTATTGTACCCAACACATATGTCACCATCTTGCCTTTGTGAGGAGTTAAATTGCTGAAAAATACTCTTACCAGATCTGGATAATATGGACCAGATGATGAAATTAATGGTTCTAGTCCATAAGCAGTTAAATCATTTTTAAAAGAGAAACATTCTTTGGGAAAAGATAATAGCATACCATATTTAGGATTGGACACTATCTTTCTTTGAAAATCCTTTGTAAATCTTGCTTCTTGTTCTTCGGTGAAAGTTGAGATTAATGGATTCTCAGAGGATGAACTAACCTTTTTCTTCCCTTTCTCTGAAGCTGACACCTTTTATTTTTTCCTTGAAGCCATGGGTAAGGTGTTTTTAAGGTTTGGAAGGTTTTAGGTTTTGAGAGGAAGATGTTTGATGAGATGAAGTTTGGATATGATTTGTGAGTAAATAGAAATGAGTGGGTTGTATTATATGTAATGAAGTTTAATTGACTTTTCAATAATAGAGATGAGCTCGGGAATATGAGAGAGAGAGAGAGGAATTTTGACCAACAAATATTTCTATCATAAAAGCATGTTACAGTGGATGCAATCGATTTGCATACAGATGCAATCGATTTGCACACAAAACAAAAGCAAAAGAAAACTGAAACGCACAGAGTGCAATCGATTCGCGCTTATGGTGCAATCGATTTGCACTGAAACAGAAAGGTCAAAAAATAAAAACATTCAGTGAGCAATCGATTTGCATCAACCAAAAATGACCAAAAACATATTTTTCTTAAACTTAAACACCACTTAACATATATATTCACATATAACAAGGTTAAGACAAGTATATAAAATCATAACAAGGATATAAAGCACCTTATATGCCGTGTTCATCGAGAATGCCAAGCTCTCTTCGAATCTTGTAAAACGGTTCTCTTGCCAAAGGTTTAGTGAAGATATCGGCAAGTTGATTATGAGTATCTACAAATGTTACCTCGACATCTCCTTGAAGTACATGATCATGAAGGAAATGATGTCATATATCTATGTGTTTGGTTCTTGAATGCATGACCAGATTCTTCGTAATGTTTATTGCACTTGTATTGTTGCACCGCATAGGAATGCATCCTAGATCGAGTCCGTAGTCACGAAGTTGTTGTTTGAGCCACAATATTTGAGCGCAACTACTATCTGCTGCAATATATTCTGCTTCGGCCGTGCTAAGAGCAACACATGCTTGTTTCTTGTAGACCCATGATACTAATGCATTTCCAAGGATGTGACAAGTACCACTTGTGCTTTTTCTATCAGTTTTACAACCTGCATAATCCGCGTCAGAATAACAAACTAAATTACAAACACTACCTTTAAGATACCATAATCAAACATTTGTTGTTTCTTTGAGATACTTCATGATCCGTTTCACCGCCATGAGATGAGATTTCTTTGGATTTGCTTGAAAGCGAGCACATAGACAAACACTAATCATTATGTCAGGACGACTTGCCGTCAGATATAATAAGGAGACAATCATACCTCGATATTTTGTAATGTCGATGGAAACACCTGATTCATCTTGATCAACATATGTACCAGAACCCATTGGTGTAGACATTGCTTACAGTTATCCATGTCAAATATTTTCAATAGTTCCTTGCAATACTTGGATTGGTTGATGAAGATGCCATCTTTTAATTGCTTGATTTGAAGTCCAATAAAATAATTCATTTTACCCATAATGGACATCTCAAATTCTCCTTGAATCATTGCTGAAAATTCTTCACACATTTCTTTGTTTGAAGAGCCGAAAATGATATCGTCAACATAGACTTGAACTAGTAAAGTGTCACCTTTGATTTTCTTGATAAACAAAGTCTTGTCAACTTTAACCTTTTCAAAACCTTTTTCGCATAGGAAGTTACTTATCCGATCATACCATGCCGTTGGTGCTTGTTTCAAACCATATAGAGTTTTTCTCAATTTAAATATATGAGATAGATTCTTGAAATCTTCGAACCCCGGGGGTTGCTCAACGTAGACTTCTTCATTGATATATCCATTCAAGAATGCACTTTTGACATACATTTGGAAAAGCTGGAAATTTAATGAGCAAGCATAGGCAAGTAAGAGACGAATAGCTTTTAACCTTGCAACCAGAGCGAAAGTTTCTTCAAAATCTATTCCTTCTTCTTGATTGTAGCCTTGTGTTACCAACCTTGTTTTATTCCGAACAATTATTCCATTTTCGTCAAGTTAGTTTTTAAACACCCATCTTGTTCCAATAATGTGTTTATTGCTTGGCCTAGGGACAAGTTCCCAAACTTGATTCCTTTCAAATTGATTTAACTCTTCTTGCATAGAAATGATCCATTGGTCATCGCCTAAGGCTTCATAAACTTTGGAAGGTTCAATTTGAGAGACAAACGCCATGTTTAGACAAGCATCTTTGAGATTTAGTCTTGTTATCACACCTTGACTTATATCACCAATTACTTTATCGATAGGATGATCTCTATGATTTCTCCATTCATTTGGTAGATCATTGAATTTTGATTCTTGTTGGGATGATTCTCCTTATTGAATTGGTTGATCTTTGGAAGTATTTTCTTGAGAACCTTCTAGTATTTCATCATCATCATCATTAAAAACAATATTATCCTCCTTGGAGGGGTTAGTTTCATCAAAAGATACATGCATTGATTCTTTAATTGTTAAAGTTCTTTTGTTATAAATTCTATATGCCTTACTAGAAATAGAGTAGCCAAGAAAAATACCTTCATCGTATTTTTCATCAAACTTACCAAGGTTATCTTTGTCCTTGTTTAAGATAAAGCATTTGCAACCAAAAATGTGAAAGAAAGCAATGTTTGGTTTACTCCCTTTGAAAAGTTCATATGGAGTTTTCTTCAAGATCGGTCTTATGTTAACTCTATTCCTAACAAAACATGTCGTGCTCATCGCATCCGCCCATAAATATTTTGGAAGGTTTGAATCGCTAAGCATCGTCCTTGCAAGCTCTACAAGAGACCTATTCTTTCTTTCCACCACTCCATTTTGTTGAGGAGTCCTTGGTGCCGATAAGTTGTGAGATATTCCATGTTCTCCACAAAATTCTTCAAATAGAGCATTTTGAAGTTCTCCGCCATGATCACTTCTTATGGAGACAATTGTTAGAGACTTCTCATTTTGAATTTGTTTAGCATACTTCTTGAACACCTTGAATGCATCACTTTCCTGCACTAAAAATAATGTCCAAGTATATCTAGAGAAATCATTAACAATAACCAGAGCATATACATTACCTCCGAAACTTCTTGTTCTTGAAGGACCAAATAAGTCCATATGTAACAATTGTAGTGGCCTTGTAGTAGACACCACATTCTTAGATTTGAAAGTTGATTTTGTTTGTTTCCCTTTTTGACAAGCATCACAAAGTCTATCTTTGACAACATTTCTCTTAGGCAACCCAATGACAAGATCATGCTTGATTAGTTTATTCAAGTGCTCCATGTGAATATGAGAAATTCTTTTGTGCCATAGCCATGAATCGTCGTTGTTCTCCATGAGACATATTACCTTCAAAGATGGATCATCAAGGGAAATCATGAATATATTATTGATTCTTTTACCTTTAAGTATAACCTCATGTGTGACTTTGTCTTCTATCAAGAATTCATCCTTGGTGAACATGATCTTGAAGCCTTTGTCACAAAGTTGGCTAATACTAAGAAGATTGTGCTTTAGTCCTTCAACATAAACAACATCTTCAATGGATGTGAAAGGTGGAGCACCATATTTGCCTTTGCCAAGAATTCTTCCCTTATTATTGTCTTAATAAGTGACAAAACCCTTGGCCTTTAGAACTAGATTTGAAAATTGGTTTATGTCTCCCGTCATATGCTTTGAATAACCACTATCAAGATACCAAAGATTGCATGTGGTCTTCAAGCATACCTGCAAAATAAATTAGGTTTTGTTAGGTACCCAAGTTTCTTTGGGTCCTTCATAATTAGTGCCTTTCTTTACCCACACATAATTCCCACTTACCACACTAAAGTTTCTAACATAGCAAGCATTAGGTGTATGGCCTTTAATACCATAATAGAAATAAGTAGGTTCAAAATTACTTCTATATCTAGAAGGATGAGATTTCTTCTTAGGAAATGTTTTCTTTTTAGGATAGTGATGAATCATTTTAGGTTTGTTTACTTTTTCTTTGGATGATTGATCACTAGCCTTAACAAAGATAGATTTATTAGAACTTGGTTTTAAAAACTTTGAATATCCAAGTCCACTTTTATCATTGGAGTATCTTTGTTGGCTAAGAACACCTTCCAATCCAATTTAAATTTTTTCATATCTTTCAATAACCATTTTTAATTGAACAATTTGGAAATAGAGTGATTCACAATTTTTGCATACAAAATTCTATTTTTTTTCATCACTTAATTTTTATTTTTCTTCTTTGAAATCTTTTTCCATAGATTCACATTTTTCTTCTAAAGATGAAATTTGTTTCTTTTGAGATAAAATAGTTTTATACATAATTTTTCATTCATTTAATAGTTCATCTATAGCACCTTGTGCATCACTATCAAAAATATAAAATTCATTACTAACCTCATCGTCTTCATTATCGAAATGGTGTGAGGCCATCAATGCTAGATTTGAACTTTCATCACTATCAGAATCATATGAAGAACTTATTTCATTATCCTCGCATGCAACATAGGCCTTTTTGTTCTTGAATCCCTTGTTTCTTTTGTAGCCACCTTTCTTGGAGAGTTTTGGACAATCCGGCTTGATGTGACCTTGCTTACCGTATTCATAACATGTGACTTCTTGTGTTGATGTGGAAGCTTCCTTTTTCTTGAATTGTTTCTTTCCTTTTGAATGAGAAAAGGATTTGTAATTTCTACCAAAGAACTTACCAAGACTTTTAACAAGAAGCTGGAAATTTTCATATTCTTCCGGATTGTCTTCCTTTTTAACTTCCTTGGAATCTATTTTTAAAGCAATATTCTTGGATTTCTTCTCTTGATTTTCATGTTTTTCAAGTCTTTTGAGTTTCGTCTCATATTCTTGAAGTTTTCCAAACAACGTTGCGGAAATCATGGAGGAGAGACTTTTATTTTCTGAAATTATCGTTACCTTTGGTTGTCATTCCCTATTTAAGGACCTAACTATTTTCAGATTTAGTTCATCATTCGTCAAAGTCTTACCAAGATCAATTAGATGATTTGTCAAGTGCACGAATCTCTTTTACAAGTCAAGGATGGTTTCTCCGGGCTGCATTCGAAATAATTTGTATTCTTGACTCAAGGTATTTATTCTTGATCTTTTAACTTCAAAAGTTCCTTCATGAGTTTGTACCAAGGTATCCCATATTTCTTTCACTGTTTTTCATGTCGAGACACAGAAGAATTCAGCCATGCTAAGTGCACCTTGAAGAAGATTTATTTCCTTTTTATCATAGAGAACCTTTTTCTTATCATCTTCGTCCCATGTAGCTTTAGGATTTGATGATCCAGCATCATTGATTACTGTTATAGGGATAAATGGACCATTCTCGATGGCATCCTATATTTCTTCTCCTTGTGCTTCTAGATGTGCCTTCATGCGTATTTTCCAGAAGTCAAAATATTCACCACAAAATAGAGGAGACTTGTTGTTACTACCACCATCTCTGAAAAAGGGATTTTGATTTGCAGAAGTCATTCTGGATCTTTTAGGAATAGGTTACCTATAACCTGCTATGATGCCAATTGTAAGTACGAAGTGCGCCTAAGAGGGGGGGGGGGGGTGAATTAGGTACTTTAAATTTTTTTTGGTTTTAGTGATGATGGATATTATTTTTATGATTTATGGTGAGCTTATGAAAGAGTAAAGTGAAGAAAAATAAAGAGACACAAGCGATATATCCTGGTTCCCCTCACAGCCCGAGAGTACTCCAGTCCCGTTTCAACATGAAACAGATTACCTTATTGTGGCAAACTTAAACAAGAACTACCCAAAACCAAGAACAATCCTCTTGGACCAAGAAAAATCCTCTTGGATTTTTACTATGTCAACAATGAGAATAATTCTCTCAAAGTGACTTTACTTGTATCCAACAATCCTGGAGAAACAAGATTTATAAAACCACTTAAACTTATTTCCAACAATCCTGGAAAAATAAGCAAGTATATAGCAATATTTGATTTGAGTGAGTTTGAGTAGCAATGATCACTTTGAGTGATTTAATCAATGAATTGATATTCTCTTCCAATTATAATAGTATACAATAACTCAAGATATATAATGCTCAAAGTTTTCTGGTTAACAATATGTGAAAGTGTGAAAAAAACTTGTGTATGAAAATGTATAACAACTTGAGTTTGATTTTTGAAAATTCAGAGAAAATGATTGGAAGAGGTGTACAAAATGATTTTGAAAATGAGTATTTATATGTTCATACCACCCTTTTGAAATATCATAAAGTTCTGTAAATAAATCATGAACAATTGCCAAGATTGAGTGAAAGGTTTCCATGAATTGGTGTTATGAACAGGCATGAGTAAAGCTACTGTTTTTCAAAATCGTTTAGCATGCAATCGATTGCACCCTTTGTGTAAATCGATTGCACGAGGTTTCAACATCTAGAAATTCAAATATTTTGAGTGTGCAATCGATTGCACAAGTGTGTAAATCGATTGCACTTGAAGTGAGTAGCAAAAATTGATTGAGAGCAATCAATTGCACAAATATGCAAATCGATTGTACTTAGAAACAATAGCAAAGTTTTTGAAAAATTGAAGCATGCAATCGATTGCACCAATATGCAAATCGATTGCATGCAAATCGATTGCACTCAAGTGAAAATTGATTTTTAGCTTAAATAACTTGAGTAAGGATTTCGACAATATAAAGTATTTCTTTTGACCATTGAGCATCTATGTCTTAAGTTCAATGTAAGTATTATCATTATACCTTGAAATTTTGCTAATTGCTTGAACCAAAGACTTTATCCACAAATGCTTTTAGCTTGATCAATAATCTTTGCCTTCTTTGTCAATCATGGTTTGTCTTCATCAAAACAAAAGTGCATTTAAGAAGCTTGATTTTACAATTCTTTCCCACCCTTATTCATCTCATCCCTTTGTTATTTCACTAAGTGTTATTGGAGCATGATCTCTATATCATGTCTCCAAAAAAATGGTGCATATATTGCTATTGACCGGCCTTAAAATAGGTGCGACTTCTACATAAGTCCACTTACGATTTCTTAACATGGCGCTAAATTTTGTCCCGATTCGAGTAAATGATTATTCGTGGCCTAAACCTATGTTTGTAAGCCCAAGTATATTAATTTGATCTCTTTGATCCAATAACCTTGAGATTCATTGTGTGGAGGCTTTGGTTCTACCAATCCTCTAATGGATCTATATCACTTTTGGTCAACGCAGATCACTTAAACATCGTTGATCATTAAATGTTACATTTGAGGATTCCAAAATGGATGATATACTTGACAAAAAGCAAATGAAACTTGTTGTGTGGAGGCTTTAGTTCTACCAATCCTCTAATGAGTTCCAAATGCAAGTTTTAATATGGTCATCCAACTAACCACTAATTTCTAACAATTGACTTTACTTTATGCTTTATTTTATGCTCTTTACTTTATGCACCATTTACTTTAGCATTTACATTTCATGCTATTTTTCATCTTTGCTCACTTGAGCCCCTTTATATTCTTGTCATTTTTATTTTGCTCACTTGAGCTTTTCTTTTCTGTTTTAAGACACTTAATAATCAACATGAACCATAAAAAAACTTCAATGATACTTGGACTATTTGGTTACTATCCTTGGCATTATGGAACATTGGACGTCTTGGACTTAGGATTAGAAACCTTGGCCTATGTTGGAGACCTTGTGACCTTAATTAATATTTTGTCTGGAGTTCTTGAGGTTTAACTCAAGGCATTGGGTTGTTTGTTTGTTTTGTGTGCAGGTTATTGTGATTACATACTTTGTTTGTAATATAGAATTCACCCATATACAACTGTTACTCTGCCCAATTTTTGTGAAGACTTAATACACTTGAAGTTTAGTTCTCTCAAGAGGTCTAGTATCTTTGCTTGCTTGGTTTTAATCCAAAGAATGGAATTCTATCTTGACTCATAATATCAAGTATTGGCTTCTTGTTGGTTAGATGGTTCTTATCCTTAGCTTTTACCTTATGCTTTAGGATAGTCTCTTCTTCTCCTCCCATCTTCTTTAATTTCAAAAATCTTCTCCCTCCTTTTGAAAACTCTTCTTGTTTTTAAACTTGAACTACTTTCATCATAAACTTGGACCTAGGACCATGCATTTTCAAAACTTTTTCAAAAATAAACTTCAATCAACTTAATAATACCATGACTTTTTTTTTGTGAGAAGACTAAAAGTCAATCAATCTCATTTCAAACCATTTTTACAATTTGGATTTTATTTTAAACTTTTCTCAAAAGATTAGACTCTTGTCAATCCTTGTAGTGATGCAAACAACTATACTTCTATAATATGTAGTGAAGTGAGATATTTTCCACTTGGGTGTTGAGTGAGGCATTGTTGATTTTAAAATCCAATCCATATCCTCCACTTTGAGATGATGCAAATTCTCCTTTCTCATGATTGTGGGTAGTAAGTATGTTTTCCACACGGACAATGACGATGATTTCTTATCTCATAAAATTAACCAACACACTTATGTTTCAAAAAATTTTAATGGTGAACTACGTGTACCCTGATCCCCTATTGCACGAAAGGTGGTACATAGGCACTAAAGGTTCGCAACCGCGGTGGGTGAAAAAATCATAAAAAAATATGTTTCTTTTCTCACCTCTACCATCTATTTTACATACAACATTTTATAGCCAAAATATACAGATTTTTTCAAAGAGGTTCCTGCGGAGTACCGTAGATGTTTAGGGTGCTAATACCTTCCCTTTGCATAACCAAACCCCTTACCTAGAATCTTTCCCCCTCTTTTTGGGTTATTCTCTCTTTTCCCATTCCTTTGGAAACAATAAAGCGTGGCGGCGATTTTGATTTTGATTTGTATAAGTCTAGTCAATCCAATGGCTTAGTCTTAAATATTTCTACCTCTACAAGAAGATCTTAAAAAAACACAAGAAGATCTCAAAATATCACACCTTCTGCAGTTGTTTCAGGTTAACGCAAGCACCTGAACACCATAGAGAGAAATAAACTCTCAACAATATCTAAATCAATAGTTCAGATAGTAGATTGCATTCACACCTCAAATAAGTACCCAGCTCCCGACAAGGTATTTATCACCAGTAACATGCATATCTTCACAAGATCATACTTATACCCAGCTCCCAACAATGTATTTTTCATCAGAGGAAAAACTTCTCCACATACTCAGCTGCAGATGATACTCCCTTTCAACAAATTTTAGAATATTTGATCTAACATCCTTCTTCTTCAACTATTAGCATAATGGAATCCTTCACAGCATTCTAGACTTGGTCAGAGACTGGACTTTATACTCCATCATGGTCATTCATTCTAACTTAGGAATCCAATGGTGATCAATAATAATCACCCCCATGATCTTCAAAACAGGCTTCCTTCTGAAGCAACACACACTCGAGATGATGTTCCAACATCAAAGAAAACATCAATCCCATATCCATGGACTTTACCAAATACTGTGGTTCTGGAGGTAATACCCATAGTAAGTTCAAACAAAACTCTTGAGGGAGAACACAAAAGGATTAACCATCATTAGTTGATCAACCTTCAAGACTAGATCAAAAAACGCACGCTGAGCATGCACATTACACACCTCAAGGAACTTCTCCTTAAGCACGAAATCCAGACCACATGTATGACATTGAGGTGTTAGATCACAAGTCTTATGCACCTAAAGAGGATATTCCCTCTACCATGAAGACCACAACACACAGTGTTTTGTATGATCATCAACCCTTCAAACAGATTGTCCAGGAGTACCTCTTCTTCTCCCAAATCTTCTAGACAACTCATCATGATTGTATGTTAATCTTCCAGAATATTAACTTACCTCAGGTTGATGCATATCCATTGCATACAACCCCTAGAATGTCTCTTCCAATTTAGAAGAACAAGAGTTAAATATTCTCATAGACTTGATAAGTGATATCAAGTTAGAGTAAACAACCTCCATCCCGTTTGAGAGAAACATCAGTCAAACCAAGTTGAGAAAAATAAATTCTCAACACAAAGATGTCAAGACATTATATCTGACATCTCAAGAATCTCTAACTCCAGATTATTGATTCTACTTCATCAACTGCTATGAACACCTTGAGAATCATACATTCTCCTCCTTAATAGCAGTACAACATATGGTTAGTGCACACCCACATAAATCTCTCAATACAAAAAAAATATGTTCCTTAGACACAAATAAGATTCCCAAATAAATCTAGATCCTTTGATCAGAAGGATTTTCCAGAATTCAGAGAGAATTCCCTTCAAATATGAAAATGACCTTCATATATGAAAACAATTGGATGAGATAACAAACTTCTTCAGGACACTAAAGCTCAGCATCTGCCCTTCTACTAACTTAAATCAGAAATAAACTGAACCAAGAAGCACACAATTGGATGACCATAACTCAACCCAACAATCTAAGATGTGTTTTCTAGATAAAACACCTTAGAAGCACGACACAGATACCTCCTCTTCTAAATCAGGAGTAGGTTCCAAACATATATGATCACCACACATTTTATGGCACCCAGAGCATCTATTCTGCAACAGGAATTTGCACGCCCGCTTACACAATGTCCCAACATCTTGTAGGATATTAGTTCCCTTCTTTTGGAACTCACTACACAAAGCTTGGTTCTGAAGCCTAACACTGCTTTTAGAAAACAAATAACCCTTGATCACCTTCAAAGTCCACGAAATTATTCCAAGCTTCAGAAATACCAAACAGCAGCAAGACTCAGAGTCACTTTCCTAATTAGGTCATGTATTAGGAAGACTATGTATGAAACCAAATTAAATGGATTTGATCATTCTTCAACAACTCATCAAATGTGCCTTTATGAATGGACTTGAGAGATAAAACTCAAGTATCATTGGCAAATTTACAGAGGCAGTTGAGACTGTCTTGCACACACTACAACATCACACACCAAGTCTGCTGAGGAGACCAAAACCTAATGCCCTTCCTTCACTTGCGAAACAAGTAATAACTAGGGTTACAACAGATACTATGCAGCGGAATACATAACAACACATAACTCCTCAACAGTCTCCAGGCACAATAAACCCTTGCGCACAAACACTACACTCCTAGGGCAACAGGTCAACATAGGTTTGAAAATAAACTAAACCTATCTGTAATACGGTAGGAGAACTGACTTGGGTGTTTTGCATTTTATCTCAAATGTTGCGGTTAGCAAGAGTCACCACCGACTTTTCTTTTATCCAAAAGGAAAGGCTGAAAAGAACAAGAAAGACCTTTGAGATTATTTCTTGAGTTCGGGGGTAGATTATGAAAAGGGAAGGTGTTAGAACCCTTTTCATCCATAGTTATCTATGGGCTCTTAGTTGCTTGCTAGATCACTTTCTTTTGTTTGAAAAATGTTCTTTGTGTGGTTTTTGAAATTATTTTGAAAAGGCTCCTTCGTTTAGGCAAACTTTGTAATAGTTCTCGTTCGTAAGAACGTATACAAAGTGTTGAGCTTTTGAAAATATTTCATGTTTGGAAAATGTTTTGAAAGTGTTTTGAAAGTTTTTTGAAAGTGTTTTGAAAGTGTTTGGTGTTTGTTTTGAAAATAAGCAAGGATGTTTGTTTTGAAATTGAGCAAACAACTAGGAATAATCTACCTACTCAAAAGTCTTAGTTCATTTCTTCCTTTCCTTTGATACTGCTATCTTACCATTGATTTGGTAAGAAGCCTTATCTTTGGATGTATAGGGACGGACGTGGGTCATCGTATAACCATGATAGCAATATTGTGAGATATCTTAGCAATTCTCTTTGAGGGACTAAGATCATTTTGAAAGGCAACATTGATAGCGTCATTGAGGGACTATGATCTTGTATTTTTTATTGCTTTCTGCTAAGACATCACACGTGCATAACATGACCATTTTTGTAAGGCGACAAAGTGGAATTACCCTAAGGGTGTAAGTGTGCAAGTGTGTTTGATTTACATGCATTGTTTATCTTGAATTAGGGTTTGCTAACTTGTTGATTTTATCTTTCCATACAAACCCTAATTACTAGCATTTATATAAAGCGATAAATTGCGGAAAGTAAAATTACTAAGATATTACATCATTAGGGGAGGGGGAATACAAATTTATAAATGGGGATTTTGCAAGAAAATTAAACCTAATTATCTATTACAACCATATTGAATATTGTACCAGAATTGAAAATAAAATGCAAGAATGTAAATGAAAAAGAAATGATTTTTGTTTGGATTTTATGAAAGGGCTTAGTCTTGACCTAATTAAGAAAATTATTAGTTAAAAAATAAACAAAATTAAATTTAAACTAATTAAGAAAGAAATTAAGTTAAAAAATAAAGCATTTTTAGGGTTTTTTGTGAATGGTTTTAAATTAATAATAATAATATGAAAATTAATTAATTAAAAGAAACCTAAATTCTAAATTTATTTTAAATGAAAAAAAGAAAAAAAAATTAAACCTAAATCTAAATATTAATTAATTAAGAAAAATAAATTAATTTATTAAAAGAAAATGTTTTTGTTCTTTTTGTCTTTATAAAGAAAATAAAATAAATACGTGTAAATAATAAATAAAAATAAAAATATTTTTATATTTTTCATTAATAAAAATAATAATAATAATAATAATAATAATAATAATAATAGTAATAAAAATATAATAAAGAAAAAAAAGAAAAAAGAAAAAGAAAATAATAAAAGAAATTGGGCCAGGGGTGCAAAAGTAAGCCAGGGGGTTAGAAGAATAAAAAAAAAAGCCCAATGATTAGGGTCCAGGCGCTACTGTATGTAAAACAAAAGAAGCAAAAATATGAAGAAGAAAAAAACAACAAAACGGACGCTGGGGCTCGAACCCAAGTTCTAAAGGTGAAAGGCGTGCGCTTCTACCACTGAGGTGGCTATACATATGTTAACTTAACTGAAATAATAAATAAATAATACAAAACAAGTTCCAGAAATGAACTTCATCTTCAACCTCCAGCCATGGATCTTGTAACTTCACCATTTCTCAACAAAAATGAAATATGTAAACATAAAAGTTGCTCCATTTTTTCATACGAATCCAACCATGTAAATAATTAAAGCTATAAATAAAAGATGAATGAGAATTTCTAAAAGTACCAAATTCTGACCTAATTATTTTAGCAAGTTCAAACTTAAAATTCTCACTACTCAAGCAATATAAATGAAATCTATGGACATGTACATTTTTAGGGCAATGATATCTACATTTTATCTTTGAAAATGCAAGCTTAACGATGCCTAAATAATGAGATGAAAAGTCAGAAAACTCACCTTGCAGCTAGAGATCGTGTTTTGAGTTAGATCTTGATTCAAGTTTTTGCGATGATCAGGTTAGCTTCCTCAAGTTCCCAGGAAGCTAATGCAATGGTTAGCTTGAGCAATGGATGGCTGGAATGGCTTGGAGAAGTCAATGTGCAGACTCTATTTTTTAGTTATGGAGGTTATGGTAAATGGTACTACAGTTATGGAATAAGGATGGGGATGAGTTGTATTTGATGTAAGGAAGCTTTAGGAATCAAAAATCCAAGAAACACACAAGGGAAATATGAGTTTGGAGTTCATGGTCAGAAACTGTGCAACAATGGAGTTTTTGGTAAATTTCTGGTTTGAGGGAGTTTGGGAGTATTTCAGGGTGTTAATGCTCATGTCTTAGCTCACAAATAGTGCCTCCATTTATAAGAAACAAGTTTGGAGGCTTGTTGTTGATCAGAATTCAAAAACAAATGTTTAAACTCAACATGTGATTTTTGATAAGTCCAAGTTTCAATGCCTTGTGTACTTGCTAATGTAGAGTGGTTATGCTTTAAACAAGTCTGCTTCTGAATTTGTAGATGGAGTGTGATCAGAGGGAACAAGTTAGAGGCTCAAGAATTTACTTTGTGCATAAAGCTTACTTTTCAAGAATGGCATTCTTCACTTTCTTCCTAAAATGGCAATGTGAATTGGATAAAGCTTAAACCACTTGGATTATAGCTCAAAAGTTTGTGTAATCCATTAATGATGGATAGATACACAAGTTAGAAGGCCTGCAAAGCAATATTATACAGCCTGTTGTACCCCAAAATTTGCCCTCTAAGTTATCAAGAATTTGCTCACAAGATCTCTTTTGGCTCAAGACTGCACTAAGGTTGATTAGCTCAAGACACCTCCTCAAGCACTGGTGACCAAACTTAGGGTTTGAGATTGTACAAGGATATTTGAACTTCCAATGCCCCATATGACTTTCATGGATCATTATGGACCTCAAGATTACTCATGTCAAGTTTCAAGCTTTGGATCACACTTTGCTCAGTCAATTGAGCAGTTGACCTAAAAATCACTTGTATTGGGAAAAACTCAACTGTGGCCAATTTACAGTCAAACTTCACAATTTTTCTATCCACATCAACATTTTAAACTCATATGTATCATTTGATCAAGTTTGGACCATAATTCCTCAGGAAATTTGATCAAATCTTCAAAAAGGCAAAATGATCAATTGGTTTAAGGCATGATCTCAAGAGCCCAATTGCATCATTTTTACCTATTGACATGGCTCAAAACATTGCTCAAGTCCAATGGATTGACATATGAATTTTCAGTCAACTGATCAAAAGTCAACTGTATACTGAAAAGTCAAACTTTGACTTTTTGGTCAAATTCAAATGTCAAAGATCACAATTCATCCAAGCATGTCAAAATATGAAACTTATTCATCAAGAAATCAAAAATTTAAGATTTCATTTTGAAAAGTTAAAATTTCTAAACTTGAAATTTTTCTAAGTGTTGGAAATTTCTTATTTTTTCACAATTTTGAGCAAAATTTTCATCATGATGAAAGATGATTCAAAAGAAACTTCCAACATGAAAGTTGTAGATCTCAATGAAATATACAACACTGTTTTACACAACTTCTTCCAAAAGTTCTTGGATCTCAAGTTATAATTTTAAGAATACATGGTCATGAAACAAAACACAGTAAAATTTTGCCCTAATTTGGTCAGGATTTTGACCCAACTTCATGGCACTTTTCATATAGTTCCAAGGGGAATTTTCAAAATTAATTCAAATATGGGTTGTAGAGCATATTACAAGCTTTCCAAAATTTCCAAGAAATCCTTGAGATCTTTTTTGAGTAGGGAGAATCGAAGAGATGAAGTTAGGGTTTTATCACTTGAATTACAAGTCATTTTGTGATGAACAAGATTCAAAATTCAAACTTATGCTGCATACCTCTACTTTTTAGGCCTCAAACTTGTTAGGCACTCCATAATTAATTGCTTGCACATCTTTTAGAGGTCTCAATTCAAGCATTCAATGCAAGGCCATGCTTTATATCCATTTTGGGAAGAAAGTGCACAATGTCATTTTGATAAAGTAGCTTTTTGCATAAAACTTGCTCTCTTCTGATCATACATGTCTTATAACTCAAGAGAAACTTGTTTAGACACTTACCATCACCCAACCCATGCTTGTACTTCCTCTTGAAACTTGTTTTCCCACTTTTCTTCAAAATCAAGTAACCTAGCAATTAGCTTGTAACTTGTACTTCTGACTCCCCAAAGTACTCAAACCCTTTTGCTTATACATGCACAAGTCATTTGCCATAAATCCCATGCATGCTAAAGCCCTGAAAACACCAAGAATACAAAATCACCAAAAACACTTCAAAACTTGTCATTTCTGAGTTTTGAATCCAATCTCCAAATTTGCTCATGAGTTTCTTGGCCTTTTACTTTCAAAAGCTTCTAAACAACATACACAAAAAATCCCAACACCTGTAACACCATTGTAACACCCCCATCATCATCCACCATTTTCAAAACCAACACCTTGCACCTTGACTTCTCCAGAACTCCTCAAGCACTTTCAGCTCAAGCTAAGCATCCCATTAGCTTCCTGGGAACTTGAGGAAGTTAATCCAATCATTGGAACTCACTAAAAGCAACTCAAACTCCAAACTCGATACCCTCTTGCAAGATAAGTTTTCTGACTTTTGAACTCTTCATACATGCATCATTAATGGTTTATTTTTGAATGAAAAATGTAGATATCATTTCCCTAAAGCTAACCATGTCCATAGTTTTAATTTATATTTCTTGAGCTTAGAGAATTTTAGGATTGAAGTTTCTGAAATTTTCAGGGTTCCGATTAGGGCCAGTAAAATTCATGCTTATCTTTGATCTATAATTTTATTGCTTTGCATTTCTGAAATCGTGAGGAAATTAGCTACAAGTTTCCTGTTTACAATTTTCATTTTTGTTGAGATTTGAATAAGATACAGAGGTTATGGCTAGGCGCGAGGTTGAAGATGAAGTTGGCCTTAGGAACGTGTTTACCATATATATTTATGGTTTGATTTATATAAACTGATGTATAGCCACCCCAGTGGTTGAAGCGCGCGCTTGTGACTATAGGGACCTGGGTTCGAGCCCCAGTGGTACCCTTTTGGATTATTTTCATATTTTGCATATTCCGACTCCTTTTTTTGGCAGCGCTAGGCCTCCCTTGGGCCTTATGTTTTTTCTCTTACTTCAGACCCCCTTGCTGGCTATTTGCACCCTGGCCCATTTTGATTTTTCTTTTTCTTATTTTTATTTATTTTTTTTCTTAAATATTTGATCTAATACTAAAAAAATAAGAAAAAACATAAAAACATTAGGTTTATATTTTGTTAAAGTTTATTTATTTTTTTACACAAAAAATTTATTTTATTTAATCATACTTTATTTATTTTACTAATTGTTTTGTAAATTTATTAAAAAACTAGGGTTTTAGTTATTTTATTTTACACCATTTAAATATATTATTTTAAAATATAAAAAGACCAAAAATATTTTATAATGCTATAAATTATTTTTAAGACAAAAATACCAAAAATATTCTTCTTATAAACTTAATTTCTTTTTTAATGAATTAATAGATTAAGGTTTTATTTAATTTCTTTTCCTAGTAAATTTAGGTTTTACTTTTTACTAATTTAATTAATTAATTATTTTTCTTTTAGTTAATTAGGTTAAAACAAAATCCCTTTTCCCTAAAAAATCCAAATAAATATCCATTTTCATTACATTTACATTCTTGTATATTTATTCATTTTTGTACAAATTCAATATGGTTGTAATAGATAATTAGGCTTTATTTTTTTGCAATCCCCATTTGTAATTTGTATACCTCCCTCCCACAAGTATTGTAATAGCGTAGTAATTTTAAATTTCGCAATTTATCGCTTTATATATATATGCTAGTAATTAGGGTTTGTATGGAAAGACTAAAACCAATCAATTATAAAACCCTAATCAAAGACAAAATCAAGCATGAAAAATAATACACTTGCATACAAGCACCCCTAGGGTAAATCCACTTGGTTGCCTTACAAAATGGCCATATTACGCATGTGAGGTATCTTAGCAAAAACAAGCAAAATATAAGATCATAGTCCCTCGATGACGCTATCTATGTTGCCTTTCAAATGATCTTAGTCCCTAAATGAGAATGCTAAGATACCTTTCAACATTTCTAATCATGGTTATACGATGACCCACACCCGTCCCATTTACATCCAAAGATAGGTTTACTTACCAAATCAATGGTAAGATAACAATTTCAAAGGAAAGAGGAAATGAACATGAAAGACTTTTTGAGTAGGTAGAATACTCCTAATTAATTGCTCCATTTAAAAACAAAAATATCCTTGCTATTTTCAAAGCAAACACCTACACTTTTAAAACATCTTACAAACTTGAAAACATTTTCAAAAGACCAAACACTTTATATACATTCTTACGAATGAGAATCATTACAGAGTTTGCCTAAACAATGGCCTCTTTACAAAATACTTTAAAAAACCACACAAAGCACAATTTCAAACAAAAGAAAGTGATCTAGCAAGTAACTAAGAGCCCTTGGAAAACCATGGATAAAAAGGGTGCTAATACCTTCCCTTTTTATAATCTACCCCCTGAATTCAAGAAAACGTCTCAAAGGTCTTTCCTGTGCTTTTTCACCTTTCCTTTTGGATAAAAGAAAATTCGGTGGTGACTCTTTCTAACCGCAACATTTGCGATCAAACACAAAACACCCAAGTCAGTTCTCCCACCGTATTAAAAAACTAGCGACTCTGTTGGGGAAAATTTTAAAAGTGAGGTTACCTTAGGGTAAGATCAAATTTACTTGCTTTCTTTGTTTGACTTGTATGCTTTACATTATGGTTCTTTGTTTGAGTTTGAATCCTCTACCCAGATTTGGGATACCTTATAGGTAAGTAGCAATACGTTGTGGAAACTGTGCGAGGTATACCGATATTGTCTAAGCAATAGCTACGTTAGTGCGACATATTTGTGGGTACCGGTAGCCCTTGAGTTAATCAAGGAGAATACGGGGCCGCTGAGTGATGTCATAAAGCACTAAAGTTGGTAGATACTGGATACTACACTCATTGAGGTTTGGTATTTTGGGATATTTTGGTCTCCATTAAAGAGGCTTGTGCTAAAACAATAACCAAGGAAACAAACCAATGATATTGAACTCCTTAGAACCCGATTACTATTACTAGGATAGGTTTGAGCCAATTAAACTTCAAGAGGGTACTTACCTATGAGACTCCATGCAAGCCTAAACCTAAGGAGTTGTTTGCCTTGTGTATATTTACTTGTACATAACATCATAAACATCTTAACATTATACTCATTCACTAACCATTTCAAGGATCTTGGGATTTATCTTTGTTCTATTTTGTAGGACATGGATTCTATTCGCAGGAAAACCATTCAAGTCAATATTGTAAGGATCCCTCCTCAACTTAAAGAGCTAGCATCAAGGATTCATTAAAATTCTCCATTCACCGAAAGACATGGTCACCTACTAAACTTGGTCACCTCCAACACTGATAAAGACACGATGAAGGTGCTCTTTCAATTCTTGTATCCTTTACATCATTGCTTCACATTTCCTGATTATCAACTTGTGCCAACTTTGGAAGAATTATCCCAACTCTTGAGGATTCCCATTCTCAATAAACTACCTTTCAACGGTATAGAAATATATCCAAAGCCAGAAGAGATTGCTCAAGCTCTACACTTGCAACCATCTGATATCACAACTAATTGGGAAACAAGGAGTGGTGTCAAGGGTTTCCTAGCCAAGTTCTTGTTTGAGAAAGCCAAAAGTTATTCGAACTCTTTGGACCTGCAAGATTTTGAGGAAATTGTGGCTCTCCTCATCTATGGGATGGTTTTGTTTCCAAATCCTGACCAACTCATAGATGTGAACACCGTCAAAATCTTCATATCCTGCAACCCGATACCTATTTTTCTAGGGGACATCCTACATTCTTTTCACACTCTCACTATGAGGAAAAGAGGTATCCTTATGTGTTGTACTCCTCTCTTGGCAAGATGGTTTATGTCGCATCTTCCCCAATCTGTATTAAAGAACGAGCAAGGTTCAAGGTGGTCTCAAGTGTTGATGACGCTCAAACATTCAGACATTCATTGGTGTTCCCGATCCTTAGATAATGTTACTATTGTAGACCATTATGGAGAATTCCCTAATGTCCCTTTACTTGGGATTAGAGGAGGTATCACCTACAACCCTTGCTTAGCCTTAAGACAGTTTGGTTACGCCCGAAGGGATGGCCCATATGAGATGCTCATTCAAGGTTTGGTATTTGACTACGAGAACGACGATCAAGGTCATCGCCAGAGATTTATCCGAGCTCGGAGGATGTTAAACAAGGTAGATATCAAGACATTGGGGCGCAAGAATTCCATTCCTCTTGAGCCTTACCTCAAATGGGTAATGTAATACGGTGGCAGAACCGACTGTTAATACTGGTTTTCATTTTGTATTCGAAAATGTCGCGGTAAGCAAGATTCGCCACCAAATTTTATTTCATCCAACAAAGGAAAAGGAAAAAGAACAGAAAAAGCCTTTTTCGAGATGTTTCTGAGTACGGGGGGTAGATTATAGAAAGGGAATGTGTTAGCACCCTTTCTATCCATGGTTTTCCATGGGATCTTAGGTACTTTGCTCATTTTTAAAATTGCTTGTGTATGCTTGTTTTAAAAAGTTTTACTTCGTGATAACCCTTGTATCAGTCCTCAAGAGTGTGACGAAGTTGTTTTGAAAATTATTTTGAAAAGTGTTTGTGTGAAAAGTTTTATTTGAGAAAGTATCTAGGAACTAATCTACCTACTCGAAAAAAATCTGTTCGTTTTCCTTTAGACAACGCTATCCTATTATTAAGGAATAGGTAGCACCATCATTGGAGTTTTAAGGGACGTTTGAAGGGACAAATACGATCACAAAAGCAATGTTAGGAAATTTTAGTAATCATCCTAAAGCCTTAAATATCATTTCCGAGGCAACATTCGATTGGGTCATTTTAGATCTTTTGGGACTAGAGGACAATCACTAACATTCCCTATACTTCATGACCGTTTACCGAAGGAAACCGGAGTGGAGTAAACCCTAGGAGTGAGCATGTGCAAGTGTATTTTTTCAGTTAATTATCTTTGCACAATTAGGGTTTTCTACTGTTTTAATTTCAATTTGTCTTTCCATACGATCCTATACATACATCTAAGCAGTTTATAGTTTGCGGAAATAAAGATGCGAGAAACTAGAGTCCTAGCTATTACAAGGCTTTGGGCAGATACATAATTAATTTTGACTGAAAATAAAATGCGGAATTAAAACCCCACTTAAATCTATTACAAACTCGGAGCAGTTACAATAATAATAAAAAAAGGAAAATTATAGGCGCGCGCGGCGAATGAAATGCGAAAAATAATTGGAAAACCTAAAATTTAATTGAAAAAATATTTATGTTATTTTTGAGGAAAAAATAGGTTATGTACAAAATTAAACCCTAATTCTAATTATTTTGAATTATGACAAAATTATAATGTAGAAATCCATATCTTTTTATGAGTGCATTTTTTGAACTTGAGGGCTGAAGATGAGTTATAGGAAATTGGATTCCCTTCAAAATGAGCCTTGTATGAGAAATTTCTGATAAAGTATGAGAAAGTTATGGTTGGTCAAAGTTTGGTTGACTTTTCCTAAGAAACCCTAATTTAGCAACTTTTGAGTTTTGATGAATTAGGAGCATTCCTTGAGGAATTATGATCAACCATTGATCAAATGATGAATATCACTTCAAAATGTTGATGTTGACCAAAAATCTTGAAGTTTGACTGTATGTGGGTCACAATTGACTTTTGACCTAATACAGTTGATTTTCAAGCATCTGAGCAGTTGACTGAGCAAACTTCTTGTGCAAGGCATGAAACTTGGAATGGATGATCTTGAGAAAATATTAGGACCATGGAAAGGATTTGAGGCTTTTGGAGTTCACCCATCTTGATGAAAATGGAAACCCTAGTTGGAGGTTCATTGATTTATGAGAGAGTTTGTCTGGTCAATTCTTGGGCATCCTTGAGCAAGTTAAGGGTATTAATGAGCATATGTTAAGTAAAATGGGAGGGAAAATTTTGGGGTACAACAGTTGCCCCTGTTCAATATTCTTAGACCTGAGGATATAGATTGGCTTGTATGCCTTTCGTGATTTGAAGGTAGAAGATGATTGAACACTAGAGTGCCCAGAAATTTACACTCGCATGAAGTGAATGTCGATTGATAATATCGGGAATGGGCTTACAGATTCCATTTGGAAGGTGATGGAGAACCTTTAGAGATGGGCTTAAAGATGCCATCTAGAGAAGATATTGGTTGCATAAGAGATTCCTTTGCGAGAATTCATGTACCCTCCGCTGAGGAGGACTTCACCGAGGAAAGTTGATTTATGTCTTGGGAAATAGAGTATAGAGCTTAGGTTGTCCATTACTATATTGGGGGATTAATTCTTGATTGAGGAGGTGGAAGTGAACTGCATATCTGGTCATGGTCCATGCTGCACAGTGACTTATTGGGGAATGGTGAACTCGACCGTAATTGGTCGGGTCCAGGTCTTACAGTGTTGTAAATTGTTATCTGGAGATAAGAGAGAAGGAACTGGAATAGTATGGTTGTTTCGAGGTGAAAGCTTAGATAGTAGGGTTGTGAGAAGGAACCTGGATAGTAGAGTTAGTTCGGGATAAAAGCCTGGATAGTGGGGCTATGAGAAGGAACCTGGGTAGTAGGGTTACTTCGAAATGAAAGCCTGGATAGTAGGGCTATGAGAAGGAACCTGGATAGTAGGGTTACTTTGAAATGAAAGCCTGCATAGTAAGGCTATGAGAAGGAACCTGGATAGTAGGGTTACTTCGGAATGAAAGCCTGGATAGTAGGGCTATGAGAAGGAACCTGGGCAATAGGGTTACTTCAAAATGAAAGCCTGGATAGTATGGCTATGAGAAGGAACTTGGATAGTAGGGTTACTTCGGAATGAAAGCATGGATAGTAGGGCTATGAGAAGGAACCTGGATAGTAGGGTTACTTCAGGATGAAAGCCTAGATAGTAGGGCTATGAGAAGGAATCTGGATAGTAGGGTTACTTTGGGATGAAATCCTGGACATTAGGGCTATGAGAAGGAACCTGAATAGTAGGGTTACTTCGGGATGAAAGCCTGGATAGTAGGACTATGAGAAGGAACCTGGACAGTAGGGTTACTTCGGGATAAAAGCCTGGATAGTAGGGCTATGAGAAGGAACCTGGGTAGTAGGGTTACTTTGAAATGAAAGCCTGGATAGTAGGGCTATGAGAAGGAACCTCGGTCGTAGGGTTACTTCGAGGTGAAACCGTAGTTTTGTTGACCCGCTTGGCTTCGGGAACTGAGTTTCCATTAGTCGTCTACAGACGTAACCTGTATAACTACTGGGATTGTTGAAGATAATCGTCTTTCCTGAAAAGATAACAGGGTTAATTATATGCGATGCATGAAATGCATGATGGGATGATGTTCTCAAAATAAATGATATTATGTTGTAATTGATGTATATGCGCATGTCATGATGTATGAACATGAAATGCTATTGGCGTATGTCCGAGTCTGGGAAAATAAATCCCTGACTGCTGCTGGAGAATATAGCATTTCTGACTGTTGTAGAGAATTGTGGTTCTTCTACTTCCGCCGGAGATGGTGAACGGAAATGACTATGCCGGAGATTTACTCTCTGTTATTCATGAATATTTTGTCAGGAAGAGATTCTGTTTGAGAATAATTCTGCGGGGAACAACTTGGAAAGCGGATTTCCATAGCTGAAGTGATGAGCTCTGTCGGGGATTGAGCTTCTGTGTCCCGAGAAATAAACTTTGTTTGGGAGATAAAATTCATTGACCCTCTCGCGATTATGAAATTCGGCTGGGGAATACAGCTGTCAGGTTTCTGAATGACCCTGGCTGGGGAGATTACTTCCTGTTTCAGGAAAACCGACATTAATGCTTTTGAATATTTTTACTCTGTGGGGAGTGTATGTACTGATGATTATTCTCCAAAGCTGTCTCTGTCCCGGTACCTGCTGGGCAGAGTAACTGTCGGGTTTGACACTTCTTGCTTTTGCCCCTGTTTCTGGAATTATGAGTAATTGTCTTTTTGTTTCTTATGTAAATATTTATGAGCAGCAATCATATTCAAATGCATATGTCAAGAATAAATCATTGGACGTTCGTGAAAAAAAAACAGAAAAAGGAAAAAAAAAACTCAAAGTTTCTTGTGAAAATGATTTTGTATTGATGTTTGAAGTTGGCATGTAATAGGCATTTTCGTACAAGGAGGTTGACGCTCTAGTAAGAGAACGCAGCCGTAAAAATAGAAACTATACAATTTTGTGTAAAATAAAACAGCTATGTGCAACAATCCCATTGAGTTCCAACTCTGATATTGCCTTTATGTCTTCGAGCATCTCATCACTTTGCTAATTGTCTGAAAGTTGATTAGATTGATTGGTGTCGTCCGAGCTTGATAGTGGATATCGAAGTCTAGTCACAAGATGATCCAATGGGACATAGTGATACGTTTTATATCCCTAACTTTTGCCTAGACTGCCCTTTCGGGTTTTCAGTCCATCGGGATACCCTTTCTTGCCCAAGCCTCCCTTTCAGGTTTTCGGCTTGCCGGGTGTACAATTTTTTTTTATTTTCATCCCTTATTTTTTCCCGAACCCTTTTGGTTCGCCGGGAAGCCCTTATTTTTGCCTAGGCCAGTCAACCTATCAGGTCTTTTAATCATGCGTAGTATCTTTTCACTATATCTGCATTGACAGGGTGAGGGAGGTCGTCACTGTCCGTGGTGATTAGAATCATAGCTCCACCCGAGAAAATGTTCTTAACCACAAATGGCTCTTCGTATGTAGGGGTCCATTTGCCCCTAGGATCACCTCGTGGCAGTATGATGCGCTTGATCACTAGATCTCCGACTTGATATTCTTGATGTCTGAATTTCTTGTTAAAAGCCTTGATCATTCGCTTTTGATACGTCTAACCATGACAGATAGTAGTAAGTCTCCTCTCATCAATTTGATTTAGCTGATCAAGTCGGGTTTGGATCCAGTCGTCTTCATTCAAACCCGCATCCTTCATAATCCTGAGAGAAGGTATCTGGACTTCGATATGTAGGACTGCCTTCATGCCATATACCAGAGAGTAGGGTGTTTCCCCTATTAACGTCCGTGCTTAGGTACGGTACCCATGAAGAGAAAATGGTAACATCTCATGCCAGTCTTTGTATGCCACCGTCATATTCTGTACAATTTTCTTGATGTTCTTGTTAGCCTCTTCAACAGCGCCATTCATCTTCGGTCGGTAGGGAGCAGAGTTATGATGCTGTATCTTGAACTATTTACAGAGCTCAATGATCATTGTGTTGTAGAGATTTGTACCATTGTCAGTAATAATTCTCTCTGGCACACCATACCGACAGATTAGATTATGTCGGATAAACCGCGCCACAACGTTCTTGGTCACAGTAGCAAAAGAGGCCGCCTCAACCCACTTCGTGAAGTAATCAATGGCTACTAGAATGAAGCGATGTCCATTGGAAGCAGTGGGCCTGATTTCTCCGATCATGTCAATGCCCCACATTGCAAAGGGCCACGGAGCTGTCAAGACATTCAAGGGAACCGGAGGCACATACACCTTATCAGTGTAGATTTGGCACTTATGACAAGTTCGGGAGTGCTGATAACAATCTGCTTCGATAGTGGACCAGTAATATCCCGCCCGTAGGATCTTCTTAGCCATGGTATGTCCATTGGAATGGGTTCTGAAGGTACCTTCATGTAGATCTGTCATAATCCTCTCTGCTTCGCTCTTGTCTACACACCGTAGTAAGGTAGAGTCATCATTGTTCTTGTAGAGGATTCCATTACTGAGGAAGAATTTCGCAGCGAACCTTCTCAGAAACTTCTTATCATTGACAGATGCCCCTTCAGGATACTCTTGAGTCTCGAGATACCTCTTGACTTCGTGAAACATGGGTTTATCTGCCACCTATTTGGTATCAATCTCACAACAGTGTGTTGTTTCATCCAACCTCTCAATGGTGATTTGGGGATTTTCGTTGTCCCACCTGACTTTGAACATAGAAGACATGGTAGCTAACGCGTCTTCTAACTTATTATCCTCTCGCGAGAAATGTTCAAAAGTTACCTCTTCAAAGTGTGGGAGAAATGTCAGTACATGCTCTTTGTATGGGATGAGATTCAGATGCTTTGCATCCCATTCGCCTTTGATCTGACTTATTACCAAATCTGAATCCCCGAAAACGTCCAAGAACTTGATCCTGAGGTAAATAGCAGCCTTGAGACCCATGATGCAAGCTTCATACTCCGCCATGTTGTTAGTGTAGTTGAAAAATAGTCGGGCGGTGAAAGGAGTATGACAGCCCTCAGGAGATATGATTATAGCGCCGATGCCATTACCAAGTGCATTCGAAGCTCCGTCAAAAAAATTGTCCATCAAGATCCCTCGTCGGGTCCTTCATCCTGTCCAGGCTCTTCGTAGTCATCACCAGCATAATATTCTCATCCGGGAACTCAAAATTCATGGACTGGTAGTCATCCACGGCCTGATGAGCCAAATTATCAGCCAATACACTCCCCTTGATTGCTTTCTAAGTTGTATAATGTATATCGTACTCAGTTAAGATCATCTGCCATCTTGCTATTCTTCTAGAGAGAGCGGGTTTCTCGAAGATGTATTTGATGGGATCCATCTTAGATATCAACAAAGTAGTGTGGGTCAGCATATACTGTCTTAGCCGGCAAGCAGCCCATGCTAAAGTGTAGCAAGTTATCTTGAGTAGTGAGTATCGTGTCTCACAGTCGGTAAACTTTTTGCTAAGGTAGTATATTGCGTGCTCTTTTCGACCAGACTCGTCATGCTGCCCCAGCACATACCCCATTGAATTGTCTAGCACTGTTAAGTATAATATCAAATGTCTTCCTTCAACCGGAGGCATCAGAATTGGCGGTTCTTGAAGGTATTCCTTGATTCTTTCGAAAGTCATCTAGCATTCGTCATTCCACTTTACCACTTGATCTTTCTTCAAAAGCTTGAAGATGGGCTCACAAGTAGCAGTTAGATGTGAAATGAACCTGGCGATATAATTCAAGCGTCCCAAAAAACCTCTAACTTCCTTCTATGTACGGGAAGCTGGCATTTCTTGTATGGCCTTTACCTTTGCATGGTCTACTTGAATGCCTTTTTCGTTGACGATGAAACCCAGGAGCTTACCAGACCTTACTCTGAAGGTGCATTTGTTCGGATTCAACCTCAGCTTGTATATCTTCAACCTGTCAAGCAACTTTTGTAGATGATCAAGGTGCTCTTCCTCAGTTTGAGACCTGGCTATAATGTCATCAACATAAACTTTGATCTCATGGTGAATCATATCATGGAACAAAGCGACCATGGCGCGCTGATCAGTTGCCCCAACATTCTTCAACCCAAAAGGCATCACCTTGTAACAGAAGGTTCCCCACTGTGTGACGAAGGTTGTCTTTTCCATGTCTTCAGGATCCATCTTGATCTGGTTGTAGCCAGAGAAACCATCCATGAAGGAGAAGATTTTATGCTGCGCGGTGTTATCAACCAGAACATCATTGTGAGGAAGTGGAAAGTCATCCTTGGGGCTTGCCCTGTTCAGATCTCTATAACCCACACACATATGTACCTTACCGTCATTCTTAGGTACCGGAACGACGTTATCAACCCACTATGGATAGGAAGTGACAGCTAAGAACCCTGCGTCGAACTGCTTCATGACCTCTTCCTTGATCTTCTCTAACATTTCAGGGCGCATACGACGGACCTTCTGTTTAACCGGAGGATAATCTTCTTTGGTCGGCAGACTATGAACCACAATATCACTGTCTAAACCTAGCATGTCTTCATATGACCAGGAGAAGATTTCAACAGAGTCGTGCAACATTTGTATCAACTGCTGTTTGAACTTAACTTCTAAATTCGTGCCGATCTTGACATCTTTTCTGTCTATCTCCGTGCCCAGGTTTATCGTCTCAACTGACTCTTCATGAGGCTGTATAGCCCTTTCTTCCCGCTGTAATAGTCTAGCAAGCTCTCCAGGCACCTCACAATCATCCTCACCTTTGTCTTCGGCTTGGTTGATCGGATTTTCAAAGTCATAATGGACAGTAGCAGAGCTGTTATAAATGGGATCCATAGTGGATATGGATCTGCAGTATGATACGTGAGTGTGTGTAATAGCATAGCTGTTTTGATAAAGTGAAAACAGAAGAGAAACACAGAGAGCGCATAATTTGTATGCAAGGAACATCCAATGTTTTATTGATGATATATGAAATGATAAATAATTTCCCTCACAAACAAAGCCAATGTGCCTCGGGTAAGGCACAAGGATGTAGAGTTTAAAATTGTTTATTATAAATCTCAAAACAAGTAAGACAATTACTGCAAAATAAAAGAAAATGGTATAAAGTTCCTAGTCGTCCAGTTACTTGGTCCATCGTTGGTAGTTGGGTAGATCCAGCTGTCAATGTCAGAGTCTTCCTCACTGTCTTCAAGGGCATTAATTCCCCCATTGCTGATGCGTAGGGGAGGTCCTCCAGCTCGAGCGTGTCGAACAGCCCTTTGAGCTCCTGAAGCAAATCCCGAACCAAACTTGTCAGTTTTGTAAGTAAAATCAGGGAATTGTCCCCAATTGGTATACCCACCTTCTTCAACCACTGATCTGGTGTCTTTGAGGGAAGCCATCTTCAGAGGAGGTTTGTTGCTAGTAGTTTCAGCCGATGCCAAGATCTGGGGAACTTCTTCAAAATTTTGGCAAGGAGTCTCTATGAATTCCCCGTACATCTCTATGTACCGGAAGGAGTTGAGGTGGCTTACCATATACTCTTCTTCTCCACGCACCGTGACAATCTTCTCTTTTACTGGATACTTCAGCATTTGGTGCAATGTAGAAGTAACTGCCCCAGCTTTATGGATCCAAGGACGACCCAACAAACAAGAGTATGACAGCCGGATGTCCATCACATAGAAGGTGGACTCAAAAGTCTGGAAACCTATTTTGACGGGGATGTCCACTTCCCCATGCACCATTCTTTTTGACCCATCAAAATCCCTTACCATAATGTTACTAGGCTTTAAGGTCAAGCCCTCACAGTCCAACCGATCCAACGCCTTCTTAGGAAGAACATTCAGCGAAGACCCAGTATCTACCAGCACATGAGCCATAGTGGTGCCCCTACATTCAATCGAGACATTCAGAGCATCATTATGCTTCCTCCTTTTCGGTGTCAAGTCTGCATCTGAAAAACCCAGCCCATTGTCAGCAGTCAGGCTGGCCACACAATCTTTGAATTGATCGGCGGAGGTTTCTTGCGGCACATGCGCAGTCTTGAGGAATGCAATCAAAGCCTTAGCATGGGCCTTAGAGCATAACAACAGGGACAACATGGATATCTTTGAGGGGGTCTGCCCCAGCTGCTCGACCTTATTGTAGTCTCTCTTTTTGATTATTTTCAATATTTCTTCTATCTCTTGCTTAGAGGCCTCCACGACAATTTTTCTAGGTGCCTCCGTCCGGGCAGGCTCACCTATAACTTCTTTGCCTTGGGTCCCAGATGACTTGACAGTGGGAGTGATAATTGGAGTAAGCACAGGAGTAGTAGTTGATGTACCAGCAGGAGTAGCAGATGGAATAACAATAGGCCTATTGACAATCTTTGGGGAAATCTCGAGAGAGAAAACCCTTCCACTTCTGGTAACCTTGCTGGTCCTGACAATGTTACTGATATCAGGATCAGCCTCTTCATTCACCATAATGCCAAGGGACAGCTTTATCCAAGGCATACGGGACAAGACCAGGAAAGGTGATTATTAGCGGAGCGACTCTTGGAGCAGATGTAATCCTAATAGGTCTTCTCGAGGAGACCTTGGAAGGATTAGAGGAAATGGTTATAATAGCAACATCTTCAAATGGAACAACGGGAATCAAAGTTTTCTCGAACAAGATTTCTTTGCTTTCCATCAGGCGCTGAACACCTGACTTCAGCAAATGGCAACTAGAAGGCAGAGATGAACATATGTGGCAACCTTCACCATAATCCGAAAATAAACCAGCCAACAACAAGTTCTTCTTAACCGTCATAAGAGGAGTAGAAACTTCATCAACTAAGGTCACAAACAGGTCAGTATAAATAGCATAAACTCCACGACAGTGCTTAGGCATGGGAGCAGTTATGACAATTGGGCTTTTCTGGAGCATCGAACTCAATCTCCTTAGCCTCGATCATATCTTGTACTTTATTTATCAGAGCCCAGCAATCATTGGTATCGTGGCCAGGACTCTCAGAATGATAGGCACACCGAGCATTTGGATTATTCCGAGGAGACATTGTATTCGGATTCTTGGGAGCCTCTTTCAAGGTTACCAAGTTGGATCTCAGCAGATGGGGTAGAACTTAAGCCAACGTCATATTGATCCGGGTAAAATGCCATTGTGGTCTTTCCGCCCTTTGTTGATTGTTGCATTGTGGAGCAACTGCAGGCCTAGGTATCATTACAGCACTTACTGTCTGACGGTGTTCATCTCTACTTTGGCCTCTCGGGCTATAAATGGCACTGGCTTCCTTCTTACCAGTAAAAGGCTTCTTTACCGAACTCGAAGAGGCATCCTTCTGTATCTTACCGCTCTGAATCCCAGCTTCTACTCTCTCTCCAGTTAGAACCAGCTCGGTGAAACCAGCTGACGAGCTTCTGATCAAATGATTAAAGAATGGACCAGATAGCGTCCCCAGAAACATATCGACCAACTCCCTATCAGACAACAGGGGTTAGACTCTTCCAGCCAAGTCTCTCCACTTCTGTGCATAGTCCTTAAAACCTTCACTTGCACCCATGGACATACTCTGGAGTTGAGTACGAGTAGGAGCAAGGTCGACATTGTATTGATACTGCTTATAAGAGGCAGCAGCCAGATCTTCCCAGTTTCGGACATTGGCTCTCTCTAGTTGGTAGAACCATTCAAGCCGAGTCCCTGAAAGTCTGTCTTGAAAGAAGTGAACCACAAATATCTATTAGCGGTGTGGGGCTGGATCTTTCTGATGTAGGAACGGAGATGGATCTTTGGGCAAGACACCCCATCGTACTTTGCAAAAATTGGAGCCTTGAACTTCTGCGGGATGACCACTCCCGATACCAATCCCAATTCTTCGAAATCCAACCCAGGTATCCTCGGGACTTCCATAGCACTCAAACGATCTTCCAACTGCTTGTATCTATCCTTAGTAGGAGGATACTACTCATCATTGTAGTCAGTATCATTGTCAGAAACTTCAGGACTGGAGTCCTTTTCCCTTGTCTCTCCCTCTTAGTTCTCCCCTTCTTTGGATGAAGATGTCAGATTGACTTGTTGCTTTAACGGCCCCCTGAACCTTCTGCCCATATTCAGAATACTAGCGACCTTCTTCATATTCTTTTTCTCCTTCAGGATGAGGGCCTTCAGATCCTCCTGCCCTTTTGCCAGATTTATGAACATCTGTTGGAATTGGGCGTTTTGTGCTTGAAGATCCTTGATGCTTTGTTCAGAAGACATTTCTGCTGAAATAAATAGCGAAGAAGATGAGAAACCTGTAATGGTACATGTTTATGCGATGCTATGAGTGGGATGCATATGCAATGATTTCAAGGATTCTTAAAGGCTCAAATTTGTTTAACCAAAAGAAACACATGTTAATTGCATTAATAAGTTCGAATTGTTACAAAGAATGCCTTTTAGGCTTACAATTAAACAAAACAAAACTTAAATAAAAAAAGAAACTAGGTCTCCCAGGAGCGCATCCTTTTTGGTGCAATGTAGGCGTTTATGTTTCTTTCTTCATGAAGTAGCCTAGTGAGCTCCAAGACCTACTTCTCGCTGGCATAGAACCAAGCTTCAAACGTGTCCCGCTCCTCTTTGAGTTGAACCCAGGATTTCTGTAATTCTTCATGATCAGTTGGCATGTCAGGATGATGACCAAGGGAAGTAGTATCTCCTTTAATAGCTGGCTCCATAGTTATTGGTAGGACAGCTGGGTAAGGCATCATAAGGCTTTGTACGCGAGCGCGTACCCACCGAAGATAAGGCTCAAGAGGAATGGAATTCTTGTTCCCTAGCATCTTGCTATCAATTTTATGCACCATGCCCCAAGCTTTTATGAACCTTCTACGGTATCCCTGAGCATCATTCTCATAGTTGAAGGAGATTCCTTGGATAAACGTATCATGAGGACCATCTCTTCTTTCATAACCAAACTGACGCAAGGCCAAACAAGGGTTGTAAGTGATTCCTCCCCTAATTCCTAAGAGAGGGACATTAGGGAATTCACCACAGCGATCAATGATGGTAACATCTTCTGAGGATCGTGAACACCAATGAATGTCTGAATGCTTAAGGGACATCATCCTACGAGATCATTTCAAACCCTGTTCATTCCTTAAAACAGACCTGGGTAGGTGCGAAATAAACCACCTAGCCAATAGAGGAGTGCAACATATGAGGTTCCCCCTTCTCTTTAGAGTGCGAGCATGCAGAGAGTGTAGAATATCCCCGAGTAATGTAGGCACTGGATTATGAGACAGAAAACCTTAATAGTGTTCACATCTACGAGTTGATCCGCATTAGGGAAAAGTATCGTCCCGTAAACGAGAAGTTCCAGCACCTCTTTGAAATCTTGTAAATCTAGGGTATCACAAAAATGGTAAGCTTTCTCGAATAGAAACTTAACCAGAATTCCTTGGACACTCCCTCTAGTCTCCCAATTTGTCACTATGTCAGACCGTTGTAAGGACAGAGCTCTAGTAATCTCTTCAGGCTTTGGATGTTCTTCCTTACCGTTGAAAGGTAACTGATCAAGAATAGGTACCCTCAACAACTAAGAAAATTCCTCCATAGTAGGTACTAGCTGGTAATCCAGGAAGGTGAAACAATGGTGAACAAGATCAAAGAACTGGAACAACACTTTTACTAATTCTTCATCAGATTTTACAGTGACCAAATTGAGCAATTGACCATGATTTTTAGTGAAATGAGAACTTTCAAGAACCCTTAATGTCAGGTCCTTTAGTTGGAGAGACACTTTCACAAGGTTAATCTGTATAGTGTTCCTACGGGCGGATGCCATGTCCTACAAAATAAAGCAAAAATGAGCCCTAGGAAATCCTTGAAATGGTTAGTTATGATATGCCATGCTTATGATGTCATGATTATGCTAGAAAATCACAGGTATAGCAAAAAACAAGCAAGTCACACCAAGTCCTTAGGTTTAAGGCCTGCATGAGTTTTAAGGTCATACCCTCTTAAAGTTGGATTGGTTCAATCTGTTCTATAAATAGTAACTGGGTTCTAAGGGATCTCAATATCACCGATCTTTCCCTCAGCTTCGTTCAATAGGCGATTGACTCGCAACCAAATAAAACTCAAGGGTCAAACCTCAATGAGTGTAGCATCGAGTATCTGTCAACCTAGGGAATACACTAAAGTCGGCCATCTCGCTACGTCCTACTGGCCAAGTTGTGCAATTAAAGGTTCTAAGGTCAGTTGATGCTTCACGACACCACGCGGCGGCCCCGTACTCTCCCTGATTGACTCAAGGGTTACCGGTACCAACCAAAGTGCCACATCAACGTAGCTACTGCTTCAACCGTGTCGGTATACCCCGTACAGTTCCCTCATAGTTTATTGCTACTTACCTAAAAGGTGTCCCACAGATCCGGGTGTAGGATCTATATAACCCCAACAAAACCTTTGAATATAAAGCAGGAAAAGCAAAAAGACAAGCAAGCAAGTTAAAAATGACCTAGATCCTGAGGTATACTCCACTTATTTTTTATTCCCCAACAGAGTCGCCAGTTCTGTGATACGGTGGAAGAACCGACTGTTAATACTGGTTTGCATTTTGTATTTGCAAATGTCGCGGTAAGCAAGAGTCGCCACCAACTTTTATTTCATCCAACAAAGGAAAAGGAAAAAGAACAAAAAAACCTTTTTCGAGATGTTTCTGAGTACGGGGGTAGATTATAGAAAGGGAAGGTGTTAGAACCCTTTCTATCCATGGTTTTCCATGGGCTCTTAGGTACTTTGCTTATTTTTTAAAATTGCTTGTATGTGCTTGTTTTGAAAAAAATTTACTTCGTGATAACCCTTGTATCAGTCCTTAAGAGTGTGACGAAGTTGTTTTGAAAATTGTTTGTGTGAAAAGTTTTGTTTGAGCAAGTATCTAGGAAATAATCTACCTACTCGAAAAAAGTCTATCCGCTTTCCTTTAGACAGCTCTATCCTATTATTAAGGAATAGGTAGCACCATCGTTGGAGTTTTAAGGGACGTTTGAAGGGACAAATACGATCACAAAAGCAATGTTAGGAAATTTTAGTAATCATCCTAAAGCCTTAAAGATCTTTTTCGGGGAAACATCCGATTAGGTCATTTTAGATCTTTTGGGATTACAGGACAACCACTAACATTCCCTATACTTCATGACCGTTTACCGAAATCAACAGGAGTGGAGTAAACCCTAGGAGTGAGCATGTGCAAGTGTATTTTTTCAATTAATTATCTTTGCATAATTAGGGTTTTCTACTGTTTTAATTTCAATTTGTCTTTCCATATAATCCTATAGATACATCTAAGCAGTTTATAGTTTGTGGAAATAAAGATGCGAGAAACTAGAGTCCTAGCTATTACAAGGCTTTGGGCAGATACATAATTATTTTTGACTGAAAATAAAATGCGGAATTAAAACCCTACTTAAATCTATTACAAACTCGGAGCAGTTACAATAATAATAATAAAAGGAAAATTAAAGGCGCGCGCGGCGAATTAAATGCGAAAAATAATTGGAAAACCTAAAATCTAATTGAAAAAATATTTATGTTATTTTTGAGGAAAAAACTTGGTTATGTACAAAATTAAACCCTAATTCTAATTATTTTGAATTATGATAAAAAAAGCATTAAATTACCCTAATTTAATTAACTGATTAATTAATAAAATATTTTTTATAAAAAAATGATTTTTGATGTTTTTATGATTTTTTGATTAAATAAAAAACATGATTTTTTTTGGTGTTATGTGAAAAAAGAAATAATTAATAAGTAATAAAAAAAGGGAATTAAAAAAGATAATAGAATTGGACCTGCATAAGCAATCCAGGAGGGGTGTGCTTCTGACTTTGTCCAGGCCAAATATGGCTGAGCCCATTCCCTCACGCTTGATTCAGTGTTGCTGCGCCTGGAGAGTGCACCATGGTCCTTCCTTGGTATGAATGTTAGATATGTGCTGGCAACGATCTAGTGGCTGGATTAGTGGGGTGCATGATGGACATCTGGCCTTGGAACCCATGGAATCTGCAATCATATGTTAAGAAAATAAAGAAAATATGTTGGGACCTGGGATCGAACCCAGGTCCTCCCACTCATACAACGCTTGCCTTGGCCATCCGTGCTACATTGTTTAGTTGTTATAATAATAAGATTAAATTACAACATGCAAAACAAGGTGAGTAACTGAAAAAAACACGTGTAATTCAAATGGCCCAGTGGGATGGTGACAAGTCATCGTCTTTTTCCCTGTCAGTCGTCTTAGGTACCAAACTTATACCTACGGACATAACTCCATAGCTATAAACCTGTAAGCTTCAAAAATTCATATGATGCATGATAAATTAATTCTAACTATACCAATCAACTCATCTCGATCTCAAGAGTATCTTGGCATTATTTTCTTGGTCCAATTTCACCTGTACAGAGAAGCTCCAGAACGGCTTCTTAAACCCTAACCATGGCAATCATCAATATATGCATCAAAACGTCAATTAAATCATTCAAGCATGTTGCAAATATGTTAATAATCACAAATACATCATTAGAACATGCTTAGGATGCAAGAATTGTCATAATCGATTTTGAAAAAAAATGCAAACAGTGTGAATGCTATGGGATGATTATGGGCTTGGGAATGCTTGCAATTGATCGTGTTAGCTTCAGGGGAGGTCCAGGAAGCGATTGGAAGCTTTGGAATGTCTTGAATCACCCTCTATGTGAGAAAACGATCCACCATATTTTGTCCAATTTTTGAGTTTTCTTTCTCAGCTCTCACAACTGCAACCCTTGTCCTTTTGCATTGTTTATGTTCAGTATATGTAGTGTGATAAATTAGGGCAACAAAAACGACCTGAATCTTTTGGAATTATGGAGATTGAATGTGATTTGCTTTCTATATGATATCTTTCCAAAACCATCCAAATCATGCTATTTTTGCCTCAATTTGCCTTAATTTGATTTGATTAGGCAAACTTAATTAGATTTGATTCTCACCAAAATCAGATCAAAAAATCAATCTTTTATATTTTTTTGTCATTTATTTGATTTAATGTGTTTTTTAATAAATAAAAATAAAAATAAAATAAATTAATAGAGCAAATAATATATGGCTGCTGATTTGGGTTGTGGACCATGTCCCTAACAAGATACAATCCTGAAATGTTAGGCCCATTTGACAAAAAATGCACTTTTGAGAACACTTGACTTTTGGCAATTTTCCAAAAATGGCCAACTTTGACAATGCACATATCTTCCAATTTTAACTCTAGAGAGGTGTTCTTGGACTTTTTAGAAATCTTAGGATGTCCCCTAAACAACCCTTCTGGTCTCTTCTCAATTGGCTCTTCCATGTTCATGTAAGAAGCTTTGACCCAAAAGGTGTTTTTGTTGACTTTTCAAAAGGACCTATAATGTAGAAATCCATATCTTTTTATGAGTGAATTTTTTGAACTTGAGGGATGAATATGAGTTATAGGAAATTGGATTCCATTCAAAATGAGACTTGGATGAGAAATTTCTGATAAAGTATGAGAAAGTTATGATTGGTCAAAGTTTGGTTGACTTTTCCTGAGAAACCCTAATTTAGCAACTTTTGATTTTTGATGAATTAGGAGCATTCCTTGAGGAATTATGATCAAACCTTGATCAAATGATGAATATAACTTCAAAATTTTGATGTTGACCAAAAATCTTGAAGTTTGACTGTATGTGGGTCACAATTGACTTTTGACCTAATACGGTTGATTTTCAAGCATCTGAGCAGTTGACTGAGCAAACTTCTTGTGCAAGGCATGAAAATTGGCGTGGATGATCTTGAGAACATATTAGGACCATGGAAAGGATTTTAGGCTTTTTGAGTTCACCCATCTGGATGAAAATGGAAACCCTAGTTGGAGGTTCATTGCTTTAGGATAGAGTTTGTCTGGTCAACTCTTGGGCATCCTGGAGCACGTTAAGGGTATTAATGAGCATATGTTGAGTAAAATGGGAGGGAAAATTTTGGGGTACAACAGGTACGAACTCGCGCTCAAAGTCTTATGATGCCTTATCCTTCCATTCTCCCGGTAATCATTGAGCCTGTTATGGAAGGAGATATTCCATACACTATCCTGCATCCTGACATGCCTACCTCTCTTGAAGACTTACAAAGAAATTGGATACAACTCAAGGGGGAGCGAGAAACTTTTGATGCCTAATTCTAAGCGAGAAGTAGTTTTTGGAACTCACTAAGCAACTTCATGAGGAGAAGACTCTGAATGCCTACATCGCACCAAAGAGGATGCGTACAACCTTTTTATCTTAGAGTTTTTGTATTGTTTTTCCCAAAGAGGCATTGATGTATTCAAACTTTAATTTATTAATATAACGTGTGTTTCCTTTTTGTCTAAAACAAATTTGAATCTTTAAAATCCTTGAAATCATTGCATATGCATTTACCATTCATCATAACATAAGCAGGTTTCTTACGACAAGTTTCCTCATCTTTCTACTGTTTATTTCAGTAAGATGCATCTTGAATAGACGGTGAAGGACCTCCATGCATAAAATGCTCAGTTTCAACAGATGTTCTTAACTCTAGCCCAAGGACAAGAAGAGTTGAAGACCTTGCTGGTTGAAGAGAAAAAGAAGAAAGCAAAGAAAATAACCAGAGTTCTAAATATGGGAAGAAGGTTTGAAGGACAAGCAGAAAGAACCCTAGAATTTGCAACGTCATCCAGTGAGAAATACAATCAAGATGGGAAAGGAAAGGAAGCAGTTGTCCAACCAGATTCAGAAGAGGAAGAGGAAGAAGAGGATTATTTTGAAGAATAATATCCTCTAGCCGACGACAAGTATAAGCATATGGAAGAACGATTAAGTGCAATGGAAATTCAAAAAGTTCCTGGATTGGACTTTGAGGAGTTAGGATTAGTATCTGGGATTGTCATTCCTCCAAAATTCAAGGCACTGGTGTTTGCCAAGTACGACGGAGTTTCATGTCCCAAAATGTATCTCCGGTCCTATGTGAGGAAAATCCAGCCTCATACCGCTGACAAGGATTTATGGGTACACTTCTTTCAAGACAGTCTGTCCGGAACTCAACTTGATTGGTTTTATCAGTTAGAAAGAGCCAATGTTCATAATTAGGAAGATCTGGCGGCTGCCTTTTACAAACAATACCAATACAATGCTGATCTTGCTCCCACTCGTACTCAACTCTAGAGTATGGCCATGGTTTCAAGTGAAGGCTTCAAAGACTACGTGAAAAAATGGAGGGACTTAGCAGGAAGAGTCCAGCCTCCCCTATTTGAAAGAGAGTTAGTAGACATGTTTTTGGGCACCTTGTTCGGTCCTTTCTTCATTCACTTAATTGGGAGTTCCTCGGCAGGTTTTACCAAATTGATATTGACCGGAGAAAGAGTGGAAGTCGGGATAAAGAATGGGAAGATTCAAAGAGACGCATCCTCTGATGCTGTAAGAAAACCATTCATTGGAAAAAAGAAGTTGTTGTTGTATATCCTCAGAGAAATTAAGATAGGGCTGAACGCCATCCAATGGTGGGGGCTATCATGATTCCTAAACCCACGCCTGATCAGCAAAGAAGCAGCCACCCAAGAACGGAAAGACCAGTCAGACAGTTCACTCGAATTAATATGACACTATCTCAAGTATTTCCACATTTGTTAAGATCTAATCTAGTGACTTTGAAAGAAGCTCCAAAGAATCCTAACACGACCTCTCCTCATTATCATCATAATTCCCGTTGTGCATACCATTATGAGAGTCCCAACCATGACACTAACAACTGTTGGGCCCTGAAAAACAAGGTACAAGACCTTCTTGAAGCCAAAGAGATTGAATTCGATGCACCGGAAATTCCCAATGTTATCACTGCCCCTATGCCCAAGCACGACCGTGATGTCAATGTCGTTGAGGAAGATATGTTTGTTACTCTGGTTGATGAACTTGGGACCCCACTCCTGACTATCAAAAAGAACTTGATGAATGCCTTTGTATTCCCAGGTTGTGATGAAAACTATCATTTCTGTTTATCCTCACCAACCAGTTGTCATTTGTTAAAAGCAGGTGTTCAATGCCTAATAGATAACAAGGAGATTTTGTTCGAGAAGACTTCTGTTCCAACTGTTTCTTATAATGATGTTTCCATAGTGACCATTTCCGATAATTCTTCCAGGGTCTCCACCAAAAGACCCGTTATAATTACATCAGTTCCTAAAGTAGCTCCGTTGATAATTACAATGCCTGGACCAATTCTGTATTCGTTAGACAAAACCGTCCCATGTAATTATGGAGGTGATGTCTACTATCACGGTATCAAGAAAGATTGGCCAGCTGCTGAAGATTCAAGTTCTGAGAAAGTTGACTCTGATATCAGTAACATCGCAGGGACTAGCAAGATAACCCGCAGTGGAAGGGTATTCTCTCCAGAAATTGCTCCTCCCAAAGTTATTTCTGGACCTGTAATCATTCATGTTGTTGTTGCTCCTCCAAAGGCTATTCCCAGTCCTGCAATCATCTCTGATAGTATTCCTATTGACAAAACTGCTGCAGTCCCTGTTATCACCCCTACTGACATTCCTACTGCAAAGTCGACCGAGACTTAAGGCAAAGGTATTCTGGTTGAGCCTGTCCAGACGAAGGCATAATCAGTAGCTATCCCTGAGACTTCCCAAAAAGAGATGGAGGAAATTCTAAAGATTATAAAAAGAAGCGACTACAATGTAGTTGAACAACTAGGGAAAACTCCATCAAATATTTCCATGATGGCTTTATTGTTATGTTTTGAGGCTCATGTAAAGGCCTTGGTAAAATTCCTTAAAACTGCCCATGTACCCCAAGAAACATTTGCCGATCAGTTCCAAGACTGCGTAGCCAGCTTGACCGCAGATAATGGTTTAGGTTTTTTGGATTCTGATTTAACGCCAAGGGGGAAGAAGCATAACGAGGCATTACATGTCTTAGTCGAATGCAGGGGAATGACCCTGGCTCATGTCTTGGTGGATACCGGTTCGTCTCTGAATGTGTTGCCTAAAAAAGCTCTTGATAGGCTTGACTGTGAAGGATTGACCTTGAAGTCTAGCAACATAGTAGTGAGGGCCTTTGACGGCTCAAAAAAGATGGTGCATGGGGAAGTGGACATCCCCATAAAAGTTGGAACCCAAACATTTAGTTCAACTTTTTATGTAATGGATATCCACCCTTCATATTCCTGCTTATTAGGCCGACCGTGGATTCACAATGCTGGTGTCGTTACCTCTACGTTGCATCAAATGTTGAAATATCCAATTCAGGGGAAAATCATCACTGTTCATGGAGAAGAAGAGTATATGGTCAGTCATCTAAATTCCTTCAGATATGTGGAATTAGATGGTGAATTTATTGAAACTCCATTCCAGCACTTTGAAGAAGTCCCGCAAACTATGGCAGCAACCAAGGTTGTTTCCCAAGTCCCAAAGATTACAAGCCCTCCACTCAAGAGGTCGTCTTTGAAAGATTCCAAGGCAGTGATCGAAGAAGGTGGGTGCACTATTTGGGGCCAACTCCCAGATATCCCATACAAATCTGACAAATTTGGTTTGGGTTTCACTTCAGGAGCCTAGAAAGCTGTACGTCGTGCTCGTGCCGGAGGACCACCCTTGAAGATCAGCAACCATGAAGTCAATGCAGTGGAGGATGATGAAGACAGCTACAACCTAGAGGATTGGATTTTCCCAACTGTCAATGGAGGGCTCAACAACTAGGAAGCTAGATATTTTGTCCCAATCACTTTTATCCAACAGTAATTTGTCTTTAAATTTTGTCGTACCTGTAATATTAAACAATTCAGACTCTTAAAACCATGTGTCTTACCCGAGGCACAATGGTCCATTTGTAAGGGTTATTATCTCATTTCCATATGACATCAATGAATCATAGACGTTTTTGCATACAAAACTTTATGCTCATTGTTTTTCTTTTTACATATATTTTCTTTAAAAGATAGCTATGCTCTTACACACACTCACATTCAAAATGCAGATCTACATCCATTCGGGATCCCATGGGTAACGGTTCTGCTATGGCCTTTTGTGACTCTGAAAATATAGTCTACCAAGCCGAAGACGAAGGTGATGAAGATTGTGAAGTTCTAGGGGAACTCTCCAGGTTACTACAATAAGAAGAGAGGATCATTCATCCCCACGAAGAACCAGTGGACACAATTAACCTAGGTACCGAAGAAGACAAAAGAGAAGTCAAGGTGGGTGCCAATCTGGAACCCAATGTCAAAGAGCGTCAGATTCAATTACTACACGATTATGTTGAGGTCTTTGCCTGGTCGTACAAAGACATGCCAGGACTTGATGCAGATATCGTAGTACATCGTCTACCAATAAAATAAGACTGCCCACCGGTAAAACAAAAGGTCCGTCGCATGCGACCAGATATGTCAGAGAAGATCAAAGCAGAAGTCATGAAGCAATTCAACGCCGGATTCTTGGCCGTCACCTCCTATCCACAATGGGTTGCCAATGTTGTTCCCGTGCCCAAAAAGGACGGCAAGGTAAGAATGTGCATGGACTACAGAGATTTGAATAGGGCAAGCCCTAAGGATGATTTCCCCTTTCCCATATTGATATTCTAGTTTACAATACGACACATCATAAAGTGTTTTCCTTCATGGACGGTTTCTCAGGCTATAACTAAATCAAAATGGCGGCTGAGGACATGGAGAAAACAACCTTTTTCACACAGTGGGGCATATTTTGCTACAAGGTTGTGCCACTTAGGCTGAAGAACGCTGGGGCAACCTATCAGCGTGCCATGGTAGCTCTATTTCACGACATGATACATCACAAAATAGAGGTCTATGTGGACGACATGATATCCAGATCTCAAACAGAAGAAGAGCATCTTGGTCATTTCCAGAAATTATTTGAGAGGCTAAAGAAATACAATCTGAGGTTGAACCCGAATAAATGCACATTTGGGGTGAGGTCTGGTAAACTCTTAGGCTTTGTCGTCAGCGGTAAAGGTATCAAAGTGGATCCTGCCAAGGTGAAAGCAATACAATAAATGCATGCTCCTCGTACTGAGAAGGAAGTCAGAGGATTCTTGGGACAGTTAAACTATATTTCCAGATTCATTTCTCACCTAACATCTACTTGTGAACCAATCTTCAAATTGCTGAAGAAAGATCAAGTAGTCAAATGGAATGATGAGTGCCAAACTTCCTTCGACAAGATCAAAGAGTACTTACAAGAGCCTCCTGTTTTGATGCCACCAGTCGAGGGAAGACCATTGATCATGTATCTAACTGTTTTGGAAAATTCAATGGGGTGTGTGATGGGGCAGCATGACGAGTCTGGCCGAAAAGAGCATGCTATTAATTACCTGAGCAAAAAGTTTATCGAATGTGAAACGAGATATTCCCTGCTCGAGAAAACTTGTTATGCTCTGGCATGGGCTGCTCGCCGGCTAAGATAGTATACGCTGACCCATACTACCTTATTGATATCTAAAATGGATCAATAAAATACATCTTCGAGAAACCTGCTCTATTTGGGAGAATAGCGAGATGGCAGATAATCCTGACAGAATATGACATACAATATACTACCCAGAAAGCAATAAAAGGCAGTGTACTAGCTGATCACCTTGCTCATCAAGATATGGATGCCTACCAGTCCATGAAGTTTGAATTCCCAGATGAAGACATCATGATGGTAAATAACTGTGAAGAACTCAGACCATATGACAGACCTGAACAAGGATCCCGATGGACCCTGGTTTTTGATGGGGCATCCAACACACTCAAAAATGGTATGGGTGTTATACTCATATCTCCTAAAGGATTTCATACCCCCTTTACGGCAAGACTCTGCTTCAATTGTACAAATATTATGGCAGAATACGAAGTGTGCATTTTTGGTCTCAAAGCTGCCATATATTTGGGGATCAAATCCTTAAATGTATTCAAAGATTCAGCTTTGGTCATCAGCCAAATCAAAGGGGAATGGGACACCAAAAACCCTAACCTTATCCCCAACAAAGAACATGTGTTAACATTGATCCCACATTTTGAGAATATCACCTTTGACCATTTCCCGCGAGAAGAAAATCAGCTAGCAGACGCACTAGCCACAATGTCATCCATGTTTAAACTTGAATGGGATAGTGAGGCTCCCCAGATCACCGTTGAACGAATGGATGAACCAACTCACTATCACGAGATTAATACTGAAGAAGTAGTGGACTGGTCTTGGTTTAACGAAGTCAAGAGGTATCTCGGGGCTCAAGAATATCCAGAAGGAGCTTCAGTAAATGATAAGAAGTTCTTAAGGAGATTCTCTGCTATATTCTTCCTTAGTAATGGCATTCTCTACAAACGCAGCCATGACTCTGTGTTAGTTTGGTGCGTAGACAAGGTTGTAGCGGAAAATATCATGGATGATCTACATGAGGGCACTTTTGGCACCCATTCCAGTGGGAATACGATGGAAAAGAAGATCCTACGGGAAGGCTATTACTGGTCTACCATGGAAGCAGATTTCTATCGACACTCTTGAACCTTCCACAAGTGTCAGATTTACGCTGACAAGGTGCACGTACCTCCGGTTCCTCTGAATTTCTTGACGACTCCTTGGCCCTTTGCTATGTGGGGCATCGATATGATTGGGGAAACCAAACCAACAGCCTCTAATGGACACCGCTTCATTTTGGTGGCCATTGACTATTTTACAAAATAGGTTGAGGCGGCCTCTTTCGCTTCTGTTACCAAGAATTTTGTAGCCCGGTTTATTAAACGGAATCTCATGTGTCGGTATGGTATCCTGGAGAGGATCATCACAGACAATGGTATGAATCTAAACAATACTATGATCACCGCCCTGTGCGAGCAATTCAAGATCCAGCATCACAATTCTTCCTCTTACCGGCCAAATATGAATGGTGCTATCGAAGCCGCAAATAAGAACATAAAAAAGATCATACAAAAAATGACAATCACATATAAAGACTGGCATGAGATGCTACCATTCTCTCTCCATGGTTATCGTACCACGACACGCACATCAACCGGGGCAACACCCTACTCTCTGGTATACGGCATGGAGGTTGTCTTGCCTATTGAGGTCCAGATCCCCTCTCTGAGAATTATGAAGGATGCAGATCTGAACAAAGACAATTGGTTCCAGACTCGACTTGATCAACTGAACTTGATTGATGAGAAAAGGCTTACTTCTATCTATCATGGTCAGATGTATCAGAAACGGATGATCAAGACTTTCAACAAAAAGGTCAGACGCCAAGTGTATCAAGTCGGGGATCTGGTGATCAAACGTATCATACTACCGCAGGGTGATCCCAAGGGAAAATGGACTCCTACATACAAAGGACCATTTGTGATCAAAAACATATTCTCTAGTGGAGAAATGATCTTGACCACCATGGATGGCGACGACCTGCCGCACCCTATGAACACAGACATAGTTAAAAGATACTACGCATAAGAGACCCGCTAGGTTGACACACCTAGGAAAAAAAAGGGCATCCCGGCGAACCAAAAAGGTTCAGGCAAAAATTAGGGATAAAACAAAAAAAATTTGTACACCCGACAAGCTGAAAACCCGAAAGGCCGGCTTGGGCAAAAAAGGGTATTCCGGTGGACTGAAAACCCGAAAGGGAGGTCCAGGCAAAACTTAGGGAATTAAAGCGTATGACTATGTCCCGTTGGATCGCCTTACAGACAACCTGCAAACTCGACGGTTCTGATCAATTCAATCAGCTTCGGACTAGGAAACAAATAGATAAGATGCTCAGAGACATGAATGCTATAGCAGAATGGGAACCCCATGGGATTATTTCACATAGTTATCTTTTCTTTGTATCAAATTTTCATTTTTTTACGACGGAATTCTCTTACTAGAATGTATGCCTCATTATACAAAAATAATTACTCAAAGTCAATACAAAGATATCCCTTTGAAAGTGCAAAACTATCTATTTTTCTTTACTCTTGTGTTTTGTTTACAAAAACGTCCAATGATTTATTGTTGCATTTATGCATTTGAACGTAACTACTGTTTAAAAATGAAAAAAATAAAAAGACAATCACTGATGGCGTTAAGAGGTAGGGAAATCTCTCTAAGTTATTTCCATAAAATCTCTCGCAGTGTGCAGTTTAATCCCCAGCGGAACAAAACTTCCAGTTATCACTCCCCGTTAAAAGTCGCCAAATTTCTCAGGATTCCCCAACAGTATTTTACAAGAAGTACCCAACATTTCCCTTACAACAAGGTTTATTTCTCTAAGTGGAAATTCATCAACACTTCAAAACATGAAGACTTGCACTCCGTATCCTCAGCAGTAGTCGGGGATTTATTTTCCCCAAATCCAACAAGCAGTGCAGCAGATTAGCTCACATACGCATAAATCGCATCCATATATCATAAACATCGATAACAAGAAAGCATGTATCACAATCTCATTAGACCATGAATTTCATACAACATGATATTGCATATTAGCTAACATTTTACCCTTTTCAGGACAAGGTTAATCAATAGCTACCATTAACAAGGTTCAAAGGTTTTTCAGATACAGTTCAGATACGCTCCAGATACGGATGCCATCCCGATACTCATTCAGATTCAATCTTCAGATACAGTTCAGATAAGCTCCAGACACGGACGTCATCCTGATACTCATTCAGATTTAGCTTTCAGATACAGTTCAGATACACTCCAGACACGGACGCCATCCTGATACTCATTCAGATTCAGCTTTCAGATACAGTTCAGATACACTCCAGACGCGAACGCCATCCTGATACTCATTTAGATTCAGCTTTCAGATACAGTTCAGATATTCCAGACACGGACGCCATCCTGATACTCTTTCAGATTCATCTTCAGATACAATTCAGATACGCTCCAGTAACGGATGCCATCCTGATAATCATTTAGATTCCACTTTCAGATACAGTTCAGATACGCTCCAAACACGGATGATATTCTGATATTCATTCAGTTTCAGCTTACAGATACGGTTCAACAATCATTTCTGGATGGCATCTACAAGCCCATCTCCAACAACTTTCCATCATCCCTCCAAATGGCATATTTAAGCCCATTCCCTATGCCATCAATCATCACATCACCAAGTGCAAATTTCTAAGCACTCTAATGTCCAATCATCTTCCACCTTCGAGTCACGAATGGAAAAACTCGCCAATCTAACTCTTCAGGCTTAAGAAGATTAAACAGGGGCAGCTGTTGTACTCCAAAATTTTCCCTCTCGCTTATCAAGAATTTCCTCACAAGATCTCTTTTGGCTCAAGACTGCACTAAGGTTGATCAACTCAAGACACCTCCTCAAGCACTGATGACCAAAATTAGGGTTTGAGATTGCACAAGGATATTTGAACTTACAATGCCACAATTGACTTTCATGGATCAATATGGACCCTCAAGATTACTCATGTCAAGTTTCAAGCTTTGGATCACACTTTTGCTCAGTCAATTGCGCAGTTTACCTAAAAATCAATTGTATTGGTAAAAAGTCAATTGTGGTCAATTTACAGTCAAACTTCACAATTTTTTATCCACGTCAACATTTTAAACTCATATGTACCATTTGATCAAGTTTGGACCACAATTCCTCAGAAAATTTGATCAAATCTTCAAAAGGGCAAAATGGTCAAAATTAGGGTTTTGATTGGGAAAGGGCAATTTCTGATTTTTTTTTACCTAGAAAATGATCAATTGGTTTAAGGCATGATCTCAAGAGCCCAATTGCATCATTTTTACCTATTGACATGGCTCAAAACATTGCTCAAGTCCAATGGATTGACAGATGAATTTTCAATCAACTGATCAAAAGTCAACTGTATACTGAAAAGTCAAACTTTGACTTTTTGGTCAAAATCAAATGTCAAAGTTCACAATTCATCAAAGCATGTCAAAATATGAAACTTATTCATCAAGAAATAAAAAATTCAAGATTTCATTTTGAAAAGTTAAAATTTCTAAACTTAGAAATTTTTCTAAGTGTTGGAAATTTCTTATTTTTTCACAACTTTGAGCAAAATTTTCACCATGATGCAAGATGATTCAAAAGAAACTTCCAACATGAAAGTTGTAGATCTCCATGAAATATACAACATTTATTTACACAACTTATTCCAAAAGTTCTTGGATCTCAAGTTATAATTTTAAGAATACATGGTCATGAAACAAAACACTTAGTGAAATTTTGCCCTAATTTGGTCAGGATTTTGACCCAACTTCATTGCACTTTTTCATATAGTTCCAAGGGTAATTTTCAAAAGTAATTCAAAGATGGGTTGTAGAGCACATTACAAGATTTCCAAAATGTCCAAGAACTCCTTGAGATCTGTTTTGAGTAGGGTGAATCGAAGAGATGAAGTTAGGGTTTTATCACTTGAATTACAAGTCTTTTTGTGATGAACAAGATTCAAAATTCAAACTTATGCTGCATAACCTCTACTTTGAAGGCCTAAAACTTGTTAGTCACTCCATAATTAATTTCTTGCCCAGCTGTTAGAGGTCTCAATTCAAGCATTCAATGCAAGGTCATGCTTTATATCTATTTTGGGAAGAAAGTGCACAGTGCCATTTTGATAAAGTAGCTTTTTGCATAAAACTTGTTCTTGAGCCTTGCACTTGTTCTCTTCTGATCATATATGTCTTATAACTCAAGGGAAACTTGTTTAGACACTTACCATCACCCAGCCCATGCTTGTACTTCCTTTTGAAACTTGTTTTCCCACTTTTCTTCAAAATCAAGTAACCTAGCAATTAGCTTGTAACTTGTACTTCTGACTCCCCAAAGAACTCAAACCCTTTTTCTTATACATACACAAGTCATTTGCCACAAATACCATGCATGCTAAAGCCATGAAAACACCAAGAACACATAATCACCCAAAACACTTCAAAACTTGCCATTTCTGAGTTTTGAATCCAATCTCCAAATTTGCTCGTGCATTTCTTGGCCTTTTACTTTCAAAAGTTTCTAAACAACATACACAAACAATCCTAACACCTGAAATACCACTGTAACACCTCCATCATCATCCACCATTTTGAAAAACAACACTTTGCACCTTGACTTCTCCAGAACTCTTCAGGCACTTTCAGCTCAAGCTAAGCATCCCCTTAGCTTCCTGGGAACTTGAGGAGCTAATCCAATCATTGGAACTCACTAAAAGATACTCAAACTCCAAACCCGATACCCTCTTGCAAGGTAAGTTTTCTGACTTTTGAACTCTTCATACCGGCATCATTAATGGTTTATTTGTGAATGAAAAATGTAGATATCATTGCCCTAAAGCTAACCATGTCCATAGTTTTCATTTATATTGCTTGAGCTTAGAGAATTTTAGGATTGAAGTTTCTAAAATTTTTAGGGTTCAGATTAGGGCCAGTAAAATTCATGCTTATCTTTGATCTATAATTTTATTGCTTTGCATTTCTGAAATCGTGAGGGAATTTGCTACAAGTTTCCTGTTTACAATTTTCATTTTTGTTGAGATTTGAATAAGATACAGAGGTTATGGCTGGGCGTGAGGTTGAAGATGAAGTTGGCCTCAGGAACGTGTTTACCATATATATTTATAGTTTGATTTATATAAACGGATGTATAGCCACCCCAATAGTAGAAGCGCGCGCCTATGACTATAGGGACCTGGGTTCGAGCCCCAGTGGTACCCTTTTGGATTATTTTCATATTTTGCATATTCTGACTCCTTTTTTTGGCAGCACTGGGCCTCCCTTGGGCCTTATGTTTTTTTTCTTACTTCAGACCCCCTTGCTGGCTATTTGCACCCTGACCCATTTTGATTTTTCTTTTTCTTATTTTTATTTATTTGTTTTCTTAAATATTTTATCTAATACTAAAAAATCAGAAAAAACATAAAAACATTAGGTTTATATTTTGTTAAAGTTTATTTATTTTTTTACACAAAAAATTTATTTTATTTAATCATACTTTATTTATTTTACTAATTGTTTTGTAAATTTAATTAAAAAACTAGGGGTTTAGTTATTTTATTTTACACAATTTCAATATATTATTTTAAAATATAAAAAGACCAAAAATATTTTGTAATGCTATAAATTATTTTTAAGACCAAAATACCAAAAATATTCTTCTTATAAACTTAATTTCTTTTTTAATCAATTAATAGATTAGGGTTTTATTTAATTTCTTTTCCTAGTAAATTTAGGTTTTACTTTTTACTAATTTAATTAATTAATTATTTTTCTTTTAGTTAATTAGGTTAAATCAAAATCCCTTTTCCCCAAAAAATCCAAATAAATATCCATTTTCTTTACATTTACACTCTTGTATATTTATTCATTTTTGTACAAATTCAATATGGGTTAATAGATAATTAGGCTTTATTTTCTTGCAATCCCCATTTGTAATTTGTATACCCCCTCCCACAAGTATTGTAATAGCGTAGTAATTTTAAATTCCGCAATTTATTGCTTTATATATAAATGTTAGTAATTAGGGTTTGTATGGAAAGACTAAAACCAATCAATTAGAAAGCAATAATCAAAGACAAAACCAAGCATGAAAAACAATACACTTGCACACAAGCACTCCTAGGGTAAATCCACTTGGTTGCCTTACAAAATGACCATATTACGCATGTGAGGTATCTTAGCAAAAACAAGCAAAATATAAGATCATAGTCCCTCGATGACGCTATCTATGTTGCCTTTCAAATGATCTTAGTCCCTAAAAGAGAATGCTAAGATACCTTGCAACATTGCTAATCATGGTTATACGATGACCCAAGCCCGTCCCATTTACATCCAAACATAGGGTTACTTACAAAATCAATGGTAAGATAACAATGTCAAAGGAAAGAGGAAATGAACATGAAAGACTTTTTGAGTAGGTAGAATGCTCCTAATTACTTGCTCCATTTCAAAATAAAAATATCCTTTCTATTTACAAAACAAACACCTACACTTTCAAAACATCTTACAAACTTGAAAACATTTTCAAAAGATCAAACACTTTGTATACATTCTTACGGACGAGAATCATTACAAAGTTTGCCTAAACAATGGCCTCTTTACAAAATACTTTCAAAAACCACACAAAGCACGATTTCAAACAAAAGCAAGTGATCTAGCAAGTAACTAAGAGCCCATGGAAAACCATGGATAAAAAGGGTGCTAATACCTTCCCTTTTTATAATCTACCCCCTGAACTCTAGAAAACATCTCAAAGGTCTTTCTTGTGCTTTTTCACCTTTCCTTTTTGATAAAAGAAAAGTCGATGGCGACTCTTTCTAACCGCAAAATTTGCGATCAAACACACAACACCTAAGTTAGTTCTCCCACCGTATCACACATCCTAACATTGAAATTGAATTATATGTTTATCAAGAAATGACTTGTAATTCAAGAATGAAACTCTAACTTGTTGCCTTCGATTCTCCTTGCTCAAGTATGATCTCAATGAGTTCTTGGACATTTTGGAAAGCTTATAACATCCTATAGAACCTCTATGTTGGACATTTTTGAAAATTCATCTTGGAACTATGTGAAAAATTACCATGAAGTTAGGTCAAAATCCTGCCTAGAGTAGGGCAAAATTTCACTAAGTTTCCAAGTTTCATGAACATGTCTTCTTAAAATCATAACTTGAAATCCATGAATTTCTAGAAGAAGTTATGTTCTACAATGTTTTAGATATCATTGAGATATAAAACTTTAATGTTGGAAGTTTCCTTTGAATCATCTTGCATCATGGTGTAAATTTGGCTCAAAGTTGTGAAAAAATCATGAATTTCCAACACTTAGAAAAATTTCTAAGTTTAGAAATTTTGACTTTTCAAAATTAAATCTTGAATTTTTGATTTCTTGATGAAAAAGTTTCATATTTTTACATGTCTTGATGAGTTGTGATCTTTGATACTTGATTTTGACCAAAAAGTCAAAGTTTGACTTTTCAGTGTACAGTTGACTTTTCTTCAGTTGACTGAAATTCAACTGTCAATCAATTAATCTTGAGAGATGTTTTGAGACATGCCATTAGGTAAAAATGAAGCATTTGAATCCTTGAGATCATGTCTCAAACCAATAAGTCATTTGCTAGGTCAAAAATCAGAAATTGCACTTTCTCAGTCAAAACCCAAATTTTGTCCATTTTGCCCTTTTGATGATCTGATCAAACTTCTTGAGGAATTGTGATCCAAAATTGATCAATTGACATAAATGAGTTCATAATGTTGATAAATAAAAAATTATGAAGTTTGACTGTAAATTGACCATATTTGAATTTTTCTCCAATACAACTGATTTTAGGTCAACTGATCAATTGACGGAGCAAAAATGTGATCCAAGACTTGAAACTTGACATGGGCAATATTGAGGGTCCAAAATGATCCATGAAAGTCATATGGGTAACTAAAAGTCCATTTGTCCTTGTGCAATCCCAAACCCTAATTTCCAGTCATCAGTGCTAGTGGAGGTGTCTTGAGTTGATCAACCCTTGTGCAGTCTTGAATCAAAGGAGATCTTGTGAGAGATTACTTGAGAAATGAGAGGGAAAATTTTGGGGTACAACACTATCACATTAGCTCACCACCAAAGCTAAAATCTTGATAACAACAGATAGGTCCAATACACACCCCGACATGAACGGTCCATCCTCCACTTCTAAGAACCAATCAACCACCAATATGAACTTCTCCAAGTTAAAACAACTTTTCAGTATAAACCTTCTATCTTGCTCATAACCAGAAATTATCCCCCTCTAATATCATCTAGAAACAGACAGGATGCCTGCTCTGATACCAATTAAAATTTTGGTATGGCAGAACACATATGTCTTATGACATGTTGAGACATCTGATCTGACATAAACAAAACATGCAAGGTATAAACATTAAAAACAATACTGAAAAGCATAAAAAACACATAAAAATTGTTAACCTAATTCAAAGCAACTCTCCTACTTTGAGGGAATATCAAACCAGGGACAAATCCATTATGATAGTATCAATTCATAGACCCTACAACAAACCTTCAATTTACGGCCTAATCACTTAATCACTACCCGTGCTATATTTCTATCTAAAACTCACCTAGATATGATGCCCTCCTCTATCCCTCTTCAATTACATACAATGATTGGATATAAAAAAAGAAGACATACTTCTATGATAGCAAAACTAGAAGACCCACTTCCATGACAATGCCTAGTCAAGGCCTAAAGCTAAACTCCACCTTTTAAAATTTTATTCCTAACTAAGAACACAACTTGGAGTTTCTTAAAAGAATCCTCCAAGAATAATATTCACTCTTGCTTCACGGCTTCGAGGAGAACACAGTGACCATCTCACAACCTGAGTGGTTCATACACACCAACTCTCCTAGAGAGTGGCTACAGACTCATCCCTAATGATTACATATTTACAATTCTAGGCTAGTACAAATCCTAGGTTACAAAGCTTCTATTATAACCTATACCCAACTGGATTTGGGCCTTCAAAATACAGCTCTTTGGTTGTTACAAACAGAAGTAACTTCTTCTATAAACAAGGTCTTCAATCATTAGTTTCCTAAAATATCTACATATTTAGAAAATGCATATTCTTAAATATTCTGACTTGATTCTACTAGACCTTTAAATCAGTTCCATGTAATATTGCATAATATTTCAAGAATATTCTGCATCTGTTAAATCATAAATGAATCCACTAATTCACATCAGTTCAGGCGCGATGTCATGTGCTCCTTCATAGGACATCTTATCTGACATGTTGCTTCAGATGTTAAAACACTTCAACTCAACATGTCTGAAACATAGACTAGGACTTCTTGCTCAACCTTGTTCCGGTTAGCAAGTTAACACATCCTATCAAATACAATGTTGCTATATTAGTTTTACCAAACATAATTCTAATCACATAATTCATAGAATTAACAATCTCCCCCTTTGGATTATTTTGGCTAAAACCAATTTACATAACCTTTGCATACATAAAACAAAACATAATTCAAAGAGATACGTAGGCATTGGGTTGCAGGGCCTAAGAGAGCAAAACTATTTAAAACCTTTGTTTTGCATGTATTTTTTATCTTGAATTCATGCATACCTTTAGCTTGTAAGATTAGATAGACACACTCTTTGATTATAACAACAAGAGTGGATCCCGAGGAGTACCACATACATGAGAAGTGCTAATATCTTCCCCTTACGTAACGACTCCCGTACCATTCTCTTAGTCGCAAGACCTTATGTTCTTTCAAGTTTACTCGATCTTTTCCCTTCCCTTCTTTGGAATAAATAACATTCGATGGCGACTTCATTATTCATTTTTCTAGTTGCCTCACATGTATGCGGATGTATGAAAATGCATGGATATGCTAAATTATTTTTTCATGGAGATGCAACACAATGCAGGCTTAGGATAAAGATGGACCTAATAGAATCCAAGTGGGTTTATGGATATTGATGGACACAAGTAAAACCTCTACATGTTTAAGGATTGTGACATAGAAACGGAAGTAGTTATGGGCTACTAACAATGACAAACATAAGGAAGCCTTTATGGGAAAAGAGATAATGACAAACAAAAGGAAGCCCCTATGGGATAGGAATAATGATAGACGTAAGGAAGCCCCTATGGGCAAAGGGATTGTGACAAATACATGGAAAACCCCTATGGGTTTAGGGATTTAGATTAACAAAAGGAAAACCCTTAGGAGATAAGTTATGGTAATAGACACAAGAGAAACCCTTACATGTTTAAGGATAGTGATAGATAAAAGGAAACCCTTACGGGTTTAAGGAAAGTAATAGACAAAAGGAAACCCTTACGGGTTTTGGGATAGTAACAAGACGTCCTTCGCTGGTGTTGAAGCTGTAAAGTGGAAAGCAATAAAAGTTTTGGAAATATTTATCAGGGAATTTATCGTTTCCACAGAGATTAATGCTACTGAACTGTCATTCAGTAGTTCCTGCAGTTATGATTTTGGTTTGACTTGGTAAAACATAAAAACATAAAAGTAAATATGAACATGAAATAATTCATTCTCTAGAGAGAATAAACTTATCAAGCATGCATATAATATACTTCTCACAAACTTAAACTTATCGACCAGTTACACTCAAACTACAATACTCCTCAGAGTCATCTAGAATCGCTCACTCCCTAAGTTATTTCTAACCCAAAGTAGAGCGAACTACTATATCATCTCAACAATGATCTCTCAGCCAACCTTAACAATACAACATACATCCATATTGCTTGTATCGATGATCTCTCAACCGACACAACCAAAACGGAAGCATTAAGCTTCAACACCCATAAAGATTATTAGCTCTAAATCTATCTCTAGAATCTAGAAACTAACAAATAATCATCTTAGATAAGGATTTGAGTAGTATATATCTATAACAACCCAAACCCCGAGCACAAAGCAAAAATCTAAGATGACAATTGACACGGATTTGTAAAGCAAATTAAATAGGGTTAAATAAGTTTTTGGTCCCCCTAAATAGGGTTAAATAAGTTTTTGGTCCCTCTAAATATCTCTAAATAGGGTTAAATAAGCTCTAAACCTATTTTGAAGCTCACGAGGATAAGATGAATAAAAAATCAAGGAGGTAAGTTCATATGCTTTTGGATGGCTAAATTCTATTCCCAAGAATAAGTGGTGTAAACATGCCTTTACATTGTACTCTAAATGTGATGTTCTTATGAACAACCTAAGTGAATCATTCAATGCTACTATTTTGATGCAAAGGGATAAACCTATAATTACCATTTTTAAGTGGATTAGGAACTATCTTATGGCTAGATCTTCCACTCTTAGGGAGAAGCTTGAAAATTACAAAGGAGAGATCATGTCTAAACCACTTAGAAGGTTAGATAGAGAGATAGAAAAAAATGCTAATTGGCTGCCCACATATAGAGGTAGATTAATATTTCAAGTAAGTTATGTAATGTTCACATAAAGTTGTGTTGTAGACTTGGCAAAACATACTTGTTCTTGTAACTTTTGGAACTTGGTTGGGATCCCATGTAGACATGTTGTTGTAGTCATACATAGGAAGGTAAATAATCCCATTAAGTATGTACGCAAGTGTTACCATAAATCTACTTATATCTCATGTTACAATGAAGTTATCAGTTCCATTAATGGCCAAAACAAATGGCCAAATACTATTAATAGTGACATCTTACCACCAAGTTACAAGAGAGATCCTGGTAGACTAAAGAACTCAGAAGAAGAGAGCCATATGAGGCAAGTCAAACAAGATGGCAAAGGACAAACATAAGCCACAAGTGCAAGACTTGCTTGGAATATGGACACAATACTAGTACATGTAAGAAAAACAAATAATTGGTAGTTGTTGAAGGTGAACAGCCAAGAGATGTTGCACCAACCCAAGGAAGCCAAACACAATATGTGGCTATTGCAGGATCCAAAAAAAGGGCTAGTAACTCAAACTGAATAAAAACTTTACATTAGAAATTCATATATAATTTTCAATGACTTATTACAATTATGTTGAATGCAGGGTGGGCCAAAATGTACAACCGAAAAAGGAGGCACATCTAAGAAATATAAGGCTACTGTAGGAAATGGGAGTCAGGATACTGCAGGAAATGAGAATCAGGCTACTGCAGGAAATGAGAGTTAGGCTACTGCAAGAAATGGGAATCAGGCTACTGCAGGAAATGGGAGTCAGAATACTGCGTGAAATGGGAGTCAGGTTACTATAGGCAATGAGGCAGGAAATGAGGCTTAAGCACCAATTGCAACAAATATGAGTCATGCTACTCGACCTGAAGAAAACCCTGCACCAACTGATGTGACACCTACTCAACCTGGGGTACACCTTTCACAAAATTTTGTTAACTTGTCTGAGGAAATGGGAATGTATTGTGGTATATATCCTGATGAATTAGAGGCATTGTTGAGTGATGATGACATAATAGATATTCTACCATTAAGAATTGATACTAGTCCTGCAAAGAATAATATTCTTGGTCCCAAAACCTTTATTGGTAAATGTCCTAAGGTATCAAAACCTGCTAAACCTGCTGTCAACCCAACTATGAGTGACCCTGTAAGTTTGTAACTTGTTCTGATAGACTTATTTGGCATGTTATGTTTTTTTACCTTGATAAATCCATGTTGTCATAACAAGTGAAAATAATGATATCACCAAAGAAAAAGTCAAAGAAGGTTGCATCTCCAATTAGAAAGAGTGACAGACTTAGGACTTTGAAGACAAAGAATTTGGAGGGATCTGGAAGGGATCCAAATGATCCATTTGTATTACCTGAAGAAGACTGAACTATCGGAAATTCTAGGGAAAAAAATAAATGGGATGACATCCAGAAGATCATGACTTATTGAAAACTCAAGAGTGACCCAAGTGTGTTTTGGTTGAAGCCTTATGTCTTATGAACCTAGTTTTGTGTTCTGTACTTTGTAATGTGCTTTGATATGCACTTTGTAATGTGCTTTGTTATGCACTTTGAACCTTTAATATATTTTGTACTCATGTCATAGTATGTGCTTTGTTATGCACTTTGAACCCTTATGTATTTTGTATTCATGTCACAGTGTATGTCAACTTATTGCAAATTACAAGCATTTTATACCAAATACTGCAAATCATGTCAACTTAATCATAACTTACAATATTGATAACAATTCAGCACCTACAATTAATAACAATTCAACAATTACAATCAAGTACATTTATCAAGTACATTGAATCAAAACCTACAATTACAATACATTCTCATTACATTAAACAATTCAGCAACTACTATTGATAACAAAATACAACATCTTCAATATTCCTTGAAATTTCTCAATTTTCAATTTGGTCTTCAAGTTCTTGTTCTTCTTCCTTGAATATTCATACAAGGACTTCATATATCCCACAGATGCCATGGCTTCCAACTCTGATTTCCTAATGGTAACATCTTCATTTCCAGATTTTATGTCAAGATCTTCATCTCATATGAATAGATTACACGTATCAGAACTCTGCCAATAAGGACATCTCCAAAACAACCTACCCTTATTTGGCCTATTCTTGCAATAATATGACACCATCCAAACCTGACATGCACAATACTTCCCAACTCGCAATTTCACTGAAGCATAAGACATTAGGTTATGAAGCTGAAGGAGGACGGAGATGAAAGAGAAAATAAGATGAACCACTGAAGCAACTCTTGTGCTGTGGATTTTCATAAAGAAGAATGTTCAAACGAAGAGGAAAGGAAATGAATTAAGTCAAAATTGGCATGTGACTTATCTTTAATAAGGGGCCAGTGTACACACTGTATTTCATGGAAATATATATATAAAATATTTAATCCACCTGTCTTGCCACATAAGAAACCGTTAGTGTAACTTGACGTTGGGGACCAATTATTCAGACAGAAAATTTTAAAGGGACCAATTCTTGAAGGAAAATATTTGAGGGACTAAAAACGAAATTTAAGATATTTAGAGAGACCATAAACTTATTTAACCCAAATAAATATAACACCATGGGTAACAAATATACATGAGTTCAAAGTAAAATCATATACAAACCCCAACCAAAGAGAAATACACAAAGAGGAAGAGAAATGAACCAAAAATCTCTCGGTTTGTCAGTGTCGATTAATGATTAATCCACCCTAGATCATCCGTATGCAAGCTCCGAAGTTGTTTTCTATGCTCTCTTTACCAAAAAGTGAAGGTTTGATGAGTGTGGAATAAATACCCCAAAACATAACCTAAAAAATGTGTATTTTGGCCCTTTTAATGTGGTTTTGTCCAGGGGAACATGCTAAGCGACACTATCCGGCTAAGCGCACTCTACTGTCATGAGAAAAAAATCAACTTTTTGTTTTCGTCATAACTTGAGAACCGTAACTCCGATTTACGCCCGGTTTGAAGCATTGGAAAGCTTATTCAATTATCTATCTAACAATTCCTAAATACAACCAAATTGATTATTTATTATTCTTTGATCTTGAGCCTTATTCGTTGATGAGTTGCTCAAAATCGCATGTTTGAAGTCGTGTCTTCGACACTTTATTACTCATACTTCAAATGCGCATCAATATCTACAAAATGAATGAAAAAACATCTAACGGAACCCTATGTACACAAAAACACAAATAAGCACAAACTAAACGTATTTATACAAAAGTAGGATTTATTCAACGATATTAATAATAAAAAGTCGATAAGTGCAACAAAAAGTATATACAAAAATAACTACAATTTGTACTTATCAAACTCTCTCAAACTTAAACTTGTTTGTCCTTAAACAAAGCCAAACAACTCAAAGAACCAAAAGTAATAAATCTAAATATCATGAATCAACAAGTTTTAAAACGGAAAAGAAATGTATGGTTCAAACAAAAACATACACACAAGGTAAATACCTACCACAATCCTACAACGACAACATGTAAACGAAATGAATCTTAAGTACAAAAATCATACTAAACATTCTAAAACAAAACAAGCTCAATCATGAATCACACCTAGTGAAAATTCATCGGTAGATAAAGAACACACAAAGGTGAGGGGCAAAAGACACTCATCCATAATCTTGCAAACAATAGACTAAATTATACATTCATCCAAAAACTCATATTGAAAATACAAAGGCAAAAATCACAAGGGCTTTTTAAGGTTGTAATGTGGCTTGATTAACAAACAAGGGATAAGTCCTAAAGCTAATCGAAACAAAAACTTACCTTAATCTAAGGGAGTGATCAACTCACAAAGACTCAAGAAAAATAATGTCAATCAAACTTCTTCTTCATTCCAAATTTAAAACCAACACACATCACTTATTAACACAACATTATTCTAAACTATTTTTCTTTTTCTTTTTCAAAGCTTTTTTCAATTTTTTTCTTTCTTTTTCTTTTCAAATTTTTTTCTTTTCTTTTTCTTTTTTTTCCTCAACCTCATAGTAATACACATGAGCACATAAACATTTCTCTCCCCAACTTGAATTCAACCATATCATAATGTGAATACTCCCTACTTTCCAAGATAATGTAAACATTCAAACTACAACTCATAGTTAAAGAATCAAGAAAACAAAGAATCAATATCCATACAAAAATATGAACCAAATACTCATAGACAAGCATTTAGCAAAAACAACATGGATATTGACAAAAAGCTCAAAGGGGTTAACAAAAGTTCACACACTCACAAGGTGAATTGACTATTTGGCCAAGGTAGTTATAAATGAAACAAAAAATACCTTGATCATGCTGAAGCTTTCATACAATCAACACAAATAAAAGATTAAATATAATAAATTCCAGTTAAAACAAGAATTGTGGCCTCCAGCATATTTGAATAATGGAAAGCTTCCTCACATTTATGGATAAAAAGGGAACTAAAGTGATTCAAGTCATGAGCAAGTAATGCAAAAAGAATGAATGACATGGTAATTGTACAAATGAAAAATCTCCTAAATATGTTATGATATAGAAAAAGATGAATGAGTACTTGATGAGTATCAACTTTAAAAACTATCATTACCATACATCTGCAAGTTGACACACTCAATATTGGAAAATCACCAAATGCGACTTCAAGCTATTTAATCAAAATTTGAGTCCAAATAACAAAAGAAAGTATTAAAATTATTACTATTGATTACTATACTATAAAGCCTTAGGTGAAGTGTGAAAAAGTAGAGCCAACTGAAAAATTAAAAAGAATTCATTGGCTCTGCACAGCAGGGCACGCTAAGCGGCACAGAGTATGCTAAGCGCGCTACACCAGTTGTAGAAAAATAGGACAACAACAACAGTGCAGTAACACCCTCCATAATCACCTACACAATCTCAAACATACAATATTTACAATATACAAACACACTTCAACAAGCTAAACACAACAAGCTTGCGGAAAAACACAAATTAACATAACAAAACTCACGGGTGAAAGTGAATTAACAAGTGGAAAAGTGAAATTTAAGAATTTAAAACAGGTTCAATTTTAACTTATTAAAACACAAGTTAACATATACATAAACAAATACAAACAAAACGTATTTGTTTTACGTTGTAAGCTCGACGCCTTTATTGTGCGAGCTAGTAACCTCCTCTCGTCATGCCATGGTATTATCACACCGTGCAAACCTAAATAAATTGTCCTAACATCCACACAACAAATGTTACGAAAAAGATACAATTCACAACAATACGTGAAAACAAAGAAAAACACATATATGCACAAGTATGGAAAGTAAACACAAAACATGTACAAGTAAAAATAGACAAGTTTATGTATATATTATATACAACATATACATTAATTGCAGAACTCAAAAACAAAGAAACTATCACAATGCAAAATAATAAACACCAATCCCCGACAATGGCGCCATTTTGTTAGAGCGGTAAAGCAGCAAGCAACAAAATTTTTGGAAATATTTATCCGGGAATTTATCATGTCCACAGAGATTAGTGATTTTGAATTGTCATTCAACAGTTCCTGCAGTTATGAGTTTGGATTGAATTTGTAAAACATAAAAACATAAAAGTAAATATTAACAGGAAATAATTCATTCTCAAGAGATAATAAACTTATTAAGCATGCATATAATCTACTTCTCACAAACTTAAACTTATCGACCAGTTACGCTCAACCTACAATACTCCTCAGAATCATCTAGCATCACTCACTCCCTAAGTTATTTCTAATCCAAAGTAGAGAGAACTACTATATCATCTCGGCGACGATCTCTCAGCCAACCTCAACAACACAACAGACATCCATATTACATGTATCAACGATCTCTCAACCGATGCAACCAACACCTAAGCATTAAGCTTAAACACACATAAAGATTGTTAGCTCTAAATCTATCTCTAGAATCTAGAAACTAACAGATAATCATCCTAGATAAGGATTTGAGTAGTATATATCTATAACAACCCAAACCCCGAGCACAGAGTAAAAATCTAAGATAACAATCGACACAGATTTGTAAAGCAAATTAAATATAACGCTGTGGGAAATAAATATACATGAGTTCAAAGTAAAATCATATACAAAACCCAAACAAAGAGAAATATACAAAGAGGAAGAGAAATGAACCAAAATCTCCCGATTTGTCAGCATCGATTGATGATCAATCCACCCTAGATCATTCGTATGCAAGCTCTAAAGTTGTTTTCTAAGCTCTCTCTACCAAAAAAATTAAGGTTTGATGAGTTGGGAACAAATACCCCAAAACATAACCTAAAAAATGTTTATTTTGGCCCTTTTAACGTGGTTATGTCTAGGAGACCACGCTAAGCGGCACTATCCTGTTAAGCGCACTCTAGTGTCATGAGAAAAAAATTAGTTTTTTGTTTTCGTCATAACTTGAAAACCGTAACTCCAATTTAAGCCTAGTTCGAAGCATTGGAAAGCTTATTCAATTATCTATCTAACAATGCATAAATATCAACCAAATTGATGATTTCTTATTCTTTGATTTTATGCTTTATTCGTTGATGAGTTACTCAAAATCGCGCGTTTGAAGCTGATTCTTTGACACTTTATTGCTCTTGCTCTAAATACAATTAAGCACAAACTAAATGTATTTACACAAAAGTCGGGTTTATACATTGATATTAACAACAAAAGGTCGATAAGTGCAACAAAAAGTATATACAAAAATACCTACAATTTTCCCTTATCAGCTAGGGGAGGTTTCCTATGAAGAACATAATGTAATAGAAAAAACTATAGGAGGGATCCTATAAAAGGTTCTAAGTTTTTTCTACCATATCCATCACAAGGACAACTATAGGGTTTTTTATGGACATTTGGGTGAACATCTAAGGTCATAGACCACAATGATATTTCATCATGAGTTTTGGTATGTCCAATTCATGACGAAACCTCAAAGAGTCTCCCTTAGGTGTGTTAGAACAAAGTTTGGTTCTAATCATATCTTAGATTTTTGATGATAACAATGAAATAAATTTTGTGAAATATATTTTATACTCTGATGTGTATGTTCTCTAAATTCAAATGATGTTCTGACTCATGCATCTCAAGAAAGAAACATCATTCTACGCAAGTCTAAAGTAAACTCTGAAGGAAGCACTCCAAGGCAAACTCTGATGAAAGGCAATCCTAAGAAACCTCTGATAAAGCTAGCTGAAGCAAAGATTTGAAAGAAGCACGCTAAAAGCAATATCTGATAATGCAAGCTGAAGCAAACTATGATGAACATAAAATGAAGAATACTCTGATAGAAGAAACATAAAGTAAACTCTGAAGTGGCAACATTGCAAGCAAACTCTTAAGCTTCCATAGACAAGCTCTGACAATATTGTTGGTCATTTAATTCTAAGACGGCTAACACACTCAAGTGGTACTACGCACGAGAACATTGGAAACATAAAGACCAAGCCAACACGTGTCCTTAATGCATACACTCTCTCCAAGGCAGTAACAGTCAAGACTGGAAGCTATATATAGAAGATCATTTGTTTCAAAGAAAGGTTACTGATCCACGAGAAACATACTAACGCTCACTGTTTTCATTCTTGTAAACTAATATTGTATAGTGGGTAAATCTTAAGTATTGGTAAACAATCTTAGTGATAAATCATAGTTTGTGATAAAGCTTATTAGAAGCGTTCTGATTCATTCCTATTAAGAGATAATTTTTGTAAGTGTTCCTTGAGAGACCAGTTGGGTCAGATTTCTCAAGAGGGCTAGGACTAGTTGAGTCTTAGAGGTGTTAGTTACTTGCAGTTGGCTTGTGCATTGTATTGTTAGTCATAACAGTTTGGTTGTGCATTTGTAATCAGTTTGATTATAGTGGATTATGTCCTCGTTAAGAGAGGCGAAATCACCTTGGCGGGTGGACTGGAGAAGTTTCAGTTTCAAATGAACCAGGATAAAAATACCTGTGTCCTTCCATTAGTATTGTGCAGAAAAAGGAAAAACTTATTCACCCCCACCCCCTTCTAAGTTTTTTCTCATCCTTCAAGGTGGAGCCTTCTCATAGACCTAATAAGACTTTCATCTCGTAGGCCATGCAAAGTCTCACCATTAAGGTTTTTTATAACATTCTCAGAGTCATCGATCAAACCCAAAGTCTGTCCTTAAGAAAGGCTAGCCCTATCAAATACAAACACTTTGAACTTACCTTCTATGAGCGAGATTGTTTGTATGAAACTTATAGGTATGCAAACCCCCTTGGCCCAAACTCAACAACCCCTCATTTCTAAGATTTTCATGGAGCTCTAGTATAGAGCTCCACACACATGATTCCCAAAAAGCCATAAATATATATATATATATATATATATATATATATATATATATATATATATATATATATATATATATATATATATATATATATATATATATATATATATATATATATATATATATATATATATATATATATATATATATATATATATATATATATATATAAATGAAATAAAAACATATAGAATTAAAAACAAAGCATGGATAAAAGAAATTAAAACACACAAAGAAAACATAAAAATATTAAGATTAGAGGTTAGGAGAGACTCTCTTTAGGGTAGTCTCCAGTGAAGTAGACAACTGTCGTAGCTGGAAAAATTCAATAAAGTCGCCACCATTGTTTATTTATCCTAAGGACGGGGAACATAATGGGAAAACCCTAAAGGTATAGATAAAGCACTCGTCGCGGTCAAGTTAAGGGTTTGAGAGTCGGTTAAGTGAGAGGAAGGTGTTAGGCCCCTCTCACTCACCTCCCTTGTACTTAATGGGAACCTTCTCTACTCTTAGGGTTTCTAGGTGTGTTTACTTATTCTGCCTTAATCTGCTTTATTTATTTATTCACGCAGTAAAAATATCCACAAAAGGTTAAAATGAGAAAAGATTAAAAGTTGACTCGCATTGGGTTCGCAACTGTGTGCCTACATATCTCTCATCAAGAGATGAGAGAAATCAGAGTCTTACGTATTTCGGGTGTTTTGTTGGTGTTTTTAGTATTGTAAAAAATATTTGATCTTGATAAGAATTAAATCGTGTGGGGAAAAGAAATTGATTTGATTTATCGCACGAAGGCAAAAAAAGGATTGATTAGTTGCATGGATTTCAGTGTCTTGATTTGAATAATTAATTGGTAAGGTGTTAAGAAGAATTATTAATTATTCGAGGATGTGGTGGATATGCATCCACCGATCCTATTCTTTGAATAAAAACTTAGTTAATTTTGACTTAAAAAGTGAGCAAAATGATACGCGTAAAGTTTCCATTTTTAGATCTTGAATATGAATCGGTAAAGCGTTAAGCTGGCCAATTAATTATTCGAGGATGTGGCGGGTGTCTATAAACCGATTATATTATCTACAAAAAATATTGAAATTAATTAGATTAAAAAAAGCATTTGTATTTATGTACAGGGGTGATTAGAAAATATATACAAGTTAGTATAAACGTTGATTTGACCGGGAAATCCTAACAATTATGTAAATGAAGTTTTTTTTCTTATTTTTATTTTATAAATTAGCTAAGATAAACAATAGATCAAACTAAATTAAAATTTAAAGGGGTGTGAAATAGAATTTGGAATTAGGAAAAACTAAATGTTGAATTTGTAAGAACAAGTTTGGTTTTGCATCTGACCTTAAGTTTTAATAATCACTTTACATTTTATCTTAGAAAACAATTGTGTGCTTTAATGGTTTCTGTCTAGTGTGTAAATTTTTCTAAATAGGTTTTAAATTTGGTAAGAAGGCGTGATGTCATCAGGTTTTGAACTCGATAATCTAGAAGAATACCTATAATGTGTAACAAGTTAGTTCAAGGTTTTGGAATGCTTATTATGCAATGGTTCTAAGGAATGTTAATAAAATAAATTTTGATCGTGACTTATGCAAGAAAGCTTTGGAGGCCTTCTAAAGATTTACTTCTATTGTTCCAAGTTCTGAAGATCCTGAAAACAAGGTTCTGCTGAACAGGATCTGAAGACATTCTTCTGAAGACCAAGTGCTGAAGACTCTAGAGGAAAGGGTTCTCTGAACAAGCTTTGAAGACCCAAAGACTTAGGTTCTGAAGATACAAAGTTTTGATTCTTTTACAACATGCTTCATCAAAATATAAATCAGAAGCCTCTGGAGATATAGAAGACAAAGATCAAGAATAAGAGATTGTGTGTAATGGTGAGCATAAAATTACAAAGTACTATGTGACCCATACTCTAATAGGGTGGAGTTAAGACATTCCTTTTGTACTTGTTATCTACCATTCCCACCATGACCATTGGAAACAAAACAATTGTATTTATGTTTCCTATTCTACCCTCCAATAAATATCTTTTTCAGCTATAAAAGGAGGACTTGGAAGAATTTGAAATTAACGAATCAGTTCTACAAAACTACACAAAACTATTGCAAAATCTCTTTTAAGATATTCTTTGTATAGTTTTGTAAATAAGTAAGGAGCTTTTGTTCGTATCTTGCTATCAACATTTTTGTATTGTCGCACTTAAACATTGTGTAATCTACTTATTTAGAAGCATCTTTGTTTACACATCTTTTTAAAACAACGGTTGTTGATAGGTTCCTTGAGAGACTTTGTGAGTCTGGATTCTTAAGAAGACTTTGGTTGCGATCATATTGGATTTGCAATAAAGATCAACAAACATATTGGGGGTGCCACTAAAGTGGATCAAACTTATTATGGTTGTCTGTAATCTGGTTGATTATAGTGGATTAAGTCCTTGTGTATAAGGCAAATCACCTTGCGGGATGGACTAGAATAACTTAGTTAACAGTGAATCAGGATAAATTAATTATGTTCATTTATTTTTATTCACTTGTTAAGCTTTGTATTTTAGTTGCAAAAAGATTATATTTGGTACAACCCAATTTAAACCCCCTTTCTTGTGTTTCCAGCACCTTCAATTGGCATCAGAACTCCGACTCTGGTATTGATTTCCATCAAACACTTATCTGTGTTAGATAAAGATCTAGACTAGTTTTATAAACACTATGGTTGATCTTGCTCCACCACCAAAAGCTCCAATTTCTGATAAATATAACTATAATGCTAAACCTCCCATTTTTTATGGTGAAAAGTTTGAGTACTGGAAAGATAGACTAGAAATTTTCTTTCTAGGTCATGATATTGATATTTGGGATATGGTAGTTGATGGCTACGATCCTCCGACGGATGAAAATGGAAAGTAGCTTAAAAGGAAAACTATAATTGATCAATAGAAAAAGGATTGTAAGAATCATCATAAAGCAAGAACCATCTTGCTGAATGCTATTTCTTATACTGGGTATGAGAAGATCACAAATAGAGACTCAACTAAGTCTATATTTTACTCTCTCAGAATGACTCATGAAGGGAATGATAAATTCAAGGAAACCAAGGCTCTGGCCTTGATTCAGAAGTATGAAGACTTCAAGATAATGGATGAAGAAACTGTTTAGACGATGTTCTCAAGGTTTCAAACTTCAGTTGCTGGACCAAGAGTTCTAAACAAATGTTATTCTATGTCATATCATATGAAGACTATTATTAGAATCTTGCCATCTAAATGGAGGCATATGGTAACTGCACTCAAGCTTGAAAAGGATCTCAATAACACTTCTCTAGAAAAACTGGTGAGTTCTCTAAGAAGTCACGAGATTGAGATAGAATAAGAAGAACCTCAGAAGAGAGGCAAGTATGTTATGCTCAAATCTATTAGAAGATCTGAGAAGTCCAAAGGTATTCAACCTAAAGAGATTGAGGATTCAAAAGAAGATTCTGATGAGTGAGTTGTCTCTGCTGTCCAGAAGGGTAAATCATCTCTGGAAGAGAAATAAAGGCAACATGTTTAAAAGTACTAGAAGGACAGATGGTCGCTTCAAGTCTACTTCTTATTAGAGGAAGTGTAATGGAAAAGAAGTCACTTGTTATGTGTGAAATGAGACAAGACACTACATGAACGGTTTTCCTAAAATTCAGAAAGATAAGCCCAAGAAGAAAGCTCTCAAAAGCAAGAAGAAAGGGTCGATGGCAACTTGGGATGATTCTGATTCTTTAGAAGAAGACTTGGAAGAAGAATGTGCTAACATGGCACTGATGGCTCAAGTTAGAACGTCTACTAAAAAGATCCCTCCCAAAGATGAAGCATAATCTGATTAAGACACAGAAAAGGTATTCTCCAAATATGTCATTAAGAAATATAACAAATCTTTCCAGAAGCTCCTAGACAGAAGCATACGGAGAAGCATGATGGCTTCTGTGATCTATGGCGTGAGCAGAAATGGGACCAACGGTGTTGGTTATAACTCCTATAACGAATCTAATTTTGATAAGGAAGACATACCTAATACTCTTTACTCCCAATTTCTCTCTGTTGGGTTTGTGCCTAAAGATAAAGGAAAAGAAAAAGAAAAATCTACTTATGAACCTAAGGCAAAACCTTTGGCTGCAACTTCTTGTTTTAATTCTTGTAAATATGATTATTTTGTTGCTAAACCTAAAGTTGTTAAGAACTCTAGGAGAACTAACCAGAGAGGACCCAAGAACTTATGGGTACCCAAGAAATAAATAATATTTGTTTCAAATATTCTTAGTAGCACAATTGAAACACCTGTCATGATCCCTAAACTCTGGCTACTTGCAACACATGGTTTGAAGAAGGAATATGTTCCAAATCCTGGAACTTAAGTCTAGAGGCATTGTGGATTTCAGATATGATTAGGAGGAAATATCATAGGCTCTAAACTGATGGACATGAGTGAAGTCTTTTAGTGACAAAGATGAGCAACATTCTGCATTTTATTCAAAACTGAGTCTCTTCAAAAGACTATCTATGAAGTGTGGAAGAACAAGAAAACTAAGTTTTTTCACTTCCATCCTTTATGCCTTGATTATCTTGAACGAAAAAAGAGAATCTTATTAAGCTTAATTCTAAAGCTCAAAGTTGTATCATGTCAGGATACTCTAAACGCTCAAAATGCTACAAAATATACAACATTGAAACACTTAGTATTAAATAATAAATATATGAAAGATTTGATAATAAGCTTGACCTTAAAAAAGTCAAAGCTATTTGAAATATTTTTAGATCTGGAGATTACCTATTCAGGCGCAGAAAGTACTAATCTGATACAGAAGGACAAGAAGTCGTTATCTCAAAAGATACTCAATCAGAAGTTGTTGAAGCATACATATCAGTCATCACATTCTAAGGAATTAGTTCTAGGTTTAAGTGTCTCTGATAGAGCATACATATGTTGATGGAGCACTTCTGAAAAAGATTGGATTCAGGTTATACAAGAAGAACTCTATCAAAGGATGGGGTGTGTGAAAAAGACGTGCTCTCTGCGTGCAGTCTTCCAGAATGATGTAAGATCTTCTATGGTACTTATTATTCTTATTGATGGCTTCTAGGATATGATGCTTCAAATTAGTGAAGTTCTCATATATCAAAAGTATCCATGGTCAGAATATTCTCTTGAGAATACATTTGTTCGTTGGTAACTAAATAGTTTACTTTAATAAATGAGATGTTAATTTAGTGAATAGTTGGTGATTCAAATTGAATACAACTGTCTTTTCTGAACCACTCCTTATCACTTGATGTGACATATTGGGGAATGAGATAATCTTGAGATCGAATATTTAATCAGTGCTTTAACTCTTGTAAGATCTTTTGTAATTTTGAAAATCTTTCTCTGTCATTACAAAGACTATTTAAAACCCACTCACTTCACCTCACACACATTTCTACATTTATCCTACATTTTCAGTTTTCTAGCCCCAAAACTCCTCAAACCTTAAAAAAAATCATTCGCTCTAGTTTGTGTTTGCATCTGTTCATCATCAGTAATGGTTTCTCAACAACAATCTGCTGAAGCTCAAGAGAAAATTCAAAAACCACAACAAGAACAAATCTCTTATATCTTTCTATCGACTCCTGTAAATGAATTGATAGTTCTTTCTAAAGCCCCATAGGATTTCATTAACCTTGTTGCTAATGGTTGCAATCTTCTATATGTTGTTACTCTTCAAGGTTGGTTAATGTACTTTATTCGTCTCTATGAACCAGTGTTTATTGACATGGTTAAAGATTTATGGATACGTGCCTATGTATCAGTTAGAGGGCATGTTGCTCAAGTGTCTACAGAAAAAGATCTTTATTGCTGAAAAAGATATTGCTAAATTATACAGTATTGACGAAACTGGATCCAAATTAATCAATATGTCTATCGAGGTTTTAAAAAATTCTGGAAAAGCAGATGTCATTTTCAAGGAAGATTATGAAAAGCAGAAACCCAAATCTCTTCATAACAAGCTTAAGGTTTGGTTCAAGGTATTTCTGCATAGCATCACTCATCGTTGTGAAATATACTCTTCATATTACATCAATGCATATCAAAATTATCTTCTGCATGCCATTTACACTAATGAAAAGATAAACCTTCAAGCGGTTTTGTTCAATCATCTGAAAAACACTATTATTGAGTCAATGGATGAAGGACCCAAGAAGAAGAAGCACGTGTTAGAAGACTTATTTTATAAATTCTTCTGGAAAGTAATCTTGCTTATTCTTTGAATCAAGTTGAAATGGATGTAGCTGCCAGACCCTCCATAAATATAAAAACCCTAAGAAACATTGGGGAGTAGCTAAAGAGATAGTAGTGAAACTTATGAAACCAATTGCTTATGAGGTAATGAATAGAAGGATTCATGTTAAAATTGTTCTTGAGTATCTATTTGATCGATCTTCAGTGATTAATCTAAAACCATGTATTAGAGTTTCTCCTTCTAAGAAGAAGAGGAAATCCTCCAAGAAGTCTAAAGTTGGAGAATCCCATGCAAAAGCCCTGAAGGTGAACATTGTCAAAAGGCAAATGGTGATATCTGACGGTCCTGATGATTCTAGACCTTCCAAAGTTGCTAGAACATCCAAATCTTCTACTTCTTATATATCCAGAGTATCTCTAGATGTCTTTAATAATCATTCATCTTCTGATAATGTGATTGTTTCATTCATTCCTCCATCCACCTTCGCTATTCCACCACCTATTCCATCATTTGTTTCCGCTTTTGAAATAGTTTTTGCTCTCACCAAGAAAAATATAAATGTTTCAGAAGGTACTACTTCTGATCCTAAGATCCTACAAAATCCAAAACTTTCTGAAGACACTTTTTCAGCAAACACCTTCGTCATTCCTCCCCATCCAATTACCATATTTCTTCCTCAACCATCCTCTATCAATACATCAGAACCCATCATCACCATCACAAGAAACCTTGAAACCCATCTCCATTATCTCTAATCAACACTTTTCCTTCAAATGAAGTTGAGATTGACACCACACCTCTTCAAAATTCTCCTCCTTCATTTTCTCAAACTGAACATCACACCTCTGATGCTCAAGATGCTCCTGAAGACTCCATGTTAGAAGAGGATATCTTGAAAATAATTGTTGTGCCAGATAGGGATCCCTCTCCTTAATCTGGAAAAGCTTTGGCACACTTTTCTAGAACCAATGCTAGGCTTATACCTTGGATGAAATATTGTATATTTTGGACTTTATGCTCATAACTCGTTAAGATCCGTCTTAAGAAGATATGTGTTAAGCAGGGATGCAGAAATGACAACTGATGTTTGAGACGGATTCAGAAAATGGTTTTATGTTAATTCCAAAATCATGCAAGCCTATTGTTCTTTTGAAGCTTTCAGGAAACATAAGGAATGGCTCAAAGCTAACACTTTTGCATTTCCTTTATGTTTTCCTGCTCTAGAGGTTCCAATTTCTAAACTTGAGCAACAGAGTGCTGTCTTCATTGGTACTTCAGAAGCTGCTACTGCTACTACTTCTGGGTATGAGATGTCGTTGGTTGATAGTAAACCTTATGGTTCAAAGGGGAAGCAAGTTATGGAAGATGCAAACCAGCCATCTGGGCTGAAGGCAGTTTTGGATAAGTGGGATGAAAGGATTGTTGCTCAGGAGACTTCGTTCAAGCAACTCTCTGATGTGTTGATGCCGTTCATGGCAAAGTTTGACAAGAAGTATGCTTGAAGCCTTATCCATTTCTTTAGAACTTAAGAATAGTTTTTATTTTGTTTCTAAAATAATTGTATCTCTATCCTGTTCATTTTAATGAAAATATGTATTTTATCTTTTAAATATTTTTGATTTCTGACAAAGGGGGAGAAAAAGTATATGATTTTAATAGTATTTATTCTCAAGATCTCAAACTCAAACATGATATAATACTTTTACTACTAACCATTTGTTTGACGCTTTGTTAGTACCATGGTTTTAGGATTGGCATAATTTTGCTAAAATATGGTTTGCAGCATGATGTTATGGAAGATGTTCTAACATGTTGGTTAGGTTCATTCGAATGCATATGTTCTGACAGATGTTGTGACATTATGTACTAGAACATCAGTACATGCTGTGTTTATTCTTAACAAGATTTAAATTGATTTTGTGAGATTCCTTTTGGATTTATCTCACTGATTTTCGCATGTCAAGAATATTTAATCTGGAATAGTTGAGTTTATCTCCAGTTTTACACAAGTTACTAAATTGGGCTTTGAGACAATTTAGGAAACTTGATATTTTTGTTCCAAGATTTAAGGATATTTTTTTGCACAATTGGTGCAACCCTCAGCTTGAGCATCAAGGCATATTTGGGCGAAGATTCAAGGCTCATGGACTACTCAGGAGTATTTAAAGAAATTACCTAGACCTAATTTCACTTAAGAACTTTATAAAAAATAAGGGGAAGCCTATTTTACTTTGACTTAGGGTTTGAGGGTTCTTCAAGGGAGTTTCTATTTTCTTTGTACGTCCTTATGCATCTTTTGATGCATTTTAGTTGACTGATTGTTACTTGACAGTTTTATGAGTACAACTTTGTCATTAGATGTTTTGTATGATGTCAAAAATGAGAAAAGCTATCACTTCTATACATTGGATGGTATCCATATGTCTTGTGGCACTCCTCTCTATTAGAGGTATTAGTAATCATTAGAAAACATTTTGAAATTGATCCAAATAATTAAAAAAAAGTTTATGCATAATTTTTTGTTGCATGTAACAACACGTCTATTTTTTAGGTCGACACATGTAACTCATTTTTGAAGCCTATAGCCTCTGGAAGGCTCAGGTCAACACAGACACTGCATAGGTGGACACTTATTGAAGCACTTCTGAATTTGCAAAAATTCTTATTTTATGTGTCGACACATACGATTTTCAGGTCGACACATTTACTATTGTTTTAAAGCCTGTAGCCTCTGACTTGGTTCGGTCAACACATAACCTCATATAGGTCGACACATATAGCTTAAAAATAACATATGTGTCGACACATATGATTTATAGATCGACAAATACTGATCATTTGGTCAATTTTCTCAAATCTTTTTAATTCTGAATTCGTCCTTTTTGCCCTAAAGTTCCAAAAGTATAAATACTCATTCATGCATCATTCATAACTTGATGATACCATAAAATTAACCTACATCTCTCTTCATCTTCAAAATCCAATCTATGCATATACACTAACATTCCATTGTAATGATCTTTTGTTGGGGTGCCATCTAGACGAGGATTGATAACATCCGATTAGGTTCTTGTGTAGCCAAAAATATTGGGTTGAGATTTGTAGGGATCTTCATCCGAAAAAATCATGGGTTTTTCCTCCAAGATCATTGATTGATTTGGGGGATTTCGTGCAAGACATTAAAGAGGTAATTACGGCCAAGTGAATTCCTTTGGAGATAAAGAATGCAAGGGATCCTTTGGAGATAAAGAACGCAAAGGACGTAGCGAGGGAACAGAGGATTACAATTGAGGTCTTGTGTTGCAATAGTTGAAATTGACAGTGCATGAAAGCTTTGGAAATAACATTCGCAAAGGAGTAGTAAGATCTAGATAGTCAATTTGCATATATTGTGTCTTGATCTTTCTCGAGATCAAAAGAGGACAAGGGGTCGAATCAACAACAAGCTTAGGGTTTATGGAGTTACTCTTGAACACTTCTCTTGTATCAACAATTTTTCATAGTAAGAATTTACTAATTCCATTAGAATTAGGGGTAGACGTACCCACACATAAAGACGAAAGTGGGGAATTGTGAAGACAAATCCTTGCATCTCTTTTCTTATTTGCTTTTACTTGCTTTAATATTCATCAATCAATTTATCAAATAGCATTGTGTTATCAATTGAATTGTAAGTAATTTTCCAAACTATTTTTGATTTACATCAAATGTTGATATTGATTATAATCACTTTTGATTATAAGTTATTTTGTGTATCAATACAACTTAAAGTAAAATTATAAAAATTCACTTTCACACCAAGTTTTTGAAAAATTGATTGTGTTTGTTCTCTTAATATTACCAATTGGAAATAACTTTACTAGTAACTTGCTATGAACGTAAAATAAGCTGTAAAGTAATTTAAGTGTATTATATCAATTTTAATTATCATTCCATATTCTATTTTATTCTTAAATTTGCATATCCGAGTTTCCAATAACATTCGTAAAGACAACTTATTTTGGAAATCACTTCCGCTCAAACTCTTAGAAAATGAATTTTTTCAAAACCAGATTTTTCTGGAATTTTAATTGGGTATCTACTCACCCCCTCTAGATACGTTTCTGTCATCTAACAAGTGGTATCAGAGCGTAATTCATTCCGGTTTTGACACTCTTTAGAAAATAGCTTACGAACCTAAAGGGGATTATAAAAGAACCCTAATTTTCATAGGAGAAAATTATAGTTATTGGAAATTTTGTATGCAAATTCATGCCAACTCATATGCCAAAAGCGTTTGGGAAGCCATTCAAAATGCTCCAACACCGGTGACATATATTGTTGATGGTGCTACCGTACCAAAGTCGGAAGACTTATGGAATGAGGATGATAATATGAAGTGGTCATATCATTGAAAAGTAAAGAATATCATCGTATCTGCTCTTGGTATTGATGAGTTTTATCGCATTTTCCATTGTCAAACCGCTAAAGCTATGTGAGACGCTCTACAAGGTACCTATAAGGAAACTAATGAGGTTAAATAAGCTAGAATTAATACAATTAATCAATATTTTGAACTCTTTCGCATGAAACATGGTGAAACCATTGCTAAAATGCAAAAAAAGGTCTCACATCTTGTTAATCGTTTAAATTTTCTAGGTAATCGTATTTCTAATGTTATTGCTAATAACAAGGTTTTGAGATGTCTTATTAGGAATTAGAAAACAAAGGTCACCGCAACCAAGGAAGCCAATAATCTTGCAACACTTGATCTCACCGCCTTGTTTAGAATGTTTGAAGAACACGAGCAAGAACTCAATTTCTTGGACGAACATGAAAAGAAACTTGAGAAAAATAAAAAGGAAAAAGGGGTTGTTAAGGAGGAAGCATTGAAATCTAAATATCTCAAGGCTTCAAGTTCAAAGTCCTCTAAGGAATAGATCACTAATGATAATGATTCTAGTGATGAATAAAATTAGGATGATGAACAAATGGGATTATTTGTGAGGAAATACAATCGATACATTCGAAATAATGGTGACAAGCACTCCGACAATAATCTTGTTAAGTTTAGAAGACAATCCACATCCTCTAAACATGAAGACAACAAAAGGGATAAGGGAAAAGGTACATGCTATGAATGCGGAAAGTCGGGTCATTATAGACCGGAGTGTCCATTTCTTTCCAATAAGAAAGGAAAGGGTCAAAGAAACAACTCTAAGAGTTCTAGAAAGGTATATGTTGCTTGGGGTAGTGATAATGATGCCTCTAGTAATGAAATATCAAGTGATAGCGATGAAGAGTCAAACTATTGCTTCATGGAAAATCATTGTCATGGTAAGAAAAAAGAGTGTAAGTCAATCTAAATATGCTAATATTGATAAGTTGTCCTTTATAGAGTTGAAAAGTGATTTTGATCATTTACAAAAAGCATCATTATGTGCTTCTAAGAAACTTGCTTTTAATGAAAAAGTTTTTACATACTTGGAAGAAAACGTTGAAGAAACAAATAAATAATTTAAAGAATTAAAATTTTCTGTTATGAATGGTCAAAAACATAAAAAAGGAGATGGGGAACCTAGTCGGTTCGATTGTGAAACTTGTCAAATTTGACAAAAAGAAGTGAGTACTCTTAAAGCCAAAGTGGGCGAGGCATCATGACCTCATGATGCATTTGCCATTAATCCTTCAAAGGTTGAAAAGTCTCATAAAAATTATAATTTGATTAAGAAGAAGTCAAATCGCAAAAATGAAATTCATCATGAATCATTTTGTCACTATTGTTGCAAGAAAGGCCACACTATTGAAAAAATGTAAATTTAGGTGCTTTCTATTTCCTAAAGTAAATTTTCAATGGTTTCCCAAATGTAACAACTATTTCACTCACTCCCAAGGACCCAATGAGAATTAGGTACCTACCACTTATGTTTGATTATGTAGGTTGAGTGTCTTGATTCTATGAAGGGAAAATAGATTCTAGATAGTGGATGTTCAAGACACATGACGGGAGACATCTCTCTATTCTCCAACTTTGTGGCGAAGAAGAAATTATTTGTATCCTATGGTGATCACAACAAAGGTGCAATACTCGGAAAAGGTAGTATAGGTAATCCTTCAACAATTACTATCTCAAATATTATGTTAGTTGAAGGCCTTAGACATAGTCTTCTTAGAATTAGTCAATTGTGTGAAAACGGGTATAAGGTAACTTTTTCCAAAGATTGTTGCATAATAGAACATAATGAAAATAAGAATTCTATGTTTAATGGTGTGAGGGTTAATAACATCTATATGCTAGACTTAAAAGAAGTGTCCTTAAATAATTCTTAATGTCTTGTCACCATGAGTGAAGACTCTTGGTTTAGCATAGACATTTGACACATGTCAACTTTGATCTACTTAATAAAATAGTTACAAAAGATTTAGTAATTGGTCTACGTAAAATAAAATTTTCAAAATATCACCTATGTGATGCATGTCAAAAGGGTAAGCAAACAAGAGTCTCTTTTAATTCTAAAAATGTTGTTTCAACTTCGAGACCTCTCGAGCTCCTCACATGGATTTATTTCGACCTTCACGGACCAAAAGCATATGTGGTAACTATTATGGTCTTGTCATTGTAGAAGATTACTCAAGATTTTGTTGGACTATTTTCTTACATAGAAAAGATGAAACATTCTCGGCTTTCACACATTTTTCCAAGTTATCTCAAAATAAATTGAATTCTAAAATATTTTCTATTTGAAGCGATCATGGAGGTGAATCACCTCGTTGAAGAATATTGTGGTAAATTTGGCATTGAACATCATTTTCAGCTCCTAGAACTCCACAACAAAATGGTGTTGTGGAACGCAAAAATCGCGTTTTAGCGGAGTTGGCAAGAATAATGTTCAATGATTATGGTATACCAAAATATTTTTGGGCCGATGCTATAAGCATGACGTGTTATGTATTGAATAGGATTCTTATTCGTTCTATACTTGACAAAACACCCTATGAACTTCTAAAAGGTAGGAAACCAAATTTATCGCATCTTCATGTCTTTGGATGTAAATGTTTTGTTTTAAATAATTGGAAAGATAATCTTGGGAAATTTGACGCAAAAGACGATGAAGGTATCTTTCTTGGATTCTCACAATATAGTAAAACATATAGAGTTTATAACAAAAGATTACTTATTATTGAAGAGTCAGTACAGTTTACTTTTGATGAGACTTGTGCAAATAGTATTGGGAAAGGTATTTCTTTTCAAGGTGTAAGTGCATCTACGGAAGACATACTCAAAGACACTGATAAAGGAGTTAATCAGCCTAAAACAGTTGAAATTGAAAAGGAGGAAGATGACGGCAAAGAAAATAATGAAGATGATGTCAAAAAGATGATTATGGTCTTCCATTGGAGTGGAGAACCTCCAAGGATCATCCTATTGACAACATTATTGGTGATATCACAAAAGGGGTAACAACTCTCTCTAAGATAAGTAATTTTTGTTATCACCATGCGTACGTGTCACAAGTCGAACCTAAAAATGCTAAGGATGCCTTACTTAATGAGCATTAGCTTATTGCCATGCAAGAAGAATTGAACCAATTTGAAAGAAATTACATTTGGGACCTTGTCCCTCGTCCACAAAATCATCAAATTATAGGTACTCGATTGGTTTTTAGGAATAAGCTTGGCGAACATGGTGTGATTACAAGGAATAAATCCCGTCTTGTGGCTCAAGGGTATAACCAAGAGGAAGGAATTTATTATTAGGAGAATTATGCTCTGGTTGCCCAACTTGAGGCTATACGCCTTTTATTAGCATATGCATTCTCTAAGAACTTCAAGTTATATCAAATGGATGTTAAAAGTGATTTCCTTAACGAATACATAAGTGAAAAAGTGTATGTTTCACATCCTCCTGGTTTTGAAAACTATGAGTTTCCTAATCATGTTTTTAAACTAAAATGTGCCTTGTATGGTCTTAAACAAGCCCCCAGGGCATCCTATGATCGACTTAGCAAGTTCTTATTAGATCAAGGATACTCTATAGGGAATGTAGACACTAAACTATTTATTAAACGTCAAGGAAAACATATTTTACTCGTTCAAATTTATGTTGATGATATTATTTTTGGATCAACTAAGATGCATCTTGTCAAAGAATTCTCTTAGCTTAAGCAAGAAGAGTTTGAAATGAGTCTAATCTGAGAGTTGAGCTACTTTCTCGGACCACAAATTAAGCAACTCGATGAAGTAACATTTGTATTTCAAACCAAGTATTGTCTCGAATTACTTAAAAAATTATGTATGGACGGTGCAAAGGAAATTAACACACCTATGGAAACAAACTGTAACTTACATAGAGATGAAAAGGGTAAGGATGTTAAGGTCAAAAGGTATAGAGGTATCATTGGATATATTCTTTATCTTACCACATCTAGGCCCGATATTATGTTTAGTGTTTGTATGTGTGCATGATATCAATCCATTCCTAAGGAATCACACTTAAAATAGGTTAAGCACATTCTTAGATACCTTATTGGTACTTCTAAGTTTGGGCTTTTGTATCCCAAAGAAAACGATTGTAGCTTGGTTGGCTATTTCGATCTCGATTTTGTCGGTAGCAAATTGGATAGGAAAATTACTAGTGAAACTTGTCACATTTTTTCAAAATCCTTGATCAGTTGGCATAGAAAAAAGAAAGTGTTTGTTGCTTTGTCAAAGTCCGAGGCAGAATACGTGGCAGCCGATAGTTGATGTGCTCAAGTTTTGTGGCTTAAAAAACAACTACCCGATTTTGGTATTAAAATTTTGTGTATTCCTATCATGTGCGACAACACTAGTGCCATTAATCTAACCAAAAATCCTATAATACATTCTCACACTAAATATATGGAGATACGCCACCACTTTCTTCGTGATCATGTTGAAAAATGGGTTGTTGTGTTTGAGCATGTTGATAGTAAAAATCAACTTGCCAATATTTTCACTAAACCTCTCGCAACCAAACCTTTTATCAACATACGTGGGGAATTAAGGATCATTGATATCTTAAATGTTGTATATTTCTATCTTGTTGCTTGCACTTTATATTTTCACTCTAATTTTTTGTTTTAGTATTTTACATCATGTAAGTGAAACTTCCATTGCATCAAAGAGTGAGGTAATATCGTTTCAATTTCTCCTTGAAAGTAATATTTGCCTTAATTCATGTCAATTGTTTACTTCCAAAAATGATTGATATTTTCTTAAATGATGAAAACCATGAATGTTCATTTCCAATTTTTTTATTACTAACCATTGTGTGTTCTTGATCTATATGCTTATAATAACTTCATGTATTAATTCTTTCACATTTGTATAAGTTTGTTCTTATTGTGGAAGCATGTGTTTTTGTTTATTTTTTCTTGCACTTATGCTGGAATTATTTTTATGCATGATGTTTTCTATATGTGTATCTTGTTGTCTTGGCTACATGGTATGACAAACGTCTTCATTTTGGTTTTAGTAGCGTCATATTCTTGTCGCTATGCTAGGCACATGCTTGTGAGGCATCGACAGTACCACTATGATGTGTTACTTGATCATGACACTTGTTGTACCACAAAATTTGCCATCCCACATTCTTGAAGTCATTCTTTCAAGACTTCTCAAAAACTCAATAATCTCAAGGGTTGATCAAGTCAAGATTATCCTCCTAAGCCAAAGAGTCTACAACTAGGGTTTTGAGTTTCTCAAGGAATTTTGGGTTGAATAGGTCTCAAGTGGTTTCCATGGTTCTCCATAGGTATTCAACAATGTTTATGTCAAGTTTCAAGTCTTACATCACAAGTTTGCTCAGTCAATGGCTCAGATGATTGAAAATCAACTTTATGAGGTAAAAAGTCAATTGTGGTCAACATACAGTCAAACTTCAAGATTTTTGGTTAACGTAAACATTTTGAAGTGATACTAATAATTTTATCAAGGGTTGATCATGATTCCTCAAGGATAGCCCTCAAAACATCAAAAGTCAAGAATTATCAAATTAGGGTTTCCTTAGGAGAAGTCAACTGAACTTTGACCAAGCATAACTTACACATGATTCATCAACTTTTTCCCAACCGAAGCCTATTTTGAATAAAATTAAATTCTCAACATCTTTGTTTTTCTGATCAAGTCCTAAAACTACCTCATTTAAAAGATATGAGCTAATACATTATAGGTCATGTTCAAAAGTCAACAAAAGACACTTTTTGTCAAGGTAACTTACATCAAGATAAAGTCTCCAAATGCAAAAATGATCAAAATAGAAATTGTAGAGGACATCATGAGCTTTATAAAAAGTCAAATATCACCTTCAAAATATGAAAATTGAGCAAGTTATGAGTTGCACAAGTTGGTAAATTTTGAAGAAACACATGAAATGCAAAACATGCAAATTTGAATTTTTGGACCTGTGGCCTAACTTTTTGAGCTTTAAACATGTTCATGACCTCATGAGAGACTTTTGAGCTCACTCACACCTTGCCATATTTTTTATCATTATTTTATTTTTATTTTATTTTATTTTTATTCAAATAAACTCAAAATAAATAAATAAAATAGCAAACAAATGGGCCAAGCATGTGATGAGCCATTTTTCAGGCCCATACAGCTCATGCAAGCCTGTTTGAACTTGCCAAACTCGTGTAGACCCAAGAAGGCAAGGATTTTTCAAACTTGGAAAGTTTTAAATTTGTTTTATTCTTGGTTAAACCATGGCTTCATGAGTTGATTTGATTCCATATTTGTTGGCTCAGTCATTCCTCTATATAATGCAAACAAGAGCAGATCAAATGGACACGAAACATAATGCACAAAAGCTCTCCAAAAGTTCTCTAAAATTCCAAGTGTTAGGGCAAGATCGAAATCTTTGTTACAGCCCTCCTCACTCAAAACCAGTGGTCCATCCATCCTCCTGAGACTGCCATGAGTCCATTCAGCCCCTTTGCCAAGCCAAGGCACGTCCAAAACAAGCTAACAAAACTGCACCAGTTTGGTAAAATGCTTGAAATCAAATTCTTTATTTTACACTTTGTTAACTAACTCCTTGTGTTCATATGTGTCTGTATGCATCATTAGAATAGATCTAATTCATAATGTGTGAAGTTTGATGCAAAAATAGTTTTTTACCATTGTTAGGGCACCGAAACCATTGTTAGATCTTCTGGTTTAATGTGTTTTCACAGGTTTTGATGAAGGAATAGGCCGAAGAAGAAAACTGGAAGGTTGACTCTAGCGTGCTAACTCCGGTGGCCTAGGCACCATCACCTGATCGGTTCGTTCAAATCCACTTGAGCGTGTGTGTGTTTGCTGATCTAGAACTAGCTTGCATTTTATATTATATTGTTTTTGTTTGATTAAGGTAACGAATGAACAACATATCCTAGTGGTAGAATGCACGCTCTTAAGACATACCTCTGCCAGGTCCTGGGTTCGACCCAGGCAAGGAGAAATTTTTATTTTTCTAAATTTAATTTTACAGATCCAGTGTATGCAAAGGCTAGCGCGCACATGGTATGTTTCATGGTTGAGCCATCAGATCTCAAAACCTCAAATTCAACGCCTCTGATCAGCAGGCGCACCATGGGACATATGGATCCAGATGCACTGAATCAAGTGTGTCGTACCTGGGCTCATTCGTTTTGGGCCTAGTAAATTCTGAAGTGCACCCCCCATTTACTTTAGTTATGGCCCATTTGTAGTTTTATTTTGTTTTTTTGTTTTATCCTTTATTTTTGTTTTAATTTATTTTTAAAAAAAAAAAATAACAAATAATCATATAATCAGAAAATCATTAAAAAAATATTAGATTTAGGTTTCCTTTTTCATTTAATTGATTTAATATTTTGGTAAACAAATTAATTAAGTTAATTTAATCAATTTGATTTTATTAATTAAAAAATAAACTAGAATTAGGTTTAATTATTTATTTCATACTTCAAGCATTTTTCTAAACAAAAAACATCAAAAAGTATTTTTCTAAAACACTTAGATTATTTTTTAGGGTTTTACATCTTTCCCTTTTCCATTCTCCGCACGTTTGTTTACTTTTTTCGCATTATTTTCATGAATTATTGTAAGTGTACAGAGGGATGTAATAGTTTTACAATTAGGGATCTTTTTAAAATTTCCCCTATTTATGGTTTGTATTTCCCCATCCGCGAAGCTTTGTAATAGCGTAGATTCAATTTCTGCATTTTTACTTTCCGCACTACTATATGAATGCATGTATATATATTTAACTGTTAGATTAATTAGGCGTGCATTGCAAGACATAAAAAACAAGCGCTAGAAAACCTAACATCCAAGTTAAAAATAACTGAAACATAACACACTTCACACACGCGCACCTCTAGGGTGTCCCTTCTTGTTGCCTTCAGAAAACAACAATCATGTCTCTCGAACGTGGGATGTTTTAGCAAATACCCTTTGGTTAAAAGATCATAGTCCCTCGATGACCCTTCGATGTTGCCTCGATAAATGATCTTAGTACCTTAGGTTAATTGCTAAAGTTTCCTGTGAGTTGCCTTCATCATTGTATGATGACCCACGCCCGTCCCTCAAAACATCTAATGATAGGGATACCTACTAACTAATAGTAGGATATCAGTATCTGAAGGAAAAGAGGAAAAGGACAAAGACCTTTTGAGTAAGTAGTAGCTCATAGTCGTTTGCTCACAAAACAAAATAGTTTCTCACACATACACTCTCTTTCTAAATATTTTTAAAGACACAACACTTTTTATGCATTCTCAACGATACGAGAATCATTACAAAGTTTGTTGTAGTAAGGCATCTTTTCAAAATATTTTCAAAATACACTTACACAAAAAAGGAATTTTCAAAGTGAGCTAGCAACTACGAGCCCGTAGATAACTACGGATGAAAATGGTGCTGACACCTTCCCTTTTCCTAACCAACCCCCCCCCCCCCCCCCCCCCCCCCCTTACTCAAAAAAATTCTCGAAAGGTCTTTCTTGTTGTAATACGGTGGGAGAACTGACTTGGGTGTTTTGAGTTTTATCGCAAATCTTACGGATAGCAAGAGTCTCCACCAACTTTTCTTTTATCCAATAAAGGAAAAGGTTAAAAGAATAGGAAAGACCTTTTGAGAATTTTCTTGAGTTCGGGGGATAGGTTAGGAAAGTAAAGGTGTAACACCCTTTCATCCATAGTTTCTTACAGGCTCTTAATTGCTTGATCACTTTGAAATGCTTTGTGTTTATGTAAGTTTGAAAATATTTTGAAGTCCCCTAAGTTCGGAAAACTTTGCAATGATTCTTGCATTGTTGAGAATGTATACAAAGTGTTGGTTTTGAAAATATTTTTTGAAAGGGGAATGTTTGGAAAGATGTTTTGGAATTTCCAATTGTAAGGCAATTTTGTAATGATTCTTGTATCGTTGAGAATGTATACAAAAATATTTGTTTAAAAAGTGTTTTTGAAAGTGTGAGGTCTAAATGGTTTTGTTTGTGAGAAATTAATTACAAGCAATCTACTCACTCAAAAAGTATATGTTCTTTTCCTCTTCCATTAGATAGTGCTACTTCACCATTGATTGGTAGAGAGCCATATTATTAGCTGTGAGGGACAAGCGTGAGTCATCATATAGTCATAGAAGGAAACTTGTAAGATGTTTTAGCAATTGTCATAAGAGACTAAGATTGTTTATTGAAGGCAACATTGAAGGGTCATCGAGGGACTAATGTGATCGGTGGAAATAGAACTGACTGTTTTGAAATGCTGGTTCACAAAATGTCGCGGTAAGCAAGAGTCGCCACCGTCTTTTATGTTCTCCAACAAGGAAAGGACAAAAGCACAGCAAAATTCCTTTTCGAGATGTTTCTCGGTTCGAGAGGTAGATTATAGAAAGGGAAGGTGTTAGCACCCTTTCTATCTGTGGTTATCCACGGGCTCTTAGGTACTTGCTCACTATGTTTTCAAAAAATGTTTGCTTTTCTTGTGTTTGTGGGTTTTGAAAAAGTTTGTTTGAAAACTTCTAGGTAACTCTTGTATCAGTCCTCAAGAGTGTATGAAGTGTTTGTTTGAAAACTTTTTTGAAAGTGTAGGTGCGAAAAGTTGTTTTTTTGTTTTGAAAGAGCAAGTACCCAGGAGAAATCTACCTACTCTAAGGAATTAAGTTGTGTAAATGTCCTTTAGACAGTACTATCCCACTATTGAGAAGTAGGTAGCACCGTCGTTGGAGTTATTCGGGTCAATTCGATTATAGGGACATGTGGTCACCAAAGCAATAATAGGACGCCTTAGCGGTAACCCTAATTTCCTAGATCCTTTTTTATCCGAGGCAACCGTTTCAAGGCAACTAGATCTTTAGACAAGAGGGCGACCTCTAAAACACCCTATACTTAATGACCACGTCGAGGCAACCAAGTGAGGCTTACCCTAGGAGTGGCATGTGCACGTGTGTCAGGATTCAGTTTATATTATCTTTGCACATGGATTATGGTGAGCTACGAGTTGATTTTAATTTTCAGGCAAGTCTTGTCATGCATAGTTAACAGTTAATAATTGTGCGGCAAGTAAATTGCGGAAAGTAAATCTACGCTATTACAAGGCGTCGGGTATTTACATCGCCAAAAACATAACCCTTGAAAAATAAATGCGAGAAATTAAAAGAAAGTGATAAAAGTCCTAATTACGCTATTACATCCTCGGAACAATTACATAAATATGATCAAAAAATATTATGCGCGCATAGAAATTGAATCGGAGAAGTCCTAGGGTTTTGACCCTTTTTGAGAAAAGAATGAATTTTGGTCCTTTTTGCAATTAATTAATATTGAACCTAATTTGCTAATTAATTAAATAATTACAAGAAAAAAGTATTTTTTAGTTTTTTATGTTTTAATGAAAAATAAAATAAAAGGATTAAAATTGTCAAAAGAAAAACCCTAATTCTAGATTGATTTTATTTATTGTGAAAAAAGATTAAAGTTAACCTAATTTAAAAGACTAAATCAATTTTGTTAGTATTTATTTACAAAATAATAATTAATAGTGAAATTAATAAATAATAAAAATAAATAATATTTTAGGTTTCTGAATTTATTATGAAAAATTAATTTGGTTAATTTAAGCAATAAAAATAATTATAGTTATTAATTAGAATAAAAAATAATAAAAAGGAAAATATAAAGAAAGAAAGAAAAAGAACCCAGGGGGGTGTGTTGACCCATTAGGAGGTGTGTCAGCAATCTGAAGCCCATTAAGCCACCAAGCCACGTTGACTTTGGTAATCGTCCAAGGCGTTGGTTGACTGGGAACATGATGATCATTCACCTCTGACCACTGGATTGGTGCATGTAGACACATGGCGTTTGGATGAGTGAGGAGCATGGTGGAATGCTTTTAGGATGCCTGCACGTGAACATGTTAAGAAAAGTAACAAACAATTATTTGGGGGACCTGGGAATCGAACCCAGGTCCCAATGGTTACATGCCAGCACACTATCCACCCAGCCACTTGCCTGCTTTTGTAATTATAATACCAAGCAAATATAATATATAGAACATAATAATCATGCTGGAAACAACAAAAAACACGCGTAGTTTTGAATTGGCTAATCACATATCACCACCTCATCATCGTCTTCGCTGAAACTGTAAAAAGCAAGGTTAGATAGCGGGGGTTTTTAACCCCCACAATTTGGCATGAGGAAAAAGAGCGAATAGAATCCTGGTGCACATAAATATTTTGCGAGGGTGGATTTAAACTCGTCTTATCTCAATGATTTCAGCCATATGCCTCATAAATCCTAATTTTACTTTGTTTACAAAGCCCAAATTCCAGAACTCGAAAACCCTAGAATTTGTTCATGGCATCTTTGGATTTAGGACGTTTTAATCCAATTAACCTATGCCAAAAGCTTCGTATGGTCCCTATAATCACAAAACAACCAATAAAATATGTCAAATGCACATGAATAATGAGTTACAATTCTGGAAAAGATGTTCAAACCGTGAAACTGTTTCCTTGGATTCCTTGAGCTTTGGCGTGTGAATTTAATTGCTACACGTTCCTCACACCTCCAGCAATGTGTTTGAACCACTATAATGCTTTGAATTGGCCTGGAACCTGGAAAACAATTTTCAAGTTTCTTTGAATTTTCTTGAATGGCTATGGCTTTTTTCTGCAGAGATTTCACGTCCAATGCATTAGGGTTAGGTTGTGTATTTATAATGGAAGGGAATTAGGTTACAATCTTGCACAAAAGATCCATGGAATGATGATTCAATATTTGATTGAAAATCAAATATCTTTAAATCTTTTTGATTGAAGAAAGTTGCCAAACTTGGAGATTTTAATATCCTTGATTGATACACGAATTTACCAGCTTGATTAGGTCATTCTTGCTTCAAAAAAAGATTGAAAAACCATATCTTTGAATTTCCTACAATTTAAATTAATTAAAATCAATTAAAAATCCAATTAATTAATAAAAATAAGAAAATAAATTCAAATAGGCTTGATGGATCGTGCATAGGCCTTGGATAAAGTTTCAAGAAGAAATTTGAGGCCCATTAGCAAAAACAAAGAATTTTGAGCAAAGTTGACTTTTGCAAATTCACAAAAATTTCCCAACTTCTCCAATGTATATCTTGCTCAATTTTGATAATATGAACATGTTCTTGGAAATTTTGGAAAGGTCTTGAAGTCCTATAACCAATGCCTTTGGTCCCATGTCATTTGGATTTACCAATCTCAAGTTATGGTCTTTGACTTAAAGTGCATTTTTGTTGACTTTCGAAATTGACCTATAATGTAAAAATTGATAACTTTTCATGAGAGCATTTCTTGGACTTGGAATGTGAAGATGAGTTGTAGGAAATTTCATCCTCTTAAAAATGAACATTGGATGGAATTTTTATGATGAACCATGAAAAAGTTATGCCTTGGTCAAGATACAGTTGACTTTTCTGCTGTCCAAAAATAGTAACTTTTGGCATCTTGATGATTTTTGAGCCATGCTTGTGGAATCATGATCAAGACTTGATTAAATGATGATTGTGGACTCAAAATAAGATTTTGACCAAAAATTCTGACTTTTGACTGCAAAATGACCCTTTTGCCCTTGCAGTTGGCTATGGATCAAATGGAGCTTTTGACCGTGCAAATTGGCATTGTGAGCCTTGAAACTTGGCATGTAGGTGTTTGAGGATGTATATGGACCTATGAGACTTGATTGAGCCATTGAAAACCTCAAATTCTTTGAAGGAAACAAAACCCTAATTTGGACTGGCTTAGGAGGTAGTTGGACTGTGCAACCCTTGAGAAATCTTGAACCATTTGAAGATGATTCTTGTCAAACCTTGAAGAATATGGGAGGGAAAATTTTGGGGTACAACAGTTGCCCCTGTTCAATCTTCTTAGACCTGAGGATGTAGATTGGCTTGCGTGCCTTTCGTGATCCGAAGGTGGAAGATGATTGAACACTAGAGTACCCAGAAATTTGCACTCGCATAGTGTAATATCCGCAATGTGATGTCGGGAATAGGCTTACAGATGCCATTTGGAGATATGATGGATAGGAGGATGGGCTTATAGATGCCATCCGGAGATGTAACAGAGTCTTGTCGGGGATGGGCTTATAGATGCCATCTGGAGATTGTTGGTAGAATTGTGATCTTGTAAGTTGAATGATGGAACCTGTGTAGGGTTTCCTGATGATGAGCTCGTTTAAAACTGCATCTTGGAAAGAAGGAAACCTGTGTAGGGTTGACTGAGGATGAACCTGTGTGAAACTGCATCTTTGAAGGAAGGAAACCTGTATAGGGTTGACTGATGATGAGCCTGTGTGAGACTGCATCGGGAATTGCGAAGGAAGCCTGTGTAGAGTTTCTTGATGACTAGTCCGTGTAAAACTGCATTTGGAAAGAAAGAACCTGCGTAGGGTTTCTTGATGACGAGTCTGTGTAAAACTTCATCTTTGGAAAGAGAGAACCTGTGTAGGGTTTCTTGGTGGCTAGTCCGTGTAAAACTGCATCTTTGGAAAGAGAGAACCTGTGTAGGGTTTCTTGGTGACGAGTCAGTGTAAAACTGCATCTTTGGAAAGAGAGAACCTGTGTAGGGTTTCTTGGTGACGAGTCCGTGTAAAACTTCACCTTTGGAAAGAGAGAACCTGTGTAGAGTTTCTTGATGACGAGTCCGTGTAAAACTGCGTCTGGAATGAGAGAAGGAACTGGTGTAGGGTTACTTCGGGATAAGTTCGTGTAAAACTTCTGGATGAACCGGGGTAAGGTTATTTTGAGATAAGTTCGTATGAAACTTCAGGAGGAACCGGGGTAAGGTTACTGTGAGATAAGTTCGTGTAAAACTTCTGGATGAACCGGGGTAAGGTTACTTTGGAATAAGTCCGTGTAAGACTTCAGGATGAACCGGGGTAAGGTTATCTTGACGATGAGTTCGTGTAAAACTTCGTCTTGGAACTAAGGAGGAACCGATGTAGGGTTGCCTGAGGACGAGTCCGTGTAAAACTTCATCTGAAAGGAAGGAACCAGTGTAGGGTTTCCTGTTGATGAGCCCGTGTAAAACTTCATCTGAAAGGAAGGAACCTGTGTAGGGTTGCCTGGTGATGAGTCCATGTAAAACTACATCTGAAAGGAGAAAGAACCGGTGTAGGGTTTCCTGATGATGAGTCCATGTAAAACTATATCTGAAGTTGAGAAGGAACCGGTGTAGGGTTTCCTGATGATGAGTCCGTGTAAAACTACATCTGAAAGGAGAAGGAACCGGTGTAGGGTTGCCTGAGGATGAGTCCGTGTAAAACTTCATCTTTGGAAAGAGAGAACCTGTGTAGGGTTTCTTGATGACGAGTCCGTGTAAAACTATGTCTGGAGCTGAGAAGGGAACCAGTGTAGGGTTGCCTGATGATGAGTCCGTGTAAAACTACATCTGAAGTTGAGAAGGAACCGGTGTAGGGTTTCCTGATGATGAGTCCGTGTAAAACTACATCTGAAATTGAGAGAACCTGTGTAGGGTTTCTTGATGACGAGTCCGTGTAAAGCTTCATCTGAAAGAGAAGGAACCGGTGTAGGGTTGCTTCATGATTGTCAAGTAGATAATTGTCCTGTCTAAGAATGAGAGATAATTTCCTAGCCTGTTACAGGTGTTGATCTTCAAACTCTTCATGTAGATAACTTTCCTGGCTAGATACAGGCATCGAATCTACAATCAATCGTCCATAGATATTTCCTGGCTAGATACAGGTGTTGATTTGGAACTTCAAAGTTGATGGTAATCATCTTTTGGTTGACCTTTTCCTGAAAAGGCAAAACATCAGTTATATGCAATTTCATGATGTATGAAATACATGATGTCATGATGTTCTCAAAAGTAAATGAGATAGTGTCGTATGCACTTTATCATGTATGTAAATAGGAGATATGAAATGTGAAATGTTTATGAAATGTATTTTCGTCTGGGAAAATAAATCCTTGACGAATGCCAGGAAGTTTGTTAAATCTTGGGCTGATGTTGAAGAGTAGAGTTCTTCACTTCCACTGGGGATGATGAACGAAGATGATTGCAAGAGTAAACCTGTAGGAGAAGATGACTCCGTTGGGGAATAAACCTGATGGAGAGATTACTTTGCAGGGAATTACTCTGTGGGAAGAGATGCTTCACTGAGAACTTAACGATAACTCCGCTGGGGATTCCGTTGATAAGCTCTGTCGGGGAATTTGATGAACTCCGCTGGGAATAGGAAGAACTTCGTTGAGGACGATCTTTCCGTTGTAATTTGCTGAGGATAACCCAATTAGACTCTGGTGGGGAATAACCTCTGAATAAGGCTGGGGGCGCATTTGTACTCTGCAGGTGATAAGCTTCCAGCATCTTCCGGAGATATTGATTCAACTCTCCTGGGGAAACGTTTTGGACTGCACTGGGGAATGACTCCACTAGGGTGTCTGGTATTCCGCCGGGGAACAATCTTATATCAAGACTGCCGGGGATGCTTGCTAAGGAATATATGTACACTCTGATGGAGAATATTGAGATCTTCTGGGGATACCCAACTTCCTTAGGGCTGACAATAGCCTAACTCTGCTTGGGGAGAGCGTTGGTGACTTGCTAGGGATACTGTGTCTTTTCGGGGCTGATGGGAGACCAACTCTGCCTGGGGAAAGTATTGCCGAACCTTGTCTTACTCTGCGGGGAGTGAAGGTATCTTGGTCATATTCTTCAGCTGAATCTACCTTGTACCTGGTGAGCAAAGCAGCTGTACAATTCGGACAATTCTTATTGCCCCAGTTTCTGCGGGAGAAGGTACCTGTGGAGGTCTTGATAACTGCCGATTGACAAATCCTCTTCTGGTAGGTAAGTGACGAGATGACAGGATATAGTCGTACGCTTTGATCCCTAATTTTTGCCTGGACCGCCCTTTCGGGTTTTCAATCCACCGGGATACCCATTTTTGCCCAAGCCGCCTTTTCAGGTTTTCGACTTGCCGGGTGTACATATTTTTTCATTTTCATCCCTTATTTTTGCCCAAACCCTTTTGGTTCGCCGGGAAGCCCTTATATTTGCCTAGGCCAGTCGACCTAGCAGGTCTTTGATTGTGCGTAGTATTTTTTCGACTATGTCCATGCTCTCAGAGTGCAGGGAGTTATCACTGTCAGTAGAGTTGTGTTGCCATACTACCAGAAGATCTTCGTTGATCATGCAAGATTCGTCGCTGGAATTCATGTCCAATGCCCCAAGTGACTCAGGCGGAAATTTGCCCCTGGCTATTTGGCATTTTGAGAGATTCCTTGAATCTTGACTGGACTGCCCCAGATTATGGACAATGATCATGCCGTGCCCTTGTATTGGAAGTGTTTTTCCACTTGAGATGACCCTTTTGTTGAGAAGATTCTTGTTCACTGGATATTCATCGTGCGAATTTCTCTGATGTTCGAACAAATAGTCATATGCAAACAATGTTATTTTAAGAATGCAAAGCTTATGTCCGTCTTGAAGTTTTTGAAAATGCATTTTTCAGTAAAACAAGCAAATTTTGTAAAATGTGATGTCAACTCAAGATTTTACAGCGAGCCCTATAGGAGTCATGATACCTTTCGTAACAGTATGCTTTCGAACTAACCCATGCTTCAACTAGGACTTTTAAGGGTTATAACGTGGCCTGGTTCACGGTTTAAGAAAAAAGGATAAAGGCTCAAATTTTATTTGTACCCACCCGCTCTTCGTGATGTTCTTCGGTCCTAAACTCAGCTAATCGTGCATTAGATCTTGTTTGAATCCTTGCTCTGATATTCTGGTGATGGTTCGGATACTGATAGTTTATTTTAAACAGGCAGTCATTTCTTTTTTGTTGAGGGTTTATAGCGACCTCTTTTTTTTTATTTTATTATCCCTGTCTTTTGCCTGAACTGTTTCTTTTTGTGACTACAGTCAGCGGGATGCCCCAGTTTTTCTAAAGTCTCCTTCATAGGTTTTGACTTATTGGGCTTTTATTTCGAGAGATAATGACTGTCTGTCTTGATGATTATAGGGAACCATCACAGTCCTTTGTATTGGAAGGACTCCTTTGATGTCATTCATTGTGCACCTGGATCAACTGAGAAAACTACCCTGCCCCAGGTTATGATTAAGGGTTTTAATTTTTGAAAAGAAAAAACTCCGACTTCTTTGGCTCAAAGGGGTTGACTAGGGATTATCTTCCTTATAACTCCACTGTTTAGGATTTGAAACAATGCCTGTACCTCATCAGCGGGGTCTATTCAAAAGCATACTGTAAAGATCGTAGTATCATTTTCGTCATCCTCCCTCAAAAAGCTTAGAATTTTTAATCGAGAGTTGAACATCAAAAAATAAAAGCAATTTTGAATATAGTGAACACAATTACTTCAAAATAGACACGTGTGATGCATTAATGAAATAAGAGAGTTTGACATGATAATTGTTTGAATAAGCAAAGAAAAATACAATATCAGAATTCAAATGAACAAAAGTCTCTCAATCCTAACCATGTTTTGGCAAGGGAGCAGTGATCACATTAGGAGTCTCAGAAGACTCGAATTCGATCTCCTTAGCGTCAATCATATTCTGAATCTTGTATTTTAGCGCCCAACAATCGTCAGTATTGTGCCCCGGGCTACCGGAATGATAAGCACACCTCACATCTGGGTTGTAATTTGGAGAAGAAGTCTTAGGATTCGCAGGAGGGTTTATCACCGCAATCAGATTCATCTTCAACATGTGCTGCAGTGCTTGTGACAATGGCATATTGATGTTGGTGAACTGTCTTTTAGGCTCGTCCCGCCTTCGTTGATTTCCCTTTTGCGGTTGTCGGTGTGACGCAGAACCAGAGATCATGACTGCCCCTACATGTTGGTCACGACGACTCTTTTGACTGTACGTAGCATTGGACTCTTTCTTCCCCGTGTAAGGCTTTTTGTGAGTATCAGAAGGTGTAGCCTCTTGGATCTTCCCACTTTTGATGCCAGCTTCAATTCTCTCCCCAGTCAAGATAAGGTCTGTAAACCCGGCAGAAGAATTTCCAATCAAATGGTTGAAGAACAGACCAGACAGGGTCCCCAAGAACATATCAACAAGCTCACGGTCAGTTAGAGGTGGTTGCACCCTTCCAGCAAGGTCTCTCCACTTTTGAGCGTACTCCTTAAATCCTTCACCCGTCCCTAGTGACATACCCTGGAGTTGGGTACGCGTAGGAGCGAGGTCGGAATTATACTGATACTGCTTGTAGAACGCAGTAGCCAAGTCCTCCCAGTTACGAATACTGGCTCCATCCAGTTGATAGAACCATTCGAGTTGAGTCCCTGAAAGACTATCCTGGAAGAAATGGATCCACAAATTCTTGTCAGCAGTGTAAGGTTGGATCTTCCTTACATACGATCGGAGGTGCAGCTTAGGACAGGAAGCTCCGTCATACTTTGCAAAGGCATGTGCCTTGAACTTATGTGGGATCACCACCCCAGAGGATAAGCCTAGGTCTCCAAAATCCAACCCGGGAACATGTTGAATCTCCATAGCGCTTAACCGGTCTTCCAGCTGTTTGTACTTATCCTCAGTAGGAGGATACTGTTCTTCATCATAATTTGTCTCGGTGTCGGAGACTACGGGACTAGGAACCCTTCTCCCTTGGGGGCTGTCTTTGCCTACAGATGAGGTAGTCAGCTCAACCTCATTCTGTAATCCATTCCCAGATCTGCGTCTAGCGTTGAACAAAACCGTCCTCTTCTTCTTCTTCTTCCTCTCTTTCAGAATCAGAGTCTTCAAATCCTGTTGACCCTGGGCTAAGCTCATAACCAACTCCTGGAATTGGGCATTCTGGGCCTGAAGGGCCTTGATAGCTTGTTCAGTGGAAGGTTCGGTAGACATGATGATTGCTGAAATAAACAGCGAAGAAGATAAGTGACTTGTAAAAAGGGTACCTGTAATGCAATGATATGTATGATATGCATGCAATGTTTTCAAGGATCTCGCGGGGTAAACCAAGAAACTTGTTAGAATTTGAATTTGGGTAGCTTGATTGAAGGAACTTCATGTTGCTGAGAGTCCTTCTTCAAGAGTCAAGGCTCACCATATCGAGTGGGTCATAGCCCCTGACTCAAGTCATCATGTTTTTTGATCTCCACACAACCTTGGCTAGAGGAAAATAAATCCCCTTTGCCCCTTGCTAGACAGTTGGTTCATCATGACCTGCATCACAGACCCTTGAGATCCTTGAAATGGGTTAGTCCTTATGCAGGATGTATGCAATAGTATGATGGTATGATGTTATGCTATGCGTGGAGTGATGTAAGTAAACCCTGTTATAAGTCCCGATCAAGGACTATAAACAAAACCTGCAAGAAACTCGTGTGTCAGATAACAAGAATGTGCAAGTAGTTCAAGTTTGAAGGCACACAAGTCACACAAAAGAGCCCTTAGATTTCAGGCCAGCATGAAGTTTAGGTACTACCCTCTTTCAGTTTCAGTTGGTTAAGACATGTCCTAGAAAATAGTAACCGGGTTCTAGAGGATCTCAATATCACTGACTACCCTCAATCGGTCACAACTCCAGCTTCGCAATCTTTTCTTGCGGCCGGAACCATCGCGAGAGTTTAGCCTCAATGAGTGTAGCATACTGCTACTGTTCTATGGCCAAGTTGGGTCAATTTAAGGTGCTAAGGTCAGTTGGTGCTTAATGACTCCTCAGAAGACCCATATTCTCCTCGTTCCAACACAAGGGATATCGGTACAGACCAAGGTGTCACACCAACGTAGCTACTACTTCACCTGTGTCGGTCTACGCCGGACAGGTCCCTCACAGCTTATTGCTACCTAAAGGGTATCCCCCAGATCCGGGTTAGGATCTATGAAACTCCGATGCAAGCCCACAATATTAAAGCAAACAAGGCATACAATTGAAAACATAGAATGATCTAATCCTAAGGTACACCTCACTTACAATCTCCCCAGCAGAGTCGCCAGTTCTGTGATCGGTGGAAATAGAACTGACTGTTTTGAAATGCTGGTTCGCGAAATGTCGCGGTAAGCAAGAGTCGCCACCGTCTTTTATGTTCTCCAACAAGGAAAGGACAAAAGCACAGCAAAATTTCTTTTCGAGATGTTTCTCGGTTCGGGAGGTAGATTATAGAAAGGGAAGGTGTTAGCACCCTTTCTATCCGTGGTTATCCACGGGCTCTTAGGTACTTGCTCACTATGTTTTCAAAAAATGTTTGCTTTTCTTGTGTTTGTGGGTTTTGAAAAAGTTTGTTTGAAAACTTCTAGGTAACTCTTGTATCAGTCCTCAAGAGTGTATGAAGTGTTTGTTTGAAAACTTTTTTGAAAGTGTAGGTGCGAAAAGTTGTTTTTTTGTTTTGAAAGAGCAAGTACCCAGGAGAAATCTACCTACTCTAAGGAATTAAGCTGTGTAAATGTCCTTTAGACAGTACTATCCCACTATTGAGAAGTAGGTAGCACCGTCGTTGGAGTTATTCGGGTCAATTCGATTATAGGGACATGTGGTCACCAAAGCAATAGTAGGACGCCTTAGCGGTAACCCTAATGTCCTAGATCCTTTTTTATCCGAGGCAACTGTTTCGAGGCAACTGGATCTTTAGACAAGAGGGCGACCTCTAAAACACCCTATACTTAATGACCACGTCGAGGCAACCAAGTGAGGCGTACCCTAGGAGTGGCATGTGCACGTGTGTCAGGATTCAATTTATATTATCTTTGCACATGGATTATGGTGAGCTACAATTTGATTTTAATTTTCAGGCAAGTCTTGTCATGCATAGTTAACAGTTAATAATTGTGCGGAAAGTAAATTGCGGAAAGTAAATCTACGCTATTATAAGGCGTTGGGTATTTACATCTCCAAAAACATAACCCTTGAAAAGTAAATGCGAGAAATTAAAAGAAAGCGATAAAAGTCCTAATTACGCTATTACATCCTCGGAACAATTACATAAATATGATCAAAAAATATTATGCGCGCGTAGAAATTGAATAAGAGAAGTCCTAGGGTTTTGACCCTTTTTGAGAAAAGAATGAATTTTGGTCCTTTTTGCAATTAATTAATATTAAACCTAATTTACTAATTAATTAAATAATTACAAGAAAAAAGTATTTTTTAGTTTTTTATGTTTTAATGAAAAATAAAATAAAAGGATTAAAATTGTCAAAAGAAAAACCCTAATTCTAGATTGATTTTATTTATTGTGAAAAAAGATTAAAGTTAACCTAATTTAAAAGACTAAATCAATTTTGTTAGTATTTATTTACAAAATAATAATTAATAGTGAAATTAATAAATAATAAAAATAAATAATATTTTAGGTTTCTGAATTTATTATGAAAAATTAATTTGGTTAATTTAAGTAATAAAAATAATTATAGTTATTAATTAGAATAAAAAATAATAAAAAGGAAAATATAAAGAAAGAAAGAAAAAGAACCCGGGGGGGGGGGGGGGGGGGGTGTTGACCAATTAGGAGGTGTGTTAGCAATCTGAAGCCCATTAAGCCACCAAGCCACGTTGACTTTGGTAATCGTCCAGGGCGTTGGTTAACTGGGAACATGGTGATCATTCACCTCTGACCACTGGATTGGTGCATGTAGACACATGGCGTTTGGATGAGTGAAGAGCATGGTGGAATGCTTTTAGGATGCCTGCACGTGAACATGTTAAGAAAAGTAACAAACAATTATTTGGGGGACCTGGGAATCGAACCCAGGTCCCAATGGTTACATGCCAGCACACTATCCACCCAGCCACTTGCCTGCTTTTGTAATTATAATACCAAGCAAATATAATATATAGAAAATAATAATCATGCTGGAAACAACAAAAAACGCGCGTAGTTTTGAATTGGCTAATCACATATCACCACCTCATCATCGTCTTCGCTGAAACTGTAAAAAGCAAGGTTAGATAGCGGGGGTTTTTAACCCCCACAATTTGGCATGAGGAAAAATAGCGAATAGAATCCTGGTGCACAAAAATATTTTGCGAGGGTGGATTTAAACTCGTCTTGTCTCAACGATTTCAGCCATATGCCTCATGAATCCTAATTTTACTTTGTTTACAAAGCCCCAGTTCCAGAACTCCAAAACCCTAGAATTTGTTCATGGCATCTTTGGATTTAGGACGTTTTAATCCAATTAACCTATGCCAAAAGCTTCGTATGGTCCCTATAATCACAAAACAACCAATAAAATATGTCAAATGCACATGAATAATGAGTTACAATTCTGGAAAAGATGTTCAAACCGTGAAACTGTTTCCTTGGATTCCTTGAGCTTTAGCGTGTGAATTTAATTGCTACACGTTCCTCACACCTCCAGCAATGTGTTTGAACCACTATAATGCTTTGAATTAGCCTGGAACCTGGAAAACAGTTTTCAAGTTTCTTTGAATTTTCTTGAATGGCTATGGCTTTTTTCTGCAGAGATTTCACGTCCAATGCATTAGGGTTAGGTTGTGTATTTATAATGGAAGGGAATTAGGTTATAATCTTGCACAAAAGATCCATGGAATGATGATTCAATATTTGATTGAAAATCAAATATCTTTGAATCTTTTTGATTGAAGAAAGTTGCCAAACTTGGAGATTTTGATATCCTTGATTGATACACGAATTTTCCAGCTTGATTAGGTCATTCTTGCTTCAAAAAAAGATTGAAAAACCATATCTTTGAATTTCCTACAATTTTAATTAATTAAAATCAATTAAAAATCCAATTAATTAATAAAAATAAGAAAATAAATTCAAATAGGCTTGATGGGTCGTGCATAGGCCTTGGATAAAGTTTCAAGAAGAAATTTGAGGCCCATTAGCAAAAACAAAGAGTTTTGAGCAAAGTTGACTTTTGCAAATTCACAAAAATTTCCCAACTTCTCCAATGCATATCTTGCTCAATTTTGATCATATAAACATGTTCTTGGACATTTTGGAAAGGTATTGAAGTCCTCTAACCAATGCCTTCGGTCCCATGTCATTTGGATTTACCAATCTCAAGTTATGGTCTTTGACTTAAAGTGCATTTTTGTTGACTTTTGAAATTGACCTATAATGTAGAAATTGATAACTTTTCATGAGAGCATTTCTTGGACTTGGAATGTGAAGATGAGTTGTAGGAAATGTCATCCTCTTCAAAATGAGCATTGGATGGAATTTTTCTGATGAACCATGAAAAAGTTATGCCTTGGTCAAGATACAGTTGACTTTTCTACTGTCCAAAAATAGTAACTTTTGGCATCTTGATGATTTTTGAGCCATGCTTGTGGAATCATGATCAAGACTTGATCAAATGATGATTGTGGACTCAAAATAAGATGTTGACCAAAAATTCTGACTTTTGACTGCAAAATGACCCTTTTGCCCTTGCAGTTGACTATGGATCAAATGAAGCTTTTGACCGTGAAAATTGGCATTGTGAGCCTTGAAACTTGGCATGTAGGTGTTTGAGGATGTATATGGACCTATGAGACTTGATTGAGCCATTGAAAACCTCAAATTATTTGAAGGAAACAAAACCCTAATTTGGACTGGCTTAGGAGGTAGTTGGACTGTGCAACCCTTGAGAAATCTTGAACCATTTGAAGATGATTCTTAACAAACCTTGAAGAATATGGGAGGGCAAATTTTGGGGTACAACAACTACAATCTTTTAATCAAGGGTTTTTTTCTAAAACATCCTACTGAGGCACATGAAGCCGCTTCGACCCATTTGGTGAATAGTCAATGGCAACAAGGATGAAACGATGTCCATTAGAGGAAGTGGGCTTGATCTCTCCAATCATGCCAATGCCCAATATTGCAAATGACCAAGGAGCAGTCATGACATTCAAAGGAATTGGAGGTACATGAACCTTTTCGACATATATTTGTCACTTATGGAAAGTCCTCGAGTGATGGTGACAATCACTTTCCATAGTTGACCAATAGTAACTAGCTCTCAGAATCTTCTTGGCCGTAGTTCTCCCACTAGAGTGTGTTCCAATGATACCTTCATGCATGTCTTCCATGATCTTTTCTGCTTCTTTCTTGTCCATACAACGGAGTAGAGTTGAATCATGGTTACGTTTGTACATGATCACATTTCTTAGGAAGAATTTGGCTGAGAACCTCTGTAGGAATTTTTTTGTCGTTAATAGAAGCCCCTTCAGGATACTCTTGTGCTTTAAGGTACCTCCTTACTTCATGATACCAATGCTTCTCTTCATCAGTGTCAATCTCATAACAGTATGCAGGTTCGTAAAATCTTTTGATAGTAATTTTGGGAGCTTCGTTATCCCAATTGACCTTGAACATAGACGACATAGTTGCTAAAGCATCTGCCAACTAATTTTCTTCCCTTGGAAAGTGTTCAAAGGTGACCTCTTTGAAGTAACGGATCATGGTTAACACGAGCTCTTTGTAAGGGATCCAATTTGGATGTTTGGCATCCCACTCTTCTTTAACTTGAATGATTACTAGGGCTGAATCTCCGTATATGTTTTAGAATTTGAATCTTAGGTCAATGGCAGCCTTAAGGCCTAAGATGCATGCTTCATACTCGGCCATGTTGTTTGTACAGTCGAAGCACAGTCTTAAACTGAAAGGCGTATGGCAACCGTTTGGAGAAATGATCACAACCCCAATTCTGTTATCTAAAGAATTAGAAGCTCCGTCAAAAACCATAGTCCATTGGGATCCTTGGTCATGTCCTTCATACGGTCCAGGCTTTTCACAATCAATTATCAGCATGATATTCTCGTCATGGAATTCAAAGTTTATGGATTGGTATTCATCAACAGCTTGATGGGCCAAATGATCTTCCAGCACACTTCCTTTGATTGCTTTTTTCTGTAGTGTACTAAATATCATATTCATTCAAGATCATTTCCCATCTAGCTATTCGTCCGTAGAGAGCTAGTTTTTCAAAGATATACTTGATAGGATCCATCTTAGAAATTAATAAGGTGGTATGAGTCAACATATACTATCTTAGCCGGAGAGCAGTCCATGCCAAAGTGCAATAAGTTTTCTCGAGCAGTGAATATCTGGTTTCACAGTCGGTAAAATTTTTGTTAAGGTAGTATATTGCATGCTCTTTTTGGCCAGACTCGTCATGTTAACCCATCACACACCCTATTGAATTCTCTAATACAGTCAAGTACATAATCAGAGGTCTTCCTTCAACTGGAGGCATCAGTATTGGAGGTTCTTGTAAATACTCCTTAATCTTGTCAAAAGCTACTTGATAGCCGTCATTCCATCTGACTACTTTCTTCAATAGTTTGAAGATTAGCTCACAAGTAGCAGTCAAGTGAGATATAAACCAGGCAATATAGTTGAGTCGACCTAAGAAACCTCTAACCCCCTTTTCAGTACAGGGAGCTAGCATTTCTTGTATGGCTTTGACTTTTGCAGGGTCGACCTCAATACCTTTTCCACTGACGATAAACCATAAGAGTTTTCCAGACCTTACCCCGAAGGTGCATTTGTCGGGATTCAGCCTTAGCTTGTATTTCTCCAACCTCTCAAACAACTTGTGAAGATGATCAAGGTGTTGTTCCTCAGTTTGCGATCTTGCAATCATGTCATTAACATAGACTTCTATCTCATAGTGGATCATGTCATGAAATAGAGCTACCATAGCTCGTTGATATGTTACCCCTGCATTCTTCAAACCGAAAGGCATGACCTTGTAATAGAAGGTTCCCCACTGTGTGACAAAGGTGGTTTACTCCATGTCTTCAGGTGCCATTTTGATCTGGTTGTAACCGGAGAAACCATTCATGAAGGAGAAAACTTTGGGTTGAGCCGTGTTGTCGACCAAGACATCAAATAAGGTAGTGGGAAATCATCTTTGGGGCTTACCCTATTCAAATCCATATAGTCTACGCACATACAGACTTTACCGTCTTTCTTCGGTACTAGAACAAATTTTCCACCCATTGAGGGTATGACGTCACTGCCAGGAAACCTGCATTGAATTATTTCATTACCTCATCTTTTATTTTCTCAGACATGTCTGGCCGCATGCGATGAAATTTTTTCTTGACTAGAGAACAATCTTCCTTCATTGGCAGACCATGAACTACGATATCAGTATCAAGCCCCTGCATATCTTCATATGACCAAGCGAACACCGCTACATAGTCGTGCAACATCTAGACCAATCTTCTCTTGACACAGTATTCCAAGTTGGCATTGATCTTGACTTCTTTTATGTTTGCCTTAGTACCCAGGTTTATCACTTCAAATGGTTCCTCGTGTGGTTGAATGGCCTTTTCCTCTTGCATCAGAAGTCTGGCGAGTTCCCCAGGTATTTCAAAATCTTCCTCGTCCTCGTCTTGGACTTGATAGATTATATTTTCAAAGTCATAGATGGAAATAGCAGAGTCGTTGTCAATGAGATCTGGAATGGATGTGGATCTGCAAATGTGTGTATGCATGTAAGATCACATGGCTATTTGAAAATGCAATAAAGTAAATAAAGGCAAAGAGCACAAAATTTGAATGCAAATAGTCCAATGTTTTTCATTAAAATGAGCATATGGCATATGAAAATGACAAACCCTTAACAAATGGACCATGGTGCCTCGGGCAAGGCACATGGATTAAAGTCATTGTTTTAATGGAAATTACACACAAAATTCTCAAAGTATTAAAAACAGTAAATGGAAATTACTCTTGGCTATAGGAGATTGGAATGAAGTCCTTGGTCTTCAAGTTGTTGAGTCCTTCACTAGCAGTCGAGTAGATCCAGTCGTCAAATTCACCATCATCATCAGAATCTTCAAGAGCATCAACCTCATGATTAGTAATACGGAGAGGTAGTTTCCCGGCACGAGCATATTGAACCTCCTTTTGAGCTTTAGAAGTGAAGCCCGACCCAAATTTGTATGACTTGAAAGGGATATCAAGGAGTTTCCCCCAAATGGTGCAGCCTCCTTCTTTAACTACAACACACACATCTTTGAGAGAGGCCATCCTCGGTGTATCTTTAGCAGCTTTGGGAGTGTCAAGAGTGTCTTTGGCAACAACAACCATGGGAGAGACCACCTCAAATTCTTGACAAGGAGTTTCAATGATCTCTCCATCCATTTCAACATATTTGAATGAATTTAGATGACTAATCATAAACTCTTCTTCACCACAGACGGTAACAATTTTCCCTTTGACCAGATATTTCAACTTTTGATGTAGTGTGGAAGTCACCGCACCTTCCCCTTGTATCCATTGGCATCCAAGAAGGCATGAATAATCAGGACGAGTACCATCACGTAGAATGTTGAGTTGAAGACTTGAGACCCAACTTTGATAGAGAGATTGACCTCTCCATGGACCATCCTTTTAGAACCATCGAAAGCCCTTACTACAATGTCATTGGGTTTTAAAACCAGTCCATCACAGTCTAGCATATCCAAAGCTCCTTTAGGTAAGACATTGAGATAAGATCCAATATCCACTAATACAAGTTCCATGGCAGTGGCCTTGCATTCTATGGAGATGTGGAGAGCTTTGTTGTGATTCTTCCCCATTAGGGTCAAATCTGTACCAAAGAACCTTAAACCATTGTCAACAGTCAAACTGGATACATATTTTTCAAATTGGTCAGCCGTAGTTTCTTGTGGAACATGTGCATTTTTCAGGAATTTTATCAGTGCTTGAGCATACACCTCAGAACATAGCAACAAAGACAGCATAAAAATCTTCTAGGGTGTTTGCCTCAACTGTTCCACTATCTTCTAGTGACTTTTTCTGATAATTTTTAGAATCTTCTCCATCTCTTGGGTAGATGGGTCCTTAATGGTAATATCTTTTATGGGTGCCTCCGTCCTGGCAGACTGAGTCATTTTTCCTTGTCCTCGAGTATCAGCAACATGCTTAACAGCAGCAATACGAATGGGTGTAGTAGTGTTTGTCAGAGGTGAAATCTCTGGAGAGAAGATCCTCCTCGTCCTAGTAACTTTACTTGATCCAAAAATGTTTGTAATGTCAGTAGTTTCATCTCCATCAATCAAGGAATCTTGTTTGATACCATGGTAGTACACTTTTGCCCCATAATTCTAGGGCACAGCCTTATCAGAAGAGTAGAGGACTGGCCTCGATGCGGTGATAACTAATGGAGCTATTCTTGGTTCAACAGGAATCATAATAGGACCCTTGGAGGTGATCCTAATAGGTTTGTTTGAGATAGTAATGATGGACACGTCTTCAAATTCTTGATATACACTTTGGGTCAAACTTTTCATAGGTGGGGTTCTTTCAAATAGAATCTCATGGCTATCCATCAGGTGTTGGGCACCTTTCTTCAGACATTCACAACCATTAATTTGTGCAGCATAACAACAACAGTCTTCAAGGCAGGCATGGAATACCCCGACTTTCAACAAATTCTTTTTAACAACCTTCAAAGGGGTGGTCAAATATTTTATGGAGGAAACAAAAGAGGCATCTTCAACAACATTGACACCCTTACCATGATTTGGCATGGGTGCGGTGATTATGTTTGGAGTTGGCGGAGGGTCGAATTCAATTTTCTTGCTATCAATTAGGTCTTGGATTTTGTTCTTTAATGCCCAACACTTGTTGGTATCATGTCCGGCGTTGTTTGAGTGGTAGGCATATCTTGCATTGTGATTGTATTTTGGTGAGGATGTATTGGGATTTTGTGGAGGATCTCTTAGATAAATGAGCTCAACTTTCAGTAAATGTTGTAAGGCTTGTGGTAAAGACATCCCAATCTTGGTGTACTGTCTTTCTTGAAACTTTGTCCTTTGTTGATTAGCTCGTTGTTGTGGTTGTTAAGTAGAAGTTGGATTGGAGATTAGAACTGCACTTACAAATTGCCTCGTGAGCTCCAAAACCTTCTTCTCGCTTGTGTAGAACTGTGCTTCAAAGGCATCTCATTCCACTTTGAGTTGAATCCATGATCTTTGCAATTCCTCGAAGTCAGTAGGCATGCCAGGATGAAGAAGAGTTTAAGGAGTGTCTCCCTCAGCAACGGGCTCCATAATCACAGGTAGGATGGCGGGGTAAGGCATCATGAGACCTTGAGCACGAGTTCGTACCCACTTGAGGTAAGGCTTAAGAGAAATGAAATTTTAAGCCCTAAACTCTTGCTATCCACTTTATTTACCATTCTCTAAGCTCGTATGAACCTTTAACGATAGCCTTGGACGCCGCCCTCGTAGTCGAATACCAAACCTTGGATGAGCACATCATGGGGACCATCTCTTTGCGCATACCCAAACTGTCGTAATGCAAGAGAAGGGTTATAGGTAATACCTCCCCTAATGCTCAAGAGTGGAACATTAGGAAACTCCCCACAACAGTCAATGACGGCAATATCCTCCAAAGATCAGGAACACCAATGAATATTCGAGTGTGAGAGCTACATGATCCTTTGAGATCATGTCAAGCCTTGTTCGTTCTTCAATGTTGATCGAGGTAGGTTCGAAATAAACCACCTAGAAAGCAATGGAATAGAACACAAAAGAGTCCCTCTCTTCTACATGATGCGAGAGTGAAAACAATGTAGGATGTCTCTGAGTAGCGTAGGCACGGGATTACGAGAGAGAAAAATCTTGACGACATCCACATCTATGAGTTGGTCCGGATTGGGGAAAAGAACCAAACCATATATTATAAGGACCAAAACATCTCCAAAAGCTTGGAAATCCATATCTTCCCAAAACAAACGAGCCTTCTCCAACAAAACCTTGGCTAAGAAGCCTTTATCCCCACTTCTTGTTTCCCAATTTTCCACAATGTCGAATCTCTTCAAATTGAAGGCTTTGGAAATAACTTCAAGCTTTAGAGTTTCCTCTAAACCGGTGAATGGTATTTGATCAAGCACAGGCACTCCTAGAAGCTGAGAGAATTATTCCAATGTAGGAACCAATGGGTAGTCGAGAAAGGTAAAGCAATGATGCATAGGATCAAAGAATTGGAAGAGCACACACATCATTTCTTCTTGGAAGTTTGAAGTAGCCAAGTAGAGAAGTCGACCATATTTCTTGGTAAAGGGAGAATCTCCAGGCACCCTTGATGCTAACTCTTGAAGTTGAGGATGCACTTTCACGAAGCTGACTCGGATGGTATTTCTACAAGTGGAAGCCATTTCCTACAAAACAGAACAAAGATAAATTCCTAAATCCTTGAAATGGTTAGTTAGAATTCTTATGATGCTATGATGTTTATGATGATATGAATAATAATCAAAAACAAATCACACAAAGACCTAGGTTTTTGGCTTGTATGGGTTTCATAGGTAAGTACCCTCTTGAAGTTTAGTTGGTTCAACCTATCTTAGAAAGTAATCGGGTTCTAGGGAATCTCAATATCATTGATCTTTCTCCATCGGGCTTTATTTTAGCACATTCCTTGCGGCCAAAATATCCCGAAAGTCCAATCTCAATGATTGTAGTATCAAGTATCAACCAATCTTCAGCTTTGCACCAAAGTCGGCTATCTCACTACTTCCTAATGGCCAAGTTGTTCAACTAAAGGTTCTACGGTGTGTTAGTGCTTCATGACACCACACAGCGGCCCCGTATTCTCCTCGAATTAAAACAAGAGATACCGGTAACAAAAAATGTGTCACACTAGCGTAGCTATTGTCTCAACCATATCCGTATATGTCGTACAGTCTCCGTAATCTATTGTTACTTACCTAATAATGATCACAGATATGGGTAGAGGATTTATACAAGAAATCCAAACAAAGGCCCAAAAATGTAAAGCAAAAAAGTCAAACAAATAAAAGCATTTAAATGTGATCTAGTCTCTAAGGTAACCCCACTTTTAAGTTAATTCCCTAGCAGAGTTGCCAGTTCTATAATATGGTGGGAGAACTGACTTGGGTGTTTTATGTTTTATCGCAATTGTTGCGGATAGCAAGAGTCACCACCGACTTTTCTTTTATCCAATAAAGGAAAGGGTAAAAAGAACAGGAAATACCTTTTTAATAATTTTCTTGAGTTCGAGGGATAGGTTATGAAAAGAGAAGGTGTTAGCACCCTTTTCATCTGTAGTTATCTACGGGCTCTTAGTTGCTAGCTCACTTTGAAATTCTTTATTTGAAATGTATTTGTGATAGTTTTGAAAGTATTTTTGAAAAGTGCCTTTGTTTAGGCAAACTTTGTAATGATTCTCGTCTCTATAAGAATGTATACAAAGTGTTTACTTTTGAAAATATTTCATGGAAAGTATTGGTGTGTTTGAAAGATGTTTGGAAATGTTTGTGAGCAAGCAACTACGATTGTTCTACCTACTCTAAAAGTCTTTGTTCTTTTCCTCCTCCTTTAGATAATGTTGTTTCACCATTAGTTGGTAAGCAACCTTATCATTGGATGTGAAGGGACAGACTTGGATCATCGTACAATCATAGAAGGCAACATGGTAGGATACCTTAGAAATTTGTTGTGAGGGTCTAAGATCATTTACCGAAGGAAACATCGAAGGGTCATCGAGGGACTACGATCTTGTATTCGAGGGTAATTGCTAAAGTATCCCACGTTCGAGGGACATGACTGTTTATTTGAAGGTAAAAAGTGTGGGTTAACCCTAGAGGTGCAAGTGTGCAAAGTGTTTTGATTTCATGCATTTTTGTCTTTGCATTATGGTTTTCTACTTGTTGATTTTATTTCTTGCCATATAAACCCTAGTAACTAGCAATAATATTGAAACGATAAATTGTGGGAATTTAAAGTTCTATGTTATTACATCATTTGGGGGATGGGGATACAAATTACAAATGGGGAAATAAAATAAATTAAACCCTAATTTACTATTACAACCATGTTGAATATTGCAAGATAAAATGTACAAGAATATAAAAGCAATGTGAAAGGAAAAGACAATTATGTTTGTGTCAGTTTTTGTATGGAAAATGTTCTAATAAAGAGGAGGAAAATAGAAATTAGATATGATTTTGAAAATTTACCAATGATGGGAGGATTGGATTTGGCACTTTTGGCGTGAATTGGCTAGCGCAAGGTGTGGAGATAACTCTTGGAGGCCTCAGGAGCACGTTGCAGCGCTTGGTTTGGATGGAGGAAGGCTGGAGGTTGGATTTTGGAATTTCACAACTTTGGATAGTTTTGCAATTTTGGAGCATTCTCTCTAGGCTCTCTATCCCCCTTTTTCCTTGTACACATTAAAAGATTTCCATTTTTGAAATATTCATGTCTCTTTAAGCTTTGGGATGAACATGGACATACTTCATTCCTTTGAATACCTTCAAGCCATGCCCTTCGATTGGCCTTGAGTCGCCTCCTTCGAATGGTTGTAGTTTCATTCTTATAGCTCCTTCGATTGAGCCCATCTACATCAATTCGAATTGCTCATACCTTCCCATATCAGGGCTTCTTCGGAAGCCCCTCAAGTCTTTTCTCTTCGATTGGCTCTGACACTACCCAACTAGCCCAACCGAAAGACTTCATTTTGGCCAACCGAAGCTTCTTTCAGCATGAATGTACTTGTGCACGTTGGTTTGAACTTGGTAGTATGTTGGATTTTGGGCCAGCAAGCATCTTTGAATATTTCTCTTTCGTTTTGACCAACTAGATCCATCCTTTGACCAGACCCCTTTTTAGACAACAATATGTATTTCCAATCAAAGTATCCTTCAAATGGGCCCTTAGTGTATCCTTCGTTTTGAACCAATGTGTGTGTTCTTTCGAAGGGACCATATGCATCACTTGTGTGCATCACTTGCAATTTCTTCGAATGGGCCAACAAAATATATCCTTCGAATGGAACACCCACGTATGCCCCTTTAAATCCATCAATACATGTCCTTCGAATGGGGCAAACACATGTCCTTCAAATGGACCATGTGCATGTCCTTCAAATGTGTTAGTTATGTACCTTTTGAAAGGGGCATCCAGGTATATCATAGTGCAGAAACTATGTGTCTTGAAGTTTTTCAAGGGTGGAATCGAAGCTTGCATGCAGGAGGCCCCTACCTTGTGAATGGAAGGAAATCCTTTAAAAGGAACTTGTCTTCTGAATCGAAGGGCGCCAGTAGGAAGCCAACGCCTTCTGAATCGAAGGACACCAACAGGAGGCCCTTCCCTTTTGAATTAAAGGAGGTTATTTCAAGGGAAACAAATGCCCAGTCGAAGCTTGTATAAAGCAAGCAAGCAAAAGGCCAAGGCTTCAATCGAATCTTGGAAATTTGAAGCAAGTTTGGAGGAGGTTAGGTGCTCAATCGAAACCCCTGAACCAAGCATGCTCAAAGGAAGCTAAATGCTTAGTCGAAGCAAATTTTGTGCATCCTTGACTTAGTGGAAATTTTGTGAGAAAAACCTTTGAGAAAAGGGAGGGAAAATTATGGGGTACAACAGCTGCCCCTGTTCAATCTTCTTAAACCTGAAGATTTAGATTGGCTTATCTGCCTTTCGTGATCTGAAGGTGGAAGATGATTGAACACTAAAGTGCCCAGAAATTTTCACTCGCATGAAGTAACACTGATGGTTGATGATGGAAGGAATAGGCTTACAGATGCCATTTGGAGAAGATGACTGAGAGCCTTCGGGGATAGGCTTAAAGATGCCATCCTAAATATATGTGGATTTCATAAATGGTCCCTTTGTGGGGAATTCTTGCTCCTACGTCTGAGGAAGACTCCGCTGGGGAATGTGGGTTTCTGTTGTTCCCCTTCTTGAGGAAAACTCTGTGGGGAATAGAGTCTAGGAGCTTCAGTTGTCCAAGGCTCTACTGAGGAGTTATCTCTACTAGAGAGATGAAACTTTGCTGCTTTCTGGTTGAAATCTAGGCTTCACTGTAACTTGCTGGGGATAATGGAATTAACCGTTATCTGGAAAGGTATTAGAAACAGCCTGTGCAGGGCTGTTTCAGGATGAGCCCGTGTTAGTCTGCATCTAGAGATATATGAGAAGGAGCCTGTCTGGGGCTGCTTCAGGATGAGTCTGTGTTAGACTGCATCTGGAAAGTTGAGAAGGAACCCGTGTAAGATTGCTTCAGGATGAGTTCGTGTTACACTCCATCTGGAGATCATAAGAAGAAACCCATGTAAGATTGCTTCATCTGGTCGTGTAGATAGTTTTCCTGTATGGTTTCAGGTGTTAATCTATAAATCATTTGTTCACCAATAGTTGTCTTGTCTGGTTTCAGGTATTAATCTGGAACTTGAAAATTGTTGGTCGTTGAGATAGTAGCCCTAGCTGGTTTCAGGTATTAATCTCGAACCTTAGAAAGAAAGATAATTTTCTCGTCTTGTTACAGGTATTAATCTTCAATCTCCTCATGTAGATAGTTTTCCTGGCTTGTTACAGGTATTAATCAACAGTCGGTCGTTCACAGATAGTTGTCCTGGCTTGTTACATGTATTAATTTGGAACTTGTTTTTATTGGTCGTTGAGATAGTTGTCCTAGCTTGTTACAGGTATTAATCTCTGACTTGAGAAAGAAAGATAGTTTTCCTGGCTTGTTACAGGTATTAATCTTCAATCTCCTCATGTAGATAGTTTTCCTGGCTTGTTACAGGTATTAATCTATAGTTGGTCGTCTATAGATAGTTATTCTGGCTTGTTACAGGTATTAATCTGGAACTTCGGAAACATTGATCACATAGATAGTTATCCGTCTAGTTTCAGACATTAATCTGTAACCTGCTGTATTTGTTGGTAAACCCGTCTTGTTTCGGGAGTTCATACCACTTGGTCGTGTAGATAGTTTCCCCGTCTGGTTTTGTGAATTAATCTTTGACTTGCTGCATAAATTGATAGTGTTTGTCTGGCTGCTGATTCAACCTGAAAAGGTAAAGTCAGTTTCATGCGATGTCATGATGTATGAATTGCATGATGCTCTCAAAATAAATGAGGTTATGATATATGCATTTGTGCTACATATGCCATGATGTTTGTAAAATGATGCATGAATGCAATGTATGAACGTATCAGCTGTTCCATTGTAGTGTTGTTGAATTAGGGAAAGTAAATCTGCAATTACAGCTGGGAATGAAGAATGTAGGTCTTTAGATTTGTTGAAGTTGAAACACTGGGAGATGAAATTCCGTTGTTAGAGAACTAAACTCTATTGGGGAAGGAAAACTTCGTGAGCTGCTTGTGAATTTTGTTGAAATCCTATTGGGGAATCCTGAGAAGCTCGGCGACTTCACTGGGGAATCTTTTTATTAGAGAGGTAATTTGGAGGTTTTGCTCTGCCGGGGATATGAGGACCTGGCATCATTAGGTTGTATGCTGAGAATATGGTAGTGAAGTTGAAGTAGGATGTCTCTGCCTCTGTACCTGCTGGAGAAGGTATATGTCGGAGGAAATATTTGCGGGGTTTTGTGGATGGCCCTTAGACATTGTCCCGTTTCTTAAAGTCATTAGCGATTTTCTTTCTATTTTTTATGCGTATATTTGTATGCATTAATCACATTCAAATGCATATGTTCAAAAATAATCACTGGATGTTTTTCAAACAAAATAGAAAAATACAAACAAATAGTTTTGCACTTTCAAAGGAATAACTTTGTATTAACTTGGATAAGCATTTCTGTACAAGGAGACAGACATCCCAGTAAGAGAATGTTGTTGTAATAATGAAACTAATACAAAATAGTGTACCAATTAAAATAGCTATGTGAAATAATCCCATTGGGTTCCCATTCTTCTATTGTCTTTATGTATTTGAGCGTCTCATCTCTTTCGCTGCTTGTCTGAAGCTGACTGGATTGATTAGTACCGTTTGAGCTTGATAGTTGATACTGAAGATTGGCTGTAAGGTGATCCAATGGGACATAGTTATAAGCTTTGAATCCCTAACGTTTTCTTAGACCTCCCTTTCGGGTTTTCAGTCCACCAGGATATCCTTTTTTTCCCAAGTCGCCTTTTCAGGTTTTCGACTTGCCGGGTGTACAGATTTTTTATGTATATCCATAATTTTTGCCCGAACCCTTTTGGTTCGTCGGGATGCCCTAATTTTTGCCTAGGATAGTCGACCTAGTGGGTCTTTATTCATGTGTAGTATCTTTTAACTATGTTCGCGTTTACAGGGTGCGGAAGGTCGTCACTGTCCATAGTGGTTAAGATCATGGCTCCACCAGAAAATATGTTCTTAGTCACAAATGGCCCTTCGTATGTGGGAGGCCATTTGCTCTTGGGATCACCTTGTGGTAGGATAATGAGCTTGATTACCAGGTCACCAGCTTGATATACCCGACGTCTGACCTTCTTGTTAAAAGCTTTGATCATACGTTTTTGGTACATCTGACCATGACAGACAGCCGCGAGCCTCTTCTCGTCAATCAGGTTTAACTGGTCAAGTCGAGTCTGAACCCATTCGTCTTCATTCAAACCTTCATCCTTCATGATTCTCAAGGAAGGGATCTATACTTTAATATGTAGGACAGCTTCCATACCGTATACCAAAGAGAAAGGAGTTGCCCCTATTGATATGCGCAATGTAGTGCGGTAACCATGAAGAGAAAATGGTAACATCTTGTGCCAGTCTTTATATGTCACCGTCATCTTCTGTATGATTTTCTTGATGTTTTTATTAGTAGCTTCTACAGTGCCATTCATCTTTGGCCGATAAGGAGAAGAGTTATGATATTGGATCTTGAATTGCATGCAGAGCTCGGAGATCATAGTATTATTGAGACTGGTACCATTATCTGTAATGATTCTTTCTGGAATACCGTATCAACAAACAAGGTTATGTCTGATGAATCGGGCCATAACATTCTTGGTAACAGAAGCGAATGAAGCTGCCTCGACCCACTATGTAAAGTAATCAATGGCAACTAGGATGAAGTGGTGCCCATTAGATGTTATAGGTCTGATTTCTCCAATCATGTTGATGCCCCACATTGCAAATGGCCAAGGAGCAATCAGAATGTTTAGAGGAACTGGAGGTACATACACCTTAATAGCATAGATTTGGCACTTGTGACAAGTCTGCGAATGCGGATGACAATCTGCTTCCATAGTGGACCAATAGTATCCTGCCCGTAGGATTTTTTTAGCCATTATACGTCCACTAGAATGGGTGCCAAAGGTACCTTCATGCAAACCAGCCATAATCTTTTCTGCCTCACTCTTGTCTACACACTGAAGCAAGGTAGAATCATGATTGCGCTTGTAGAGGATCCTGTTACTAAGGAAGAACTTGGCAGAGAATCTTCTTAGGAACTTCTTATCATTGACTGAAGCTTCTTCAGGGTATTCTTAGGCTTTGAGATATCTTTTGACTTCATGGAACTAAGGCTTGTCCATTACTTCTTTAGTACCAATCTCATGACAGTATGCGGGTTCATCCATCCTTTCAATAGTGATCTGAGGAGCTTCATTATCCCACCTGACCTCCTTGTACAGGATGAGATTAGGATGCTTCGTGTCCCATTCTTCCTTGATTTAACTGATCACAAAGGTTGAGTCTCCAAATACACTCAAGAATTTGATCCTCAAGTCGATAACGGCTTTGAGACCCATAATGCATGCTTCATACTCAGCCATATTGTTGGTACAATTGAAACATAGCCTAGTAGTGAAATGAGTATGACATCCTTCAAGAGATATGATCACAGTGCTGATGCCATTTCCAAGAGCGTTGGAAGCTCCGTCAAAAACCATAGTCCATCGGGATCCTTTTTCGGGTCCTTCATCCGGTCCAGGTTCTTCACAATCAGTTACTAACATGATGTTCTCATCCGGGAACTCAAAATTCATGGAGAGAGCGAGCTTCTCGAAGATGTACTTGATAGGATCCATTTTAGATATCAACAAGGTAGTGTGAGTCAATATATACTGTCTTACTAAGCGAGCAGCCCATGCCAAAGTGCACCAAGTTTTCTCGAGCAGTGAGTATCTTGTTTCACAGTCGGTAAACTTTTTTCTAAGGTAGTATATTGCATGCTCTTTTCAACCACACTCGTCATGCTGCCCCAGCACACACCCCATTGAATTCTATAATACTGTTAAGTACATGATCAGAGGTCTTCCTTCAACTGGAGGCATCGATATTGGAGGTTTTGAATATATTCCTTGATTTTGTCAAAGGCGTTCTAGAAATCTTCATTCCACTTCACTGCTTGATCTTTATTTAGTAATTTGAAGATTGACTAACAAGTAGCGGTCAAATGGGAAATGAACTTGGCAATGTAGTTTAGGCGTCCCAAGAATCCCCTAACTTCCTTCTCAGTGCGAGGAGTTGGCATTTCTTATATAGCTTTAACCTTTGCAGGATCCACTTCAATGCCTTTGCTGCTGACGATGAAACCTAATAGCTTACCAGATCTTAATGCAAAGGTGCACTTATTCGGGTTCAACCTTAGTTTGTACTTTTTCAGTCTTTCAAACAGTTTCTGCAGGTGATCAAGGTGCTCCTCTTCAGTCTAAGACCTAGATATCATATCATCAACGTATACCTCTATCTCGTGATTGATCATATCATGAAACAGATCTACCATGGCGCGCTGATAGGTTGCCCCGATGTTCTTTAACCCAAATGGCATAACTTTGTAGCAGAATGTGCCCCACTATGTAACGAAGGTCATTTTTTCCATGTCCTTAGGCTCCATTTTGATCTGATTATATCTGGAGAAACCATCCACGAAGGAGAATAACTTATGTTGTATGGCGTTGTCAACCAGAACATCGATATGGGGAAGCAGAAAATCATCCCTGGGGCTTGCCCTATTCAGGTCTTTGTAATCCACACACATATGTACCTTATCGTCCTTCTTAGGTACCGGAACAACGTTAGCAACCCATTATGGATAAGTGGTGACAGCTAAGAAACCAGCACTGAACTGTTTCATGACTTCAGCCTTGATCATTTCTGACATATCTGGCCGCATACGACGAACCTTCTATTTCACGGGAGGGCAATCCTCTTTCGTCGGTAGGTGATGAACCACAATATCGGTGTCAAGTCCCGGCATATCTTCGTATGACCAGGAAAAAAACCTCAACACGGTCATGTAGCATCTGTATTAATCGTTCTTTGACACTATGCTCCAGATCGGCACTTATCTTGACTTTTATCTTATCCTCTTCAGTACCCAAGTTCAATGTCTCAACTAGATCTTCATGAGGTTGTATTGCCCTTTCTTCTTATTCTAACAGTCTGGCAAGTTCTCCTGGTACCTCACAATCTTCCTCACCTTCGTCCTCAGCTTGGTAGATCGGATTTTCAAAGTCATAATGGGAAATAGAAGAACTGTTATCAGTGGGATCCATAGTGGATGTGGATATGCAGCTTGATATGTGGGTGTGTGTAAGAGCATAGCTACATATATTTTTTGATAAACTAAAGAGCAGAAAAGAAAAACAGAGAGCGCAAAATTTGTATGCAAAACGTCCAATGTTTTATTAATGAAATATGAGAATGAAGTAATGACCCTCACAAATAGACCATTGTGCCCCGGGTAAGACACAAGGCTTTAAAGTTTCAATTGTTCAAATATTACATATCCTCAAAAACAAAAAGCAAATTACTCTTGAATAAAAGTAATGGGCATAAAATTTTTGGACTTCCAATTGCTGAGTCCAATGCTGATGGTCGGGAAGATCCACTTGTCCAGGTCATAATCATTATCACTGTCTTCCAGAGCATTGACTCCATGGTTGCTGATCCGTAAAGGTGGTCCCACTTGAAGTAAAACTTAAACCAAATTTTTCAGATTTGTATGGAATGTCTGGAAGTTGGCCCCAAATGGTACACCCACCTTCTTTGACTACTGCCTTGGCATCCTTCAGAGAAGCCATTTTTAGTGGAGGTTTGGTAATCTTCGAGACCTTGGAAGCAGTCTTGGTTGCAACAACCGTCTGTGTAACCTCCTCAAAGTTCTGACAGGGGGTCTCAATGAACTTGCCATCCATTTCAACATACCTGAAAGAGTTCAGGTGGCTCACCATGTATTCCTCCTCCCCATGGATTGTGGTAATTTTCCCATTTACTGGGTACCTCAGCATCTGATGCAGGGTGGAAGTAACAACACCAGTCCTATGGATCCAAGGTCGACCCAGTAAACAGGAATAAGACGGGCGGATGTCCATCACATAGAAGGTGGAATTAAAGGTTTGAGTACCAAATTTGATAGGGATGTCCACCTCCTCGTGCACCATTCTTTTAGAACCGTCGAAGACCCTCACCACAATGTTATTGGGCTTTAGTGTGAGTACTTCACAATCTAACATGTCCAGAGCATTCTTGGGTAAGACATTTAGTGATGAACCTGTATCTACCAGAACATGGGCTAATGTAGTGCCCCTACACTCAATGGAGACATGCAGGACATCATTGTGTTTCCTTCCCTTGGGAGTTAAATCTGCATCAGAGAATCCCAGACCATTGTCAGCTGTCAAACTAGCCACACAATTCTCGAATTGGTCGGCGGAGGTCTCTTGAGGCACATGGGCAGACTTCAAGAATTTTATAAAGCCTTAGCATTAGCTTTAGAGCAAACCAGTAAGGCCAGCATTGAGATTTTAGAAAGGGTCTTCTCCAATTGCTATACGACATTATAATAACTTTTCTTGATTATCTTTAACATCTCTTCCATCTCCTTTTTAGAAGCCTCATGAATGGCTTCTGGATGTGCCTTCGTCTGGATAGGCTCAACCAATACTTCTTTGCCTCGAGTCTCGACCGACTCAGTAGCAGGGAAAATAGAAGGGATAATAGAAGGAGTGGCAATGGGAGTATTGTCAGGAGTAGCAGCAGGAATGATTTTAGGAGTAGCAACAGTTTTTGGAGAGATCTCCGGAGAAAAAACTCTTCCGCTTCTCATTAATTTACTGGTCCCATCGAGATTGTCAACGTCAGGATCAGTATCTCCAACAACTTTATCTTTGATCGCCAACATGTCTTGCTTGACGCCATGGTAATAGATGTCAGCCCCATAATTCCAGGGAACAACTTTATCCGAGGAATATGGTATTGACCCAGGGAGGGTGATGACCAAGGGAGAAAACTTGGGAACAAATGTAATCCTGACGAGTCTTTTGGTGGAGACCGTGGGAGGATTGTCAGAAATGGTGATTATTGAGATATCTTCACACAAACTTCTTGCAAGAGGAACTTTCTCAAACAGAATTTCTTTGTTAACCATCAGGTGCTGGATGCCCATCTTTAACAACAAACTGCTATCTAGTTGAGACATACATACGTGGCAACCTTTACCACAACCTGGAAATAAACCAGCTCGTAATAGATCCTCTTTAACAGTCAGAAGACGGGTAGATAACTCATCCACGGAGGAAACAAAACGGTCATCATCAACAGCATTTACACCTTGGCCATGTTTGGGCATTGGCACCGTTATCATATTAGGTGTCTCTGGAAGGTCAAACTCAATATCCTTCGCCTCAATGAGATCTTGTAGCTTATTCTTTAGAGCCCGACAGTCGTTTGTGTCATGCCGTGGAGTTTCGGAATGGTAGGCACACCGAGCATTTGGGTTGTAGTGGGGAGAGGCGGTATTAGGATTATTTGGGGCCTCCTTTAGGGTCACCAAATTGGACTTCAGCAAGTGTGGCAAAACCTGGGATAGGGTCATGTTGATCCAAGTAAGCTGTCTTCTAGGCGCATTCGACCTGCACTAATTGTTTCATTGTTGGTTTGAGGCAGGATTGGAAATCATAACAGCCCCTATCGTCGGGCAACGTTCAGTTTTGTTGTGGTTCCTCTGGCCATATGCAGCACTGACCTCTTTCTTTCCAATGAAGGGCTTCTTTATTGTACTGGAGGATGCATCTCTTTGAATTTTACCACTTTTGATGCCAGCTTCTACCCGTTCACCGGTCAAGATCAATTCAATAAACCCAGCAGACGAGCTTCCAAGCAGATGGTTAAAGAATGAACCAGATAACGTGCCCAAGAACTTGTCCGCCAGCTCTCTATCAGACAACGGAGGTTGGACTCTTCTCGCAAGGTCTCTCCATTTTTGGGCATAATCTTTCAAACCTTCGTCGGAACCCATATACATACTTTGAAATTGTGTACGAGTTGGGTAGAGGTCAACATTATATTGATACTGCTTGTAGAAAGCAGCAGCCAGATCTTCCCAATTACGAATGTTGGTTCTTTCCAGTTGATAGAACTATTCCAATTGAGTCCCCGACAAACTTTCCTGGAAGAAATGTACCCACGGATTCCTATCAGTGGTATGGGGTTGAATCTTCCTAACATATGACCTTAAATGCAGCTTAGAACAGGAGACACCGTCGTACTTGGTAAAGGTGGGGACCTTGAATTTCTGTGGGATGACCACCCCTAAGATCAACCCTAGCTCTTCAAAATCCAGCCTGGGTACCCTCTGGATCTCCATATCATTGAGCCAGTCCTCCATTTGTTTGTATTATCATCAGTAGGAGGATACTGCTCCTCAAAATAATCAGGTTCATCTTCCTCAGACCCTGGGTTGTTTTTTTCTTCCATGGGCTTTTCTCCTTGATTTACCCCCCGTCTGATGTAGGTGCGAAATCTAGTGCTCGCTTGGCCGGCCCTTTGAACCTTCTACCCAAATTCAAGACACCAGCTGGTTTATTTTCCTTCTTGGTCTTCTCTTTGATGATCAGAGCTTTTAGATCTTCTTGCCCCTTTTCTAGAGCTATGAACATTTGCTGAAACTGAGCGTTTTTAGCTTGGGGATCCTTCACTGTTTGTTCAAGAGCCATTTCTTTTGCTGAAATAGACAGCGAAAAGAATAAGAAACCTATCTTGAAATACCTTTTTATGCAATGAAGTGTATGATATGCTTATGCGATATTTTCAAGGACTTCGGGAAATTTAAATTTGTGAACCAAAATGAAACAAAGATTTTATTAGTAGAATTAAAAATACAATTGCCTTTTAGGCTTACAATTGAAAAAATTCTAAAATCCAAGAAATCAGGTTTCCAATGGGTGCTTCCTCTTTATACCTAGATAGACATTAAGACTTTTTTCTTCGTGAAGTTGCTTCGTGAAGTTGCTTCGTGAGCTGCAACACTTTTTTCTCATTGACATAAAAATGATCTCTAAAGGTATCACGTTCTTTCTTCAACTGAATATAGGATCTCTGCAGCTCTTCAAGATCAGCGGGCATGTCAGGATGGAGAACTGTATAAGGAACATCTCCTTCGGTGATGGGCTCCACAACCACTGGTAGGATGGCTATATGCAACATTATAAGGTTCTGAGTGTGAGCTCGTACCCATTTGAGATAAGGTTCCATTGGGATGGAAGTCTTAGGCCCCAAAGTCTTGGTATCTGTTGTACCCCAAAATTTGCCCTCCCATTTTTCATAGAAGACACAACCCTAGGGTTTCTCAAATATTCAAGTTGGCTCAAGAATCGATTAGACAAATTTTCTCCTTTGGCAGTAAACCAGCAGTTAGGGCTTTTCTTGCAATTCTCACAAGAAATGAATTCTCAAAGATCCAATTGGCTGTCACATGTTTTCATGCTTCTTCAAGTTTACTGAAAGGTTAATGTTTGTTCTCAAGGCATGTTTGTTTAAGACAAGAGATGGGATCTAAGACTGTCATTTTGGACATTCATGTTTTGTTTCATCCAGGTTAACCAGATAATTTGCGTCTTTTAGAACATTTGCTTGTTTATGGAATACACAGTGCGTGTTTGTTTGGAATGCAGTTGCAAGATTACATGATTATTGGAATTTAAGTTATCTTGATTGGAATTATTGGAATGCATTTTCAATTATCTTGATCGGGAATCTTTAAGAATCAGTGAAGATGCAAAGAGAAAATTGCGAGTTATTGACAGTAAAGGATTTTAATGGACATCAGAATATCTCATAAGACTTTCTCCATTTATTTCAAAAGTTGTTACAAAACAATTTATTATTTAAATGCTTTAGGTTTTACAACTTATCGTATTTGAAAAATAAATTAGTACAATTGATTGAATGTTTCTCTCTAAATTACAAAGAAAGTGAATATATGCCTAAGGTTGACTGAGCTTCCATTTCTTCCATGCTTGCCACAGAGTCCATTGCTTCCCCTGCTTTGCCACCATCCAGTTGTGCTCACATGAAAACAAAAGACAGAAAAATAGTTAGTACAGTTAATTGGACATGAGCAAAGAATTTTCAAAAGAAAAAAAGTGTTCATCATTAAAGTTTGCAATTTGGAATCAGAGGGCTATTTTTAATTCATCACATTTTTATTTGCAAATCATAAGAGAATTATTCCTCTTGGTTCACAAACAAGAGAAATGTAAGCAAGCTATCCAAACAAGAGAAATGCAGCAAGGCTGTCCAATTTGCAACAAACAGCAAAAGCAAACAGAATAATACAAACTGGATGCAGCAGGCTATCCAAATAAGAAATGCAAACAGCAGCCAAACATATTCCAAACTGAATGCAGCGCATCACCAAACAAACAACAGCATGGAAAAAATGCAAGAAGTACAAGCAACAAGCAGTATAGCAGTAGGAAGCAGGCAGCAAAAAAAGGCAGAAGTATAGCAATATGGTAAACCAAGTCAACAAGCAAGAGGCTTATTTCAATAAGCCATTTTCATCATTTCCCATTTTATTTGCAAACTTTTCAGAAAAAGAAATTTGCTTTTTATCATTGAGAGAGGAGAGAGGAAAGAAATCACCTAGGTTATTGGAATTGCACAAAAGGTACAACCTTGCTGCCCTACCCACAACCTGTCACAAATTGCATAGAGTATGCTAACAAACAAAACTGCAACAAAGAGAGAAAAGGAACATAGCAAATATTCAATTTCTTTGTTTTCCCCCCTTTTTTTTTAATAAGCTGTCAAACCAAAATCAACCTGAATATAACAGTAAACAGGGCTCAAGCAAAGGATATAGAAGAAAAATTATCAAACACAACTAAAAAAAAACCTCCAAACTGTCAAACCAGTTTTCAAACCTCAACAACCAACCTTCCAAAACTGTAAAACCAATTCAAACCTCAAAAACCATCTTCAATACCAAACTTGTAACTCAGTTCAAACTTCCAAAACTGTAAAACTATTTCAAACCAAAAATCCACAACCAGCAATCTATCAACAAAACATACCAAGCCAAACTGTAACCAAAACAAAAAGAAACTGAAAAATATCCCAAAACTGTAACCATCAAACCTGTTAAACCAAAATCAAAAACCAAAGGAAAACAAATTGTTCAACCATTCCAACCACCATCAAAAACCTCAAAAACCTAAAACTGATAAAAAGTAATAGTATCCAAACCAACAACCTTCACAAACTCATTAAACCTGTCAAACATCTTAAACTCAGAAAACTAGAAAAAAGGTCTCAAACATCATCAAATCATTATCATCAGTAAATATCGTCAAACCAACAACCATCACCAAAAAACCAGTAAACCGTTCAAACTGAAGACAGCCAACAATCCTCATCACAACAAAAACAAATACAGTAAACAATCACAAAGTCCCAACAATCATCATCAAGTCAAGATCATCATCAAAACAACGAAAGCTGTTACCTATCAAAAGGGATCCAAGCCAGAAAAGCAAGGTTTTCAATCCTCATTTCTTCTCCCTCGCAAATCCCGCTACCAAGAAGCACTGCCCTCAGTCTCACTATTTCACAAGAAAGTTCCAAAGGTATGGTTCTTTTCAAACCATTTCCTGCATCTCAATAGGCAATAAATTTGATTAACAGAAAAAAAAACATAACAAGACAAAACAAACAATGAATCTGAAGAGCTTCACTAATGACCGAACTATACCTTTTCAAAGAAAACCATTGAAAATCGTTTAAAGAGGTGAGAATGAGGGGCGCTCCGGCAACGGAAATTCAAGAGGGGAAGATAATATGGAACCCTTCAAGCATAAATCCGACCTTAGGGTTTTCATAGAAACGCGAATCACGGTGAGATGATGAGAGATTAAGTTGTTAAGAGAGTGACTTGTTCATGAAATTAGGAAGAGGTGAGTAACAGAGATCAGGGATGAACGAAATCGGAAGAGAGGGACGAAGGGGACGAGAGCGCCGCTGTAAGCCAAAGGGTTCAAAAACCCTAATTTGTTTGTTTCCCCTAATCAGAAGCTAATTCACTGTTTAAGAATTGGGCCCTTTTGTTTACAAACTTCTCAGGCCCACACACGTTTTTCTAGTAACCCACCCCCATCTGACTTGTTTTATTTAACAGCAAACATCCCTTTTCTTTGGGCCTAACATTCCTAGAAACTCCTAAGCCCATATTTGCTTCTTCTTTAATTTGTTTTTTTGTTTTGAAAATTCTAAATAAGATTTAAAACACTTTTATTAATTTAAGTTAGGATTTTAGTGTTTAATTTCTATCATTTTTTTATAAACTTTTTATTTTTATTAATTTTCTAAATTTAATAAAAACACCAAAAAGCATTAATTTAGTTAGTTTTCTTTCTTTAAACTTTTTTTTAATTAATAAAATACAAAAAAGAATAATAATAATAAAAATTTTAATCTTTCTTTTTAGAATAGATTTTATTTCTCTATTTTCAAGTAAATACATACATTGCATACCTTGATTTTATTTCATAAATTTTCATAGCTTTGTATTAAATCGCACAACAATTCGATTTGGTTGTATTATTTGATATTTGGACATTGCTATTTTTATTTGATTCATCCCCATTTGTAAAAATTGTACCCCCATTCCCGAACATTGTGTAATAGTTTAGAATTTCAATTCCCACAATTTATTGCTTTCTATATACTATATAAGAACTAGGCATGTATGGCAAGATTCAAAAATCAATCGCTAGATGACCTAATCCAAGAATAAATAACTTGAAACCAACACACTTTCTCACACGCGCACCTCTAGGGTAACCTCGCTCGTTGCCTCGGAAATGCAATAATGTCCCTCGAATATGAGACACTCTAGCAATGACCCTTCAATAAACAAAGATTGTAGTCCCTCGATGACCCTCAATGTTGCCTTCAATTAAAACGATCTCGTCCCTTACAAAAATTGCTAGAGCGTCTCACAAGTTACCTTCAATGATTGTAAAATTGACACGCGCCTGTCCCTTTCACATCCAATGGTGGGGCTTCCTACCAAATCAATGGTAAGATAGCACCACTAAAATGAAGAAGAAAAGAACAACTTAAGACCTTTCGAGTAGATAGATTCTCTCTTAGTTACTCGCTTGCTCACGACAAAAACTTTTACACCTACACCTCCATTTCAAAACAATTTCAAAAAGTTAAAACATTTTGTATACGTTCTTATAGAGACGAGAACCATTGCAAAACCTCTTTTTCAAAACACTTTTTGAAACACGATTCACAAACACATCTTTAAACCATTTTTCGAAACAAAACTTTGCATACGTTCTTATAGAGACGAGAACCATTACAAAGAGATTTCCCAAAATACTTTCAAAACCCACACCACAAGCACACAAATCAAACAAAATCAAGTGATCTAAACGAGTAACAAAGAGCCCATGGAAAACCATGGATGAAAAGGGTGCTAACACCTTCCCTTTTCATAATCTACCCCCCGAACCCGAGAAAATTCTCGAAAGGTCTTTCTTGTGCTTTTTTACCTTTCCTTTTGGATAAAAGAAAAGTCGGTGGCAACTCTTGCTAACCGCATAAGTGCGAACGAAACGCAAAACCTCTAGCCAGTTCTCCCACTGTATCATAGTATCAAATCTGTTTACCATGTCCTAAGCTCGTATAAACCTTTGACGATACCCTTGAACATCATCCTCGTAGTTAAACATAATGCCCTGGATAAGCATATCATGGATACCATCCCTTCGAACATAACCAAATTGTTTAAAATCCAGAGAAGGATTATAAGTTATGCCTCCCTTAATGCCAAGTAGTGGGACATTAGGGAATTCCCTGCAGCGGTCAATGACAGAAATACCTCCCATAGATCGGGAATACCAGAGAATATTTGAGTGAGAAAGTGACATTATCCTTCGTGACCAACCTAAACCTTTCATTCTTCAACACTGATTTAGGAGGTGAGAAATAAACCACCTCGACAGCAATGGAACGCAACAAATAAGAATCCTTTTTCTCTTCATGGTGTGAGTGTGGAGGGTATACAAGATGTCTCTGAGTAGAGTAGGCACAGGGTTACGAGAGAGGAAAACTTTGATAGCATTCACATCTATGAGTAAATATGGATTAGGGAACAACACTAAACCATAGACTAGAAGGGCCATAGCCTCCTCAAAAGATTGGAAATCTAAATCATCTCAAAACAGATGAGCCTTCTCTAATAGGAATTTGACTAGAAAACCTTTACCTCTGCTTCTTGTTTCCCAGTTGGATACAATATCAGACCGTTTCAGATGCAAAGTTGTTGCAATGATTTCTGGCTTTGGAGCTTCTTCTAAACCGATGAAAGGAATCTGATCAAGAATAGGTATACCCAAGATTTGAGAGAATTCCTCCATGGTGGGTACCAATTGATAGTCTGGGAAAGTGAAGCAATGGTGTTTAGGGTCAAAGTATTGAAAGAGTACACTCATCATCTTCTCATCAAAGCCTGAGCTAACTAGATTGAGAAGTCGACCATATTTCTTGGGGAAAGAAGAAGTCTCAGGAACCCTTCATACTAGCTCTTTAAGTTGGAGAGGTATTCTTACAAAGCTGATTCAGATAGTATTTCGACGAGCGGAAGTCATGATCTGCAAAAAAGAACAAAGATAAATACCCTTGGTCCTTGAAATGGTCAGTGAAATAAAATATGGATGTTATGATGTATGATGTCATGTTTAAGTAAATTAATTATACACAAGAAAAACACACAAGACCTTAGGTTTAGGCTTGCATGGGGTTTATAGGTAAATACCCTCTTGAAGTTTAGTTGGTTCAACCTATCTTAGAAAAGTAATCGGGTTCTAAGGAGTCTCAATATCACTGATCTTTCTTTATCGGGCATTGTTTTATCTTAGCAATCTTTTCTTGCGGCCGAAACATCTCGAAAGTACGATCTCAATGAGTGTAGCATCGAGTATCAACCAATCCCCAACTTTACACCGAGGTTGGCTATCTTACTACTTTCTAATGGCCAAGTTTGTTCAACTAAGGTTCTAAGGTCCGTTAGTACTTCACAACACCATGTGGCAGCCTCGTATTCTCCTCGATTCAACACAAGGGATACCGGTACCAACCAAAGTGTCAAACTAACAGAGCTATCGTTTAAACCATATCGGTCTATGACATACGGTCTCCACGATCTATTGTTGTTTACCTAAAAAGATGTCCCCAGATCCGGGTGTAGGATCTATAGTAACAACCCAAACAACCCTCCAAGGATAAAGAATACAAAGCAAGCAATTACAACAGTTTTAAAATGAACTAATCTCTTAAGGTAACCCCACTTTTTATTCATAATTCCTCAGCAGAGTCGCCAGTTCTGAGATACGGTTGCAGAATCGACTGTTATAATGGTTTTGCATTTGTGTTCACAAATGTTGTGGTAAGCAAGAGTCGCCACCGACTTTTCTTTTATCTAAATTAAGGAAAGGGTGAAAAGAATAGAAAAAGACCTTTTCGAAAATTTTCTGAGTAAGGGGGTTAGATTATAGAAAGGGAAGGTGTTAGCACCCTTTAAATCCATAGTTTTCTACGGTCTCTTAGATGCTTAGCTCATTTTTGAAATACCTTGTGCTTTGAAAAAATAGTTTGAAAATGCCTTAGTGTGGCGATTTGCTTTATGATAACTCTTGTATCATTCCTCAAGAGTGTTGACAAAGAGAATATTTTTGAAAGAGTTTTGAAATGTTTATGTGTAAGTGTGAATATTTGTTTTTTAAGCAAGCATTTAAGAACTATCTACTTATACTCGAAAAGGGTCGTTATTTTCCTCATATCCTTTAGACAGTGCTATCCTACTATTGGTGAGTAGGTAACCCTATTGTTGGATGTATGAGGGACATTTGAAGGGTCGTTTTTATAGTCACAAAGGCAACTGGGCGAGAATCTTTACTAACTACCTTAGGGTTTCTAATATCATATTTTTACCGAGGCAACATCGAGAGGATCATCGAGGGACTTATGATCTTTTTGAACCAGAGGGTAGCCACTAAAACTTCTCACATTTCGAGAGTTGTGACTATTTCTGAAGGCAACCGAATTGGGCTTACCTTAGAGGTGTATATGTGCAACTAATTCAGTTCGATTCATTTATCTTTTTTATTAGGTTTGCTAGCACTTTGTTTTCAGTCTTTCCATACAAGCCTAGTTACTAATAGTTAATATTTTACAGAAATTTAAAGTGCGGAAATTGTAAATCCTACGCTATTACAATGCTTTGGGGAGGGGATATTTACATGTCCAAAAAATGGGGAAAAATAAAGAAAGCAATAAAGTAAATGCCCTAGTTTAAGCTATTACATACTGTCAGTAGATACATTAGTATAAAAAATGCGAAAATAAAATAACGCGCACGAATTTAAAATAACGTCTAAAACCCTAAAAAATTTGCTAAGTAAAAGAAATATTTTGGTTTTCGTTTATTTTATTTTCAGAAAAAATGATTTAATTAAAATCCTAAGTCTATTTAGTTTTAATTTTAAGAAATGAAAGGAAAAAATTAAAGCAATTAATTAATTAATTTTAAGAAATTAACTTTAATTGTAAAAGACTAGACCTAATTTTTTTGTGAGTTTTGTTTTAATGTTGATAATAAAAATAAAAATAAAAAGAAATAAACAAAAACCCAAAAAATAAGAAAATGAAAAGAGGTCCTTCGGTCCAGGGAAGGAAATGATCCTTCGATCCTGTGAATAAAGTCATTCTCTTCAATCCAGGGAAAGGGATGGTTTTCGATCTAAACCTGCAAGACCAATGTTAGCAAAAATAAGAAAGCATGACCTGGGTGTCGAACCCAAGTCCTTCGATCCTATGCATGTTGTTTTGTTTAGGCTAGATCTGCAGTATACGCGTTAGAGATAAAAAAACAAATGTGGACCTGGTGTCGAACCCAAACCCTTAACTTTGAGTACAAATCGAATAGAGCTAGATGATACCTTGATCATGAATCAAACACTGAACAAACATTAATACATCATGAAATCATAGATATGAATTTGAAAATTTACCAACGATGGGAGGCTTCGATTTGGCACTTCTGGGCGTGAATTGGCTAGCGCAAGGTATGGAGATGACTCCAGAAGGCCTCAGGAGCACGTTGCAGTGCCTAATTTGGATGGAGGAAGGCTGGAGGATGGATTTTTGAATTTCATAACTTTGGATATTTTTGGAATTTTGGAGCGTTCTCTCTAGGCTCTCTATTCCCCTTTTTCCTTGTGCGCATATATGTGCATTTATAGGAGATGGAGGGTGTATGGAAATGGCAAGGGGAATCCATTAACTAGGCTTTGAAGGCAAAAATCAGACACATTAAAAGATTTCCATTTTTGAAATATTAATGTCTCTTTGAGCTTTGGGATGAACTTGGACATACTTCATTCCTTCAAATACCTTCAAGCCATGCCCTTCGATTGGCCTTGAGTCGCCTCCTTCGAATGGCTCTGGTTTCATTCTTATAGCTCCTTCGGTTGAGCCCATCTACATCAATTCGAATTTCTCAAATCTTCCCTTATCAGGGCTTCTTTGAAAGCCCCTCAAATCTTTGCTCTTCGACTGGCTCTAACACTACCCAACTAGCCCAATCGAAAGACTTCATTCTGGACAGTCGAAGCTTCCTTTGGCATGAATATGCTTATGCACATTGGCTTGAACTTGGCAGTATGTTGGATTTTGGGCTAGCAAGCATCTTTGAATATTTCTCTTTTGTTTTGACCAACTAGATATATCCTTCGACCAGACCCCATTTTAGACAACAATATGTATTTCCAATCAAAGTACCCTTCGAATGGGCCCTTTGTGTATCCTTCGTTTTGAACCAATGTGTGTGTTCTTTTGAAGGGACCACATGCATCACTTGTGTGCATCACTTGCAATTCTTTCGAATAGGCCAACAAAATATATTTGTCGAATGGAACACACATGTATGCCCCATTAAATCCATCAATACATGTCCTTTGAATGGGGCAAACACATGTCCTTCGAATGTGTCAGTTGTGTACCTTTTGAAAGGGGCATCCAGGTTAATCATAGTTCAGAAACTATGTGCGTTGAAGGTTTTTAAGGGTGGAATCAAAGCTTGCATACAGGAGGTCCCTTCCTTGTGAATGGAAGGAAATCCTTCAAAAGGCACTTATCTTCTAAATCGAATGGCGCTAGTAGGAAGTCAACTCCTTCTGAATCGAAGGACACCAACAGGAGGCCCTTCCCTTTTGAATCAAAGGAGGCTGTTTCAAGGGAAACAAATGCCCAGTCGAAGCTTTTATAAAGCAAACAAGCAAAAGGCCAAGGCTTTAATCGAAGCTTGGAAATTTGAAGCAAGTATGAAGGAGGTTAGGTGCTCAATCGAAACCCCTGTATCAATCCTGCTCGAAGGAAGCTAGATGCTTAGTCGAAGCAAATTTTGTGCAGCCTTGACTTAATGGAAATTTTGTGACAAAAACCTTTGAGAAATGGGACGGAAAATTTTGGGGTACAACAATGAAATTCAAAGGAACTGGAGGTACATGAACCTTATCAGTGTAAATTTGGAACTTATGGTAAGTCCTCGAGTGGAGGTGACAATCAGTTTTCATGGTCGACCAATAGTTGCCAACTCTCAGAATATTCTTGGCCATAGTATGTCCACTAGAGTGAGTACCTAAGATGACTTCGTGCACGTCCTCCATGATCTTTTCTGCTTCTTTCTTGTCCACACAACAGAGCAGAATTGAATCATGTTTGTGTTTGTATAAGATCCCATTGCTTAGGAAGAACTTGGCTGAGAACCTCCGTAGAATTTCTTGTCTTTGATAGATGCTCCTTCAGGGAACACTTGAGCTTTAAGGTACCTATTTACCTCATGAAACCAGGGCTTCTCTTCTACTCCATCAGTGTCAATCCCATAGCAGTGCATTGGTTCGTCAAATCGTTCGACAGTAATTTGGGGAGCTTCGTTGTCCCACTTGACCTTGAACATGGATGACATGGTAGCTAAAGCATCTGCCAACTGATTTTCTTCCTTCTGAATGTGTTCAAAGGTAATCTCTTCAAAGCATGGGATCAAGGTTAGCACGAGTTCTTTTTAAGGGATAAGATTTGGATGTTTTGTATCCCACTCTCCTTTAACTTGACTGATTACCAAAACTGAGTCTCCATATTGAAACAACCGGCAGAAAACACAGAGCCGCCACCGAACTTTATTTATCCCGAAGGAAGGGGAAATATCGATAAAACTACAAGGGAATGGATAAGATGGTCTTGCGACCAAGAGAAAGGGTAAGGGAGTCGGTTATGCAAGGGGAAGGTATTAGCACCCCTCACATCCGGTTTACTCAACGGGATCCATTTTGTTTGTTTGTCTTAAAGGGTGTGTTTATCTACAACTATGCTTGCTTAAGGGGAAATGAAAGGTTTTTGATTATTGTGTTCGTGAGGGTTTCGCGACCCTTTGCCTACGTATCCAATGAAGGAATCAGAACACCGTAGTTCCTCTAGAAAATGGTTGGTTTGTTTGTGTTTTTTAGTGGGCGACATTAACACACGCATTCTAGCAATAGGCACGGCCGGTATCGCGGTAGAACGAAGATAACATGCCCTTGGGGGAAGTTTTGATTTTTTGAGTGTTTTGTGGGTTTTAAGATATATTCAAGTAATGATTAAAGAGAGTTTTTGGATTTTTTGGTTTGTTTACTTGTTGATTTTGTCTTGCCAAACACGCCTAATTACTAGCATTTGTACAAAGTAAATAAAATGCAGAAAGATAAAATCCTACGCTATTACAACCATATCAAAAGGCATAAAAAATGAAGGAAAAAAAAAGATAAAAGTAAGAAAAATGAGTGTCTTTCGATTGGGGGGAAGTAGCCTTCGATTTGCATTCTGTTGGCCTCCTTCGATTGGGGCTGGCAACAACAAAGTCACGTCTTTCGATTGGGCCTTGGCAGGGGCGAGGTCATGTCCTTCGATTGGGCAAAGGCAGCAGCAAGTTGTATCCTTCGACTGGGGCCTGGAAGTCAGTGTATGGAAAAGCCTTCTAGTTTTGCCTTGTTGCCTTTTTCGACTGGAGGTTGAAAGCAGTGAGGGAATGCCTTTCAACTGAGCCTGGAAGTCAGTGAAGGCATACTTTTCGTTTGGGCCTAGAAGTCAACATGGTTTTCCTCCTGGTTGTCTCTTTCGTTTGACCTGGAGAAAGAGGGTAGAAGCCAGAAGCTTCGTTTCCTATTTCCTGTTTCCTGTTTCTTTCATTTAAAGCATTAAATGGCAACATGGCCTGAGGCCATGCTAGTATTTGTTTGGTAAACAGTTTAACAGTTAAAGCAAGTTCAGGTAAACATAAAGCAAAAACGAAAGGGTTAGCTCTGAAAAATATGTTAAAAGGGTGGCAACGAAAGGAACAATGGTATGTACATGTTTCAAATGAAAGGGAAAATTACTATGCCATGGAACGAAAAGTTCAAAAGTAAGAATAACTTACCTTGCTTCAGGCCTTGAATGGATGTGGGTTTCGAACTTGAACTGCTACCTGGACGTTTCTGGAATTCGAAGAGTAGTCACAGGGGGTTCGCTTTTGGTTCGAAGAGTTGTCTCTGAAGGTTGTCTTTGAGTTTGAGCAAACTTTTATGTGTGGGGTGTTCTTCAGAATCGAAAGAGGTGAGTGTTTGGGATTCTGGGTTTTTTTGATTTCTCAAGTGTTAATGAACTTGAGAGTTTTGTTGTGTTTTAGAAAATTTGGGGGATTCGTTCCTCTGGTCCATAGATCCTCCCTTAAACATGTGTTGGAGCCTCTTATTTATAGGCAAAGTTGGCATAAGCTTTTGGAGGGAAAACAAAATAATTTGAACAATTTGGGTAAACTGCTCTTTGCAGCCTTCGAGGGACAGTGCTTGTATGTTATTTCGGTGCAAGAATGGGGCAGTGTTTCGGGACTGCTATGCAGCAGTTTTGGCCAGTGTACCATGTCTGAACTTGGCAGCAAGCATCTTTGAATATTTTATCCTTTCATTTTGACCCTTCTTCGACCAGATTCTTCTTCCAACACATTGTTTGACTATCTTCCAACAAATGTCCTTCGAACGAATCACCTTTGTGCATCGTTTGAAGGGGCCAAATGTGTCTTAAGGTGGGGCTTTGTAAATCCTTCGAATGGGCCCTCAAGCATGTCCTTCAAATGGGATTCCGAGACGTGTCCCTTGAATGGATCATGTATGCTTCTTTAAAAGGGCCAAATGTGTCCTTCGAATGGACTAGTCAGGCGTACCCTTCGATATGGACTCATATGTATTCCCCTCAAGTCCACCATTATATGTCTTTTGAAGGGGCCATCAACCATGTGCCTTAGTTTGTCAAGGATGGAAATGCAGTAGACTAAAGAGAAATGTTGTCCAGTCGAAGCTAGTACAAACGTAGTCAATGTTTTGTCGAAGCCTGCATGGAGGAGGTCTAAACTTTGTGACTCCAAGCAAGCAGACAAAAGGTCAATGCTCAAATAAAGACTTGCATGAAAGGAGCCACATGCCCAAACGAAAGAGGCATGCAGGAGGCAAAATGTCCAGATTCGAAAGAGGCATGCAGGAGGCAAAATGTCCAGATTTGAAAGAGGCATACAGGAGGCAAAATGTCCAAGTTCGAAAGAGGCATACATGAGGCAAAATGTCCAGATTCGAAAGAGGCATACATGAGGCAAAATGTCCAGGTTCGAAAGAGGCATACATGAGGCAAAATGTCCAGATTCGAAAGAGGCATACATGAGGCAAAATGTCCAGATTCGAAAGAGGCATACATGAGGCAAAATGTCCAGATTCGAAAGAGGCATACATGAGGCAAAATTTCCAGATTCGAAAGAGGAATACATGAGGCAAAAAAGTGCAAATCAAAGGACCCCAAAAGGGAGCTTTTTGCCTTGGAATCGAAGGAAGTTATAGGAGGCTTTGTACCTTGTGCATGCTAGCAAGGGGGATGCCTTTTGCGTGCAAGTTGTGGCTCAAATGAAAGTTGTGAGAGGCAAAGTCTGCAAGAGGCCCTTTGTGGAAGTGGATTCGAAGGAGGTTTCAAATCCAAACTAAGGATGTACCCAAGTTGCATTCGAAGGAGGTTTCAAATCCAAACGAAGGATGCACCTAAAATTGCATTCGAAGGAGGCTTAAAGTCAGTCGAAGGGTGCTGAATCAAAGGAGACCTAGAGTCGATCGAAGGGTGCTGAATCAAAGGAGACCTGTTTTCCTCCAAATTTGTCAAAATAATATTTTATCTGTTTTCTCTCTTTTTGACTGTTTCCTTTTAATTTTGGTACTAGAGGATCTCAATGCACTTAAGCAAACTTAAACCCTGAGAATCCTTGTGAGAAAGGCCTAATACACTGAGCTTTGAGCCATTCTTGAGGCAGGCGACAGAAACATCTTCATAGAAACCAAAAACTCGAAACCCTAGCATCTTGACCAGCACACATAGGGAAATAAACCCTAATCCAGGCTCTGATAAAATTGAGCGAGAACCAACCTTGTAGCGTGATGACAAAATTCGTTCCACGATCCACTAATCGAGAACCAGATGTGCTTCCTTTTTACCTGATAAGAAAACCTCAAAACAAGATTAAACAAAAAGAGGGCGTAGCCCTAATACTTCAAACCAAAGTGCCTGATTCCCTGAGATGCAGGATATGCAAATGACTGAATGATAAAATGATGCAAATGGAATGCAAAGTTTGAACCCAGACAAGAATAAAAGAGACAGGGCAAATTTGGGGTACGACAGCTGCCCCTATTTAATGGTCTTAAACCTGAAGGCGAGATTGGCGTCAGCCTTTCGAGAGTTCAAGGTGGAAGATGATTAAATACCAGGACCCTAAATTTGCCCTGGAGAGATGGTGTAAGTGTTATTCACTTGTGTGAATGTCTGCTTATGGAAAGACAAACTGGTCTTCTGGTGGACTGGTCATGATGGATAAAACATGGTTGAAAAAGGGTAGCTTGTATTGGGGTAACGGTGCCAATACAAGGTTCTTTTTTTTTTGAGGGAATGAATAGTAAAGCGACTGAAAGGATATGGTTGACGATGTCGTGATGACTGAAAGTAGGATTACTTGACAAAATGATAACTTAAATGCAATGAGTAGAACTTGACAACGACAGAGAACCTATCAAGCGGTATTTCACGACCCAAAAAGAAAGGTAAAGATAATGGATAAAGATCAGCGTATAATTTATGACCCAAGAGAAAGGTAAAGTGAGGGTAAGACCTACGAGCAACCTACGACCCTATGAAAGATAACGTGAGGGTAAGACCTATGAGCGACCTATGACCCTAGCAAAGATAACATGAGGGTAAGACCAACGAGCGACCTACGACCTTAGCAAGGATAACATGAGGGTAAGACCTACGAGCGACCTACGACCCTAACAAGGATCTATGTGAGGGTAAGACCTACGAGCGACCTACGACCCTAGTAAAGATAATGTGAGGGTAAGACCTACGAGCGACCTACGACCCTATGAAAGATAACGTGAGGGTAAGACCTACGAGCGACCTACGTCCCTATGAAAGATAACGTGAGGGTAAGACCTACAAGCGACCTACGACCCTATGAAAGATAACGCGAGGGTAAGACCTACGAGCGACCTACGACCCTATGAAAGATAACGTGAGGGTAAGACCTACGAGCGACCTACGACCCTAGTAAAGATAACGTGAGGGTAAGACCTACGAGCGACCTACGACCCTATGAAAGATAACATGCGGGTAAGACCTACGAGCGACCTACGACCCTATAAAAGATAACGTGCGGGTAAGACCTACGAGCGACCTACGACCCTATGAAAGATAACGTGCGGGTAAGACCTACGAGCGACCTACGACCCTATAAAAAATAACGTGCGGGTAAGACCTACGAGCGACCTACGACCCTATGAAAGATAATGTGCGGGTAAGACCTACGACCCTATGAAAGATAACGTGCGGGTAAAACCTACGAGCGACCTACGACCCTATGAAAGATAACGTGAGGGTAAGACCTACGAGCGACCTACGACCCTATGAAAGATAACATGCGGGTAAGACCTACGAGCGACCTACGACCCTATGAAAGATAACGTGCGGGTAAGACCTACGAGCGACCTACAACCCTATAAAAGATAACGTGCGGGTAAGACCTACGAGCGACCTACGACCCTATGAAAGATAACGTGCGGGTAAGACCTACGAGCGACCTACGACCCTATGAAAGATAATATGAGGGTAAGACCTACGAGCGACCTACGACCCTATGAAAGATAACATGCGGGTAAGACCTACGAGCGACCTACGACCCTATGAAAGATAACGTGCGGGTAAGACCTACGAACGACCTACGACCCTATAAAAGATGACATGTGGGTAAGACCTACGAGCGACCTACGACCCTATGAAAGATAACATGAGGGTAAGACCTACGAGCGACCTACGACCCTATGAAAGATAACGTGCGGGTAAGACCTACGAGCGACCTAAAACCCTATAAAAGATAACGTGCGGGTAAGACCTACGAGCGACCTACGACCCTATGAAAGATAACGTGCGGGTAAGACCTACGAGCGACCTACGACCCTATGAAAGATAATGTGAGGGTAAGACCTACGAGCGACCTACGACCCTATGAAAGATAACGTGCGGGTAAGACCTACGAGTGACCTACGACCCTATGAAAGATAACGTGCGGGTAAGACCTACGAACGACCTACGACCCTATAAAAGATGACATGTGGGTAAGACCTACGAGCGACCTACGAGCGACCTACGACCCTATGAAAGATAACATGAGGGTAAGACCTACGAGCGACCTACGACCCTATGAAAGATATCGTGCGGGTAAGACCTGCGAGCGACCTACGACCCTATAAAAGATAACGTGCGGGTAAGACCTACGAGCGACCTACGACCCTATGAAAGATAACGTGCGGGTAAGACCTACGAGCGACCTACGACCCTATGAAAGATAAAGCGAGGGTAAGACCTACGAGCGACCTACGACCCTATGAAAGATAATGTGCGGGTAAGACCTACGAGTGAGCTACGACCCTATGAAAGATAACGTGCGGGTAAGACCTACGAGCGACCTACGACGCTATGAAAGATAACGTGAGGGTAAGACCTACGAGCGACCTACGACCCTATGAAAGATAACGTGCGGGTAAGACCTACGAGCGACCTACGACCCTATGAAAGATAACGTGAGGGTAAGACCTACGAGCGACCTACGACCCTATGAAAGATAACGTGCAGGTAAGACCTACGAGCGACCTACGACCCTATGAACGGTAACGTGCGGGTAAGACCTACGAGTGACCTACGACCCTATGAAAGATAACATGAGTATTGAGAGTTGGGGAGAAGTACGACGTACTGGCACCATGGTTTATTTTAGTTTGTAATGTAATAACAGATGTTATCTGGGAATGGTGAGGATGAAATTCTTTGTGAGGATGTTTTTGTTGATTTGGGATTAATCTGGCTCATGCTTCATATGCATTTGAGATGATCCATGGATATGCTATGCGTTTGAGGATGCAAGGCAGTATGTCATGATGATTTTTGTATGCAAAATGTCAAAAACTCATTGGGATCTGTTATCCGTCTACTTGAGGTACCAATATGGATTGGCGCTTGAAATTGAGAGAAATGAGTTATATCCTTGTCGAGTTCACTGGGGATTAAATCTTGTTGAGGAGGAGTAGCTTGATCTGACTTCTTCACCTGCTGGACTGCTTGTGAATGACTGAATAGAGACATGGATCTCATCAAATGCCCCAAGTTTTCTTTATTGCCAGGGAGGAAAGGGCCATGTCTGACTTTCCATACTTGACGAACCACTCGGGGATTAGGAAATGGACATTAGTGTCTTCAGATGCCCCGAATTCACTTCATTGCTGGGGAGTTGCGTGTTTAAACATCTGCAGGGAATGATGATGATTCCGAGGACGTTAACTGAACCAAAGTGAACATCACGACGCTTTTAGCTTGATTGAAATTTGCTTGAATAGCTCCATAAGAAGGGAGGAGGGATGCCCCTGTCTGCCTCTGATCATGGATTTCTGTAGAGATTTATCGAATCTCGACGTAACTGCCCCAGGTTGCACAAATTTTGAATAGGTTACTTAGCCTGATTCCCTCAGTTTGAAGTTTAAAGAGATTTATCGACATGGTTGCTTCTGATTGACTGGAAAAATATGGAAGAGATTCATCAACGTGATAGCCTCTGATTGGCACCTTGAGGGAATTCCCCAGAATAAGATCCATCTTTGTTTTTTGACAAGTTTCTGCAGCAATCTTCCTTCGAGATGTCCATGTTTTCAAATGATGCTCATCACGCAAGCTTACTTGATGTTCAAAAACTTATTTATATGCAACGAATGTTTGTCTAAGAATGATGATTCTAATGCAAATTCTATGCTTGTCTTGAAGTTCAAAAACTTTTATTGAAATGATGTCGAAGCATCAGTTTTTTTGTTTTTAAAAATAGGTGACGTGTTACCAAATCAAATTTTAGTACATCTCCGAGGAGTCAGGTCACCGTACTCTCGCTACAGTATTGCTTTTGAATTAACACATGCTTCAGTTAGGACTTTTAAGGGTTGTAACATAGCCTGGTTCACGGTTTTAGAAAAAAGGATTTAAGGCTCAAAATTATTTGGTGCCCACCCATTCTCCATGATGTTCTCCATTCCTATGTTCAGTTAACACAATACGAGCACTCATCTCCCGAGAAGAGAGTTTGCGATGATTGAGGAACCACAGGGGTTTCTAAGACCCGACAATCACTGGCTTCTTGGCGTCTGATCACTTGATCTTGTTCTTTGCTAAGGATTATTATTGTTTTTTATTTCACTTTCCCTAATTTTTTCCTGGACAATTTCTTGATTTTGAAGTTGCAGTCCAGCGGGATGCCCTGACTTTTGCCTAAGTCTCCTGTTTTTCAAGTTTTGACTTAACGGGGCTTTTTGTCTCTTTCTTTTTGAACATGTTATTGATCTTTGCGCCATCTTTGATTTGTTGGAAATGGTTGTGGTTGTCTGAGTCCTGGATAGACGAAGAATAACTGTTGTGGTATTGTCATTTGTTGACCTCCTGATTGTGCAAGAGATACCCATCGGGATATCGTTCTCTTTGATGCACGCTGCTGGTAGGTGACAATTTGTCATTGTGGCGTTGACTTCTCCTAGCCATTTGATGGATAAACATTGTTGTATCCCTAGGACCTCCCTCTTGACGAGTTATGGATGCCCGATTGGATCAACTGAAATCTACTCGCCCCGGGGTTAAAATTGAGGGTTTTTCTATGTAAAAGAAACTCCTACTTCAAAGCTCGAAAGGGTTGACGAGGGTATATCTTCCCAATAACTCCGATGTTTGGGGATTTAAAACAATTACTGTACATCATCAGCAAGGTTTTATTCAAAAGCAATACCGTTTGAGAATCTAAGTATCAGATCTTCATCATCCTCCCTCAAGAGTTGTTTTTTTTTCTTTTTTTTTCTTTCTTTAAATTAAATTAAAAAGAGTTAAGCATCAAAAGCAAGTACAATAACAAAACGTAAATGAGTGAATACGAATGGATTAGTTGAAGACAAACACAGTCAATGCATGGTGATTCAATATAAAAAGACAAACAATTTCGCATACAATGGGTACTGAACAAAACAAGAAAGGTTACAAATGATAATGCAAATGAAATTAGAAATTGCCATGCTCAGGAGACTTCTTTGGCCCTGGCTCAAATGAGGAGACGTTCTTGCAGTCTTGACACCTATCTCAGAAAGGGGATTCAATCCATTATCAGACCCTTTAGAGTGAACGTGATAACTTTGGCATTAAGGAGGTCTTGAACGTTGTTTTTTAATGCCCTACAATTCTCAATTGTGTGGCCTGGAGCACCTGAATGGAATACGCAACGAGCACTGGCATCATACCCCCGTGGGAGAGGATTTGGTGTTGGACCAAGTTCACGCAGTTGAACCAACTGATTGGCAAACAACTGAGGGAAAAGTTGAGCATAAGACATGGGAATGGGATCCACCTTCCTTTCAAGAACTTTCTTCCTCTTTCTTCCTTGTTGCCCCTGGGGTTGATGACTCGGCTGAAAAGACCCAGATCGTGCTCGTTGAACATACAGTTGTCTCTGTGTGTACTGATGTTGATGAGTCGTCTTTGCTGTTTACTGGATTCGAATGAAAGGGGACCCTAATGAGTTTTTGTTGTGAAAAAATCAATGCATGGTAACATGGATTAATGCTTTATCTTCATTTCTAATGAGACCCAAAGACTCGTCTATCTTTTTAAAATTTCCCTTTTGAAAAGTTATACCAACAAGACTTGTCTTTGGATTTCTCTAGATATGAGATATATACATGATGATGTGATGTTATGGTATGCTATGGCATGAAGTCTCAGCTCCACATATTCTGGATAACCATTGCATAGTCAGTTGCACAGGCTGAAAGTAACAGGATCAAAAGTTCGATGTCACAGACATGGAGTCAAAGTAACCACCCACGAGGTATGTATTAGGGGTTTATCACCTTCCGAACAAGGTTCTAAAGAGTTCTTGAAGTCTACGCTCTTCCTTTGGATATTACCAACGTCCTAATTACTTGGTAATCAGTAATATTCGTAGGAAAAACTCGTTCGAGCGCAATATCGCATGACGACTACTTCCGGATTACTCCATTACAGTCTCCGCATTGCACCTAAAAGGACAAGATGGGTTAATGGTTCTACGGCCCTCAGCTTCTTGAGCTCCCAGGTCGAAAGCAACGACGTCTTCCCGATTACTCGGTAAACATCATTACTTTCAAGGGGACCTCCACTGAGTGGGGGATTCTCATGCCTCCTTCTTCGGGATTACTCCCTCAAAGTTAACATGACTATACCGCCCGTCCTAATCCTATGTGTAACCCAAGTCCGGGTAGAGGACTTATCAAAAGTAGTCACCAAGCCCAACATCACAATGTATCCAGAACATTTGAGTAGCAACAAATATGCAATATATACAAAAGAATAAATAAAGAAATAAAACAGTAAAGCAAGATAAAGCAAATAAATAAACACCCAAAAGACAAGTAAACAAAACTAGGAGAGACTCGCTAAAACTCCCCAGCAGAGTCGCCAGCTGAAACAACCGGCAGAAAACAAAGAGCCGCCACCGAACTTTATTTATCCCGAAGGAAGGGGAAATATCGATAAAACCATAAGGGAATGGATAAGATGGTCTTGCAACCAAGAGAAAGGGTAAGGGAGTCGGTTATGCGAGGGGAAGGTATTAGCACCCCTCACATCCGTTGTACTCAACGGGATCCATTTTGTTTGTTTGTCTTAAAGAGTGTGTTTATCTACAACTATGCTTGCTTAAGGGGAAATGAAAGGTTTTTAATTATTGTATTCGTGAGGGTTTCACGACCCTTTGACTACGTATCCAATGAAGGAATCAGAACACCGTAGTTCATCTAGAAAATGGTTGGTTTGTTTGAGTTTTTTAGTGGGCGACGCTAATGCACACATTCTAGCAATAGGCACGGCCGGTATCGCGGTAGAACGGAGATAACATGCCCTTGGGGGGAGTTTTGATTTGTTGAGTGTTTTGCGGGTTTTAAGATATATTCAAGTAATGATTAAATAGTGTTTTTGGATTTTTTGGTTTGTTTACTTGTTGATTTTGTCTTGCCAAACATGCCTAATTACTAGCATTTGTACAAAGTAAATAAAATGCAGAAAGATAAAATCTTACGCTATTACAACCATATCAAAAGGCATAAAAAATATGAAGGAAAAAAAAAGATAAAAGTAAGAAAAATGAGTGTCTTTCGATTGGGGGGAAGCAGCCTTCGATTTGCATTTTGTTGGCCTCCTTCGATTGGGGCTGGTAACAACAAAGTCACGTCTTTCGATTGGGCCTTGGCAGGGGTGAGGTCCTGTCCTTCGATTGGGCAAAGGCAGCAGCAAGTTGTATCCTTCGACTGGGGCCTGGAAGTTAGTGTATGGCGAAGCCTTCTGCTTCTTCCTTGTTGCCTTCTTCGACTGGAGGTTGAAAGAAATGAGGGAATGCCTTTCGATTGAGCCTGGAAGTCAGTGAAGGCATACTTTTCATTTGGGCCTATAAGTCAACATGGTTTTCCTCCTGGTTGTCTCTTTCGTTTGACCTGGAGAAAGAGGGTAGAAGCCAGAAGCTTCGTTTCCTATTTCCTGTTTCCTGTTTCTTTCGTTTAAAGCATTAAATGGGAACATGGCCTGAGGCTATGCTAGTATTTGTTTGGTAAACAGTTTAACAGTTAAAGCAAGTTCAGGTAAACATAAAGCAAAAACGAAAGGGTTAGCTCTGAAAAATATGTTAAAAGGGTGGAAACGAAAGGAACAATGGTATGTACATGTTTCAAACGAAAGGGAAAACTACTATGCCATGGAACGAAAAGTTCAAAAGTAAGAATAACTTACCTTGCTTCAGGCCTTGAATGGATGTGGCTTTCGAACTTGAACTGCTACCTGGACGTTTCTGGAATTCGAAGAGTAGTCACAGGGGGTTCGCTTTTGGTTCGAAGTGTTGTCTCTGAAGGTTGTCTTTGAGTTTGAGCAAACTTTTATGTGTGGGGTGTTCTTCAGAATCGAAAGAGGTGAGTGTTTGGGATTCTGGGTTTTTTTGATTTCTCAAGTGTTGATGAACTTGAGAGTTATTTGTGTTTGAGAAAATTTGGGGATTCGTTCCTCTGGTCCAAAGATCCTCCCTTAAACATGTGTTGGAGCCTCTTATTTATAGGCAAAGTTGGCTAAAGCTTTTGGAGGGAAAACAAAATAATTTGAACAATTTGGGTAAACTGCTCTTTGTAGCCTTCGAGGGACAGTGCTTGTATGCTATTTCGGTGCAAGAATGGGGCAGTGTTTCAGGACTGCTATGCAGCAGTTTTGGCCAGTGTAACATGTCTGAACTTGGCAGCAAGCATCTTTGAATATTTTATCCTTTCATTTTGACCCTCCTTCGACCAGATTCTTCTTCCAACACATTGTTTGACTTTCTTCCAACAAGTGTCCTTCGAACGAATCACCTTTGTGCATCGTTTGAAGGGGCCAAATGTGTCTTAAGGTGGGGCTTTGTAAATCCTTCGAATGGGCCCTCAAGCATGTCCTTCGAATGGGATTCCGAGACGTGTCCCTTGAATGGATCATGTATGCTTCTTTGAAAAGGGCCAAATGTGTCCTTCGAATGGACTAGTCAGGCGTACCCTTCGACAGGGACTCATATGTATGCCCCTCAAGTCCACCACTATATGTCTTTTGAAGGGGCCATCAACCATGTGTTGTAGTTTGTCAAGGATGGAAATGCAGCAGACTTAAGAGAAATGTTGTCTAGTCGAAGCTAGTACAAATGTAGTCAATGTTTTGTCGAAGCCTGCATGGAGGAGGTCTAAGCTTTCTGACTCCAAGCAAGCACACAAAAGGTCAATGATCAAATAAAGACTTGCATGAAAGGAGCCACATGCCCAAACGAAAGAGGCGTGCAGGAGGCAAAATGTCCAGATTCGAAAGAGGCATGCAGGAGGCAAAATGTCCAGATTCGAAAGAGGCATACAGGAGGCAAAATGTCCAGGTTCGAAAGAGGCATACATGAGGGAAAATGTCCAGATTCGAAAGAGGCATACATGAGGCAAAATGTCCAGGTTCGAAAGAGGCATACATGAGGCAAAATGTCCAGATTCGGAAGAGGCATACATGAGGCAAAATGTCCAGATTTGAAAGAGGCATACATGAGGCAAAATGTCCAGATTCGAAAGAGGCATACATGAGGCAAAATGTCCAGATTCGAAAGAGGCATACATGAGGCAAAAAAGTGCAAATCGAAGGACCCCAAAAGGGAGCTTTTTGCCTTGGAATCGAAGGAAGTTATAGGAGGCTTTGTACCTTGTGCATGCTAGAAAGGGGGATGCCTTTTGCGTGCAAGTTGTGGCTCAAATGAAAGTTGTGAGAGGCAAAGTCTGCAAGAGGCCCTTTGTGCAAGTGGATTCGAAGGAGGTTTCAAATCCAAACGAAGGATGTACCCAAGTTGCATTCGAAGGAGGTTTCAAATCCAAACGAAGGATGCACCTAAACTTGCATTCGAAGGAGGCTTAGAGTCAGTCGAAGGGTGCTGAATCGAAGGAGACCTAGAGTCGATCGAAGGGTGCTGAATCGAAGGAGACCTATTTTCCTCCAAATTTGTCAAAATAATAATTTATCTGTTTTCTCTCTTTTTGACAGTTTCCTTTTAATTTTGGTACTGGAGGATCCCAATGCACTTGTGCAAACTTAAACCCTGAGAATCCTTGTGAGAAAGGCCTAATACACTGAGCTTTGAGCCATCCTCGAGGCAGGAGACAGAAACATCTTCACAGAAACCAAAAACTCGAAACCCTAGCATCTTGACCAGCACACATAGGGAAATAAACCCTAATCCAGGCTCTGATAAAATTGAGCGAGAACCAACCTTGTAGCGTGATGACAAAATTCGTTCCACGATCCACTAATCGAGAACCAGATGTGCTTCCTTTTTACCTGATAAGAAAACCTCAAAACAAGATTAAACAAAAAGAGGGCGTAGCCCTAATACTTCAAACCAAAGCGCCTGATTCCCTGAGATGCAGGATATGCAAATGACTGAATGATAAAATGATGTAAATGGAATGCAAAGTTTGAAGCCAGACAAGAATAAAAGAGATAGGGCAAATTTGGGGTACGACACATATACACTTAAGGACTTGATTCTTAGGTCAATAGCAGCTTTATGATCCAAGATGCATGCTTCGTATTCAGCCTTGTTGTTGGTACAGTCAAAGCAGAGTCTTGCAGTGAAAGGCGTATGGAAACCTTCGGGGGAAATGATTACAACACCAATTTTGTTACCCAGTGCATTGGAAGCTCCATCAAAAACCATATTCCATCGGGATCCTTGCTCAGGTCCTTCATATAGTCCAGGATTTTCACAATCCGTAATCAGCATGATATTCTCGTTCAAGAATTTAAAGTTCATAGATTGTTAATCATCCATATCTTTATGCGCCAAATAATATGCCAGTACACTTCCTTTTATTTCTTTTTGAGTAGTGTAATGAATATCCTATTCAGTCAAGATCATTTTCCATCGAGCTATTCTTCCAGAGAGAGTTGGCTTCTCGAAGATGTACTTGATGGGATCCATCTTAGAGATTAATATAGTAGTATGAGTCAACATATATCTTCTTAGTCGGCGAGCAGCCCATGCCAAAGTGCAACAAGTTTTCTCGAGTAGTGAATATCTTGTTTCATAGTCGGGAAACTTTTTTCTAAGGTAGTATATTGCATGTTATTTTCGACTAGGCTCGTCATGTTTCCCCAACACACACCCCATTAAATTCTCTAACACAGTTAAGTACATGATCAAAGGTCTTCCTTCAACTGGTGGCATCAGGATTGGAGTCTCTTGCAAGTACTCTTTGATTTTTTCAAAATCTATTTGGCGGACGTCATTCTATTTTACTACTTGATCTTTCTTTGGCAGCTTGAAGAGTGGCTCACAAGTAGCCGTCAAATGAGAGATGAATCGGGCAATGTAGTTTAGTCGTCCTAAGAAACCTATGACCTCCTTCTCAATACGAGGAGATGGAATTTCTTGGATAACTTTAACTTTGGCAGGATCAACCTCAATACCCTTTCCACTGACGAAAAAGCCTATGATCTTACCAAACCTTACACTGAAGGTGCATTTTCTTGGATTCGGCATCAACTTGTATTTCTTTAGCCTTTCAAATAACTTGTGCAGATGATCAAGGTGTTCTTCCTCAGTTTGCGATCTGGATATCATATCACCAACATAAACTTTTATCTCATGATGAATCATGTCATGAAATAGAGCCACCATAGCTCGTTGATAAGTGGCCCCTGCATTCTTCAGCCCCAAAGGCATGACCTTATAACAGAAGGTTCCCCACTGTGTGACAAAGGTTGTTTTCTACATGTCTTCAGGCGCCATTTTGATTTGGTTATAACCTTAGAATCCATCCATGAAGGAGAATACCCTGTGTTGAGCAGTAATGTCAACCAAGATATTAATATGCGGTAGCGGGAAGTCATCTTTGGGGCTTGCCCTATTTAAATCCCCGTAGTCCACACACATACAGACCTTACTGTCTTTCTTTGGCACTGGAGCAACATTTTCAACCCATTGGGGATACAACCTCACTGCCAAGAAACCTGCATTGAACTGTTTCATTACCTCAGCCTTGATCTTCTCTGACATATCAGGATGCATGCGATGAACCTTTTGTTTGATCGGAGAACAAACCTCTTTCATTGGTAGACGATGAAACACGATATCAGTATCGAGCCTTGGCATGTCTTCATATGACCAAGCGAATACCTCAACATATTTATGTAACATCTGAACTAATCTACTCTTGACACTGTCTTCCAGGTTGGCGCTAATCTTGACTTCTTTCTTATCTGCCTCAGTACCCAAGTTTATCACTTTGACTGATTCTTCGTGCGGTTGGATAGCCTTTTCCTCTTGTATCGGGAGTCTGGCGAGTTCTCTGATTATCTCACAATGTTCTTCACCTTGATAGATTGGATTTTCGAAGTGATAAACGGCAATAGCAGAATTATTGTCAATGAGATCCAGAGTGGATGTGGATCTGCAAATGTGCACATGTGTGTATGTGTGTGTGTGTGTGCATGTAAGGTCACATGGCTATTTGAAAATGCAGTAAAGTAAATGAAAGACAAGGAGCGCAAAATTTGCATGCAAAATCGTTCAATGTTTTCATTAAATGAGCATATGATATAAGAAATGACAACCCTTAACAAATGGACCATTGTGCCCCGAGCAATGCACATGGTTTAAAGTCATTGTTTTAACAAAAATTATACAGACAAACTTCTTAAATAAATAAAAATAGGAAATAGAAATCACTCCTGGCTGAAGGAGATTGAGATGAAGTCTTTGGCCTTCCGGTTGTTGAGTCCGCCATCAGTAGTTGGGAATATCCAGTCGTCCAAGTCATCATCACTATTAGTATCTTCCAGAGCATTGACTTCATTGTTGTTAATACGGAGAGGTGGTCCTCCAGCACGAACACGTTGAACCTATTTCTGAGCCTTTGAAGTAAAACCCAACCCAAATTTGTCGGATTTGTAAGGGATATCAGGAATTTGTCCCCAGATTGTGCAAACTCCATCTTCTATAATAGCCCGAGCATCCTTCAGGGAGGCCATTCTTGGCGTTCCTTTAGAGATCTTAGGAGTAGCAAGAGTAGCAGCAAGAGTAGCAGCAATCGTTGGAGGGATTACTTCAAATTCTTTACAAAGAATTTCAATGAATTCCACATCCATTTTAACATATTGAAAGAACTTAAATGACTAACCATTTATTCTTCCTCCCCACGGACTGTGACAATCTTTCCTTTCATTGGGTATTTCTGCTTTTGATGTAATGTAGAGGTAACCACACCTATCCTATGAATCCATGGGCATCCTAAACAGTAAGAATAGGCCGAGCGGGTATCAATTACATAAAAGGTTGAATTGAAGACTTGAGATCCCACTGTGATCAGAAGATCAACCTCTCCGTAGGCCATCCTCTTGGAACCATCAAAGGCTCTTACCACAATATCGTTGAGTTTCAGCACCAACCCTTCACAGTCCAATGTATCCAAAGCACCTTTATGTAAAACATTAATGGAGGACCCAGTATCTACTAACACATGCGCCAGAGTGGTGACTTTGCATTCAATAGAGATTTGGAGAGCCTTATTGTGATTCTTCCTCGCTGGAGTTAAATCTGCATCAGAAAATCCTAAGCCATTATCAGCAGTTAGGCTTGCAACACAATTCTCAAATTGATCAGCATTGGTCTCTTGAGGTACATGGGCATTCTTCAGGAATTTCAACAAAGCTTGGACATGTGCTTCAAAGCATAATAACAAGGACAACATGGATATGTTTGAGGGTGTCTGCCCCAATTGCTGAACTATTTTGTAATCACTTTTTCGGATGACCTTCAGGATTTCTTCCATCTCTTGACTAGATGGGTCTTCAATCGTCACTTCTTTTGAGGGTGCCTCCGTCAGGGCAGGTTCAGTAACTTTCTCTTTACCTCGGGCATTGACAGTTGGACTAGCAGTGGGAATGCAAATAGGTGTTGTTGTATTTGTTGGAGGAGAGATCTCCGGAGAGAAGACCCTTTCTGTCCCAGTGACCTTACTAGTTCCGACAATGTTTGTAATTACAGTATCTTCATTTTCAGTAATCCATGGCTCTTGCTTGACACCATTATAATAAACTTCTGCCCCATAGTTCCAAGGCACAACTTTGTCGGAGGAATAGGGGACTGGCCTCGGTATAGTAATGATCAGGGGGGCCACTCTTGGCTCAGCAGGAATCCTTATAGGGCCTTTAGAGGTGATCGTAATGGGAGTTTTTGAAATGGTGATTATGGAAACGTCTTCAAGTCTCAAATTTTGAGACATACTCTCAGGCAAACTTTTCATGGACGAAGTTTTCTTAAACATAATTTCATGGCTATCAATCAGGCGTTGAATACCTTTCTTCAGCCACATACAACCATTGGTTTGGGAAGCACAATGGTAACAATTTTCAAGGCAACCGGGAAATAAATCGGCTCTTAACAGATTCTTCTTAACGGTCATTAAGGTAGTAGTCAAATCATTGACGGTGGAAACAAAGGAGACATTGTCAATGGCATTGACACCTTTACCATGACTTGGCATGGGAGTAGTAATGAAATTAGGGGTTTATGGAGGGTCAAACTCAATCACTTTGTTATCAATCAAATCTTGAATCTTGTTCTTTAATGCCCAACAGTTGTTGGTATCATGTCCAGGACTATTTGAATGATAGGAGCATTTCACATTCGTGTTATATTTGAGAGAGACAGTATTGGGATTTGGAGGAGTATGTCCCAGCGTTACCAAATCTTCCTTCAACAAATGTTGTAGAGCTTAAGACAATGGCATGTTAATCCGAGTGAATTGCCTCCTCGGGGTGTCTGGCCTTTGTTGATTGTTTGAATGTTGTGGTCGTTGACCTGAAGTTGGGTTTGAAATTAATACTGCTCCTACTGACTGATGGCAATCATTCTTGATATGACTCCTTTATCCATAAAAAACATTAGTTTACTTCTTACCAATGAATGGTTTCTTCACAGAACTATAGGTGGAGGCCATTGGTATCTTCCAGCTTTTGATTCCACTTTCAACTTGTTCGCCAGTCAAAATTATCTCAGTGAACCCTGACGAAGAACTCCCAATCACAAAATTAAAGAATGGACCATTCAAGGTGCCCATGAACATGTCCATTAATTCTCTGTCAGTTAAAGGGGGTGTCACCCTTCCAGCCAGGTCCCTCCATTTTTAAGCATATTCCTTAAAGCCTTCGTTTGAGCCCATAGTCATACTTTGTAATTGCACGCGGGTTGGCGCAAGTTTAGCATTGTATTGGTATTGTCTGTAGAATGCAGCAACCAGATCCTTCCATGTGTGGATATTAGTCCCTTATAGTTGATAGAACCATTCCAACTGTGTCCCAGATAAACTCTCTTCGAAGAAATGAACCCATAACTTCCTAGAGGCGGTGTGTGGTTGAATCTTGCGGATATAAGACCTCAGATGCATCTTGGGACAAGAGACCCCATCGTATTTGGCAAAGACAGTAACCTTAAATTTGTGGTGAATGACCACTCTAGGGACCGGACATAAGTCTCCAAAGTCTAAACCAAACATTATTTGGATCTCTACAGCCTTAAGTCGGTCTTCCAGTTGTTTGTATTTCTCATCCGCCAGTGGATACTTCTCGTTGGAATAGTCTTCTTCCTCAGTAATCTGGTTATTTCCACCCCATCTCTAGTGCTTCTAACTTCCTCTTCTTGATTGTCTTCTTCCTCGGAAGAAGCCTCTTCTATTTGAGCCAGTTGGGTGGGCCCCTTGAACCTTCTTCCTATGTTGAGAATAACATCCTGTTTCTTGGTCTTCTTTTTGGCGGAAAGGAGTGCCATCATTTATTATTGTCCTTTAGCTAAGTTGAGGAGAGTCTCTTGGAATTGTGCGTGTTGAGTTTGCAGATCTTTGACAGTTTTCTCTAGAGCCATCGTATATTGAAATAAACAGTAAAGAGATGAGGATACCTATATCGGAAAACCTGATTATGATATGATGCATGATATGCAGATGCAATGTTTTCCAGGACTTATCCTTCTTTCAGGAAGAAACTAATCAAATGAATATTATTTGGCTTATCCTTCATCGGATATCCAAGTTGTATTCGTGCAAGAACAATGTTGTAGTTAATTCCTACCTCACGATAACTACCAGAACTGTCGATAATCTCTACATCACGATAAGCCCGATGATACCAAACAATATCTGAATGAATAAGTTCCATGACCTTAGGAGCCCAATGGGGTTCCTTCCTGGCATCCCAGAAAGCATCAGACCGGGGCATATGAGAAGTAAACCACTGATACAACAGAGGCGTACAACATATGATCATCCCTCCATGATAAGAATCCCTAAGATGAATAGAGTAATAAGCATCACCCAACAATGTAGGAATCGGGTTTCCAATCATAAAGATCCTGATGGCATTGATACCAACAAATTTGTATACATTAGGAAATAAGAATAACCTGTAAGCAAGTAGAGCAAAAATGGCCTCAAAAGAAACCGTACTCTTCATCCTAGCAAAGTAGAGAGCTTTCTCCAATAATAACTGAGCTGGTAATCCTCGAATCCCTCCTTTAGTAGTCATGTGGGCTTTAACCTCATACTTTCCCAAATGGATCAAAGCAACAATCTCATGGGATTTTGGCTCCCCCTCCAAACCAGTAAAAGGAACATAATCGGTAATAGGCAAACCCAATAGATAAGAATACTCTTCTAGTGTAGGCATCAACTGATAGTTAGGGAAAGTAAAGCATCGATACATCGGATCATAAAACTGGACCAAAGTCGAGAGAATACCCTCCTTCATCCTAAGCTTCATGAGAGCAATGATGGACCCATACTTCCTCCAAAAATATGCAGAACACTCAATCTCAAGAATCAGTCTTGTCAACTCATCTATCTTGGGATATTTGAAAATGTACTTTCCGGTCTTTCTTTTTCCTGAATCCATAGTCAAAAGTACCTGAGATATTCACAAATAGTCAAATTTTCCCTTGAAATAAAATGTCTTTAAGTGATGCTCATGGGTGCATGAATGCATGATGAAACAACCACACACAAGATCACAAACATAGGGTTCATAGGTTCAACGTCACGAGCATGAGGTCGAAGGTACTACCCATAAGGTATGGTCTAAAAGTTATCACCTGCCAAACAAGGTTCTAGAGGTTCCCAGAGTCTACATCCTTCCTTTGGATATTACCAACTTTCCGATTAACTCGATAATTAGTAATATTCTCAAGAAAAACTCGTATGAGCATAGTATAGTTTAACAACTACTTCCGGATTACTCCGTCATAGCTTCCGCGCTACACCTAAAAGGCCAAGATGGGTTAGGTATTCTACGGTCCTCAGTTTCAGCAGGCTCCCAAGTTGAAAGCAGTACGTCTTTCCGATTACTCGGTAAATGACACTACAGTCAAAGGGGCCTCCACTGAGTGAGGGATCTCATGCCTCCTTTTTTGGGATTACTCCCTCAAAGTTAACATTACTATACCGCCCGTCATATCTTAAGTTTTCCCAAGTCCGGGTATAGGACTTATGAGAAATCACCAAGCACCCTGAAAACCATGAAAATCTTGACAAACATATATATAACCTATAAGATATAACATATAATAGCATATATACAAATATAAACAAAGATAGGCTCAACCCACTTAGGGATGGACAAGCAAGAGGTTAATCTTTCCCCAGCAAAGTCGCCATTTTTTTCTGTAGCGGTAGAAATGTTAAGACTAAGTCATTGAATTGAATTGACTTCTACAGATCAAAATAAAAATCGCCACCATGCTTTATTGTTTCCAAAGGAATGGGAAAGAGCGAATAACCCAAAAGAGGGGGGAAAGATTCTAGGTAAGGGGGTTGGTTATTCAAAGGGAAGATATTAGCACCCTAAAAATCTATGGTACTCCGCAGGAACCTCTTTGAAAATTTTGTATATTTTGGCTATGAAATGTTGTATATAAGAAATAGATCGCGGGAATGAGAAAAGAACTATTTTTATGATTTTTACACCCTCCGCGGTTGCGAACCTTTAGTGCCTATGTACCACCTTCTGTGCAATAGGGGATCAGGGTAGTCGTAGTTCACCTTTTAAAAATTTTAAAGCAAAAGTGTGTTGGTTAATTTTAAGAGACAAGACATCATCGTCTTATCCGAGTGGAAGAACATACTTACTACCCATGATTATGAGAAAGGAGAATTTACATCATCTCAAAGTGGAGGATATGGCTTGGATTTTAAAATCAACAAAGCCTCGCTCAACACCCAAGTGGAAAATATCCCACTTCACTACATATCATAGAAGTATAGTAGCTCACATCACTACAAGGATTGACAAGAGTCTAATCTTTTGAGAAAATTTTAAAGTAAAAAGCCAAAATGGCAAAATGGTTTGAATGAGATTGATTGACTTTTAATCTTCTCACAAAAATGTCAAGGTATTGTTAAGTTGATTAAAGTTTGATTAAGAAAATATTTTTGGAAATGCTTGGACCTAAGTCCAAGTTTATTATGAAAGCAGTTCAAGTTTAAAATAAGAAGAGTTTTGAAAAAGAAGAAGGATATTTTTGAAATTAAAGAAGATGGGAGGAGATGAAGAGACTATCCTAAAGCATAAGGTAAAAGCTAGGGAAAAAACCCATCTAACCGATAAGAAGCCAACATTTGACACAATGAGTCAATGTAAAATTCCCATCCTTTGGATTTGAAACCAAACAAGCTAAGATGATAAACCTCTTAAGAAAACCAAGCTCCAATTGCATTAAGTCTTCACGAAAATTGGGCAGAGTAACTGCTGTATACAGGTGAACTTCATATCACAAACAAAGCATGTAATCACAATAACCTGCAGACAAAGTAAACAAATAACCCAATGTCTTGGGGTAAACCCCCAAGAACTCCAGAAAAGATAGCAATTAAGGTCACAAGGTCTCCAAAATAGGTCAAGCTTTCTAATCCTAAGTCCAAGAAGTCCATCACTCCAAAATGCCAAGGATAGTAACCAAAAATTCCAAGTAACATTAAAGATTTTTAGGGTTCAAGTTGATTATTAGGTGCCTTCAAAAAGAAATGAAAAGCTCAAGTGAGCAAAATAAAAATGACACGAAGATAAAGACTCAAGTGAGCAAAGATAAAAATATCATGAAATGTAAATGGTACATAAGATACAAGCATAAAATAAAAGAATAAAATAAAGTCAATTGTTAGGAATTAGTAGTTAGTTGGATGACCATCTTGAGACTTGCATTTGGAACTCATTAGAGAATTGGTAGAACCAAAGCCTCTCAAGAACAAGTTGCATTTGCTTTTTGTCAAGTATATCATCCATTTAAGAATCTCCAAGTAACACTTAATGACCAATGATGTTTAAGTGATCCACTTTGACCAAAATTGATGAAGTTCCATTAGAGGATTGGTAGAACCAAAGCCTCCTAATAATGAATCTCAAGGTTATTGGATCAAAGGGTTCAAATTAACATACTTGGGCTTGCAAACATAGGTTTGGACCACGAATAATCATTTTGTCGAATCGGGACAAAATTTAGTGCTATGTTAAGCAATCGTAAGTGGACTTATATAGAAGTCACGCCTATTTTGAGGCCGGTCAATAACAATCTATGTACTTCATGTTTGGATAAATGATATTGAGATCATCATCCCATAACATGTACTACAATAATAAGGGGGTAAGATGAAGAGGGAAGGGGAAATGAATAAACCACATTTGAACAAAAAAAACTAAAAAAAAACTATAATTTAAATCATTCATCCTTTTTTATGGAGTTAAACTCAACACCATGGATCCAATGATGTTAATAAAGTTCATGATCAAAATTTCAATCCAAGATAAGCCAGAATATAAAAAATAAAATTGTATTTTAAATAAAAATGAAAAAAAAAGGTTTTTTAAAATGATTGAAAAAAAGAAATAAGAGAGAAAATAACAATTATATTCAAATTAATCAAGAAAAATTAAGGCCATAGAAAAATCAGAAAGGAACTCAAATATTTTTACGAAAATTTTGATAATTTTTAAAAGTTAGAAACTATTTTTAAAATAAATAAAATTACTCAAATAAATGGAAAATAGATAAAAAATAGTAAACATCAAGATAAAATTTCCAGAAAGTCAGAAATAAGAAATATGATATTTATGAATATTTTCAGAATTTAAAAATGTCAGAAAGTATTTTTAAAACAATTAAAATAAGGCAAATATGGTGAAAATTATGAAACATACCAAACATCAAAATAAGAATATGAAAAAATACTCATAAAGTCGAAAATTATTCAAAGTATTTTTGTATATTTTTTTCATAACTTTTGGATAAAAAATAAAAGAGTTATGAATTTTTGAAATTTAAAACAATTAAAATATAAAATCAGAAAATAAAAATAAAACAAAAAAGATTTGGACCATCATATCATAGTCAAAACGCGTTAGTAAGTTGATCAAGTGGACCAGACGCGTTGTGTTTGATATGGACCTTATTTGAAAATGCATTGGATCAGGAAAATGGCAACCAATAAAAATAAAATAATTGGCGCGCTATCATTGGTTGAGATGAGACATGTCATCATCTTCAACCTCCAGATGTCCTGCAATGGAGATTTCACGAGTTTCTTTAAATGGAAAAATTAGAATCCCAGACTAGTATCATTGGATTCGTCTCTTCAAGACAATCCTAACACCGCCATCGAGCCAAATTTATATAAAGTGTGCAAGGAGATATGGATCAAAAACTCAGAAAATAGAGAACACCTTTCAGTTGAGATTTCTCTCTCAATTCTCAATGGATTTAAAAATTGTAAGAAGCACAAGAGTCAGGAGAAGGAGTAGAGTAGGTTAGTGCATTATTTGGATCCAAATGATGGAGAATTCTACATGTTCGAAGTTCAAGAAGAAAGCTCTGAAACTGGACTTATGTAGCTTGAATTATGGCTCGTTCTGCTTGGTTTAGGTGTTGCAGAGTTTGTATGATGCTGGAGGATGATGAATGTGTAAAGAATTTTGGAAGAAAAGGCTTAAATCTCATAAACTGATTTCAAAAATTTGAAGTTCGTGTGAGGTTTTAACATGGTTTATTTGGCTCTCAAAGCTTAAAGAAATGAATGAGGGATGATCCTCTATTTATAGGGGAGTGAATGGGATCCTTAAGCATGTGAGATGATGAAGTTTGGGGGGAAATCATGTGGGTCTGTAGCATGAACAAAGTGTGACTTGTTTAGCATCAAAACTCAACTAAATTGTGTGTTTCATGATGCTAAACGCCTTCGGAAAGTTGCTAAACATGATTAGAAGCAAAAACGCATGGAAAATTTGTGATTAGAAGCCAAAACAAATATTTCAAAATCTGACTTGTAATGAAACTTCAGTTTCAAGTTACCAAATTCAAATCAATGGCATTCTCAACTCAAGGGGTCTTTGGGCATGATTCTTGAAGCTTTATAAATATGAGGTTACAAGCTTTGCAATTGGAAAATAATGGGATAAAATGGTTGCTATAGCTGAAATTTTCAATGAGTCAAAGTTGGGAAAAAGAAGTTGACTTTCCATACTTAGAAAATTTCTATGTTTTTTCTTCAAAAATGACTTATAATGTCTTGCATCCACACATGGCCTTCCACTTGGAATTTGCTCTTGACCAAAAAATATGGCATGAAGTAGATATCTTGATTGAAATTTTTAAACTTGAACCATTAAAAATCTCCAAAGATTGAGAGAGTTACGACTTGTTAATGTTGGAAAATACTCATAAAATGACCTATAATATTTTGCATCCTTAGGGTATCTTCCATCCATTTTCATACTTTGCACATAAAATAATAGTTTAAGTTCACATATTCAATATCATTATGGAAAAAGGATGGGCTCAAGGTAATAAAAATTTATCAAGTTATGATCATTTGAAGTCACACAAAGGAATTTGAGGGTTCATCTAGAGGACTTGTAATCTTTCTTCATCATCAAGTTTCTTACACACAAAATTTCCTTGGAAATTTTGAAGTGATTTGTTAATAACCCTTTGAAGAGAAGGATATCTTTTGAATCACTCAAAAATACCAAAATATGAGAAAGATATACCCTTTTGAAGTTCAAAAGCCTAACTCCTAGAGCAAGAAAAATGTTTTGGGAAGTCTTTGCAATTTTGATCAACCTTCTTGCACCAATACCTTTGTCATGTAAATAGAAGTTGTTGAGGATGATAATGAAAAGTCAAAGAAACCAACATCACTTCCATATCTTGATAATTGAAGGAGTTATGCACTTGTGATCAATGGAAACAAAGACTTGTCCATTTGAGTCAAACTTCTTCAATTAACCCTTATACTTTTGAACTAATTTTGACAATCTTGAGGCATGATGAATCATAAAAGACTTTTTCATGATATTACTTTAAAACATCTTTAATTATGAGGATTGAATCTCAATGAAGCTTGGTTGAGGAAGGCACAACTTTCATGTTGGAAATTTCCTTTGAATCATCTTACATCATGGTGAAAATTTGGCTCAAAGTTGAGAAAAAATAAGAAATTTTCTATACTTAGAAAAATTTCTAAATTACGAAATTTCAACTTTTCAAAACAAAATCTTAAACCATTGATTTCTTGATGAACAAGTTTCATATTTTTACATGCTTTGATGAATTATGACCTTTGGCACTTGAATTTGACCAAAAAAATCAAAGTTTGACTTTTCATCATACAGTTGACTTTTGATCAGTTGACTGAAAAAATCACCTGTCAATCCAATGGACTTGCAATGCTTTGAATCATGTTATTAGGTAAAAATTATGTAATTTAACTCTTGAGATCATGCCTCTAACCAATTAACCATTTGCTAGGTCAAAAATCAAAAATTGCCCTTTCTCAGTCAAAACCCTAATTTTGACCATTTTTCCCTTTTGATAATTTGATCAAATTTCTTGAGGAATTGTGGTCCAAACTTGATCAAATGATACATATGAGCCTAAGATATTGATTTGGATAAAAAATTATGAAGTTTGACTGTAAATTGGCCATGGTTGACCTTTTCCCCAATACAACTGATTTTTAGGTCAACTGTCAAATTGACTGATCAAAAATGTGATTCAAAGCTTGAAACTTGACATGAGTAATCTTGAGGGTCCATAATGAACCTTGAAAGTCATATGAAGCATTGATAATCCAAAAATCCTTGTGAAAACTCAAACCCTAATTTTGGTCATTAGGGCATGAGGAGATGTCTTGAGCTGGTCAAACCCTAATCCAGTCTTGAGTCAAAGAGATCTTGTGAGAAAATTCTTGATAAGTGAGAGGGAAAATTTTGGGGTACAACAATTTCCAACTCAAAAAATTAAGGAGAGAGAGTGAAGGAAAACGGTGAACGACAGATAATTGTGAACTACCAACTCGCTGAGGGGATAGTAAAAAATTAACATCGACCCACCGGGGAAAGGAATGGTAAGATAATACCAGTAAATTTCAAGATGCATCCAGTACCCATGACTGCGAACAAATGAACATCTACTAGGAAACATAATCTCAATGACAAACTACCTTCTATAATCACTAGGATACCATTCATCATAAAAATATCTCAACAACGAACTACCTTTCATATTGACAAGGCTACCTTCCATTGGAGTAACAAAATCTCAACAATGAACTACCTTCTATAATGACAAGGCTACCATCCATTGGAGTAAAAAAATCTCAACAATGAACTACATTCCATAATGACAAGGCTACCATACATTTCAGTAACAAAATAGCAACAACGAACTACCTTATATAATGACAAGGCTACCATCCATTAGAGTAGAAAAATCTCAACAACAAACTACCTTCCATAATGACAAGACTACCATCCATTAGAGTAACAAAATCTCAACAACAAACTACCTTCCATAATGACAAGGCTACCATCCATTGGAGTAACAAAATCTCAACCACGAACTACCTTTCCATAATGACAAGGCTACCATCCATTGGAGTTACAAAATCTCAACAAGAACTACCTTCCATAATAACAAGGCTACCATCCATTGGAGTAACAAAATCTCAAAAATGAACTACCTTCCAAAATGACAAGGCTACCATCCATTAGAGTAACAAAATCTCAACAATAAACTACCTTCCATAATGACAAGGCTACCATCCATAGGAAAAAGATCTCAACAACGAACTACCTTCCAGAATGACAAGGCTACCATCCATTGGAGTAACAAAATCTCAACAATGAACTACCTTCCATAATGACAAGGCTACCATCTATTGGAGTAACAAAATCTCAACAATGAACTACCTTCCATAATGACAAGGCTACCATCCATTAGAGTAACAAAATCTCAACAACAAACTACGTTCCATAATGTCAACGCTACCATCCATTGGAGTAACAAAATCTGAATTTTCTCAGGGAGCCATTAGATTCACTGGGGGGAGTACAAGTTGCTCAAATAAAGAGATCTGCCACTTGCTGCTATAAGCAGGAAATGCAATAAAGACTTCCTGGAGGAGGAAATATGGCTTCCCAAGGAAAGAGATGGAACTCCTGGAGAAATTCCAATAAATTTCTGCTGAGGGGATAAAATCTTCTTGTGAAAAATAAATACACATTCTCAAACTAAAGCTCAAAGCTTGCCGGAATCCAAATAATAATGTTGCTAAGGGTATCCACTCCTAACAAAAATAAATCAGAATGAACCAGTCAACCAAAATACATCTCCTGAGAAATAAACTCAAGAGGGAATCTAATTTTTTCCAGACAACGAGCTGAAAAGAAGGCTGAAACAAAAATTCTTCCAAGAGGCATAACTCGATGGGGAAGTTGAAGGAATATACACTTTCTGCTTAAGGTTGACACTCTATTGGAGAGATAATAACACAACTCTGCAAAGTAGGGTAATATACCAAATATGTGAAAAATTCAAATAAGCAATGATTATGCATGGTGTTGATATGAAAGTATGAATGTTATCATGTATATGCTGATAAAACCGACATATAGCACTGGGGATAAACATATAAAACCCGAAATGGGTACAACCAAAACCCGGCTAAATCACAAACAGGATGGAAATTCCATAAGATAGTAAGCACCAACCGAGGAAACAAATTCCTATTTCAAGGCTTAAATTCATTGGGGAAGGAACAAGATCAACAACAGTAAATTATCACAAATATGGCGATATAACATCTTCCTCCAAATTCCACTCGGGAAACCACACAGACTTCAGCGGGGGAAACAAAATGTTCGAAGCTCACACTTCTTCCATGGCTGATTTTACTAGGGAAAGCAAATATCATATCACTGAGACATTAATTGCGAATGACATACTGACTTCATTGGGGAGGGTAATACGTTCTCGTTGAAGGAGACATCGAGACATTCCTTAATACTAAGAATGAAAATTGCACCAACTTCTCTGGGGAGAAATTATGAAACCTCATGGGGACAACATTCAGAGAAATACATCATCTCAACTTCACCTGACTGCCTGGCAACAAAAAAAATGCTAGTACTGCGAAAGGAGAGGTTTCACAAATGAGTCCAAATCAGCATGCACAGGGAGAAAATACTTTTATTTAATGAGTGAAGCCTTCACTGGGGAATATTGGATTAAGTCTTCATATCATGCAAACCTTTGAGCTTATCCGTCCCTGAAGTTACTAATTTTATTCTCCTTGTATCACAAAATTTAAAAAAATTTGTAAATTCTTTTCAAAAATAATTTTGTTATTCAATTTGTTTTCTTTGATCATTACTATCAATAATAAATGAAATCTTTATAAGATGAATAAAAATAAGAATTGCAAAGAATTATATAAAAGGCTCAAACTTTATTAATAGAATAGTAGCCTACGAATGGCAAAACTCCATAGGTAATTACAAATTTTGGAACATGGTAATATATATTGGAAAAGATATATTGAAATACGGTGACCACTATCCTCCCTAACAACTCTGAATTCTTGAGCCGAAACTTCAGTCAAAGAGTAGTCAGATCCAAGCAGATTGTTGCTCCAATGATCAAGTCTTGTCTGATGCAGTTACTTGCCAGAAAATCCCTAACTTTTTCCCAGGCTGCCCTTGCGGGTTTTGAACCTAACAGGAAAATTTATTTTGTTTATGTCTCTAATTTTTTCCTAGACCTCCCTTTTGGGTTTTCGGCCTATCGAGACGCTCATTTTTGCCTAAGCCGCCCTTTTGGGTTTTCTCCTTAGCGAGTTGTTCTTTTATTTTCCTAGGTGAAGTATTTCTTGACTGCATCAGCATTCACAGGACGTGGGAACTCCCCACCATCCATTGTTTCAAGAATCAGTGCACCACTAGAGAAGGCTTTATTAACAACATATGGGCCTTCAAAATTAGGAGTCCACTTGCCCCTAGAATCAACATTAAAAGACATGATCTTCCTGAGAACAAGGTCACCTTCTCTGAATTCACGAGGTTTGACCTTTTTGTCAAAAGCTTTCTTCATTCTTTTCTGGTATAACTGACCATGACACAAGGCAGTCATTCTTTTCTCTTCAATCAAATTCAACTGGTCAAACCTGTTATGGACCCATTCAGCCTTTGACAACTTGGTTTCCATTATTACACGCAAAGATAGAATTTCAAATTCAATGGGGAGCACTGCTTCAATTCCATATACAAGGGAGAATAGGGTTGCCCCCTGTTGAAGTGCGTACAGATGTTCAATACCCATCCAAAGGAAAATGGAGCATTTCATGTCAATCTTTATAAGTAACAACCATTTTCTGGATGATTTTCTTGATGTTCTTATTGGCCTCCTCAACAACTCCATTCATCTTTGGCCTGTAGGGAGATGAATTATGATAAATAATCTTAAATTCCTCACAAAGTTCAGACACCATTTTGTTATTCATATTTGAGCCATTGTCGGTGATAATGCTGCTTGACACACCATACCGACATATGAGGTTGTTCTTGATGAAGCGCACTACCACCTGTTTAGTGACATTAACATATGAAGCTGCCTCCACCCATTTGGTAAAATAATCAATTGCCACCAAGATAAAATGATGCTCATTTGACGCCTTTGGTCCAATCATCATGATCATGTCAATACCCCATATAGAGAAAGGCCATGGGGAAGAAATAACACTGAGAAGTGTCGGAGGTACATGAATTTTATCAGCATAAATTTGGCATTTATGGAACTTCTTGGAAAATTTGTAACAGTCAGATTCCATTGTCAACCAATAGTAACCTGCCCTAAGCATCTTTTTCGCCATTGAATGTCCATTGGCATGGGTACTAAATGAACCTTCATGAACCTCATGCATCGACATGTCTGCTTTGTGTCTATCCACACATCTGAGCAAGACCATGTCATGATTTCTTTTATAAGTACATCTTCGTTGAGGAAAAAATATGCCCGCTAACCTTCTCAATGCCTTTCTATCCTTATTTGATGCACCAATTGTGTATTCCTGGGTTCGGAGAAAATGCTTGATATCAGAATACTAAGGTTTTTCATCTACCATATCCTCTATTGCAAACACATGAGTCGGTATATCCAAATGGTGTACTGTAATATGAGCCACATCATTCCAAGTATTAACCTGATACATAAAAGCCAGAGTTGTCAAAGCATCCTCCATATGATTTTCATCTCTTGGAATATGATGGAATTCAACTTTGTTGAAGAAAGGTAACAGTCTTCTAGAATAATCTTTGTAAGGGATCAAGCCATAGTGACGATTATCCCATTCTCCTTTAATCTGATTAATAACCAAAGTCGAATCACCATACACATCTAAAACCTTGATTCTGATATCAATGGCCTCCTCGAGACCCATAATGCAAGCTTCATACTCTGTCATATTATTAGTATAATCAAATGTAAATCTTGCAGTAAAAGGAATGTGTGATCCATGCTGGAGTGATGATCACGACACTAATTCCTTTTTCGTAAGCATTCACTGCTCCATCAAACACCATGCCCCAGCAAGATTCAGGATCTGGACCTTCTCTAGGTAAAGGCTCATCACAATCTTTCGCTTTCAAGAATATCACATCCTCATCGGGGAAATCAAACTTGACAGATTGATAGTCATCTACTGGTTGGTGAGCAAGATAATCCGCCAGCACACTGCTTTTTATGGCCTTTTGAGTGTGGTACTCAATGTCGTATTCGGAAAATAAAATTTACCAGCGGGCAATTCTCCCTATGAGAGCGGGCTTTTCAAACATATACTTAATTGGATCCATTTTGGAAATCAACCAAGTAGTGTTATGAAACATATATTGTCGCAACTGTTTTTCTGCCCAGGCCAGAGCGTAACATGTATTCTCCAACATAGAGTACCGTGACTCACAATTAGTAAATTTCTTACTGAGGTAATATATGGTATATTCTTTCTTTCCTGTTTCATCTTGTTGTCCCAAAATACAACCCATAGAACTATCCAACACTGTTAGATACATGATCAATGGTCTTCCTTCAATGGGAGGGAGCAAGATAGGAGGTTCAAGTAGATATTATTTGATATTTTCAAATGCCCTTTGGAAATCATCTATCCACACACAACCTTGATCTTTCTTTAGCAAATTAAAGATCGGTCCACATGTTGCAGTCATGTGGGAGATAAATCTGGAAATATAATTCAGACGCCCAAGGAAGCCTCTAACTTGCTTCTCAGTCCTTGGCGTAGGCATTTCTTGGACCGCTTTGACCTTATCTGGGTCAACTTCAATCCTCTTCTGACTCACAATGAAACCCAATAACTTCCCTGATCAGACACCGAATGTGCATTTATTTGGATTCAATTAGAGACAATACTTCCTCAAACGCTGGAATAACTTCAACAAATCTTCCACATGCCCTTCTTCGGTTTATGATTTGGAAATCATGTCATCAACATATACCTCAATTTCCTTGTGCATCAGATCATGGAATAGGGTAGTCATAGCCCTTTGGCACGTTGCACCAACGTTCTTCAACCCGAAGGGCATCACTCTATAACAGAATGTTCCCCTGGGTGTGATAAATGTTGTTTTTTCCATGTCCTCAGGAACCATTCTTATTTGATTATATCCGGAAAATCCATCCATGAATGAGAATACTTTGAACTTTGCTATGCTATCAACCGGCATGTCAATGTGTGGTAACGGGAAATCATCTTCTTGACTAGCTTTATCTACATCTCTGTAATCTACGCACATTCGGACTTTTCCATCTTTATTTGGTACAGTAACAATGTTGGCTATCCATTGAGGATACATTGATGTCACAATAAAACCGGCATTTATCTATTTTAAGACTTCTTCTTTGATTTTTATTGCCATATCAGGGTGAGTTATTCTTAACTTCTACTTGACGGGAGGGCACTCTGGCTTCAAAGGCAAATGATGCTCCACTATATCAGTATATAGACCCGGCATATCTTGGGAAGACCAAGCAAAGAGGTCCATATACTCTTTCAATAGCTCAATCAACCTGCTCTTCACATCAGCATGCAATGATGCTCCAATCTTGACTTCCTTTGGCTCTTCTTCTGAACCCAAATTGATTGTTTCTAGTGACTCTTTATACGGCTTAATGGTATTTTCCTCATGCTCGAGCAACCGTGACACCTCTTCTGGAATCTCATCATATTCTTCTTCTTCCGTCCCAAACACAAGATATTCAAAGTTGGGAGAGGGCGCATGGTCATTGTATTCAACAGTTTATTAATTAATCTGCATATGTGATTTGTGATTTCTTTTAGAAACTGACACATATATCAAGTGATTATGCAGATTTATTTTCAATTATCATTCTATTCAAAAGGGTTTTTTATTATTACCATTTTCCATGAAAAAGCAGAAAAATAAAAGACACAATTTTGAGAATCAAAGACAACCTCTATTTATGATTTTAATGATCAAAGCAAACAGATAAGCCCATACAATATTAACTTTTCATCTTGGACAGAATGAAAGCTTTTTGCAAAGAAAAAACAAATTACTTTGAGACATGGATGCAAGAGTGAACATCATAAGTGACCCAGTTCTGGATTCTGACTCCAGGTGTCACATAACTCGGCATTTCCTGATCTTCTTCGTCATCCTCAATAGCATTAACTCTAGAAACAATTGGATGGAGGTAGCCTCCGCTGCGGAAAACATCATGATAGCTGCTCATAGTAGACTTTGGCTTCAAACTTTCACCTTTGGCATTCTTGGTTGAGAACCCTAAACCAACCTTGTTCTTGTTTACCGGAGGATCAACGACATGTCTCCATACTTTACCTGGACCATTGCGCACAACCTGCTGAGCATCTTTGAATGAAGTCATAGAGTTCTCATTCCCTCTCACATTATCAACAGATAGAGCTTGGAAATGCATCCCCGCAGCAGCTTCATTTGCCTCTACAACACTGGAAGATGATAGATGAGATATCAGCAATGCTTGTTCTCCGTTTATAATAACCACTTTACCTTCATGCACAAATTTTAAATTGTGGTGCAGAGTGGAGGTAACAACCACTACTTCATGTATCCATGGTCTTCTGAGTAAACAACTATATACGGGTATAATATCCATGATCTGGAAAGTGATCTGGAATAGATGCGGACCTATGTGAATAGGCAAATCGACCTTCCCAATAACTGACCTTTTTGACCCATCGAAATATTTGACAATAATACCACTTGGGTGCATAGGAGCCCCTTGATATTTCAACTTCATCAGCGTACTTCTCGGAATCACATTGAAGTAGGATCCATTATCAATTAGCAAATTTGATAATGAATCGGTTTTACAGTTCATGGATATATGGAGAGCCAAATTGTGATTTCTGCCCTCGTCAGGCAGTTCATCATCACAAAAGCTTAGGTTATTACATGATGTAATATTACCTACCATGTTGTTGAATTGATTTATCATTATGACATACTCCACGAAGACCTGGTCTAACACTCTCATTAAGGCTTCTCTATGGGCAGCAGAATTCATCAACAATGCCAAGATAGATATTTTTGAAGGAGTCTGCAATAACTGATCCACAATTCGGTAGTCGTTCATTTTGATTATCTTCAAAATATCATCTACGTCCTTATCCAAGATAGCACCACTGGATTCCCCAACAGCCTTCTTATCTTCAGCACTTTCCATAGCCTTCTTTCCAGCATTATCATTTCCCTGAATAACTGGTTCAAACACACGACCGTTATGGGTCACTCTACTAGTCTCGGAAATATTTCCAACACTAGACAAAGGCTGGATGGAAATGTCCACAACATCCACTTAAATTGTAGAATTATACTTGTACGGTACAGATTTGTCAGATTTGTAAGAAACGGACCCTGTCAAGCAAATCACCACAGGGGCAACAACTGGCTTGCTACAATATTCAATTTCAACAGGGGAAGAATCACTGAAACAGTGCACAATCACATTCACACCTTCTTCTAAAAATTTGGACATTAAAGAATCATCCCCAGAGAACATACCCTCATCTGAGGAGAAGAATTCATATGCGGAATCATACTCATCATCTGACTCTTCCTCAGCCAAGCAAACCTCAATCTAATTAACCTCATGGTAATCATCTCTTTACCCTGAAACCTTGATAGTTTCATTATCCAAAAACAACTGAATACCTTTCCATACAATTGAACATTCTTGGAAATCCCTGCAGCAAACCTGGCAAAATCTATAGTGGTGCTCTACCTGACCAGCCATGTGGCAGAAAACATCATGTAACTGCACAAGATCATCGTTCATATATTCCACATCAAAGATTATGAACTCTCCAGAAAATGTAGAAACCATGTTTACTTCTTCCTCATACTCTTCCCTAGGCCTGATTATGTGGATGAGGCACTCATCCATCATCTCTTGCAAATCAGCCTTTATCTTATCGCAACCTTGTATATTAGTACTACAGATACCACAACCAGCATGGTCATGAGTATAGTAACTAAACTCGTAAAGGTCTGCATGCATCTTTACCAAATCTCCTCTAACCAAGTTAATATCATAAATGCGAAAATCCCCTAGACAACCAGCAACCATGTTAACAACATTTTTCCTCCATGCTTTGGGAGAGGGTTATCTTTTACATTAGGACTAACATATTTGAAGGACAAAAGGCCAGATCTAACCATTTTCTGTACCTCAGACTTTAGAGGATAACAATTTTCTACATTATGCCCTGGTGCACCCTGATGGAATGTGCACGTCTGATATGCCTTGTAGTACCAAGGTAAAGGGGATGGTATAGCAGGAGGTGGCCTAGTATGAATTAACTTTTTCTGGATCAAGGCTGGGAGTAGCTCTGCATAACTCATAGGGATAGAGACAAAAGGTTCTCTCCTCTAATTCTTCCCTTGACTTCCCTGAGGGGCTGGTCTTTGATAAGCAACATTAGTCGGAGCCACATTTACAACTGGAGTTACCGAGGTGGCCTGTTGATGGCGCTAATGATTTATTCTAGAGGTATTAACCCTTCTCTCTTGAATAACAGTATTTGTCTCTCCCTTTTTCTTCTTAACAACTCCATATGATGTCTTATTCACATTGCTGGAACCTTCACTTTTTGTGAGACGACCTTCTCTCACAGCCTCTTCCAAACGAACACCCATTCCCACCATTTGAGTAAAATCACTGGGTGCACTCTCCACCATTCTCTCATAATAGAATTCACCTAGTATCTTCAGGAAAATATTTGTCATTTCTTTTTCTTCCATTAGAGGAATCACTTGGGCGGCTACCTCAATCTCTGCATATTCTTTAAATGATTCCCTGTCTTTCTGGACTATGGCCCTGAGTTGATCACGGTCAGGCGCCATGTCCATATTGTATTTGTACTGTTTGATAAATGTTTCACCTAAGTCATTAAAAGAATGAATATTGGCATTGTCTAGGCTCATGTACCATTTCAATGTTGCCCCAGTTAAATTGTCTTGAAAGAAATGAATCAACAGGCGCTGATCATCTGTGTGGGTAGATATTCTCCTTACATATATCACCAAGTGAGCAGGAGGACAAGTGTTACCCTTGTACTTTTCAAACTCTGTTATTTTGAACTTTGCAGGTATTTTTACATTTGGCACCAAACACATATCATTCACATTCTGCCCAAACAACTCTTTTCCTCTAAGGGCCTTCAACTCTTTCTGCATCTTATCAAAATGGTCTTGAAAATAGTTCATTCGATCATAGAAACCCAAGCTTTCACTTGGTGGAGGAATGGGGTGATACATTTCATCATTAGCAAACGGAACCACGTTCACCGAGGGAGGTGCAACATAGTGAATCTCGTTTCTAGCAGCAGGGGTAACATGCACCACAGGAGGTGCAGGAGTAGCAGCGGTCTGAGTTAGCAGAGCAATCTGAGGATTCTGATTAAAACCCTCTTGCATGAAGTTCTCTGGCATTCCCCAAGGATATCCCAGAGGCATATGATTCTGAAAAACAGCTAGAGTAGCAGAAACATGAACAGTCAGAGCTTCAGTAGTAACCATTGTCTGTTGAGGCTGAACAATCGGTGGCTTATTCTGAGAAGCCACCAAAGATTCCATCAGAGCAGTGAGATTGGCCATACCGACCTTCAGAGCAGAAACTTCCTCGCGCAACTCGCGATTCTCTTGTTCTAGCTTATCCATCTTCTTTCTGAAATTAGCTCGGGTATTGTACTGGTGAGACAACTTGTTGTTCGAAGTAAATAAGATCAGTGTTGTACCCCAAAATTTTCCCACTCATTGTACTCAATACATGCTCCTAGAGATCCTCAAGTTGCTCAAGTTTGCCCAAGAGTTGACTAGACAAACTCTCTCCTAAGGCAGTGTACCTCAAATTAGGGTTTCCATTTTCATCAAGATGGGTGAACCAAAAAGGCCTCATATTCTCTCCATGGTCTTAATATGTTCTCAATACCCTACATGTCAAGTTCCATGTCTTGCACAAGAAGTTTGCTCAGTCAACTGCTCAGATTCTTGAGAATCGACTATATTAGGTCAAAAGTCAATTGTGGCCCACATACAGTCAAAATTCAAGATTTTTGGCCAACATTAACATTTTGAAGTGACTTTCATCATTTGATAAAGGGATGATCATGATTTCTCAAGGAATGCTCCAAATTCATCAAAACCCAAAAGTTATTAAATTAGGGTTTCTTAGTAAAAGTTAACCCAACTTTGACCAAGCATAACTTCCACATTATTTATCAAAAATTTTCCATCCAAAGCTCATTTTGAAGAGGATGTAATTCCCTACAATTCATCTTCAACTCATGAGTTTAAAATATGCACTCATAAAAAGATATGAATTTCTACATTATGGGTCCTTTTGAAAAGTCAACAAGAACACCTTTTGGGTCAAAGCTTCTTACATGAACATGGAAGACTCAATTGATATGATACCAAAAGGGTTGCTTAAGGGATATCCTAAGCTTTCTAAAAAGTATAAGAACACATCTCTAGGATTAAAATTGGAGGAGATATGCCTTGTCAAAGTTGACCCTTTTTGCAAAATTGTCAAAAGTCAAATGTGCTCAAAAATGCATTTTTTGCTAAATGGGACTAACCTTTTATGCTTGCACCTCACTTATAATGTGTTCTACGACTCAAATATTCATCCACCCCCTATTTGCTTCATTTTTAAATTTATTTTGATTTTTTATTAATTAAAAATTGAATTAAATCAAATAATTGATGAATAATAGCAAAGATATTATTTGATTTGGTTTTTGGACAGATTGGCAATCAAAATATGCTGAATTATCAAGGCCAAAACAAATCAAGAATAATTGGCACAAGAAAGGGAAGATTTGGCTCAAAATATCACGTTTATATCTGGCTAAAGAATCAAATCAAATCTCATCAAAACATCAAGATCCTATCTGTTTTGCAACCCTAATTCATTAAGGGATATATAATGAGCAAGAACAAAGCAAAAAATAGGGGTTAGCAATCGTGAAAGAGGCAGGGAAAATTCAAAAAAATTTAAAGAAAAGTGTGAATCGGTTTTCACTCCACATGCCATCTCAAGCCATCCTAGCACTATTAATCAATTGTTGGACGTCTCAGGAAGCTATCCCAGTCGTTTGCAAGGTCTGGAGCCTCAAGAAACGCAAGCTGTAACTCACACGGTTTGCAATTTTTTTCAGAATCGATTATCATAATCCATGCATCATTAGCATGTTTAATTGATATATTTGTAATCTTTGACATGTTTGCAAGCTAACTGAATAGTTTAATTGTATTTTTGAAGCCTATACGTGTATCTGCCATTGCTAGGGTTCACCTTGCATTTTTAGGGTTTTTGTCCACAGGTGAAATTAGCCTAAATAAAGGGTGCCATCGTGTTCATGAGGTCAAAACGAATTGATCAATGTATTCATAAGTGATTTATCATACTTGTATCATGTTTTGAGATATTACACGTTTTTAGCCATGGTAAATGCTCGTGGGTATAAGTTCGTTATCTAATACGACGGAGGAAGGTAGAAGAAGGCTAGGTGTCAGCCAGCCATTCACCCATTTGAATCTTGCGTGCTTTCTATTCAATTAACCACGTTTTTGTATATTATATTTTATTCTTGTATTATTAACAAACAAGTCCATTGGCCCAGTGGTAAGGCATGTTATTGATGAGCATAAGGACCTGGGTTTGATCCTAGGTCCCAGCAAAATTATTTTCAAATTTTCCATTTACAGACCCAGCACATCTCTCATCCTAGTGTCCATCATATTCCATCAATCTCAGCCAATTGATTCATCGTCTATTCAATCCAACACACAGACAGTGAGGGACTATGATACGCCCTCAAGTCAACGCTACAAGGAATCCAAGGCTGACTGGGCTTGGAGCATTTTGGGCCTTAAAAAACTCAGATTGGAACCCCCCATTTGCTAGTACACAGGCCCAGTTTGCATTTTCTTTTCTATTTTCTTTTTTAATTTCTTTAATTAATTTCTTTTATTTGTTTTAATTAATTAACCCAAAAATCATTTTCTTTTTTTTAATAAAAAAATCACAACAAACTACAAAAATATTTTTTTTATATAAAAATATTTTATTTCTTAATTAATTTAGTTTAATTAACTTAGGGCAATTTAATCTCTTTTTATAATTAAAAATAATTAGACTTAGGATTTGAATTGTATATAATTTAATTGATTTTCTTTAAAAATACACCAAAATCATTTTTTCATTAAAATATTTATTTTAATTAATTAGATTAATTAGGTTAACTTAAATACTTTTTCATAATTAAAAAGTAATTAGAAATTAGGGTTTTATTTGCAATTTCATTGTTTTCTCCAATAAAAAATGTATAAAAATCTTTTTCTTTCAATTAGGGTTTAGGTTTTTTTAACATCCCTCGTATTTAATTCGCTGCACATTTAATTATTTCTTTTCCATTATTTTTGTAACTGCCAATGGTTTGTAATAGTTAAACTAGGGTTTTATTTACTGCTTTAATCCCTGATTCTTTGGTTATGTAATTAATCCCCATCCCCTGAAGCCTTGTAATAGCTAGGTTTATTTTTTCGCATTTTAAATTCCTGCAAATATTTAACTGTCTAGATGTATGCTAATAGGATTGTATGGCATGAATATCTGAAATTAAAACGGTAGATCACCTAATGTGCAAAGATTAAATAACTGAAACAAATCATATGCACATATTCACTCCTAGGGTTTACCTCACTTTGGTTGCCTTTGGTAAACGATCATTAAGCATAGGAGATTTTAGTGGTTGCCCTCCAGTCTAAAAAGATCAAATTGTCCCATTCGAATGTTGCCTCGGAGATGTTGCCTCGGAAAGATCTTAAGACTATAGGGTTACTACTAAATTTTTCTAACTATTGCTTTAGTGGTTGTACTTGTCCCTTTCGAATGTCCCTTACAACTCCAACGATGGTGCTACCTACTCCTTAATAGTAGGATAGCGCTGTCTAAAGGAAACGAGAATAAACAATCTTTTTCGAGTAGGTAGAATCTTAAGTAATTGCTCAATAAAAACTTTTCACACAAACACCTTTCAAAACGAATTTTCAAAACAAACTTCGTCACATCCTTGAGGACTGATACAAGGGTTATCACAAAGTAAAACATTTTCAAGACAAACACACATAAGCAATTTGAAAAATAAGCAAGTATCTAAGAGCCTGTAGATAACTACGGATAGAAAGGGTGCTAACACCTTCCCTTTCTATAATCTACCCCCCCGTACTCAGAATATCTCGAAAAAAGGTTTTTTCTGTTCTTTTTCCTTTTCCATGATTGGATGAAATAAAAGTCGGTGGCGACTCTTGCTTACCGCGACATTTTGTGAACAAAAACGCAAAATGTAAACCAGTAAAAATAGTCGGTTCTGCCACCGTATCACAGAACTGGAGACTCTGCTGAGGAAAAATAAGTGGGGTATACCTTAGGATCTAGGTCATTAAATTTCTTCTCTTGATTGTCTTGATTGCTTTACTTTTGAGGGTTTGTTTGGGGTTATTATAGATCCTACACCCGGATCTGGGGGCACTTATTAGGTAAACAGCAATAGATCGTGGAGACTGTACGGTGTAGACCGATATGGTTTAAGCGATGGATGTGTTGGTGTGGCACTTTGGTTGGTACTGTTATACGTCGTGGGGAAACGAGGAGAATATGGGGCCGCCGCGTGGTATCCTGAAGCACTAACGAACCTTAGAACCTTAGTTGAACAAACTTGGCCATTAAAAAGTAGTGAGATAGTCGGCCTCAGTGTAGAGCTGAGGATTGGTTGATACTCTATGCTACACTCATTGAGATCAGACTTTTGGGATATTTTGGTCGCCAGAAAAGATTGCTTGAGCTGAGACAATGCCCGATAAAGGATGGTCAGTGATATTTATATCCTCTAGAACCTGGTTACTTTTTAAGACAGGTTTGAAAACCACTAAACTTTAAGAGGGTACTACCTTTAACCTCATGCAAGCCTTAAACCTAAGGGCTTTGTGTGATTTGACTGTGTTTTCTATACTTGTGGTTTCTCATGACGCCATGCCTTCGCAATCTTCTCCCTAGCTTCCTTATGGTCTTATCCTTCTTTCAGGAAGAAACTAATCAAATGAATATTATTTGGCTTATCCTTCATCGGATATCCAAGTTGTATTCGTGCAAGAACAATGTTGTAGTTAATTGCTACCTCACGATAACTACCAGAACTGTCGATAATCTCTACATCACGATAAGCCCGATGATACCAAACAATATCTGAATGAATAAGTTCCATGACCTTAGGAGCCCAATGGGGTTCCTTCCTGGCATCCCAGAAAGCATCAGACCGGGGCATATGAGAAGTAAACCACTGATACAACAGAGGCGTACAACATATGATCATCCCTCCATGATAAGAATCCCTAAGATGAATAGAGTAATAAGCATCACCCAACAATGTAGGAATCGGGTTTCCAATCATAAAGATCCTGATGGCATTGATACCAACAAATTTGTATACATTAGGAAATAAGAATAACCTGTAAGCAAGTAGAGCAAAAATGGCCTCAAAAGAAACCGTACTCTTCATCCTAGCAAAGTAGAGAGCTTTCTCCAATAATAACTGAGCTGGTAATCCTCGAATCCCTCCTTTAGTAGTCATGTGGGCTTTAACCTCATACTTTCCCAAATGGATCAAAGCAACAATCTCATGGGATTTTGGCTCCCCCTCCAAACCAGTAAAAGGAACATAATCGGTAATAGGCAAACCCAATAGATAAGAATACTCTTCTAGTGTAGGCATCAACTGATAGTTAGGGAAAGTAAAGCATCGATACATTGGATCATAAAACTGGACCAAAGTCGAGAGAATACCCTCCTTCATCCTAAGCTTCATGAGAGCAATGATGGACCCATACTTCCTCCAAAAATATGCAGAACACTCAATCTCAAGAATCAGTCTTGTCAACTCATCTATCTTGGGATATTTGAAAATGTACTTTCCGGTCTTTCTTTTTCCTGAATCCATAGTCAAAAGTACCTGAGATATTCACAAATAGTCAAATTTTCCCTTGAAATAAAATGTCTTTAAGTGATGCTCATGGGTGCATGAATGCATGATGAAACAACCACACACAAGATCACAAACATAGGGTTCATAGGTTCAACGTCACGAGCATGAGGTCGAAGGTACTACCCATAAGGTATGGTCTAAAAGTTATCACCTGCCAAACAAGGTTCTAGAGGTTCCCAGAGTCTACATCCTTCCTTTGGATATTACCAACTTTCCGATTAACTCGATAATTAGTAATATTCTCAAGAAAAACTCGTATGAGCATAGTATAGTTTAACAACTACTTCCGGATTACTCCGTCATAGCTTCCGCACTACACCTAAAAGGCCAAGATGGGTTAGGTATTCTACGGTCCTCAGTTTCAGCAGGCTCCCAAGTTGAAAGCAGTACGTCTTTCTGATTACTCGGTAAATGACACTACAGTCAAAGGGGCCTCCACTGAGTGAGGGATCTCATGCCTCCTTTTTTGGGATTACTCCCTCAAAGTTAACATTACTATACCGCCCGTCATATCTTAAGTTTTCCCAAGTCCGGGTATAGGACTTATGAGAAATCACCAAGCACCCTGAAAACCATGAAAATCTTGACAAACATATATATAACCTATAAGATATAACATATAATAGCATATATACAAATATAAACAAAGATAGGCTCAACCCACTTAGGGATGGACAAGCAAGAGGTTAATCTTTCCCCAGCAAAGTCGCCATTTTTTTCTGTAGCGGTAGAAATGTTAAGACTAAGTCATTGAATTGACTTGACTTCTACAGATCAAAATAAAAATCGCCACCATGCTTTATTATTTCCAAAGGAATGGGAAAGAGCGAATAACCCAAAAGAGGGGGGAAAGATTCTAGGTAAGGGGGTTGGTTATTCAAAGGGAAGATATTAGCACCCTAAAAATCTATGGTACTTCGCAGGAACCTCTTTGAAAATTTTGTATATTTTGGCTATGAAATGTTGTATATAAGAAATAGATCGCGGGGATGAGAAAAGAACTATTTTTATGATTTTTACACCTTCCGCGGTTGCGAACCTTTAATGCCTATGTACCACCTTCTGTGCAATAGGGGATCAGGGTAGTCGTAGTTCACCTTTTAAAAATTTTAAAGCAAAAGTGTGTTGGTTAATTTTAAGAGACAAGACATCATCGTCTTATCCGAGTGGAAGAACATACTTACTACCCATGATTATGAGAAAGGAGAATTTACATCATCTCAAAGTGGAGGATATGGCTTGGATTTTAAAATCAACAAAGCCTCGCTCAACACCCAAGTGGAAAATATCCCACTTCACTACATATCATAGAAGTATAGTAGCTCACATCACTACAAGGATTGACAAGAGTCTAATCTTTTGAGAAAATTTTAAAGTAAAAAGCCAAAATGGCAAAATGGTTTGAATGAGATTGATTGACTTTTAATCTTCTCACAAAAATGTCAAGGTATTGTTAAGTTGATTAAAGTTTGATTAAGAAAATATTTTTGGAAATGCTTGGACCTAAGTCCAAGTTTATTATGAAAGCAGTTCAAGTTTAAAACAAGAAGAGTTTTGAAAAAGAGGAAGGATATTTTTGAAATTAAAGAAGATGGGAGGAGATGAAGAGACTATCCTAAAGCATAAGGTAAAAGCTAGGGAAAAAACCCATCTAACCGATAAGAAGCCAACATTTGACACAATGAGTCAATGTAAAATTCCCATCCTTTGGATTTGAAACCAAACAAGCTAAGATGATAAACCTCTTAAGAAAACCAAGCTCCAATTGCATTAAGTCTTCACAAAAATTGGGCAGAGTAACCGCTGTATACAGGTGAACTTCATATCACAAACAAAGCATGTAATCACAATAACCTGCAGACAAAGTAAACAAACAACCCAATGTCTTGGGGTAAACCCCCAAGAACTCCAGACAAGATAGAAATTAAGGTCATAAGGTCTCCAAAATAGGTCAAGCTTTCTAATCCTAAGTCCAAGAAGTACATCACTCCAAAATGCCAAGGATAGTAACCAAAAAGTCCAAGTAACATTAAAGCTTTTTAGGGTTCAAGTTGATTATTAGGTGCCTTCAAAAAGAAATGAAAAGCTCAAGTGAGCAAAATAAAAATGACACGAAGATAAAGAATCAAGTGAGCAAAGATAAAAATAGCATGAAATGTAAATGCTAAAGTAAATGGTACATAAGATAAAAGCATAAAATAAAAGCATAAAATAAAGTCAATTGTTAGGAATTAGTAGTTAGTTGGATGACCATCTTGAGACTTGCATTTGGAACTCATTAGAGGATTGGAAGAACCAAAGCCTCTCAACAACAAGTTGCATTTTCTTTTTGTCAAGTATATCATCCATTTAAGAATCTCCAAGTAACACTTAATGATCAATGATGTTTAAGTGATCCACTCTGACCAAAATTGATAAAGTTCCATTAGAGGATTGGTAGAACCAAAGCCTCCTAACAATGAATCTCAAGGTTATTGGATCAAAGGGTTTAAATTAACATGCTTGGGCTTACAAACATAGGTTTGGGCCACGGATGATCATTTTCTCGAATCGGGACAAAATTTATCGCTATGTTAAGCAATCGTAAGTGGACTTATATAGAAGTCGCACCTATTTTAAGGTCGGTCAATAATAATCTATGTACTTCATGTTTGGATAAATGATATAGAGATCATCATCCCATAACACGTAATACAATAAGAAGGGGGTAAGATGAAGAGGGAAGGGGAAATGAATAAACTACATTTGAACAAAAAAAATTTAATGAAACTATTATTAAAATCATTCATCCATTTTTATGGAGTTAGACTCAACACCATGGATCCAATGATCTTAATAAAGTTCATGATCTAAATTTCAATCCAAGATCAGCCAGGATATAAAAAATAAAATAGTATTTAAAATAAAAATGAAAAAAAAGGTTTTTTAAAATGATTGAAAAAAAAGAAAAAAGAAAGAAAAATAGCAACTATATTCAAATTAATCAAGAAAAAATAAGTAAGGCCATAGAAAAATCAGAAAGGAACTCAAATATTTTTATGATAATTTTGATAATTTTTAAAAGTTAGAAACTATTTTTAAACTAAATAAAATTACTCAAACAAATGGATAATAAATCAAAAATAGTAAACATCAAGATAAAATTCCATAAAATTTCCAGAAAGTCAAAAATAAGAAAAATGATATGTATGAATATATTCAGAATTTAAAAATGTCAGAAAGTATTTTTAAAACAATTTAAAAAGGGGTTATGAATGTTTGTATAAAAAAATAAAAGAGTTATGAATTTTTGAAATTTAAAACAATTAAAATATAAAATCAGAAAATAAAAATGAAACAAAAAAGATATGGACCATCAGTTCATAGTCAAAACGCGTTAGTAAGTTGATCAAGTGGATCAGACGCGCTGTGCTTTATATGAACCTTATTTGAAAATGCATTGGATCAGGAAAAAGGCAACCAATAAAAATAAAACAATTGGCGCACTATCATTGGTTGAGACGAGACATGTCATCGTCTTCAACCTCCAGATGCCCTATAATGGAGATTTCACGAGTTTATTCAAATGGAAAAATTAGAATCTCAGACTAGTATCATTGGATTCGTCTCTTCAAGACGATCCTAACACCACCATTGTGCCAAATTTATATAAAGTGTGCAAGGAGCTATGGATCAAAAACTCATAAAATAGCGAGCACCTTTAAGTTGAGATTTCTCTCTCCATTCTCAATGGATTTAAAAATTGTAAGAAGCACAAGAATCAGGAGATGGAGTAGAGTAGGTTAGTGCTTTATTTGGATCCAAAGGATGGAGAATTCTACCTGTTCGAAGTTCAAGAAGAAAGCTCTGAAACTGGACTTCTGTAGCTTGAATTATGGCTCATAAACTGATTTCAAAAATTTGAAGTTCGTGTGAGGTTTTGACAGGGTGTATTTAGCTCTCAAATCTTGAAAAAATGAATGAGGGGGGATCCTCTATTTATATGGGAGTGAATGGGATCCTTAAGCATGTAAGATGATGAAGTTTGGAGGGAAATCATGTGGGTCTGCAGCATGAACAAAGTGTGACTTATTTAGCATCAAAATTTAGTTAAATTGTGTGTTTCATGATGATAAACGCCTTTGGAAAGTTGCTAAAAATGAATAGTTGCAAAAACGTGTGGAAAATTTGTGATTAGAAGCCAAAACAAAGATTTCAAAATCTGACTTGTGATGAAACTTCAGTTTCAAATTACCAAATTCAAATTAATGGCATTCTCAACTCAAGGGGTCTTAGGGCATGATTCTTGAAGCTTTAGAAAGATGAGGTTACAAGCTTTTCAATTAGAAAAGAATGGGATAAAATGGTTTCTTGAACTGAAAGTTACAATGAGTCAAAGTTGGGAAAAAGAAGTTGACTTTCCATACTTAGAAAATTTCTATGTTTTTTCTTCAAAAATGACTTATAATGTCTTGCATCCAAACATGGCCTTCCACTTGGAATTTTCTCTTGACCAAAAAATATGGTATAAATTAGATCTCTTGAATGACATTTTGAAACTTGAAACATTCAAAATCTCCAAAGGTTGAGAGAGATATGACTTGTTGAAGTTGGCAAAAATTCATAAAGTGACCTATAATCTTTTGCATCCTTAGGGAATCTTCCATCCATTTTCATACTTTTCACATAAAAGAAGGGTTGAATTTCACATCTTCAAGATCATTATGGAAAAAGTATGGGCTAAAGGTGATAAAAATTGATCAAGTTATGATCATTTGAATTCACACAAAGGAAATTGAGGGTTTATCTAGAGCACTTGTAATCTTTCTTCATCATCAAGTTTCTAACACACAAATTTTCCTTCGAACTTTTGAAGTGATTTATTAATAAAACTTTAAAGAGAAGGATGTATTTGGAATCACTCAAAAATACCAAAAGATGAGCAAGATATATCCCTTTGAAGTTCAAAACCGTAACTCCTAGAGCAAGAAAAATGCTTTGGAAAACCTTTGCAATTTTGATCAACCTTCTTGCACCAATACCTTTGTCATGTAAATAGAAGTTGTTGAGGATGATAATGAAAACACAAAGCAACCAACATCACTTCCATATATTGAGAATTGAAGGAGATATGCACTTGTGATCAATGGAAACAAAGACTTATCCATTTGAGTCAAACTTCTTCAATCAACCCTTGTATTTTTGAACTAATTTTGACAATCTTGAGGCATGATGAATCATAAAATACGTTGTCATGATATTACTTTAAAACACCTTTAATAATGAGTATTGAATCTCAATTAATCTTGGTTAAGGAAGGCAAAGAAATGAACTCATGAATCCCTAGATCAACCTTGATGGAATGTATTGTGCTTTCACCTACAACATCAACAATTGGGGAAAACACTCATTGTATTTATTAGTTAAAGGATAATTAATACAAAACATATATGATCATAAAATACAAGTTAAGGTGCTTGGTGATTCCTCCTAGAGCAAAAGTCAAAGATAGAGAGAAGAACCAAACCCTAATATGATCTTGTTGTGATTGAATTGATATGATATGATGAAGGGAACTTATGGGGGAAAATTAGGGTAATACAGCTGCCCTTATTTAAGTTTCTTCTATCCGGAGATACGAAGGTTAAAATCTTCATGTCGACGCGATTGAAGATACTTAAATATATAACAAGCCCTATTTTTGGCCCTAAGATACCATGCAATGCTAATGGTTATAAATGCAGATGAACAAATCTAAAGGGACGCAAGACACCACTGGGGATGTAAAAAGAAAAAGAGGAAACAAAAAGAAAACTTGACCAGGAAAATAAATTACTGGTGAAGAAAAGACAAGACTCTATTGGGGAAAATTCCCAAGATAGGATCTAAAGCATTGCCAACTTAAAAAATTGAGGATAGGGAGTGAAGGAAAACGGTGACCGGCAGATAACTGTGTATTACCAACTCGCTAAGGGGATAGCAAAAAAGTAACATCGACCCACCGGGGAAAGGAATGGTAAGATAATACCAGTAAATTTCAAGATGCATCAAGTACCCATGACTGCGAACAAATGAACTTGTACTGGGCAACATAATCTCAACGACGAACTACCTTCCATAGTGACAAGGATACCATTCATCGGAAAAAGATCTCAACAACGAACTACCTTCTATAATTATAAGGCTACCATCCATTGGAGTGACAAAATCTCAACAATGAACTACCTTCCATAATGATAAGGCTACCATCTATTAGAGTAACAAAATCTCAACAACGAACTACCTTCCATAATGACAAGGCTACCATCCATTGGAGTAACAAAATCTCAACAACGAACTACCTTCCATAATGACAAGGCTACCATCCATTGGAGTTAAAAAATCTCAACAACGAACTACCTTCTATAATGACAAGGCTACCATCCATTGGAGTAACAAAATCTCAACAACAAACTATCTTCCATAATGACAAGGCTACCATCTGTTAGATTAAAAAAATCTTAACAACTAACTACCTTTCCATAATGACAAGGCTACCATCCATTGGAGTAACAAAATCTCAATAATGAACTACCTTCCATAATGACAAGGCTACCATCTATTGGAGCAACAAAATCTCAACCATGAACTACCTTTCCATAATGACAAGGCTACCATTCATTGGAGTAACAAAATCTCAACAATAAACTACCTTCCATAATTATAAGGCTACCATCCATTGGAGTAACAAAATCTCAACAAGAACTACCTTTCATAATGACAAGGCTACCATCCATTGGAGTAATAAAATCTCAACAACAAACTATCTTCCATAATGACAAGGCTACCATCCATTGGAGTAATAAAATCTCAACAACTAACTACCTTTCCATAATGACAAGGCTACCATCCATTGGAGTAACAAAATCTCAACAATAAACTACCTTCCATAATGACAAGGCTACCATCCATTGGAGTAACAAAATCTTAGCAACGAACTACCTTCCATAATGACAAGGCTACCATCCATTGGAGTAACAAAATCTCAACAACAAACTACCTTCCATAATGACAAGGCTACCATCCATTGGAAAAAGATCTCAACAAAGAACTACCTTCCATAATGACAAGGCTACCATCCATTGGAGTAATAAATTCTCAAAAACAAACTACCTTCCATAATGACAAGGCTACCATCCATTGGAGTAACAAAAATCTCAACAACAAACTACCTTCCAAAATGACAAGGCTACCATCCATTAGAGTAACAAAATCCTAACCACGAACTACCTTCCATAATGACAAGGCTACCATCAATTTGAGTAACAAAATCTGGATTTTTTCTGGGAGCCATAAGATTCACTGGAAGGAGTACAGGTTACTCAAATAAAGAGATCTGCCACTTGCTGCTATGAGGAGGAAATGCAATAAATACTTCCTAAAGGAGGAAATATGGCTTCCTGGGGAAAGAGATGGAACTCCTGGAGAAATGCTAATAAATTCATGATGAGGGGACAAAATCTTCTTGTGCAAAATAAATACACATTCTCAAAAAGATTGGATTTTTGCTTGATTTGGAAAGATTTACATGAGAATCAAATCATGACCAATGATTTTGGAGAAGATTTGAAGCAAATTTGTAAACCTAATTCACTCAAGGATACATATAGAAAAAATCCAGACCAAAAGAATAAGGATTGGAGGCGTGAGAAGCTGAGAAAAAACTTGCAAAAACTCAAGAAAAGTGGCAATCTGATTTCATAGTTCCAGGCGCTTTCAAGCCATCCCAAGCACGCCATTCACTTCCTGGACATCTAAGGACTCTATCCTAATCATTAACAAGCGCGTTCATGCCCAAAAACGCACTGTAAGTATCTCACGACATTGATACTTTCTTGAAATTCAATCTCACGATTCTGGCATTTGTAGCATGAATTCTTTACATATTCTTGTTCATTGAAACATTTGCAAGTTGATGATAATATTCAATTGCATTTTTGTTAGCCATACAGAGATTTGCCATGATTAGGGTTTAGGTTTCGTTTTTAGGGGTTTTGATTGCAGGTAAAATTGGCCCAAAAGAGGGGTACCATGGTGTTCACAAGGCCAAGACAAACTGGCTTGTACCATTAGTTTTCATTTATCATGCTTGTATGAGATTTTGGAAATATGCAGAGGTTGTACCTACAGAGAACGTCTGTAGGTAAAAGTCGTTTTACCTAAGATGAAGGATGCTGGAGAAGATGATGGCGTGGCGTGGCCTGACTGGCCCATTCAAACTTTGTGCACTTTAATATATTATTTGGCCTTTTTTCCAATATAATATTTGATTATTATTCCATATACAAATAAATGCGTTGGCTCAGTTGGTCAGGAGGCATGTGGAAAAGCCAAAGGGCCTGGGTTCGATCCCCAGGTCCCCCATATTATTCAATGTGATTTTATTTTACATGATTAGGTGTGCAAGCTTCCAGGACATCCACCATACACCCTCAAGGAACAGCCAGCCAGATGTCCACAAGCTAGATCCAAAGGCCATCCTTTGGGAGGTCCATGATGCACCCTAGTCAATTTGCAACATGGAATCTGAAAAGTCAAACATGGACCAAGGCATATTAGGCTTATTGACACCCTCCTTTTACTTTGATACCAGGCCCATTTCTCTCTTTTCTTTTATATTTCTTTTATTTATTTAATTTTGATTAATTATTTTCTAACATATAAAATTAATTCTTTTTTTTACAAAAAAAAACTCATAAAGTCAATTTTCATCAAATTAGAATTTAGGTTTTTTTTACTTTATTTTGTCAAAATTAATTTAATTAGTTTAATTAAATTTAGGTTAATTTTAATCTTTTTGTTAATAAATTAAAACAAATTAGAAAATTAGGTTTTATTTGATTTATTTTTTTACTTTCTTTTCTTAAAATAACCAAAATACAAAAATAAGTCAAAATTAATTATTTTTCTTAATTTAATTAATTAGTAATTAGATTTGTACTTATTTAATTAAAACCTTATTTTCTTAAAATAATCAAAAACAACCAAAAAATGATTTTTCTTGCAACTAGGTTTAGACGGGGTCAAAACCCTAATTTTCCTCATTCTTAATTTATCACGCGCGTTTATTATTTTTTTTACAAATATTAATGTAACTGCTCATGGGATGTAATAGTTTAGATAGGATCTTTATTTTATTTATCGTTTTACGGGTTTTTGGCTATGTAATTAATCCCCCTCCCCGAAGCCTTGTAATAGCGTAGTTTTATTTCTCGCATTTTAATTTTCGCAAATATTAACTGTTAGATGTATGATAATAGGATTGCATGACAAGAATGTATGTTAATTTTAAAATGTTTTGGTATAGTCCAGCAAATCTGGGGCAGTCCTGTCTAAATCTTGAGCTAAATTTTTCTTATAAAAAGTTTTCTGCTAAAAAACGCATTTTTTTTAAAAAAAATTTCAAGACACGCATAAACTTTGCATTATTCAAATATCGTTGTTTGCACATGTTTATTTGTTTGACAGCGAAGAAATTCACAACGGTGAATGTTCGGAGAAACGAAAGCTCTCTCAGTGAATAAAATCACTTCAAGTGGGATGACACTCCCGTTGCAAAGATCTCATATCAACAAGAAGGGGACTTGGTTTGGTATAGTCCAACAAATTTGGGGCAGTCCAATCAGGATTTCAACAAATCTTTCAAAGTTCAGTAAACCTGGGGCAGTCCAATCAAGATTTCAACAAATCTTTCAAAGCCCATTAAACCTGGGGCAGTCTAGTCAAGATTTCAAGAAATCTCTCAATTGCAGGATAACCTGGGGCAAGTCTCCCTCACCATCACTTGGGGCATTTAAACGTCAATCTCAACAAAGGGTTACGTGCAGTCCAAGTTTCCTGGCAATACCACAAACATCTGATACTAGGGGCAGTGATGAACCTCTCCAAAATATTTCTGAAAAGAAGTTCAAACGTCCTCAAGAAGTTTATCACCTCTCTAAGCAGACCAGCAGTCATGGGTTTATTTCCCCAACATTTACCAAGGATTTATTCTCCAAAACAAATTATATTTCAAGTTGAACGATTGTTAAAAATTTCCTTCATCACCTGCTGGAAGTTACGGTCGTCATCGAAAATTCCTTCATCACTTGTTGGAAGTTACAGCCACCAACAGAATAACGGACAACTGAAGCTCCTAAAAAATCTGTTTCTCTCAAGAATGAAGATTCTCATCCTTGAAATCTCAAGAGATTGGTATACTCCCAACCTCCTGACCCTTAACAGAATGAAGATTCTCATCCTTAAAACCTCAAGAGATTGGTATACTCCCAACCTCCTGACCCTTAACAAAATGAAGATTCTCATCCTTAAAACCTCAAGAGATTGGTATACTCCCAACCTCCTAACCCTTAACAGAATGAAGATTCTCATCCTTAAAACCTCAAGAGATTGGTATACTCCCAACCTTCTGACCCTTAACAGAATGAAGATTCTTATCCTTAAAACCTCAGAAGATTGGTATACTCCCAACATCCTGACCCTTAACAGAATGAAGATTCTCATCCTTGAAACCTCAAGAGATTGGTATACTCCCAACCTCCTGGCCCTTAACATAATGAAAATTCTCATCCTTAAAACCTCAGAAGATTGGTATACTCCCAACCTCCTGACCCTTAACAGAATGAAGATTCTGATCCTTGAAACCTCAGAAGATTGGTATACTCCCAACCTCCTGACCCTTAACAGAATGAAGATTCTCATCCTTGAAACCTCAAGAGATTGGTATACTCCCAACCTCCTGACCCTTAACAGAATGAAGATTCTCATCCTTAAAACCTCAGAAGATTGGTATACTCCCAACCTCCTGACCCTTAACAGAATGAAGATTCTCATCCTTGAAACCTCAAGAGATTGGTATACTCCCAACCTCCTGACCCTTAACAGAATGAAGATTCTCATCCTTAAAACCTCAGAAGATTGGTATACTCCCAACCTCCTGAACCTTAACAGAATGAAGATTCTCATCCTTGAAACCTCAGAAGATTGGTATACTCCCAACCTCCTGACCCTTAACAGAATGAAGATTCTTATCCTTGAAACCTCAGAAGATTAGTATACTCCCAACCTCCTGACCCTTAATAGAATGAAGATTCTCATCCTTAAAACCTCAAAAGATTGGTATACTCCCAACCTCCTGACCCTTAACAGAATGAAGATTCTCATCCTTGAAACCTCAGAAGATTGGTATACTCCCAACCTCCTGACCCTTAACTGAATGAAGATTCTCATCCTTGAAACCTCAGAAGATTGGTATACTCCCAAGCTCCTGACCCTTAACAGAATGAAGATTCTCATCCTTGAAACCTCAGAAGATTGGTATACTCCCAACCTCCTGACCCTTAACAGAATGAAGATTCTCATCCTTGAAACCTCAGAAGATTGGTGTACTCCCAACCTCCTGACCCTTAACAGAATGAAGATTCTCATCCTTGAAACCTCAAGAGATTGGTATACTCCCAACCTCCTGACCCTAAACAGAATGAAGATTCTCATCCTTGAAACCTCAGAAGATTGGTATACTCCCAACCTCCTTACCCTTAAGAGAATGAAGATTCTCATCCTTAAAACCTCAGAAGATTGGTATACACCCAACATTCTGACCCAAGACCTGAATGAAGATTCTCATTTTGGCTTCCCCAGTAGATTGGCATATACCCGGCCTCCTGATTCAACCCCGACAGAATGAAGATTCTCATTCTCAAAGTGGTATACAATTCAACCCCGACAGAATGAAGATTCTCATCCTCAAAGTGGTATACAATTCAACTTCCTAATATCCCCGACAGAATGAAGATTCTCATTCTCAAAGTGGTGTACAACCTAAAACCTGAACTTCTTCCAAACAGGAATAAGTTTTTTCCAGAATCCTGAGTTTTACTCTCCAACAGGATAGCTACTTTTCAAACAGTATGGCTATTCCCCACAAACATTAATCCCCCAAGCAGAATGAAGACTCTCATTCTCAATTCCTCACAGAGTATTCTGATATTCCCCAGTGAAGATCTCCTCAAAACAGGAATCCCCAGTAGATTGGCATACAACCCAAACTCCTGATTTCCCCAACAGTGGTCCCAGGACTTCTCATTTCCAACGATCAAATGATTTTCAATCCCCAGCAGCAGTCAAGGATTTACTTTCCCCGGCAGCAGTCAAAGATTTCATTATCCAGGATTTATCTTCCTCAGCAAGACAGCTACTCAGCTTACATGCACATCCATTACATCCATATATCATAAACATTGATGAAATACAATTCATTACATCATACATATCATTCAACATGACTTTATGTCTCAGCTAACATTTTACCCTTTTCATGATAAGATTAAAAGGCTATCGTTAACAATTAATCAAATACAGTACAGATATACCCCAGAGACGGCGGTCATTCTACTACTCATTCAGACTTCAGCAATCCGATACAGACTAGATATGCTCCAGACACGGCGGCCATTCTATCTCTCATTCAGATTCAACCATCAACTTCAAAGTTCAGATATGCTCCAAACACAGATGCCATTCTGGCCTTTGCACCAGCAGCTTGATTTTCCCCAGTGCATTCGCCACGGAAGATTCTGTCACTTATTCAGATTCCAGTTACAGTCTTAGATATAATCCAGATACGGAAGTCATTCTGCTACTCATACAGATCTTAACTCCAGTTATAGTCTCAGATATACTCCAGACACGGAAGTCATTCTGCTACTCATACAGACCCCAACTTTTGAAAACAGCTTACGAATTCTCCAAACACTGATGTTAATCTATCGCTTGTTCAGACTCAACTTCTGAGAACAGTTTACGGATCCTCCAAACACGGATGCTAATCTATCGCTTGTTCAGACTCAACTTCTGAGAACAGTTTACGGATTTTCCAAACACGGATGTTAATCTATCGCTTGTTCAGACTCAACTTCTGAAAATAGTTTACGGGTGCTTCCCAACATGGATGTCAATCTTTTACCTATTCAGACCACCAGCTCAGAGACGTTCAAAACATGGATACCTTTCTGATACTCACCCACTCACCTACAACATACAGTTCAACAAACATTCTTGGATGGCATCTTTAAGCCCATCTCCGACAAGATTCTGTCACATCTCCAAATGGCATCTTTAAGCCCATTCCCTCAACTTTGCTTTGACGAGTGAAAATTTTTGGGCACTCTAGTGTCCAATCATCTTTTACCTTCGATTCACGAACGGAAAAATTGCCAATCTAACTCTTCAGGTTCAAGAAGATTGAACAGGGGCAACTGTTGTACCCCAAAATTTGCCCTTCCTTTTTCACAAGAAATCACAACTTCAGGGTTTTCCCTGATCTTTCAAGATTGGCTCAAGAATCGGTCAAACAGACTTTTCTTTGACAACAAGTCTAGAATCAGGGTTTCCATTGATTGGTTTGAGATTGGCTCAGGAATTGATCAAATAGACTTTTCTTTGACGAAAAATCTGGAATTAGGGTTTTCGCTCGTATTTCTCAGAAGAAATTGAATCCACAATAATTCAATTGACTGTTACATTATTTTTACGCTTGTTCCAGATTACCGGTTGTTTCTCAAAACCTAAATATCTGAGATAGGAGCTGAGGCTTTGTTTGAAACTTTGAGGCATTGGTTTGATCAGTGGAGTGAAAAGTGTATGGAATGCTTGTTTGTTTAACTGTACAAAGCATGGTTAATTGGAGTGCCAGGCGTATTGTGATTAATGCGAGATTGCAAGGTGGCAAAGTTTGTTGATTATTTATTTCATCTGGCTTAAAGTTATTGGGATGCATTTCCAGTTGTTTTAACTTAAGAGATTTAAATAATTAAATAGACAGTGCAAAGGAAAGAATGAAATATTTGACAGTAAAGAATCTGTATTTGACAAAGACTTTGTTTATATATTTATTTCAAATATTGTTACAAATTTTATTCGAATACTGTAAATTTATAATTTACAGTGTTTACAATAATATTTATTACAATAAATGAAAAGAAAATAAATCTAAAGCCTAAATCTCTTGAAATCTTTGATCTTCTACTGCTTCTTCCATTATCCAACTGGTATTTACCTGCAAAGACAGAAAAAGAAGTTAGTATAAGAATTTTCAAGCAGAAGCAGATAAATAAATCATCATTAAAGCTTGTTGGCTGGAATCAGATTATTTTTGGGTTCATCATGTTTTACTTGTCCTATTTGCAAATCACAAGAAGATTTCTCTTCTTGGTTCACAAAGAGGAAAGTAAAAATAATTTGCAAGCATACAATTATTTCAAAATGCAAAGATATAAGGAAGCAAGGCAAAGCAAACTAAGTTGCAAAACTGTCACAAAGCAAACTAAGTTGCAAAACTGTCACAAAGCAAACTAAGTTGCAAAACTGTCACAAAGCAAACCAAGTTGCAAAGCTGTCAAAACAGAAAAAGTTGTCCAAGAAAGTTGCAAAGCTGTCAAAAAGAACAATTCAGGAAATATGGAAACAAGTACAACAATGCAGGAGAAGAACCAAGTTACAAGCAAGCAGGCTTGTCAAACTTATCATCATATTCTAGCCAACAGAGCTTTTCAGAATAAAAAATACATTAAGCAATTTAAAATGCTTTTATGGAGAGAGAAAGAGAGAATCAGAAAAATGGTTTGCAGTTTTGGCAGGCTTAAAAGATATAAGAGAACAAGACAGTAAACAGTCCAAGAGGGGGGGAGAGAGCAAAAACTGCAAGCTAAAAAAAAGCATACAGCCTGCTTCCAACAAAAACCTGCATTATAGGTTTACAAAACAGCAAGCTTAACAAATCACACAAGCCTGCATAAAATAGCCTCCAACTGAAGCCTGTTTAAAAGAACACAAAACACCAGAGGCCAAACTGCCTCCAAACTCAATAACCTGCAAGACTACTTCTCAAGTCAACAAAGCCCAAGCCTGACTTCCCAAAAGCTAAAACAACAAACTTGTAAAACCAAAACACTGCAAGTTACCAAGCCTGCCTTCAAGAAGCAAAACATGTAGCCTGCATAACAAATAAACCTCCAACCTGTTTAAACTGCAAGCCAAAACTTTGAAACCAGAAGCAAACTATCAAACAGAAAGCCTGCCTCAAACACTAAAACCTGCATAATACAGCAAAACTCACAAATCACACAAGCCTTCAAGCCTGCCTTCAACAACACAAAACACCAGAGGCAAAACTGCCTCCAAACTCAACCACCTGCAAGTAAAACTTACAAACCCAAAACTTGCAAATCAACACTACAAGTCTGCAAAACCATTCAAACTTGTCAAAGCTGAAAACATACAGTCCAAAACACCAGCCTTCCTTACCAAACATAGAAAAACTGTTAAACACATAGCCTGCCTTAAAAAGGCCAAAACTGCCTAAACATCCAAACGTCAAAGCAACAACAACAGCCAATCTCAAAATATCCTCATCATTGAACCCAGAAGAAAGAGGAAAAATCTAGAAGCAAAACGATATAGGTTTTTTCAGAATACATATGTTCATCATCAAATAAACAGGGTACCCAAAGAAAAAGAAGAGGTCCAGAAGTGAAAGAAAGGGGCAATGGTTTTCAATTTCACCATCATCAAACATCCATGAAAATCCAAAAAACATAGTCTCAGAAAAATTCATCATCAACATAATCAGCAGAATATATTCAACATCAAATCAGAACAACAAGAATAAATCTCAGAAAGTTATCATCATTGATACAAAATATCCAACACTCAAAGAAGAGGAAGAAATCCAGAAGTGAAGAACAAAGCAAGTGTTTTCAGAGCAACATTCATCATCAAACAATCAGTGTTCAAACATTCAAAAAAAAGAGTCAAGCACAGAAATACTAGAAAAGCCAACGCAATCGTTACGGTCCTCCTTCTCCGGCCACCAAGAGCGCCGCCGTTCCAAGCCCTCTCTCCACCATCCACTCTCCAGAAATGAAACCCCAAAGGTATTGTTTTCTTTTCCCTCAATTTTCCTACACCTCATGCATGAAATATCAAAGATCAAACATTGCAAAACAATAACGTCCAAGAAAACCAAACATGTAAAACTGTGGAGAAACCCTAAAGTGCGCTTAGAACAAAAACTTACCTTTCAAACCACTGCCTCATACCGTCGTGAAGAGGAGAGGATGGAGGCAACATTCTGGTAGCCTGGATCTTGGAGGGAGGAATCAGAAGCCCCATGGATTATAGAGAAGATGAGAGACGAAGAAGAAAGGAGCGGCGCCGTTAGACTGTAAACCCTAATTCCCAAACAAATGAAACAACCCTACACAAATGTTGTTCAACCCTTCATTTGGGCCTCCTCCCAAACTAAAACATAAGGCCTAACACTGACTGGCGCCTACACCGACCTTCCCTCTTCTTTAATTTGTTGTTTTCTTTATCTTTTTTTATTTGGGCCATCCAAAACATTCCTTAAGCCCATTTATCTTTTTTCTTTTAATGTTTTAAAACTAATACTTTTTTCTTATCACTTTTCTTTCACTTTCTATAATCTAAATTTTTTTTCTTTTGTTAAATAAAGAGAACATATTAAATTTTAAATATAATTTTCTTAATAACTTTCTTAATATTTTTTCTTAAACAATTATTACATTTAATCAACATACATAAATAATAGAATTTTAACTTAAAATAATTTTTCTTTTCTTTAAAACTCTTTGTTTATATAATCAATAAAAAACATAAAATACAAAAAAATAATAAATACTTAAGTCTTTAATTAGGTTAATTTTTATTTATTTGTAAATAAATATACACATCTCATATCTCTTTGATTTTTATTATCTTATACCTTGTTATATTTTTACATTGAGAATGCGACAACTCGATTTGGTTGTAATATATACTTGGACATTACTATTCTGATAAGACTCATCCCTATTTGTAAACATTTGTACCCCCATCCCCGGATACTTATTTGTAATAACTTAGACTTTAAATTCCCGCAATTTATCACTTTCAATATACTGTATAGTAATTAGGGTTTGTATGCAAAGATTCGAAATCAATCGTTAGATGACCTAATACAAGATAAATGCATGAAAATCAATACACAATTCACACTTGCACCTCTAGGGTAACCTCGCTTGTTGCCTCGGAAAATGCAATCATGTCCCTCGAGTATGAGACACTCTAGAAAATGTCCCTTCAATAAACAAAGATCGTAGTCCCTCGATGACCCTCGATGTTGCCTTCGATAAAACGATCTCGTCCCCTACAAAATTGCTAGAGCGCTTCACAAAGTTGCCTTCAATGATTGCATACGATGACCCGCGCCTGTCCCGTTTAACATCCTAATGCAAGGTTGTTCACCAAATACAATGGTGAAACAACACTGTTAAAAAGGGTTAAAAACATAAGAAAGATCTTTTGAGTAAAATAGGGTAGACAACTCTTAGTTACTTGATCAAAAATCTTGCAAAACATCCTTGCCATTTTTCAAACACACTTCACAACACAACTTCAAAACAGTTTCAAAAACAACTTTCAAAACATTGAAATACCCTTTCAAAAAGACACACACCTTTGTATATATTCAAACAAGAATCATTACAAAGGTTGCCTAGACAAGGCATCTTTTTTTCAAAACATTTTCAAAAACCACACACACAAAGCACCATTTCAAACAATTGAAAAGCAAAGGCAAGTGATCTAAGAAAGTAACTAAGAGCCCATGGATAACCATGGATAGAAAGGGTGCTAATACCTTCCCTTTCTATAATCTATTTCCCGAACCCAAGAAAATATCTCAAAGGTCTTTCCTATGCTTTTTGACCTTTCCTTAGGATAAAGTAAAAAGTCGATGGCGACTCTTGCTAAACTGAAACATTTGCAAACACAAACGCAAAATCCCAAGTCAGTTCTCCCACCGTATCACACACAGTGGGGCAACTTCTGTTACAAGGTAATGCCTTTCGGGTTAAAGAATGATGGGGAAACTTATCAACGCGCCATGGTCGCTTTGTTCCACGACATGATTCACCATGAGATTGAGGTTTACGTTTATGACATGATTGCAAGGTCCCAAACTGAAGAAGAACACCTTGACCATCTCCAGAAGCTGTTCGACAGGATGAAGATGTACAAGCTGAGGTTAAACCCGAAAGTGCACCTTCAGGGTAAGGTCTGGTAAGCTGCTGGGTTTCGTCGTTAGATATAAAGGTATTCAGGTGGATCCTGCAAAGGTGAAGGCTATACAGGAGATGCCAGCTCCCCGGATGGAAAAGGAAGTCATAGGCTTTTTGGGACGTCTGAATTACATTTCCCGATTCATTTCACATATGACTACTACTTGTGAGCCGATCTTCAAGCTGCTGAAGAAAGATCAAGTGGTAAAATGGAATGATGAATGTCAGACTGCTTTCGAAAGGATCAAGGAATACCTCCATGAGCCACCTATTCTGATGCCTCCAGTTGAAGGAAGACCTTTGATCTTATACTTAACAGTACTTGACAATTCAATGGGGTGCGTGTTGGGGAAGCATGACGAGTCTGGTCGAAAAGAGCACACTATTTACTACCTTAGCAAAAAGTTTACCGACTGCGAGACCCGATACTCGTTGCTCGAGAAAACTTGTTGCACTTTGGCATGGGCTGCTCGCCGGTTGAGACAGTATATGCTGACTCACACTACCCTATTGAATACAAAGATGGATCCAATCAAGTATATCTTCGAAAAGCCTGCCTTGTCCGGAAGAATAGCAAGATGGAAGATGATCCTAACTGAGTACGACATCCAATACACAACCTAGGAGGCAATTAAGGGGAGTGTATTGGCATATCATTTGGCGCATCAGGCCGTGGATGATTACCAATCCATGAATTTCGAATTTCCGGATGAGAACATCATATTGGTGACCGACTGTGAAGAACCTGGACCGGATGAAGGACCTGAGGAGGGATCCCGATGGTCTATGTATTTTAACAAAGCCTCAAACGCGTTGGGTAATGGAATTGACGCTGTGATCATATCTCTTGAGGGCTGTCATACTCTGTTCACTGCCCGATTATGTTTTAACTGCATCAACAACATGACGGAGTATGAAGTATGCATCCTGGGTCTACGAGCTGCTATTGACTTAAGGATTAAGTTCTTGAGTGTGTTCAGAGATTCTGCTCTAGTGATCAGTCAGATCAAAGGCGAGTGGGATACGAAACACCCAAATCTTATTCCTTACAAAGAGTACGTGTTGACATTGCTTCCACACTTTGAGGAGATAACCTTTGAACATTTCCCCAGAGAGGAGAATCAGTTAGCGGATGCGCTAGCTACCATGTCTTCTATGTTCAAGGTCAGGTGGGACAATGAATCTCCCCAAATTACCATCGAGAGGCTGGACGAACCCGCACATTGCTGTGATATAGAGACTGAAGAGGTAGCAGATAAACCCTGGTTTCACGAGGTAAAAAGGTATCCTGAGGCTCAGGAATACACCGAGAGTGCATCTGTTAATGATAAGAAGTTTATAAGGAGGTTCGCTGCGAAGTTCTTCATCAGTAATGGTATTCTTTATAAGCGTAACCATGACTCAACATTACTGTGATGTGTGGACAAAAGCGAAGCAGAAAGAATCATGGCCGAGTTACATGAAGGTACCTTTGGAACTCATTCCAATGAACATACCATGGCAAAGAAAATCCTACGGGAAGGATATTATTGGTCTACTATGTAAGTCGATTGTTAACTGCATTCTCGGACCTGTCATAAATGCCAAATCTATGCTGATAAGGTGCATGTACCTCTAGTTCCTCTGAACATATTGACAACTCCTTGGCCTTTCGCAATGTAAGGCATTGACATGATCGGCGAGATCAGACCTACTGCGTCCAACGGGCATCGTTTCATTCTGGTAGATATTGATTACTTTACGAAGTGGGTTGAAGCAGTTTCTTTTGCTACAATAACCAAGAACGTCGTGGCGCTGTTCATCTGACATAATCTGATATATCGATACGGTGTACCAGAGAGGATCATTACGGACAATGGTATAAATCTCAACAATACAATGATCATCGAGCTATGTAGACAGTTTAAGATTCAGCATCACAACTCTTCTCCTTACCGGCCAAAGATGAATGGGGCTGTTGAAGCGGCTAATAAGAATATCAAGAAGATTGTGCAGAAGATGACGGTGACATACAAAGACTGGCACGAGATGTTACCATTCTCTCTTCATGGGTACCGTACCTCATCACAGACATCGACAGGAGCAACACCCTATTCTCTGGTGTATGGCATGGAGGCGGTCCTACCCATTGAAGTCCAGATACCCTCTCTCCGGATTATGAAGGATGCATGTTTGAGAAAAGACGACTGGATCCAGACCCAGCTTAATCAACTGAATCTAATCGACAAAAAGAGACTTACTGCTATTTGTCATGGTCAGACGTATCAAAAGCGAATGATTAAGGCATTTAACAAAAAAGTCATACGACAGGAGTATCAAGTCGGGGATCTGCTGATCAAACGCATCATACTGCCACAAGGTGATCCCAGGGGAAAATGGACCCCTACGTACAAAGGGCCATTTGTGGTTAAGAACATTTTCTCGGGAGGAGCTATGATTCTAACCACCATGGATGGTGACGACCTTTCTCACCCCGTCAATGCAGACATAGTGAAAAAATACTACGGATAATCAAAGACCCGCTAGGTTGACTGGCCTAGGCAAAAATAAGGGCTTCCCGGCGTACCAAAAGGGTTCGGGAAAAAGTAAGGGATGAAAATGAAAAAATCTGTACACCCGACAAGTCGAAAACCTGAAAAGGCGGCTTGGGTAAAAAAGGGTATCCCGGTGGACTGAAAACCTGAAAGGGCGGTCCAGGAAAAAATTAGGGATTAAAGCGTAACACTATGTCTCATTGGAACATCTCGCAACCAGACTTCGGTATCAACTATCAAGCTCGGACGACACTAATCAATCTGATCTATCTTCAACCAAGTAGTAAAGTGATGAGACGCTCGAAGATATAAAGGCAATAGCAGAGTTGGAACTCAGTGGGATTGTTCACAGAGTTGTTTTTCTTTGTTTTTCACAAATTGTATAAATTCTATCATTCGACGGCGTTCTCTTACTAGGACGCCAGCCTCTTGTACAAAACGCCTACTACAGACCAATTTCAAGAATCAATACAATTCATTTTCAACCAATTTCAAATTTGTTTTTCTTTTTCTGTTTTTCTTTGCAAGAACGTCCAATGATTCATTTTTGATACATGCATTTGACAATAATTGCGGCTCATAAATATTTACATGCGAAACAGAAGACGATTACTCGTAATTCTAGGAACAGGGGCAAACAAGAAATGTCCAAACATTACAGTTGCTCTAGTCACCAGGTACAAGGATAGTCCCGGGTGGATAATATGACTAAAGGCACATACACTCCCCGTAGAGTAAAAGATACCCAAAAGACAGTGGTATTAGCTCTCCCCAGCTGAAGTTCGTAATCATGAATAAGTCGGCAAAATTCTCCCCAAGCAGAGTTTATCTATCACCAACACTAGAAGATTATCCCCAGTGGAGTTTATTTCTTCCACAAGCAGAAACTCAATACCCAACCGGGTTCATCATCGCCAGCAATGGTAATTCATCCCCAACTGAGGTTATTTCACCAAATCATCAGATCTTCTGGAAGGATATCTCTCTTCCCCGTAGAGTCATTTTTCTCGCCAGTTTATTCTCCAGCCAATTTATTCTCAAAACATCTTCGGTCGTTATCCCCAGCGAGAACGAAAAACTCAACTCGTCGTATTCTCCAGCAGCAGTCCGAGATTTATTTTCCCCAGCTAGAGAACATCATAAAAACATTGAATATCCATACATCATGGTATGCGCATACGCATCATACAGCACAATCTCATTTATTTTGAGAGCATCATTACTCAATACATTTCATACATCATAACATTACATACAACTAACCCTTTACCTTTCAGGGAAAGATACAATCAAAATCCTCACAAGTTTTCTCTGGTTCAGTCAAATCAATGCTAAAGATTTCTATTCCAGTTCAAGCTATGAAGCCCGGACCCGACCGGATAGTATCTTGATTTCCCCCATCATATTGTGAAGCTCGGAGAACGACCGGATAAGAGTATCAAATACCGCGAAGCCTGGAATCGACCAAATAGTGGTTTATCTTAAATTTAAGCTATGAAGCCCGGATTCGACTGGAAAATAGTTTAATCCCCAGTAAGTTATTGTGAAGCCTGAATTACGACCAGATAGCAATACAAGACACCATGAAGCCTGGACTCGACCAGATAATGGTATAAGACGTTGTGAAGCCTGGATTATGACCAGATAGCAGCCAAGAATACTACGAAGCCTAGAGTCGACCAGATAGTGGTATATCTTTAATGCAAGTTATGAAGCCTGGATTCGACCAGATAATATCTTGATTTCTCCAAACGCCATGAAGCCTGGATTCGATCAGATAATGGTATAATACATCGTGAAGCCTGGATTACGACCAGATAGCGGTAAAAGACACTGAAGCCTGGGACTACGACCAGATAACAGTAAGGGACACTGTGAAGCTTGTATTTCGACCAAATAGCAGTCTACCCGGCCAGTTACTATGAAGCCCGGAAATCAACGGGATATTAGTAGGCCTTAAAATCAAATGGAAGCCCGGATGCGACTGGATAACCACTTGATTTCTTCTGAAGCCTGGAATACGACTAGATAAGAAGTAAGGTATTGTGAAGCCTGGAATCGACCAGATAGCAGTACAGGACACCATGAAGCCTGGATTTGACCAGATAATGGTATAAGACATCGTGAAGCCTGGATTATAACCAGATAGCGGTAAAGGACACTGAAGCCTAGGGTTACGACCAGATAACAGTATGAGACACTGCAAAGCTTGGATTTCAACCAAATAGCAGTTTACCTGGACAATTACTAAGAAGCTCGGAGTCGACCGGATATTAGTATACCCTAAATTCAAGTTGAAGCCCGGATGCGACTGGATAAAAACTTAATTCCTTCTGAAGCCTGGAGTACGACCAAATAAGAATTGAGTTATTGCAAATCCTGGATTACAACCGGATAGAAAGTTTAATCTCATCTCCCCAATAAGTCACTGTAAAGCCTGGAGTACGACCAGATAGCAGTCGATCTTATCACTATGAAGCATGGATCACGACCAGATAGTAGTTCATTTTCACCTCTTCGACTAAGAGATGATTTCCCAATATAATAATGGACGACCGAAGCTCCTAAAATTCAACTTTTACCAAGACAGAGACTAGCAATCCCCAGCAGAATCCTCCTCAACAACAGGTATATAAGCTCTCGCAAAGGAATCTCTTATGCGATCGACACTCCTTCGGATGTCATCTTTAAGCCCATCCCCCGGCATCAATCTCCAAATGGCATCTATAAGCCCATTCCCAACATCACAAGACAATAACCACTTCATGCGAGTGCAAATTTCTGGGCACTCTAGTGTTCAATCATCTTCTACCTTCGGATCACGAAAGACAGGCAACCCAATCTACATCCTCAGGTTTAAGAAGATTGAACAGGGGCAGTTGTTGTACCCCAAAATTTTCCCTCCCATATTTCTCAAAACATTTCAAGTGAGATCCTCAAATTGCTCAAGGAAGTCCAAGGGTTGACCAGACAAACTCTCTCCTAAGGCAGTCTACCTCAAATAAAGGTTTCAGTTTACATCAAGATGTTTGAGTCCAAGGGATCCCAAATGCTAACCATTGTCCTAATATGTTCTCAAGATCATCCATGTCAAGTTTCAAGCCTTGCAGAGGAAGTTTGCTCAGTTATTGCTCAAGGGCCTGAAAATCGACTATGCTAGGGCAAAAGTCAATTGTGGCCCACATACAGTCAAACTTCAAGATTTTTGGTCAATATCCTCATTTTGAAGTATTATTCATCATTCGATCAAGGGTTGATCATGGTTCCTCAAGGATTGCCCACAATTCATCCAAACCCAAAAGTTGTTAAATTAGGGTTTTATAGGAAAAGTCAACTCAACTTTGATCAAGCATAACTTTCTCATAATTTATCAGAAATGACCCATCCAAATCTCATTTTGAAGAGGATGTAATTTCCTAAAATTCATCTTCATCTCCCAAGTTCAAAATATACACTCACAAGAAGATATGAATTTGGACATTATAGGTCATTTTGGAAAGTCAACAAAAAAACCTTTTTTGTCAAAGCTTCATACATGAACATGGAAGACTCAGTTGAGATGAGACTAAAAGGGTTGCTTAGAGGACATCATGAGATTTATAAAAACTCCAAGAACACATCTCTAGATTCAAATTTGAAGGAGTTATGCATTGGTGAAGTTAACCTTTTTTGCAAAATTGTCAAAAGTCAAATATGTCTCAAATTGCAATTTTTGTCAAATAGGCCCAACTTTTTATGCTTGCATTGAGTTGTTAACATGATCAACGACCCATGATCCTTCCCATTTGCCTTTATTTTATTTTTGTCATTTATTTTGATTTTTATTTCATTTAAATCAAATAAAATCAATAATAAATAATGAAAATATCAAAATCATTTAAACCTTGAGATTTTGTGCATATTTCAGGTCCATGAATAGCTGGAAATGAGATCAAATCATGCAAGGCTTGTTTGTACACAAAAAGATTGGATTTTGGCTTGATTTGGAAAGATTTACATGAGAATCAAATCATGATCAATGATCATTATTGGAGAAGATTTGAAGCAAATTTGTAAACCTAATTCACTCAAGGATACATATAGAACAAATCCAGACCAAAAGCATAAGGATTGGAGGCGTGAGAAGCTGAGAAAAAACTTGCAAAAACTAAAGAAAAGTGGCAATCTGATTTCATAGTTCCAGGCGCTTTCAAGCCATTCCAAGCACGCCATTCACTTGTTGGACATCTAAGGACTCTATCCCAATTATTAACAAGCGCGTTCGTGCCCAAAAACGCACTGTAAGTATCTCACGACATTGATACTTTCTTGAAATTCAATCTCACGATTCTGGCATTTGTAGCATGAATTCTTTACATATTCTTGTTCATTAAAACATTTGCAAGCTGATGATAATATTCAATTGTGTTTTTGTTAGCCATACAGAGATTTTCCATGATTAGGGTTTAGGTTTCGTTTTTAGGGGTTTTGATTGCAGGTAAAATTGGTCCAAAAGAGGGGTACCATGGTGTTCACAAGGCCAAGACGAACTGGCATGTACCATTAGTTTTCATTTATCATGCTTGTATGAGATTATGGAAATATGTCGGGGCTGTACCTACAGAGAACGTTTTTAGGTAAAAGTCATTTTACCTAAGACAACGGATGCTGGAGAAGATGATGGCGTGGCCTGGCCTGACTGGTCCATTCAAACTTCGCGCGCTTTAATATATTATTTGGCCTTTTTCCAATATAATATTTGATTATTATTCCATATACAAATAAATGTGTTGGCTCAGTTGGTCAGGAGGCATGTGGAAAAGCCAAAGGGCTTGGGTTCGATCCCCAGGTCCCCCATATTTGTTCAATGCGATTTTATTTTACATGATTAGGTGTGCAAGCTTCCAGGACATCCACCATACACCCTCAAGGAACAGCCAACCAGATGTCCACAAGCTGGATCCAAAGGCCATCCTTTGGGAGGTCCATGATGCACCCTAGTCAATTTGCAACGTGGAATCTGAAAAGTCAAACATGGACCAAGGCATATTGGGCTTATTGATACCCCCCTTTTACTTTGATACCAGGCCCATTTCTCTCTTTTCTTTTATATTTCTTTTATTTATTTAATTTTGATTAATTATTTTCTAACACATAAAATTAATTCTTTTTTTTACAAAAAAAAACTCATAAAATCAATTTTCATCAAATTAGAATTTAGGTTTTTTTTACAAAAAAAAACTCATAAAATCAATTTTCATCAAATTAGAATTTAGGTTTTTTTTACTTTATTTTGTCAAAAGTAATTTAGATCATGCGTAGTATCTTTTTACTATGTCTGCATTGGCGGGGTGAGGAAGGTCGTCACCGTCCATGGTGGTTAGAATCATGGCTCCTCCTGAGAAGATATGTTTAACCACAAATGGCCCTTCGTACGTAGGGGTCCATTTGCCCCTGGGATCATTTTGAGGAAGAATGATGCGCTTGATTACCAGGTCTCCGACTTGATACTCTTGTCGTCTGACTTTCTTGTTAAATGCCCTGATCATCCGTTTTTGGTACGTTTGACCATGACAAATAGCGGTGGGCAAGACTGCCTCCATTATTCGGAGAGAGGGTATTTGGACTTCGATGGGCAAGACTGCCTCCATGCCATAGACCAAGGAAAAGGGAGTTACCCCTGTTAATGTCCGTGCTGAGGTACGGTATCCATGAAGAGCAAATGGTAACATCTCGTGCCAATCTTTGTAGGTCACTGTCATCTTCTGCATAATCTTTCTGATATTCTTATTAGCTGCTTCTACAGCCCCATTCATCTTCGGCCGGTAGGGAAAAGAGTTGTGGTGCTGTATCTTGAATTGCTCGCAGAGCTCAGTGATCATCTTGTTGTTAAGATTGGTACCATTATCCGTAATGATCCTTTCCGGGACGCCGTATCGACAGATCAGGTTGTGCCGAATGAATCGTGCCACGACGTTCTTGGTTACCATAGCATAGGAAGCTGCTTCAACCCACTTTGTAAAGTAATCAATCGCTACCAAGATGAAGCGATGCCCATTGGATGTCGTAGGTCTGATCTCGCCGAACATATCAATGCCCCACATCACAAAAGGCCAAGGTGCTGTCAAGACGTTCAGAGGGACTAGAGGAATGTGCACCTTGTCAGCGTAGATCTGGCATTTGTGACACGTCCGAGAATGTTGGTAACAGTCGGCTTCCATTGTGGACCAGAAATATCCTGCCCGAAGGATTTTCTTCGCCATGGTATGTCCACTGGAATGTGTTTCAAAGGTACCTTCATGTAGCTCTGTCATGATCCTTTCTGCTTCAGTCTTATCCACACACCACAGTAAGGTCAAATCATGGTTTCGCTTGTAAAGAATGCCGTTGCAGAGGAAGAACTTTGCCGCGAACCTTCTCAGAAACTTCTTGTCATTAACAGATGCACCCTCGGGGTATTCTTGAGCTTCCAAGTACCTCTTTACTTCATGATACCAAGGTTTTTTAGTTACCACCTCAGCCTCAAGATCACAGCAATATGCAGGTTCATCCAGTTTCCAGATAATGATCCGGGGAGCCTCGTTGTCCCATTTGACTTTGAACATAGAAGACATTGTAGCCAGCGCGTCCGCCAACTGATTCTCCTCTCTTGGGAAGTGTTCAAAGGTTATCTCTTCAAAATGGGGAATCAACGTCAACACATACTCTTTGTAAGGAATAAGATTTGGGTGTTTCGTATCCCACTCGCCTTTGATCTGGTTGATCACGAGAGCGGAATCTCCGAAGACACTCAGAAACTTGATCCTTAAGTCAATTGCAGCTTGAAGACCCATGATGCACGCCTCATACTCCGCCATGTTGTTGGTGCAGTTGAAACATAGTCGGGCAGTGAGTGGAGTATGAGTGCCTTTTGGGGATATGATCACAACGCCAATACCGTTACCCAAAGCGTTTGAGGCTCCGTCAAAGTGCATAGACCATCGGGATCCTTCCTCAGGCCCTTCATCCGTTCCAGGTACTTCACAATCAGTCACTACCATGATATTCTCGTCCGGAAATTCAAAGTTCATAGATTGGTAGTCATCCACTGCCTGGTGTGCCAAATGGTCCGCCAATACACTTCCTTTGATTGCTTTTTGAGTCGTGTACTGGATGTCATATTCTATCAAGATCGTCTGCCATCTTACTATTCTTCCGGACAAGGCGGGCTTTTCGAAGATATACTTGATTGGATCCATTTTTGAAATCAACAAAGTAGTGTGAGTCAACATATACTGTCTCAGCCGGCGAGCAACCCATACCAAAGTGCAGCAAGTTTTCTCGAGCAGTGAGTATCGGGTCTCACAGTCGGTAAACTTTTTGCTAAGGTAATAAATAGCGTGCTCTTTTCGGCCAGACTCGTCATGCTGCCCCAGCACACACCCTATTGAGTTGTCAAGTACTGTTAAGTATAAGATTAGAGGTCTCCCTTCAACCGGTGGCATAAGGATGGGTGGTTCTTGGAGATACTCTTTGATTCTTTCGAAAGCGGCCTGACATTCATCGTTCCAATGTACTACTTGATCTTTCTTCAGTAGCTTGAAGATTGGGTCACAGGTAGCAGTTAGGTGTGAGATGAATCGGGCAATGTAATTCAGTCGTCCTAGAAAGCCTCTGACTTCTTTCTCTGTCTTGGGAGCTGGCATCTCTTGTATGGCTTTCACTTTGGCAGGGTCCACTTGAATACCTTTGTCGCTCACGACGAAACCTAGTAGCTTTCCAGATCTCACCCCAAAGGTGTACTTGTTTGGGTTCAACCTCAGCTTGTACAACTTCAGGCGGTCAAACAGCTTCTGTAGATGGTCAAGGTGTTCCTCCTCAGTTTGGGACCTTGCAATCATATCATCGACATATACTTCGATTTCATGATGGATCATGTCATGAAACAAAGCAACCATGGCACGTTGGTAGGTTGCCCCAGCATTTTTCAACCCAAATGGCATGACCTTGTAGCAAAAGGTGCCCCACTGAGTAACAAAAGTGGTCTTCTCCATGTCTTCAAGAGCCATCTTGATTTGATTATAACCTGAGAACCCGTCCATGAAGGAGAATACCTTATGCTGAGCAGTGTTGTCAACCAGAACGTCGATGTGAGGCAGAGGGAAGTCATCCTTGGGGCTCGCCCTATTCAAATCCCTGTAATCAACACACATTCGGACCTTACCATCTTTCGTTGGCACTGGAACCACGATGGCAACCCACTGAGGGTAAGAAGTCACTGCTAGAAACCCGGCGTCGAATTGTTTCATAACCTCAGCTTTGATTTTCTCGGACATCTCTGGACGCATACGGCGGACCTTCTGTTTAACCGGAGGGCAGCCTTCCTTGGTAGGTAGGTGATGAACCACAATGTCAGTATCCAACCCAGGCATGTCTTCGTAAGACCAGGCAAAGATTTCCACGTAGTCACGCAGCATCTGAATCAACCGTTGCTTCACACTAGCCAAAAGATTGGCACCAATCTTGACTTCCTTCCTGTCCGTCTCAGTACTCGGATTTACATTTCCACTGGCTCTTCATGTGGCTGAATGGCCCTCTCTTCCTGGAGTAGCAGTCTTGCAAGCTCACCAGGCACTTCACAATCATCTTCACCTTCGTCTTCGGCTAAGTTGATCGGATTTTCGAAGTCATAACTGGCAGTAGCAGAGTCGTTACCAGTGAGATCCAGAGTGGATTGGAACCTGTATGAGTGAGTGTGTGTAAATATAGCTGTTTTGCAATATATAAAGAAAGAAAGAAAAGGAGCGCAAGATTTGAAATGTAAAACGTCCAATGCTTTAATTAATGATATATGATAGTGACACACAAGAGCCCTCACAAATGAGGCCATGGTGCCCCGGGTAAGACACCGGGCCATAAAGTTTCAAATTATTGTTCGTTACAACTTTAAAACAAATGAGTTCATTACTGAGTGACAAAAGTAATAGGTGTAAAGTCTTTTGCAGTCCAGTTGTTTGGTCCACTGTAGGTCGTTGGGTAGATCCAGCTGTCGAACTCAGATTCTTCCGCTTCGTCCTCAATAGCATTTACTCCCGGGTTGGTGATGAACACAGGAGGTCTTCCAATCCTTGCCTTACGCACAGCCTTCTGAGCTTCTGCAGTGAAACCCAAGCCAAATTTGTCAGTCTTTGGAGTGAAATTAGGAAGACGGCCCCAGTTTGCACACTCACCTTTCTCAATCACAGCCCGGGCATCCTTTAAGGAAGCCATCTTCAAAGGAGAACCCTCTTCAGTCACAGTTTCTGCTGCTGCCAATGTCTGAGGCACCTCTTCAAAGTGTTGAAAGGGGGTCTCAATGAACTCCCCATCCATCTCTATGTACCGGAACGAGTTGAGGTGGCTGACCATATATTCTTCCTCCCCCTGCACTGTTACGATCTTTCCTCTGACCGGGTACTTAAGCTTCTGATGCAATGTGGAGGTCACAGCTCCAGCCTTGTGGATCCATGGGCGACCCAGCAAACAAGAATAGGATGGACGAATGTCCATCACAAAGAAATTTGAATCAAAGACCTGAGAGCCAACTCTGATTGGAATGTCAACTTCCCCATGTACCATCCTCTTTGACCCGTCAATGGCCCGGACAATAATGTTACTAGGCTTGAGCTCTAAACCCTCACAATCCAGCCTGTCTAGAGCTTTCTTGGGCAATACGTTCAACGAAGAACCGGTGTCTACCAACAAATGGGCAAGAGTAGTGCCCCTGCATTCAATGGAGACATCCAGGGCATCGTTGTGGTTCTTTCCCTTGGCAGTCAGATCGGCGTCAGAGAAACCCAACCCATTATCAGTAGTCAGGTTGGCCATACAATCAGTAAATTGATCAGCAGAAGTTTCTTGTGGCACGTGGGCCGTCTTCAGGAAGCCAATCAGGGCCTTGGCATGGGCCTCTGGACACAACAACAGTGATAGCATGGAAATCTTAGATGGGGTGTGCCCCAGATGTTCAACGACGTTGAAATCACTTTTCTTGATAATCTTGAGGATCTCTTCCATCTCTTGCTTGGAAGCTTCAACATTAGTCTTCGGTGCCTCCGTCCGGGCAGGCACATCAATAGCAATCCCTTTGCCCCGAGCGTCAGATGACCTGGCAGCAGGGGTAGAAACAGGAACTTGGTCAGGAAGGGAAGCAGGCACACTGGCAGGTGTGATGACAAGAGGTCTCTGAATAGCTGGTGGCGCAATATCTGGTGAAAAGAGCCTACCACTACGAGTAACCTTGGCAGGCCCGGTGATGTTGCTGACACCGGTACTTGTATCAAACTCTTGTTTTACTCCCAGAACATAAACATCTGCCCCATAGTGACACGGGATAGCTTTGTCAGATTTATAGGGGATGGGCCCCGGAACAGTAATGATGATAGGAGCAACTTTCTGAGTAGACATAATTTTGACAGACTTCTTTGAGGGAGCCTTAGAAGGGTTGTTGAAAATAGTGACAATAGAAACCTCTTCGGTAGGGACAGCAGGAACAACAATCTTCTTGAACAAGATCTCCTTATTATCCATCAGGCTTTGGATCCCTGACTTCAACGAAGGACATCCAGCAGGTGCAATAGAACATAGAAGGCAACCTTTACCACATCCCGGAAATAAACCGGCTAGCAACAGGTTCCTTTTGATAGTCAGCAACGGGGTAACAATATCTTCCACAGAGGCCACATACGGGTCTTCTTCCACAGCATTCACTCCATGCTAGGGCATGGGAGCAGTCACAACATTGGGCCTTTCGGGCGCCTCGAACTGTATTTCCTTAGCATCAATAAGGTCCTGAACCTTATTCCTTAGAGCCCAACAATCATCGGTAGTATGCCCCGGGCTATCAGAGTGATAAGCGCAGCGGGGATTGGGGTTGTACTTTGGAGATGTGGTGTTTACTACCTTCAGAGCTTCTTTGACAGTTACCATATTGGTTGACAGCAGTTGCGGCAATATCTGAGACAGGGTCATGCTGAGCCGAGTGTACTGCCTTTTGGGTCTCTCACCCCTTGGTTGGTTATACTGCTGAGGAGCAGCAGCAGGCTTTGAAATTACCACCGCGTTGACAGCTTGGCGGCGTTCTGGTTTATTTTGTCTTCTGGGACCATAAACAGCACTACCTTCCTTCTTGAAGGGCTTCTTTTCAGTACTCGAGGAGGCACCTTTCTGTATCTTCCCCGATTTGATACCAGCTTCGATCCTCTCACCAGTCAGGATCAGGTCTGTAAACCCAGCAGAGGAATTACCAATCAGGTGATTAAAGAATGGACCAGACAGGGTCCCCAAGAACATGTCCACGAGTTCACGATCCGTCAACGGTGGCTGCACCCTGCCAGCCAGGTCTCTCCATTTCTGCGCGTACTCTTTAAAACCTTCACCCGTCCCAAGTGACATACCCTGGAGTTGGGTACGCGTGGGAGCGAGGTCGGAATTGTACTGATACTGCTTATAAAAAACAGTTGCCAAGTCCTCCCAGTTACGAATAATGGTTCCATCCAGCTGATAGAACCATTCGATTTGAGTCCCTGAAAGACTCTCCTGGAAGAAATGGTTCCATAAGTTCTTGTCTGCAGTGTAAGCTTGGATCTTCCTTACATAAGAGCGGAGGTGCAGTTTAGGACAGGAAGCCCCGTCGTACTTCACAAAGGCAGGTACACGTTGAATCTTCATAGCATTTAACCGGTCCTCCAGCTGTTTGTACCTGTCCTCAGCAGGAGGGTACTGTTCATCATTGAAGTCTGTCTCGGTGTCAGAGACCACGGGACTAGGAACCCTTCCCTCCTGGTGACTGCCTTCCCCAACAGATGGAGTAGTCAGCTCAGCTTCATTCTGCAGTGTATTCCCGAGTCTGTGTCCAGTGTTGAACAGCACAGTCCTCTTCTTCTTCTTCTTCAGGAGCAAAGCCTTCAACTCCTGTTGTCCTTGGGCTAAGCTCATGACCAGCTCCTGGAACTGGGCATTCTGGGCCTGGAGGGCCTTGATAGCTTGCTCTGTAGTAGGTTCAGGATTCATGATGACTGAGCGAGTGCTGAAATAAACAGCGAAGAAGATTAAGCAACATGTAGAAAAAGAGTACTTGTTATGCACATGATGCATGATATGCTATTTATGCAATGCATTCAAGGGTTTGAAAGTTCAAATTCGTTGTAGACAAAAAGGAACACACATTGTATTAAGAAATAATCTGTTCAGTACATCAGGGCCTCATGTGCAAAGCATTACAAAATAATTAATCCCAAAAGACATTGTGCATCCTCTTTGGAGCAATGTAGGTGTTGAGGGTCTTTTCCTCATGGAGTAGACGGGTGAGCTCCAAGACCTTCTTCTCACTGGCATGTAGACTGGTTTCAAGAGAATTCCGTTCTTCCTTGAGTTGGATCCAGCTCTTTTGCATTTCTTCCCAAGATGTTGGCATGTCAGGATGTTGGATGATGTAGGACACCTCTCCTTCCAAAACTGGCTCTTTGATTACAGGGAGAACATGAGGATATGGCATCACCAGCTTCTGGGAGCGGGCTCGTACCCATTTGAGATAAGGTTCCAGGGGGATGGAGTTCTTGTGCCCCAGTGTCTTGCTATCCACCTTGTTAGGCATCCTCCAAGCTCTGATGAATCTCTGGCAAAGTCCTTGTGCATCGTTGTCAAAGTCAAAAACTATGTCAGGAGTCAACATGTCATGAGGTCCATCCCTCCGAGCATATCCAAACTATTTCAAAGCCAGACACGGGTTATAGGTAATTCCCCCTCTAATTCCAAGTAAATGAACATTAGGAAACTCTCTGCAACGATCAATAATAGTGACATTTTCTCTGGACCGAGAACACCAATGTATATCAGCATGTGTAAGAGCCATTAACCGTTGTGACTATCTCAAACCCCGCTCGTTCTTCAAAACTGATTGTGGAAGGTGCGAAATAAACCACCTTGCCAGGAGAGGAGTGCAGCACATGAGAACACCTCTTTTTCTCATGGTTCGAGTGTAACATGAGTGGAGGATGTCCCCAAGCAACGTAGGTATGGGGTTCCTGGACATGAAGATCTTGACAGCATTGATATCTATAAGCTGATCTGGATTCGGGAACAACACCAACCCATAGACAAGGAGTGCCATAACTTCTTCAAAAGCTTGTAAGTCAAGGGAATTCCAACATTCTTGTGCTTTCTCAAACAGGAACTTTGCCAAGAATCCTTTGATACCACTTCTAACTTCCTAATGTCCCTTGATGTCAGATGGTTGTAAGCATAGTGCTTTAGCAACCTCTTCAAGTTTTGGTTCCTTTTCCGTACCGTTGTAGGGTAGTTGACTGAGAATGGGAATCTTCAGAAGTTGGGAAAAATCTTCCAAGGTGGGCACCAATTGATAATCCGGGAAAGTAAAACAGTGGTGCAAAGGGTCAAAGAACTGGAAGAGAACTTTTATCATATCTTCTTCAATGTTGGTGTTGACCAAGCTGATGAGTCTACCACACCTTTCACTGAAGGAAGAGTTCTCGGGAATCCTGGATGTAAGCTCCTTAAGCTGAGGAGGGATCCTTACAAGGTTGATCTGAATTGTCTTTCTGCGGATAGTTTCCATGCCCTACAAAACAAGAACAAAGATGAAGATTCGAACCCATGAAGTGGTTAGTAAATGCATATGATGCTGTATGATGCTATGATGTTATGATAAAAACACACCACAAGTATTCACAAACAGCAAACATGATAAGGCACACAAGTCACACCAGACAACCCTTAGAGTTTAGGCCAGCATGGGGTTCAGGTACTACCCTCTTGAAGTTGGTGGGCTCAAAAACCTGTCCTATCAAAAGTAACCGGGTTCTAAGGAGCTCAATATCATTGGGTTATTTTCTATGTTCATTGTTTTGATTTAGCCACTGAACTGGCGATCAAAATATTCCAAGAAAACAACCCTCAATGAGTGTAGTATCGAGTATCAACCAACTTTGGACTGCACCAAAGTCGGTCATCTCACTACCCCTAAAGAGGCCAGGATGGTCAAGTAAGGTTCCTAAGGTCAGTTGATGTTTCACGACACCACGTGGCGGCCCCGTACTCTCCTTGACTTGACTCAAGGGTTACCGGTACTCACCAAAGTGCCACATCAACGTAGCAACTGCTTCAACCGTGTCGGTATACCCTGCACAGTTCCCTCACAGTTTGTTGCTACCTAAAAGGTTTCCCCCAGATCTGGGTTAGGATCTATGAAACTCCCAAAACAGGCCCACAATATTAAAGCAATCAGAACAGGCAATTGAAAACATAAGTATGATCTAATCCTAAGGTACACCTCACTTTATAAGTCCCCAGCAGAGTCGCCAGTTCTGTGATCGGTGGAAATAGAACTGACTGTTTTTTAAGCTGGTTTCGCGAAATGTCGCGGTAAGCAAGAGTCGCCACCGTCTTTTATGTTCTCCAATATGGAAAGGACAAAAGCACAGCAAAATTCCTTTTTCGAGAATGTTTCTCGGTTCGGGAGGTAGATTTATAGAAAGGAAAGGTGTTAGCACCCTTTCTATCTGTGGTTATCCACGAGCTCTTAGGTACTTGCTCTTATGTTTTCAAAATTTGTTTGCTTTTCAAGTGTTTGTGGGTTTTGAAAAAAAGTTTCGTTTGAAAAATTTCTAAGTAACTCTTGTATCTGTCCTCAAGAGTGTATGAAATATTTGTTTGAAAACCTTTTGAAAGTGTATGTGCGAAAAGTTGTTTTGTTTTTTAGAAAGAGCAAGTACCCAGGAGAATCTACCTACTCTAAGGAATTAGGCTGTGTAAGAGTCCTTTAGATAGTGCTATCCCACCATTGAGAGGTAGGTAGCACCATCATTGGAGTTATTCGGGTCAATTCGATTAAGGGACATGTGTGGTCACTGAAGCAATAGTAGGACACCTTAGAAGTAACCCTAATGTCCTAGATCCTTTTTTTATCCGAGGCAACCGTTTCGAGGCAACTAGATCTTTTAGACAAAAGGGCGACCTCTAAGACACCCTATACTTGATGACCACGTTCGAGGCAACCAATGAGGCGTACCCTAGGAGTGGCATGTGCATGTGTATTGAATTCCAATTATGGTTATCTTGTACATGTTATTTGTGAGCTACGCTTTGATTTTATTTTTCATACATTCTTGCAGGCATATTAACAGTTAAATGATTTGCAGGAAATAAAGTGCAGAAAGGTAAATCTAGCTATTACAAGGCGCGAGTCTATACATCGCCAAAAACAAAAACCCGTTTTGAAAATAAGAATGCAAGAATTTAAAAGAAAGCGATAAAGTTCTAATTAATTATTACATTTCCTGAGCAGATACAAAATAATGAATTAAAACAATAAATACGCGCGAAAGATTGAATCGGGAATGTCTTTAGGGTTTTGACCCTTTTTGAGAAAGAATTGAATTTTGTCCCTTTTTTGCAATTAATTAAAAAATTAAGCTAATTTACTAATTAATTAATTAAAAAAATGTTTTTTTGTGTTTTCTATGTTTTTAATGAAATAAAATAAAAGAGGAAATTAAAAGTGTCAAAAGAAAAAAAACCTAAGTCTAAATAATTTTATTTATTGTAAAAAAGAAGATTAAAATTAAACCTAATTTAAACTAAATTAATTTAAGTTAATGTTTATTTACAAAATAATTAAGCTAAAGTGACATTAATAATAATAAACAAAACATTTACATTTTTTAGTTTTTTTTTGAATTTTTATGGAAAATATTAATTATGTTAATTTTGGTGATAATAATAATAATTAGAAAAAATAATTAATAACCAAATTAGAAAATATAAAACAAAGAAAAAAAGAAGAAAAAAAAAGATGAACCAAGGGGGGGGGGGGGGGTTCTGGGCCCAATATGGAGGTTTTTGTAAGCAAGTTGAAGCCCATTTGCCTCCAAGCCACGTTTGACTCCTGGAATCAGCTATGCATATGGTTGACTGAGGATCATGATGTTCCTTCCCTTGTGACCTTTGGATTGCTGCCTTGAGACACTTGGCACCTGGATGTCTGGGATGTATGGTGGACCGGCCTTTGGGAATCTGCACGCAAGCATGTAAAGAAAAAATGTATGGAAATTTTGGGGGACCTGGGAATCGAACCCAGGTCCCAGCGCTCAACACACAAACGCCTTAGCCAGTTGAGCTGTCTGTTTCATTTGATATAGTAATAAGAAGTGATTAATATATGTAATAAAAGCAATATTCCTGGAAATAAAAAAAAAAACACGCGCGTTATTTTAAAAAGGGCCAGTGATGTGAAGACACATCATCGTCTTCTCCAATAGCCCCTGTGTTTCTTTCCTGCGGATTTTGGTTCCGCAACAAAATTCGTTGGCTTCTCCTATATTGAGCTCTAGGCCACGAAAATGTCAGCCAAAGCCATCATCCTGTTCGTCTCAATCTCCTGAATTCGTCCATGGCTATGGCTTGCATCAATTATCCCTGTAAAACAAAACCCCAAATTGCAACCCCCAAAACCCTAGGTTCGGGTAGGGAGATCTAGGCTACAACAATACAATTAAATAATACAGGATGCATAGAAATTGAATGGTGAACACAAATATGTAAAAATATTAGAGAAAAGGCGCAAGAATTAGAGGTTGAGACTCCATGTGCAGGGGCGAGTTTGAGACAACTTACAGCGCTTGGTAGGTAGTCTTAGGGCGTGGTAAAGGTCTCTTTAGCTTCAGGGTATGGCAATGAAGAGGGCCACGTGCTTAGTTTGATCTGGAAATGTCTGCAACTATGTTTTTGGTCTCTCACTTTTTGGACAATTTTGTACTCTTTCTTTGGCCGTTTCAGTGATCTCTAGGTCGTGAATGAGGTCTGGAATGCTTGCATATGTAGGTATGAATGAGATTAGGTCAGCAACTGGCCTTGTATCTTGGTGTAATTAAGTTTGAGATTTTGTTTGACCACCATTAAAGGACTTTCCAAACTTGGTTCAAAACCATGATTTTGTGCACAAAATAGCCTTACACGAATTTGGTAGCTGGCTCATCATACATAAAAGCTAATCAAACCAAAAATATGCCATTCCATTAACTTTTAGATTTTATTTGAATTTTTATGGATTTAAAATGAATTAAATCAATAAAAATTAAATAAAATGGAAAAATAAATGTTTAATCTTGAAATTAATCATGGGACACGTGTATGGCATGACAAGGCTGAATCAAGTGGAAGAAAGTGGGCCCTTTTGTCAAAAATTGAAGTTTTAAGGATAGTTGACTTTTGCCATTTCACAAAAATTTCCCAACTTCTCCAATGCATATCTTGCTCAATTTTGATCATATGAACATGTTCTTGGACATTTTGGAAAGGTCTTGAAGTCCTCTAACCAATGCCTTTGGTCCCATGTTATTTGGATTTACCAATCTCAAGTTATGGTCTTTGACTTAAAGTGCCTTTTTGTTGACTTTTGAAAATGACCTATAATGTAGAAATTGATAACTTTTTGTGAGAGCATTTCTTGGACTTGGAATGTGAATATGAGTTGTAGGAAATGTCATCCCCTTCAAAATGAGCATTGTATGGGATTTTTATGATGAACCATGAAAAAGTTATGCCTTGGTCAAGTTACAGTTGACTTTTCAACTGTCCAAAAATGGAAACTTTTGCATCTTGATGATTTTTGAGCCATTCTTGTGGAATCATGATCAAGACTTGATCAAATGATGATTGTGGCTTCAAAATAAGATGTTGACCAAAATTTTTGACTTTTGACTACCAAATGACCATTTTACCCCTACAGTTGATTGTGAAGCAAATGAGGCTTTTGACTGTGCAACTTGACCTTGTGAGCCTTGAAACTTGGCATATGGATGCTTTACAATGTGTATAGGCCCATGGGACTTGATTGAGCCCTTGAAAACCTCAACTTCCTTGCAAGAACCAAAACCCTAATTTTGACTGGCTTAGGAGGATGGTTTGACTGTGCAACCCTTGAGTAGACTTGAGCAAATTGAGATGATGCTTGTCAAAACTTTGAAGAATATGGGAGGGCAAATTTTGGGGTACAACAGTTGCCCCTGTTCAATCTTCTTAGACCTGAGGATGTAGATTGGCTTACGTGCCTTTCGTGATCCAAAGGTGGAAGATGATTGAACACTAGAGTGCCCAGAAATTTGCACTCACATAGTAGAATATCAGCAACGTGATGTCGGGAATGGGCTTACAGATGCCATTTGGAGAGGTGGTGGATAGGAGGATGGGCTTATAGATGCCATCTGGAGATGTGACAGAACCTTGTCGGGAATGGGCTTATAGATGCCATTTGGAAAGGTGATGGATAGTTGTGGAGATGGGCTTATAGATGCCATCGGGAGGTTGTCGATCGCGTAAGAGATTCCTTAGCGAGAATTTGCGTACTTGAGAAAGATGGTTTCCTGGCCTGTTACAGGTGTTGATCTTCAAACTCTTCATGCAGATATGCCCTGGCTAGATACAGGTATCTAATCTACAATCAATCACTCATAGATATGCCCTGGCTGGATACAGGTATCAAATCTGGAACTTCAAAAGGTTGCTTACAGACGTGCTCTGGCTGGATACAGGTATCGAATCTACAAACAATCGCTCATAGATGTGCCCTTGCTAGATACAGGAATCGAATCCGGAACTAGTCGTCTACAGATATGCCCTGGCTGGATACAGGAATCGAATCTCTAAACTCTTCATGCAGACATGCCCTGGCTAGATACAGGTGTCGAATCTACAATCAGTCACTCACAGATATGCCCCGGCTAGATACAGTAATCGAATCTGGAACTTGTCGTCTACAGATATGCCCTGGCTGGATACAGGAATCGAATCTCTAAACTCTTCATGCAGATATGCCTTGGCTGGATACAGGTATCGAATCTACAATCAAATACTCACAGATATGCTCTGGCTAGATACAGGAATCAAATCTGGAATTAGTCGTCTACAGATATGCCCTGGCTGGATACAGGAATCGAATCTCTAAACTCTTCATGCAGATATGCCCTGGCTGGATACAGGAATCGAATCTCTAAACTCTTCATGCAGATATGCCCTGGATGGATACAGGTATCGAATCTACAATCAAATACTCACAGATATGCCCTGGCTAGATACAGGTATCGAATCTGGAATTCTTCGTCTACAGATATGCCCTGGCTGGATACAGGAATCGAATCTCTAAACTCTTCATGCAGATATGCCCTGGCTGGATACAGGTATCGAATCTACAATCACTCACAGATATGCCCTGGCTAGATACAAGAATCGAATCTGGAATTTGTCGTCTACAGATATGCCCTGGCTGGATACAGGTGTCGAATCTCTAAACTCTTCATGCAGACATGCCCTGGCTAGATACAGGTGTCGAATCTACAATCAATTGCTCACAGATATGCCCTGGCTGGATACAGGTATCGAATCTGGAACTGGTCGTCTACAGATATGCTCTGGATGGATACAGGAATCGAATCTCTAAACTCTTCATGCAGATATGCCATGGCTGGATACAGGTATCGAATCTACAATCACTCACAGATATGCCCTGGCTAGATACAGGAATCGAATCTGGAACTGCGATAGTTGATAGTAATCATCTTTTGGTTGACCTTTTTCCTGAAAAGGCAAAACATCAGTTGTATGCAATGTCATGATGTATGAAATGCATGATGTCATAATGTTAAAAATGAGATAGTGCAGTATGTATGTAAGCAGGATGTATAAAATGTGAAATGTTTATGAATGTATTTTCGTCTAGGAAAATAAATCCTTGACGACTGCCGGGAACTTGTTGAATCCTGGGCTGATGTTGAAGAGTAGAGCTCTTCACTTCCGCTGGGGATGATGGTTGCAAGAATAAACCGGTAGGAGAAGATGACTCCGTTGGGGAATAAACTTGTTGAAGAGATTACTCTGTAGGGAATTACTCTGTGGGAAGAGATGCTTCGCTGAGATTTTGATGAGAACTCCGCTGGGGATACTGTTGATAAGTTATGTTGGGGAACTTTGATGAACTCCACTGGGGGTAGGAAGAACTTCTCCGAGGACAATCTTTCTGTGGTAATCAGCTGAGGATAATCCAGTTATAAGCTCTGGTGGGGAATAACCTTTGAATATGGTCGGGGAGAGATATGTACTCTATAGGGGACAAGCTTCCAGAATCTACTGGGGATAAGCCTCCAGAATCTACTAGGGAGATTGATTCAACTCTCATGGGGAAACTTTTGGACTGTACTGGGGAAGTGGCTCCACTGGGGTGTCTGATATTCCGCCGGGGAACAATCTTATATTAAGACTACCGGGGATGCTTGCTTAGGAACATCTGTATTCTCCGTTGGGGAATGTTAAGATCTTTTGAGGATACCCAAATTCCTTAAGGTTGACAGTAGACTAACTCTGCTTGGGGAGAGTATCACTGACTTGCTAGAGATATTGTGCCCTTCGGGGATGATGGGAGGACCAACTCTGCTTGGGAGAGTATTGTTGGGTCTTATTTTACTCTTCGGGGAGTGAGGGTATCTTGGTCATATTCTTCAGCCGAACTTACCTTGGTACCTTGGTGGACAAAGCAACTAGATTGCTTAGACAACTCATTATTGCCCCTGTTTCTGATGTCACCTGTAATTAGTCCTTTGTTTCGCATGCAAATATTTATGATTAGCAATTAGTGTCAAATGCATATATCAAAAATGAACATTTGACGTTCTTCGCAAGACAAAACAGAAAAAGGAAAAACAATTGGCAATTTGTCTGGAAAGTGAATTTGTATTGATTTTTGAATTTGCCTGTAAATAGGCGTTTATGTACAAGAGGATGACGTCCTAGTAAGAGAACGCCGCCGAACAACATAGAGTTTATACAATCTTGTGAAAAGAAAACAAAACATCTATGTGAAAAAAAATCCACTAGGTTTCAACTCTGCTATCGCCTTTATGTCTTCAAGCGTCTCATCACTCTGCTGCTTAGCTGAAGATGAAGCTGATTGATCGATGTCGTCCGAACCTGATAGTTGATACCGAATTCTGGATGCAGGGTGATCCAATGAGACATAGTATTACGCTTATCCCTAACTTTTGCCTGGACCGCCCTTTCGGGTTTTCAGTCCACCGGGATACCCATTTTTGCCCAAGCCGCCTTTTCAGGTTTTCGACTTGCCGGGTGTACAGATTTTTTTTTTATTTCATCACTTGTTTTTGCCCGAACCCTTTTGGTTCTCCGGGAAGCCCTTATTTTTGCCTAGGTGTGTTAACCTAGCGGGTCTTTAGATCATGCGTAGTATCTTTTTACTATGTCTGCATTGGCGGGGTGAGGAAGGTCGTCACCATCCATGGTGGTTAGAATCATGGCTCCTCCTGAGAAGATATGTTTAACCACAAATGGCCCTTCGTACGTAGGGGTCCATTTGCCCCTGGGATCATTTTGAGGAAGAATGATGCGCTTGATTACCAGGTCTCCGACTTGATACTCTTGTCGTCTGACTTTCTTGTTAAATGCCCTTATCATCCGTTTTTGGTACGTTTGACCATGACAAATAGCGGTGAGTCTCTTTTCGTCAATTAGGTTTAATTGGTCAAGTCGAGTCTGGATCCAGTCATCTTCGCTCAAACCTGCATCCTTCATTATCCGGAGAGAGGGTATTTGGACTTCGATGGGCAAGACTGCCTCCATGCCATAGACCAAGGAAAAGGGAGTTTCCCTTGTTGATGTCCGTGTTGAGGTACGGTATCCATGAAGAGCAAATGGTAACATCTCGTGCCAATCTTTGTAGGTCACTGTCATCTTCTGCACAATCTTTTTGATATTCTTATTAGCTGCTTCTACAACCCCATTCATCTTCGGCCGGTAGGGAGAAGAGTTGTGGTGCTGTATCTTGAATTTCTCGCAGAGCTCAGTGATCATCTTGTTGTTAAGATTGGTACCATTATCCGTAATGATCCTTTCCGGGACGCTGTATCGACAGATCAGGTTGTGCCGAATGAACCGTGCCACGACGTTCTTGGTTACCGTAGCATAGGAAGCTGCTTCAACCCACTTTGTAAAGTAATCAATCGCTACCAAGATGAAGAGATGCCCATTGGATGCCGTAGGTCTGATCTCGCCGATCATATCAATGCCCCACATCGCAAAAGGCCAAGGTGCTGTCAAGACGTTCAGAGGGACTGGAGGAATGTGCACCTTGTCAGCGTAGATCTGGCATTTGTGACACGTCTGAGAATGTTGGTAACAGTCGGCTTCCATTGTGGACCAGAAATATCCTGCCCGAAGGATTTTCTTCGCCATGGTATGTCCACTGGAATGTGTTCCAAAGGTACCTTCATGTAGCTCTGCCATGATCCTTTCTGCTTCAGTCTTATCCACACATCGCAGTAAGGTCGAATCATGGTTTCGCTTGTAAAGAATGTCGTTGCTGAGGAAGAACTTTGCCACGAACCTTCTCAAAAACTTCTTGTCATTAACAGATGCACCCTCGGGGTATTCTTGAGCTTCCAAGTACCTCTTTACTTCATGATACCAAGGTTTTTTAGTTACCACCTCAGCCTCAAGATCACAGCGATATGCAGGTTCATCCAGTTTCCAGATAATGAACCGGGGAGCCTCATTTTCCCATTTGACTTTGAACATAGAAGACATCGTAGCTAGCGCGTCCGCCAACTGATTCTCCTCTCTTGGGAAGTGTTCAAAGGTTATCTCTTTGAAATGGGGAATCAACGTCAACACATACTCTTTGTAAGGAATAAGATTTGGGTGTTTCATATCCCACTCGCCTTTGATCTAGTTGATCACGAGAGTGGAATCTCCGAAGACACTCAGAAACTTGATCCTTAAGTCAATTGCAGCTTGAAGACCCATGATGCACGCCTCATACTCCACCATGTTATTGGTGCAGTTGAAACATAGTCGGGCAGTGAGTGGAGTATGAGTGCCTTTTGGGGATATGATCACAGTGCCAATACCGTTACCCAAAGCGTTTGATGCTCCATTAAAGTGCATTGACCATCGGGATCTTTCCTCAGGCCCTTCATCCGGTCCAGGTACTTCACAATCAGTCACTACCATGATATTCTCGTCCGGAAATTCAAAGTTCATAGATTGGTAGTCATCCACTGCCTGGTGTGCCAAATGGTCCTCCAATACACTTCCTTTGATTGCTTTTTGAGTCGTGTACTGGATGTCATATTCTGTCAAGATCATCTGCCATCTTGCTATTCTTCCGGACAAGGCGGGCTTTTCGAAGATATACTTGATTGGATCCATTTTTGAAATCAACAAAGTAGTGTGAGTCAACATATACTGTCTCAACCGGCGAGCACCCCATACCAAAGCGCAGCAAGTTTTCTCGAGCAGTGAGTATCGGGTCTCACAGTCGGTAAACGTTTTGCTAAGGTAATAAATAGCGTGCTCTTTTCGGCCAGACTCGTCATGCTGCCCCAGCACACACCCTATTGAGTTGTCAAGTACTGTTAAGTATAAGATTAGAGGTCTCCCTTCAACCGGTGGCATAAGGATGGGTGGTTCTAGGAGATACTCTTTGATTCTTTCGAAAGCGGCCTGACATTCATCATTCCAACGTACTACTTAGTCTTTCTTCAGTAGCTTGAAGATTGGTTCACAGGTAGCAGTTAGGTGCGAGATGAATCGAGCAATGTAATTTAGTCGTCCTAGAAAGCCCCTGACTTCTTTCTCTGTCTTGGGAGCTGGCATCTCTTGTATGGCTTTCACTTTGGAAGGGTCCACTTGAATACCTTTGTCGCTCACGACGAAACCTAGTAGCTTTCCAGATCTCACCCCAAAGGTGCACTTGTTTGGGTTCAACCTTAGCTTGTACAACTTCAGGCGGTCAAACAGCTTCTGTAGATGGTCAAGGTGTTCCTCCTCAGTTTGGGACCTTGCAATCATATCATCGACATATACTTATATTTCATGATGGATCATGTCATGAAACAAAGCAACCATGGCATGTTGGTAGGTTGCCCCAGCATTTTTCAACCCAAATGGCATGACCTTGTAGCAAAAGGTGCCCCACTGAGTAACAAAAGTGGTCTTCTCCATGTCTTCAGGAGCCATCTTGATTTGATTATAACCTGAGAACCCGTCCATGAAGGAGAATACCTTATGTTGAGCAGTGTTGTCAACCAGAACGTCGATGTGAGGCAGAGGGAAGTCATCCTTGGGGCTCGCCCTATTCAAATCCCTGTAATCAACACACATTCGGACCTTACCATCTTTCTTTGGCACTGGAACCACGTTGGCAACCCACTGAGGGTAAGAAGTCACTGCTAGAAACCCGGCGTCGAATTGTTTCATAACCTCAGCTTTGATTTTCTCGGACATCTCTGGACGCATACGGCGGACCTTCTGTTTAATCGGAGGGCAGTCTTCCTTGGTAGGTAGGTGATGAACCATAATGTCAGTATCCAACCCAGGCATGTCTTCGTAAGACCAGGCAAAGATTTCCACATAGTCACGCAGCATCTGAATCAACCGTTTCTTCACACTAGCCTCCAGATTGGCACCAATCTTGACTTCCTTCCTGTCCGTCTCAGTACCCAGATTTACCGTTTCCACTGGCTCTTCATGTGGCTGCATGGCCCTCTCTTCCTGGAGTAGCAGTCTTGCAAGCTCACCAGGCACTTCGCAATCATCTTCACCTTCATCTTCGGCTAAGTTGATCGGATTTTCGAAGTCATAACTGGCAGTAGCAGAGTCGTTACCAGTGAGATCCAGAGTGGATTGGAACCTGTATAAGTGAGTGTGTGTAAATATAGCTGTTTTGCAATATATAAAGAAAGAAAGAAAAGGAGCGCAAGATTTGAAATGTAAAACGTCCAATGCTTTTATTAATGATATATGATAGTGACACACAAGAGCCCTCACAAATGAGGCCACGGTGCCCCGGGTAAGACACCGGGCCATAAAGTTTCAAATTATTGTTTGTTACAACTTTAAAACAAAGGAGTTCATTACTGAGTGACAAAAGTAATAGGTGTAAAGTCTTTTGCAGTCCAGTTGCTTGGTCCACCGTTGGTCGTTGGGTAGATCCAGTTGTCGAACTCAGATTCTTCCGCGTCGTCCTCAATAGCATTTACTCCCGGGTTGGTGATGAACACAGGAGGTCTTCCAATCCTTACCTTACGCACAGCCTTCTGAGCTTCTGCAGTGAAACCCAAGCCAAATTTGTCAGTCTTTGGAGTGAAACCAGGAAGTCGGCCCCAGTTTTCACACTCACCCTTCTCAATCACAGCCCGGGCATCCTTTAAGGAAGCCATCTTCAAAGGAGAACCCTCTTCAGTAACAGTTTCTGTTGCTGCCAATGTCTGAGGCACCTCTTCAAAGTGTTGAAAGGGGGTCTCAATGAACTCCCCATCCATCTCTACGTACCGGAACGAGTTGAGGTGGCTGACCATATATTCTTCCTCCCCCTGCACTGTTACGATCTTTCCTCTGACCGGGTACTTAAGCTTCTGATGCAATGTGGAGGTCACAGCTCCAGCCTTGTGGATCCATGGGCGACCCAGCAAACAAGAATAGGATGGACGAATGTCCATCACATAGAAAGTTGAATCAAAGACCTGAGAGCCAACTCTGATTGGAATGTCAACTTCCCCATGTACCATCCTCTTTAACCCGTCAAAGGCCCGGACAATAATGTTACTAGGCTTGAGCTCTAAACCCTCACAATCCAGCCTGTCTAGAGCTTTCTTGGGCAATACGTTCAACGAATAACTGGTGTCTACCAACACATGGGCAAGAGTAGTTCCCCTGCATTCAATGGAGATATGCAGGGCATCGTTGTGGTTCTTTCCATTGGCAGTCAGATCGGCGTCAGAGAAACCCAACCCATTATCAGCAGTCAGGTTGGCCATACAATCGGTAAATTGATCAGTAGATGTTTCTTGTGTTGCTGACACCGGTACTTGTATCAAACTCTTATTTTACTCCCAGAACATAAACATCTGCCCCATAGTGCCACGGGACAGCTTTGTCAGATTTATAGGGGATGGGCCCCGGAACAGTAATGATGATAGGAGCAACTTTCTGAGTAGACATAATTTTGACAGGCTTCTTTGAGGGAGCCTTAGGAGGGTTGTTGAAAATAGTGACAATAGAAACCTCTTCGGTAGGGACAGCAGGAACAACAATCTTCTTGAACAAGATCTCCTTATTATCCATCAGGCTTTAGATCCCTGACTTCAACGAAGGACATCCAGCAGGTGCAACAGAACATAGAACGCAACCTTTACCACATCCCGGAAATAAACCGGCTAGCAACAGGTTCCTTTTGACAGTCAGCAACGGGGTAACAATATCTTCCACAGAGGCCACATACGGGTCTTCTTCCACAACATTCACTCCATGCTAGGGCATGGGAGCAGTCACAACATTGGGCCTTTCGGGCGCCTCGATATGTATTTCCTTAGCATCAATAAGGTCCTGAACCTTATTCCTTAGAGCCCAACAATCATCGGTAGTATGCCCCGGGCTATCAGAGTGATAAGCGCAGCGAGAGTTGGGGTTGTACTTTAGAGATGTGGTGTTTACTACCTTCGGAGATTCTTTGACAGTTACCAGATTGGTTGATAGCAGTTGCGGAAATATTTGAGACAGGGTCATGCTAAGCCGAGTGTACTGCCTTTTGGGTCTCTCACCCCTTGGTTGGTTATACTGCTGAGGAGCAGCAGTAGGCTTTGAAATTACCACCGCGTTGACAGCTTGGCGGTGTTCTGGTTTATTTTGTCTTCTGGGACCATAAACAGCACTAGCTTCCTTCTTGAAGGGCTTCTTTTCAGTACTCGAGGAGGCACCTTTCTGTATCTTCCCCGATTTGATACCAGCTTCGATCCTCTCACCAGTCAGGATCAGGTCTGTAAACCCAACAGAGGAATTACCAATCAGGTGATTAAAGAATGGATCAGACAGGGTCCCCAAGAACATGTCCACGAGTTCACGATCCGTCAACGGTGGCTGCACCCTGCCAGCCAGGTCTCTCCATTTCTGCGCGTACTCTTTAAAACCTTCACCCGTCCCAAGTGACATACCCTGGAGTTGGGTACGCGTGGGAGCGAGGTCGGAATTATACTGATACTGCTTATAAAAAGCAGTTTCCAAGTCCTCCCAGTTACGAATATTGGTTCCATCCAGCTGATAGAACCATTCGAGTTAAGTCCCTGAAAGACTCTCCTGGAAGAAATGGATCCATAAGTTCTTGTCTGCAGTGTAAGGTTGGATCTTCCTTACATAAGAGTGGAGGTGCAGTTTAGGACAGGAAGCCCAGTCGTACTTCACAAAGGCAGGCGCCTTGAACTTGTGTGGGATCACCACCCCAGAAGATAAACCTAGATCTCCAAAATCCAACCCAGGTACACGTTGAATCTCCATAGCATTTAACCGGTGCTCCAGCTGTTTGTACCTGTCCTCAGCAGGAGGGTACTGTTCATCATTGAAGTCTGTCTCGGTGTTAGAGACCACGGTACTAGGAACCCTTCCCTCCTGGTGACTGCCTTCCCCAACAGATGGAGTAGTCAGCTCAGCTTCATTCTGCAGTGTATTCCCGAGTCTGCGTCCAGTGTTGAACAGCACAATCCTCTTCTTCTTCTTCTTCAGGAGCAAAGCCTTCAACTCCTGTTGTCCTTGGGCTAAGCTCATGACCAGCTCCTGGAACTGGGAATTCTGGGCCTGGAGGGCCTTGATAGCTTGATCTGTAGTAGGTTCAGGATTCATGATGACTGAGCGAGTGCTGAAATAAACAGCGAAGAAGATTAAGCAACCTGTAGAAAAAGAGTACCTATTATGCACATGATGCATGATATGCTATTTATGCAATGCATTCAAGGGTTTGAAAGTTCAAATTCGTTGTAGACAAAAAGGAACACACATTGTATTATGAAATAATTTGTTCAGTACATCAGGGCCTCATGGGCAAAACATTACAAAATAATTAATCCCAAAAGACACTGCGCATCCTCTTTGGAGCAATGTAGGTGTTGAGGGTCTTTTCCTCATGGAGTAGACGGGTGAGCTCTAAGACCTTCTTCTCACTGGCATGTAGACTGGTTTCAAGAGAATTCCGTTCTTCCTTGAGTTGGATCCAGCTCTTTTGCATTTCTTCCCAAGATGTTGGCATGTCAGGATGTTGGATGATGTAGGACACCTCTCCTTCCAAAACTGGCTCTTTGATCACAGGGAGAACATGAGGATATGGCATCACCAGCTTCTGGGAGCGGGCTCGTACCCATTTGAGATAAGGTTCCAGGGGGATGGAGTTCTTGTGCCCCAGTGTCTTGCTATCCACCTTGTTAGGCATCCTCCAAGCTCTGATGAACCTCTGGCGAAGTCCTTGTGCATCGTTGTCGAAGTCAAAAACTATGTCAGGAGTCAACATGTCATGAGGGCCATCCCTCCGAGCATATCCAAACTGTCTCAAAGCCAGACACGGGTTGTAGGTAATGCCCCCTCTAATTCCAAGTAAAGGAACATTAGGAAACTCTTCGCAACGATTAATAATAGTGACATTTTCTCTAGACCGAGAACACCAATGTATATCAGCATGTGTAAGAGCCATTAACCGTTGTGACCATCTCAAACCCCGCTCGTTCTTCAAAACTGATTGTGGAAGGTGCGAAATAAACCACCTTGCCAGGAGAGGAGTGCAGCACATGAGAACACCTCTTTTTCTCATGGTTCGAGTGTAACATGAGTGGAGGATGTCCCCAAGCAACGTAGGTATGGGGTTCCTGGACATGAAGATCTTGACAGCATTGATATCTATAAGCTGATCTGGATTCGGGAACAACACCAACCCATAGACAAGGAGTGCCATAACTTCTTCAAAAGCTTGTAAGTCAAGGGAATTCCAACATTCTTGTGCTTTCTCAAACAGGAACTTTGCCAAGAATCCTTTGATACCACTTCTAACTTCCCAATGTCCCTTGATGTCAGATGGTTGTAAGCATAGTGCTTTAGCAACCTCTTCAAGTTTTGGTTCCTTTTCCATACCGTTGTAGGGTAGTTGACTGAGAATGGGAATCTTCAGAAGCTAGGAAAACTCTTCCAAGGTGGGCACCAATTGATAATCCGGGAAAGTAAAACAGTGGTGCAAAGGGTCAAAGAACTGGAAGAGAACTTTTATCATATCTTCTTCAATGTTGGTGTTGACCAAACTGATGAGTCTACCACGCCTTTCACTGAAGGAAGAGTTCTCGGGAATCCTAGATGTAAGCTCCTTAAGCTGAGGAGGGATCCTTACAAGGTTGATCTGAATTGTCTTTCTGCGGATAGTTTCCATGTCCTACAAAACAAGAACAAAGATGAAGATTCGAACCCATGAAGTGGTTAGTAAATGCATATGATGCTGTATGATGCTATGATGTTATGATAAAAACACACCACAAGTATTCACAAATAGCAAACATGATAAGGCACACAAGTCACACCAGACAACCCTTAGAGTTTAGGCCAGCATGGGGTTCAGGTACTACCCTCTTGAAGTTGGTGGGCTCAAAAACCTGTCCTATCAAAAGTAACCGGGTTCTAAGGAGCTCAATATCATTGGGTTATTTTCTATGTTCATTGTTTTGATTTAGCCACTGAACTGGCGATCAAAATATTCCAAGAAAACAACCCTCAATGAGTGTAGTATCGAGTATCAACCAACTTCGGACTGCACCAAAGTCGGTCATCTCACTACCCCTAAAGAGGCCAGGATGGTCAAGTAAGGTTCCTAAGGTCAGTTGATGCTTCATGACACCACGCGGCGGCCCCGTACTCTCCTTGACTTGACTCAAGGGTTACCGGTACTCACCAAAGTGCCACATCAACGTAGCAACTGCTTCAACCGTGTCGGTATACCCTGCACAGTTCCCTCACAGTTTGTTGCTACCTAAAAGGTTTCCCCCAGATCCGGGTTAGGATCTATGAAACTCCCAAAAAAGGCCCACAATATTAAAGCAATCAGAACAGGAAATTGAAAACATAAGTATGATCTAATCCTAAGGTACACCTCATTTTATAAGTCCCCAGCAGAGTCGCCAGTTCTTTGATCGGTGGAAATAGAACTGACTGTTTTTTAAGCTGGTTTCGCGAAATGTCGCGGTAAGCAAGAGTCGCCACCGTCTTTTATGTTCTCCAATATGGAAAGGACAAAAGCACAGCAAAACTCCTTTTTCGAGAATGTTTCTCGGTTCGGGAGGTAGATTTATAGAAAGGGAAGGTGTTAGCACCCTTTCTATCCGTGGTTATCCACGGGCTCTTAGGTACTTGCTCTTATGTTTTCAAAATTTGTTTGCTTTTCAAGTGTTTTTGGGTTTTGAAAAAAAGTTTCGTTTGAAAAATTTCTAAGTAACTCTTGTATCTGTCCTCAAGAGTGTATGAAATATTTGTTTGAAAACCTTTTGAAAGTGTATGTGCGAAAAGTTGTTTTGTTTTTTAGAAAGAGCAAGTACCCAGGAGAATCTACCTACTCTAAGGAATTAGGATGTGTAAGAGTCCTTTAGATAGTGCTATCCCACCATTGATAGGTAGGTAGCACCATCATTGGAGTTATTCGGGTCAATTCGATTAAGGGACATGTGTGGTCACCGAAGCAATAGTAGGACACCTTAGAAGTAACCCTAATGTCCTAGATCCTTTTTTTATCCGAGGCAACCGTTTCGAGGCAACTGGATCTTCTAGACAAAAGGGCGACCTCTAAGACACCCTATACTTGATGACCACGTTCGAGGCAACCAGTGAGGCGTACCCTAGGAGTGGCATATGCATGTGTATTGAATTCCAATTATGGTTATCTTGTACATGTTATTTGTGAGCTACGCTTTGATTTTATTTTTCATACATTCTTACAGGCATATTAACAGTTAAATGATTTGCAGGAAATAAAGTGCAGAAAGGTAAATCTAGCTATTACAAGGCGCGGGTCTATACATCGCCAAAAACAAAAACCCGTTTTGAAAATAAGAATGCAAGAATTTAAAAGAAAGCGATAAAGTTCTAATTAATTATTACATTTCCTGAGCAGATACAAAATAATGAATTAAAACAATAAATACGCACGAAAGATTGAATCGGGAATGTCTTTAGGGTTTTGACCCTTTTTGAGAAAGAATTGAATTTTGTCCCTTTTTTGCAATTAATTAAATAATTAAGGTAATTTACTAATTAATTAATTAAAAAAAATGTTTTTTTGTGTTTTTTATGTTTTTAATGAAATAAAATAAAAGAGGAAATTAAAAGTGTCAAAAGAAAAAAAACCTAAGTCTAAATAATTTTATTTATTGTAAAAAAGAAGATTAAAATTAAACATAATTTAAACTAAATTAATTTAAGTTAATGTTTATTTCACAAAATAATTAAGCTAAAGTGACATTAATAATAATAAATAAAACATTTACATTTTTTAGTTTTTTTTTAATTTTTATGGAAAATATTAATTATGTTAATTTTGGTGATAATAATAATAATTAGAAAAAATAATTAATAACCAAATTAGAAAATATAAAACAAAGAAAAAAAGAAAAAAAAAAGATGAACCAAGGGGGGGGGGGGGGGGTTCTGGGCCCAATATGGAGGTTTTTGTAAGCAAGCTGAAGCCCATTTGCCTCCAAGCCACGTTTGACTCCTGGAATCAGCTATGCATATGGTTGACTGAGGATCATGATGTTCCTTCCCTTGTGACCTTTGGATTGCTGCCTTGAGACACTTGGCACCTGGATGTCTGGGATGTATGGTGGATCGGCCTTTGGGAATCTGCACGCAAGCATGTAAAGAAAAAATGTATGGAAATTTTGGGGGACCTGGGAATCGAACCCAGGTCCCAGCGCTCAACACACAAACGCCTTAGCCAGTTGAGCTGTCTGTTTCATTTGATATAGTAATAAGAAGTGATTAATATATGTAATAAAAGCAATATTCCTGGAAACAAAAAAAACACACGCGTTATTTTAAAAAGGGCCAGTGATGTGAAGACACATCATCGTCTTCTCCAATAGCCCCTGTGTTTCTTTCCTGCGGATTTTGGTTCCGCAACAAAATTCATTGGCTTCTCCTATATTGAGCTCTAGGCCACGAAAATGTCAGCCAAAGCCATCATCTTGTTCGTCTCAATCTCCTGAATTCGTCCATGGCTATGGCTTGCATCAATTATCCCTGTAAAACAAAACCCCAAATTGCAACCCCCAAAACCCTAGGTTCGGGTAGGGAGATCTAGGCTACAACAATACAATTAAATAATACAGGATGCATGGAAATTGAATGGTGAACACAAATATGTAAAAATATTAGAGAAAAGGCGCAAGAATTAGAGGTTGAGACTCCATGTGCAGGGGCGAGTTTGAGACAACTTACAGCGCTTGGTAGGTAGTCTTAGGGCGTGGTAAAGGTCTCTTTAGCTTCAGGGTATGGCAATGAAGAGGGCCACGTGCTTAGTTTGATCTGGAAATGTCTGCAACTATGTTTTTGGTCTCTCACTTTTTGGACAATTTTGCACTCTTGCTTTGGCCGTTTCAGTGATCTCTAGGTCGTGAATGAGGTCTGGAATGCTTGCATATGTAGGTATGAATGAGATTAGGTCAGCAGCTGGCCTTGTATCTTGGTGTAATTAAGTTTGAGATTTTGTTTGACCACCATTAAAGGACTTTCCTGTTGTACCCCAAAATTTTCCCTCCCATATTTTTCAAAATTTGTCAAGATCAATCTTCAAATGGATCAAGGATTGCACAATTCAAAGGCCTCCTAAGCCAGCTGAAATTAGGGTTTTGGTTCTTGCAAGGAAGTTGAGGTTTTCAAGGGTTCAATCAAGTCCCATATGCTCATATACATTGTCAAGCATCTACATGTCAAGTTTCAAGGCTCACAAGGTCAAGTTGCACAGTCAAAAAACCCTAATTGCTTCACAATCAACTGTAGGGGCAAAATGGTCATTTGGCAGTCAAAAGTCAAAAAATTTGGTCAACATCTTATTTTGAAGCCACAATCATCATTTGGTCAAATCTTGACCATGATTTCACAGGAATGGCTCAAAAATCATCAAGATGCAAAAGTTTCTATTTTTGGACAGCTGAAAAGTCAACTGTAACTTGACCAAGGCATAACTTTTTCTTGGTTCATCAGAAAAATCCCATCCAATGCTCATTTTGAAGGGGAGGACATTTCCTACAATTCATCTTCACATTCCAAGTCCAATAAATGCTCTCACAAAAAGTTATCAATTTCAACATTATAGGTCATTTTCAAAAGTCAACAAAAAGGCATTTTAAGTCAAAGACCATAACTTGACATGGGTAAATCAAAATGACATGGGACCAAAGGCATTGGTTAGAGAACTTCAATACCTTTCCAAAATGTCTAAGAACATGTTCATATGATCAAAATTGAGCAAGATGTGCATTGGAGAAGTTGGGAAATTTTTGTGAAATGTCAAAAGTCAACTATCCTTGAAACTTCAATTTTTGACAAAAGGGCCCACTTTCCCCACTTGGTTCAGCTTTGCCATGCCTCCCACGTGTCCCATGATTTATCTCAAGATTAAACATTAATTTTTCTATTTTTATTTAATTTTATTGATTTAATTCATTTTAAATCCTTAAAATTCAAATAAAAATCAAAAAAAATTAATCAAAGGATATCTTGTGGTTTGAATGGCCTTGATACATCATAATACACATGCCAAATTCGTGTAAAGTCCATTTCAAGCATAAAAATTCAATTTTGAACAAAAATGGCAAGTTTCTTTAATGGTGGTTATGGAAAAATCTCAAACATCATTGCATTGGTTTTAAGGCTCCTAAAGTCACTTGATTGCATTCATAGACATATATGCAAATGGTCCAGACCAAGAACACGACCTAGAAACCTCAGAGAGAGCAAATCAAATTCTAAAAAAATCAAGAAAAGTTCAAAACTGTAATCAGTCTTCCAGGCGAATTCAAAGCCTCTTTTTGATTCAAACACCTTGCCTGAGTCTCCAGGAACCTGTTGCCATCAAGAACAAGCCCTAACACCATCAGAATCGTTCACCACAAGTCATTCGGTTTGCATTATTTTCCATAACTGCATATCATAATTCATGCGCTTTTAATCCATTTTCTTGGTTGATTTATGTTAACAGGAACCTTCTGAAGTGATTGGTATAATCCAATTTGATTATAGCATTCTGAATCAAAAACTACCATGGAAGAACATTAGGGTTTCGAAGCTGTTAATTTAGGGCTTTGCACATAAGGAAAAATTGGACTGTGAAACGTGCATGGTTGAATTCGTCAAGGCCAGACGAATTCAACCCAACCCTCACGCCCTTTTTATATTGCTTGTGTGCTTAATCGCTATTTTTGATGTTTCCAGTTTGTGGGGGTTTAAAACCCCCGCTATCTGCTTTATATTTTTACAGGAAACGAAGAAGATGAAGGACGTGCCTCCATGTGGTTGGCCAGTTCAAATAATATGCGCGCTTTTTCTCTTTCCAAGCATAATTGGCATTTTCCTATATTATTTTCATTATCCAATATGTTTACAAACAAATGCAGATGGTGTAGTGGTTGGAGACGTGGCTTGCAATTGTTAGGACCTGGGTTCGATTCCCAGGTCCCCCATATAATTGTTGATCTTTTTTCTAAGACGTTCCAATGCAGTGCTTGTCAATGATCTACCATGAACCTTCAGTACTCCATGTGCCAAGTGGCTATGACTATCAATCCAATGGCTGCAAGGGAAGGAGCATCATGTGCTCAGGTCAAAGCAGGCATAGGCGATCATGAAAGTCAACAAGGCTCAGAGCATTGTTGGGCCATAATTTCTCAAAATAAAACTCCCAATTCTGGCCCATACCCCCCCCCCCTTTGGGTTTGCAATTTCATTTTGTCATTTCATATTTTATTTGTCTTATTTTTATTTTTTCCCTTTTATTAACAATTAACATAATTAACATTTTATATAAAAATCTAAAAAAAGAACTAATATTATTATTATTATTAATTTCATTTTATTTTTGTAAATAAATACTAATAAATTGAATTAATTTTAATTAGGCAACTTTAACCTTTTTTTTTTCTTAATAACTAAAATAAAATTAGAATTAGGTTTTATTGACTTTTAATTTTATTTCCTTTTATTTTATTTCATTAAAAACATAAAAATACAAAAAACATTTTTTTTAATTAATTAATTAAGTAGTTTAATCATTAGTTTTAATTTCATTTAATCACAAAAAAGACAAAAAATTCATTTCTTTTCTTAAAAGGGTCAAAACCCCTTAGAACATTCCCGATTAATTTTTATTCGCGCGCATTTATTTATTTTGATTATTTATGTAACTGCTTCCAGAACTGTAATAGTTAATTAGGTTTATATCTTTATTTACTATTTCTCGCATTCTTATTTTTTCAAACGGGTTGTTGTTTTTGGCGATGTATATACCCGCGCCTTGTAATAGCTAGATTCACATTTCCGCAATTTATTTTCCGCACTCCTAACTGTTAAGAAATGCATGAAAGAATGTGTGATAATAAAATCAATCCGTAGCTCACAAATAACATGTACAAAGACATTAACTGAAAAACAACACACAATGCACATGCCACTCCTAGGGTACGCCTCACTGGTTGCCTCGAACGTGGTCATCAAGTATAGGGTGTCTTAGAGGTCGCCCTTTTGTCCAAAAGATCCAGTTGCCTCGAAATGGTTGCCTCGGATACAAAGGATCTAGGACATTAGGGTTACTTCTAAGGTGTCCTACTAATGCTTCGGTGACCACACTGTCCCGATAATCGAATTGACTCGAACACCTCCAACGATGGTGCTACCTACCTCTCAATGGTGGGATAACACTATCTAAAGGACTCTTACACAGCCTAATTCCTTAGAGTAGGTAGATTTCTCTCAAGTACTTGCTCTTTTCAAAACAAACAAAAATACTTTTTGCACTCACACTTTCTAAAAGTTTTCAAACAAATTTTCCATACACTCTTGAGGACAGATACAAGAGTTACTTAGAAATCTTTCAAACGAAACTTTTTCAAAACCCACACATACTTGAAAAGCAAACAAATTTTGAAAACATAAGAGCAATTACCTAAGAGCCCATGGATAACCATGGATAGAAAGGGTGCTAACACCTTCCCTTTCTATAAATCTACCTCCCGAACCGAGAAACATTCTCGAATAAGGAATTTTGCTGTGCTTTTGTCCTTTCCATGTTGGAGAACATAAACGACGGTGGCGACTCTTGCTTACCGCGACATTTCGCGAAACCAGCTTAAAAAACAGTCAGTTCTATTTCCACTGATCACAGAACTGGCGACTCTGCTGGGGAAAGATAAAAGTAAGGTGTACCTTAGGATTAGATCATACTTATGTTTTCAATTGCTTTGCTTTGATTGTTTTATATTTGTGGGCTTTGCATCAGAGTTTCATAGATCCTAACCCGGATCTGGGGATACCCTTTTAGGTAGCATAAGCTGTGAGGGACCTGTCCGGCGTAGACCGACACGGGTGAAGAAGTGGCTACGTTGGTGTGGCAACTTGGTCCGTACCGATATCCCTTGTGTTGCAACGAGGAGAATATGGGTCTTCTGAGGAGTCATTAAGCACCAACCGACCTTAGAACCCTAATGTGACCCAACTTGGCCATAAAACAGTAGCAGTATGCTACACCCATTGAGGCTAAACTCTCGTGATGGTTCTGGCCGCAAGAAAAGATTGTGACGCTGGAGTTATGACCTATTGAGGGTAGTCAATGATATCGGGATCCTCTAGAACCCGGTTACTTTTGATAGGACAGGTCTTAACCAATGAAACTGAAAGAGGGTAGTACCTAAACTTCATGCTGGCCTAAACTCTAAGGGCTGTCTTGTGTGACTTGTGTGCCTTCAAACTTGACTACTTGCATACTTGTTATCTGACACACGAGTTTCTTGCAGGTTTTGTTTACTGTCCTTAATATGGGCTCATAACAGGGTTTACTTACATCACTCCACGCATAGCATAACATCATGCCATCATACCATTGCATACATCCTACATAAGGACTAATCCATTTCAAGGATCTCAAGGGTTTGTGATGCAGGTCATGATGTCTAGCAAGGGGCAAAGGGGATTTACTTTCCTCTAGCCAAGGTTGATGACTTGAGTCAGGGGCTATGACCCACTTGATATGGTGAGCCTTGACTCTTGAAGAAGGACTCTCAGCAACATGAAGTTCCTTCAATCAAGCTACCCAAATTCAAATTATAACAAGTTTCTCTGTTTACCCCGCGAGATCCTTGAAAACATTGCATGCATACATACATATCATTGCATTACAGGTACTCTGTTCTACAGGTTGCTTAATCTTCTTCGCTGTTTATTTCAGCCATCATCATGAATCCTGAATCATCCAATGAACAAGCTATCAAGGCCCTCCAGGCCCAGAACGCCCAGTTCCAGGAGCTGGTCATGAGCTTAGCCTAGGGACAACAGGAATTGAAGACTTTGCTTTTGAAGAAGAAGAAGAAAAGGACTATTTTGTTCAACCTTAGACGCAAATCTGGGAATGGATCACAAAATGAGGCTGAGCTGACCACCCCATCCGCTGGGAGAGACAGCCCACAAGGGAGAGAGGTTCCTAGTCTCGTGGTCTCCGACAACGAGACAGATTTCAATGATGAACAGTACCCTCCTGCTGAGGACAGGTACAAGCAACTAGAGGACCGTCTAAATGCCATGGAGATTCAACAGGTTCCCGGGTTAGACATCGGAGACCTAGGCTTATCTTCTGGGGTGGTGATCCCTCACAAGTTCAAGGCACCTGCCTTTGCAAAGTACGACGGGGCTTCCTGTCCTAAGTTGCACCTCCGTTCATACGCAAGGAAGATCCATCCCTACACGGCAGACAAGAATCTATGGATCCATTTCTTCCAGGAAAGTCTTTCAGGGACTCAGCTCGAATGGTTCTATCAGTTGGATGGAACCAATATTCGTAACTGGGAGGACTTGGAAACTGCTTTTTATAAGCAGTATCAGTATAATGCCGACCTCGCTCCTACACGTACCCAACTCCAGGGTATGTCACTAGGGACGGGTGAAGGATTCAAGGAATATGCGCAAAGGTGGAGAGACCTGGATGGAAGGGTGCAGCCACCTTTGACTGACCGTGAGCTCGTTGACATGTTCTTGGGGACCCTGTCTGGTCCTTTCTTCAACCATCTGATTGAGAATTCTTCTGCTGGGTTTACAGATTTGATCTTGACCAGGGAGAGGATTGAAGTTGGTATCAAGGCTGGAAAGATTCAAGAAGCTGCACCTGCTGATGCTCATAAAAAGCCTTACAGTGGGAAGAAGGAGTCCAATGTTGTGCATAGTAAAAAGGGTCGCCATGATCAACATGTAGGGGCAACCCAGATCTATAATCCTAGGCCTGCTCAACAAGGACAGGGGCAACAACGTAAGGAGGTCGCACCCAAGAGACAGTTCACTAAGATCAACATGTCACTGGATCAAGCGCTACAGCAAATGTTGAAGGCAGGGCTGATTACCTTAAGGGCTCCTCTCCGGAATCCAAACACTTCTGCTCCTAACTATCATCCCAATGATAGGTGCGCATACCATTCTGATAGCCCGGGGCATACTACAGACAACTGTTGGGCTCTGAAGAACAAAGTCCAAGACATGATTGACGCCGGAGAGATTCAGTTTGAAGCACCAGAGACTCCAAACATAATCACTGCTCCTTTGCCCAATCATTGAAGGCTTTTGTTTATTTGAATTTGCGAGTTGTATTTTTCTTTGCTTATACAAACAATTAATGTCATAGCAAACTCTTTTATTTCATTAATGCATTACATATGTCTGTTTTTGAATTAATCCAATTATTTTCACTATATTCAAATTGCTTTCATATTTTTTGTGATGGTCAATGCTAGGTTAATAATTCTAAGCCTCTTGAGGGAGGATGACGAAAACGATACCACAATCTATAGTATGCTTTTGAACAGACCCCGCTGATGAGGTACAGGCATTGTTTCAATTCCTAAACACTGGAGTTACAAGGATGATAATCCCTCGTCAACCCCTTTGAGCCAAAGAAGTAGGAGTTTTCTTTTCGAAAATTAAAACCCTTAATCATAACCTGGGGCAGGGTAGTTCTCTCAGCTGATCCAAGTGCACAACGAATGGCACCAAAGGAGTCCTTACAAAACAAAAGACACTGATGGCTCCGAATAATCATAAAGACAAGCAGTCATTATTCCTCATAAATAGAAATCCAATAAGTCAAAACCTATGAAGGAGACTTACAAAACTGGGGTATCCCGCTGACTGTAATTCCAAAAAAGGAAACAGTTCAGGCAAAAAATAGGGATAACGAAATCAAAAAAAGAAAGAGGTCCTACAAACCCTCAACAAAAACAAAATGACTGCCTGTTCAAAATAAATTGTCAATATCCGAACCATCACTGGAATATCAGAGCAAAGACTCGAACAAAGGTCTAATGCATGATCAACTGAGTTTAGGTTTGAAGAATATCACGAAGAGCGGGTGGGTACAAATAAATTTGAGCCTTTGTCCTTTGTTTCTTAAACCGTGAACCAGGCCACGCTACAACCCTTAAAAGTCCTAGCTGAAGCATGGGTTAGTTCGAAAGCATACTGTTACGAAAGGTATCCTGACTCCTTAAGGCTTGCGGTAAAATAACGAGTTGACATCACAGTTTACAAAAAATTCACTTGTTTTTATGAAAAAATGCATTTTCAAAAAACTTCAAGACAGACATAAGCTTTGCATTTTTAATATAACATTGTTTGCATATGACTTTTTGTTCGAACAACAGAGAAATTTGCGCGAAGAATATCTAATGAACAAAAGCACTTCCAATCAAGGGGCATGGCATGATCATCGTCCATCATCTGGGGCAGTTAAGTCAAGATTCGGAGAATCTCTCAAAAGGCCAATCAACATGGGGCAAATCTCTACCTGGGTCACTTGGGGCATTGGACGATCAAACGAAGATCTTCTGGTGGTATGACGACACAACGCTACTAATAGTGGCACCTCCCTACATCCTGAGAGCATGGACATAGTCAGAAAAAAAATACTGCGCATAATCAAAGACCCGCTAGGTTGACACACCTAGGCAAAAATAAGGGCTTCCCGGCGAACCAAAAGGGTTCGGGCAAAAATAAGGGATGAAATGAAAAAAAAAAATCTGTACACCCGGCAAGTCGAAAACCTGAAAAGGCGGCTTGGGAAAAAAAATGGGTATCCCGGTGGACTGAAAACCCGAAGGGGCAGTCCATGGCAAAAATTAGGGATCACAGCGTACGACTATGTCCCGTCACTCACCTACCAGAAGAAGATTTGTCCATCGGCAGTTATCAAGCACCTCCATAGGAAACTAGGGCAATAAGAATTGTCTGAACTATACAAGCTGCTTTGTCCATCGAGGTACCTAGGTAGATTCGGCTGAAGAATGTAACCAGGATACCTTCACTCCCTGCAGAGTAGGACAAGATTCAGCAGTACTCTCCCCTAGCAGAGTTGGTCTCTCCTCGGCCCTGAAAAGGCACAGTATCCCTAGTAAATCAGCAACACTCTCCCCGAGCAGAATTAGTCTACTGTCAGCCTTAAGGAAGTTGGGTATCCCCAGAAGATCTCAATATTCCCCAGCGGAATATACAGATATCCCTAAACAAGCATCCCCGGCTGTCTTAATATAAGATTATTCCCCGGCGGAATACAGACATCCAGTGGAGCCACTTCCCAGTGCAGTCCAAAGTCTCCCCAGGAGAGTTGAATCAATCTCCCCAGTAGATTCTGGAAGCTTATCCCCTGCAGAGTACGAACGCATCTCCCCGGCTTTATTCAAAGGTTATTCCCCACCAGAGCTTATAATTGGGTTATCCTCAGCTAATTACAACGGAAAGGTCGTCCTCGGCAAAGTTCTTCCTATCCCCAGCGGAGTTATCATCAAAACCTCAGCGAAGTATCTCTTCCCACAAAGTATTCCCCGCAGAGTAACCTCTCCAAAAAGTTTATGCCCCAATGGAGTCATCTTCTCCTACCGGCTTATTCTTGCAACCATCATCCCCAGTGGAAGCGAAGGACTCCACTCTTCAACATCAGCCCAGGATTCAACAAGCTCCCCGCATTCGTCAAAGGATTTATTTTCCTATACGAAAATACATTCTTAGACATTTCACATTATCATACACCATGACGCATGCATATACGCATCATAACACACAATCTCATTTATTCTTGAGAACATCATGACATCATGCATTTCATACATCATGACATTGCATACAACTGATGTTTCGCCTTTTTCAGGAAAAAGGTCAATCCAAAGACGATTACTATCAACTGTCGCAATTCCAGATTCGATACCTGCATCTAGCCAGGGCATATCTGCTAGCGATTGATTGTGGATTCGATACCTGTATCTAGCCAGGGCATATCTACATTAAAGAGATTAAAGAGATAGTTGGGAAATGCTCCAGACATGGATGTTATTCTTTTGCTTATTCAGATTTTCTCTTCAGAGATAGCGTAGAAATGCTCCAGAGATGGATGCTATTCTTTTGCTTATTCAAAGTTTCAGATATAGCTGGGAAATGCTCCAGATATGGATGTTGTTCTTTTGCTTATTCAGATTTTCTCTTCAAAGATAGCTTAGAAATGCTCCAGAGATGGATGTTATTATTTTGCTTATTCAAGAGTTTCCTTCCAGATATAGCATAGAAATGCTCCAGAGATGGATGCTATTCTTTTGCTTATTCAAAGTTCCAGATATAGCTGGGAAATGCTCCAGAGATGGATGTTGTTCTTTTGCTTATTCAGATTTTCTCTTCAGAGATAGCTTAGAAATGCTCCAGAGATGGATGTTATTCTTTTGCTTATTCAAGAGTTTCCTTTCAGATATAGCTGGGAAATGCTCCAGAGGTGGACTCTATTCTGTTGCTTATTCAGAGTTGCTTGTTCAGAAATAGTTCAGATATGCTCCAGAACCGGACGCTATTCTGTTGCTTATTCAGGGCTTCTTTTCAGAGATAACTTAGAGATGCTCCAACCACGGATGCTATTCTATTGTTTATTCAGAGATTCTTTCTAGAGATGGTTCAGATGCGATCCAGACATGGCTACATTCTGATACTTATTCCAGACTCCCTTCTAGATATAGCTTAGAAATGCTCCGGAAACGGATGCTATTCTATTGCTTATTCTAGATTCCCTTCTAGAGATGGTTCAGATGCGACCCAGACATGGCGAAATTTTGATACTTATTCAGATTTCCTTTCAGATATAGCTGGGAAATGCTCCAGAGATGGACGCTATTCTGTTGCTTATTCAGAGTTTCTTGTTCAGAAATAGTTCAGATATGCTCCAGAACCTGACGCTATTCTGTTGCTTATTCAGGGCTTCTTTTCAGAGATAACTTAGAGATGCTCCAACCACGGATGCTATTCTATTGTTTATTCAGAGATTCTTTCTAGAGATGGTTCATATGCGATCAAGACATGGCTACATTCTGATACTTATTCCAGACTCCCTTCTAGAGATATCTTAGAAATGCTCCGAACACGGATGCTACTCTATTGCTTATTCCAGATTCCCTTCTAGAGATGGTTCAGATGCGACCCAAACATGGCGACATTTTGATACTTATTCAAATTTCCTTTCAGATATAGCTTAGAGATGCTCCTGACCCGGATGTTATTCTACTGCTTATTCAGATTTTCTCTCCGAAGATGGCCTAGAGATGCTCCAGATCTGGACGCTATTCTATTGCTTATTCAGATTCAAACTTCTAAAGATAACTCAGAGATGCTCCAGACCTGGATGTTATTCTATTGTTTAGTCCAGATTTCCTTCAAGAAGTAGTCCAGATTCGGATGACATTCTGCCACTCATTCAGGTGCAGTATGGATATACCCCAGACACGGTGGTCATTCTACTACTCGTTCAGACGTCAGCAAATTTGGTACAGACTAGATATGCTCCAGACATGGAAGCTACTCTATTTCTTACTCATATTCAACCATTCACTATACCTCCAAAGGGCATCTATAAGCCCATTCCCGACAAGGTTCAGTCACATCTCCAGATGGCATCTATAAGCCCATCCTCTTATCCACCATCTCTCCAAATGACATCTGTAAGCCCATTCCCGACATCACACTGCTGACATTCTACTATGTGAGTGCAAATTTCTGGGCACTCTAGTGTTCAATCATCTTCCACCTTCGGATCACGAAAGGCACGCAAGCCAATCTACATCCTCAGGTCTAAGAAGATTGAACAGGGGCAACTGTTGTACCCCAAAATTTTCCCTCCCATATTCTTCAAAATTTGTCAAGATCAGTCTTCAAATGGATCAAGGATTGCACAATTCAAAGGCCTCATAAGCCAGCTGAAATTAGGGTTTTGGTTCTTGCAAGGAAGTTAAGGTTTTCAAGGGTTCAATCAAGTCCCATATGCTCATATACATTGTCAAGCATCTACATGTCAAGTTTCAAGGCTCACAAGGTCAAGTTGCACAGTCAAAAAACCCTAATTGCTTCACAATCAACTGTAGGGGCAAAATGGTCATTTGGCAGTCAAAAGTCAAAAATTTTGGTCAACATCTTATTTTGAAGCCACAATCATCATTTGGTCAAATCTTGACCATGATTTCACAGGAATGACTCAAAAATCATCAAGATGCAAAAGTTTCTATTTTTGGACAGCTGAAAAGTCAACTGTAACTTGACCAAGGCATAACTTTTTCTTGGTTCATCAGAAAAATCCCATCCAATGCTCATTTTGAAGGGGAGGACATTTCCTACAATTCATCTTCACATTCCAAGTCCAATAAATGCTCTCACAAAAAGTTATCAATTTCAACATTATAGGTCATTTTCAAAAGTCAACAAAAAGGCATTTTAAGTCAAAGACCATAACTTGAGATGGGTAAATCAAAATGACATGGGACCAAAGGCATTGGTTAGAGGACTTCAAGACCTTTCCAAAATGTCTAAGAACATGTTCATATGATCAAAATTGAGCAAGATATGCATTGGAGAAGTTGGGAAATTTTTGTGAAATGGCAAAAGTCAACTATCCTTGAAACTTCAATTTTTGACAAAAGGGCCCACTTTCCCCACTTGGTTCAGCTTTGCCATGCCTCCCACGTGTCCCATGATTTATCTCAAGATTAAACATTAATTTTTCTATTTTTATTTAATTTTATTGATTTAATTCATTTTAAATCCTTAAAATTCAAATAAAAATCAAAAAAATTAATCAAAGGATATCTTGTGGTTTGAATGGCCTTGATACATCATAATACACATGCCAAATTCGTGTAAAGTCCATTTCAAGCATAAAAATTCAATTTTGAACAAAAATGGCAAGTTTCTTTAATGGTGGTTATGGAAAAATCTCAAACATCATTGCATTGGTTTTAAGGCTCCTAAAGTCACTTGATTGCATTCATAGACATATATGCAAATGGTCCAGACCAAGAACACGACCTAGAAACCTCAGAGAGAGCAAATCAAATTCTAAAAAAATCAAGAAAAGTTCAAAACTGTAATCAGTCTTCCAGGCGAATTCAAAGCCTCTTTTTGATTCAAACACCTTGCCTGAGTCTCCAGGAACCTGTTGCCATCAAGAACAAGCCCTAACACCATCAGAATCGTTCACCACAAGTCATTCGGTTTACATTATTTTCCATAACTGCATATCATAATTCATGCGCTTTTAATCCATTTTCTTGGTTGATTTATGTTAACAGGAACCTTCTGAAGCGATTGGTATAATCCAATTTGATTATAGCATTCTGAATCAAAAACTACCATGGAAGAACATTAGGGTTTCGAAGCTGTTAATTTAGGGCTTTGCACATAAGGAAAAATTGGACTGTGAAACGTGCATGGTTGAATTCGTCAAGGCCAGACGAATTCAACCCAACCCTCACGCCCTTTTTATATTGCTTGTGTGCTTAATCGCTATTTTTGATGTTTCCAGTTTGTGGGGGTTTAAAACCCCCGCTATCTGCTTTATATTTTTACAGGAAACGAAGAAGATGAAGGACGTGCCTCCATGTGGTTGGCCAGTTCAAATAATATGTGCGCTTTTTCTCTTTCCAAGCATAATTGGCATTTTCCTATATTATTTTCATTATCCAATATGTTTACAAACAAATGCAGATGGTGTAGTGGTTGGAGACGTGGCTTGCAATTGTTGGGACCTGGATTCGATTCCTAGGTCCCCCATATAATTGTTGATCTTTTTTCTAACACGTTCCAATGCAGCGCTTGTCAATGATCTACCATGAACCTTCAGTACTCCATGTGCCAAGTGGCTGTGACTATCAATCCAATGGCTGCAAGGGAAGGAGCATCATGTGCTCAGGTCAAAGCAGGCATAGGCGATCATGAAAGTCAACAAGGCTCAGAGCATTGTTGGGCCATAATTTCTCAAAATAAAACTCCCAATTCTGGCCCATACCCCCCCCCCCCTTGGGTTTGCAATTTCATTTTGTCATTTCATATTTTATTTGTCTTATTTTTATTTTTTCCCTTTTATTAACAATTAACATAATTAACATTTTATATAAAAATCTAAAAAAAGAACTAATATTATAATTATTATTAATTTCATTTTATTTTTGTAAATAAATACTAATAAATTGAATTAATTTTAATTAGGCAACTTTAACCTTTTTTTTTCTTAATAACTAAAATAAAATTATAATTAGGTTTTATTGACTTTTAATTTTATTTCCTTTTATTTTATTTCATTAAAAACATAAAAATACAAAAAACATTTTTTTTAATTAATTAATTAAGTAGTTTAATCATTAGTTTTAATTTCATTTAATCACAAAAAAGACAAAAAATTCATTTCTTTTCTTAAAAGGGTCAAAACCCCTTAGAACATTCCCGATTAATTTTTATTCGCGCGCATTTATTTATTTTGATTATTTATGTAACTGCTTCCAGAACTGTAATAGTTAATTAGGTTTATATATTTATTTACTATTTCTCGCATTCTTATTTTTTCAAACGGGTTGTTGTTTTTGGCGATGTATATACCCGCGCCTTGTAATAGCTAGATTCACATTTCCGCAATTTATTTTCCGCACTCCTAACTGTTAAGAAATGCATGAAAGAATGTATGATAATAAAATCAATCCGTAGCTCACAAATAACATGTACAAAGACATTAACTGAAAAACAACACACAATGCACATGCCACTCCTAGGGTACGCCTCACTGGTTGCCTCGAACGTGGTCATCAAGTATAGGGTGTCTTAGAGGTCGCCCTTTTGTCCAAAAGATCCAGTTGCCTCGAAACGGTTGCCTCGGATACAAAGGATCTAGGACATTAGGGTTACTTCTAAGGTGTCTTACTATTGCTTCGGTGACCACACTGTCCCGATAATCGAATTGACCCGAACACCTCCAACGATGGTGCTACCTACCTCTCAATGGTGGGATAGCACTATCTAAAGGACTCTTACACAGCCTAATTCCTTAGAGTAGGTAGATTTATCTCAAGTACTTGCTCTTTTCAAAACAAACAAAAATACTTTTTGCACTCACACTTTCTAAAAGTTTTCAAACAAATTTTTCATACACTCTTGAGGACAGATACAAGAGTTACTTAGAAATCTTTCAAACAAAACTTTTTCAAAACCCACACACACTTGAAAAGCAAACAAATTTTGAAAACATAAGAGCAAGTACCTAAGAGCCCATGGATAACCATGGATAGAAAGGGTGCTAACACCTTCCCTTTCTATAAATCTACCTCCCGAACCGAGAAACATTCTCGAATAAGGAATTTTGCTTTGATTTTGTCCTTTCCATGTTGGAGAACATAAAAGACGGTGGTGACTCTTGCTTACCGCGACATTTCACGAAACCAGCTTAAAAAACAGTCAGTTCTATTTCCACCGATCACATTTCAAACTTGGTTCAAAACCATGATTTTGTGCACAAAATAGCCTTACACAAATTTGGTAGCTGGCTCATCATACATAAAAGCTAATCAAACCAAAAATATGCCATTCCATTAACTTTTAGATTTTATTTGAATTTTTATGGATTTAAAATGAATTAAATCAATAAAAATTAAATAAAATGGAAAAATAAATGTTTAATCTTGAAATTAATCATGGGACACGTGTATGGCATGACAAGGCTGAATCAAGTGGAAGAAAGTGGACCCTTTTGTCAAAAATTAATGTTTTAAGGATAGTTGACTTTTGCCATTTCACAAAAATTTCCCAACTTCTCCAATGCACATCTTGCTCAATTTTGATCATATGAACATGTTATTGGACATTTTGGAAAGGTCTGGAAGTCCTATAACCAATTCCTTTGGTCCCATGTCATTTGGATTTACCAATCTCAAGTTATGGTCTTTGACTTAAAGTGCCTTTTTGTTGACTTTTGAAAATGACTTATAATGTAGAAATTGATAACTTTTTGTGAGAGCATTTCTTGGACTTGGAATGTGAAGATGAGTTGTAGGAAATGTCATCCCCTTCAAAATGAGAATTGGATGGTATTTTTTTGATGAACCATGAAAATGTTATGCCTTGGTCAATTTATAGTTGACTTTTCAGCTGTCTAAAAATGGAAACTTTTGCATCTTGATGATTTTTGAGCCATTCTTGTGGAATCATGATCAAGACTTAATCAAATGATGATTGTGGCTTCAAAATAAGATGTTGACCAAATTTTTTGACTTTTGACTGCCAAATGACCATTTTACCCCTACAGTTGATTGTGAAGCAAATGAGGCTTTTGACTGTGCAACTTGACCTTGTGAGCCTTGAAACTTGGCATATGGATGCTTGACAATGTGTATAGGCCCATGGGACTTGATTGAGCCCTTGAAAACCTCAACTTCCTTGCAAGAACCAAAACCCTAATTTTGACTAGCTTAGGAGGATGGTTTGATTGTGCAACCCTTAAGTAGACTTGAGCAAATTGAGATGATGCTTGTCAAAACTTTGAAGAATATGGGAGGGCAAATTTTGGGGTACAACACACACTTACACTCTTTTCAAACAAAGTTTTTAAAAACACATCGTAACACTCTTGAGGACTGATACAAGGGTTAAAACGAAGTAAAACAAAAAAACTTTTCAACCTCATTGCACATGGAATTAAACGCATGCACCCATGAAGCAACTTGCTAAACCTCATTGCCTTTACCTACATTATTAACAAGTAAGACAAACCAATATTGTATTTCGTTAATTTAGAGAGAAAATAAAAGCAAAATATCCATGATCACCAAATAAGACAAGTCAAGGTGCTTGGTAGCTCCTCAAAGAGCAAGGCTAAAGATAGGGAGAAGAACCAAACATCCTAATGTGATTTTGTGGTGATTGAAACAATATGGTATGATGAAGGGATTTTAGGGGGAAAATTGGGGTACAACAACAGGGTGGTTAGCGGGTTGTAGATATGTTGCCTCTTGCTTTTAAATCTTTTTGAGTCAGAAACAACAATGTATGGGCTCAAGAAGAGTTGACATTGTGATTAAAGTCACTTTTCCAAAATGGAAGTGGTGACTTTCTTCCCAAAATGGAAATGCAACTTGGATAATGGCTCAAATGCTTGGACAATGGCTCTATCAGTTGTGTAAACATTAAATTATTGTGTGATTAGCAATTTTGGAACCTGAAAAACAAGATTTGTACAACATGCTTGAAGATTGGATCAAGGGTTCTTCCCAAAATGGCTTGTAATTCAAGTTTGAAAACCCTAACTTCTTGCCTTCGATTCTCCTTGCTCAAGAATGATCTTAAGGTGTTCTTGGATATTTTGGAAATCTTGAAATGTGCTCTACAACCCATATTTGAATTTATTTTGAATATTCCCCTTGGAACTATGTGAAAAATTGCCATGAAGTTAGGTCAAAAATCTGCCTAACTAGGGCAAAATTTCACTAAGTCTTTTTTAGTTCATGAGCATGTATTCACCAAATTATAACTTGAGATCCAAGCATTTTTAGGAAAGGTTTTGAGAAGTAAAGTTTTATATTTCATGGAGATCTACAACTTTCATGTTGGAAGTTTCCTTTGAATCATCGTGTATCATAATGAAAAAATTGCTCAAAGTTATGAAAAAATAAGAAATTTTCAACACTTAGAAAAATATCTAAGTTTAGAAATATTGACTTTTCAAATTGAAATATTGATTTCTTGATTTCTTGATGAATAACTTTCCTATTTTGACATGTTTTGATGAATTTTGATCTTTGGCACTTGAATTTGACCAAAAAGTCAAAGTTTGACTTTTCAGTATATAGTTGACTTTTGATCAGTTGACTGCAAAATTCATTTGTTAATCCAAAGGATTTGCAATGTTTTGAATCATGTTATTAGGTCAAAAATGATGCAATTAAACTCTTGATATCATGCCTTAAACCAATTTACCATTTTCTAGGTCAAAAATCAGAAGTTGCCTTTTCCCAGTTAAAACCCTAATTTTGACCATTTTGACCATTTTGCCCTTTTGGAGATTTGATCAAATTTCTTGAGGAATTATGGTCCAAACTTTATCAAATGATAGATATGAGTCTAAAATGTTGATGTGGATCAAAAATTATGAAGTTTTGACTGTAAATTAGCCATGGTTGACTTTTTCCCCAATACACCTGATTTTTAGGTCAATTATTCAATTTACTGATCAAAAGTGTGATCCAAGGCTTGAAACTTGACATGAGTAACCTTGGTGGTCCATAATGATACATGAAAGTCATATGGGGCATTGATAGTTCAAAAATCATTGTGCAAACTCAAACCCTAATTTTGGTCATCAGTGCATAAGGAGGTGTCTTGTATTGATCAAACCCTAGTACAGTCTTGAGCCCAATGAGATCTTGTGAGAAAAATTCTTGATAAGTGAGAGGGAAAATTTGGGGGTACAACAGTAATGTACTCTTGAGATTGAAAGCACCAATAGATATCTGCATGAGAAAGCGACATTATCCTTTGAGACCACCTCAAGCCTTGCTCATTCTTCAATACTGATCGGGGAAGGTACGAAATAAACCACCTAGACAACAAAGGTAAGCAACACATAAGAGTCCCTCGCCATCTCATAGTGTGAGTATGAAGAGAGTGCAAAACATATCCAAGCAATGTAGGCACAGGGTTACGAGTAAAGAAAATTTTGACAGGATTCACATTTATGAGTTGGTCAGGGTTAGGAAAAAGCACCAACCCATAGATTAGAAGGGCCAAGACTTCTTCAAAAGCTTATAAATCCAAAGCATCCAAAAACAAATGAGCCTTCTCCATCAGGAATTTATCCAAAAAGCCTTTGATTCCACTTCTTGTCTCCCAATTAGCTACAATGTCATAACTCTTCAAATGTAAGGTCTTGGAAATAACTTCAGGATTTGGAGTTTCCTCTAAACCGATGAATGGTATTTTATCAAGGATGGGTACTCCCGATAGTTGAGAGAATTCTTCCATTGTTGGCAATAATTGATAATCAGGAAAGGTGAAATAATGATGTACAGGGTCAAAGAACTGAAAGAGCACCCTCATCATGTCTTCTTTAAAGCTTGAGGTAACCAAATTGAGAAGTTGTCCATATCTTTTGGTGAATGGAGAATTTTTAGAAATCCTTGATGCTAACTCTTTGAGTTGAGAACGAACTCTTATGAAGTTTATTCGGATGGTATTTCTTCAAGCGGAAGCCATATCCTACAAAACAGAACAAAGTTAAATCCCTAGGTCCTTGAAATGGTTAGTAAAAATGATATGGCATGATTTTAGGATGTCATGAGCAAATAATCACACACAAACAAAGCACACAAGGGCTTAGGTTTAGGCTTGCATGGGGTTTATAGGTAAGAACCCTCTTGAAGTTTAGTTGGTTCAACCTGTCCCAAAAAGTAATCGGGTTCTAGGAGCCTTAATATCACCGATCTTTCTTCATCGGGCATTGTTTTAGCTCAAGCATCCAAAATGCGGCCAAAATATCCCAAAAGTCTGATCTTAATGAGTGTAGTATCGAGTATTGTGATACGGTGGGAGAACTGACTTGGGATTTGCGTTTGTGTTTGCAAATGTTTCGGTTTAGCAAGAGTCGCCATCGACTTTTTATTTTATCCTAAGGAAAGGCCAAAAAGCACAGGAAAGACCTTTGAGATGTTTTCGTGGGTTCGGGGGGTAGATTATGAAAAGGGAAGGTGCTAGCACCCTTTTAATCCATGGTTATCCATGGGCTCTTAGTTACTTGTTTTAGATCACTTGCCTTTGTTTTTCAATTGCTTGAAATGGTGTTTTGCGTGTGTGGTTTTGAAAATGTTTTGAAAAAGATGCCTTGTCTAGGCAACCTTTGTAACAATTCTTATTTGAATGTTTTACAAAGGTGTTTGTCTTTTTGAAAAGATAATTCAATGTTTTTGAAAGTTGTTTTGAAGTTGTGTTGTGATGTGTGTTTGAAAAATGGCAAGGATGTTTTGCAATATTTTTGATCAAGTAACTAAGAGTTGTCTACCCTATTTTACTCAAAGATCTTTCTTATGTTTTTTTAACGCTTTTAACAGTGTTGTTTCACCATTGTATTTGGCGAACAACCTTGCGTTAGGATGTTTACGGGACAGACGCGGGACGTTTGTATAGTCATAGAAGGCAACATGTGGGACGTTTTAGCAATGTCATTTTAGGGACTAGATCATTTACCGAAGGCAACATCGAGGGTCATCGAGGGACTACGATCTTTTATCGAGGGTCTTTGCTAAAACGCCCATGCTCGAGGGACATGACTATTTTCCGAAGCAACAAGTGAGATTACCCTAAGGGTGCATGTGTGCAAGGTGTGTTTTATTGCATGCATTTGTCTTTGATTTTTAGGTTGTCTACTTGTTGTTTTTAACTTACCATACACACCTAATTACTAGCATTTGTACAAAGCAATAAAAATGCAAGAAATAAATATCCTACACTATTACAACCATATTGAAAGGCAAGAAAATATGAAAAAAAATAAAATAAAAGTAAGAAAAATTAGTGTCTTTCGACCCAGGCAGTAGCAACCTTCAATTTGAATTCTGTTGGCCTCCTTTGATTGGGGCTGGCAACAGCAAAGTCACGTCTTTCGATTAGGCTTTGGCACCAGTCAGGTCATGTACTTCGACTGGAAGCTGGCACCAGCATGAGAGTGCCTTTCGTCTGAGCCTGGACTTAGTGCAAGCGTGTCTCTGGCTGGGCCTAGAAGTCAGTGTGGAAACCAAAGGCTTTGTTTCATACTCCTGTCTCCTGTTTCTTTCGTTTGAACTGGATAAAGAGGATAGAAGACAGAAGCTTCGTTTCCTATTACCTGTTTCCTGTTTCTTTCATTTCAAGCATTAAATGACAACATGGCCTTAGGCCATGCTAATATTTATCTTTCAAACAGTTTTAATAATTAAAGTTGGTTCAGGTAAACAAAAAGTAAAACGAAAGGGTTAACAGTTAAAAACATGTTAACAGGGTGGAAACGAAAGGAATAATGGTATATACATGCTTGAAACGAACAAAAGTATTATTTACATGTTATGCCATGAAACGAAAAGTTCAAAGGTAAGAATAACTTACCTTGCTTCAGGACTTGAATAGATGTGGGACCTTGAGTGGAGGCCCAGGGTTCTGGATTTGAAAGAGGGGACCAACAATTGCGCTTGGAATGCTGGATTCGAAGGAAGGAAAGAAACAAGTCTTATGTTTCTTTCCAAACTGGATTCGAAGGATACTAAAGAGTATTTGTTCTTCAGAATCGAAGGAAGTAAGTGTTTGAGATTCTGGGTTTTGATTTCTCAAGTGTTGATGAACTTCAGAGTTTTGTTGTGTTTGAGAAAATTTGGGGGGATTCGTTCCTCTGGTCCCAAAAGTCCTCCTCAGCTTTGTAAAAAATTCCTCTATTTATAGAGAAATAATGAACATGTTGTCCAAAGCCAACCTTGCAAAGAATAATAAAATAATGGGTAACGTGAAAGTACATGTGGGGGGCCTGTTGGCATATGCCTCTGACGTTGCTTGTGCTCAGACCACATTCAGATTGAAAGTTGCTTTTGTGATAAAGTACTCTCTATGAAAAGAAAGAGTAAGTAGCCTTTAACCAAGAATAGTAGTATCTAACAGACAAAGTTTAAAACCCTTGTGCAAACTTCTGATTATGTAAAGATTTGGACGCAACACAGCCTGGAAAACGAGATTTGGTCTTGAGTAAAATGCCAGAATGAGATCGAAGCACACCTGTTTGAAGGAAGCCTTTGCCTCAGTCGAAGCTTGTGGTCGAAACAAGCTAACTCGAAGGAAGCTATTGCCCAATCGAAAGCTCATGCTCGAAGGAAGCATATTGCCCAATCGAAAGATCATGCTCGAAGGAAGCATATTTCCCAATCGAAAGTCCATGTTCGAAGGATTTAGAGTTGGGTTTGAGAGATGATGATTCGAATGGAACCAAAACTCCAATCAAAGCCTTTGTGTGAAGGTGGCTCATGTCTAATCGAAAGCTTGCACGCCAGGGGGTACATGTGGTCAAACGAAAGACAAAATGTTCATATTTGAAAGAGACAAATAGGGAGCAAAAGGTGCAAATCGAAGGATGTTAAAAGAGAGCCTTTTGCCTTGGAAATGAAATAGATTACAAGAGGCTCTTTTCCTTGTGAATCCAAACCAAACTGTGTCAGAGGCCCATGCCCAGTCGAAGGATGCAAGCCAAGCTTGTGTCGAAAGAGGCCAAAAGGCCAATCGAAAGATGCAAGCCAACCTTATGTCGAAAGAGGCCAAAAGGCCAATCGAAAGATGCAAGCCAAGCTTGTGTCGAAAGAGGCCAAAAGGCCAATCGAAAGAGCTGAAACGAAGAACACTTATATTTCTCCAAATTTTGTCAAAATCATATTTTTATCTGTTTTCTTCCTTTTTGACAGTTTCCTTTTAATTTTGGTACTGGAAAATTCCAAAGTACTTGTCCAAGCTTGAACCTTGAAATCCTTGTAAGAAAAAAAAGCCTTGAGAATTGAGAGGGCAAATTTTGGGGTACAACAAGTATCAACCAACTTTAGTCTTGAACCAAAGCCAACTATCTCACTACTTTCTAATGGCCAAGTTGTTCAACTAAGGTTCTACGGTCAGTTAGTGCTTCATGACACCACACAGCGGCCCCGTATTCTCCTTGACTAGACTCAAGGGACACCGGTACCAAAAAATGTGTCACACTAATGTAGCCATCACTTCAACCATGTCGGTATTATGCCGCACAGTCCCCGCGATCTATTTCTACTTACCTAAAATGCCCAATATCCGGGTATAAGTTCTTTTCAAGAAATAAACCCAAGCATAGACCCAAAATGTAAAGCAAACAAGATAACAAATAAAGCAATAAAGGTGATCTAGCTCTTAAGGTAACCCCACTTTTAGTTTATCTCCCCAGTAGAGTCGCCAGTTCTGTAATACGGTGGGAGAACTGACTTGGGTGTTTTGCATTTTATCACAAACATCGGGGATAGTAAGAGTCGCCACCGACTTTTCTTTTATCCAATAAAGGAAAGGGTGAAAAGAACAGGAAATACGTTTTGAGAATTTTCTTGAGTTCGGGGGGTAGGTTATGAAAAGGGAAGGTGTTAGCACCCTTTTCATCCTTAGTTATCTACGGGCTCTTAATTGCGTGATCATTTTGAAATGCTTTGTGTTTGTGTAAGTTTGAAAATATTTTGAAGACGCCTAAGCTCGGCAAACTTTGCAATGATTCTTGCATCGTTGAGAATGTATAGATAGTGTGGGTTTTGAAAATATTTGTGGAAATGAGAATGTTTGGGAAGATGTTTTGAAAATGCCAATGGTAAGGCAATTTTGTAATGATTCTCGTATCATTGATAATGTATACAAAAATTTTTGTTTGAAAAGTGTTTTTAAAAGTGTGAGGTGTAAATGGTTTGGTTTGTGAGCAAGCAATTATGAGCAAACTACCCACTTAAAAAGTCTTTGTTCTTTTCCTCTTCCTTTAGATAGTGCTACTTCACCATTTATTGGTAGATAGCCATATCATTGGATGTGAGGGACATGCGTGGGTCATCGTATAGTCATAGAAGGAAACTTGTAAGATGTTTTAGCAATTGTCGTAAGGGACTAAGATCGTTTATTAAAGGAAACATTGAAGGGTCATCGAGGGACTGTGATCTTTTAATCAAAGGTTTTTTGCTAAAACATCCCACGTTCGAGGGACATGACTGTTTATATCTGAGGCAACAAGTGTGGGTTACGCTAGAGGTGCATGTGTGCAAAGTGTTTTGTTTTCATGTATTTTGTCTTGGATTAAGGTTGTCTATGATTTGATATTAAGTCTTGTCATGTAAACCCTAATTACTAACAATAATAAGGAAAGTGATAAATTGCGAAATTTAAATATCCTATGATATTACAACGTTTTGGGAATAAGGGGTACAAGTTTGTGAATAGGGGAAGAAAGCAATAAATCCTAATTAACTATTACAAACCATTGAATGTGAACAATAATAATAATAATAATAATAATAATAATAATAATAATAATAATAATAATAATAATAATAATAATAATAATAATAATAATAATAATAATAATAATAATAATAATAATAATAATAATAATAATAATAATAATAATATTAATAATAATAATAATAATAATTGAATGTACAAAATATAAAGAGGAAGAAAGAAATTGTTTTTTAGGGTTTTCTTGATGGAAAGGGTTTTTAGTTAACCTAATTAGACTAATTAAATTTAATTACAAGAAAAGTCAATTAATTATTCACAAGACCTAAAATCTAAGTTCATTGAAGTTAAGAAGAAAATAAAACCTAAGTCTAAATAATTTGTTTATAAAATAATTTGAATATTAATATTAATTTAGAAAAAATATTTTAAAGTATAGAAAACAAACAAAATCTAATTCTAAATATTAACAAAAATAAAACAAACGTTTAAGTTAAAAAAAATAATGTAATTATTTGAGAAAATATATTTTTATATTTTTTGGGTTAAATAAAAAATAAATAAATAATGAAATATAGAAAATATAAAAGAAAAAATAATAATTAGGTTGGGTGTTAAAAAGTAGAATGGGGGTTAAAAAATAACAAACAGGCCCGCCCAAATCATGTTTTTGTTTTGAATTAGAAAAAGAAAAAGAAAAAAGTGGGCTTGCGGAGGATATAGCAAATAGAGGGTGAGAAATTAAAAGCAATCCAGGCCCAGAACAAAGTCCAACGCCTATTTTGGATCATGAATGGCCAGCCTTCTGAGGTGCATCATACGCTTGCTTTGTAGCGTGTTGGATGAGATCTTATGATGATCCTTAAGTGAAGGAATGAAGGTACATGATGGAGTCCAGGAAGCCAGGCACGCTAAATCTGCAAGAAAAAATAATGTAAAAAACAAAAGGGTACCACTGGGGCTCGAACCCAGGTCCCTATAGATCAATGTCTTACGCGCGCTTCTCTTGCCACTGAGGTGGTTGTTTCAACCGTGAATAATACAACTTCAACACAATATAAAATAATCTCTTTTCTAATGGTACTTCATCCCTAACCTCGCGCCAGCATCTCCATTGTTACATTTTCAAATTTCTGAACTTGCTCATTTCTCAACCATTTTCAAAAAGGTAAACATGAAACTTGCTCCATTTTAAACACGAATTCAACCATGTAAATGACTAGAGCTATAAATCAAAGATGAAGACGAATTTTGTTTGGTACCAAATAAAACCTAATTTTTTCAGAAAGTTCAACTTCAAAATTCATATCACTCAGGCAACATAAATGAAAACTAAAAAAGGCATGGTTAGCTTCAGGGCAATGATGTCTACAATTTTCATTCCCAAAATAACCATTAATGATGCTTGTAGAGAGAGTTCAAAGTTGAGAAAACTTACCTAAAAACTAGAACTCGTGTATGGAGTTTGAGAACTTCTGGAGGTGTTGTGATGATCTGGATAGCTTCACTGAACTCTTAAGAAGCTAATGCAACTCTTACTTTAAGCTGAAAGTGCCTGAATCATGCTGGAGAAGTCAAGTTGTAGAGGTGCAAAGTAAGGTTTGGATAATGATGGAAATGGAGTTATAGTTATGAAATAGGGATGTGGATGAGTTCTAAATGATGTATGGAAGCTTTGTGATTGATTTTGAGAGAAAATGCACGAGTGGATTGTGCGTTTGATGTTTTGGACAGAAGTTGCAACAATGGAGGTTTGTGTGCAGGTTCTAAGTTTCAGGGAATTTTAGGGAGTTTGAGGGCTTGTAAAATCGTGTGTTAGGTTGAAAATGGCTTCTCTATTTATAGTCGAAAGTTTTGGGAGCTTGAAACAATCAAAATCAAGAGATCACATGTTATGGTTATGTGACTTGATTTTAAAGCAAGCTTGACAAACATTGTTCCAATGCAATGGTACAAGGGCTTGTAGGGTGGTTAAAGGATTTAAACATCTTGCTTCTGAGCATACATGTTGAGTGTGCTCAGAAAAAACAAGTTAGAGGCTCAAGATAAGTTGACTTTGTGATTAAAGTCATTTTTCCAAAATGGAAGTGTGAACTTTGTTCCATTATGGAATGATAACTTGGACAAGGGCTCAAGATCTTGGATCATAGCTCAATTAGTTGTGTAAACATATGATTATGGATAGATTTGCAAGTCAAGAGGTCTAAAAAGCAAGATTGTGCATCATAGTTATGGGATTTGGTTATGTGTTCTTCATGAAGATGACCTAAAATTTAAGAATGAATGCCCAACTTCTTCTCTTCGATTGTCCTAGCTCAAAAATGATCTCCTCAAGTTCTTGGACATTTTGGAAAGCTTGAACGTTGTCTACAACCTTTATGTTGACCAATTTGGCTAAACCAACTTGGAACTTGGTGAATAATTTCCAAGAAGTTGGGACAGAAAATTTGCCTAACTTGATGAAAATTTCACTAAGTGTTTATACAAAAATGTCATGACTTCATGAGCCTATATCTTCAAATTTAAGCATTTTTTGGACATCAACCCTAATAGACAAATTTGTAGAATTCATCAATATCTACAACTTTCATTTTAAAAGTTTTCCTTGAATCATCTTGTATCTTGGGAAAATTTGTCATGAAGTAGTGAAATTATCAAGGTCAAAAAAAACTTAGAATTTTCTAAGTCTTGAAAACATTGACTTTTTGTTGACTTTCTTGATTATTGATGATCAAGTTTGATATTTTTGAATGTCTTGATGAATCTTGATCTTTGAAATTCAATGTTGATCAAAAAGTCAAAGTTTGACTTTTTATGCATCAGTTGACTTTTCATCAGTTGATCAAATTTCAACTATCAATCCATTGATCTTGAGAAATGATTTGAGCCATGAAATTAGGTCAAAGTGTTGTGTTTGAGTCCTTGAGATCATGCTTCAATTCATTAGGTCATGTACTAGGTCAAAAGTCAATGATCAGTCATTCTCAATCAAAACCCTAATTTTGACAATTTTGCCCCTTTGATGATTTAAGTGCTTTTCTTGTGGAATTGTGATCAACACTTGATCAATTGATGAATATAACTTCAAAATGTTGATGTTGGCCAAAAATAATGAAGTTTGACTATATATTGACCATAGTTGAGTTTTTACCAATATAGCTGATTTCCAATCATTTGAGCAAATTTGTGATGCAAGACTTGAAACTTGGTATGAGCAATCTAGGAGACCTATAATGAATCATGAAAGTCATTTAAGGCATAAAAATTCCAATTTTCCTTGAGAAAACCAAAACCCTAATTTTGAGGCTTAGTGCTTAGGAGGTGAGCTTGTCTGATCAAACCCTTGAGCATTTGAGATCTTTGGTGAGAAATATCTCGAGAAGAGAGAGAGAGAGAGAGAGAGAGAGAGAGAGAGAGAGAGAGAGAATTTTAGGGTACAACACCTGTTATTTTCATACTTTCCTTTATTTTATAAAATAAAATTCGATGGCGACTCTTGCTAACCGCAACATTTGCGATAAAATGCAAAACCAGTAAAGTCAATTCTCCCACCGTATTACAGAACTGGTGACTCTGTTGGGCACAACACTAAAGTGGGGTTAAATTAGATATAGTTCATATTTTAATGCTTTCATTGTTTGACTTGCCTGATTTATTCTTAAAGGGTTCTTTGGGTTATCTTTGTAAAGATCCTATACTCGAATCTGGGGCATTTAGGTAAAGTAGCAATATATCATGAAAATTGTACGGCGTACACCGATACAGTTGAAGCGATGGCTACGTTAGTGAGACACATTGGTTGGTATCGGTGTCCCTTGAGTTAAGTCAAGGAGAATGCGGGGCTGCCGCGTGGTGTCATAAAGCACTAACTGACCTTAGAATCTTAGTTGATATAACTTAGCCATTAGAAGGTAGGGAGATATCCGACTTTGGTGTAGACTGAGGTTGGTTGATACTCGATGCTACACTCATTGAGGTCGTACTCTTGGGATATTTCGGTCGCAAATCAGATGCTTGAGCTGAAATAATGCCCGAGAGAAAGATTAGTGATATTAAGACTTCTAGAACCCGATTACTTTCTTTTAAGACAAGTTGAGCCAACTAAAACTTAAAGAGGGTACTTACCTACAACTCCATGCGAGCTTTAACCTAAGGCCTTTTGTGTTTTGCTTGTGTATGATTAAATTGTTCGAACATAACATCATGCATCATAACATTCATACCATTTCATTTCTACTAACCATTTCAAGGACCAGGGAATTTATCTTTGTTCTGTTTTGTAGACTATGGCCTCCGCTCATAGAAACACTATCTGGGTTAACTATGTAAGGGTGCCTCCTCTACTTAAAGAGTTAGTATCAAGGGTTCCCGAAAGTTCTTAGTTTATCAAGAGGCATGGTCGACTGCTCAGGTTGGTTACTCCAGGTTTTGATGAAGACATGATGAGTGTTCTCTTCCACTATAGAAGAGTTCCCTCAATTACTGGGAGTACGTATTCTTGATCAAATTCCCTTTAATTGGTTTAGAGGAAGCTCTGAAACCAGAAGTTATTGCAACAGCTTTACATCTGAAGTGGTCTGACATTATATCCAACTGGGAAACGAGAAGCGGAGTCAAAGGTTTTCTGGATAAATTTCTGTTGGATAAGGCTCAACTATTCCTAGATGCTATGAGTTTCTATGATTTTGAGGATATCTTGTCTCTTTTATTCTATGGGTTGGTACTATTCCCTAATTTAGACCAGCTCATTGATGTGAACACCGTCAAGATTTTTCTAGCTCGTAATATTGTGCCTACCTTGCTCGAAGACATTATGCATTCTCTTCACACTCGTACTATGAAGAGGCGAGGAACTCTTATGTGTTACATTCCTTTTCTATCCAGGTGGTTTATTTCGCACCTTCCCCGCTCAGTAATGAAGAATGAACAAGGTTTGATATGGTCGCAAAGAATAATGTCACTTTCTCATACAAATATTGACTGGTGTTCCCGATCTCATGAAGACATCACTATCATTGATCGTTGTGGGGAATTCCCTAATGTTTCACTCCTCAGAATTAAGGGAGGTATTACTTACAATCCTTCTTTGGATTTACGTCAGTTTGGTTACACTCGAAGAGATGATCCTCATGACACACTTATCTAGGGTATTATGTTCGACTATGAAAGTGATCTTCAAGGTTATCGTCAGAAGTTTATACGTGCTTGGGGCATGGTAAGCAAGATTGATAGTAAGGATTTAGGGCAGAAGAACTCCATCCCTCTGGAGACTTATCTCAAATGGGTACGAGCTCGTGCTCAAAAACTTATGATGCCATATCTAGCTATCTTACCAATAATCATGGAGCCTGTTCTTGAAGGAGACGTTTCTCGCACCATCCTCCATTCAGACATGCCTACTGATCTTGAAGAATTACAGAAGTCCTGGATTTAACTGAAGGAAGAACGTGACACCTTTGGGACTCAATTCTATGCAAGCGAAAAGGAAGTGTTGGAGCTCACCAGGAAACTTAATGAGAAGCAGAGTCTTAATGCATACATCAGCACAAAGAGGAAGCGTCCATGGGAGACTTGATTCTTATACTTTAGGAGTTCATTTTATTATCTCTTTGAGAGCTTTTGTTGTCATTGTAAGCCTAAAAGGAAGTTGTAATTTGAACTTTTCTAATAAAATCTTTGTTTTTGTTTCCTTTTGGTTAGCAAATTTAAATCTCATGAAGTCCTTGAAATCATTGCATTTACATATCATGCATCATTTCATAAACATGTTTTTCATATAGGTTTTTCATTTTCTCGCTGTTTATTTCAGCAGAAAAATGGTCCTCGAACAAAATGGTAAGGATCTCCAGGTTCAACATGCACAATCCCAAGAAACTCTCATGAATATGGAAGAGGGATAGAAAGAGGTGTTGGCGCTCGTCGCTAGGAAAAAGAAGACCAAAAAGTCGGTTGTTGTCCCAATATGGGAAGAAGGTTCAAAGGTCTTGCTCAACCAGTCCAGGTTGAAGATGTCTCCTTCGAATAAGACGACAACCATGATGAAGATGGTAGAAGCATCAAGAATGAAGGAAGGAAAAACCTGGGTTATGAAAATGCTCATGAAGATGAAGGCTTTTCTGATGAACAGTATCCTCCTGTGGACGACAAGTACAAGCAGTTGGAACACAGACTCAAAGTTATGGAAATCCAAAAGGTGTTTGGATTAGATTTTGGTGAATTAGGTCCAGTTCCAGGGATGATCATCCCATATAAGTTCAAGGTCCATGTCTTTGCTAAGTACAATTGGGTTTCTTGTCCTAAAATCCATTTGAGGTCGTATGTTCGGAAGATACAGCCTCATATTGCTGACCAGAAGTTATGGGTCCATTTCTTCTAAGAAAGTTTGGCTGGAACTCAACTGGAATGGTTCTATCAGTTGGAGGGAACCAATATACACACATGGGAATACTTGGCCGCTACTTTCTATAAGAAGTATTGTGATACGGTGGCAGAACCAACTGTTTGACGCTGGTTTGTGTTTTGCGTTTTTTGTTCGCAAAATGTCGCGGTAAGCAAGAGTTGCCACCAACTTTTATTTCATCCAATCGGAAAAGAAAAAAGTACAGAAAAATCCTTTTTTGAGATATTCTAGTACGGGGGTAGATTATAGAAAGGGAAGGTGTTAGCACCCTTTCTATCCATAGTTTTCCATGGGCTCTTAGGTACTTGCTCATCTTTTAAAAATGGCTTGTGTATGTGCTTTATTTTTTTGAAAAGTTTGACTTCGTGATAACCCTTGTATCAGTCCTCAAAGGTGTGACGAAGTTGTTTTGAAATTTTGTTTGAAAAGTGTAAGTGTGAAAATGTTTTACTTAGCAAGTACCTACTAGCATCTACCTACTCGAAAAAAGATTATTTCTATTCTCGTTTCCTTTAGACAGTGCTATCCTATTATTGATAAATAGGTAGCACCGTCGTTGGAGTTGTAAGGGTCAATTTGAGAGGGACGTACGATCACCAAAGCAATATTAGGACAAATTAGTAATAACCCTAGAGTCTTAAGATCATATTCGAGGCAACATTTCTGAGGCAACATTCGAATGGGACGTTTAATCTTTTTCAGACAGGAGGGCAACCACTAAGACACCATATGTTTAATGATCCTTTACCGAAGGCAACCTAAGTGAGAGTATACCCTAAGAGTGATATGTGCGAGTGATTAGTTTCAGTTATTTATCTTTTCACATTAGGGTTTTCTAACTGTATTAATTTGTCATGCATTCTTGTCATACAATCCTATTAGCATACATCTAGACAGTTAAATATTTGCAGAAATTAAAAATGCGAGAAAGTAAATCTACGCTATTACAAGGCTTCGGGGAGGGGGATTAATTACATAGCCAAAAAACCCGGGGATTTAACAGTAAATAAAACCCTAAATTAACTATTACAAACCATGAATATTTACAACAATATTGGCAAAAATAATTAACATGCGCGCGATGAATCAAATACGAGACAACTAGGGTTTTGACCCTTGACTAAACCTATTCGCGAGTAAAAATGTTTTTTGTCATGTTTTTGTTATTTAAGAAAATAATGAGATAATAAAAAAGAAAAAGAAAATCCTAATTCTAATTAATTTTAATTTAAGAAAAATAAATTAATTTATTCTAAAACCTATTTTTGTATTTTTATTTATTTGAGAAAAAAGAGCAAAATAAAATTAAATCAAAAGTTTTACCCTAATTTCTATTTGATTTTATTTATGAAAATAAATAACAATTTCCCTAAATTAAACTAAATTAAATTAATTTTGATAATAATAATAAATAAATAATTAATCCTAAATTTTTTTATGAATTATTGATTTTATGTGTTTTAATGAAAAAAGATTAATTTGTGAATTAAGAGTAAATAAAATAAATATTAAAAGAAACAAGTAGAATAAAAGAAAATAAGAAAAGAATGATGGGCCTGTGCTTAGCAATTATGGGGTGTATTGCTGAAATTATGAGCCCAAATGATCCAAGCCCATTTGACTTTGCTGGATCTGGTGTCCATGTTGACTTGGAGCGCATGGTAGTCCTTCAAGGGAGAAGCCTTGGATCTGGGCTAGAGATGTGTTTGATGGCCAGATGTTGAGGGCATATGGTGGACATCCTGACAAGCAGTGCACCTGATCACATGAAACAAAATAATGCAAAGAAAGGTTGGGACCTAGGGATCGAACCCAGGTCTTTCGGCATATTTCCCATACACGCTTGCCAACTGAGCTACTTGACTTGTTTGTACATATAATGAAAACAAACTATAATATATGAAAAATAACGGTTATTGCAAAAACGCGCTAAGATTCAAACCACCCAACCAGGGAGTGCCACGCATCATCTTCTTCCTCCCAACCGTCGTTTTAGCCCAAGATATTTTTACCTACGGATGTTGCGCTGTAGCTACAAACCTGTGTATCTCAAAAATTATCCACAAGCACGATAAATGACCATGGCTGGTACCAATCAACTCGTCTTATCCTCACGAGTATCATAGTACCAGAATCAACGTCCAATTTAACCTGTATTGCAAAGCCCTAAAACTAACCAAGAAACCCTAGCCATGGTAGTTTTACATACAGTCATCAAAAATGCAATTGAATAGAATGATTAGCTTGCAAACTCAATAAGGAACAAGAATATATAATCAAAACGCGCAAATGATGTACAAATCAATGAAAATGAAAACGAGTTTTTTAGGCTAACCGTGTGACTGCTATAAAGTGTTTCAGGACGTGGGGAGGCTTGCTAGTGATTGGAACACATTCCTGAGACGTCCAGCAACCGATTGGTAAGGTTAGGATGGCTTGAGATTTCCTGTAGCTTGGAATTTGATCTGCACTTTTTCTTTGAAATTTTGAAGTTTATTCTGCCTCTTTCACGACTGCTCAACCTCTTCTCTTGCCTTGGATTCCTTCTATATATGTAGTGCAACACATTAGGTCAAGAAAAACGAATTGAATCTTGCCCATTATGAAGATTTGATTTGGTCTTTCATGGCATATGATATCTTTCCAAATTTGCTTCAATCCAATATTTTTTAACCCAAATCAATCTTTCACGAATTGGTTGTCTTGCTAGTTGTACATAGACTCAAAAGATGCACAAAAAATCCAAGATTTGATTTTATTTTATTATTTTACCATTTAATTTGATTTAAATGAATAAAAAATCAAAATAAATGATAAAAATAATAAAATAAAAGGTGGAAAATCTCAGGGGTCATGGGTCCAATTAGAAACATGTTTCAAACAAGAAAACATGGGCCTCTTTGGAGAAAATGAAAATTTGATCAATGTTGACTTTTGGTAATTTTGTAAAAAAAGGTCAACTTGGCCAATGCATAACTCTCTCAATTTTGATCCTAGAGAGGTGTTGTTGGACTTTTTAGAAAGCTTAGGAATTCCTATAAGCAACCCTTTTGGTCTCATCTCAATTAAGTCTTCCATGTTCATGTATGAAGCTTTGACCCAAAAGGTGTTTTTGTTGACTTTTCAAAATGACCTATAATGTCAAAAATCATATCTTTTTGTGAGTGCATATTTTGAACTTGGGAGATGAATATAATTTGTAGGGAATTGTATCCTCTTCAAAATTAGCTTTGGATGGGTCATTTCTGATAAAGTATGAGAAATTTATGCTTGGTCAAAGTTGAGTTGACTTTTCCTACAAAACCCAAATTTAACAACTTTAGGGTTTTGATGAATTGTGAGCAATCCTTGAGGAATAATGATCAAACCTTGATAAAATTATGAATGATACTTCAAAAATGAGTATGTTTACCAAAAATCTTGAAGTTTGACTGTATGTGGGCCACAGTTGACTTTTGACCTAGCACGGTCGATTTTCAGGCACTTGAGCAGTTGACTAAGCAAACTTATTTTGCAAGGCTTGAAACTTGACATGGATGATCTTGGGAACATATTAGGACAATAGTGAGCATTTGGGATCCTTTGGACTCAAGCATCTTGATGAAAAATGAAACCCTAATTTGAGGTAGACTGCCTTAGGGGAGAATTTGTCTGGTCAACCTTTGAACTTCCTTGAGCAATTTGGGGACCTCACTTGCCATGTGTTGAGAAATATGGGAGGGAAAATTTTGGGGTACAACAATTGTCCCTGTTCAATCTTCTTAAACGTGAGGATGTAGATTGGCTGCCTGCCTTTCGTGATCGGAAGGTGGAAGATGATTGAACACTAGAGTGCCCAGAAATTTGCACTCGCATGAAGTGATACTTGATTTGTGATATCGAGAAGGGGCTTATAGATGCCATTTGGAGGTTTCTAGAGAATTGTCGGAGATGTGCTTAAAGATGCCATCCAAAGAAGCGTCGATCACACAAGAGATTCCTTTGCGAGAACCCGTATACCTGTTGTTGAGGTAGACTTCGCTGGGGAATGCTGGTCTCTGTCTTGAGAGAAATAGAGTTTTAGGACCTTCATTTGTCCGTTACTCTACTGGGGAATAATTTTGGTTTGGGGAGCGTAAGTGAACTGTGTGTTTGGTCAGGGTATACGCTGCACCGCGACTTTCTGGGGAAATGTGAAATCAATTATGTTTGATTGGATCCCGGTCTTACAGTGTTATGGACTGTTGTCTGGGGATAAGAGAGGAAGAACCCGGATAGTAAGGTTATGAGAAGGAACCTGTATAGTAGGGTTACTTTGATATGAAAGCCTGGATAGTAGGGCTATGAGAAGGGACCTGGATAGTAGGGTTACTTCGATATGAAAGCCTGGATAACAGGCTGTGAGAAGGAACCTGGATAGTAGGGTTACTTCGGTATGAAAGTCGGGATAGTAAGGTTGTGAGAAGGAACCTGGATAGTAGGGTTACTTCGATATGAAATCCTGAATGGTAGGGATGTGAGAAGGAACCTGGAAAGAAAGGTTACTTCACTATGAAAGCATGGATAGTAGGGTTGTGAGAAGGAACCTGGATAGCAGGGTTACTTCGATATGAAAGCCTGGATAACAGGATGTGAGAAGGAACCTGGATAGTAGGGTTACTTTGATATGAAAGCCTGGATAGTAGAGTTGTGAGAAGGAACCTGGATAGTAGGGTTACTTCAATATGATTAGCCTGGATAGTAGGGCTGCTTCAGAATGAGTTTGGGTAAAACTACAGAGGGAACCTGGGTAAGGTTGTTCTTGTTGCGCCGATGATTACTCTGTTTAGCTTCGAGTGTTGATCATGGACCTGCTGGAAGTTGCTGATAATAACTGTCTTTTCTGACAGAAATACAGGGTTAGTTATGTGCGATGCATGAGATGCATTGTATAATGACGTTCTCAAAATAAATGAGACTATGTTATATGTAATGTATGCACATGTCATGATGTATGAACATGAAATGCTGACGTAATAATCTGAATCTGGGAAAATAAATCCCTGATTGCTATAAAAACCATAGTTCCTCTACTTCTGTTGGGGATGGTGAACAACGATGACTATGTTGGGGATTTTCCCCTTGGCTGGCGAATATTCTGCCGGAAGAGACCCTGTCTATGGATAACTCTGCGGGTGAATAATTATGTTGGAGAGGAGATACTCTGTTGGTAGATCTGCTGACTTGGAGAAATAAATTCAGCTGGGGATGAATTTCCGTTTCTAGTGATAATGAATTCTGTTGGAGATTGAATTTCTTCCTGTGAGAGAAATAAACTCTGCTTGGGGAACAATTTACTGACTCACTCGTGATGGTGAACCTTAGCTGGGGAGAGTTGTTCCCTGTTCGGGAAAGCTTACACCACTGTCTTTGGATACTTTTTACTCAGTGGGGAGTGTATGTACCACTACTCATGTTCTCAAGCTGGCCTTATCCCAGTACCTGATGGGTAGAGTAATTGTAAGGTTTGGGCAGTTTTTCCCTGTTCCTGGAATTACGAGTAATCGTCTTTTGTTTCTTATGTAAATATTTATGAGCAGCAATTATCTTCAAATGCATATATCAAAAATGAATCATTGGACGTTCTTGCAAAACAAAACAGAAAAAGAAAAAACAAGTTGAAATTTCTTGTGAAAATGAATTGTATTGATTTTTGAAGTTGGCCTGTAATAGGCGTTTTTTACAAAGAGGTTGACGCTCTAGTAAGAGAACACCGCTGAAAGATAGAAATTACAATTTGTGTAAAAGAAAGAAAAACAACTATGTGAAACAATCCCATTGGGTTCCAACTCTACTATTGCCTTTATATCTTCAAGCGTCTCGTCACTTTGCTGTTTGGTCGAAGATGGGCCAGAATGATTGGCGCCGTTTGAGCTTGATAATCGATACTGAAGTCTGGCTGCAAGATGATCCAATGAGACATAGCATTATGCTTCAATCCCTAACTTTTTCCTAGACCGCCCTTTCGGGTTTTCGGTCCATCGGGATACCCTTTTTTGCCCAAGTCTCCCTTTCGGGTTTTCGACTTGCCGGGTGTACAGTTTTTTCATTTTCATCCCTTACTTTTGCCCGAACCTTTTTGGTTCACCGGGAAACCCTTATTTTTTTCCTAGGCCAATCAACCTAGCGGATCTTTGATTATGCGTAGTATTTTTTCACTATGTCTGCATTGACGGGGTGAGGAAGTTCGTCACCATCCATGGTGGTTAAAATCATAACTCCTCCCGAGAAAATGTTCTTAACCACAAATGGCCCTTCGTATGTGGGGGTCCATTTGCCCCTGGGATCACCTTGCGGTAGTATGATGCATTTGATAACCAAATCCCCGACTTGATATTCTTGACGTCTGACTTTCTTATTAAAAGCCTTGATCATTCGTTTTTGATACGTCTGACCATAACAGATAGCAGTAAGTCTCTTTTCATCGATTAGATTCAGCTGATCAAGTTGGGTTTGGATCCAGTCGTCCTCGTTCAAACTCGCATCCTTCATAATCCTGAGAGAGGGTATCTGGACTTCGATGGGTAGGAATGCCTCCATGCCATACACCAAAGAGTAGGGTGTTTCCCCTGTCGATGTCTGTGCTGAGGTACGGTACCCATGAAGAGCGAATGGTAACATTTCGTGCCAGTCTTTGTATGTCACTATCATCTTCTGTACAATCTTCTTGATATTCTTATTAGCCGCTTCAACAGCCCCATTCATCTTCCGCCGGTAGGGAGAAGAGTTATGATGCTGAATCTTAAACTGTTTGCAGAGCTCGATGATCATTGTGTTATTGAGATTTGTACCATTGTATGTAATAATCCTCTCTGGTACACCATATCGACAAATCAGATTGTGTCAGATGAACCACGCCACGACGCTCTTGGTTATTGTAGTAAAGGAAGTTGCCTTAACCCACTTCGTAAAGTAATCAATGGCTACCAGAATGAAGCGATGCCCGTTAGACGCAATAGGTATAATCTCGTCGATCATGTCGATGCCCCACATTGCAAAGGGCCAAGGAGCTGTCAAAACATTCAGGGGAACCGGAGGTACATGCACCTTATCAGCATAGACTTGGCACTTATGATAGGTTCGAGAATTCTGATAACAATCGACTTCCATAGTATAACAGTAATATCCTGCCCATAGGATTTTCTTCACCATGGTATGTCGGCTAGAATGAGTTCTGAAGGTACCTCCATGTAGGTCTGCCATGATCCTTTCTGCCTCGCTCTTGTCTACACATCGCAGTAAGGTTGAATCATGGTTACGCTTATAGAGGATTCCATTACTGATGAAAAACTTTGCAGTGAACCTCCTCAGAAACTTTTTATCATTAACAGATGCCCCCTCGGGGTATTCTTGAGCCTCAAGATACCTCTTTACCTCGTGAAACCAGGGTTTATCTGCTACCTTTTCAGTCTCAATGTCGCAGCAATGTGAGGGTTCATCCAACCTCTCAATGGTAATCTAGGGAGCTTCATTGTCCCACCTAACTTTGAACATAGAAGACATGGTAGCTAGCGCGTCCGCCAACTGGTTCTCTTCTCGTGGGAAATGTTCAAAGGTTATTTCCTCAAAGTGTGGGAGCAATGTCAGTACATACTCTTTGTAAGGAATAAGATTCGGATGCTCCGTATCCCACTCGCCTTTGAACTGACTTATCACCAGAGCGGAATCTTTGAATACACTCAAGAAATTAATCCTCAGGTCAATAACAGCTCGAAGACCCATGATACATGCTTCATACTCCGCCATATTGTTGGTGCAGTTAAAACATAATCGGGCGGTGAACGGAGTATGACATCCCTCAGGAGATATGTTTACAGCGCCAATGCCATTACCCAAAGCGTTTGCGGCTCCATCAAAATACATAGACCATCGGGATCCCTCCTCAGGTCCTTCATCCGGTCCAGGTTCTTCGCAATCAGTTACCAACATGATATTCTCATCCGGGAATTCGAAATTCATGGACTGGTAGTCATCCACAGCCTGATGCGCCAAATGATCTGCCAATACACTCCCCTTGATTGCTTTTTGGGTCATGTATTGGATGTCATACTCGGTTAAGATCATCTTCCATCTTGCTATCCTTCCGGAGAGAGTGGGCTTCTCAAAAATATACTTGATCGGATCCATCTTTGATATCAATAAGGTAGTCTGATTCAGCATATACTGTCTCAGTCGGCGAGAAGCCCATGCCAAAGCGCAGCAAGTTTTCTCGAGCAATGAGTATCGGGTCTCACAGTCGGTAAACTTTTTGATAAGGTAATAAATGGCATGCTCTTTTCGACCAGACTCGTCATGCTGCCCCAGCACACACCCCATTGAATTGTCTAGCACTGTCAAGTATAATATCAAAGGTCTTCCTTCAACTAGAGGCATCAAAATTAGTGGTTCTTGAAGGTATTCCTTGATTATTTCGAAGGCGGTATGGCATTCATCATTCCACTTTACCACTTGATCTTTCTTCAGCAGCTAGAAGATTGGCTCACAAGTAGCAGTCAGATGTGAAATGAACCTGGAAATGTAATTCAGACGTCCCAAGAAACCTTTAACTTCTTTTTCTGTGCGGGGAGCCGGCATCTCTTGTATGGCTTTTACCTTTGCAGGGTCTACCTGAATACCTTTGTCACTGACAACAAAACCCAGAAGCTTACCAGACCTTACCCCGAAGGTACACTTGTTCGGATTCAACCTCAGCTTGTACGTCTTCAACTTGTCGAATAGTTTCTGGAGATGATCCAGGTGCTCTTCCTTAGTCTGGGACCTGGCTATCATGTCATCAACATAAACCTCGATCTCGTGGTGAATCATATCGTGTAACAAAGCGACCATGGCGCGTTGATAAGTTGCCCCAACATTCTTCAACCCAAAAGGCATTACCTTGTAATAGAAGGTGTCCCACTGTGTAACAAAGGTTGTCTTTTCCATGTCTTCAGGAGCCATCTTGATCTGGTTGTAGCCAGAAAAACCATCCATGAAGGAGAAGATCTTATGCTGCGCGGTGTTGTCGACTAGAACATCAATGTGAGGAAGCGGGAAGTCATCCTTAGGGCTTGCCTTGTTCAAGTCTCTATAGTCCATACACATCTGTACCTTACCGTCCTTCTTAGGTACCGGAACGACGTTGGCAACCCACTTCGGGTAAGAAGTGACAGCTAAGAATCCTGCATCGAACTGTTTCATGACCTCTGCCTTGATTGTCTATGACATTTCAGGGTGCATACGGTGAACCTTCTGTTTTACCGGAGGGAAGTCTTCTTTAGTCGGCAAGCGATGTACCACAATATCAGTGTCTAAACCAGACATGTCTTCATAGGACCAGGCAAAGATCTCAACATAGTCATGTAGCATTTGTATCAACCATTGTTTGACACTAGGCTCCAGATCCTCACCTATCTTAAGCTCTTTCCTGTCTTCCTCTGTACCCAAATTCACTGACTCAATTGGCTCTTCATGAGGTTGTATGGCCCTTTCTTCCTGATTTAATAGTCTAGCAACTTCTCCAGGCACCTCACAATCATCCTCACCTTCATCCTCGGCTTGGTTGATCATATTTTTGAAATCATAACTTGAAGTAGTAGAGTTGTTATCAATGGGATCCAGGGTGGATATGGATCTGCAATATGATACGTGAGTGTGTGTAAGAGAATAGCTGTTTTGATAAAGTGAGAGATAAAAAAATAAAAATAAGGAGCGCAAAATTTGTATGCAAGAAACGTCCAATGCTTTATTAATGATATATGAAATGACAAATAATAAGCCCTTACACGCAAAGCCATGGTGACTTGGGCAAGGCACCGGGCCATAAAGTTTCAAACTATCTATTACAAATCTTAAAACAAAAGTCAATTACTGGAGAATAAAAGAAACGGGTACGAATTCCTTCGTCGTCCTGTTGTTCAGTCCACCGTTGGTTGTTGGATTGATCCGACTGTCGATGTATGAGTCCTCTTCACTGTCCTGAATTGCATTAACTCCCCGATTGGTGATGTGTAGAGGGGGTCTTCCAATCCGTGCGTGCCTAACAGCCCTTTGAGCCCCTGTAGTAAAGCCCAAACCGAATTTGTCAGTTTTGTGAGTGAAATCAGGGAGCTGGTCCCAATTGGTACACCCACCTTCTTCAACTACAGCCCTGGCATCCTTGAGAGAAGCCATCTTCATCGGAGGTTTGTTTGTAGTAACTTCAGTTGACGCCAAAGTCTGAGGGACCTCTTCTAAGTTCTAACAAGGCGTTTCTATGAATTCCCCGTCCATCTCCATGTAGAGGAAGGAATTGAGATGACTCACCATATATAATTCTTCACCTCGCACCGTGACAATCTTCCCCTTCACCGAATATTTCAGCATTTAATGGAGCGTGGAAGTAACTGCCCCAGCCCTATGGATCTAAGGACGACCCAGCAAGAAAGAATATGATGGCCTGATATCCATCAAATAGAAGGTGGACCCAAAGGTCTGAGAACCCACTTTGACAGGGATTTCCACCTCCCCGTGCACCATTCTCTTTGATCCATCAAAATCCCTTACCACAATGTTACTCGGCTTTAGAATCAAACCTTCACAATCCAGACGGTCCAATGCTTTCTTTGGCAGAACATTTAGTGAGGACTCGGTATCCACCAGCACATGGGCCATAGTGGTGCCCCTGCACTCGATCGAGACATGCAGAGCATCATTATGATTTCTTCCTTTCGGCGTCAGATCCGCATCTGAAAAGCCTAGCCCATTGTTAGCAGTTAGGCTAGCCACGCAATCTTTGAACTGATCTGCTGAAGTTTCCTGCGACACATGCGCAGTCTTGAGAAATGCAATCAAAGAATTCGCATGGGCTTCAGAACACAATAGCAGAGACAACATGGATATTTTTGACGGGGTTTGCCCTAGCTGCTCGACCACATTGTAGTCACTCTTCTTGATAATCTTTAGTATTTCCTCTATTTCTTGTTTAGAGGCTTCCATAACGATTTCCTTAGGTGCCTCCATCCGGGCAGGCTCACCTATAATTTCTTTGTCCCGAGTCCTAGATGGCTCCGCAGCAGGGGTGATAACTAGAGTAAGAATAGGAATAGTAGCAGGTGTACTAACTGGAGTAGGAACAGGAGGAATGTCTTGAGTGCTGGTTGGAGAAGCAGTTGGAATAACAGTAGGCTTGATGATATTCTTCGGGGAAATCTCAAGAGAGAAGACCCTTACACTTCAGGTAACTTTACTAGTCCCGACAATATTACTGACATCAGTATCAGCTTCTTCATTTTTCAATTCTTGCTTAACACCATGGTAATACACATCATCACCATAATGCCATGGGATAGCCTTATTTGAGGTGTACGGGATGGGACCAGGAGCGGTGATTATTAGCGGAGAAATTCTTGGAACAGGTGTAATCCTAACAGGTTTTCTCGAGGAAACCTTGGAAGGATTGGCGGAAATGGTTATAATGGCAACGTCTTTAATGGGAACAGCAGGGATCATAGTCTTTTGGAATAAAATCTCTTTATTATCCATCAGGCGTTGAACACCTGATTTCAATAAACAACAACCGGAAGGCAGAATCAAACACATGTGGCAACCTTCACCACAACTCGGAAATAAACCGGCCAACAGCAAATTCTTCTTAACAGTCATCAGAGGAGTAGAAATTTCTTCAACAAAGGTCACAAACAAATCGGTGTCAACAACATTAACTCCACGACCATGTTTGGGCATGGGAGCAGTTATAACATTTGGCTTTTCTGGAGCATCGAACTCTATCTCCTTGGCTTCAAGCAAGTATTGTACTTTGTTTCTCAGAGCCCAGCAATCATTTGTATCGTGGCCTAGACTCTCAGAATGGTAGGCGCACCGCGCGTTGGGATTGTATTTGGAAGAAGTAGTGTTTGGATTCTTGGGAGCCTCTCTCAAGGTTGCCAAGTTGGATTTCAGCAGATGAGGCAGAACTTCAGCCAAAGTCTTGTTGATGCGGGTAAAGTGTCGTTGTGGTCTCTCCACCCTTTGTTGATTGTTGTATTGTGGAGCAATTGTGGGTCTTGGTATCACTACAGCATTTACCATTTGACGGTGTTCAAATCTTCTTTGGCCCCTCAGGCTATATACTGCACTAGCTTCCTTCTTACCAGCAAAAGGCTTCTTCACCGAACTCGAAGAGGCATCCTTCTGTATTTTACCACTTCGAATGCCAGCTTCTACTCTTTCTCAAGTCAAAATCAACTCAGTAAAACCAGATGACGAGCTTCCAATCAAGTGATTGAAACATGGACCAGATAGCGTCCCTAGAAACATGTCAACCAACTCCCTATCAGACAAAGGGGGTTGGACTCTTCCAGCCAAGTCTCTCCACTTTTGAGCATAGTCCTTAAAACCTTCACCTGCGCCCATGGACATACCCTGGAGCTGAGTACGAATAGGAGCAAGGTCGGTGTTATACTGATACTGCTTGTAGAAAGCAGCAGCAAGATCTTCCCAGTTTTGGACATTGGCTCCTTCCAACTGATAAAACCATTCAAGCTGAGTCCCTGACAGACTATCTTGAAAGAAGTGCACCCACAAATTTCTATCAGCAGTGTGGGGTTGGATCTTTCAGACATATGAGCGGAGATGGAGTTTTGGGTAGGACACCCCATCATACTTGGTGAAAATCGGAGCCTTGAATTTATGAGGAATGACCACTCCCGATACCAGTCCCAATTCTCCGAAATCCAAACCAAGTAATTTCTGAATCTTCATAGCACTTAGACGGTCTTCTAGTTGTTTGTACCTATCCTCGGCAGGAGGATATTGCTTATCACCGTAATCAGTATCATTGTAAGAAACTACAGGACTAGGATCCTTTTACCTTTCTTGGTTCTCCCCGTCCTTGGATGAAGAGGTCAGATCAGTTTAATGCTTCAACCTTTCTCCGAACATTCTACCCATGTTCAGAATACCAGTCTTCTTCTTCTTCTTTTTCTCTTTCAGAATAAGTGTCTTCGGATCCTCTTGCCCTTTAGCCAGACTTATGAACATCTGTTGTAATTGGGCGTTTTGTGCCTGAAGATCTTTGATGGCTTGATCGGAAGACATTTCTGCTGAAATAAACAACAAAGAAGATGAGAAACCTGTAAGGGTACCTGTAATGATGTGCATGATAATGGGATGCGCATGTAATGATTTCAAATACTTTGGGAGATTTAACTTTGTAAACCAAAAATAAACAAAACTTTATTAGCTTAACTTTGAAAGTTTTAACAATGCCTTTAAGGCGTTACAAAGAAGTAAATAAAACAAAATCTAAAACTAGAAAAAGCAAAATCAAAAGTCCCATGGTCGCTTCCTCTTTGTGCTGATGTAGTCATTGATCACTCTTTCTTCCTTGAGTTGCCTGGTGAGCTTTAAAACCTTCCTCTCTTGATCATGGAATTGTTCCCTGTAAGTATCCCGCTCATTCTTCAACTGAATCCAAGGCCTCTGTAACTCCTCAAGATCAATAGGCATGTAAGGATAGAGAACCTTCTAAGGAATGCCTTCTTCATTAGTGGGCTCCACAATCACTAGTAATAAGGCTTCATAAGGCATCATGAACTTCTGAGCACGAGCTCGGACCCATTGGAGGTAAGGGTGCATAGGAAGGGAAGTCTTCGGTCCCAACTCTTCAGGGTCAGATCTGTTTACCATGCCCCAAGCTCGTATGAATATCCGGCGATGCTCCTTAACGTCATCCTTATAGTCGAATACAATGTCCTCGAGAAGTAACTCATGGGGACCATCTCTCCGAGCACGACCAAATTACCGCAAATCTAGACAAGGATTGTAAGTTATACTCCCTCTGATTCCGAGCAATGGACATTAGGGTATCCCCCACAACGATTAATAACAGCGGTGTCTTCTATATCCTGGGAACACCGAAGAATATATGTATGATCAAGTGACATTATTCTATACGACCAACCCAAACCTTCTTCGTTCTTCAGTACAGACTTAGGGAGGTGAGAAATAAACCACCTCGACAGCAACGGCATGCAACACATAAGAGTCCCTCTTTTGCTCATAGTACGGGTGTGGAGAGCATGCAAGATATCTCCAAGCAAGGTAGGCACAGGGTTGCGAGAAAGGAAAATCTTTACAGCATTCACATCTACAAAGGAGTTCGAGTTAGGGAAGAGAACCAAATCATAGATAAGAAGAGCCAAGACATCTTCAAAAGCCTGAAAATTCAAATCATCCCAGAATATCTGAGCAGGTCCATCATAAATTTGGCTAGAAAGCCTTCGACCCCGCTTCGTGTTTCCCAATTGGATACTACATCAGCCCGTTTCAAAAGCAAAGCCGGGGTAATGTCTTATGGCCTAGGAGCTTCTTCCATACTTGTGAAGGGTACCTGTTCGAGAATGGATATGCCCAATAGATGAGAGAACTCTTCCAAGGTGGGTACCAGCTGGTAATCTGGAAAGGTGAAGCAATGATGTACGGGATCGAAGAACTGAAATAGTACGCTAATCATTTGTTCATCAAGGTTTGAAGTAACTAGGTTGAGAAGTTGACCGTGTCTCTTAATGAACATAGAAGTTTCAGAAACTCTTGATGCTAATTCTTTAAGTTGGGCAGGTATTTGTACAAAGTTGACTCGGGTGGTATTTCTACGCACGGAAGCCATGATCTGCAAAAGAGAACAAAGATAAATTCCCTTGGTCTTTAAAATGGTTAGTGTAATGAAGCATGAATGCCATGTTATGATGTATGATGTCATGGTAAACCACAGGTATAGCAAACATAGATATTGCAAACACAGTCAAATCAAACAAAGCCCTTAGGTTTAAGGCTTGCATGAGGTCAAAGGTAATACCCTCTTTAAGTTAAGTTGATTCAAACCTGTTCTAGAAAAGTAACCTGGTTCTAGAGGATCTCAATATCACTGACCATCCTCCATCGGTCATGGTTTCAGCTCACGCAATCTTTTCTTGCGGCCAGAACTATTCCGAGAGTATAGTCTCAATGAGTGTAGCATCGAGTATCAACCAGTTCTCAGCTTTACACTGAGGCCGGCTATCTCACTACTTTCTAATGGCCAAGTTGGGCGATTAAAGGTTCTAAGGTCAGTTGATGCTTAACGACACCATGCAGCGGCCCCGTATTCTCCTCGTTTCTCCACAAGGGATTATGGTACCAACCAATGTGCCACATCAATGTAGCTACTGCTTCAACCGTATCGGTCTATGCCGTATAGTTCCCTCATAGTCTATTGCTACTTACCTAAAAGGTATCCGCAGATCCGGGTTAGGATCTATAGTAACCCCAAACAAAACCCTTAAAAGTAAAGCAAACAAAGCAATCAATAGAAGCAATTATGGTGAACTAGATGCTAAGGTATACCCCCACTTATTAAGTCCCCAACAGAGTCGCCAGTTCTGTGATACGGTGGCCGAACCGACTATTTGATGTTGGTCTGCATTTTGCGTTTTATGTTTGCAAAATATCGCGGTAAGCAAGAGTCGCCACCGACTTTTATTTCATCCAATCGAAAAGGAAAAAAGTACAGAAAAAATCCTTTTTTGAGATATTCGGAGTACGGGGGGTAGATTATAGAAAGGGAAGGTGTTAGCACCCTCTCTATCCATGGTTTTCCATGGGCTCTTAGGTACTTGCTCATCTTTTAAAAATGGCTTGTGTATGTGCTTTATTTTTTTGAAAATTTTGACTTCGTGATAACCCTTGTATCAGTCCTCAAAGGTGTGACGAAGCTGTTTTAAAATTTTGTTTGAAAAGTGTAAGTGTGAAAAGTTTTTACTGAGCAAGTACCTACTAGCATCTACCTACTCGAAAAAAGATTATTTCTATTCTCATTTCCTTTAGACAGCGCTATCCTATTATTGAGAAATAGGAAGCACCGTCGTTGGAGTTGTAAGGGTTAATTCGAGAGGGACGTACGATCACCAAAGCAATATTAGGACAAATTAGTAATAACCCTAGAGTCTTAAGATCATATTCGAGGCAACATTTCCGACGCAACATTTCTGAGGCAACATTCGAATGGGACGTTTGATCTTTTTCAGACATGAGGGAAACCACTAAGACACCCTATGCTTAATGATCATTTACCGAAGGCAAACAAAGTGAGAGTATACCCTAAGAGTGATATGTGCGAGTGATTAGTTTCAGTTATTTATCTTTTCAAATTAGGGCTTTCTAACTATATTAATTTGTCATGCATTCTTGTCATACAATCCTATTAGCATACATCTAGACAGTTAAATATTTGCAGAAATTAAAAATGCGAGAAAGTAAGTCTACGCTATTACAAGGCTTCAGGGAGGGGTATTAATTACATAGCCAAAAAACCCGAGGATTTAACAGTAAATAAAACCCTAAATTAACTATTACAAACCATGAACAGTTACAACAATATTGGCAAAAATAATTAACACGCACGCGATGAATCAAATACGAGACAACTAGGGTTTTGACCCTTGACTAAACCTATTCGCGATTAAAAATGTTTTTTGTCATGTTTTTGTTATTTAAGAAAATAATGAGATAATAAAAAAGAAAAAGAAAATCCTAATTCTAATTAATTTTAATTTAAGAAAAATATATTAATTTATTCTAAAACCTATTTTTGTATTTTTATTTATTTGAGAAAAAGAGCAAAATAAAATTAAATCAAAAGTTTTACCCTAATTTCTATTTGATTTTATTTATGAAAATAAATTACAATTTCCCTAAATTAAACTAAATTAAATTAATTTTGATAATAATAATAAATAGAAAATTAATCCTAAATTTTTTTATGAATTATTGATTTTATGGGTTTTTATGAAAAAAAGATTAATTTGTGAATTAAGAGTAAATAAAATAAATATTAAAAGAAACAAATAGAATAAAAGAAAATAAGAAAAGAATGATGGGCCTGTGCTTAGCAATTAGGGGGTGTATTGCTGAAATTCTGAGCCCAAATGATCCAAGCCCATTTGACTTTGCTGGATCTGGTGTCCATGTTGACCTGGGGCGCATGGTAGTCCTTCAGGGGAGAAGCCTTGGATCTGGGCTAGAGACGTGTTTGATGGCCAGATGTTGAGGGCATATGGTGGACATCCTGACAAGCAATGCACCTGATCACATGAAACAAAATAATGCAAAGAAAGGTTGGGACCTGGGGATCGAACCCAGGTCTTTAGGCAAATTTCCCATACACGCTTGCCAACTGAGATACTTGACTTGTTTGTACATATAATGAAAACAAACTATAATATATGAAAAATAATGGTTATTGGCAAAACGCGCTAAGATTCAAACCACCCAACCAGGGAGTGCCACGCATCATCTACTTCCTCCCAACCGTCGTTTTAGCCCAAGATATTTTTACCTACGGACGATGCGTTGTAGCTACAAACTTGTGTATCTCAAAAATTGTCCACAAGCACGATAAATGACCATGGCTGGTACCAATCAACTCGTCTCATCCTCACGAGTATCATGGTACCAGAATCAACATTCAATTTAACCTGTATTGCAGAGCCCTAAAACTAACCAAGAAACCCTAGCCATAGCAGTTTTACATACAGTCATCAAAAATGAAATTGAATAGAATGATTAGCTTGCAAACTCAATAAAGAACAAGAATATATAATTAAAACACGCAAATGATGTATAAATCAATGAAAATGAAAATGAGTTTTTTAGGCTAACCGTGTGACTGCTACAAAGTGTTTCAGGACGTGGGGAGGCTTGCTAGTGATTGGAACACGTTCCTGAGATGTCCAGCAATCGATTGGTAAGGTTAGGATGGCTTGAGATGGCTTGTATCTTGGAATTCGATATGCACTTTTTCTTTGAAATTTTGAAGTTTATTCTGCCTCTTTCACGACTGCTCAACCTCTTCTCTTGCCTTGGATTCCTTCTGTATATGTAGTGCAACACATTAGGTCAAAAAAAATGAATTGAATCTTGCCCATTATAAAGATTTGATTTGGTCTTTCATGGCATATGATATCTTTCCAAATTTGCTTCAATCCAATCTTTTTTCACCCAAATCAATCTTGCACGAATTGGTTGTCCTGCTAGCTGTACATAGACTCAAAAGATGCACAAAAAATCCAAGATTTGATTTGATTTTATTATTTTACCATTTAATTTGATTTATTTTGATTTAAATGAATAAAAAATAAAAATAAATGATAAAAATAATAAAATAAAAGGTGGAAAATCTCAGGGGTCGTGGGTCCTATTAAAAACATGTTTCAAACAAGATAATTTGTTCAATGTTGACTTTTGATAATTTTGCAAAAAAGGTCAATTTGTCCAATGCATAACTCTCTCAATTTTGACCCTAGAGAGGTGTTGTTGGACTTTTTAGAAATCTTAGGATGTCCTATAATCAACCCTTTTGGTCTCATCTTAATTGAGTCTTTCATGTTCATGTATGAATCTTTGACCCAAAAGGTGTTTTTGTTGACTTTTCAAAATAACCTATAATGTCAAAAACCATATCTTTTTGAGTGGATATTTTGAACTTGGGAGCTGAATGTTATTTGTAGGAAATTTGATCCTCTTCAAAATGAGCTTTGGATGGGTCATTTCTGATAAAGTATGAGAAAGTTATGCTTGGTCAAAGTTGAGTAGACTTTTCTTGCAAAACCCTAATTTAGCAACTTTTGGGTTTTGATGAATTGTGAGCAATCCTTGAGGAATCATGATCAACCCTTGATAAAATGATGAATGATACTTCAAAATGAGGATGTTTACCAAAAATCTTGAAGTTTAACTGTATGTGGGCCACAGTTGACTTTTGACCTAGCACGGTTGATTTTAAGGCATTTGAGCAATTGACTGGGCAAACTTCTTCTGCAAGGCTTGAAACTTGACATGGATGATCTTGGGAACATATTAGGACAATGGTGAGCATTTGGGATCCTTTGGACTCAAGCATCTTAATGAAAAATGAAACCCTAATTTGAGGTAGACTGCCTTAGGGGAGAATTTGTCTAGTCAACCTTTGAACTTCCTTGAGCAATTTGGGGACCTCACTTGCCATGTGCTGATCAATATGGGAGGGGAAATTTTGGGGTACAACAAGTATCAATACAATGCTGACCTAGCACCGACTCGAGTGCAACTGCAGAATTTGTCCATGGGCTCGAATGAAGGGTTTAAGGAATATGCACAAAAATGGAGGGATTTGGCTGGAACGGTTCAACATCCTTTAACTGATCGGGAAATGGTGGATATGTTCATGGGCATTCTGACGGGACCATTCTTTAATCTATTAATCGGAAGCTCTTTATCTGGTTTTACGGAGATGATTTTGAATGAAGAAAGAATTGAAAGTGGCATTAAAAATGGGAAGATTTCGATGGCTACATCTTCGGATGTTGTGAAGAAGCCATTAGAAGGTAAAAAGGAAGTCAATGCTGTCTATGGCCGGAAGAGTTGTAGTAAAAGTAATCGCCATCAGACTGTAGGAGCAGTGTTAATTTCTAATCTAGCGCCTATTCAACAACAACAGGGTAATCGACGAAGGCCGGACGCTCCACCGAGACAGTTTACCAAAATTGGAATGCCTTTATCTCAGGCATTACAACATTTGTTGAAACCTAAACTCATTTCAATGTGGGATCCTCCTCAGAATCCCAACACCTCCTCTCCAAAGTATAATTCAAATGCGAGGTGTGCTTATCATTTAAACAGCCCTGGTCATGACACTAATAATTCTTGGACTCTTAAGAGCAAGATTCCAGACATGATTGATAATAAAGAAATTGAGTTTGATCCTCCGGAGACTCCAAATGTGATTACCGCACCTATTCCCAAGCATGATAAGGGCATAAGTGTTATTGAAGATGTGTTGTATATTACCTTTGTAAATGACATGGTTACTCCCCTCTCTACAATCAAGAAGAATTTGTTACAAGCCAGTTTATTTTCGGGCTGTGTTGAAGGATGTTATTGTTGTGCGGTTCAACCCAATGGTTGTGGGTTACTGAAGAAAGGCATTCAGCGCCTGATGGATGAACTTGTTATTCTGATTGAGAAGATTTTGAATTTGTGCCAAGATTTGTATGTTATCTCCGGTACTCCTTTTAGGATCCCTTCCAAAGGTCATATAAGGATTACCGCCAATCCGAAAGTTGCGCCTTTGGTTATTATAATGCCTGGGCCTATCCCATATTCCTCTGAAAATGTTATTCCATGGAATTATGGATCTAACGTCTATTTCCAAAGTGTTAAGAAAGAGTTGTCTGATGAAGATGGTGAAGAGGCTGATCCAAGCATTGTCAATGTTGCAGGGACTAGCAAAATTAGCAGAAGTGGAAGGATTTTCTCCCCGGAAATCTATCCACCTGCTCAAGTTACGGTTACCAAGACAACTGCTGAGGCTCGGGGTAAAGAGCCAGTGATAGAGCCTGCCCGGATGGAGGATCCAAAAGAAGCTTTGGTCAAGGATACCTCTGGAAAGGATTTGGAAGAAGTTTTGAAGATCATTCGCAGAAGTGACTATAAAATTATGGAACAACTGGGGTTGACCCCGTCTAAAATATCCATAATGTCTTTGTTGTTGTGTTCTGAAGCCCGTGCGAAGGCTTTAGTAAAGTTCTTGAAGACTGCCCATGTGCCACAAGAGATTTCAGATAATCAATTTGTAAGCTACATGGCTAGTCTGACAACTGATAATGGTTTGGGTTTCTCCGATGCTGACTTGACTCTGGAGGAGAGAAATCACAATAGGGTCATGTGTGTCTCCATTGAATGCAGGGGCACTATGTTGGCCCATGTGTTAATTGATACGGGATCTTCCCTAAATGTTCTGCCAAAGGGCGCTCTTGACCGACTAGATTATGAAGGGGTTATGCTGAAGCCCATCAATATCATGGTTCAAGCCTTTGATGGATCGAAAAGAATGGCGCATGGAGAGGTAGACCTCCCGATCAAGGTGGGTTCATAGATGTTTAAGTCCATATTCTATGTCATGGACATCCGGACGGCTTACTCTTATTTATTAGGAAGCCCTTGGATTCATGGGGAAGGTGCTGTCACCTCCACCTTGCACAAAAAACTAAAATACCTGGTAAAAGGGAAAGTTGTTACTGTTTGCAGAGAAGAGGAATACATGGTTAGCCACCTCAATTCATTCTGATACATGGAGATGGATGAAGAATTTATTGAAACACCCTGTCAAACCTTTGAAGTGATTTCTCCTGCTACTGTTAAAGACGTTTCTTCCATTTCAAAGATTACCAAAACTCCACACAAGATGGCCTCCTTGAAAGATGTTAAGGGTGCTATAGAAGAATGTGGTAATACTATTTGGGCTCAGCTTCCTGATATTACTTATAAATCTAACAAGTTTGGTCTGGGATTTACTGCAGAAGGTCAGAGGGTTGTTCATCGCGCTCATGCTGGGAGACCTTCGTTATGTATCAGCAACAACAAGGTCAATGATATAGAGGATGCAGATAGTGATTGTGACTTCAACAGTTGGATATTCCTTAGCATTGGTGATGGACTGGATAATTGGAAGGCAAAAGACATCTTTCCCATCTCCTTTAATCAGGAGTAATAGCTATATTCCTGTCTTATTGTTCTCAAAAGTTTTTGGCTATGTAATAAACAATGACTTTAAAACCTTGTCTCTTACCCAGGGCACAATGGTTCATTTGTTAAAGGGTCGATAATTCATAAACATTTGTTCATTCAATAAAAACATTGGACATTTTGCATGCAAATTTTGTGATCTCTGTCATTCTTTTATCTTATTACATTTTCAAAGTAGCTATATGTTCTTACACACACCCACACACTACATTGCAGATCCCCATCCACTCTGGATGTCGTCGATAAAGATTCTTCTATTGCCGCATATGACATCAAAAATACGATCTACCAAGCCGAGGACGAAGATGAGGAAGATTGTGAAATACGTGGAGAACTTTCCAGACTCTGAATATAAGAAGATAAGGCTACCCAACCACATGAAGAGTCGGTCGAAGTGGTGAACTTGGGCACCGAGACAGACAAGAAAGAAGTCAAGATAGGTGCCAACTTAGAAAGCAGTGTCAAGAGTAGATTAATCCATATGTTGAAATATCTGCTTGGTCATACGAAGACATGCCAGGGCTCGATACCGATATTGTGGTTCACTGTCTGCCAATGAAAGAGGGTTGTACTTCGATAAAACAGAAGGTTCGTCACATGCGTCCTGAAATGTTAGAAAATATCAAATCCGAGGTTATGAAGCAATTCAACGTAGGGTTCTTAACAGTGACGTCATATCCTTAATGGGTTGCTAATGTTGTTCTGGTGCCAAAGAAAGATGGCAAGGTGCGTATCTGTGTAGATTACAGGGATCTGAACAAGGCAAGCCCCAAAGATGACTTCCCACTACCATATATCGATGTTTTGGTCGACAACACCGCCCAACATAAGATATTCTCCTTCATGGATGGATTCTCAGGTTAGAATCAGATCAAAATGGCACCTGAAGACATGGAGAAAACTACCTTCGTCATTCAGTGAGGCACTTTCTGTATCAAGGTTATGTCTTTTGGGTTGAAGAACGTCGGGGCAACCTATCAGCGTGCCATGGTAGCCTTATTTCATGACATGATTCACCATGAAATAGAGATCTATGTTGACGACATGATAGCAAGGTCATAGACAGAAGAAGAGCATCTTGATCACCTGCATAAACTTTTTGAAATACTGAGGAAGTATAAGCTGAGGTTAAACCCGAACAAGTGCATCTTTGGGGTGAGATCCGGTTAACTCATAAGTTTCATCGTCAGTGGTAAGGGTATTGAGGTTGATCCTGAGAAATTTAAAGTCATTCAAGAAATGCAGACTCCTCGTACCGAGAAGGAAGTCAGAGGTTTCTTAGGACGACTAAACTACATTGCCCGTTTCATTTCTCATTTGACTGCTACTTGTGAGCTAATCTTCGAGCTACTAAAGAAATATCAAGTAGTAAAATGGAACGATGAATGTCAAATAGCCTTTGATAAAATTAAGGAGTACCTACAAGAACCTCCTATTCTAATGCCACCAGTTGAAGGGCAACCTCTAATTATGTACTTAATAGTGCTAGAGAACTCAATGGGGTGTGTACTGGGGCAGAATGACGAGTCTGGTCGAAAAGAGCATGCAATATACTACCTTAGCAAAAAATTTATCGACTGTGAAACAAGATATTCATTGCTCGAGAAAACTTGTTGCACTTTGGCATGGGCTGCTCGCCGATTAAGATAATATATGTTGACCCATACTACCATGTTGATCTCTAAAATGGATCCCATCAAGTACATATTCGAGAAACCAACTCTCTCCGAAAGAATAGCTCTGTGATACGGTGGGAGAACTGACTTGGGTTTTTTGCGTTTGTGTTTGCAAATGTTGCGGTTAGCAAGAGTCGCCACCGACTTTTCTTTTATCCAAAAGGAAAGGTGAAAAAGCACAGGAAAGACCTTTAGAGATGTTTTCTTGAGTTAGGGGGTAGATTATGAAAAGGAAAGGTATTAGCACCCTTTTCATCCATGGTTTTCCATAGGCTCTTAGTTACTCGCTAGATCACTTGCTTTTGTTTGAATGTGTGCTTGTGATGTGGGTTTTGAAAGTATTTTGAAAATGTGACTTTGTAATGATTCTCGTCTCTATAAGAATGCATACAAAGTGTTGTTTTGAAAATAGTTCAAAGAGGTGTTTGTGGAATGTGTTTTTGAAAGTGATTTTGAAAAGGGTTTTCTTTGTAATGATTCTCGTCTCTAAAAGAACGCATACAAAGTGTTGTCTTTTGAAAATGTTTCAAAATGAGAGTGTTGGTGTATAAAATGTTTTTGATGTGAGTAAGCAAGAAACTAGGAGCGAATCTACCTACTCAAAAGGTATTAGGTGTTCTTTTCCTCCTCCTTTAGATGTTGCAAACTTACCATTGTTTTGGTAAGAAGCCCCATCGTTGGATGTGAAGGGACGAGCATGGGACGTTTGTATAGTCATAGAAGGAAACCTATGGGACATTTTAGCAATGTCGTTTTTAGGGACTAGATCATTTACCGAAGGCAACATTGAGGGTCATCGAGGGACTACGATATTTTATCAAGGGTCTTTTCTAAAACGCCCATGTTCGAGGGACATGACTATTTTTTTCGATAGGCAACAAGTGAGATTACCCTAAGGGTGCATGTGTGCAAAGTGTGCTTGATTGCATGCATTTAGTCTTTCTTAGGGTGATCTATTTTTCAATTTCATGTCTTGCTATACACACCCTAATTACTAGTATTTACATTTGAAAGCGATAAATTGCAGAAATGTAAAGTCCTACGCTATTACAATATTTTAGGGATGGGGGTACATATTTACAAATGGGGATTGCAAATAAAATTAAGTCCTAAGTTACTATTACAACCATATTGAAATGGATAAGAATGTACAAGGAAATATGAAATGAATTTGTTTTATTTTAGAAAAGAGATAAGTTTGGTTTAAGAAAATATTTTTGATCTTTTTGTTTTAAGAAATAAAATAAAGCATGTAAAAAATGAAAAAAAATATTTTTTTGATGTTTTTGATTAATGAAAAATAAAAGTGATGGTAAAAAATAACAAAGAGAAGGAAGACAGGATCAACACAAATGCTGAAAATAGAAGAGGTCAGAAATTATGACTCTGACGTGCTGCACAAACAGAAACAACGTTAATAGAAATAGGGAAGGTCAGAAATTCTGGATCTGTTGGGAACAAAGAATTTTTCAGAAGTTCTGATACCACAGACAAAACTTCATTTCCCTCTCCATGCTAGTCAGAACATCTGCAACTTAGTCATTTCTTAACAGAATAGAAGTTACACATATAACAGTTATGACAAGTTTCATAATATTCCAGAAGCAAGAGATATTAGCAATATAGATCAGAAGCAAACGTGAATTTGCTAATCCTAATTCTGAGTCCTAATTTCTTCATGAAGCTCTGAACTGGAATTCCCTCTACTTAGGCAGGAACATGCATGAAATCTCAGAATATGTACATCATCAGAATCAGAATATCTACATTGTATTTTAAACATGCAAAATATGACAACGCCTAAGTAATATGATGAGAGTCAGCAGAAGTTTACCTTGCAGCTGGAAAAGATTCTGTGAACTAGAGGTTGGTCCTGAACTCTGGTGATGTTCTGAGCAACTTCTTCACGTATCCAGCAGGTTGGAAGTTTTCAACTTCTGGAACAACCAAGGGGTGATGTTCTGACTTCTTTGAGGTGGAGGTGTATGGAGAGTGTATTACAGTATGGATACAGAAGTTAGGATAGCTTTTAATATGTGAATCAGAAATTGTGTGGATGGTTTTAGTCAAGAAACACTTGAGAACAAATGGAGTTTGAATGCAAGGAATCAAAAGTTAACAGGTTTTGTATGTTGTGTTTACAGTTTTTGGACTCTTGGAATTTTAGCAGGGGTTCAGGGCTTTTCTTTCTCAAATTTCCGACCCTTTCATAGTTGTAAATGTAGTTTATTTTATAGGCAAGGATTTGGTAGCTTGGATAAATCATAGGTACAACCATCATATGCTAGGCGCTGACTTGTTCTTGAAGCAAGTTCAAACAAGTATGGCTCAAAGCACAAAGTAAGGTGGTTAGCATCTTTTAGTCGTGCCTAAGCTAAAATTGTAAGCAGGAATTAAGTAAAAGTAACTTCCAAAGCAAAAGTAACGCATGGGCCCATCACACTTTTGTACAAGAGTTTTCTTTTCCAACACAGTAAAGGTACTTTTATGCCAAACGTGGGGAAATCCTTTGGATAAAAACTTAAAAGTGGTTGTGAGCATTAAATGAGCATTAAATGATGATTGAGATTTATCAAATCAGAAATCCTGCCATGTGAAACTCTGCCTCATTGTTTGATTCTGGGTCAGAAGTTCAGCTTCAGGATAATTTAGAGTGAACATCCAACTTCTGATCTTTGTATCTCCTTGCTCCAACATGTTCTGAAGGAGCTCTCAGACTTTCCAGGAAGCTTGTAGCATGTTCTGTAACCTTCTTAGAATTACCCTTGCAAACTCTAACTGAACCTTTATGAAAACTGGCTCAGAAGTTCTGACCCAATTCTGTTTTGAAAGTGTCCAGAATTTGCTGAGTGCTTTAGTTTCATGGACGTGTCTTTGAGGAGTTATAACTTGAAATCCCAGCATTTCTAGGAGTAGTTATGTTCTTCAATGTTTTAGATCTCATTGAAATCTATAACTATTGCATCAGAAGTTCTTCCAGAATCAGCTTGCATCATGGTGAAAATCTGGCCAGAAGTTTTGAGCTTGTCATATTTCTTAAATACTTAGAAAATTCTAAGTATTTAGAAGTTTGACTTTTCCAAAGTAACCTTTGACTTTTGAATTTCTAGATGAAACAAACTTCATATCTCAACATGTCTTGATGAAATATGACTCTTTGAAACTTGATTTTTATCAAAAGTCAAAGTTTGACTTTTCAATGCGCAAATGACCATTTTACCCTCGTGAATGACTTTCATGGAAAATCTGTAAATCTAGGCTTGAAATGAGAGGGGAGCAAACCTGAGGGTCTAGGTTGATCATTTGAGAAATGAGAGGGTAAATTTTGGGGTACAACAAGCTCTATGGAAGATGGTCTTAACAGAATATGATATCCAGTACACCACTCAAAGGGAAATCAAAGGAAGTGTACTAGACGACCATTTGGCGCATCAGGCTGTAGATAACTATCAGTATATGAACTTTTAATTCCCAGATGAGAACATTATGCTAATAACATATTGTGAAGAACTTGGACCGTATGAAGGACCTGAGACAAGATCCCGATGGACCATGGTTTTCGATGGAGCTTCCAATTCACTTGGCAACAAAATTAGTGTTGTGATCATCTCCCCCGCAGGTTGCCACACGCCCTTAACCGCAAGACTATGCTTTGATTGCACCAATAATATGGCTGAATACGAAGCATGCATCATGGGTCTTAGGGCTGCTATTGACCTGAGAATCAAGTTCTTAAGCGTGTATGAAGACTCAGCCTTAGTGATCAGTCAGGTTAAGGGAGATTGGGATACGAAACACCCAAATCTCATTCCTTATAAATAGTATGTGTTAACCTTGATCTCGTATTTCGAAGAGATTACATTTGAGCACATACCAAGGAAGAGAATCAGTTGGCAGATGCATTGGCTACCATGTCATCCATGTTCAAGGTCAGATGGGACAGTGAGGCTCCTAGAACTACCATTGAAAGATTTGATGAATCGGAACACTACTATGAAATCAACACAGATGGAGTAGAAGAAAAACCTTGGTTTCATGAGGTGAAAAGGTACCTTGAGGCTCAAGAATATCCTGAATGGGGCATCCATCAATGACAAGAAATTCCTACGGAGGTTCTCGACTAAGTTATTCCTGAGTAATGGAATTTTATACAAATGCAATCACGATTCGACTTTGCTTCGTTGTGTGGACAAGAAGGAAGCAGAAGAAATTATGCAAGATATGCATGAGGGCGTCTTTGGTACTCACTCCAGTGAGCATACTATGGCTAAAAATATTATAAGAGGTTGTTACTATTGGTCGACTATGGAAACGGATTGTCACCATCACTCGAGAACTTGTCATAAGTGCCAGATCTATGCTGATAAAGTTCATGTGCCTCCGATACCTTTGAATGTCATGATTGCTCCTTAGTTATTCGCAATATGAGGCATTGATATAATCAGAGAAATCAAGCCTACTGCCTCTAACGGACATCGCTTCATCCTCGTCACCATTGATTACTTTACAAAATGGGTTGAATTAGCCTCATTTTCCTTTGTTACCAAGAATGTGGTCGCTCAGTTCATCAAGCATAATCTTATCTTTCAGTATGGTATCCCTGAGAGAATTATCACAAACAACGGTACCAATCTTAACAACACGATAATCACTGAGCTCTGCATGCAGTTCAAGATCAAGCATCACAACTCTTCTCTGTACTGTCCAAAGATGAGTGGTGCAGTGAAAGCTACCAATAAGAATATTAAGAAGATCATACAAAAGATGGTTGTGACATACAAATACTGGCACAAGATGTTACTGTTTTCTCTTCATGGCTACTGCACTTTGGCTAGAACATCAACTTTGGCAATAACATTCTCTCTTGTTTATGGTATGGAAAATTTCCTACCTGTCGAGGTTCAGATCCCTTCTCTAAGAATTATGAAAGAAGCAGACTTAGGCGAAGTCGGGTGGATTCAAACCAGGTTGGATTAGTTAAATATAATCGATGATAAAAGGCTTACGGTTGTGTGTCAGGGTCAGATGTATCAGAAGCGCGTGATCAAGGCATTCAACAAAAAGATCAAGCATCAGGCATATCAGACTGGTGACTTGGTAATAAAGCGTATCATTCTACCGCAGGGTGATCCCAGGGGCAAATGGACTCCCACTTATGAAGGGTCATTTGTAATCAAGAAAATGTTTTCTGGCGGAGCTATGATACTGATCACCATGGACGGTGAAGATTTCATGCACCCTGTGAATGAGGACATAGTCAAAAGATACTACACATAAAAATGACCTGCTAGATTGACTGGCCAAGGTAAAAATAACGGCATACCAGCGAACCAAAAAGGTTCAAGAAAAACCCAGGGATATATATAAAAGATTGTACACCCGGCAAGTCAAAAACCTGAAAAGGCGACTTGGACAAAAAAGGGTATCCCGGTGGACTAAAAACCCGAAAGGGCGGTCCAGGAAAAAATCAGGGATTAAAGCGTACGACTATGTCCCCATTGGATCACTTACAACAAGCTTTATTACCAAAGTCAAATTTCAAATGGTACAAATCAATTCACTCACTTTCTTCCTACAGTAAGGGATGAGATGCTTGAAGACATGGGGGACAATAGCAGAATTGAAATCCGACGAGATCATTCCCACATAGCTATTTATCTTGTTTACACTTTTTACTCTTTCCATTTCACGACAATTTCCCCTTATTCGGATCTCTGTATCTTTGTATAAAATCTCTCGTTTATGGGTAAACTATCAATAAGAAATTCAATTTCAAAATTTAAACTCTTTATTTTTACTTTTTCTATTTTGTTTGTAAGACATCCAATGACTAAAATTGAATGAGCATATGCATATAAATACAATTTACTGTTGACAAATATATGCACAAAAACAAGAATAAGCATTTACTCAAGACTCTAGGAGTTGGGATAACGTCTAAGCCATCCACAAATCCCCACAGAGCCACTTCCATGAGATTATCCCTATGAAGTAATCTTCGCAAGTTCATACATTCCCCACAATTTTCCTGGCAGATCGCTATGGTGGATAAAGAAGCATAGTCTTCTTCCCAGCAATATCGCCCACCTACAGAATCCCAATCATTACAATTTTTGGAAATTCTTCTCCCTAGTTGAGTTTTCAAAACTGTAAAAACCTTGTAGACTACTTCTCTCCAGCATAGCTCGTTCTCCTCAGCAAGGGTGTTTCCTCAGCAGAGTATCCCTCCGTCAACAAGGTTTACTTCCCTAGTGGAGTTCAAATCTCGGTCAACAGGATTTACTTCCCCAATAGAGTTCATATTTCCATCAACAAAGTTTATTTCCCCAACAAGGTTTATTTCCCCAACGAAGTCCAATCTCCCCAGCTTAAGTTTGCTTCTACCATATATTACTGACAAGATTCCCATCTCCAGTAAAGGAGCTCGGATTGCTATCCCCAGAGAGTTGCTACTAAAGTTTGAAACTGGATCATATATCATTCAACCTTAGTCTCTCCAGACGATTCGGTGCCCGTATCAGAAACTCGGTCAAATAGCACCTCAAAAGGATATCCATATCTTTTATCCCCAGTCAGGGTATACAAGAATTATAATCCCCATTAGAGCGAGGAACAACCAATATTTTTGAGCTTTTCTTACCAAGCATAAATCAACATTCCCCAGTGAAGTTTCCTCAAACAAAAAGCAGGAATCTTCGACGGAAATAATTCCCAAAAGATCAAAGATACACATACTCTTCATCCCCAGCAACAGTCAGGGATTTATTTTCCCAAATAAAGATGCTGCTCAAGTTTACAAATACATTTCAACAACATTTCACATTCATACATCATTTGAAAGCATCATAGCATACACATACAAAACGCATATAACACAATCTCATTTATTTTGAGAACATAATTACGTGATGCATTTCATACATCATGACATTGCATATAGCTAACTCTTTACCTTTTCAGAAAAGATCAGTCGACAGATAAACATCATCAATTATTGGTATGACCATACATCTTCTCAAATACAGCATCTTCAGGCTCAGTTTAGGTAGAGCGTAGATCTATTTTGATACTTCTCCTAGTTGAAGACGAGTGTGGATATCTTCTGGCTCAGGTTAAATCGGCAATATATTTATTCTAATACTTCTTCCAGTTGAAGACGGTCGTAGACATTTCTTGGCTTAGATTAAATCGACCGTAGATTTATTCTGAAACTTCTTCTAGTTAAAGTCAAGCATAAATATCTGCTGGCTCAGTTTAAATCAAGCCTAGATTTATTCTGATACTTCTTCAGGTAGACATCCTTCTGCCTCAGCTTAGACCGGGTGTAGATCTACTCTGATACTTCTTCCAATTGAAGACATCTTCTGGCTCAGATTAAATCAACCATATATTTATTCTGATACTTCTTCCAGTTGAAGACGGTCGTAGACATTTTCTGGATCAGATTAAATCAAGCATGGATTTATTCTGATACTTCATCAAGTTAAGGTCAAGCATAAACATCTGCTGGCTCAGTTTAAATCAAGCATAGATTTATTCTGATACTTCTTCTAGTAGACATTCTTCTGGCTCAACTTAGATCGAGCGTATATCTATTCTAATACTTCTTCCAGTTGAAGACATTTTTCTAGCTCAGATTAAGTCGACCATAGATTTATTCTGATACTTCTTCCAATTAAAGTCAAACATATACATCTTCTGGCTCAGATGGATCGATCATAGATCTATTCTGATACTTCTCCTAGTTGAAATCAGCCGTAAAAATCTTCAGGCTCAGTTTAAATCAAACGTGTATTTATTCTGATACTTCTTCCAGCAGATATCTTCTAGCTCAGTTTAGATCAAGATAGATTTATTCTGATACTTCTTCCAGATAAAAACGAGCACAAGTATCTTCTGGCTCAAAATGAATCGACCAAAGATTTATTCTGATACTTCTTCCAGTAGACCTTTTTCTGGCTCAGATTAAGTCGACCATAGATTTATTCTGATATTTCTCCCAGTTAAATACGAAGAGACATCTTCTGGTTCATATTAAATTAACCAAAGATTTATTCTGATACTTCTTCCAGTCGAAGTCGGATATGAACATCTTCTGGCTCAGATTAAATCAAGCATGGATTTATTCTGAAACTTCTTCCATTTTTAGATAAGCATAGACATCTCTTGGCTCAGATTAAATCGGCCAAAGATTTATTCTGATACTTTAGATGACATCTATAAGCCCATCTCTGACGAATCTCTGTCACCTCTCCAAATGGCATCTATAAGCCCATTCTCGATACAATCAACCAACAACGTTACTTCTTGCACAAGCGAGTGCAAGTTTCTGGGCATTAAGTGTTCAATCATCTTATACCTTCAAGTCACGAATGGAGAACACACCAATCTAACTCTTTAGGTTTAAGAAGATTGAACAGGGGCAGCTGTTGTACCCCAAAATTTTCCCTCCCGCATTCTTCAAGGCATTCTTTCAAGACTTCTCAAAAACTCAAGAATCTCAAGGGTTGATCAAGTTAATATTCTCCTCATAAGCCAAAGAGTCTACAACTAGGGTTTTGAGTTTCTCAAGGAAGTTTAGGTTGTAGAGGTCTCAAGTGGTTTCCATGGTTCTCCATAGGTCTTCAACAATGTTCATGTCAAGTTTCAAGTCCTACATCACAAGTTTGATCAGTCAATGGCTCAGATGATTGAAAATCAAATGTATGAGGTAAAAAGTTAATTGTATAAGGTAAAAAGTTAACTGTGGTCAACATACATTCAAACTTCAAGATTTTTTGGTCAAAATCAACATTTTGAAGTGATATTCATCTTTTGATCAAGGGTTGATCATGATTCCTCAAGGAAATCCCTCAAATCATCAAAAGTCAAGAATTGTCAAATTAGGGTTTCCTTAGGAGAAGTCAACTGAACTTTGACCAAGCATAACTTTCACACGCTTCATCAACTTTTCCCTAACCAAATACCATTTTGAAGAAAATTCACATCTATACAACTTTGCTTTTATGCTCATGTCCCAAAAACGCTTCATTTAAAAGATATGAGCTAATACATTATATGTTATTTTCAAAAGTCAACAAAAGACACTTTTTGTCAAGGCAACTTACATCAAGATAAAGTCTCCAAATGCAAAAATGATCAAAATAGATATTGTAGAGGACATCTTGAGCTTTTAAAAAAGTCCAAGATCACCTTAAAAAGATGAAAATTGAGCAAGTTATGAGTTACACAAGTTGGGAAAGTTTGAAGAAATACATGAAATGCAAAACATGCAAATATGAATTTTTGGACTTGTGGCCTAACTTTTTGAGCTTTAAACATGTTCATAACCTCATGAGAGACTTTTGAGCTCACTCACACCTTGACCTATTTTTATCATTATTTTATGTTTGTTTTGTTTTGTTTTTATTCAAATAAACTCAAAATAAATAAATAAAATAGAAAACAAATGGGCCAAGCATGTGATGAGCCATTTTTCAGGCCTATACAACTCATGCGAGCCTGTTTGAATGTGCCAAACTCGTGTAGACCCAAGAAGTCAAGGATGTTTCAAACTTGGAAAGTTTTAAATTTGTTTTATTCTTGGTTAAACTGTGGCTTCATGAGTTGATTTCATTCTATATTTGCTGGCTCACTCATTCCTCTATATAATGTAAACAAGAGCAGATCAAATGGACACGAAAAACAGCACACAAGAGCTCTTCAAAAATTCTCCAAAATTCAAAGTGTTAGGGCAAGATCAAAATCCTTGTTGCAACCCTCCTCACTCAAAACTATTGATCCAGCCATCCTCCTGAGACTTCCAAGAGTCCATCCAGCCCCTTTGCCAAGCCAAGGCGTCCAAAACAAGCTAACAAAACTGCACTGATTTGGTAAAATGCTCGAAATCAAATTATTTATTTTACACTTTATTAACTAACTACATGTGTTCATATGTGTCTGTATGCATCATTAGAATAGATCTAATGCATAACATGTGAAGTTTGACGTAGAAATGGTGTTTTACCATTGTTAGGGCACCGAAGCCATTGATCATCGAACCAAACATTGCAAGCACTTTTAGATCCTACAAATCGTGCCATTGAATTTGCAACATTCCAATTATTGGATCTAAGTTGTTAGATCTTCTATTTTAATGTGTTTTGCAGGTTTTGATGAAGGAATAGGCCGGAGAACACAACCGAAAGGTTGACTCCAGCATGCTGACTCTGGTGGCCTAGGCGCCATCACCTAATTGGTTCGTTCAAATACACTTGAGCGTGCGCGTGTTTGCTAATCTGGAACTAGCTTGCATTTTATATTATGTTGTTTTTGTTTGATTAACGTAACGAATGAACAACACTGCCCAGTGGTAGCATGCACGCTCTTAAGACACACCTCTGCCAGGTCCTGGGTTCGACCCAGGTAGGGAGCAATTTTTATTTTTCTAACTTTTGTTTTACAGATCCAGTGTATGCAAAGGCTAGCGCGTGGTATGTTTCATGGTTGAGCCATCAGATCTCAAAACCTCAAATCTAACGCCTCTGATCAGCTGGCGCACCATGAAACGTATGGATCCAAATGCTCTGAATCGAGTGTGTGGTACCTGGGTTCATTCATTTTGGGCCTAGAAAATTCTGAAGCGCACCCCCCCCCCCCCCCCCATTTACTTTAGTTCTGACCCATTTGTAATTTTATTTTATTTTTTTGTTTTAATTTATTTTTTAAAATTAGAAAAATAACAAATAATCATATAATCAGAAAATCATAAAAATATTAGATTTAGGTTTCTTTTTTCATTTAATTAATTAAATATTTTGATAAATGAATTAATTAAGTTAATTTAATCAATTTGACTTTATTAATTAAAAATAAACTAGAATTAGGTTTAATTATTTATTTCATACTTCAAGCATTTTTCTAAACAAAAAACATCAAAAAATATTCTTCTAAAACACTTAGATTATTTTTTAGGATTTTACATCTTTCCCTTTTCCATTCTCCGCGCGTTTGCTTACTTTTTTCGCATTATTTTCATGAATTATTATAACTGTACAGAGGGATGTAATAGTTTTAAAATTAAGGCTCTTTTACATTTTCCCCCATTTATGGTTTGTATTTCCCCATCCTCGAAGCTTTGTAATAACGTAGATTCAATTTCTGCATTTTTACTTTCCACACTACTGTATGAATGCATGTATATATTTAACTGTTAGATTAATTAGGCGTGCATCTCAAGACATAAAAAAACAAGCGATATAAAACCTAACATCCAAGATAAAAATAACATAAACATAACACACTTTGCACACGCACACCTCTAGGGTGTCCCCACTTGTTGCCTTCAGAAAACAACAGTCACGTCTCTCGAACATGGGATGTTTTAGAAAAAACCCTTTGGTTAAAAGATCATAGTCCCTCGATGACCCTTTGTTGCTGCCTCGATAAATGATCTTAGTAACTTAGGGTAATTTCTAAAGTGTCCTGCGAGTTGCCTTCGTGACTGTACGATGACCAGTGCATGTCCCTCAAAACATCCAATGATAGGGCTACCTACTAACTAATAGTAGGATATCACTATTTAAAGGAAAAGAGGAAATAGACAAAGACCTTTTGAGTAGGTAGATAGCTCATAGTTGCTTACTTAGAAAACAAAAATAGTTTCACACACATACACTCTCTTTCTAAATATTTTTAAAGACAAAACACTTTGTATGCATTCTCAATGATACGAGAATCATTACAAAGTTCGCCACACTAAGGCATCTTTTCAAAATATTTTCAAAATACACTTACACAAAAAAGGCATTTTCAAAGTGAGATAGAAACTAAGAGCCCATAGATAACTACAGATGAAAATGGTTCTAACACCTTCCCTTTTCATAACCTACCCCCCTTTCTCAGAAAAATTCTCGAAAGGTTTTTCTTGTTCTTTCCACCCTTTCCTTTATTGGATAAAAGAAAAGTCAGTGGAGACTCTTGCTAACCGCAACATTTGCGATAAAACACAAAACTAGTAAAGTCAGTTCTCCCACCGTATTACAACGCTATAAAAGCAACTTGCCATATTTGTTATTTTCTGCTTGTTTATTCTTTTTGCATTACATTACATGTGTTGTAATTTTATTTGTCGGTTATTTAAAATTTTGCATCAGTACATATATATGGGGATATGTGATTGTTGCTCTTCTATGCAAAATAGCCTCTGAGTAATATATATGTATTGTTATGGAACTATGATTCTTCTCACAATTTGCTATCTTTCTTTTTAATATTGTCAAAGGGGAAGAAGCATATGCAAAATGAAGTTGGGAAGCACAAAGGGGAAGTATGTGATTACAACTTTGTCATTAGATGATTTGCATGATGCTAAAACTGTGAAAAGCTATCACTTATGTACATTGGATGGTATCTCTATGTCTTGTAGCACTCCTCTACATTAGAGGTCTTAGGAATCATTAAAAAAACAATTTGAAATTGATCCAAGTCATTAAAAACAAGTTTCTGCATAATTTGTGTTGCATGTATCGACACAACCGTTTATCATGTCGACACATGTAACTCATTTTTGAAGCTTGTAGCCTCTGGAAGGCTCAGGTTGACATATGCATTGCATAGGTCGACACATACTAAAGCATTTCTGAAATTGCAGAAGTTCTTATTTTATGTGTCGATATATATGATTTTCAGGTCGATACATTTACTATTGTTTTAAAGCATATAGCCTCTAACTTGGTTCGGTCGACACATAGCCTCACATAGGTTGACACATGCAGCTTAAAAATAACGTATGTGTTGACACATACGATTTATAGGTCGACACATACTGATCATTTGGTCAATTTTCTCAAATCTTTTTAATTCTGAATTTGTCCTTTTGCCCTAAATTTTCAAAACTATAAATACTCATTCATGCATCATTCATAACTTGATGATACCATAAAATTAGCCTACATTTGCTCTTCATCTACAACCTTCAATCTACGCATACACACTAACATTCCATTGTGACGATCTTTTATTGGGGTGCCATCTAGGCGAGGTTTTATAACATCTGATTAGGTTATTGTGTAGTCGATGATATTGGGTTGAGATTTTTAGGGGTCTTCATCCAGAAAAACGGTGGGTTTGTCCTCCAAGATAATTGATTGATTTGGGGGTTTTCGTGCAAGTCATTCAAGAGGTAATTGCAACCAAGTGAAGTCCTTTGGAGATAAAGAATGCAAGGGATCCTTTGGAGATAAAGAACACAAAGGAAGTAGCGAGATAATGGAGGATTACAATTGAGGTCATGTGTTACAATAGTTGAAATTGATGGTGCGCGAAAGCTTTGGAGATAAAGTATGCAAATGAGTAGCAAGATCCAGATAGTCAATTTGCATCTATTGTGTCTTGGTCTTTCTCATGATCAAAAGAGGAGAAGGGGTTGAATCAATAACAAACTTAGGGTTTGTGGAGTTTCTCTTAAACACTTCTAATGTATCAACAATTTTGCATAGTAAAAATTATCCTAATTCCATTGGACTTAGGCGCAGACGAATCAACACACGAGGACGAAAGTGGGAAACTGTGAAGACAAATCCTCACGTCTCTTTTCTTATTTGATTTTACTTGATTTAATGTTCATCAATCAATTTTTCAAATAATATTGCGTTATCAATTAAATTGTAAGTAATTTTCCAAACTGTTTTTGATTTACATCAAGTGTTGATATTGATTATAATCACTTTTGATTATAAATGCTTTTGTGTATCAACACAACTTAAAGGAAAATTCACTTGCACACCAAGCATTTGACGAATTGATTTCGTTTGTTCTCTTAATATTACCATTGGAAATAGTTTTACTAGTAACTTGCTATAAACGTTAAATAAGTTGTAAAGTGATTAAAGCATATTATATCAATTGTCATTCTCCTTCCATATTTTATTTTGTTCTTAAATTTGCATATCCGAGTTTCCAATAACGTTCTTAAAGACGACTTATTTTGAAAAGCACTTTTGCTCAAACTCTTAGAAAACTAATTCTTTCAAAACTAGATTTTTCTAAAATTTTATTGGGTGTCTATTCACCCCCTCTAGATAGGTTGTCGTTGTCTAACAATTTTGTCAAGTTATCGTTCTCACTAAAGCTTTTAAGCATATAGTTTTAGTATTGTATTTGAAGTGTAAACCTCTGTTTTAGTTTGGTTTCCAGTCACTAGGATTGTGGCTGTAGATATTACTGCGGTGATTGGAAGTGAGTGAGGATTCTCATATCTATGAGGTTCCTAGGTATAAATTTCATTGGGTAGGGATTAAGTGATAAGTTGTAAACTGGAATTGTTTAAGCTTAGAATTAATAGTACTGATAGTAGATTTCCTTCCTGGCTTGGTAGTCTCCAGAGTAGGTGACTTGCACCAAACTGGGTTAACAATTGATTTTGTTCTTTTACCTTATGCACTTTATAATTATGCATAGTATTATTTTTGGTTAAAGTTATGTCAGTCCGCAGATGTCATAACATTTGACGTGACATTATGATTGTGTGTTGAGACATCAGTCTTGACATTTATATTGTGTGTGCTAGAATTTGATGTTTGATTCAGGAACTTTGTGAAAGTTCACTGATTTTCATAGACAGGTTAATTAGCTATCAGAAGATTATCATCTGGAAAATCAGAAGACAAGATCAAGATATGTGAAGAATGCTCTGATGAGCTAAGCATCTGAGAACATATATTTGTTTGAAGTTGTGAATTGTCTAAAACGAATCATGTTATGATACTATGTGTTCTTTATAAGTTGAGAATTGTCTGAGTGAATAAGGTTGATCTAAGATCTAATACATCGTATGTTTCGAATGTTGTGAACTTCATGAAAATATGGTTAAATCAAGATCTGATACACCCCCTGTTTGGAAGTTGTGAACTTTAGGAATGTAAGGTAATTGTGTCTTGACAACACCTATTGTTCAGAAGTTGCAAACTTTCTGAAAATATGGTGATCAGACTCCAACACTTCAGAAGTTATGAACTATTTGGAAGCTTGACAAATTTGATCTGTTACATAACATTTGTTTTAAAAGTTGTGAAATATCTGAAAGAATGTCAACGTATGCTCTGGCAACGTTTTCTATGTTACCACGAAATTGTTCAAAAGTTCTAAACTGTCTGAAAGTTTTGTAACCAGGTTTTGAAAAACCATACTTTGATACTTCAGAAGTTGTGAACTTCTGGAAGTGTAGTAAGTTTGCGTTCAACCATGAATTGTTCAGAGGTTGTGAACCTTCTAAAGACATGGTCAAGAGACGTGGTCAAATGACATGTTCTAAAAATATGGTCTAAAGACATAGTCTAAGACGTGGTCTAAGACATGGTCTAAGACATCATCTAAGACATGTTCTAAAGACCTGGTATAAGACACGTTCTAAGACTTATTCTAAAAGACATGTTTTAAGGCATGTTCAGAAGACATGGTCCGAGGCATGGTCATAAAACATGTTCGAATGATATGGTCAATCAAGAAATGGTCCAGGTGATGAACCTTCTGATGACTTGATTTTTTGCACCTTCTAGTGGCACGATTCTAGTTTTCAGGAGAACTGGTGAATTAGTTATGATGTATGATACAAGCCATCAAGACAGTGACTAAACAAGTATTGTTACTTCATAGTGTTCTGATAGTAAGCTAGGTTTTAAGATAAAGAAATGAATTTCTAGTGAGACTTTGATGAGACCTCAATGGAGAAGTATTCCTTCTCTATTTTACCTTGTGTACTATAAAATTCATTTTGTGAGTCTTGGGCTCAGGGGAGACTCTCAACAAGCATAAATGAGATTTTGGTTATTAACAGATTCAGGGGGAGCTGATTAGCTTTTATGAATTTGCATTCCATGGAGATTATCCTGTATGAATTATTTTATCAAAATACATGGTTTAATCATCATCAAAAATAGGGAGATTGTAAGAACAAGATTGGTTATGCATCTGGCCTTAAGTTTTAATGATAACTTTACATGTTATCTTAGAGAACAATTATGTACTCTAATGGTTTCTATATAGTGTGTAGCTTTTGCTAAATAGGTTCTGACTCTGGTAATAAGGTGTGTGACGTTATCAAGATTTGAACTCAACACTTTGGAAGAATACATATGGTGTGTTACAAGTTAATTCAAGGTTCTATAATGCTTCTTATGCAACGGTTCTAAGGAACGCTAGTAAAAGAGCTTATGATCCTAAATTATGCAAGGAAGCTTTAGAGCTCTTATAAAGCTTTACTTTTGTTGTTCTAAGTTCTGAAGTTGCTGAAGACAAGGTTCTGCTGAACAGGTTTTGAAGATCTGAAGACATTCTTCTAAAGACCAAGTGCTGAAGACTCTGGAGGTAAGGGTTCTATGAAAAAGCTCTAAAGACTCAAAGACTTAGGTTCTGAATATACAGAGTTCTGATCCTTCTACAACATGCTTCATCAACATACAAATCAGAAGCCTTTGAAGATATAGAAGACAAAGATCAAGACTAAGGGATTGCATGTGATGATGAGCATAAAAGTATAAAGTACTTTATGACCCTTACTCTAATAGGGTGGCGTTAGGATAGGACTTTTATACTTGTCATCTACCATTCCCACCATGACCGTTAGGAATAAAACAATTGTATTTGTGTTTCCTATTCTACCCTCTAATGGATCTCTTTTTCAGCTATAAAAGGAGGACTTGGAAGAATTTGAAATCAATGAATCAGTTCTACAAAACTACATCAAACTGCTCCACAAAGTCTTTTGATATGTTCTCACTACTATAAAAAGGCATTTAACAATGGTTGGAAAAGATATACAATCACGCAGGTCCAGGCGTTGTTATGTAGAGTGTTGGTGTAAATACATTACATACACTTACGGTCCTAGAGCAGTTGTAGTATACTGGAAAATTTGTGTGATGTCACAATGGTTAGTTAACTTAACCGTTGTTATATGTCTTTTAATAAAAAATAAAAAATAGCAGTAGAACAACAATAGTAGTAAGAACAACAAGAACAACAACATGAACAACAAGAACAACATGAACAACAACAAGAACAACAAAAACAAGATGAACAACAACAAGAACAACAAAAATAAGAAGAAGAAGAAGAAGAACAACAACAACAACAATAATAACAATAGCGTACAACAACAAAAATAAAAAGAACAACAACAAGAACAACAATAAGAATAACAACAACAACAATAATAATAATAACTTAAAAAATAACAATAAGAACAACAACAACTAACGTTGATAACTTGAATTCATACTTTCCTTGTCTCATTCAACATGGGGAATAGATGACGGAGTTCTGAAACTTATAAATTAAAGAAATGATGATTTCAAGTTTTGCTTATGGAAGAAATGATATTTTCGAGCTTGGTTTAGTGGAGAAATAGTGTGTCGTAAATGAAAGATGATGTTTGAAGGTAGAAGATGAAGTTCGTCTAAGTTTTAGGTTTCACGCGGATCGCTAATGGTAGTGTCCTGAGCGTTGAAAGTACACTGAATGGACAATTGAGATTTATTTAAGGATGGTGAAGATACTCAATAAATACACTACATATAACAATAGTTGTGTTAAATAATCGTTGTTGTATGTATTATAATAAAATATAAAAAATGCAGTAGTAGAAAAGCAACAACAACAAGATTTGAACCCATGACCATGCGTGCTACATACAACAACGGTTGTATTAAATAACTGTTGTTGTATGTATTTTAATAAAATATAAAAAATGCAGCATTAAGAAGCAACAACAACAAGATCCGAACTCATGATCATGCGCACTACATACAACAACGGTTGTATTAAATAACCATTGTTGTGTGTCTTTTAATATATAACAAATACAGCAGTAGAACAATAACAAAATCAAGATTCGAACTTATGACCATGTGCCATATTTTACCACGGTTGGAACTTCCAACTGTGGTAAAAAGTGGCTTAGATACTGGGGAAAAAAACGCCTAGTGTCAGGTAAAGACTCAGACGAGTTTTAGAAACACTATGGTTAATGCTACTCCACCACCACCAGCTCCAGTTTTTAATAAAGATAACTACAATGCTAAACCTCTCATTTTTTTATGGTGAAAATTTTGAGTACTGGAAAGATAGACTAGAAAGTTTATTTTCTACTCCCAATTGCAAACTTTTGTTTTCAACTTCTAGTGGTAAATCTCCTTCCAAAAGAGAAACGACTGAAAATAATTACTTGGGATGACAAACATCTCTTGTCCTTCCTTATCTACAATATCATTGTTAATCTTTCTCTTACCATTTTTAACTTCTTAAAGGAAATGAAATGATAAGCATCTCTCAGGAGGAAATGGCTTTTCTCATACTATATGGAAGAGTTCTTTCTGAATTTTTCTCTAAGTTAGGGATAATGTTGAAGTTAAGTAGACTGAGAAGTTTGAATATGTGGAATAGTTATCTTTGTTGTCCTATTTTTTATCATCAAAAAATATTTTCTTTTCTATTATTGTCTATTCTTTTTTATTGATAACAAAGATTTTGAGAATTACTAATTAATAAAGAAAAATATAGAATCTGGAAAAGACACCAAGTGTTATTTGTAGTAGTGTAGGTTTAAGGGCAAGATTGAATATTGGGTGCTTTATATATAAAATTAGGTTTAAGGGCAAGTAAACGAAGAGAAATTTTATTTATTTCTCATGTTAAAATTTATATAAAAAAAGAAGGTATTATTATAATCATAAATAAAACACGAAATTGCTGGGAATCGACAATTGTCCTTGAAGAACTTTTTTCTTTGATTAACCTCACAATTGAGGAAATAATTAATATATTTTTTAATTAAAAATTAAAATGCTTAATGAAAGTGATTTTACCTAGGTTGGTGAGTTTTTCGAGGTATTTTTTTTTGTTAGATATAATACGTATTTGTAGTAGTAATGTTTACAATTTTTTAAACTAGAAGAAAAGGAGATGATGATGGAGGGTGCTTCTTATGCAAATGGTGTTAGAACATCACATTGTAAGAACAACAAGAACAACAACATGACCAACATGAACAACAAGAACAACATGAACAACAACAAGAACAACAAGAACAATAACAAGAACAACAAAAACAAGATGAACAACAACAAGAACAACAAAAACAAAAAGAAGAAGAAGAAGAAGAAGAACAACAACAACAACAATAACAACAACAACGTACAACAACAAAAATAACAAGAACAACAAAAAGAACAACAATAATAAGAACAACAACAGCAATAATAATAATAATAACTAAAAAATAACAATAAGAACAACAACAACAACTAACGTTGATAACTTGAATCCATACTTTCCTTGTCTCATTCAAGATGGGGAATAGATGACGGAGGTCTGAAACTTATAAATTAAAGAAATGATGATTTCAAGTTTTTCTTATGGAAGAAATGATATTTTCGAGCTTGGTTTAGTGGAGAAATAGTGTGTCGTAAATGAAAGATGATGTTTGAAGGTAGAAGATGAAGTTCGTCTAAGTTTTAGGTTTCACGCGGATCGCTAATGGTAGTGTCCTGAGCGTTGAAAGTACACTGAATGGACAATTGAGATTTATTTAAGGATGGTGAAGATACTCAATAAATACACTACATATAACAATAGTTGTGTTAAATAATCGTTGTTGTATGTATTATAATAAAATATAAAAAATGCAGTAGTAGAAAAGCAACAACAACAAGATTTGAACCCATGACCATGCGTGCTACATACAACAACGGTTGTATTAAATAACCGCTGTTGTATGTATTTTAATAAAATATAAAAAATGCAGCATTAAGAAGCAACAACAACAACAAGATTCGAACTCATGATCATGCGCACTACATACAACAACGGTTGTATTAAATAACCATTGTTGTGTGTCTTTTAATATATAACAAATACAGCAGTAGAACAATAACAAAATCAAGATTTGAACTTATGACCATGTGTCATATTTTACCACGGTTGGAACTTCCAACTGTGGTAAAAAGTGGCTTAGATACTGGGAAAAAAACGCCTAGTTGTTTGGGTTTCAACCATGGTGAATCCTTTGATGTGGTGACTTGGATGTTGTTGTTTACGCGTTGTGTAGTAGTGTCTTTGTATAATTTTGTAAATAAGCAAGGATTTTTTGTTCGTATTTTGTGTTAATGTACTTAAACATTGTGTAATCTGTTTGTTTAGAAGCATCTTTGAATAAACATCTTTGTAAATCAACAATTGTTGATATGTTCCTTGAGAGACTTTATGAGCCTAGATTATCAAGAAGACTTTGATTGCAGTCATAGTGGATTTGCAATAAGGATCGACGGACTTATTGGGGGTGCCAATAAATTTTATCAAATTTATTGTGGTTGTATGTAATCTGGTTGATTATAGTGGATTAAGTCTTTGTGTATAATGCAAATCACCTTGCGGAATGGATTGAAGTAACTTAGTTAACAGTGAACCAGGATAAGAATTTGTGTTCATTTATTGTTATTCATTTGTTAAGCTTTGTGTTTGAGTTGCAAAAAGATTATGTTTGGTGCAACCCAATTCAACCCCCCTTTCTTGTATTTCTCGCACCTTCAATTGACATCAGAGCTCTGGTTCTGGTATTGATTTCCATCAAACACTTAACTGTGTCAGGTAAAGATGCATACAAGTTTTAGAAACACTATGGTTAATACTACTCCACCACCACCAGCTCCAGTTTTTAATAAAGATAACTACAATGCTAAACCTCTCATTTTTTATGGTGAAAAATTTGAGTACTGGAAAGATAGACTAGAAAGTTTATTTTCTACTCCCAATTGCAAACTTTTGTTTTCAACTTCTAGTGGTAAATCTCCTTCCAAAAGAGAAACGACTGAAAACACTTACTTGGGATGACAAACATCTCTTGTCCTTCTTTATCTACAATGTCATTGTTAATCTTTCTCTTACCATTTTTAACTTCTTAAAGAAAATGATAAGCATCTCTCAGGAGGAAATGACTTTTCTCATACTATATGGAAGAGTTCTTTCTGAACTTTTCTCTAAGTTAGGGATAGTTAGGGATAATGTTGAAGTTAAGTAGACTGAGAAGTTTGAATATGTGGAATAGTTATCTTTGTTGTCCTATTTTTTATCATCAAAAAATATTTTCTTTTCTATTATTGTCTATTCTTTTTTATTGATAACAAAGATTTTGAGAATTAGTAATTAATAAAGAAAAACATAAAATCCTGGAAAAGACACCAAGTGTTATTTGTAGTAATGTAGGTTTAAGGGCAAGATTGAATATTGGGTGCTTTATATATAAAATTAGGTTTAAGGGCAAGTAAACGAGGGGAAATGTTATTTATTTCTCATGTTAAAATCTATATAAAAAAAAATATATTATTATAATCATAAATAAAACACGAAATTGCTGGGAATCGACAATTGTTCCCGAAGGACTTTTTTCTTTGATTAACCTCACAATTGAGGAAATAATTGATATATTTTTTAATTAAAAATTAAAATGCTTAATGAAAGTGATTTTACCTAGGTTTGTGAGTTTTTCGAGGTATTTTTTTTGTTAGATATAATACGTATTTGTAGTAGTAATATTTACAATTTTTTAAACTAGAAGAAAAGGAGATGACGATGGAGAGTGCTTCTTATGCAAATGGTGTTAGAACATCACATTGTATATAGTTTGTAGTAGATTAGATTTAATATATGCAATTAGTCAGAAATCACTCAAACATATGTGAAAATATATTGTAATAGTTCAAATTCCATTCACTTGAATAATCATCAAGTATATCATGAGAAGGCAAAATATATCGACATTTATTTTTAATTTATAAAAAAAAAAATGAACTAGTCAAATGAGATTTTGGTTGAGAAGATGACTTCGAAGGATAATATATTTTTGCTAGTATTTGATCAAGTTTGTTAAAAAGAAATTCAAGCTTGAAAAGAAACAAAATGGTTAATAGGTTAATTGACTTCAGCATTTTATTGAATCAATGTGAATATTTGTAATTTTGTGGGGGGTGTGGCTCAATTTAATATTAGAAGCTCATAGAGATTCCCCTGCCGTAGAAATGAGACAAGGTTTCAGTGACTTTCAAATATCATAACTTTGTTAACTTTAGTTGAAAAATTATTCACTCACATGAATATAATATAAATTAATCTTTCATTCATTCATTTTCTTAAAAGTTACAAAGTTATATCAATAGTAAAGTTACCGAAGCCATTCGGTAAAAATGTAATGAAAAGTAATTTTTTTCAGAATTAACTTTTTGCATATTGTAAATGTGAATATTGAATTTCTTGCAGAAAAATGTTGGAATCTTAATTTTCCATTATTTATGGGACTTTTGTTTACATGATTGAAAGGACATGCAATGAAGTGAATGATGATGATTTATCATCCACTCACCGTCCAAAAACATCAACACTGTCATTAGTCAAATCCATCTACGTACCAATACATCCATAACATTGTCATCATCATTAACACTAGTACTTCACTTTCTTTCTAGTACCTAAACCGTATCAATTACTTAGCATGCAAATACATGAAATATAAAAAATGTTTTTAATTACATTTTCTTTAATATTATAGAAATTAATTAATGGGAGCATGTGGAACCTCTGGACAGAGTTCAAATATTAATAATAAAATATAAATTAATGTTGATTAATATTTAATCACATGCCATTGCATTGTAGCGTTGTACATGTACAAATTGTGAAGTTGTCACTATTGTATTAAATTGAGATAAAATACAAAGGTAAGATGACCCTCCACCTATAAAAGTTTAAGGTGGTAGCTTAGCTTTTTTGTCTTAATGGAGAATAAAATAAGAGTGAAAAGGAATGAAAACTGGATTTCACTTTAATTGTACACCACTAAATAATTAATAATAATAATAAATGTATTAAAAATTAAGCATAGATCTGATAGATAGGCATGAACCACACCTTCAAAATAATCAAAAATATTATGATTATGATTCTATAAGCAGAAAATTCCATAAGCTATATGGTTCCAACCAACACTATAGATCAGAAAGTTCATTAGAAAAAGGGTCTTCATGATGATGATGATATTGATAGCTAAGACCGGCCAATATAACTGAATGGGACCTTAGAAATTCAATAATTCAATGTAGATATGAATAATGCATGGGACCATATAATTGGTCTGTGTGAGTGAGTTATCTTTGATTTATTGTAACTTTTTGATATGTATGTTTTGCATCATAGGCGTAAGGAAAAGGTATAAGGTTTGTGTCCTAACCTCAGTAACTTGCTTTTCAGCCAACAATGTCCCACATGACAAAGGACATGACAATTCCACATAATAGTATAAAGATACATTTTCTTTATCACATCAAGTGGTAGTGAGTGCCATAAGAGATTGAGATTCTCCCTCAGAATTATAAAATTATATTCTTTAAGACAGAAATCTTAGAGTGATTACATAAGATTTCTATTTATTTTTTATGATTAAATTGAAGTTAATTTATGCAGGAGTGACATTAGAAATTTGCAATCACATAAACTAATAATGGAAAGTTTTCAAATTTTAGTTAAAGTGCTATTTTTATAGATTTTCAAAAAATGTATATTTCTTTCTCAATTTTTTTTGGGTGGTTGACAATTGATTTCAAATCGGACGGTCTAGATCGATTATAGCATCGACGCAACAACTGCATCGAATATATATTTGAAACTTTGATGGTGGCTAAAGAACACTGAATTATTTTTAAAAGGAGATTCAATATTCAAACCTAGAAGGAGATTCAATGTTCAACCAAAATCTAGATAAAGTCTGATAAAAGATTGTTCAACTAAGATTGAAACTCAAATAAAAAATTTATTTTAAATAAAAAAGTACACAAATAATTTAGTAATTATCTTCATACAACTATTCAAAGGGAAAAGCAGTATCAATTACATTATCATTTTAAAACAAAATGGAATACCTTAAAATTTTATTCATTCTCTACACATTACTTAATGGCTCAAAACAACTTAAAAGAAGATCACCACCAAATTATATACAAGGAGAATTTCTCTCTTCTTGGCGGCGATCTCCTTTATAGTGCATATTTGATATCATAGTGCATATTTGGTATCAGGATAAGTTTGTCGAGGTTATTTCGACAAACCCTGATACAAAAGATGCAGATATAATTCATCAAAGAGAAATGATTCCCTCACAAGTTGGGAAACTTACTCATATATCTTTCCATTCAACAAATCACACAAGCATTGGGATTCTCTTCCATACTTTGAACATAATAATATGTTGTCATGTGAGGATTATAAGCCCTATAAGCCTTCACCATTTCTAAAACAGGGTCAGGTGCTGGTGCTGGCTCTTTCTTCTTCTCCTCTTCTTTCTTCTCTTCCTCCTTCTTTCCCTCTTCTTTCTTCTCTTCTTCTTTCTTCGGTTCTTCCTTCTTTTCCTCTTCTTTCTTCTCTCCCTCCTTCTTTCCCTCTTCTTTCTTCTCTTCTTCTTTCTTTGGTTCTTCTTTCTTTGGCTCTTCTTTCTTCTCTGGCTCCTTCGCCGGTCCTACCGAGATTAAATCCGCTTGCCAATATTTTCGAAGTTTGCTCACTATTTTTACTGGATCCACAATTCCTACCACTGTTAATTTCTTCTCCTTCATGTCCATGGTGATGGCATCAATCCCTACATATATCATTGCAAGATTTATTTAGTAATGTAACGAAATATTATAAGCATTATCAGGGCAATTTCAAGTTCTTCGCCGGTTTATATAGGTTAGCAACAATAAACCATAGCAAAATAAATAGAAATTATATTTAAATATGATTTAACGGTGATAATATTTTATGTGGTTTATTTAACAATCGGGTTGTTCGCCCTCAAAAATGGTCCAGAGCACTATAAAACAGACAACATAGAAATTTTCATCAAAAAAGGAAAACAAAATAGACAGCATTAAATTTATGTTCTCCAGATTATGTGAATCATATACTTTATGTTTAAATAGTGACTTGTGATGTGTATTAGATCAATCAATTCTTGCTATATACGAAATTGGTTGCAACAAACATGTTCCTTTCGAATCACGAAAACTCATTTCATAATAATATTTTAATGTAACAAGGGGAGAATTGTTTTTTTATGACGTGCTAACTGATAAGTCACTGTCTACTCTAGTTAAGCAAAAAAATAATTAATTATGGTATAAAATATTTAATTGATTAAAATAACAATATAGTTTTCACCACCTACTACACTAATTAGTTACCCATCAATTCATTCTCCCACAACCAGATCTCAAAATTTTGTAACATTCCTTTTGATTTGGGTATTCTCAAAAACCAACAATTTAGGTATATCACAAGTGTTATATTTTTTATGATCTAGTAGTACCTGAAAGTGTTGAAACTGTCTTCAAGGCTTTCTGTTTTGCCTTATCATCTTCCAAATCTAATTTGAGCACAAACTTCTGCAATTATATAAAATCACATATTTAATTAGGCCTAATTCAAATAATCAATTCTCATGTAATAACAATATAAAATCCAAACCATCCAAATACAAAGTGACACATAAAATAAAATAAAATTTATTACATAGATATAACCCTTAGATAAACCATGAAAATCAGGGTGAAGGGAAAGAGAGCAAGAAAAACATTAAAGTTAAAGAAGAATCTGGAGTGAATCAAGAATCTAGTCAAATTTTTGAAAAATGAAAGAAAAATAATAAAAAGTATAGAAAAGTGGAAATGATATACCTTCATTTTAGGGTTGCTATATGGGTGTATGAAGATGAGAGGAAGAGAAACTTGAAAATGAGAGAAGTTAGAGAGAAAAATAAAAAAAGGGGAAGTGATAAGAGAGAAGAGAGAGTGGTATACGAAATCAAATAATGTTGAAACAATATGGAAACAATTTAATACCGATAAATGAGAATGGAAACAAGGTTTTGCAGAGTAGGAGAGAGAATGATAAAGGTAGAGAGAGAGAGAGAGAGAGAAAATTAAACATGCAACTCTACTATGTATAGAAAGAATAATTAGTGATCTCAAATCATCAGACTATATATATGGTTTAAACAATATTTAATAAAAAATTATAACTATTAATTATTATTCTATTAGCCGATTTTATTATGATAAATTAGGTTAAATCATAATTATATCTCATGATATCGAAGATGATTTAAGATTAGGTAAATCACTTATTACCTCTGTTATTAAGTCATTTATTAATTATTTTTACACATTCTATTCTGAGGTAAAAGAATGTGTTAAAAATTTCACATCATAATATTAGAGGTTGATTTAAGATTAAGTTGATCATCTATTATGTATCAAAACATTTTTAAGCATGAAAATGAAATAGTGTGATGATGGAATTAATTTAACAAAACTATCATTTTCTTGTGACGCGTAAACAATACGCGAATATGCGTGGGCGTGTGACAAGTTGGTTAAGTGTCGCCACCATTACCATAAGGTTAAATTACTGGATGTGGTTAGAAATATTACCGACGCAGATCAAAAATGGTTTTTATTATCTCTTTCAAACTCAAATCAGAATCATCAAATGATCTATGTTATTTGCCTCAAATCTAAACAGAGATAGAAAATTAAAACTTAAATCTGTCCTAAATGAATTTGGTTTGGGTTTAGATATTCCCGCCTTACTACTATCTATTTAAAAAAATTAATTTTTTTAATAAAAATATTAATTTTTCTAAAATTAAACTACATTATAAATAATATAAAACAATCTCAAAAACTTCATTAATATATTTTAAATAAATACAAATCAAATTATCAAAATATTAATCTATTCTAAATTATTAAAAATAAATAATAATATACACACTAAAATAAAAGGGTTGGATTCAGAATCGAGTTTAGAATGAGTATTAATGTCCATTATCCGATCCATTTCCATATTTTTTAATTAGAAAAAACTCAAATTCGAATTCAAATCCAATCAAATTGAATTTTTCTCGTTAACTTCAGAACGAGTTCGAATGAATATCTGCGTATACGAATTTTGTTGTCATTCATAATTGTGATTGTGTTTTTTTTTCTTGGTTTAATTAAGTTAATTAATTGCATCACGTATTGTAATGTTTGGATGAGGAAGAATTTAGGTGTAGACCGAAATGTTTGTTTTATATTGGTGAAGTGAATGTATGAATCATAATGTTGCTTGTTTATGCATAAAAGAAATCTTGGTTGTTTATAACATGTACATGTTTCTTGGTGAAATTTCTTTTCGGTTGTTTATAACATGTACATGTGTCCTGCTGAAATTTCTGTTTAGGTTGTTTATAACATGTACACGTGTTCCAAAACTATCAAGGAATGCATTTGATGTGCTTGTTGTGCCTCGACCTACTACATCATTGATATATTGATAGATACTTTGTCTACTTCAAATCAAATTTCTATACATTCACACATATATTTACCTTTTATAAAACTAACATACTATATAGTATGGGGAATGATTTGCTACCCCATATTATAAAGATTTTGGAGTTCTCACATGTAAAAATATTAAATTGTTAAATTGTAATTCAATGTGTCGAAAAGATTTGATTTGTTTTAGATTTAAATAGATTTGATTTAAGTCTAGAATAAATTAGATTTGATTTAGTAATAAAAATATATTTTGGGTTTTGGGTTTAGGATGTAAGTACAGTTATAAATAGAGGGAGTAACCCCTATTTTTGTAAGCAAGTCAAGCAAGTCATTCACAGTATTTTGCAGTTGCAAAGTGAATAAGAAAGTTTTCACAGTTTGTGAGCAGAGAGAAACTCTGCAGAAATTATTTGTCTTATCTTCTTTTCTTTGTTTGTCTCATAATTAAATTGTCATTGTGGTAGAAATTCATCATAGACTTTGGTGGATTTCCAACATCTGATATCCGAGCTTTTGTTTCGATTCAAGGGAAGTGTCAATCAAGAACGATTGAAGAATTCACGATGATAAGTTATAGGAATGCAAACTATCCAGCAACGCTACCAATTCTGAAAGTTGACAACTATGAGAATTGGTGCAAACAGATGAAAGTCTTATTCAGGTGTCAAGGTCTTTGGGACCTTGTAAAAGATGGAGTCGAAGCGCTTGGAGAAAACACTTCAGAAGAAGAAAAGAAGAAATACATAGAATCTGAGAAGCTGAGTTATAAAGCATTATTTATAATCCATCAATGTGTCAGCCCATACAATTTCGAAAAGGTTAGTGATTCAGAATCTGCTAAAGAAGCTTGGGAAATCCTTGAGAAGTCTTTTGGAGGCGCTGAGAAAGTGAAAGAAGTGAGGTTACAAACTCACAAAAGGACCTATGAACTGCTTCAGATGGAAGACAGTGAAAGCATATCTGATTTCTTCACTAGAGTTACAAAACTAGTAAATCAAATCAAGATATGTGGAGAAGTGTTAACAACAAGAGTTGTTGTGTCGAAGATCTTGAGATCTTTAGCTTCTAAGTTTGACCATATAGTGGTGGTGATGGAAGAGGGGAAAGACTTGTCGAAATTGACAAAGGAAGAGCTTCAAGGGACGCTTGAATCTCATGAACAAAGAATGAACGAAAGAGCTGCAGGAAAATCAAAGAGTGACGTGGCCTTGCAGGCACATTCAGCAAAAGAGACCAAAGGCAAAGGAAAGTGTTTCGATAGAGGTAGAGGTGGCTACAATAAATCGAATGGTAGAGGAAACCAGATTGAAGAAAACGTGTTGAATCAAAGAAGACCATACCAAGGCAACCAAAGAGGTGGTGTTGCAAATAGAGGAAGAGGTGGTGGTCGAAAACTTGATAAGAGTCACATTCAATGTTACAATTGTCAGAAGTATGGTCACTATTCGAGTGATTGTCCAGAAAAACGAAAGAATCAAGAAAGTGATGCAAAGCTTGCAAAACATGAAGAAGAAGAAGAAGAGATGATGCTGATGGTCACAGCAAGAGATGAAGATAGATTCAAGGACCAATGGTACTTGGATTCAGGATGTTCATCACATATGTCTGGAAGGAAAGACTGGTTCGTCAATATAAAGCCCTCAATGAAAAATATGGTAAAATTTGCAAATGACAATACCCTAGCAGCTGAAGGTATTGGTGATGTTATGATTATGAGGAAAGATGGCAAAAGGTCAGTAATCTCCAATGTGTTGTACATACCAGGCATGAAGAGCAATTTGCTCAGTATAGGGCAGTTGGTCGAAAAGAGTTATAAAGTGTCAATCAAAGATAAAATGATGAGAGTCGTTGATGCAAATGGGAGATTAATCTTGAAAGCTCCTATGTCTCAGAATCGAACCTTCAAGATTGAACTAAATGTGATGGAGCACAAGTGCCTTTCGACTGCAGCTAGCAGAGATGAATGGATATGGCATTATAGACTAGGCCATCTCAACTTCAAAGATATCAGAGATTTGAAGAGAAGAAATATGGTTTCAAGATTGCCAGAAATTGACATTCCAAATGAGGTATGTAAGGAATGTGTGCAGGCGAAGTAACACAAGAATAGCTTCAGTAAGGATGCAGGAAGCAGATCGAAGGCTAGTCTTGAAGTCATATACTCTGATGTATGTGGACCAATCCAGGTGGATTCGATGGGAGGTAACAAATACTTTGTTACATTCATATATGATTTCAGTCGAAAGCTATGGACTTACCTGATCAAGAAGAAAAGTGAAGTGATCGAAATATTTACCAAGTTTAAGTCTATGGTCGAAAGACAAAGTGGTTGAAAACTCAAAGTTTTGAGAACTGATGGTGGTGGAAAATATGTGTCGAAAGACTTAGACAAATTATGTGAAAAGGAAGGGATTGTGCATGAGGTGGTGCCACCCTATACTCCACAACAAAATGGAATTGCAGAAAGAAAAAATCGAACCATCATGAATATGGTGAGAAGTATGTTGAAAGGCAAGAATTTACCTAAAGAGTTTTAGGGTGAAGCTGTTTCGACTGCAACATACATTTTGAACAGATGTCCTACAAAGAAGCTAGAAGGAATTACTCTAGAAGAATGTTGGTCTAGTGTGAAGCCTGGCTTGAGTCATCTGAAGGTATTTGGATCTATTGCACATAGACATGTACCAGATCAGTTGAGAAGAAAACTTGATGATAAGTCAAGTCAAATGATTCTAGTTGGATATCATTCGACAGGAGGCTACAAGTTGTTCGATCCAGTGAAAAAGAAGATTGTGATCAGCAGGGACGTGATCATAGATGAGTTTAAAGAATGGGATTGGACTGAAAATATCAAGAAAGATTCAGTGGGAATCCTTCTTGAAGAGCCAGAAACTCAAGTCGAAAGAGAAGTTCGACAAGAGGAACCAACAGATATACCAAGTACAAGTCGGCCTCAAAGAACAAGACGCATGCCTGCAAGATTGCAAGATTGTGTGCTTACATCATATGATGTAATAGATAATGAAGGTGAGCTGGTACATTATGCTTTCTATGCAGATGTCGAACCCGTTAATGCAGCTGAAGCATTAAAGGATTCGAAGTGGGTGAAAGCAATGAACAAATAAGTAAAGTCTATCGAAGACAACAACACTTGGTCACTTGTCGAATTGCCTCAAGGCAAGAAGGCAATTGATGTCAAGTGGGTATACAAAGTGAAAACGAATTCGAAAGGTGAAGTAACTCGACACAAAGCAAGACTTGTGGAGAAAGGATTTCTACAGAAAGAAGGAATAGACTTCGATGAAGTTTTTGCACCTGTTGCTAGGATCGAAACAATCAGGTTGGTTGTTGGTCTAGCAGAAATAAATAGTTAGCACACATGTCAGATGGACGTGAAGTGTGCATTCCTAAATGGACCCTTAGATGAAGAAGTCTATGTTAAACAACCAGTTGGGTTTGTGAAACATGACGAAGAAAGAAAGGTGTACAGGCTACATAAAGCCCTATATGGATTGAATTAAGCTCCCAGGGCTTGGAATAAGAAAATTGATAGTTTTCTAAGGGAGAAGGAATTTGTGAAGTGCACAACTGAACATGGAGTATATGTAAGAAGAAGCAAGAGTAAATTACTTATACTATGTCTCTATGTAGATGATTTGTTGATAACAGGTAGCTGTAAAAGTTAGATCGAAGACTTCAAAGGTGATCTCAACAAGGAATTCGAAATGTATGATTTGGGTGAGGCTTCATATTTCCTTGGTATCAAATTCTACAAGAGCAGTAGAGGTTTGATGATGCATCAAAGAAGATATGCAGGGGAAATTCTCAAGAGGTTTGAGATGGAAGAATGCAACTCAACTTCGACACTTGCAGAACCAAGACTGCAACTGTCGAAAGATGCAGATGAAGATGATGTTGATCCAATCCAATACAGAAGACTTATTGGATCATTGAGATATCTTTGTCATACAAGGCCTGACTTAGCATATAGTGTAGGTATGGTAAGTAGATTCATGCAGAAGCCAAAGGTATCACATCTAGCAGCAGTGAAGAGGATACTAAGGTATCTCAAAGGAACTTTCGATTATGGCATTTTGTTTCCTGCAGTTGATAAAGGAAAAGAATGCAAGTTAGTGGGATACAGTGATTCGAGTTGGTGTAGTGATGCTGAAGATCGAAAGTCAACAGCAGGATATGTGTTTATTCTAGGTGGTGCACTAGTTGCTTGGAATTCAAGAAAGGAACCGGTAGTGGAATTATCATCATGCGAAGCAGAATACATAGTTGCTTCTCTTTGTGCATGTCAAGAAACTTGGATGGTGAACTTGGTCGAAGAGATAACAGGGAAAAATCATGGAGCAATTACCATGAAGATAGACAGCATGTCAGCTATTAATCTGGCGAAGAACCCAATAGCACATGTTCGAAGTAAGCACATCGAAATGAGGTTCCATTATCTTCGAGAGCAGGTGGCAGATGGGAAGATGAATTTGGAACAATGCTAAACTGAGAATCAGATTGCAGACATCATGATGAAGGGAGTGAAAGTTGAAGTATTCATAAAGCTAAGAGTCATGATGAACATAGATAGTTTAGACACAATGAATTAGGTGGTATGTTAAATTGTAATCCAATGTGTCGAAACTATGTGTCGAAAAGATTTGATTTGTTTTAGATTTAAATAGATTTGATTTAAGTCTAGAATAAATTAGATTTGATTTAGTAACAAAAAGATATTTTGGGCTTTGGGCTTTGGGTGTAAGCTCAGTTATAAATAGAGGGAGTAACCCCTATTTTTGTAAGCAAGTCAAGCAAGTCATTCCCAGTATTTTGCAGTTGCAAAGTGAATAAGAAAGTTTTCACAGTTTGTGAGCAGAGAGAAACTCTGCAGAAATTATTTGTCTTGTCTTATTTTCTTTGTTTGTCTCATAATTAAATTGTCATTATGGTAGAAATTCATCATAGACTTTGGTGGATTTCCAACATAAATGATATATAGTAGAAATATTCCTCCATGTTAGTGTAAGGTAATGAAAAGAAAGAAGAAGAATGAGTAATGAATGATAACAAAGAAGACTACTATTGTATATCAAATAGAGGAATGAATGAGTTACAATATTGATAGCCTAGGTAGCATATTTATACTAAAAATGAAAATGCCAAAAGGCCCTAATAAAGAATAAGTATTGGGAATTGTAAACATTAACTAAATTAAATTTCCAATACCATCCCTTAATTTAGATATTCTATCAGAAACTAACAACACCAATTTCATCTCTCAAATGAAGAAATTGATTTGTTTTAACAGCCTTTGTCAGAAGATCTGCAAGTTGTTTCTGAGTGCTACAGTGCATAACTTCTAACACTCCTTTCTGAACTTTACTTATGAGAAAGTGATACTTCGTGTCAATGTGTTTGCTTCTTCCATGTAGCACTGGATTCTTGGCAAGATCAATTGCAGACTTATCATCAATCATCAGCTTCAGAGGATCCTCAACTTCAACCTTCAGATCATGTAGGAGATTCAGAAGCCAAACTGCTTGACAAGCAGCTACAACACCTGTGATATACTCAGCTTCACATGTTGACAGAGCCACGACAGGCTGTTTCTTGGAACTCCAGGAAATGGGACCTCCCAGAAATTTAAACAAGTATCCAGAAGTACTTCTCTTGTCCACTCTGTCTTTGCACCAGTCAGAATCAGAATAACTTACTAATTTTGATTCTGTCTTTCTTTCAGAAGGAAACAATACTCCATATCTCAGAGTTCCCTTAATATATATCAGAATTCTGATAGCAGCTTGGAAATGAGACCACATTGGATTACTCGTGAATCTGCTAACCAATCCAACTGCATAACAAATGTCAGGTCTAGTCATCAGAACTTCTTTCATGGCCTGTAACCAAAATTGGTACTTAAGAGCCTCTTTCATACTCACGGGTTCAGAGTCTACTAACATTGCACACTGAATAACTTCTCCTTCAGAGTTTACTTCAGTGTCTAGCAACATGTCAAACTCTGCAAATCATCTTGGGATGCTTCTGACTCTTTGTTGCCTCTGAACTGGATCTTCAGAACTTTGAACACCAGAACTTCCCCCTTCAGAAGATCTTGCTTTAGAGTTTTGACTTTCCCCAGAATCTTGACTGTCTTTAGAGTCTTGAAAATTCCCAGGTTCTGAATCATCATCAGAGTCAGAGCCACTACCTTCAGAAATACCATCTTCAAAAGTTAGATCACCTCTGCCTTCAGAAGTTCCACTTTCAGAATCATGATCATTATCAAAGGTTGAATTTCCTTCAGAAGCTCCTCCTTCAGAAAGTACATCCTTAGAGTCATGATTTCCACCAGAAATCTGATCATCTTTAGAAGCTTGTCCTCCAGAACCTACATATTTAGAGTTTTCCCTTCTAGAAGCATGGTTACCACCAAATTCTGGATCATCCTCAAAATCTGAATCAGATTCACCATCTGACTCACCTTCATAGTTTCCAGAGTCATCATCTTCTGAATCTTCTTCAGAAGCAGAATCTTCTTCAGACTCAGAATCACCTTCGAATTCTGACTTGTCTTCAGCTTCAGAGTCATCTTCTAACTCTAACTCGTCTTCAAAAACTTCAGATTCTGACTCATCTTCAAAATCTTCAGCGTCATCTTCTAATTCTGACTCAGAGTCATATTCTGATTCTAACTCATACAAAATCACTCCTTCAGAATCAGAATATTCAGAGTCATATTCTTCTTCCCCTTCAAAATCAGAAAATGATAATTTCATTGGTTCCTCATCAAATTCTGATGCAAATGATAATCTTGGTTGCTTCCCTTTCATGCACACCTTACATGACTTTTCAGGCTTCTTGGTTGTAGTAATTCCATATACCAGATTCTTTGATTTCAGATGCCCCAACCTTTTATGCCATAGCTTACTGTTACCTTCAGCGCCTTCTGCACTAAGACACATTACTTCAGTTGTTTCTACATTTACCTTGAATATTCGGTTGCCTCCTTGTTCAAACTTCATAATTAACTTCTGATTGGAATCATACAATGTCAGAAGATTGTTTTTCATAACAACTGAGAAACCTTTCTCAACCAGTTGTCCCACACTCATCAGATTGCTTTTCATGCCAGGTACATACCAAACATTCTGGATCACAGCTGTTTTCCCATTGTTTAGAATGATTCTGACATTTCCCATACCTTCAGCATTGAGGTATTTGTCATCAGCACATCTGATCTTTGTACTCTTCCCAGAGTCAAAGTCAACCAACCACTTCTTGTTTCCAGTAAGATGGTTTGAACACCCCGTGTCCCTATACCACCATTCTGATGAATTCAGATCATCAGGTTCAGAAACCAACAATAGCACAAGTTCATCATCAGAGTCTCCTCTTGCTATATTTGCTTCTTCTGACTTCATTTCTTTGTTGGACCAGCAATCTCTGGCATAGTCACCAAAGTTCTTACAACAATAACACTGAACATTCTTTTTTCCAGACCTCTCCTTTCCTTTATGATATTTCTTATCATCAAAAGTTGAGGCTTCTGACTTCTGGAATCTATCACCACGTCTATTCTACTTCTGGTCTTTCTTGACAAAAGAAGCCTTCAGAGCTTGCTCAGCTTCCCTCTTAGAAGTTCTCTCAGACAGGCGTAACTCATGTGCTTCTAAGCTTCTTTGCAATTCTTCTATTCTCATGGTTTCCATATTTTTAGAATGTTCAATAGAAACAACAATGTAATCAAATTGAGGAGTAAGCGACCTCAGAATCTTCTCTATGATTACCTATTCATACATAGTTTCTCCACACGCCTTCATCTCGTTAGTGATCAGAATCACTCTGGAGATATATTCAGAAACTTTCTCACTGCTCTTCATGTCCAGGTTCTCATATTGCTTTCGTAGGGATTGAAGCTTCACCTTCTTTACTGATGCGTCACCACCGTAATATCTCACCAGTAAATCCCACGCCCCTTTTGACGTTGTTGAATCAACAATCTTCTCGAACACACTTTCATCCACACACTGATGGATATAGAACAGAGCTTTTTGGTCCCTCTTCCTCATCATCCTCTCAGCAGTTCTCTGTTCTTCAGTTGCATCTGCTGCAGCTGGTACATAACCATCTGTAACCAGTTCCAGAACATCTTGTGCACCAAATAGCACACGCATTTGTATCATCCATTTGTTCCAGTTTTTGCCATTAAAAACTGGAAGTTTGGTGTTCAAACTACCGTCTCCACTCATTTTAAACCTTGCACGGATTTTTCAGATCTTCAAACACACTGTTTCCCAACCCACAGAATCAGATTCTGTTCAGCTTTTGTTCAAGATTTCAACATAAAATCAATGAACCAAAATCAAACACACAGCTCACAAACACTCGTGTTTTCCAGGAAAATAGAACCAAGTGCTATAGATACCAATTTGTTGGTGCAAGGTAATGAAAGGGGAGAAGAAGAATGAGCAATGAATGATAACAAAGAGGACTACTATTGTATATCAAATAGAGGAATGAATGAGTTACAATATTGATAGCCTAGGTAGCATATTTATACTAAAAATGAAAATTCCAAAAGGTCTTAATAAAGAATAAGTATTGGGAATTATAGACATTAACTAAATTACATTTCCAATACTCCCAATTTCAATCTATCTTTGTCTCTCACATTTTTCACACAATTCATTCTTGATAGTAATATAGTAAAGGAACTTAATGGTAAAGCAACAAATAGTGAATTTAACTTCTTTGATCCTCATTTAGTTTTAAAGTACAACATTTACGATGTTATAGAATTGGCTTATTCATGCGATCTTCATTTCAATTGAATCTTTTTTTAGTATAAATTTATATCTCTTTTGTTTTAAACATAGGTTCACATCTTCCTATCGATTTCATCAAACTCAGAGCCAAACTCTCTTCCATCAGATCCATTGAACAAATGATAATTTCCAAAATTATTCGTTCTTTCGTTCAATGAAAATTCGCTATAATTATTGCAGCAACTAGGAACCATTTGCCTCATCCTCAAGGGATAAACGACCAAGTTTTAACAACTATTAATTTTTCTCCTCTACCACCAAATCGTGTCCAACCATTGGCAAATTAAGTAACCACTTAACTTTCTCTGCTTCTTGGATCTACTCGACAATTCCACTTGGGATATCAAACCTTCATTCAGACCTACATTATCACTTACCATAATCAGACACAAATCCATCTCAGGTTTTCAGCTATTGCAGGCTAAACTTGGTCTGCAAGAGACCAATGAACTGTTGAACAACGTGTACTAAATGGTTCATCAGCAAAACTCACAGGCTTGGCAAACAGACTAACTCAGATCGAAGAAAGTTTACACAATGCCAACCCGAAAAAAACATTGTGCAAGAAGCATCCTCACACAAAATTATCACTCATGAGCCAATAAAGGATCTTGAAGCGGTTCAAAAATATCTAAGTCGCTCGACTACTCAAGCGTCATACTCATTCCCTTAATCCTGAAGAGTGAAGAGGTAGCTCACTCCTCCCAAATTTTGCCGCCTTAGGAGGAAAGAAAGGTATGAAGAAGATACACGCTCCCAACCATGGAAGAAGAACCCCATTTTCGTTCTTATCTGAGACATAAAGAACTCGAAGTCACTAAAGAAGTCTCTGAAACTCTAGAGTTATAAGTGAATTGGTGATATGGATGAACTGTTGAGCATGTAGACGACTGGCTAAATTTTTACTATGTCTATGGAGATGTAAAGTACAATCTCTTTGCACTAACCCTAAATGAGTCGGTCCTAGATTGGTAGAAGTCTCTCGCAAATAGGAGCATGGATTCCTATTTTGACCTATGTTACCGCTCATTTCACCGATAAGAAGAAGAAGTCAACCACCATGGTTATGCTTGGCAAAGTCATTTATGGTAAGAAAGAAACCATGTGGGGCTATATTGACTGCTTCACTAAGGTGGCAGTTGTTGTTAGAGGCTCATATGAAAGCCTGAAATGTTGGATTTTACTAAAAGGCCAAACTGTTCATTTTGGGAGAAGTTAGGGCGCACTAAGGCCTATAATCTAAAGGATTTGTTGATTAGGGTGCAACCTTATATCAATAATGAAGAAAAACTGTTAGCTGACGGAGGCAGCCGAGTGCTGGGGAAAGCAGGGTTTATCCAACCCTCAGGAAAAGATTTTGGGAAGTTCAAGGGAGGCAACAAGCACAAACCTGATCCATGGTTCGACGCGTACATTCCCTTGAACATTTCAAGGGAAAGAATCTTAAAGGAGTGTGCCAACACTAAATTAAAAAAGACCAAGATAAAAATCTTGTATTTGGTTAAGGAATTTGCACATACCGATTGATTCATGTATCGTTGTTTCCATAAGAGCCACAACCATAACATCAATGATTGCATCCAATTGAAGGTTGCAATTTAGGAGCTAATCAATAAAGTGCGGTTGTTCGAGTACCCCAAGGACGATAAAATGATCTGAGAGGATTTACCTAAGAGGAAGCAATCCCCTAAGAAAGTTATTGAAGTTGAGGTTGGAAACAAAGGAAATGAGGCAAGAAGTGAAGAATATGAGGGACATAATGGGAAGTTCCAATACATTTCTTTTATTACATGAGGCTCCCCAAGAGAAAGAAATTTGTCCAAGAGTATGGTAAGAATTGTTGTAACTGGTTTTTAAATAAGAGTCGCCATCCTTAATTTTTATCCTAAGGAAGGGAATATAAAGGTTAACTCTAAATAAGTCAGAGATTCTAGGTTGTTGACTCGGTTCTAGACGAAGGAAAGGTGTTAGGCACCCCTCATCTACCTTGTTCACAAGGATACTAGGTTTAGAAGAAAGATTTTCAGAAATAGGGTTTTAATATTTTTAGGGGAACTCGCCACGATTTTAAGTCGTATACCTATGTATCCTCTTATGAGGAATCAGAGTCTCAATTCATAGTTCGTAGTTGGTTTATCTTTTTTATGGATTACAAAGATATTCGCATCTTCCGCACGTTCAGTCTAGGTGTCGTGAATAGCAGAGATTGTTAGACTAAACGCAGTCGATTCGAATGAATTTGAAATCCTTTTTGAAAGTTGTTTATTGAATTAATTTGATTTTGAAAACAAATTGTAATTGGTTGGATATTTTTTTAATATACTAATTATTGAAATTGTTCTTTTTAAATGCATGATAAAAATTGAATTTAATGTAATAAACAAAATAAATTTGAATGAGTTTAGAAAATAAAAATTTGTGCGATAAATAATAATAATAATAATAATAATAAAAATAATAATAATAATAATAATAATAACAATAAATATAATGTTAACTATATTGAATATATAATATGAAAATATATAATAATTACTATAATTAATAAAAAATATATAAAATTATAAAAATAATGAAATAAATAAAATACTAAAAAAAAACACAGGGGGTGCAAATATAGTGAAGGTAGTAAAATGGTGGGGGTTCTAATATTATGGGCCTGAATTCAGATATTGAATTCAGGCCCAAAGGCCAAGGGGGGTACGCTTCCAAACAATATAGTAAAACGGGGGGTGAATAAAGCAATAGGGCCCAAGTCCAGATTTTGGACTGGGCCCAATAAGCTGGGGGTGTAGAAGCGGGCATGCTAGCAAAAACAATTAAAAGGAGCGGTGTGATTAGTTTTGGGCCAAGCCCAGAATGGTTTGGGAGAAGACCTGTGTAGTCTGCGTGTGGGAGGGTACACCATAATATGATGAGTGTGCACTTTTATGTCGTATGATGGTGATCGGATGGTGGTAACTGAAGGCTCGCGATAAGTACTATAGGGTGATGCGTACTAGATCATACAACATTATATAATTTTGTTTACATCTTCATTTCATCTCCTTTTGTTCCTCATCCCTTCCTCGCAGTTCATTCGTTCTCTCTCTCTCTCACCTCTAGCAATACAAAACCCTAACCCAAACACACTGCAGCGGCCTCTTTCCTTTTTCACCCCGAATCGCTCCAAACTCATCTCCAAATACCCAATACCCTCAATCAAGCCCCACAACTATATCAAACATAGCATAAATCACACAAAAGGCTTATCGTAAACAAACTTCTGTCAATCTTGCAATTGATAGTCTGAAGCTTCCGTTTATCTCTAACCCTCTGTATTTGTTATTCGTAGGGGATGACGCAGCGATGGCGGTGAAGGTGGTGATACTGGCTGCGGCACAACGGTAGATGGTGGAGTTCTCGGGATCCAGGGTTCTAGAGAATGAAACCCGGATCCCTTTCCGTCAACTCTTTTGTAGATTCCTCTTCTCTCTATAATTTTTTCCTCTCTGTAATGTGTTTTTCGTCTTTTCAATCCCCTCCCCCCTTTACTGTTCTTAGTTATTAGGTTTTTATAGCTTTTTCAATTAGCTTATTTAGGAAAAGAAATTATGTTGTTCTTGATTTAGGGATTTGATTTGGAAAAAGATTAATTACATTGTAATTTCATTCAATTATGTATAAAGTTTTTGAATGTTGATAATATTGTTTCTATTTATGTTTTGATTCCGTCTCTGTTCAAATTTTTGAATAAGGAAATAAAATGAATTGATTTCGTTTTTGTTTTATGATCCAAACAGTACTCGTTTATGCTTTGGGCCATTCATTCTCTTGATCTGGGCCGGTTTGGCCTTGCAATGATTTTGGGCCGCATGTTCTTAAAGGCCTGGATGTTGGACCGTGGAGGAAAAAAAACCTCTTCATTAACACTTTTAACAAAACAACATTTTTTAATTAATTTTTTTAATACCATGTTTTAATCATAATTAAAACTAGTAAAATCAATAATAGTAAAAATAATAATAATAATAATAATAATAATAATAATAATAATAATAATAATGTTATAATTAAAACAAAAATAATTTTTCAAAATAAACCAAAAAGAAAACAGAACGGGCCATATTGGTTTAATCTATTGGGCTTTTAACAAAAACGATATACTTTATGGGCCTTCTTAACACCAACCCTTTTAACCAACGCACCTCCTTTATACAAATACACCCTTCTTTAACTCGAAATGGACTGGAAGAATTACATGGGCCCTTTTTAGTTTAGAAAGGTCCATGACTTTTTTTCAAAATAATATATTTATTTTATAAAAAGCATCCTCTCTAAAAGGAAACCTTAACGGACCATCAGATATTGATGATCCATTTAAGATTAGTACACCCCTTTTCCTTGTTTTAAACCCCAATAGAAGTGAAAACTATATAATGCAATTTATTTAAAAGGAACCTTAAATATAATATAAGGGTAGGAAAAATTTGGGGTATGACAGCTTCCCCTATTTAATTATCTTTCAATTGAATATTGCGAGAATACACAGGTCTCACACGTTTGCTCAGAAGTTTTTTAAATATTGAAAGACCCCAAAATTTGTCCGAAAAATATAACAATACGTTGTGCAGTATTCCCGTGGGTACGAAGAATGGGTATAGATGATGATGTATCATCCTACCAGCGGTTGGACCAAAGTTTGATTTTACTTATATATGATGATGTGAATAACCTGTCAATATTTAAGAAGAGATCATTTTCATATTTACCATAACCTAGGAGGTAAAGTAATACAAGTTTCACAAAGCTGACTTACTAATGCTTAGAGACTAATATAGCAAGTTTGATTTGATTTGATTTTGTTTATTTAGCGTAACCTAGGGGATGAATAAAACAAAGTCTGATAACACATTGTTGCATGAAGACTGATGCAATGGATTACGTAGATTTATCCACATATCTACCACAACCTAGGGGATGGATATTTGAAAAGAGATTGATAACCACATCACTGCATGGAGACAGAGGAAACGGGTTATATCGAGGAAGAAACTTGATAATAACATTGCTGCCTGGAGACTGGTGCAATGGATTATATCACAGAAAAAGTTTGATAACAACATTGCTGCATGGAGACTGATGCAATGGAAAAATATGATAATAGCATTGTTGCATGGAGACTGATGCAATGGAACAAGTTTGATAATAATATCGCTACATGGAGATTGGCGTGAATATATGATTATGATATCCTTCATGACTCTTAGGATGCTTTTCTCTCCTTGGAAAACATATCCTTTCTTGTCGAATTCACCAAGAGAAATCATATTTCTCTTCAAATCATGCATGTACCTGACTTCAGATAACAACTTTATTGACTCATCATGGAGCTTGAATCTCACAGATCCAACACCTTTAATCTTAAAAGCTTTGTTGTTTCCCAGCAATACAGATTCACCATCTTGATCACATAATTCCTCAAACAAGTCTTTGTTTGGAATCATATGTCAAGTACAACCTGAATCCATAATCCACTCTTTTCTTGAGTCGCTACTTGAAACCATAAGAACATCATATGAGTCGAAATCATCTTGAACAATGAATGGATTGCCATTATCCTTACCTCCATGATCTTTCATCCATTCATGACACACCTTTCTTATGTGACCTTCCTTCTTACAATGATAGTGTCGAATACCAGATGCTTCCCCACTATAAGACTTATGCTGACTTTTACCTTTCTTCTTGTCGAACTTACCATCCTTTCACAAGAAGTTTCCCTTAACGGCCAAAACTTCACCACCCGTCGAAGGTTTATGCTCATTTCTTTCTTTTATGTCCTTAGAATACAAGTTTGATTTAACTTCTTCAAAGGTCAGTGACTTCCTCCCATACAAGAGAGTTTCTTTGAAGTGAGCATGTGTTATGGGCAAAGCATAAAATAGCAACAACGCTTGATCTTCATCATCGATCTTCAAATCAATATTTTCAAGATCAAGAATCATCTTGTTAAACATATCCAACTGCTCAGCCAACTCTTTGTCTTCAATCATCTTGAATGAATACAAAGCTTGCTTCAAGTAGAGTCGATTTACCAACGATTTGGTCATGTACAAACTTTCAAGTTTCACCCATATCCCTGATGTCGTCGTCTCTTTTGATACCTGTTATACCCCAAAATTTGCCCTCTCATTTCTCAAAAGATCATTCTAGACCCTCAGGTTTGCTTCTGGCAAGTTTCAAGTCTCAGATTACAATTTTCTAAAGAAAGTCATTCACAAGGGGAAAATGGTCAAATGCACACTGAAAAGTCAAACTTTGACTTTTAGATCAAAAATCAAGTTTCAACAATCATATTTCATCAAGACATGAAATTATTTCATCAAAATCAGAAGTCAAAAATTACTTTGAACAAATCAAATTTTCTAAGCAATTAGAAAATTTTCTAAGTGTTAAGAGGATATGATACTTCAAAACTTCTGGGCCAGCCTCCACGCAAGTGCAGTCAGAATTTGCAAACATGGTTCAGAACATGATGCTTCAATCAGAACATGTGGAAGCGATGCTCTTCGGTCAAAACATGATTCTTCATCATATGAAGGCTATGTTCAATGCTTCGGTGAGAACATCACCCTTCGAGTGTCATTCTGGTCTTCTGCGATCAGAACATCACCAAATCCCAAAACCTCGTTTAAACAACCTGCTGCCCTATTGTGGCACAGTCCTGCAACTAGCTGCTGATCCAGTCCACGCCTGCACTTTCTCAAACCCCATATTTGCATCAAATTAGCATACAAAAGCTGTGATTAAAAAGCAACGGAACAATATGCCAAAAAAGTTTAAATCCCATTTGTTTTCCCTCTAAAACCACAACAAATTCACCTATAATTAAGTTTCTCCATCACACTTGAAAGGGGTTGGCTTTTGGATAGGGAGAGAGTTATCAAAGAGAGAAAAGGGAACTGTAAAAAAAACCTTCGCAAATCCTATACAAAACCTTTGTTCTTCCCTTTGAAAAAGAATATAATCTTTTCTTTTCCTTTGCTCTCACTGATTCAAGAACATCTGAAGGCAGCAACTCAAGTTCCAAGCACACGCTCCAGATTTAAGGTAAGTCTTTCTGACTTTGCATCTTTTCATTCAGAACATCATTAAATATGTAAATATCATAATATTGATGTTGTCCATATTATTGCATAAGTAGAAAAACTGTGGATCAGAACTTCTTGAATGAGGCTAGGCTCAGAATTAGGATTAGAACTTCTATAAACTGTTGTGCTTTTATCCTTCTGATTTGCTATTTTTTAAGAACTGAATAAATTGTTGATATGTTGGTTAATATGAGGAAAGAGTTGAAATGTAGCACAGAACTTCTAATTTTCACTCACAGTTTTAGCACAACACAGAACTTCTGAGTTCTCCTCACTGTTTTAACACACAAAACTTCTATGATTTTCTCACAGTTTAAATACACTGAGCTTCTGATTTTCACTCACGGTTTTAGTATAACATAGAACTTCTGAGTTCTCCTTACTGTTTTAACACACAAAACTTCTATGATTTTCTCACTGTTTAAATACACTGAACTTCTGATGTTCACTCACCATTTTAGCACAACACAAAACTTCTGAGTTCTCCTCACTGTTTTAACACACATAACTTCTATGATTTTCTCACTGTTTAAATACATTGAACTTCTAATGTTCACTCACCATTTTAGCACAACACAGAACTTCTGAGTTCTCCTCACTGTTTAAACACACTGAACTTCTGATGTTCACTCACTTTTTTTTAGCACAATACAAAACTTTTGAGTTCTCCCCACTGTTTTAACACGTACGGAGCTTCTAAGATTTTCTTGCTATTCTCACATTCAAAACTTTAGCATGTAGCAACCCAGAACTTCTGTGTTTTCCCTCTAACGTTTCTTGTAGGACCTCAGAGTGTATCAATCTAGAACTTCTGATTTCCTCTAACGTTTCTTTCTGAACCACAGCGCGCCCGACATCAGAACTTATGATCCCCTTTGTTTTGCTTTCAGCAACGTGCTAATTCTATCTCTCATTATTTCCCTTTTTATCATTTTCAATATTAATACCCTTTTTATTAATATAGAAAAGACATAAAAATATTTTCTTTTTATTAATTAATTAATTTCTTTTTCTTAATTCATTAAGACAAAAAACCATTTTCTGAACAAGTCCTTTTTCTTTCTTGCATTGTACATTTCAATATGGTTGTAATAGTTAATTAGGATTTAAATTCTTGCAACCCCCAATTTGTAAATTTGTACCCCCATCCCTAAATGATCTAATAGCGTAGGACTTTGCATTTCCGCAATTTGCCGCTTTTCAAATACAAATGCTAGTAATTAGGGTGTATGGCAAGACATGAAATCAACAAATAGATAACCCAAATCAATACTAAATGCATGAAAATCAAACACACTTGCACACTAACACCCTTAGGGTAATCCCACTTGCTTCATATCGGAAAAGTAGTCATGTCCCTCGAACATGGGCATTTTAGCAAAGACCCTCGATAAAAGATCGTAGTCCCTCGATGACTCTCGATGTTACCTTCGGTAAACGATCTAGTCCTTAAAACGACATTGCTAAAACGTCTCGTAGGTTATCTTCTATGGCTATACAAACGTCCCATACACGTCCCTTCACATCCAACGATGGGGCTTCTTACCAAATCAATGGTAAGATAGCAACATCTAAAGAAGGAGGAAAAGAACATCTAAGACCTTTTGAGTAGGTAGAATGATCCTAGTTGCTCGCTTTCTCATAACAAAAACATTTTATACACCGACACACTCATTTGAAACATTTTCAAAAGACAAACACTTTGTACGCGTTCTTATAGAAACGAGAACCATTACAAAGACACCTTTTCAAAATCGCTTTCAAAAACACATTCCACAAACACCTCTTTGAACTATTTTCGAAACAACAATTTGTACGCGTTCTTATAGAAATGAGAACCATTACAAAGACATTTTCAAAATACTTTCAAAACCCACACCACAAGCATATTTTCAAAAAAAAAAACAAGTGATCTAGCAAGCAACTAAGAGCCCGTAGATAACTATGGATGAAAAGAATGCTAATACCTTCCCTTTTCATAATCTACCCCCCGAACTCAATAAAACATCTCTAAAGGCCTTTCCTGTTCTTTTCAGCCTTTCCTTTTGGATAAAAGAAAAGTCAGTGGTGACTCTTTCTATCTGCACAATTGCGATCAAACTCAAAACACCAAGTTGGTTCTCCCACCGCGTTACAATACCTATCGAAGAACCTTACCACCAAGGCTCAACAAGATTGTGTTGTGGGCTTTCTCTATCACGGTTGTCTTTTATTTCTCTGTTAAGTAGCATCCAAGGTCGGCGCTCCCTTCAACGCTTCCAAACAACCCTGCTAAACTAGTAGAGTTTTCATCTTCAAGTGCCACAGACTGAAATCGTTCACTCTGGTGAACTTTTCAATCTCATACTTTGTTGAAGGCATCTTGTCCATACTTACTGCACCAATTTGTTGTGAAACATGATACCTTTGAAACAAAGTATAACAGGGTTCTTCAAGGTAAGAAACCTACAAGGATAGAAAAGAATGAAGAACACGAAGAACAACAAGGATTAGTTATAACTGTTATTCTTTACTTTCTCTTTAATCAAGATTACAAGTGTTACAAGAATAACAAATAACCCTCTTGCCCTAAATTAGGAATTGCAGTATGCAATGATGAGAGACTAGTGTGCTATTTATAATAAACCTAACATACTAAACTAATGGGATTTTTCATAAATACCCATTACAAGCTAACTTAGGGTACAGGCTAACTTAAACAATTGGACATAACAAACAAGCCCAATTTGAAATACTAACAACCCTAGCATTTCGACACCCACATACTAGAACAAACTTCGACTATAATATGTAGGTCTTCGATACTAGCACGTGAACATACTTCGACGGTATGCATAAATCTTTGTTCGAGTATTTTACATTATGTGAGTGCAACTTCTGTTCCATCAGAACTGAGTGAAACTTCTGTTCCATCAAGAGTGAGGTAATATTGTTTCAAATTTCTCCTTGAAAGTAAGACTTTTCTTAATGCATGTTGTTGGTTGGTTAAATATGCTTGCCATGTTCTCAAATGATGAAAACCATGAATGTTCATTTGCAAAAAATTTATTGACAACTATTGTGTGTTTTCAATGCATATGTTTATAAGTACTTCATGTATTAATTCTTTCTCATTTGTATAAGGTTGTTCTTGTTTGTACAAGCATGTGTTTATATTATTATTTCCTACATTCGTGCATGAGTTGAATGTATGTATGTTATTTGCATATACAATTCTTGTTGTAGTTTTGTTATATTTTATGACAACAATTTCATTTTGGATTGAGTGGTGACATTTTTGTCGTTATGCTAGGCACATGTGTGTGCGGCACCGAAAGTTCCATTGGGTTTTGTTACGTAATTGTGACACTATAGAAGCAACTTGAAAAGTTGGCTCTTGTATCACATTCATTATTATTCTTGCATTGCATTACATGTTTGGTAATGTTTTATGCTAGTTATTTATCAATTTTGCACCATCACACACACACACAAACACACACACACACACACACACACACACACACACACACACACACACACACACACACACACACACACACACACACACACACACACACACACACACACACACACATATATATATATATATATATATATATATATATATATATATATATATATATATATATATATATATATATATATATATATATATATATATATATATATATATATATAGAGAGAGAGAGAGAGAGAGAGAGAGGGATATGTGATTGTTGCTCTTCTATGAAAAAATATCTCTGAGTGATATATTAGTATTTGCATTGAAATATGATACTTCTCACGATTTACTATCTTTCTTTTTTATATTGTCAAAGGGGGAGAAGCATATGCGAGATGAAGTTGGGAAGAACAAAGTCAGGGGGAACCTTCGATAACAATATGAAATGCCTCGTCGCAAGTTTTTCCTTCATAAAAAAGGGGGATTATGTGAGTGCAACTTCACAATTAGATGTTTTACATGATGTCAAAACTAGGAAAACTTATCATTTTTGTATATTGGACGATATCTCTATGTCATATGGTGCACCCTTGCATTATAGGTCTGTACATTTCATAAATGTTAGGCCTGATCGAGTAGTTTAATCGGAAGAAAGGAAGGTTAAACCAGTAGTCAGTTCAAGGGTAAAGGTACTCGGGGTGTAGCTCAGCTACAAGAGTATCAGATGATCCACGACACCCGGGTAGTAACCCGTTAACATCATGGACCCGGATAAGGTGGGTGGCCGAGACCCACCTTCCTATAACCGGTCATTAACTCGGCTCATTAATGCTTATAACCTCTGACGGTGCATTAATTACAATGTTACATAGCTTTTATCCCCTCTATTCATGTAGATGGTGGAGGTTATAGTAGAACTCAAGAGTCACTCATTAATGGAGGCTCTTGATGATGCAAAAGAGATATACTATATAAGGGGCTCCGCAAGAGGGATAAGCAAGACATTCATCTTGGGACAACACGCATTACTGGCGTAGCTCCCAAATCCCCAATCATCCAATAAACTAACTTCGGTGACTCTTCCTACTCATACTGGGAAGTTTGTAGGATATTTGTTCTATGCAAGAATAAGGTCTTAAGAATCATTCAAAACCACATTGAAATTGACCAAAAACATCAAAATTCATTTTCTGCACAAAAATCACCTGCATGTGCCAGCAGATATATGTTTCAGGCCGGCACATGTAACTCAATAATGAAGCATGTAGCTTTTGTTTGGTACAGGCCGACACATGTATTCTTCAGGCTGACACATGCTGTAAGTTTCAGTTTAATGTGCCGACACATATAATTTTCAAGCTGACACATATGCTTGAATATTAAAGGATTTAGCCTTTGTTTCTCATAGGCCGACACATAAGCCTTTTTAGACCGACACATACTGTTATTTTTAGCTTTATGTGCCCGCACATCCATATTTCAGGCCAGAACATACTGTTTGATTGGGTCAATTTTTCAATTCTTTTTAATTTCGAAAATTACCTCTTTGCATACAAACTTCCATAACTATAAATACATCATTCATGCATCATTCTAACTTGATGAAACTATAAACACTTACCACCATTGATTTTCATATAACCTCTAACATATGTATACACACTGATAAATCAAATATAATCATCTTTTGTCAGGGTGCCATCTAGGCGAGGTTTGATAACGTCCAACTAGGTTTTTGTGTAACCGAGAATATTGGGCTGAGAATTATGGGGGGTTTCATCCAGATAAACCTAGGGTTTATACTCCAAGATATTTGGTAGATTTTGGGGTTCTGCTCAAGCCTTTTTAAAGAGGATTGTGGCCAAGTGAAAGCTTTAGATTTTGGTACCCAAGAGAGTCGCGAGAGAACGACGAATCAAATTGAAAGTTCAGAAAAATTTCATTAATTGATCAATCGACTCGTAAGAATTTTTATGTGGCTGTTTTTGTTTTAAATTTATTGTTGATTGGCTTATAATCACTTTGATTATAAGTTCGAAAAAGTTGTTCACACACTAAGTGTTTGACAAATTGCATTGTTCGTTATTTTTGCTTAATTTCATTGGAAATAGATTGCTAGTGAATTGTTATAAACGAGTAATAAAGTGTTTATTGTTTCAAGTATATTAATTCCTCTTATTGATTCATTTATTCCATAAGGATTTTTGCATATCCAAGTTCTAATAACTAGGTTCGTATAGAAGAATTTTATCGATCTATATTAAAACCTTTCGCTTGCTCTCTTTTCAAATAATTTTTAAATACCAAATATTTGATTGGTACTTTTAGCTTGGTGATCTATTCACTCCTTCTCCAGATAAGTTGGAGTCATCTAACAAATTTAAATATAAATCAATTTTATAGATAAAATAAAAAATAAAATAAAAAAAAATTTTTTTTAAAGATTTAAACCAATTTGAAAATCTATAGACTAAAATAAAAAAGTGGTTGTATTTGATTTAGAATTTCAACAAAATACATTTAATTTTTTAAGTCAGTTTTGACTTATATTGTTGAAGTTAACAGTGAAAAACCTTCATTGAAACACAAGATGAAGAAGATGAGTATGAAAGAATTGAACAGAGAAACTGTAACTAACTTTCTATCTCAAATGTGAAAACTGTATTTTGTTACAAGTGCAACCATCAATGAGTTTATATACTAACATCCAAATGTAAATGCTAACTAAATGAAACTCAAATGCTAATTAAATGCAAATGTTGAATTTGAATTACATCTAACATCATCGCTTAATTCATATTCAGCCAATTAAAATCAACAACACCAATTTCATCCCTCAAATTGGTGAAGTGTTCAATTTTGATAGCCTTGGTTAGCACATATGCAAGTTACTTCTAAGTGAAGAAATGAGCAACTTCAAGCACTCCATTCTGAACTTGGTTTCGCAGAAAATAATACTTAGTGTCTATATGCTTGCTTCTCCCATGAAGAACTAGGTTCTTCGCAAGGTTTATTGCTGAATTTTTATTAATCATCAGCTTGACTGGTTTGCTCACCTAGAACTTCAGTTCCTACCAAAAATTCATCAGCCAAACAACTTGACATACAGGCAATGCTCCAACAATGTATTCAGCTTCATAGGTTGACAATTCAACCACTGGTTGTTTCTTGGAACACCAAGAAATTTGAGTACCTAGATACATTAAAATGTAACCTATAGTGCTTCTTCTATCAACTATGTCTCCACACCAATTAGAGTCTGAATAACATATCAGCTCAACATCCTCTGACTCTCTAGATGGAAACATAATTTCATGCTTCATAGTCCCCTTTACATACTTGGGGATTTTGACTGGATCTTGATAATGTGAGCACTTTGGTTTACTCATAAACCAACTTACCCTGCCAACTGCATAACATATGCCAGGCCTAGTATTGCCCAAATATCTCAGAGAGCCAACCAACTATTTGAAGGTTGTAGCATATACTTCTTCACCGTATGGATCAGAGTCTAGCTTATGATTTGTTTTTGAATACGTCATTGCAGACTTATTATTCATTAGATCAAACCTCTTTAGTAACTCAAGTTCATAGTTTAGCTGATGCATAATGATTCCCTTTTTAGAGCGTAAAATACGCACCCCTAGAAAATATACCATTTTTCCAATGTTAGTCATATCAAAAGCATTCATCAACACCTTCTTGAACTTGTTTATCTCAGCAGCACAACTTCCTGTTAGCAATATGTCATCAACATAAAAACACACCAGAATCACATTTCCATCAGAGGTATGTTGCACGTACAAACCATACTTCATTTCACATTTTCTGAATCCCTGATGCTTGAAAATGAATCAATTTACATATTCTAAGCTCTCGGGGCTTGCTTAAGGCTATAGAAAGCTTTAAACACCTTATACACCATCCCTTATTTTTTTCTCTATCACAATTCAGGAGATTGTAACACATACACTTCTTCTTGCAATAGATCATTAAGAAAAGTAGATTTTACATCTAAGTGTATCAACGACCAGTTCCTGTTTGCAGCTATAGCAATCACTAGTATGATTGTTTCACGCCTATCTACAACTGCAAATACTTTAAAATAGTCTAAACCATATTTTTGTAAAAATCCTATAGCAACTAACCTTGCTTTATGCTTGAAAATTGACCCATCTGACTTCAGTTTTATGTTGAAAATCCATCTCACACTGATGGCTTTCTTGTTCTTTGGAAAAGCATTCAATTCCTATGCCTTGTTTCTTTCAATAGCCTCAAGTTCTTCCTTCATGGTGTTTATCCACACCTTCTTCTTGAGAGCCTCATTGACACTGATAGGTTCAAAGTCTACCATCATGGCTCATTATATGACTTTTCCTTTAGAGTCAATCTTAGTGTCATGTAGCAACTAAAAGTCTACAAGTTTCCTTGGTATCTGTCTGATTCTCTATGGCCTCTAGAACTACACAAGTTCACCTTCAGATATAGGTTCACCTTCAGAGGCAGGACCACATTCAGAGGCTAGATCACCTTCAGAGACTGGATAACCATCAGAGGCTGGATAACCATCAGAGGTTGGATAACCATCAGAGTTTGGATTTCCATCAAACTCGCTTTCAGAGTTAGACTTGCTTTTAGAGTCAGACTCACCTTCAGACTCAGATTCGCCTTAAGAGTAAGAATCTCCTTCAGACTCACCTTAAGATTCATAATCTTCTTCCGAGGTAGATTCTCCTTCTGAGACATCTTTAGAAACACTTTCAACTCCATAAGCAAAATCATACTTGTTCTAATCCCATGTTTCTGATTCTTTCACTATGACATCTCTACTGACAATAACTCTATTTAAGACTGGGAAATAAAGTTTATAGGCACTTGTAGAGTGGTAACATGTAAGCCACATGACATTGCTTCTATCATCCAATTTCCTTCTAGTTGCATCTGATACATATTTGTAACAAATAGAACCAAACACCTTCAGATATTTCACACTTAGCTTTCTTCCAGTCCACTTCTCCAAATGAACTATTTCCTTTAACTTATTAGTCGGACATATGTTAAGCACATAAGCTGCAGTAGAAACACCTTCACCCAAACAGTATGGGGTAGATTCTTTTCTTTCAACATGCTTATGCTCATGTCAAGCAAGTTTTGTTTCTTCTTTCAGCAAGACCATTATGCTGTGAAGTGTATGGAGAGGTCACCTCATGCTCAATATCATTCTGCTTACATAAATTCTTGAAATCTCCAGAGTTGAACTCACCTCCACCATGTGTTCTGATAATATTCAACCTTTGTCCACCCTGATTTTCAACCTTCACTTTGAACTTCTTGAACTCAACAAATGTCTCATGTTTGAACTTTATGAGTGCTACCCATGTCATTCTGGCGAACTCGTCCATAAATGACACAAAGTATTTATTCCATCAAAGTGAAGGTACTTCAAAGAACCACATACATAATAATGCACAACACCTAAAACATGTTGCTCTTGGAGGAAATTCTGATGAGAAAGGAAATCTTGGTTGCTTATCGTTCATGCATATATCATATGATTTCTTTGGTGCAAAAATATTAGGAATTCCAAGTACCAAATTCTTTGAACTCATATGCCATAAGCTGAAGTTCAGATGCCCCAATATCTTGTGCCACAACTCTCTCTCCTTTGCAACACTTGTTACACTAAGGAATTAAGTGTCTGTTGTTTCAGCATTCACCTTGAATGTTATATTTCTTCCTAGTTCAGACTGTATAATCAGATTTTGATAACAATCATACAACTTCAAGAGATTGTCTTTCATGGTTATTGAAAAACCTTTTTCAATTAGCTGACCTACTGTTGTACCCCAAAATTTGCCCTCTTATATATCTCAAAACATGGCAAGAAAAATCTCCAAGTTGCTCAAGATTGCTCAAGAGTTGGACAGTTAAGTCATCTCCTAAGGCAGTCAATTCCAAATTAGGGTTTTATGTTGCATAAAGATCCTTGCATCCCAATGACCTCAAGTTCTCCCCAATTTCCTAATATGTTCTCAAGTTCATCCATATCAAATTTCAAGCCTTGCAAAGGAAGTTTGCTCAGTCAATTGCTCAAAGGGTCCAAAAATCGACTATGCTAGGGCAAAAGTCAACTGTGACCCAAATACAAACAAACTTCAAGAATTTTTGTCAACATTCTCATTTTGAAGGATATTTCATCATTTGATCAAGGGTTGATCATGATTCATCAATGATTGCTAAAATTTCATCAAGACTCAAAAGTTGCTAAATTAGGGTTTTATAGGAAAAGTCAACTCAACTTTGACCAAGCATAACTTTGTCATACTTTATGAGAAATGACCCATACAAAGCTCATTTTGAATAGGATGCAATTTCCTACAATCCATCTTCATACCCCAAGATCGGAAAATGCACTCACAAAAAGTTACAAATTTGGACATTATAGGTTATTTTTGAAAGTCAACAAAAACACCTTTTTTCCAAAGCTTATAACTTGAGAATGGAATATCAAAATGAGATGAGATAAAAATGGTTGGTTATAGGACATCTCGAGCTTTCTAAAAAGTCTAAGAACACTTCCAAAAGTTCAAAATTGAAGAAGTTATGAATTGTTGAAGTTGGGCATTTTTGCAAAATTGCCAAAAGTCAACTATCCCCAAAACTTCAAATTTTGTCAAAGGGGCCCATTCTTTTCCACTTGATTTGATCTTGTCACACTACACACGTGTCCTAGCTTCATCCTTGTGCCCATTTATCAATTTTTCTATTTTATTTGATTTTTTATTGAATTATTTCATTTTAATCAATTTAAATAAATAAAAAATCACAAAACTTGATTACATGAGATCTTTTTCTATTTTCAGGACCTATTCATCATCAATATCATGATCAAATTCGTATCAAGCATTCCATGTGCAAAAAGATTGGATTTTGGGCAAAAATGCAAGCTTTCAATGGAGGATCAAATCCAATCTCAAGGCATTGATTTGGAAGGATTCAGCCCACATTTGTTGACCTAATGCACTCCATATTACATATACAAGACAAAGCACACGAAATTGAGAGAGGGAGGCTGCAGAATCATCAAGAACCAAACTTGAAAAAAGACAAAAAAGTGTGAAACTGAAATCGTTCTTAGAGGCAAATTCAATACCAAAACTCAACACTAATCCCTTGCTGGACAATCACTGAACCTCCTGCAGTCAAAAGCAAGCTCTCACACGCTCTCAAACGCACTGTAAGTGATACGCGACCTCCCTCTGAATTTGATTTCGTGTTTCAAAATCTATGCATCATTACAAGAAACTAATGGCATATTTGCAATCACTAGACAATTTCCAAGATTTCCATATTATTTGAATGTATTTATCTGCTCTATAACGCAAAACGCCATTGTAGGGTTTCCTAGGTTTTTTTTAGGGGTTTTTGTTATAGGTGAAATTAGGCCTATTAATGGACATAGGCATGACCGGAGGAGAAAGACAAGCACAACCATGGCCTTGGATGGAGTTTATATGGCCTGAGATGTTTTTTTGAAACGACCTTCGCTTTTAGCTGCGGATTTAAATCTGCAGGTAACTTCTATGTAAACCTGAGGACAGGGACGACAACGTGTCCCCATCTGGTTGTCTGGTTCAAATATTGGCGCTTTATTTTTTTTATTCAGGCCTATTAATGTGATTTCCCTTATAATATTCATTGTCCATTATGTTAACAAATGAAGCGCATTGGTTGAATGGTAGAAGCGTTGTCCAATGATCAAGAGGACCTGGGTTCGAATCCCAGGTCCCCCCATATGCATATTATTATTTTTCTTCAGGTATTCCAGCGCATTTCAGGAGTTGCAGTACACCATACTCTCTCACTCAATCACCTGCCAGATGGCCCCAGGCCAGATCTGGTGGTCCAGATGGAGCGTGCATCATACTCCCAAGTCAACGTGCCACAGGGAATCAGGGAAGGTCAACAGAGGCTTGCACAAATGGGCCACAAAATTTCCATTCTCACCTCCTTTCAGGCCCATAACCTCCTAACCCTTTCTCTATTATTATTTATTTCTTTTAATTATTAATTATTGTTATTATTTTATTATTTAACTAACCAATTAAAACTTTTTCTTAATAAAATTAAAAACTAAAAAATATTTTCTTATTTAAATTAATTTCAGTACTTTATTTTTTGTGAATAAATGTTAATTTAATTAATTTAGTTTTGATTAGGAATAACTTTTAATATATTTTGCAATAATTAAAATTAACTTAGACAATTAGGTTTTATTAACATTGATCAGATTATTTTTATTTCTTTAAATATCAAAAATCCAAAAATATCATTTTTATTAATTAATTAATTTGTTTATTAATTTAATAATTAACTTAATTTAATTTCTTCCATAAATTCAAAATAAACCAAAAAAATCTTTCTTTAATAATCAAAGGGTCAAAACCCTAAAACTTGCGCCCGATTTAATTTCCCGCACGCGTTCCATTCTATTTCAATATTGTATCTGTTTCATGGGATGTAATAGATAATTAGGACTTTACTATTTTTACCGCTTTATTTATTTTTCGCATTTTAATTTTCAAGGGTTGCTTTTGGTGATGTAAATACCCGACGCCTTGTAATAATTAGTTTAATTTCCGCAATTTAATTCCCGCAACTTATAAACTGTTAGATGTTTGATAATAGGGAATGCATGACAAGATTGAACGCTTAAAACCTAAAATCAACATAGATAACCATTGACATGTATAAAGATAAAATAAACTGAAAACAACACACTCGCACATGTGCACTCTTAGGATACACCTCACTTGGTTGCCTTCGTACGCGGTCATTAAGTATAGGAAGTTTTAGAGGTCGCCCTCTTGTCCAAAGATCATAGTTGCCTCGAAACGGTTGCCTCGGAAAAATTATCTAAGACATTAGGGTTACCGCTAAGGCGTCCTAACATTGCTTTAGTGACCGCACGTCCCTTAATCGAATTGACCCTTAAACTCCAACGACGATGCTACCTACTCATCAATAGTGGGATAGCATTGTCTAAAGGACATTAGTACATATTGATTCCTTTTTCGAGTAGGTAGATGGTTCTTAAGTACTTGCTCTTTCGAAACAAAAAACAAAACTTTTCACACTTACACTTTTTTCCAAACAAAAACTTCTTCAAACCCACAAACACAAAGAAAATCAAATTTTGAAAACACTATGAGCAAGTACCTAAGAGCCCGTGGATAACCACGGATAGAAAGGGTGCTAACACCTTCCCTTTCTATAATCTACCCCCTGGACCCGAGAAACATCTCAAAAAAGGAATTTTTCTGTGCTTTTTTCCTTTCCTTGTTGGATAAAATAAAAGACGGTGGCGACTCTTGCTTACCGCTACATTTTGCAAAAACAAACGCAAAACGCAAACCAGCATTCCAAAAACAGTCAGTTCTTTCCCACCGTATCACAGAACTGGCGACTCTGCTGGGGATGCTTATAAGTGGGGTGTACCTTAGGAATAGTTCATAATGTTTTCAATTGCTTGACTTGTATGCTTTATATTTGTGGGCTTGTATCGGAGTTACTATAGATCCTAACTCGGATCTAGGGGATAACCTTTAGGTAAGTAGCAATAAACTGTGAGAGAACTGTACGGCATAGACCGATACGGTTGAAGCAGTAGCTACGTTGGTGTGGCACTTTAGATTGTACTGATATCCCTTGTGTTGGAACGAGGAGAATATGGGTCATCTAAGGGGTCATTAAGCACCAACTGACCTTAGAACCTTTAAATTGACCCACTTGGCCATAGAACAGTAGCAGTATGCTACACTCATTGAGACTAAACTCTCGCGATGATTCCGACTGCAAGAAAAGGTTGCAAAGCTGGAATTATGACCGATTGAGGGTAGTCAGTGATATTGAGATCCTCTAGAACCCGGTTACTATTTTTAGGACAGGTTTAAACCAACTGAACTGAAAGAGGGTAGTACCTAAGCTCCTTGCCAGCCTGAAATCTAAGGGCTCTCTGTATGACTTGTGTGCCTTTACCATGTTTGCTATTTGTGGATACTTGTGATGTGCTTTCAATCATGACATCATGGCATCATAACATTGCATACATCTTGCATTGGACTAACCTATTTCAAAGACAGGAGGGATTCATCTTTGTTCTGTTTTGTAGGTCATGATGCCCATGCGTAGGAATACCATACGGATCAACTTTGTCCAGGTTCCTATTATGCTTAAAGAATTGATTGCAAAGATGCCTGATACTAACTCTTTCATCAGAAGGTATGGATATCTTCTCAGTTTGGTCACCTCTAAATTGGATAAGCAGATGATGAGTGTTTTGGTCCAATTCTATGATCCGTTGTACCATTGCTTTACTTTTCAGGACTACCAGTTGGTTCCCACCTTAGAAGAGTTCTTTGATCTGCTCGATATCTCTATTCTGGAGCAGACCCCATTTACTGGTTGGGAGAAGATCCTCAGGCCCGAAGAGATTGCTGCAGCCCTTCATATGACAAAGGATGAGGTAATGGCTAATTGGGAGACTAGAAGTGGAGCAAAGGGATTTCTGACTAAGTTCTTGGTTGGTAAGGCTAATTATTTCTGGGATAGTCTAGACTTCAAGGCATTTGAAGATATTCTGGCTCTTCTGATATATGGCTTGGTATTGTTTCCGAATCCTGACTCCTTTGTTGATGTGAATGCGGTGAAAATCTTCATCTCTCGTAATCCTGTACCCACTCTCTTGGGTGACATTCTTCATCAGCTTTATGCCCCTACTGCTAAAAAGCGGGGAACCTTGATATGTTGTGCTCCATTATTAGCGAGGTGGTTTATTTCGCACCTCCCTAAATCAGTGCTGAAGAACAAAGAAGGCATGGGCTGGGCCTATAGGGTTATGTCTCTCTCTCATAATGACATCATCTAGACTATCAAGGGTATGGACGAGGTGGCTATTATTGATCGATGTGGGGAGTACCCCAATGTTCCACTGATAGGAACCCATGGAGTAATTTCTTATAATCCATGCTTGGCCTTACGTCAGTTCGGGAGAGCCAGAAGAGAAGGACCTCATGAGCTGCTAATACCTAGTATCATCTTTGATTTTCAAGGGGATAGCGACGAGCAACGCCGCAGATTCATAAGGTCCTGGGATAGAGTTCACAGATCTGATCCACACGAGTTGGGTCCAAAGACTTCTCTTCTGATGGAGCCATATCTCAGATGGGTTCGTATCCGTGCCCAAAAGCTGGGTATGCCGTATGAAGCCGTCCTGCCTATCATTGTTGAAGTTGCTAATGAAGAGGGGGTTATTGCTACCATCCTCCATCCTTACATGCCCACTGACATTGGGGCACTGAAAAGGTCTTGGATGCAGCTGAGAGAAGAACAAGATGTTTACCGAGAAAAGTTTAACGAGCAAGAGAAGAAGATCCAGAAGTTAACTAGGCAGTTGGAGAACGAGTGGATTCTCAATGACTATGTCTGCACCGACAAGAAGAGACCATGGGAGCACTGATTGACCTTTGATTGTTTCTTTTCCAATTTTTATTTACTTTTCAGTATTTCCTTTCTTGTAACGCCTTAAGGGCAATTTGTTGAACAATTTGAATTTCAAAAGTTTATCTAATAAAAGTGTGTTTCCTTTTTGTTTACAAATTTGAATCTCTTGATTGTCTTTGAAATCATATCATACGCATTTCATCCCATGCACTTCATAACAGGTACCCATTACAGGTCTCTTATCTTCTTTGTTGTTTATTTCAGCACTCATCATGTCTACTGAACCATCAACTGAGCAAGCAATCAAGGCCCTACAGGCCCAAAATGCCCAATTCCAAGAGTTGTTCATGAATCTAGCTAAGGGTCAGCAAGATCTGAAGACCCTGATTCTGGAAGAAAAGAAGAAGAAGAAGAAGAGGACAATTCTATTTAACATAGGTCACAGGTTTGGAAACAGGCTACGGGATGAAGTTGATTTGACCACCTCATCTGGAGGGAAAGATAGTCAAGAGGAAAGAAGGGCTCCTAGTCCTGTGGTCTCAGACAACGAGACGGACTTCGACGAAGACCAGTATCCTCCGGCTGAGGATAGATAAAAGCAACTGGAAGACCGGTTGAGTGCGATGGAAGTTCAGAAAGTGCCTGGTCTGGAATTTTGTGATCTGGGTCTATCATCTGGGGTAGTGTTTCCCCACAAGTTCAAGGCACCAGCCTTTTCTAAGTATGACGAAGTTTCTTGTCCGAAGCTGCACCTCCGGTCATATGTAAGGAAGATTCAGCCGTACACCGCTGATAAGAACCTTTGGATCCATTTCTTTCAAGACAGTCTCTCAGGGACTCAGCTTGAATGGTTTTACCAGTTGGACGGAGCCAGTATCCGCAGTTGGGAAGATTTGGATACTGCCTTCTACAGGAAGTACCAATACAACTCCGACCTCGCTCCCACGTGTTGTACCCCAAAATTTTCCCTCCCATTTCCTTAACATTTTCTCATCACAAAACCCTTGGAGCTCAAGATCCAGTTATGGTTTCCTCTGCTCAAGACTTCTCCTTGCACTGTTGACCCAAATTAGGGTTTGTGTTTGCACAAAGATATTTTGACCTAAAATGCCTAAGATGACTTTCATGCTTCATGTTGGACTCCCAAGTTTATCCATACCAAGTTTCAAGTCTTGATTCTAAATTTTGCCCAATCAATTGGACAGTTGACCTAGAAATCAACTGTATTGGGGAAAAAGTCAACTGTGGCCAATTGACAGTCAAATCTCATGAAAATTGACCCACATCAACATTATGAACTCACATGGACCATTTGATCAAGTTTGGATCACAATTCCACAAGAAATTTGATCAGATCACCAAAAGGGCAAAATGGTCATTTTTAGGGTTTTGACTGCACAAAGGCAATTTTTGACTGTTTGACCTAGCCAATGGCAAACCAAGCTCACATATGGACTCAAGGACCCCATGGAATTGTCTTGACATGCTCAACAAGTTTAAAAGATCCCAAATGCACAAGATTGACAGTTGAATTTCCCAGTCAATTGATCAATTTTGACTGTATACTGAAAAGTCAAACTTTGACTTTTTGGTCAAAATCAAGTGTCAAGATTCATTTTTCATCAAAACATGCCAAATCATGAAACTTGTTCATCAAGAAATCAAGAATTGCAAATTAGGGTTTGAAATGAAGATTTTTCATAACTTAGAATTTTTCTAAGTTATGAAAAACCCTAATTTTTTTCTAACTTTATTCCACTTTCTCACCAAGATTCATTTGGATTCAAGCAAAAGTCAAAACATGAAAGTTGTAGCCTATTGCAAAATCTACAACTTTTATTCACAAAGTTTTCCCAAAAGAAGCTTGTAGCTCAAGTTACAATTTTTGGAACAAGGGTATCAAACCATTCTTAACTTAGAGAAAATTTGACCTATTTTAGGCAAGGTTTTTACCTAACTTCAAGACCGTTTTTCACATACTTCCACTTGGAATTTCAATTTTCATTTCAAAGATGGATTGTAGTACACATTCCAAGCTTTCCAAAATGTCCAAGAACTCATCAAACAACTTCATGGTTAAGGAGAATCGAATTTGGAAAGTTGGGAAAAACTCACTTTGTTCATGACCAAGTTACATGTCCATAACCTTGCATTTTTGAACTCAGCATGCCTTAAGCTAGATTACAGGTCTTTTATCTCATCTACACTCCATAATTTAATGCCAATCCTTTGTGCCAAGGTGTTGTTCTATGAGTTTGGACATTGTATGCAAGTTTAATCCATTTTTAGATAAAGCATTATATCCATTTTAGAAAAGTTGCACTTTATGTCAAAATGCAAATCCAAGCAAGTACAGTTCAAATCTCTTTGGCACAAGTTTATGAGCTAATTACACTGATCAATATTAAGTGGTGCAGCATAGAATGGGGGCCTGTACAGGCTAGAAACACCAAGTTGACATTTGTTGTTTAAAGTTGAAGAAACTTGCCATAACATAACACAACTTTCATCTCAGCTAACACAAGCTTAAGAAAAGACTTTGTACACTTTCTAAACATCCTAACTGAGCTAGAACACGAGTCAACCACCTCCATTGCCTTCTAAAACACAGAATCACCCTCAAACTGCCCAACCAGAGCATATGCTGCAGATTGAGTTCCATAGCTCAATCCTTTCATGCATTCTTGCTAAAAACACTTCAAACACATCCCACAACATCCCTTGAACTATTCAAAACCTCAAACACGACCTGTAACACTCCCATTCAACATCACCATTTTCATTTTTCTGTTTTGCAGGTGGAGTTCTATAACTCGATTCAGCTAGTTTCAAAGCAAAGTAAAACTTGGAATAGCATCCCTGGACATCAAGGAAGCTGTACCAATCATCACCTTGCATTGAAGACACCTCCATCACCAGATACAACTCCACTTGAACAGGTAAGTTCATGAACTCGTATCTCTCTATCCAGGCATTGTTAGCTTTAGGTTTGTGAAGAAAATATGTCACATTCATAGCCCTGAACATGTCCATGTAATTAGTTTTCATTTATATTATGTGTGCTGTGAGAATTTAATGTCTGAACATGGAACAAAAACTAGGTTAGGGATTGGGGGAGAAGAAATTCTCTCTCATTTCTGAGAGTTAGATTGATTTCTTTATATGTCTGGAATCGTGGCTTCAAGCTCTACAGGTTTCATGTTGGAAGATTTGGCAAAAGATCAAGGAATTGGAAGATAGAAAACGCGTGTTTTCTTGAACAAAAGTGTTGGCGGTTGAAGATGACAGGGTCATTGGGCTGGGCTTGATTTGTTATTTCTGTTTACACCTCATTTTCACACACACACCCCCTTGGCCCATTGTGTTTATTTTTATTATTTTTTGACTTTTTCTTTTTGTTTCTGGTTTATTATTTTTTGCTAAAAATATAAAAATATTAAAAAAACATTTTTTTTACCCTTTTGCATTTTTATTTGAATTTTATTTGTTTTAGTTAAGTTTGTACACATAAATAAACAAAATATACTTTTTACTTAAAATACTAAAAAATAGTGCAAACACATTTTATTTTCATTTTTATTTTATTTTATCTTCTGAAAATATATTATATAAAATATACTTTTTTTTCATAAATATTAAATATTATTATTTTGCACATATAATATATATCTAGTAAATAATACAAATACATACATATTTATTAGCATATTTAGGGAAAAATACAAAATATACACATTTTTATTTTTATTAATATTTAATATTAAAAATACCCTTTTTTACAAATATACTTCATTTTTATTTTATTTTGTACATAATTGATAAATGTTTGTACATATTAAATAATTAATACTTTTATTTAATAAATTTGGGTTTTGCCCTAAATACATAAAAAATCTAAAAATTGATACTTTTTATTTTGTCTATTTGACACATAAAAATACTTTTTTTTCATACATATAAAAAGCCTTTTTGCATCTTGCATATTTATTTTATTTCTATTTAATTTGTGCAATTAATTACCTTGTATAATTCTAAATTGATGTAATAGTCTAGGTTTAAATTCCTTGTCAAAATACCCCCCATTTGAACATTTGTACCCCCCTTCCCATATTGTGTTGTAATAAATTAGGAACTTTATTTTTTCGCACTTTAATGCTTTCTAATTATGCCATGTTAGAATTAGGGTTTGTATGCGAATCAAAAACAACAAAAATAGTTTGACCTAATTTCAAGATAATCAAGCATGAAAATGGACAACACTAATCACACTTGCACCCCTAGGGTATTCCACTTGTTGCCTTCAATAAACGGGCCATATTGCATGTTAGGTCTCTTTGGGCAAAAAAAATACAATTCCAATGATCATAGTCCCTCGATGACGCTTTCAAAAGTTGCCCAAAATGATCAAGTCCCTTAAAGAAAAATTGCCCAAAGACACTTGGCACCATTGCAATTATGGTCTAAACGATGAGCCGCGCCCGTCCCTTTCACATCCTAATATAAGATTGTCCACCAAATGCAATGGTGGAACAAACTTGTTAAAAGGGTTTAAAACATAGCAAAGATCTTTGAGAAATTTAGGAGTAGATAACCTCTTAGTTACTTGAATCAAACTTGCAAAACAAAACACTTGCCAATTTTTAAACCACACCTCACAACACTTTCAAAACAAACTTTCAAAAACAAATGAAAACCTTTTTCAAAAGACATACACCTTTGTATACATCCCAACATGGATCATTGCAAAGGTTGCCACCACATTGGCTTCTTTTCAAAACATTTTCAAACCCACACACATAAAGCACCATTTCAAACAATTGAAAATTAAGGCAAGTTGATCTAAGCAAGTAACTAAGAGCCCATGGATAACCATGGATAGAAAGGGTGCTAATACCTTCCCTTTCTATAATCTACTCCCCGAACCCAAGAAAACATCTCAAAGGTTTTTTGCTGTGCTTTTTAACCTTTCCTTAGGATAAAATAAAAAGTCGGTGGCGACTCTTGCTCAACCGAAACATTTGCGAAAACAAACGCAAAACCATAGTCAGTTCTCCCACCGTATCACACCACGCGTACCCAACTCCAGGGTATGTCTATGGGAACGGGTGAAGGTTTCAAAGATTATGCTCAGAAGTGAAGGGACCTCGCCGGAAGAGTGCAACCACCCTTGGCTGATCGGGAGCTTGTGGATATGTTTCTGGGGACCTTGTTTGGTCCATTTTTCAACCATCTGATGGGAAGCTCTTCATCTGGGTTTACAGAGCTAATTATGACCGGTGAGAGGATTGAGGCTGGTATTAAGGCTGGTAAGATACAAAAGGGTGCTTTATCAAGCACCGAGAAAAAACCTTTCAAGAAAGAGTTCAGTGCTGTCTACGGTTCGAAAAGCCAGAATAAACCTGAACGCCGCCAAGCTGTTAATGCGGTTGTTATTTCAAGACCTGCTGGTGACCCTCAACACAACAATCAACAAAAGGCCGAGAGACCTCGAAGGCAATTCACCCATCTCAACATGACTTTATCCCAGATTCTGCCGCAGTTATTAAAGACCAATATTGTGATTCCAAGGGAAGCCCCGAAGAATCCAAATACAACATCACCAAAGTACAACCCTAATTCCCGATGTGCTTTTCACTCTGATAGCCCGGGGCATAATACAGATGATTGTTGGTCTTTAAAGAACAAAATACAGGACTTAATTGATGCTAAGGAGATTGAGTTCGAGGCGCCCGAAAGGCCTAATGTTGTGACTGCTCCTATGCCTAAGCATGGAGTAAATGCTATAGATGAAGACTTGTTTGTGGTTTCTGTGAACGACATTGTTACCCCTTTGATGACCGTGAAGAAGAACCTTTTGCTAGCCGGTTTATTTCCGGGTTGTGACGAAGGTTGTCGTATGTGTTCTGTTCTACCTACCGGTTGCCATCTTTTGAAGTCAGGTGTCCAACGCCTGATGGATAGTAAAGAAATTCTGTTTGAGAAGACTGTTGTTCCCTTAGTTCATACTGAAGAAGTTGCTATTATCACCATTCTCGACAATTCTTCCAAGGCTTCCTCGAGAAAGCCTGTTAGAATTACATTTGTTCCAAGAATCGCACCATTGATCATCACTATTCCTGGGCCTATCCCCTACACTTCTGATAAAGTTGTCCCTTGGCATTACGAGGCCTATGTTTATTTTCATGGAGTTAAACAAGAGTTAGATGCTGATACTAATGTCAGCAATATTATTGGACCTGCTAACGTCACCCGCAACGGAAGACTTTTCTCCCCTGATATCTCTCCACCAACTGCCCGGAAACCTGTTGTTATTACACCTGCCAGTGTACCTGCTACTATTCCTATTTAAGTTCCTATTCTTACCCCTGTCGCTGAGTCATCTAATACTCGGGGCAAAGGGACCACTGATGAGCCTGCCCAGACGGAGGCACCAAAGACGATTAATGTTGAAGCTTCTAGACAAGAGATGGAAGAGATTTTAAAGATCATCAAAAAGATTTACTACAATGTAGTTGAGTGTTATACCCCAAAATTTGCCCTCCCTTTTCATCAACATTTTCTCACCACAAGACTCTTGGAGCTCAAGATCAAGTTAGGGTTTGCTCTACTCAAGACCCCTCCTTGCATTGCTGACCCAAATTAGGGTTTGAGTTTGCATTAATATGTTTTGACCTAAAATGACCAAAGTGACTTTCATGCTTCATGTTGGACTTACAAGTTTATCCATACCAAGTTTCAAGCCTTGATTCCAATCTTGGCCCAGTCAATTGGACAGTTGACCTAGAAAACAGTTGTATTGGGAAAAAGTCAACTATGGCCAATTGACAGTCAAATCTCATGAATTTTGACCCACCTCAACATAATAAACTCATATGAACCATTTGGTCAAGTTTGGATCATAATTCCACAAGAAATTTGATCAGATCACCAAAAGGGCAAAATGGTCATTTTTAGGGTTTTGACTGCACAAAGGCAATTTTTGACTGTTTGACCTAACCAATGGCAAACCAAGCTCACATATGGACTCAAGGACTCAATGGCATTGTCTTGACCCATTCAACAAGCTCAAAACATCCCAAATGCATAGGATTGACAGATGAATTTTTCAGTCAACTGATCAAAATTTGACTGTATGCTGAAAAGTCAAACTTTGACTTTTTGGTCAAAATCAAGTGCCAAGATTCATTTTTCATCAAGACATGTCAAATTATGAAACTTGTTCATCAATAAATCCAAATTTGCAAATTAGGGTTTAAAATGAGAAAATTTCATAACTTAGAATTTTTCTAAGTTATGAAACTTCCTTATTTTTTCCTAACTTTGTCCCATTTTTTCACCAAGATGCAAATGGATTCAAACAAAACTTGAAACATAAAAGTTGTAGTCTATTGCAAAATCTACAACTTTGATTCACAAAGTTTTCTCAAAGGAAGCTTGTATCTCAAGTTATGATTTTTGGAATAAGGGTGCAAAATATTTTTAACTTAGAGAAATTTTGACCTATTCTAGGCAGGATTTTTGTCCAACTTCTTGGCCATTTTTCACATGCTTCCACTTGGAGTTTTGTGATACGGTGGGATAACTGACTTGGTTTTGCGTTTGCATTCGCACTTGTTCGGTTTAGCAAGAGTCGCCACCGACTTTTTATTTTATCCTAAAGGAAAGGTTAAAAAGCACAGCAAAAACCTTTGTAGATGTTTCGTGGGTTCGGGGGGTAGATTATGAAAAGGGAAGGTATTAACACCCTTTTCATCCATGGTTATCCATGGGCTCTTAGTTACTTGTTTTAGATCACTTGCCTTTGATTTTCAATTGCTTTGAAATGGTGTGTGTGTGTGTGTGTGTGTGTTTGAAAATGTTTTTGAAGAAGATGCCTTGTCTTAGGCAACCATTGTAATGACTCGTGTTTGAGTGTTTTACAAAGGTGTGTATCTTTTCGAAAAGATGTTTCAAATGTTTTTTTGAAAGTTTGTTTTGAAAGTGTTGTGGAGTGTGGTTTTGAAAAGTAGGCAAGTGTTTTTGCAAGTTTGATCAAGTAACTAAGAGTTTGTCTACCCCTAAATTTACTCAAAGGTTTTTCTCATGTTTTAACCCTTTCAACAATTTTGTTCCACCATTGTATTTGGTGGGCAATCTTGCATTAGGATGTTTAACGGGACATGCGCGGGTCATCGTACGGACCATGAATGCAATGGTGCGAAGCGTCTTTGGCAATTTTGGTTGAAGGGACTATGATCATTTTGATAGGCAACTTTCGAAAGCGTCATCGAGGGACTATGATCATTTGAATCGTTTTGCCAAAGAAACTCAACGTGCAAGCATGGCCCATTTTGGAAGGCAACAAGCGGGATTACCCTGGGGGTGCAAGTGTGATTGTGTATTGATTTCATGTATTTGTCTTGTATTAGGTTATCTAGCGTTTGATTTTATGTACATGCAAACCCTAGGTCTAACCATGGTATATTTGAAAGCGATAAATTGCGGGAATTTAAAGTCTACGCTATTACAAATAAATATTCGGGAGTGGGGGTACAAATATTTACAAATGGGGATGAGACTTAAATAGGAGAGTAATGTCCAAATATTTACAACCAAATCGAACCGATCGCAAATGTAATATGTATCAAATGTAAAGGAATAAAGCAATGTAAATGTGTCAATGTATAAAGATAATCAAATGTGTATTGAAATGTGTATGATTTATTTACAAGTGGAAAAATGTTAACTTAATGAAGAAATTAAGTATTTTATTTATGTATTATTGTCTTCTCTTTTTTTGATTTTTGTTAATTATGTACAAACATTTTTAAATGAAAAGAAAAAAAATGTTTTAAGTTTAAGAAAAAGAAAATGTTTTAAGTTCTATGTATTAATGTTTTATGTTAGTATTTTTATGTACAAAACTTAGACTTAAAAAATAAACTTTAATAGAACTAAGTTTTTATGTCTTTTTAATTGTTCAAAGAAAATAAAATATAAACTATCCTAGAAAATTTTGTATATGTGTAAAAAAGGGGTTAAAATGTTTTTATTTACAAAAGAAATAATTTGTATTATAGTATTAGTATAAAAATTTAATGTAAAAAATAGTATATTAATTTGTTTAACAAAAAGATAAGATATGATTTATGTAAAAAAAAAAAAGAGATTAGTTTGAAAAATAATAAAAAGAAACTAAAGGGTTAATTGGGCCTTTCAACCCAAACAAAACGTATCAGGCTAAGTCAAAAAGGGGGGGTGCATACCAAAAAAAAACAAATGGGCTTAAGGCGTTGTAACGGGCAAGGCCCAATGCATTGACACAACAAATGTTTTAGGGTTGCATGTTTTGTTTTCATTTGGATTAGGGTTTGTTGAGAACACAGAGGCGCGTCGTTCATCACTTCTTTCTTCGTCTTCTTCATCTCATGCCATAGCCACTGAACGACGTCCTTCGCCCAGGCCAACCAGCGCCATCTCCGTTTCTCCTCTCTCCACAAGGTTCCTCCAGGCGGTGGTTACGAGGTTTGATTTTTGTTTCTATATCTTTGTATTCGAAATTTGTATGTTTTTAGTTTTGTTTTGGCAAATTCTGATTTATATGTTGTTGTTGTTTCTGTGAGGTGTATAAAAGGGGGAAAGAATTTCTACCTTTCTTGAGATGGAGGAACGGACTGGGGGCGTCGAGGATGGCCAAGGGCGAGGACGAAAATGATGCTAGCTTGCTGGAAAAATTGGTACCTGTGTCTTTGCCTTTTTAGGTTTAGTGATGATATCTGAAAACCTTGCTTTAATTTCTTTTCCTCTTCTGTCCACTTTGCCTCTGATGATGTTCTGAGTGATTATGATGATATTCTGAATCTTTGATATGCTGGCTCTTTTGCTTCTGTGCGCTTGAGTTGCCTTTTCCTCTTCTTCTTGTGCTTCTGGTTGATTTCTTTGCTTCTGATGATGTGGATTCTGAATATGTTTGGTACACTGAGTTGCCTTGAAATGATTGATATGTTTGCCCTGTGATGAGCCTAGCTCTGAGGGCCTTTGGGATGCTTGGCCTTTTAGGCGTTGAGGCTATGTGCTTGTGGCTTCAGCAGGCTGTAAGCTTGTTTGTGTTTGATGGCTTTTGGCTTTTAGGCTAGCAGGTTTATTGATGGCTTTGATACAGGTTTACAGGCAGGTTCAGAGCTTTGAATGGTTATTGAAAGGTTGATGTGTTTATCAGCTTGTTGTTTGTTTTGATGTTTATTGATGGTTAAGGCTTGGCTTTGAACCTCTGTTTGCAGGTTTAAGCTTGTTTTGACAGGTTGGGTTAGAAAATGGTTTAAGGCTTATGGTCTTGACAGGTTTTGTATGTTTGTAATGTGAACTGAGTTTTGGTTTCTGTTTGAGGCTTCAGCAGGTTGAGTGTTTAAGGCTTGACAGTTTGATGTTCTGAGTTGTTTTTGAAGACAGGTTTGGAGGCTTTGGGCTTGTATGGCATGAGGTACTGGTTTCAAACTTGTGTTTATGCAGGTTTTGTATGTTACAGTTTGGTTTATGTTTCTTTTCTTTGTGTTCTTTCTGCCTCTCCTTGTACTGTGTTATTACAGTTTGTTTTATATCTCCTAAAGCCTAAAGCCTGTAAGCCTCTTTCTTCTTTTTTCTCTTCTCTCTTCAGTATTAAAGCATATTATATTGCTTATAATCTGTTTTCTGAAAAAGCAAATGGCCTTGAAAATGATGAAATTGAACCTTGCTTGCATTGTTGGTTTACTCTGCATATTCCTGCTTTCCTGCATACTTTATGTACTTCTTTGACAGCCCTTTGTACTTTGATATCTTTCCATATCCTTTTGGACAACCTTGATATCTTTGGCTTAGTTTGACATTGTGACTTTGTAGTTCAGTTTGGACTTTGTTGGCAATGATTTTGAAACTTTGAAATGTGCAGTTTGTTTGACCATTTTGAAATTGTGCAATATTACAACTTTGTGCATTCATACTTTTTTGCAAGCATTTTTCATCCCTCTTTGTGAACCGGGAGAAATCTCGTGATTTTCAGAGAGGGCAAACTGATTCCGGCCAGTTGCTTTTAATGATGATTTTTTTTATCTGTCTGCTCTTAATTATTTTGACTGCATTTGACTTCTTTTTCTTTTCTTTTTGCAGGTAAAGATAATTGAGCAAAGGAGAAATGGATAGAAGATGAAGACTTAGGGATTTTTAGGATAGTTTTATTTCAAATTTAATCATTTGTAAAATTATTATTGTAAACAAAAATGTAAATAAATTTACCGTTGTTCAAATAATAATTTATAACAAAACAATTAAAGATGAATAAATAAAAATCCTTTTGATCAGTTAATTCCTTTTTTTTAGTTGTCTATTTAATTACTTATAAATTCTTAAATTATAATAAATGGAAATAAATTCCAGTTATCCTAACTTAGCATAAATAAACAATTAATAAACAATGTGGTTTTAGCATCGATCGATTAATAAACCTGGCGTTTCAAATAGCCACAACAATGCACAGTCAAATCAAACAAACGTCCATATGCCTCTTTTCACTGATTTAGTCAAACACTGCAAACTCAATCCAAATGCTTCAGTCCAAATCTCAGAGTAAACTGAAAAGAACTGAAAAATTAATTCTTTCTGAGAATGCGCGCACAAAAACCCTAGTTTTGTTTTAATTGTCAGAGAAGCACCTGTCTGATCAAAACCTGAGCCAAAATCAAACAAACCTTAACAATCTGCTTGAACTACTTTAAAATCAATGAAAACCCTAATTTTGCCTGAATGATAAGAAAAGTCTGTTTGACTGATTCTTACGCCAATCTGAAAAATCAGGAAAAGCCCGAAGCTGTGATTTCTTGTGGAAAAATACGAGGGTAAATTTTGGGGTACAACAGTTGCCCCTGTTCAATCTTCTTGAACCTGAAGAGTTAGATTGGCAAGTTTGCCTTTCGCGACTCGAAGGTAAAAGGAGATTGGACACTAGAGTGCCCAAAAATTTGCACTCGGTGATGTGATGGTAGAGGGAATGGGCTTATAGATGCCATTTGGTGATGGGCTTAAAGATGCCATCTAGGGATGTGACAGAATCTGGTCGGGGGATGGGCTTAGAGATGCCATCTGGAAATGGGCTTAAATATGCCATTTGGAAGTGTAATGGATAGTTGTGGAGATGGGCTTACAGATGCCATCGGAAGGTGTGACGGAACTTTGTCGGGAATGGGCTTATAAATGCCATTTGGAATGGTGTGTCGATCGCGTAAGAGATTCCTTAGCGAGAACTTGCGTACTTGAGAAAGAAAGATGGTTTCCTGGCTTGCTACCTGTTGATCTTCAAACTCTTCATGCAGATATGCCCTGGCTGGATACAGGTATCGAATCTACAATCAAACGCTCACAGATATGCCCTGGCTAGATACAGGAGTCGAATCTCTAAACTCTTCATGCAGACATGCCCTGGCTAGATACAGGTGTCGAGTCCACAATCAGTTACTCACATATATGCCCTGGCTAGATACAGGAATCGAATCTGGAATTGGTCGTCTACAGATATGCCCTGGCTGGATACAGGTATCGAATCTCTAAACTCTTCATGCAGACATGCCCTGGCTAGATACAAGTGTCGAATCTACAATCAAGCTACTCACAGATATGCCCTGGCTAGATACAGGAGTCGAATCTGGAAATTGTCGTCTACAGATATGCCCTGGCTGGATACAGGTATCGAATATCTAAACTCTTCATGCAGACATGCCTTGGCTAGATACAGGTGTCAAATCTACAATCAAGCTACTCACAGATATGCCCTGGCTAGATACAGGAGTCGAATCTGGAAATTATCGTCTACAGATATGCCCTGGCTGGATACAGGTATCGAATCTCTAAACTCTTCATGCAGACATGCCCTGGCTAGATACAGGTGTCGAATCTACAATCAAGCTACTCACAGATATGCCCTGGCTAGATACAAGAGTCGAATCTGGAAATTATCGTCTACAGATATGCCCTGGCTGGATACAGGTATCGAATCTCTAAACTCTTTGTGCAGACATGCCCTGGCTAGATACAAGTGTCGAATCTACAATCAGTTACTCACAGATATGCCCTGGCTAGATACAGGAATCAAATCTAGAAATTGTCGTCTACAGATATACCCTGGCTGGATACAGGTATCGAATCTCTAAACTATTCATGCAGACATGCCCTGGCTAGATACAGGTGTCGAATCTATAATCAAGCTACTCACAGATATGCCCTGGCTAGATACAGGAGTCGAATCTGGAAATTGTCGTCTACAGATATGCCCTGGCTGGATACAGGTATCGAATCTCTAAACTCTTCATGCAGACATGCCCTGGCTAGATACATGTGTCGAATCTACAATCAGTTACTCACAGATATTCCCTGGATAGTTACAGGAATCGAATCTGGAATTTGTGACAGTTGATAGTAATCATCTTTGGATTGTCCTTTTTCCTGAAAAGGCAAGACATCAGTTGTATGCAATGTCATGATGTATGATATGCATGATGTCATGATGCTCACAATGAGATAGTGTTGTATGCACTTTATCATGTATGTAAGCGGGATGTATGAAATGTGAAATGTCTATGAATGTATTTTCGTCTAGGAAAATAAATCCTTGACGAGTGCCGAGAACTCAAATCTTGGGCTGATGTCGAAGAGTAGAGTTCTTCGCTTCCGCTGGGGATGATGATTGCAAGAATAAACCGGTAGGAGAAGATGACTCCGTTGGGGAATAAACTTGTTGGAGAGATTACTCTGCGGGGAATGACTCTGTGGGAAGAGATACTTCGCTGAGGTTTTGATGAGAGCTCCGCTGGGGATTCCACTGGTAAGTTATGTTGGGGAATTTGATGAACTCCGCTGGGGATAGGAGAATCTTGACTGCTGTCGGGGAGGGCAAGAATATTTGGATTGTTGAAAATGAGAAATCCTGGGACCACTGTTGGGGGATCAGGAGCTTGGGTTGTATTCCAATTTACTGGGGATTCTTGTCTTGAGGAGATCTTCATCGGAGAATATTCAGATATTCTGTGGGGACCTGAAAATTAGAGTCTTCATTCTGCTTGGGGATTGACAGTTGGAAGTTTTAGCTTCGCTGGGGATTTTGAATCTTGACTCTGAGGGGAATTAGATTCTGTAAGGCTTTATGGCTGGGGATTCCAAGAATATTTTGAGTTTGAGAAGGAACCGGTGTAGGGTTTCCTAATGATTCCGTGTAAAACTGCATCTTCCAACAGGTGATGAAGGAATTGTTGAACACTTTTGACATTCGAATGCCCCAAGTGGTGATGAAGGAGACTTGAATCAGATTACTCTGCAAATTGAGAGATTTCGTTGAAATCTTGACTAGACTGCCCCAGATTAACTGAACTTTGAAAGATCTGTTGAAACCTTGACTGGACTGCCCCAGGTTAACTGAACTTTGAAAGATCTGTTGAAACCTTGACTGGACTGCCCCAGGTTAAATGGATAGTGACATGACATGCCCCTTGTTGGTAGGAGATTTGTCGTTGGAAGTGTCATCCTTTTGAAGTGATTTTACTCACTGAGAGAGTTTTCGTTCCTCCGAACATTCGCTGTATGAATTTCTTCGCTGTCAAACAAATAACCAAATACAAACAGTGATATTCAAATAATGCAAAGTTTATGTTTGTCTCGAAGTTTTGAAGAATGCGTTTTTAGCAGAAAACTTTTTATAAGACAAATCAACACAAGATTTTAGAGCAAAGCCTTACAGGAGTCAGGATACCTTTTGTAACAATATGCTTTCGAACTAACCCATGCTTTAATTAGGACTTTTGGAGGGTTGTAACGTGGCCTGGTTCACGGTTCAAGAAACAAAGGGTAAAGGCTCAAAGTATATTTGTACCCACCCGCTCTTCGTGATGTACTTCAACCCTAAGCTCAGTTAATTGTGCGTCGCACTCTGTTTGAGTTTGGAACGACTTTTTGGGTGATGGTTCACCAGTTGAATTTGGGGAGACAGTCATCATCTCCTTTTTTCTTTTGCAACATTTTTCATGTTGTTGAGGATTTGTAATGACCTCTCTATTTTGATTTTGATTTGTTATCCCTAACTTTTGCCTGACTGTTCCCGTTTTTGAGATTACAGTCAGCAGGATGCCCCAACTTTCTTAAGTCTTCTTTATAGGTTTTGGCTCAGTGAGCTTTTTCTTTTTTCGAGAGATTGACTGCCTACGTGATAGGGAACCATCAATGTCTTGTGATTCCAAAGGAATGTCTCTTTTTTTTTTGACGTTGTTCGTTGTGTTACGAACTGAGAGTTTGCGACTTCAATTCGCACCTTTTTGAATTAACTGAGAGACTACCCTGCCCCAGGTTTATATCAAAGGTTTTGATTTGTTTAGAACAGAAAACTCCTACTTCTTTGGCTCGAAGGGGTTGACTAGGGATTATCTTCCTTATAACTCCAGTGTTTGGGAATTGAAAGAAATGCATGTACATCATCAGCGAGGTCTGTTCAAAAGCATACTGTATGAGATTATGGTATTGTTTCGTCATCCTCCCTCTAAAGGCTCGTAGCTTTTTATCAAGAGTTAGATATCATAGAGAAAGCATAAGAGTAGTGAAAACGAATGGATGAATTCAAGACAAACATATGCAATGCATTAATGAAACAGAGTTTGACATTAATAGTTAATTGTTTGAATAACAAAAGAAATTACAACTTTGAAAATTCAAATGAAGCAAAAGTCTTTCAGCTTGAGCTTTGTCACTCCAGGTGGAGAACTCCTTAACGGAAGATTTTCATCTCGCCGTCTGGCATGAACCTCAGCACTCCAATGTCAATCAGATCTTGAATCTTGTTCTTCAAGGCCCAACAGTCGTCGGTGTCATGTCCCGGGCTGTAGGAGTGGTACACATAAAATGCATCGGGATGATAGTTAGGAGCGGAGGTATTGGGCTTCCGAATAGGATCCCTCAAAGCAGTCAGATTGACTTCCAACAAACGCTCCAGTATCAGAGATGACAGTATGTCAGTCTCTGTGAAATGTCTTCCCGACGTCTCTTGCTTACGCCGATTGCCCCGTTGACGCTGGCGAGGTTGTTGCTGGGCTTGTGACCCTGAATCAAGCAGAGGAGCCTTCCCCTTGTCTTCTTGTCTGGATGGGCGTTGAGTGGTGACTTGCTCTTCAACCTCAGATGTTTGCCCCAGTTGGTTGTTTCGAAGTAGTTGGTTGACGAGAAATCTGAGTTCCTCTTGTCTTTGAGACAAATCCTGGATGAGAGCCATCTGGCCCACCAGTTGCCCCGTCATTTGGATCCTCATTGTTGTCAGCTCAAACTGCATTGCTTCCAACTGATCACTCCTGGCATTATTTGAATTCCCCTAGACCATGCCCGTTGTGAGGAGAGCTTTCACTTCTTCTTGCCCCAGAGACAGGTTCAAGAACATTTCCTGCAGCTGAGCAGTCTGGTCCTGGATATCCTTGACAGTCCTTTTTAGAGCCATCTCTTACTGAAATAAACAGTAGGAGAGTAAGGAAACCTGAAAAAGGAAAAATCGTCAAGATGCAATGCATGATATGTGGATGCATGCTTTCAAGGATCTCTCGGGGTAAACACAAGAGAATGTTAGAGGTTGAACTTTGATCTTTGATTGGAGAACCTTGCACTGGTGGATGTCTTTCCACGAGAATCAAGCTCACCATGTCAAGTGGGTCATAGCCCCTGATTCAAGTTGTTGCACTTGATCTTTGATTGGAGAACCTTGCATCGGTGGATGTCTTTCCACAAGAATCAAGCTCACCATGTCGAGTGGGTCATAGCCCCTGATTCAAGTTGTTGCACTTGATCTTTTATGGCATTTGTTTAGAGGAGAAACCTCTTGCCCTTTGATAGACGTCTGGTTCAACGTAACCCTGCATCAAAAGAAACCCTCGAGATCCTTGAAATGGTTAATGAAAATGCTATGGTATGATGTTATGATGTTATGTACATGTATGCGAAAGCAAGTAAGTGTATATACAGACAAACATATTCACACAAAGCAAACAAGTCCTTAGGTTTAGGCTTGCATGGGGTTTGTAGGTAAGTACCCTCTTGAAGTTAGTTGGCTCATCCTGTCCTAAAATAGAAATCGGGTTCTAAGGAGCTCAATATCATTGGATTGTTTTCTATGTTCATTGTTTTGGTTTAGCCACTTAACTGGCGACCAAAATATTCCAAGAAAACAACCCTCAATGAGTGTAGTATCGAGTATCTACCAACTTCGGACTGCACCAAAGTCGGTCATCTCACTACCCCTAAAAAGGCTAGGATGGTCAATTAAGGTTCTAAGAGTTCGTTAGTGCTTCAAGACATCACTCAGAGGCCCCGTACTCTCCTTGATTGAACTCAAGGGTTACCGATACTCACAAATATGTCACACTAACATAGCTTACTGCTTCAACCATGTCAGTATACTCCGCACAGTTCCCTCACAGTTTTATTGCTATTTACCTAAAAAGGTGCCCCAAAATCCGGGTGTAGGATTAACAACAAACCCAAACAAGGACCCAAAAAGTAAAGCAATCAAGGCAATCAAAGCAAGAATGTAAAGGTGATCTAAACCCTAAGGTAACCCCACTTTTGAATTTTCCCCAGCAGAGTCGCCAGTTCTGTGATACGGTGGGAGAACTGACTTGGTTTTGCGTTTGCATTCGCACTTGTTCGGTTTAGCAAGAGTCGCCACCGACTTTTTATTTTATCCTAAAGGAAAGGTTAAAAAGCACAGCAAAAACCTTTTGAGATGTTTCGTGGGTTCGGGGGGTAGATTATGAAAGGGAAGGTATTAGCACCCTTTTCATCCATGGTTATCCATGGGCTTTTAGTTACTTGTTTTAGATCACTTGCCTTTGATTTTCAATTGCTTTGAAATGGTGCGTGTGTGTGTGTGTGTGTTTGGGAATGTTTTTGAAGAAGATGCCTTGTCTTAGGCAACCATTGTAATGACTCGTGTTTGAGTGTTTTACAAAGGTGTGTATCTTTTCGAAAAGATGTTTCAAATGTTTTTTTGAAAGTTTGTTTTGAAAGTGTTGTGGAGTGTGGTTTTGAAAAGTAGGCAAGTGTTTTTGCAAGTTTGATCAAGTAACTAAGAGTTTGTCTACCCCTAAATTTACTCAAAGGTTTTTCTCATGTTTTAACCCTTTCAACAATTTTGTTCCACCATTATATTTGGTGGGCAATCTTGCATTAGGATGTTTAACGGGACAGGCGCGGGTCATCGTACGGACCATGAATGCAATGGTGCCAAGCGTCTTTGGCAATTTTGCTTGAAGGGACTATGATCATTTTGATAGGCAACTTTCGAAAGCGTCATCGAGGGACTATGATCATTTGAATCGTTTTGCCAAAGAAACTCAGCGTGCAAGCATGGCCCATTTTGGAAGGCAACAAGCGGGATTACCCTAGGGGTGCAAGTGTGATTGTGTATTGATTTCATGTATTTGTCTTGTATTAGGTTATCTAGCGTTTGATTTTATGTACATGCAAACCCTAGGTCTAACCATGGTATATTTGAAAGCGATAAATTGCGGGAATTTAAAGTCTACGCTATTACAAATAAGTATCCGGGAGTGAGGGTACAAATATTTACAAATGGGGATGAGACTTAAATAGGAGAGTAATGTCCAAATATTTACAACCAAATCGAATCGATCGCAAATGTAATATGTATCAAATGTAAAGGAATAAAGCAATGTAAATGTGTCAATGTATAAAGATAATCAAATGTGTATTGTAAATGTATATGATTTATTTACAAGTGGAAAAATGTTAACTTAATGAAGAAATTAAGTATTTTATTTATGTATTATTGTCTTCTCTTTTTTTGATTTTTGTTAATTATGTACAAACATTTTTAAATGAAAAGAAAAAAAATGTTTTAAGTTTAAGAAAAAGAAAATGTTTTAAGTTCTATATATTAATGTTTTATGTTAGTATTTTTATGTACAAAACTTAGACTTAAAAAATAAACTTTAATAGAACTAAGTTTTTATGTCTTTTTAATTGTTCAAAGAAAATAAAATATAAACTATCCTAGAAAATTTTGTATATGTGTAAAAAAGGGGTTAAAATGTTTTTATTTACAAAAGAAACAATTTGTATTATAGTATTAGTATAAAAATTTAATGTAAAAAATAGTATATTAATTTGTTTAACAAAAAGATAAGATATGATTTATGTAAAAAAAAAAGAGATTAGTTTGAAAAATAATAAAAAGAAACTAAAGGGTTAATTGGGCCTTTCAACCCAAACAAAACGTATCAGGCTAAGTCAAAAAGGGGGGGTGCATACCAAAAAAAACAAATGGGCTTAAGGCGTTGTAACGGGCAAGGCCCAATGCATTGACACAACAAATGTTTTAGGGTTGCATGTTTTGTTTTCATTTGGATTAGGGTTTGTTGAGAACACAGAGGCGCGTCGTTCATCACTTCTTTCTTCGTCTTCTTCATCTCATGCCATAGCCACTGAACGACGTCCTTCGCCCAGGCCAACCAGCACCATCTCCGTTTCTCCTCTCTCCACAAGGTTCCTCCAGGCGGTGGTTACGAGGTTTGATTTTTGTTTCTATATCTTTGTATTCGAAATTCGTATGTTTTTGTTTTGTTTTGGCAAATTCTGATTTATATGTTGTTGTTGTTTCTGTGAGGTGTATAAAAGGGGGAAAGAATTTCTACCTTTCTTGAGATGGAGGAACGGACTGGGGGCGTCGAGGATGGCCAAGGGCGAGGACGACAATGATGCTAGCTTGCTGGAAAAATTGGTACCTGTGTCTTTGCCTTTTTAGGTTTAGTGATGATATCTGAAAACCTTGCTTTAATTTCTTTTCCTCTTCTATCCACTTTGCCTCTGATGATGTTCTGAGTGATTATGATGATATTCTGAATCTTTGATATGCTGGCTCTTTTGCTTCTGTGCGCTTGAGTTGCCTTTTCCTCTTCTTCTTGTGCTTCTAGTTGCTTTCTTTGCTTCTGATGATGTGGATTCTGAATATGTTTGGTACACTGAGTTGCCTTGAAATGATTGATATGTTTGCCCTGTGATGAGCCTAGCTCTGAGGGCCTTTGGGATGCTTGGCCTTTTAGGCTTTGATGCTATGTGCTTGTGGCTTCAGCAGGCTGTAAGCTTGTTTGTGTTTGATGGCTTTTGGCTTTTAGGCTAGCAGGTTTATTGATGGCTTTGATACAGGTTTACAGGCAGGTTCAGAGCTTTGAATGGTTATTGAAAGGTTGATGTGTTTACCAGCTTGTGGTTTGTTTTGATGTTTATTGATGGTTAAGGCTTGGCTTTGAACCTCTGTTTGCAGGTTTAAGCTTGTTTTGACAGGTTGGGTTAGAAAATGGTTTAAGGCTTATGGTCTTGACAGGTTTTGTATGTTTGTAATGTGAACTGAGTTTTGGTTTCTGTTTGAGGCTTCAGCAGGTTGAGTGTTTAAGGCTTGACAGTTTGATGTTCTGAGTTGTTTTTGAAGACAGGTTTGGAGGCTTTGGGCTTGTATAGCATGAGGTACTGGTTTCAAACTTGTGTTTATGCAGGTTTTGTATGTTACAGTTTGGTTTATGTTTCTTTTCTTTGTGTTCTTTCTGCCTCTCCTTGTACTGTGTTATTACAGTTTGTTTTATATCTCCTAAAGCCTAAAGCCTGTAAGCCTCTTTCTTCTTTTTTCTCTTCTCTCTTCAGTATTAAAGCATATTATATTGCTTATAATCTGTTTTCTGAAAAAGCAAATGGCCTTGAAAATGATGAAATTGAACCTTGCTTGCATTGTTGGTTTACTCTGCATATTCCTGCTTTCCTGCATACTTTATGTACTTCTTTGACAGCCCTTTGTACTTTGATATATTTCCATATCCTTTTGGACAACCTTGATATCTTTGGCTTAGTTTGACATTGTGACTTTGTAGTTCAGTTTGGACTTTGTTGGCAATGATTTTGAAACTTTGAAATGTGCAGTTTGTTTGACCATTTTGAAATTGTGCAATATTACAACTTTGTGCATTCATACTTTTTTGCAAGCATTTTTCATCCCTCTTTGTGAACCGGGAGAAATCTCGTGATTTGCAGAGAGGGCAAACTGATTCCGGCCAGTTGCTTTTAATGATGATTTTTTTATCTGTCTGCTCTTAATTATTTTGACTGCATTTGACTTCTTTTTCTTTTCTTTTTGCAGGTAAAGATAATTGAGCAAATGAGCAATGGATAGAAGATGAAGACTTAGGGATTTTTAGGATAGTTTTATTTCAAATTTAATCATTTGTAAAATTATTATTGTAAACAAAAATGTAAATAAATTTACCGTTGTTCAAATAATAATTTGTAACAAAACAATTAAAGATGAATAAATAAAAATCCTTTTGATCAGTTAATTCCTTTTTTTTTAGCTGTCTATTTAATTACTTATAAATTCTTAAATTATAATAAATGGAAATAAATTCCAATTATCCTAACTTAGCATAAATAAACAATTAATAAACACTGTGGTTTTAGCATCGATCGATTAATAAACCTGGCGTTTCAAATAGCCACAGCAATGCACAGTCAAATCAAACAAACGTCCATATGCCTCTTTTCACTGATTTAGTCAAACACTGCAAACTCAATCCAAATGCTTCAGTCCAAATCTCAGAGTAAACTGAAAAGAACTAAAAAATTAATTCTTTCTGAGAATGCGCGCACAAAAACCCTAGTTTTGTTTTAATTGTCAGAGAAGCGCCTGTCTGATTAAAACCTGAGCCAAAATCAAACAAACCTTAACAATCTGCTTGAACTGCTTTAAAATCAATGAAAATCCTAATTTTGTCTGACTGATAAGAAAAGTCTGTTTGACTGATTCTTACGCCAATCTGAAAAATCAGGAAAAGCCCAAAGCTGTGATTTCTTGTGGAAAAATACGAGGGCAAATTTTGGGGTACAACAAGTTTCAATTTGAATTACAAAGATGGATTGTAGTACACATTCCAAGATTTCCAAATTGTCCAAGAACTTCTCAAACACCCTTGTGGATAGGGAGAATCGAATTTGCAAAGTTGGGCAAAATTCACTTTTGTTCATAACCAAATGCATGTTCATACAAGTTTCATTTTCAAATCAGCATGCTTGGTACTTGCTTGCAGGCCTCTAAACCCAGTTTGCACTCCATAATTAAATGCCTAACCATTGTGTTCAAGCATTGTTTTGTGCATTTGGTCATTACACATAGAATTATCCCTTAAGTAGAAAAAGCAAACTTGCCATTTTTGAAAAGTAGTGCTTTATGTCAAATACCAAATCCAAGAGGCATGGGCCAGATCTTTGAGGAAAGAGTTTGTACACAAATCACACTGATCAAGAGCAAAGTGTGCAGCATGCTTGAGAGCTTGGTACAGGCCTATATCACAACTTGACATTTCTTTGCTTACATTGGAAGAAAGCTTGCAAACTGAAGCCACTCTCTCATTCCTGTCAACACAGCAAAACACAAACTTTGCAAACATCTTTCATACATCCAAGCAAGCCTAAAACACGATTCCTTCATCCTCAATACCTCCTCATTCACCAAATCATAGTTTTGCTGCAAAATAGAGTACCTGCTGCAGATTGAGTTCCATAACTCAATCCACTCGTGCGTTTTGGCCAAAGCTTGTTCAAACACATTCCCTACCATCCATTGAAACTATCCCAAGCCCTAAGTACAAACTGTAACATCCCTAACCTTTGTTGCCATTTTCACTTTTTAAGTTTTGCAGGTGAACTTCCATAGCAAGATTCAGAGAGTTTCAAGGCAAGCTAGGTACTTGGGAAGCATCCTTGGACTTCAGGCAAGCTGTACAAAAGCTCAAACTCCATTGAAGTTGGCCACATTACTGTACACGACTCAAGCTGAAACAGGTAAAACCATGGACTTCTATCTCTTAATCTAGGAAGAGTTAGGCTTAGGTTTGTGAATGAAACATGCTCTACTCATAGCCCTGAAGCCATACATATGATTACTTTTCATTTATGTTAACCATGCTGTGAGAATTTTAGCCATGAACATTGAAGAAAAATTAGGTCAGAAATTGGGGGTGAAGAAATTCTCCTTGGTTTCTTAGAGTTAGGTTAAGTTTCTTACATATTTGGAATCGTGACTTGATGCTCTACATTATTTGTGTTATGAGTTTTTGCTAAAAGTCAAGGAATCAGGATTTGTGTTGGACAAGAAGAAGCGTGTGTTTTTGTTTCAAACAGGTTGCTGGAGGTTGAAGACAAAGTTGACTTGGGTTGGGCCTGAGTCAACTTGTTGTTCACACCCCTTTTTTCCATTTGCACCCCCCTGGCCCATTGTGTGAAATATTCATTATTTTTGACTTTTTATTTTTTATTCTGACTTGATATTTTTGTCCAAATATAAAAAAAACATTAAAAATATTTTTCCACCTTTTTTTGCATTTATTTGGCATTTATTTGTTTTATTTAACATATGTATGTAAATAAATATATATACTTTTTATTTTAAAAAAACCCTAGAAAATAATGCAAAAATATTTATTTTTCAGTTATTATTTTTTGTTTACATTTTGAAAACATTTTTCTAAAATATACTTTTTTTGTAAATAATTAATATTTTATTCTTGTATATATTTAGTATATTTAATATATAATATATAAATACTTGTATATCTTATTAGATAATTAGGGCAAAAATATAAAAATAATACATTTTTATTTTTATTAATATATGACACTAAAAAATACTTTTTTTTACAATATACTGCTTTTTTATTTTTGTATAAATTAATATATAAATATTGTATAATTAATAAATAAATACCATTTATTTAAAAAACTAGGGTTTTGCCCTAAACCATAAAAATATTCAAAATTTGACCTTTTTATTTTTGTTTATATTTCACATTGAAAAACACTTTCACATACATAAAAAATCATTTTGTGCATAATACATTTTGCATATTTATTGTATTTATTCAAATATCGTACAATTAAATATTTGTATATTCGATATGGATGTAATAGCTTAGAATTTAATTTCTTGTCAAATATCCCCAAATTCAAACTTGTACCCCCATCCCCATAATCATTGTTGTAATAGCTTAACATTTAAATTTCCGCATTTAAAAGCTTTCAATTATGCCATGATAGATCTAGGGTTTGTATGCAAATAAAATCAACAAATAGCTTGACCTAATTCAAGGATAAATATACATGAAAATCAAAACACAATGCACACTTGCACCCCTAGGGTTACTCCACTTGTTGCCTTCAAAATGGGCCATGTTGCATGTTGAGTGTCTTTGGCAAAACAAAAACAAATCAAATGATCATAGTCCCGCGATGACGCTTTCTCAAGTTGCCTAAAAAATGATCAAGTCCCTTGAGAAAATTGCCAAAGACACTTGACATTATTGCCTCTATGGTCTAAACGATGACCCACACCCATCCCGTTAACATCCTAACACAAGATTATCCACCAAATACAATGATGGAACAATACTGTTAAAAGGGTTAAAACATAGGAAATATCTTTGAGAAATTTAGGGTAGATAGCTCTTGGTTACTTGACCAAACTTGCAAAACAATCCTTGCCTTTTTTTTCAAAATACACATCACAACACAATTTCAAAACAAACTTTCAAAAATATTGAAACATCTTTTCAAAAAGACAAACACCTTTGTAAAACATTCGAGTAAAGAATTATTACAATGGTTGCCTAGACAAGGCATCTTTTTCAAAACATTTTCAAAAACACACACACAAAGCACCATTTCAAACAATTGAAAAGCAAAGGCATGTGATTTAAGCAAGTAACTAAGAGCCCATGGATAACCATGGATAGAAAGGGTGCTAATACATTCCCTTTCTATAATCTACTCCCCGAACCCAAGAAAACATCTCAAAGGTTTTTCCAGTGCTTTTTAACCTTTCCTTAGGATAAAATAAAAAGTCGGTGGCGACTCTTGCTAAACTGAAACATTTGCGAAAACAAGCGCAAAACCTCAAGTTAGTTCTCCCACCGTATCACATTGAGCAACTGGGGAAAACCCCGTCCAAGATTTCTATGTTGTCACTGTTGTTGTGCTCAGAGGCCCATGCCAAGGCTCTGATTACTTTCCTGAAGACTGCACACGTACCACAAGAGACGTTAGTTGATCAGTTTAAAGATTGCGTGGCTAGTCTGACTGCTGATAATGGTTTGGGTTTCTCTGACGCCGACTTGACTGCTAAAGGGAAGAATCACAACGATGCCATGCATGTCTCCATTGAATGCAGGGGCACTACTCTTGCACATGTATTGGTGGATACTGGTTCCTCATTTAACGTTTTGCCTAAGAAAGCTCTAGACCGGTTGGACTGTGAAGGGTTGGAGTTGAAACTAAGCAACATTGTTGTCGGGGCCTTTGATGGGTCTAAGAGGATAGTGCATGGAGAAGTGGATATCTCGATTAAGGTTGGTTCTCAGGTTTTCAACTCTACATTCTATGTGATGGATATTTGGCCATCTTATTCTTGTTTGTTGGGTCGCCCATGGATCCACAAAGCTGGGGCCGTAACCTCAACGCTCCACCAAAAGCTGAAGTACCCAGTGAAAGGGAAGATTGTGACAGTACAAGGATAGGAAGAGTACATGGTGAGCCACCTCAACTCTTTCCGATATGTAGAGATGGATGGGGAGTTCATTGAGACCCCATTTCAGCATTTCGAAGAGGTTCCCCAGACGCTGGCATCAACCGAGACTGTTGTTGAAGATTCTCCTTTGAAGATGGCTTCCTTTAAGGATGCCCGGGCTGTTGTTGAGAAAGGTGGGTGTGCAAATTGAGGCCAACTCCCTGATTTTACACAGAAGACTAACAAGTTTGGTTTGGGTTTCACTGCAGAAGCTCAAAGGGCTGTTTGGAATGCACGTATCGGAAGACCTCCCGTGTTCATCAGCAACTCGGGAGTGAATGCCATTGAAGACGATGTGGAGGAGTCTGAATTGAACAGTTGGATCTATCCTACGACCGACGGTGGACCAAGCAACTGGACAACAAAGGACTTCATCCCTATTTCTTTTGTTACCCAGTAATGAAACTTTTTGTTTTGAATTTGTAACAGACAATGTTTTAAACTCTACAGCCCGGTGTCTTACCCGGGGCACCGTGGCTTCATTTGTGAGGGCTTTCTGTGCGTCATTTTCATATATCATTAATAAAAGCATTGGACGTTTCTTGCATTTCAAATTTTGTGCTCCTTTTTTTTCTTTTATATATTGCGAAACAGCTATTTTACACACACTCACATATACAGGTCCACATCCACTCTGGATCTCACTGGTAACAACTCTGCTACGGCCAGTTATGACTTCGAAAATCTGATCAACTTAGCCGAAGACGAAGGTGAAGATGATTGCGAAGTGCCGGGTGAACTTGCAAGAATGTTACTTCAGGAAGAGAGGGTTATTCAGCCGCACGAAGAACCGGTGGAATCAGTGAATCTGGGTACAAAAGAGGACAAGAAAGAGGTCAAGATCAGTGCAAATCTGGAGCTTAGTGTGAAGCAACGGTTGATTCAGATGCTGCGTGACTACGTTGAGATATTCGCCTGGTCTTACGAAGATATGTCTGGGTTGGATACCATATTGTGGTTCACCGCCTGCCTACCAAGGAAGACTGTCCTCCAGTGAAACAGAAGGTCCGCTGAATGCGCCCAGAGATGTCTGAGAAAATCAAGGCTGAAGTGATGAAACAGTTTGACGCTGGTTTTCTAGCAGTTACTTCTTACCCTCAGTGGGTGGCCAATGTGGTTCCTGTGCCGAAGAAGGATGGTAAGGTTCGAATGTGTGTTGACTATAGGGATCTGAACAGGGCAAGCCCCAAGGATGATTTTCCTCTACCTCATATCGACGTTCTGGTTGACAACACCACTCAGCATAAGGTCTTCTTCTTTATGGATGGTTTCTCCGATTATAATCATATTAAAATGGCTCCCGAAGACATGGAGAACACAACTTTTGTTACTCAATGGGGCACCTTTTGCTACAGGGTCATGCCTTTTGGACTGAAGAATGCTGGGGCAACGTATTAGCGTGCCATGGTCGCTTTGTTTCATGACATGATCCATCATGAGATTGAGGTATACGTCGATGACATGATTGCAAGGTCCCAAACCGAGGAGGAACACCTTGACCATCTGCAGAAGCTATTTGACAGGCTGAAGTTGTACAAGCTGAGGTTAAACCCGAACAAGTGTACCTTCGGGGTGAGGTCCGTTAAACTGCTGGATTTCGTCGTAAGCGACAAAGGTATTCAAGTGGATCCGGCAAAGGTGAAATCTATACAGGAGATGCCAGCTCCCAGAACAGAGAAGGAAGTCAGAGGCTTCCTGGGACGTCTAAACTATATTGCCCGATTCATCTCGCACCTAACTGCTACTTGTGAGCCAATCTTCAAGCTACTGAAGAAAGATCAAGTGGTACGTTGGAACGATGAATGCCAGACCGCTTTCGAAAGGATCAAAGAATATCTCTAAGAGCCACCTATTCTGATGCCACCAGTTGAAGGGAGACCTCTGATCTTATACTTGACAGTACTCGATAACTCAATAGGGTGTGTGCTGGGTCAACATGACGAGTCTGGCCGAAAAGAGCATGCTATTTATTACCTTAGCAAAAAGTTTACCGATTGTGAGACCCGATACTCACTGCTCGAGAAAACTTGTTACGCCTTGGCATGGGCTGCTCGCTGGCTAAGACAGTATATGCTGACTCATACTACTCTGTTGATATTAAAGATGGATCCAATCAAGTATATCTTCGAAAAGTCTGCATTGTCCGGAAGAATAGCAAGATGGCAGATGATCTTGACTGAGTATGACATCCAATATACGACCCAAAAGGCAATCAAGGGAAGTGTGTTGGCAGACCATTTGGCACATCAGGCAGTGGATGATTACCAGTCTATGAACTTTGAATTCCCGGACGAGAATATCATGTTGGTAACTGACTGTGAGACACCTGGACCGGATGAGGGACCTGAGGAAGGATCCCGATGGTCTATGTACTTTGATGGAGCTTCAAACTCTTTGGGTAATGGCACTGGCGTCGTGATTATATCTCCTAAAGGCTTTCATACTCCATTTACCGCCCGATTATGTTTCAACTGCACCAACAATATGGCGGAGTATGAAGCATGCATTATGGGTCTTCGAGCAGCAATTGACCTAAGGATTAAGTTTCTAAGTGTCTTCGGAGATTCCACTCTCGTGATCAGTTAGATCAAAGGCAAGTGGGATACGAAACACCTGAACCTTATTCCTTACAAGGAGTATGTATCGATGTTGCTTCCCCATTTCGAGGAGATAACCTTTGAACACTTCCCTAGAGAGGAGAATCACTTGGCGGACGCGCTAGCTACGATGTCTTCTATGTTCAAGGTAAATTGGGACAACGAAGCTCCCCGGATCATCATTGAAAAATTGGACGAACCTGCACATTGTTGTGATCTTGAGACTGAGGAGGTAGCGGATAAACCCTGGTTTCATGAGGTAAAGAGGTACCTTGAGGCTCAAGAGTACCCCGGGGGTGCATCTGTTAATGATAGGAAGTTTCTGAGGAGGTTCACAGTGAAGTTCTTCATCAGTAATGGCATTCTTTACAAGCGCAACCATGATTCAACCTTACTGCGATGTGTGGATAAGAACGAGGCAGAAAGGATCATGGCAGATTTGCACGAAGGTACTTTCGGAACTCATTCTAGTGGACATACCATGGCAAAGAAAATCCTTCGGGCAGGATATTACTGGTCCACAGTGGAAGCCGACTGTTATCAACATTCTCGGACATGTCACAAGTGTCAAATCTATGCTGATAAGGTGCACATACCTCCAATCCCTCTAAATGGCTTGACATCTCCTTGGCCTTTTTCAATGTGGGGCATTGATATGATCGGCGAGATCAGACCTACAGCGTTCAACGGGCATCGCTTCATCCTGGTAGCGATTGATTACTTTACGAAATGGGTTGAAGCAGCTTCCTTTGCTACTGTAACCAAGAACGTTGTGGCACGGTTTATTCGGCATAATCTGATCTGTCGATACGGGGTACTAGAGAGGATCATTACGGACAATGGTACCAATCTCAACAACAAGATGATCACCGAGCTCTGCGAGCAATTCAAGATACAACATTATAACTCTTCTCCCTACCGGCCGAAGATGAATGGGGTTATCGAAGCGGCTAATAAGAACATTAAAAAGACCGTGCAGAAGATGACAGTGACATACAAAGACTGGCACGAGATGTTACCATTTTCTCTTCATGGGTACCGTACCTCAGCGCGGACGTCAACAGGGGAAACACCTTATTCCTTGGTATATGGCATGGAGGAAGTCTTGCCTATTGAAGTTCAGATACCCTCTCTTCGGATCATGAAGGATGCAGGTTTGAGTGAAGATGACTGGATTCAGATCCGGCTTGATCAACTGAACTTAATCGACGAAAAGAGACTTACTACTATTTGTCATGGTCAGACGTACCAAAAACGGATGATCAAGGCATTTAACAAGAAAGTTAGACGAAAAGAGTATCAAGTTGGGGACCTGGTTATCAAGCGCATCATATTACCTCAAAGTGATCCCAGGGGAAAACGGACCCCTACTTACGAAGGGCCATTTGTGGTTAAGAACATTTTCTCAGGAGGAGCTATGATTCTAACCACCATGGACGGTGACGACCTTCCTCACCCCGTCAATGCAGACATACTAAAAAGATACTACGCATAATTAAAGACCCGCTAGGTTGACTGGCCTAGGAAAAAATAAGGGCTTCCCGGTGAACTAAAAGGGTTCGGGCAAAAATAAGGGATGAAAATGAACAAATATGTACACCCAGCAAGTCGAAAACCTGAAAAGGCGGCTTGGGCAAAAAAGGGTATCCCGGTGGACTGAAAACCCGAAAGGGCGGTCCAGGCAAAAATTAGGGATCAAAGCGTAATAATATGTCTCATTGGATCACCTTGCATCCAGACTTCAGTATCAACTATCAAGCTCGAACGACACTAATCAATCTGATTCACCTTCAACCGGTAGCAAAATGATGAGATGCTCGAGAACATAAAGGCAATAGCAGAGTTGGAACCCAGTGGGATTCTTCACATAGCTGTTTTGTTAGTTTTTCATAAATTGTGTAAATTCTATCTGTTTGGCGGCGTTCTCTTACTAGGATGTCAGCCTCTTGTACAAAAACGCCTATTTACAGGCCAAACTTCAAAATTAATACAATTCATTTTCAAAGAAATTTCAAACTGTTTTTCCTTTATTTGTTTTGTTTTGCAAAGAACGTCCAATGTTCATTGTTGATATATGCATTTGACATTAATTGCTGCTCATAAATATTTACATGCGAAACAAAAGATGAATTACTGGTAATATCAAAAGCAGGGGCAATAAGAATTGTTCGAACTGTATAGTTGCTCTGTCCACCAGGTACAAAGGTAGATTCAGCTGAAGAATATGGCTAAGATACCTTCACTCCCCGCAGGGTAAGGCAGTAATGGTAGCTCTCCTCAGCTGATACTTGCAACCATGAACGAATCAGCAATGCTCTCCCCAAGCAGAGTTTACCTACCAGCAGCACTAAAAAGGCTTGATATCCCCGACAGTCTTAATATTCCCTGGCAGAGTATAAGAATGTCCCCGGAAGAATACAAGATACCCCCAGTGGAGTTAAAAATTTTCCCAGCACAGTCTGAAAAAGTTTCCCCAGCGGAGTTGAATCATCATCCCCAGTAGACTCTGGAAGTTTATCCCCAGCGGAGTACAAAAATAAATCTCCCCACCCGAGTTAAAAATAAATATTCCCAGCAGAATTCAAAGGATTATCCCCATAAAAGTCTAAAGGGTTATCCCCAGCAAATTGCAACTGAAAGATCATCCCCGGCGGAGTCCTTTCCTTCCACAAACAGGAATTCAATCCTCAACAGATTCAATATCACCAGCTACGATAATTCATCCCGATGGAATTTATCAGAGGAATCCTCAGCAGAGCATCTCTTCCCCACAGATAAATATCCTCATCAGTTTATTTCCCAACGGAGTTATCATCTCCTGCAGGTTTATTCTCGCAATCACCTTCGTTCACCATCCCCAGCGGAAGCGAAAAATTCAACTCTTGTCTCCAGCAGCTATCCGGGATTTATTTTCCCCGGCTAAAACATTACATCTCCATACATCATGATGCATACATATACGCATCATATAACACAATCTCACTTGTTGAGAGCATCATTGCTTGATTCATATCATGCATTGCATATGACTGACCTTTACCTTTCAGGAAAGATGCAGTTAAATTCTCAGCTATATCAAGACCTCCTCTGGTTCAGTCAGATCGAAACGAAGATCTCCCTGATTCGTATTCCAGTTGAAGTTACTCCAAGACTTTCGTCTGGTCCAGTTAAATCGATTCGAAGATTTTTCTGATGCCGATCCAGTCAAAGTTAATCCAAGACCTCCTTTGGTTCAGTCAGATCGACGCGAAGATCTCCCTGATTCGTATTCCAGTTGAAGTTATTCCAAGACTTTCGTCTGGTCCAGTTAAATTGATTTGAAGATTTTTCTGATGCCGATCCAGTCAAAGTTAATCCAAGACCTCCTCTGGTTCAGTCAAATCGACGTGAAGATCTCCCTGATTCGTATTCCAGTTGAAGTTATTCCAAGACTTTCGTCTGGTCCAGTTAAATCGATTCGAAGATTTTTCTGATGCCGATCCAGTCAAAGTTAATCTAAGACCTCCTCTGGTTCAGTCAGATCGACGCGAAGATATCCCTGATTCGTATTCCAGTTGAAGTTATTCCAAGACTTTTGTCTGGTCCAGTTAAATTGATTCGAAGATTTTTCTGATGTTGATCCAGTCAAAGTTAATCCAAGACCTCCTCTGGTTCAGTCAGATCAACGTGAAGATCTCCCTGATTCGTATTCCAGTTGAAGTTATTCCAAGACTTTTGTCTGGTCCAGTTAAATCTATTCAAATATTTTTATGATGTCGATCCAGTCAAAGTTAATCCAAGACCTCCTCTGGTTCAGTTAGATCGACACGAAGATCTCCCTGATTCGTATTCCAGTTGAAGTTATTCCAAGACTTTTGTCTGGTTCAGCTAAATCTATTCGAAGATTTTTTTGATTCTTATCCAGTCTTAGTTAATCCAAGACCTCCTTTGGTTCAGTTAGATCGATGCGAAGATCTCCCTGATTCGTATTCCGGTTGAAGTTATTCCAAGACCTTCCCTGGTTCAGTCAGATCGACGATAAGATCTCCCTGATTCGTTTTCCAGTCGAAGTTCGGACCACCTGTCAACAGTCTCCAAATGTCATCTGTAATCCCATTCCCGACATCACAACGCTGATACCACTTCATGCGAGTGCAAATTTCTGGGCACTCTAGTGTTCAATCATCTTCCACCTTCGGATCACGAAAGGCCCGAAAGTCAATCTATATCCTCAGGTTTAAGAAAATTGAACAGGGGCAGCTGTTGTACCCCAAAATTTTCCCTCTCATATATCTCAAAACATGGCAATAAAAATCTCCAAGTTTCTCAAGATTGCTCAAGAGTTGGACAGCCAAGTCATCTCCTAAGGCAGTCAATTCCAAATTAGGGTTTTGTGTTGCATCAAGATCCTTGCATACCAATGACCTAAAGTGCTCCCCAATGTCCTAATATGTTCTCAAGTTCATCCATGTCAAATTTCAAGCCTTGCAGAGGAAGTTTGCTCAGTCAATTGCACAAAGGGTCCAAAAATCGATTGTGCTAGGGCAAAAGTCAACTGTGACACAAATACAGTCAAACTTCAATATTTTTTGTCAACATTCCCATTTTGAAGGATATTTCATCATTTGATCAAGGGTTGATCATGATTCATCAATGATTGCTCAAAATTCATCAAGACTCAAAAGTTGCTAAATTAGGGTTTTATAGGAAAAGTCAACTCAACTTTGACCAAGCATAACTTTCTCATACTTTATGAGAAATGACCCATCAAAAGCTCATTTTGAAGATTATGAAATTTCCTACAATCCATATTCATATCCCAAGATCAGAAAATGCACTCACAAAAAGTTACAAATTTGGACATTATAGGTCATTTTTGAAAGTCAATAAAAACACCTTTTTTTCCAAAGCTTATAACTTGAGCATGGAATATCAAAATGATATTAGACCAAAAGGGTTGGTTATAGGACATCCCAATATTTCTAAAAAGTCCAAGAACACTTCCAAAAGTTCAAAATTGAAGAAGTTATGCATTGTTGAAGTTGGGCATTTTTGCAAAATTGTCAAAAGTCAACTATCCCCAAAACTTCAAATTTTGTCAAAGGGTCCCATTCTTTTCCACTTGATTTGATCTTGTCACACTACACACGTGTCCTAGCTTCAGCCTTGTGCCCATTTATCAATTTTTCTATTTTATTTGTTTTTTTATTGAATTATTTCATTTTTAATCAATTTAAATCAAATAAAATCACAAAACTTGATTACATGAGATCTTTTTCTATTTTCAGGACCTAATCATCATCAATATCATGATCAAATTCGTATCAAGAATTCCATGTGCAAAAAGATTGGATTTTGGGCAAAATAGGCAAGCTTTCAATGGAGGATCAAATCCAATCTCAAGGCATTGATTTGGAAGGATTCAACCCACATTTGTTGACCTAATGCACTCCATATTATATATACAAGCCAAAACACACGAAATTGAGAGAGGGAGGCTGCAGAATCATCAAGAACCAAACTTGAAAAAAGGCAAAAAAGTGTGAAACTGAAATCGTTCTTAGAGGCAAATTGAACACCAAAACTCAACACTAATCCCTTGTTGGACAATCACCGAACCTCCTGCAGTCAAAAGCAAGCTCTCACACGCTCTCAAACGCACTGTAAGTGATACGCGACCTCCCTCTGAATTTGATTTCGTGTTTCAAAATCTCTGCATCATTACAAGAAACTAATGGCATATTTGCAACCACTAGACAATTTCCAAGCTTTCCATATTATTTGATTGTATTTATCTGCTCTATAACGCAAAACGCCATTGTAGGGTTTCCTAGGTTTTTTTTAGGGGTTTTTGTTATAGGTGAAATTAGGCCTATTAATGGACATAGGCATGACCGGAGGAGAAAGACAAGCACAACCATGGCCTTGGATGGAGTTTATATGGCCTGAGATGTTTTTTTGAAACGACCTTCGCTTTTAGCTGCAGATTTAAATCCGCAGGTAACTTCTATGTAAACCTGAGGACAGGGACGACAATGTGTCCCCATCTGGTTGGCTGGTTCAAATATTTGCGCTTTATTTTTTTTATTCAGGCCTATTAATGTGATTTCCCTTATAATATTCATTGTCCATTATGTTAACAAATGAAGCGCATTGGTTGAATGGTAGAAGCGTTGTCCAATGATCAACAGGACCTGGCTTCGAATCCCAGGTCCCCCCATATGCATATTATTATTTTTCTTCAGGTATTCCAGCGCGTTTCAGGAGTTGCAGTACACCATACTCCCTCACTCAATCACCTGCCAGATGGCCCCAGGCCAGATCTGGTGGTCCAGATGGAGCGTGCATCATACTCCCAAGTCAACGTGCCACAGGGAATCAGGGAAGGTCAACACAGGCTTGCACAAATGGGCCACAAAATTGCCATTCTCACCTCCTTTCAGGCCCATAACCTCCTAACCCTTTCTCTATTATTATTTATTTCTTTTAATTATTAATTATTGTTATTATTTTATTATTTAACTAACCAATTAAAACTTTTTCTTAATAAAATTAAAAACTAAAAAATATTTTCTTATTTAAATTAATTTTCAGTACTTTATTTTTTGTGAATAAATGTTAATTTAATTAATTTAGTTTTGATTAGGAATAACTTTTAATATATTTTGCAATAATTAAAATTAACTTAGACAATTAGGTTTTATTAACATTGATCAAATTATTTTTATTTCTTTAAATATCAAAAATCCAAAAATATCATTTTTATTAATTAATTAATTTGTTTATTAATTTAATAATTAACTTAATTTAATTTCTTCCATAAATTCAAAATAAACCAAAAAAATCTTTCTTTAATAATCAAAGGGTCAAAACCCTAAAACTTGCGCCCGATTTAATTTTTCGCACGCGTTCCATTCTATTTCAATATTGTATCTGTTTCCTGGGATGTAATAGATAATTAGGACTTTACTATTTTTACCGCTTTATTTATTTTTCGCATTTTAATTTTCAAGGGTTGCTTTTGGCGATGTAAATACCCGACGTCTTGTAATAGTTAGTTTAATTTCCGCAATTTAATTTCTGCAACTTATAAACTGGTAGATGTTTGATAATAGGGAATGCATGACAAGATTGAACGCTTAAAACCTAAAATCAACATAGATCACCATTGACATGTATAAAGATAAAATAAACTGAAAACAACACACTCGCACATGCGCACTCTTAGGGTACACCTCACTTGGTTGCCTTCGTACGTGGTCATTAAGTATAGGAAGTTTTAGAGGTCGCCCTCTTGTCCAAAGATCATAGTTGCCTCGAAACGGTTGCCTCGGAAAAATGATCTAAGACATTAGGGTTACCGCTAAGACGTCCTAACATTGCTTTAGTGACCGCACGTCCCTTAATCGAATTGACCCTTAAACTCCAACGACGATGCTACCTACTCATCAATAGTGGGATAGCATTGTCTAAAGGACATTAGTACAGATTGATTCCTTTTTCGAGTAGGTAGATGGTTCTTAAGTACTTGCTCTTTCGAAACAAAAAACAAAACTTTTTACACTTACACTCTTTTCCAAACAAAAACTTCTTCAAACCCACAAACACAAAGAAAAGCAAATTTTGAAAACACTATGAGCAAGTACCTAAGAGCCCGTGGATAACCACGAATAGAAAGGGTGCTAACACCTTTCCTTTCTATAATCTACCTCCGGACCCGAGAAACATCTCAAAAAAGGAATTTTTCTATGCTTTTTTCCTTTCCTTGTTGGATAAAATAAAAGACAGTGGCGACTCTTGCTTACCGCGACATTTTGCGAAAAAAAAACGCAAAACGCAAACCAGCATTCCAAAAACAGTCAGTTCTTTCCCACCGTATCACACCTACACTCATCATATTGCTCTTCATGTCAGGAACATATCATACATCCTTGATCAGAGTATCTTTGCCATTCTGCAACTTCACTTTGACATTTCTCATTCCTTCAGCATTCAGATATTTATATTATTAACACGTCTAATCTTGGTCCTTTTACCAGAGTCAAAATCAACAAGCCATTGATTGTTTTCAGTTAGGTGATTTGAACAACCAGTATCCACATACCACCAGTCTACCATGTTTTCACCTTCATTCTCATATGCCATCAATAACACATGTTCATCCTCTGAATCTCCTCTAGCTATATTGTCTTCTTCACACTTGTTTTCTTTACCTTACTAGTAATCATAGGAAAAGTGGAAAAATATGTTACAGTTGTAGCACTGAACCTTTCTCTTATCAAACTTCTCCTTTCCCTTATGAACATTCTTCTGTTTTTCTCTTTAGAAGCAGAAGGTTCTGACTTCTGAACATTCTTTTTCTTGTTCTCCAGCCATGCTTGTTTCTTGTTCTTCTTAACAAAAGAAGTCTTCATAGTCTGATCAAACTCCCTTTTAGAGTTCCTTTCAGTCAAATGCAACTCTTGTGCCTATAATCTACTCTAAAGTTTTTCAATTCTCATGGTGTATTGTCTTTGGAATCTTCTATGGCTACAACTATGTAATCAAACTGAGGAATAAGGGATCTGAGTACCTTCTCAATGATAACTTGCTCAGAGAGTGTTTATCCACAAGCCTTCATCTCATTCGAGATCATAATCACTCTAGAGATGTAATCTGGTTTCTTCTCATTGTTCTTCATGTTGATATTCTCGTATTACTTGCATAGGGACTGCAACTTCACTTTTTTCACAGATGTGTCACCACCATAGCATCGAACAAGTGTATCCCACGCTGTTTTCACCGTCGTCGCGTAGGTAATCTTCTAAAACACCTTCATATCCACATACCGATGGATATAGAAAAACACATTTTGATCCTTCTTCCTCGTATCATGTTGCACATTTCTTTGCACTTATGTTGCATCTTCTACAACCGGTATGTAGCATTCATTAACAAGATCAAAAACATCTTGAGCTCCAAACAACACACGCATCTGAATCGACCACCGATTCTAATTTTTTTTTGTCGAATACTGAAAGCTTGGTGTTCAAGCTACCATTTATGCGTTCATCTTTGTTCTTATGCAATCACTCAAATGTCACAGACACTCATGTTTCCCGAACCCTAAGAATAAAAAATGTGATTCTTCTGAGAGTTTGATCTTAATTCAGTGTGAATCTGAAGAGCGAAATTAATCACACACCTCACGTATACTCGTGTGTTCATAAACCATAAATGAAACTCTTGATACCAACTTGTTGAAGTTAACAATGGAAAATCTTCCTGAGAGAGAGAGAGAGAGAGAGAGAGAGAGAGAGAGGAGAGAGAGAGAGAGAGAGGAGTGAGAGAGAGAGAGAGAGAGAGAGAGAGAGAGAGAGAGAGAGAGAGAGAGAGGAGAGAGAGAGAGAGAGAGAGAGAGAGAGAGAGAGGAGAGAGAGAGAGAGAGAGAGAGAGAGAGAGGAGAGAGAGAGAGAGAGAGAGAGAGAGAGAGAGATGAGAGAGAGAGAGAGGAGAGAGATGAGTGAGAGAGAGAGAGAGAGAGAGAGAGAGAGAAGAGACTTTAACTAACTTTCCATCTCAAAGTGTAAAAATCATATTATGTTATAAATACAACTATCAATGAGTTTATATACCATCCAAATATAAATATTAACTAAATAAAACTTAAATGCTAATAAACTGATAATGTTAAATTTAAATTATATCTAATGTATTACTTTTCGGTTTGGAATTCTTGAAATAATTATTTTATGATATTTTTTTAGTTCATCTCATATAAATGTCATCATAACATTTTTTTTATAAACAAATTTTAATTAATGTGAGTAAAAAGTGCACACAAATTCAGTTTTGAAAACCTAATAATGTTAAATTTTTGACATAAATTTTTTTTATTATATTTTTATTTATATTCTATTTTATTGCCACGAGCCATTTTCACAATTTATTTTATTAATATTTATTATTTATTTATTTATTATTTATTAAAATTACTTATTTTTAAAATTTAATATTTATTTATAATTATGTAGTCTTATTATTGTTAATATTTTATACTTTATCTTTGTTTTTTGATTTTTCCACGAGTCATTTTCATAATTTATTTTTATTAATATTTATTATTTATTTTATTAATATTTATTATTTATTTTATTTATTATTAATTAAAGTTATTCATTTTCATAATTTAAAAATTTATTTATGATCATGTTGTTTCATTATTGTTAATATTTGTAATTTGTCTTTGTTTTTTTTATTTTTATTTCTTTTATTCTTAAATTTTTGGTTATCGAATAATTAAGTTATATTATTTTAGGTATAAATTTGTTGCAAAAGAAGAAATGATAAAAGAAAGAGAATTGAAATGATTGTGTGAATAACATTTCATATAAATGGTGATTATGTTATGTACTTTCTTAATTTTTAGATTTTATTTTTTTTATGTTCTCAATTATATTATTGTTCTAATTTTTTATAAATATTTTAATTATATTTTTATTTAACTTTAAAATAATATAAATTTAATTATCATGATCAAGCTAAACTTCAAGTAATTATACTATTTTTAATTTTGATGATGTTTTTTTAAATATAAATTTTAACATCACAAAATGTATTTTTTTATAAAAAAAATATTGTTGAAAAAGTTAAATTATGGAAGAAGGTGACTTAAAAAACTTGTATTTTTTATTAT